>CM068374.1:157545229-159945229 GCA_034769895.1 Magicicada septendecula
CAAAGGTGATATTTTTTAATAGTGTTTACGAACCGCTATTTACATCAAAATTGAAGTTTTAGGTTTTTAAGAGAGATAAAAAGCAGAATTCAGAATACAGATTCTTAACGTGAACATAAAGTATTTGTGTAGAGTTAACGCGTTGGCAATGCGTGGAGCTCAGAAATTTTAGGAAAAGCTTAAACGTGCCTACCTTTATCAACACTTCTTGATGAAGGCCTAAAACACGACTACATTACAAACAAAATAACGAAACACTAACAGAACTTAAAGTTGACACTGAAACAAATATACAAAAAACAGTATTTGAACATCAAGACACACTAAGACATAACACAAACAATATAATAGGAACACATAAGACATCAAGCAACAAAAAACCACAACTCTGAAATACCCACACCCATCAAACTAAGAGAAAAAGTACACAAACACAGCATCACGTTTGGAAAAGCATATAAAAGCAATGCTATATTATTTTCACTGACGACCTACACAATAAATTACAAAACTTCATGAAGCCAAACAACATTACAGAACTAAAACATGACCTCACTGATAAAAATATCAAAACACAGTAAAACATCTAATCAACAAATCCAAACATATAATAACAAATTTAAAAACCCTACCTGAAACAAATCCGACTATGAGCCTCTACCCTCCAAGCACTCCCCAAAATCCACAAAGAAGAAATCCCAATCCGCCCCATAATCAACTACCGGAATGCCCCAACATACAAACTTGCTAAACTTTTAGCCAAAAACATCAGACAGCAAACACAATTAGACGGCAATATTACAATAAAAAAATAGAGCCCTTGTAACAAAAATAAATGATGACATACACATCCCCCATAATGACACACTTGCCTCTTGCTACATTAAAAACCTATACACAAACTTCCCTATCTCCGACACTATCCTACATGGCATATTCAAACAGAACAACACAGCTGAAGAACTATTCACAGAAATAACCGACACTCTCAACCTAATCAGAAACAAAACTAGTTCACATACAATAGTGAATTTTACACACAGAATGACGGACTACCCATAGGTTCGCTCATATCCAGCATACTACCAGAAGTCTTTCTATAACACTTGGAAAAAAACAAGAATCCTCAGAAACATTAACACACTCACATAAAATAAGCTGGCACAGGTACGTTGACGACATTATACTCCTAGAAAAGGGAAACACAAGACAATGTGAACAACTAACTAACCTACATCAACAAAATACACAAAAACAAAATATTCACTGCTGAATACGAAAACAACAATAGAATAAACTTCCTAGACCTCACCATTACTAGAACACGAACACAAATTCAGTACATACAGAAAACCCACTACAATCGACATACTGATACATAACTCCTCCAATCACCCAATACACACTATCTGCTTTCAGAACCATGATACACAAACTAAGCAATCTAGCAGAAGCCAACGGATACAATAAAACAATAACTAATAAACTCCTACACAAAATGAACAATAGAAAAATACAGAAAACAACAAATTCATAACACAAACATATATTAATAACCACACTGAAAAAATAGCTCGCTAATTAAAAAAGCAGGATACAGAATCGCACACAGAACTACAAACTAAACAGGACAGACTGTCAAAAGACACACACAAACAACAAAATAAATTTGGATTCCCTGGTGTTTATATATATGTACCTGGGTTATAAATAAATATATATAACAACATTACAATTTATATATGATGTATTGGAAGATTACGCCACGTAACTGTCAAATAACCTACCAGCTAAGTCGTAGGATTTTCGTTACTTGAAGTCCCTTTTGTTGCACAGTAAATTTTTTGTGAGAAGAGAGGAGAAAGATTTTGTGGCGTAGAATAAATGTTCTTTATTCCATCGTTATTTAAAACAAGTTCTTTAAAAATGAAAAAGAAACATTTAATAAATTTGCCTTTTAAGAAAAGCTGTTTTACACGTATTAGTCATACTATACACATAAATACGTAATATGCAAACAATAAACAAAAACAGAGATACAAACATAAATAATAATCATAAAACGCATATATAAAAACAATTTTTAAAATTTATATTTATTTTACCTCAAGATGTTATTTTTCCTTTATTTGGAACATGTTTCGAGAACTTCCGTGTTCTCATCCTCAGCCTTCGTGATCTTGCGTCTGAAGGCTGAGGATGAGAACACGGGAGTTGTCGAAACATGTACCAAATAAAGGAAAAATAACATCTTGAGGTAAAATAAATATAAATTTTAAATATTTTATATATATCAAGAAACGAACTGAAGTAGAAAGTGATTGAAATAAAAACAATTATAAAATCGTTTTAATTATTTGGGTCTGAATTATAATATAGAATTAAAGTAATTATTTTCAATGTTGCAAATCTGATATCAATTTAATATTTATTACAAAAATGAAAAGTTTAATTGTAGTATTTTAATCAAAAATAATATTACTTCCTTTCAATAAACATTAATTATTGTGCACCCATTTTAACTAACTAGAAAAATTACTCGAAAAAAATGTTACAGTTACATGCTTGAATTATATTAATTATTTAAAATTTTGTAATTACACTATGTACAATTGTTTATTTCTTCTTCTCTTAATACCATGATTATACTTGTTTACTGCCTTTGTTTGTAAAAAGTAATTTTTAATTTTTCACCTGTTTTTCACTGTTGAGTTACCGTGTCGTGTGTGTGTGTGTGTGTGTGTGTGTGTGTGTGCTGTGTTTTGCTCCTTGATGATGAATATGATGATGTTCCTGATGCCAGAGTCTGTTGCCGTTTGTCCGTTGAATAGAGTGTCCCCCGTCTTAGAATGATTGCCGTCTGGTTTATATCGCTTAGCAATCGGACACTGTGTCCCAGTGAGCAAATTATTAGATGCTATTTTTTCGTTCAGAATCGTTCGGGGTTACGTACTTAAGGCACTCCGACAGGTTGAAGATTGTCTAAGACCATCTCAAACATGCACACTTAGGTTCCCTTTAACTTAATACTTCATCGTGAGTTACGCGATTTTTTCGAATCCTCTCGATCATTTTTTCCAAGGATTCTGAGTGCTCGAATTCGTTTGCTGGCTTGGGCAGTAGTCCTTTGATTTTTTGTTGCCAAGTTAATTTGGAGTCAAGCGTGACGCCAAGAAGATACCTGCAATTACGCTTTGGTGTAATGCTTGATGGGTCTGAACGGAGTGTCTCATATTTCGTCCCATGGAATTGAATACGCAGAGTTGGGTTTTGACCGTGTTTACTGAAATTTAGCAAAATGGCTGTAAAGCCTTCTGGAGATTTCATCGGACCTGCCGATGAGTTTCAGCGGAGAACCAGTAGGCCGTATTATCTGCGTACTGGGCCAATCCCTTATCGGATATACCAAATGACGGGAGGGTGGTGTCTTTGGTGAATGGAATATACACAGTAACGAGCTAATGGCGGAACCCTGGTGGACACTGGCGATTAGTTGCAGGGGTGCTGAGAGGTGCTGTCAGTCTCGGACTTGTGTTGTACAAATATCCAAGAATTGCGAGTGCCATTTTATAATGTTTTGGCAGAAGTGTGATTCGAGGATTTTGTATCTGAGGCAATTGTGCCAGTCGGAGTCGAACGCTTTGCGAATGTCGAGTAGTGCTACGATTACTGGGCGTATCCGGTAGGAGTTATCTAGGATGACGTTGATCACACTTATTAGCTGATCATAGATGTTATACCCAGCGCTGAAGTCGCCCTGCGTACTGAGGAGGACGTTGTGCGTGTGAAGCCTGGCGATGAGGATCTTCTCGAAAAAGCCAAGAGGTCACTGAAGTTAGTGCGATGGGGCAGAAGTTGGTTATTACAAAGTTTTTGTAAAATATATAAAAACACTTGGTAAGTTTCACAAATTTTGTGAAACTTGCCAAGTGTTTTTATATATTTTACAAAACCTTTGTATTAATATGTTTCACCAAGTGCCCAACGAGTCATCAATTAATATCGAGAAGTTGGTTATTTGTCTGGCCTATTTGAACGGTTTGGGGAACATCATACGTCAGGGACACGGGCGAGCTTTCAAAGCAGCGGGACGAATCCGAGTTGTAGGTTGGCTGTAAACAAGTTGACTAGGACTTTCATTGCTAATCCAGGAAGTGCCTTGAGTACCCTCATGGGAATACCATCTTTTTGTGCACTTGGGAAATTTGAACTGTGTATTGTCTGCTCCGGTAGACGAGTGTCGTCTCCTGGAGCACTAATTAATGTCTTTGTTCCAGTGTTAAATCCGACGCACTGTGTTTACAGTTAAAAGCACCGTTGCTGACTCCACTCAAGCGTTCCTTCCAAGCACGAGTATAAAATTACGACATATCGGCTCGGTTTGAAATAAATCGATAAAGTTTCCATTAAAATACTTATAATCATATATCTTTAAAATTTGCTCATATGTAAATGATACCTAGGCCTATATTCAGCAATATCGCAAATATTTCAGTTATGTAAGATATGTCAAAATAATCGTGCCTATAGTACGACAAATTGGGTACCATAATACAAAATGCGAACAAAACCGAGAGTACAGGCAATTCAGACAGTACAGATAGTATAGATTATAGGTAGTTAGTATAGGAATTATTGATTTAGACCATATAGGCAAACTTGACAAATTAAATTTATACAAGGTAATATAATTATAATATCAGTGCAATACATAAAAATGAATGTTCAGTTATTGGAGGTACTGCAGGTAATATTTTTTTTTTTTGAAAGAGGGGCCACTAGTTATTAGTTAGTTATTAGTTAGTTAGACTAGGCAGAAGGCCTAGAGAAGCAAAAATGCGCTGGGTCCAGTGAGACGGGACTTGCAATTAAAACTCGGTCGTTAAACAGCAATAACAATTTTTTATTCACCTTCTTAATCCCCATAATTCATGTTACATACATATATTGATTACAATTCCCATTATTTGTTAATACATCTTAATTCAGAAAATTTCAATATCCCCTGTAAGTGCAAATATAACAATAAGCTCGATAATTTAATAAATCTCAATATATCAATAATCAATTTCCATAAATCAATTTCAATTATAACAACAATTAACAATCCTTCGAATAATTAACATATATATATATATATATCTGGTTCATTAATTTAACACATCATTTAAACACATAATATAACACACCTATACCTATACATCACATAATCACAGACAAGCTATAATTATAAAGCCTGGCCCACCGCCTGCATATTTTATCAAATACATAGATGAGGGTAGAGAATATCTGGCCTTGCCATAATAACAAAAACTACAATTATAACTTGAGGTGCTAGCACAGCCTGTATAAATTTTATAAAATTGTAACATCCTAATTTTATAAGAGTGTAAAATTTTAAAGCAAATCTAAATCGATCATAACAGCAACCCCTGTTACATTTTACAATGTCACCAGACGGACTAAGAACAGTTACACTGCTTGAGACCACATTTGTAATAATCAATGGTAATAGAACAATAATACTTAAACTTGTTAACAAACTAATAATATATAATATTTAATTCGTGATGAAGTATCATAATAAGATAAACTTGCCAAGTGACAGGCGAAATGTAAAACTAGTGGCTTCATATAATGCCCAGGACATTTGTCCAAAAAAAGCTAAATGTTTAGAAGGAATTCATTCCTTAATCATAATAGTTTGATAAGAAACAAAATTAAACAGACAAGTCTAGCAAGCAAAGCCAGAACCTAAGTTACAATAACCAGTACCGCCTGTATGATTTTATAATCTCAAAATATTAATAATATATGCAAAAAAAAAAAATAAATTTTAATATCAGCCATCTGTGCATATATAAAATTAAAATAACAACATGTTGTATACTAGCAGCTGTAGGAGTGTGCCAGAATAGGCCTGACCTGACCAGGTGAGACCAGTTTCAAACCTGCATGAAACGGCACCAACATGTGCCTAACATGTGCCCAGAAAACCTATTTAGAAATTAACACGGAAACGGCATGAAAAACCAAAACCCCCAGCCCTTAATACAGGAAAATAATTAAATATGAACCCCCTGAACCAGCCAGAATCAACCAACTCATGACTTAAACTTAGTTTTAAAGAATAATTACTCTTACAGCATTTGCATTAAAAGTCTATGAAGAAAGAAAAAAGCTCTGGCACGCTCCCACAGTGCAGCTCACAATTACAATGATAGTACGTTATAAGTGTGAATAAGGTTCATAGTAAATGTCTTGGTGACACCCCCTTGAGTTAACTTTCTAGCTGGATAAGCATATTGTTCGAGCACAAATTTGTCACACTGATGTTCTGCGGGCCAGGCGAAAAGAAATAATAAAAGAGTTCATATCACCTTATCTAAAGTGGTTATATTAATCGTTACTGGTGGTCAGCTCCCTCCTTGGTACAGACAAAGTTGCAGGTGGTTCATGGCTGGTGAAGGTGGCAGTACACCAGCTGTCGCCAGGTCTCCGTTCTAGGGCGAGAACCCTAAGGATTTAAAAAGATTAAAAATACTGTCCACTAAAACTTGCACCCTAGTCATGTATTTTAAACATCAGAACTGGAGCTCACAACTAACTCAAGATAATGCATAAAAGTTTTTAAATTTGCATATGGAGTAATTATAACTTCAAGATAAGTATGAACTCATAATAATAATAATATGTGCATAGTAATGAGGCACTCGCACCGGATTTAACAAGTGGCGACATAACGATACATGTTCTGAGCCACCTCGCCACGTGGCGATACAATTATCGCAATTTTTCAAATAAAGAACACACTAAAGGCCCTCTCAGCTACATACAATTAACAGAATTACAGTACTTCATGTAGGGCGGTCATAAAATTTACCTTTAATTGATTTAATTAAAAGAAAGTTCACACTTCCGGTCACCAGTGCGTGTTCATGCATAACCGACAAGATACAATTCTCTCTAACGTACTTAATTTAGTTACAACTTTATATTAGGCTGAATGAATAATGATTAAAAGAATTACTGGCGGTATCTAAATACTATAACATCGATTAAATTTCTTATTACACCCACACACACGTCTGATCGAGCCACGAGCATTCTAACGTTCACATCTGGTTGAATACATTTTGAATTTAATATTTCTTTACTAGTAAATCATTGTCTACAATTCTATAAGTCACTTACCGGGAAGTCTCTAGCGCTTAGCCTGCCATCAAAGATGAGAAGAAGTCACACGAAAATTCTCTACTGAACCGAAGGAGGAAGCGAGGTGTATTTGTAACGAGAGCGATGCAGTGACTGGCTCTTGCCACGTGCACAGAAACGCAACCCAAATTCGGCTTACCAGGTAGCGTGCGCTGCCGGACAGCGCCATACAGATCTCGCCTCGCTCACTGACATAGATAACTAATGGAAAATTTATTAATACAAATATATTATTTGTATTTCCTCGATCGCCGGGTTATGCCAACACCGGCACACTAGCATAAATAGACAATAAGTGAAATTATAAATTGGGGCTTATATAAAATATTTATAATGTCATATAAAATATTTTTAAAATTTATTCCGAATCATCTAGAATCTTTAAGATACTTGAAAGTTATAAAAAAAAACAAGTTCCCGGTTATTCCAAAAGAATATACCGACTTCACAACGCAATATTTTATTAGGGAAAAGTAATACAAAATTCCAATCACAAGAACTCTACACATAATGAAGTTTTATTTCCTGTCTTACAGGTGTTCAAAAAGAATGAACGATTTCATGACGCAATTTTTCAGCTTTTAAGCATTGCCATGGAATGAGTCATTGACCATTTGAAGAAGGTGATGCCCCAACGACTTATTGGTCGGAAGGGGGCACAGGACCTTGCTCTTTGTGTTTGGCCTGCGAGATCTCCAGAGCTCACGGTATGTCACTTTTTCTTGTGAGGATGTGTAAAAGATAGTTTTTATTCTACCGCTACTCACCAATACCCACTTCTATGACCTTATATATCGAATAACAACAGCGATCAAGTCAGTGGATCGTGATATGTTGCTACGCGTGTGGGAAGAGTTCTCGTATCGCCTTGATGTTGTCTGTGCTGCAAGTGGTGGCCACATTGAACACTTATAAGACACGAAATAAACCTTGGTTATGAGTAGAATGGTTGTGATTTGGTTAGAATTTTGAATTAAATTTCTTTAATAAAATATTGCTTTATGAAGGCGGTTCATTCTTTTTGAATAACCCTGTATATTAAAAGTAATTCTAATAACGTTAATATTGTAACGTACCAAAATAGCAGTTACATAAAAAAAAAATGTCTAATACGTCAAATAGAAGAATAATATGAAAATATTTCATCAAGCATAGAAGAAGGAACAGGAGAATAAAAATAAAATGTGTATCTACGAATAAATAATATTGAAACAACCCAACGAAGAAGAAGGAAGAGTAATAAGAATATCATCGAGTATAACAAAGAAAGAGAAAATACCATGAGTCAATATAATACGTTAGCATCCAGGCCCAATAGATCAAAATAGTGAGGGGATATGCTGAAAATGATAATCATCGTAAGAAGGAGACGAATCAGATACAATCACCATAGTGAAAAAACAAACTAATTTGTTATAAGAATGAAATAAATATAGGACAATGACTATCATAATAATGAATGAAAATGTGGAAGAATATGACTATATTCAGTGAACATGAATTATTACAAATAATGTGTAACCAAGAAAAGCACCAAAAGTGACAAACAACTAACCAGAAGAAGAAGAAGAAGGAGAAGAGGAAGAAATGTACAATGAAGAATGAAGATTATGTATGACCAGTACAAGACACCAACATTCACAAAATATGGAAGGCATCAAAATCAATGTAGTGACCAGAATAAGTGTAATGATTATTGGACTATCAATAATAAGGAACCAAGTGTTGAGCATCAATAAGTGATCACAAACAGTGACAGTGAATACTTAGTATAAGTGTAACAACAAATGATATAATAACATTTTACCCCAAGTAAACATCACAAACAATAACAGTGAAAGTGTTTATAACGGAGGGAAGTGATGACCATTTGTAAGTGAAAGAATCAACGATTAACAAGTGAAATGCACAGACAATTAGTGTACCAAGTTTAATCCAAGATTGTAAAACCACAGATATAATCAATAAGACCACAAAATATATGATACAGAAAAGTGAATTAATTGTTCATAGAGATCAATAATAAAAGCTTTAAAATCCTTGATATGAAATGTGCCTGAATGTCATAGCAACACGACAAAATGTAGATGAATGTCAAGGCAAATAGTAGTGAGTAAACTAATTTGTTGAGTATAACCAAGTCAATGTACCAAAGCCTAGATACACTCCACCAAAATATGTAACATAATTAGACTAAGAAACCCAGTATTATTGTTTCAACAGATAGTGTAAAAATGTGTACAAAATGTGTAAAACATAATAATAATCCATTGTAGCAACATGTCATAATGAGATGACTGTAGTTGAGATGTATACTGTAAAAAACTATGAAGCACACTGTTGTCAAACAAATGACACATAACCTCACATGAATTGGACCTACAACATAAAATCATATACATTAATTAAACAAAGTAATTATCCATAATTGTTTCAAATAGAGACTAAATAAGAATAAAAGTACAAAACAATGAATACCATATGAACTGAAGGACACAACAAATGAATCAGATTAAGTACAATAACAATAAACCAAATAGACAGAACCCCAATGTGACAAGAGAGTTAGTCAAAAAACATTATCAAAACTTATAAAGAGAATGTAAAAAGTGTTACCAGTAGTTAGAGGAATGTTCAAAACTACTATGAGAACACCTCACAAGTATTATACTAGTAATTTAATAATTGAAATTTAATAAACTGACTAACTGCAATCATAGAACTAGGTGTAAATAACCACCATACAATAAATTAGAGAGGTTTCAGATAACAAAAAGTTAGTGAATACACAAAACCATGTACAACAATTGTACACAATTTTAATTGTTAACAATATATCCAATGTGTAGTAAAATAACTAAATAAGTATGACAAAATGGCGAGATGAGAGCATAATGTATTTTGAACCATACTATATATGTAAACAAAATAACATATTACCAAAATAAAGTATGAACAAATGTATATAGATATACCTATTAATGTTATAATACAAAAAATATGTAGTAGAATAAGGGATAATAGCAATATAAGTAAATGTAAACAATCGGACATAGTTGGCTTATACGTCATTAGCAAATTTTGTTTAAACTGTAAATATAGCAATATTAAGTACTAGAATGAATGAGAAATGGACTCAAAATGTTTAGTCATAAGTATTAAGATGTAATTACAACAAAATATAGTGAAAAGGACTTATTTGTGTTAAGAACCGCTATATGAGTTTTGACGAAGGTAAAGTGAATTATTAATGGACGGAATTATTGCTTGTTTGGACTTAAAATAAAGACGCAAGTGTCCGCAATTTAATGCCACTATCCAAATGACGATCTGACAAAAAATAAGAAACTTATAGCCATTATAAGATTTTCGATCATTTTCGAATGTCCATGTACACGTCATAGATAATCTCTAACCCGAAGTTAGTAACGCTAAAAATTAAAATATTTATTTAACCAAGGCGTTTGGGGTAGAGAGTATGGATTTCTAAACCAATCGAATGACTCAATTTCACCAGACGAAAAGAGACGCTTTAGCGAGATGAATTAATTGTTTTCCAACACTCGAGGCGAGAGGAGCGTGTCACAGTCGTCAAGACATATTTTAAAATGTGCGCGTCACCCCAGTAACGTGGTAAAATATTAACCTATACTGAACACCCCATTATCGAGTGACAGTGTAATAAGTGAATAGTGAACAAAAGACATGACCAGTGTATAATAAGGGTCATGTCAAGTGAAAGGAAACAGGGAGTATAATACTTTAACAATTTTAAAAAATATTAATGAAATAATTCTCGTTGGTTAAACGAAAATTATTGTTTGACTGCACTAGTCAAGTAAACACGCTTGAGTGCATTCACCGATAACGATGAATAATTATCAGAATTTGATGAACAAAGTTATCATCCAATTTGATGGCGATATTTAATTAAAAGATGTTGTATTTTATATTTAAAGAATAATTAATAAACGCGGAATCAATTTTAAATACCGCACACAATTACTAGTAAATATAGTCGCTTACTTGACTATGAATTTAGTCTTGATAAATAATAACTTTCTTTTGTGGATACTATCATTACTGATAATTCTACATCATATTAATAATAAATAAAGTGTTTGTACAAATAGTATTAAGAGTTTTATACGATATTACTTATTATATGTTATAACTTACTCTCATCTAGGTAAACTAACCTAGAACCAAAACGTATATTTTGTCACAGAGAAACACTTCTGTCCTAAAAATGATTTTTATAAGTGAAATCGATAATAAGAGTTTTTTCAATTTTTTTATCTTTCCAGTTCATAGTAGTAATAACTAATAAATTAGTAATAATATTTTAATAGTGCAATGTTACAAGCACGTGTTTACAATCTTAGCTTCACTAGACATCAGAATACCGTACGATAATACGATAGTATTGACTATCGTATTGAGATTAATAATTTTAAATTTTGTTCCTTTTAATCATAATAAATAAGTAAACATTGTTATTTATTAACACATCTTTATATCTTGTATCATGTATCTTAAAAGAATTCACGGAAATTGGTAATACAAATGACCAAAGTGAACATAACCTAGTTCACCATATTATCGTACATTGTAACAGTGTTACCAGCCTTGAGCTGAAGAAGTCTCAATATTTATTTAATTTGTTGTTGTTTTTAAAGAAATCAATATTAATTGTTTTAAAGGAGTTTTCCTAAATTTCACTACTGTCAATAAAATCCTCAATTTATTACCAGTGGATATAGAGTCTTCATTTCTATAAAATAGAAGTAAATAGCTTATTTTTTTAGAAACAGTTATTTCACAAGGTGGCGGCAATATTCAAATTATTGATATTGTATTATTCAATTTACAATTGAATATCTGAATTGTTTTATTTCATGTGCATTTAGCGATATTCAAACGGAATATCTGTGTGTTACAAATGTATTTACGGTGAGATAGAGTCGCCCATCGAGAAGATTGAAGATATTCACGGATGGTAAGCGGGAGGTGAATACAGCGAATTATTAGTGACTTTAATACTCTTTTAAACACAAACTTTAACTTCTAATTACCCATTGCTAATTAGTTATATTAAATATTAAACAAACCATATAACGACGTGAGAGTCAACTACAACAACAAAAACATTTCAATTTAAATTTAAAACAACTTAAACACATTTAAACCAATAAACAACCATCCCGTAAAGATCTATTATAATATTTATAATGCAGATAAGACTTAGCTATATCTTTTTTAATTGTTAAAAATCTAAATTAAGACAGCGGTTTTCATATGTTTCATTACCGATACTACTGTACTACAGTATCGGCCAGATCTTTTGAAAGAAGGTGGTACGTTTAATGTGGAGAGAGCTACACCCAATGTGTGTGTGTGTGTGTGTGTGTGTGTGTGTGTGTGTGTGTGTGTGTATTTGTTTGTGTGTTGAATAAATATCAAAATACGCTGAAAATCGGACACTCGTGAAAATCAGGCATTAAAGTTTACAGTGTTCACTCATGAAGAAAATTGACATGCACATTTCAGAACTGTAATGTTTTTTTAATTCTTCAATGCGAGAAGTAGAGTTTGTTGCATATTCCATGCAATTTAGTTTCATAAATAATAACAAATTTTAATCTGAATATGCTGGTTGGTTGACAGTTTACTTTCCTACTGAATGTTTAGTTGTCTACACACACACACAGACACACACACACGGGCGCGCGCGCACACAGGCTCGTGTTTAACAAATAAAAATATTAAACATGAATTATTTATTGGTCGCAAACGCGGAAAGTATGTAAACACATACAACACTCAAAGTTGTGTACGAATAGTGGAAAATTAAATTATGATTTATTTATATTTTGTTGTATACAACAATAGTGAATAATAATAATATTAAAAAACTGCAGCTTTGTGTGATAACAAGTGTCTCCGTTAAGAAAATTCAAATGCAAAACACAGGCAGTAAGAGTCTTAATAATATTATTACGCAGAAGTTCGGCCTATCTCTGAGTCATCACACAGTCATATGTAAACAAGTAGACACGGTAGTCTCTAACGATAACCAGCATTCATTGCCAAACTCCTGAAACCCCCATTTAATGAGAAAAAATCTCAAAGCTTTTAGTTTACATTACGTCATAGTTGAGCCTGACTGTGCACATTTGCACAATTTTGGGCAGCTGCTCATTTGCACAATTCAAGTTAGTTGTGGACATTGTTTATACAAGCGACTAAACTCGTATTACTGGAATGGCCGAGGTTAAAGACTGACGCTTAGTAAATTTTATCAACTTGGTCACCTTTATTATTTGCTGTGTATAGTGCGTACTGAATATCCTAATAATTAGAGGTACTCTTGTGATATACGTGAGTGATTGATTTGTAGGTATGATAACGAAAATTTTGACCGTAAATTTTTGTAAAGGATTAATTCGTGGTAAACCTTTTTTACTGATGAAACAACAAATAGCAATAAGTGAACATGATATTCTAATATTTTCTAGCAAAAACGAGCAAGCGCTCGCACATTCTGGAAACACCCCTACAGTTACAAAATCAGACAGTCACTTCGCCGAATTATTTTATATGGACCTGAATTCAGTATTGGTACAAGCATTAAGTTAGTAAGTGTTACACTACTGTGATTTATCACAGTACAATGATATGCACTGATATCATGTGTGTATAGTAGTACTGTGTCAGTGTATAACGTAGGATAATTTGTTTAATATGAGTGTGATTGTTTTATACAAGTATTATTAATACTTAAGCATCAATTCCTCTGTCATTTATTGATTTATTCTACTGTCCTGAAATAACGATCATGGCGCATATTGTTATTTTGCAATTCATGCATTACCCACATAGCCCGTTTTGTTACCTGTTGCTTTCATTTGTGCCCCCTTGGCACACAATTTTTACACAGATTTTCATGGTAATCTCTTACTAATCATATAGTCTGTATGATATTTTAAAGGTGTTGATTAACTAAATAATCTAAACTTTCTCTTTAGGACCTATTATATTTCATACTTTTAAGCCGAAATCCATACAAGACTTTCAAAACAATATGGTGATAATGTTATGCCATAGAAACGTGTATATCAATGGATTGAAACATTCAACAACGGTCGGACAAACGTCAGGAACGAGGAAAGATCAGAACGCCCAATCTCTTCCACTACTGATGCCATTATTGTACAAATTAATGCTATGATTCAGACCAACCGAAGAGTGACTATCGATGAAGTGGTGTATCATCTACAAAGTCATAAGTCATAATTCTGTATATGAAATTATCCATACCATGCTTGGCTTTCGTAAAGTCTGTGCAATACGGGTTCCAAAACAGCTCACTGAAGAGCAAGCGCAATCGTGTGGCCATCTGTCAATGCTTACTGGACTGCTATACTAATAAAGATGAAGCTTCTGTGAAGCAAACAGTCACTGGAGATGAAACATGTGTCTATCACTTTGAGCCTTAAAGCAGACGCCAGAGCGTGGAATATAAATATACCGAACCGCAAGTCAAAAAGAAATTCAGTAGTCAAGCTTCTGCAGGAAAGGGAATGCTCACAGTCTTTTGGGACTCACAAGGGTAACTGCAACAGAACTTGGAGAAGGCTCCAACAGTAAACACTGCAAGTTATAGTGAAACGCTGTCCAACGAAGTGAAGCCTGGAATTTGGTCCAAACGCCAAAGGCTATTGTCGGAAGGCGCGTATTGATGCGCCCACATACTGCCACCCACGTTGTCCAGATCCTTGAGAAATTGTGTTTCGAGGTTTTGGAGCATCCTGCATACAGCCTCGATCTCGCCCCGTCGGATTACCATCTCTATAGTCAACTTAAAAGTTCCTTACAGCGCCATCGATTCTCTAGAGACCAAGAAGTGAAGGAAGCGGTGGATACCTGGCTTGCTGCTCAGCCAAAAACTGTTTTCTGGCGACATCAGGTAGCTTCTGCCACGATGTATTGTCAAGCAAGAGAATTATGTTGAAAAATGAGCTAACTGTCCAATTTGTACTGTTGTTATAATAGATTATAAAAATTGTGTGGGGATGTTTATTGACTTACCCTCGTAGATCTTTCCAGTGTTCCAGATACATTTCACCCGCTTATAATCCGGTATTCATACAACGAGACCACCTAGATTTGTTTTCCATTCTTCTACTAATTCACTCGACTCCTAGAGGTATTCCTGTTTCACAATTTCTTAAACAGTGTTTTCTGTGTATACTTACGACTCTTCTTGGATATTATCTCCGTGTTTGTAATCTATTATGTAAGGTTCCTTAGTATCCAATTTTGGTTCAGTAATTTAAGATTAACAGACGAACTATTTTGCACGCTGAACTGTTAATAATCTCTGATCAAGATATCACTCCTTATTAAGTGTTTATCTCTTAAGCTATACGGTGTTACACACATTTAAAACACTCTTACATCTAGACATGTTAATAATCTTAATGTAGACATTTATTCAAATTGATTTAATAAAAAAACTAAAATTTAACTGTATTTAAGTTTTATTTTAATTGAATACATTTAAAGCAGATCTGACCTCAGCTTGCTCAGTCTATACCTATGTTTTAAAAATAAATTTAAAATTATATTAATTACTCTTAGACTGGCATTTGTTTCATATTCAAAATTTAAATTATTCTTTTCTACAAAATGCAATATCTTTTCAAATAATTTCAATTATATTACTTTGATAAAAAAAAATATACTATCTCAAAATTAAATTCTTTTTTTTTTAATATTTATCTATTATGCGATCGCTCATTCTTACGACTAAAACATTTACATAAGACTCTATTACATTATTTCTAATTATAAACTTTTTGTTTTAATTCATTGTCTCTTTATATAGTCTTTATGGGCTCTTTACAAAAAATCATTTATAAATGCATTATGCATGTCACCTCGAGTTTTGATGACCTTACGACTAATTGACGGGGTCCAGCGTTGTTCAGAGTTGGGTTACCGTTACTCCTGGCTTGGCGTGGGCCTGGATATGTCCAGAGTCCAGCGTCGTTCTCCAGCAGCGTGTGGTCCGTCCCAGAGAATTAATATCGGCTGCGAGGTGGATCTCGTTCGGCTGTTAGGCGTCTAAAAAGCATCTCCTAACGTCCAGCATCTCGCGTCCCTCTTTGTAGCTTCTCTGTAGATACTTTTACTGACTTAAACGGTCCCGGTACACTACGTTTCCCATACTAGTGTAACATAATTACTGAACGTCTTTATTCGTTCGTAGATGAGACTTATAACAAAATAAAACTGTTCTGCCGACGGAGAGCGTGTCCGACTGCAACTGTATTTGAAATGAAGAGAAGGGCTTCCAGTCGAACCCTTAATTTATACCCTCTCGAGATTCCGCACCTGTTGGTTTCGAAATTGTCCTATCGAGACCTGCAGATCACATGATAGCCCCCACTCTCGAACATTTTCATATATTTGCAATTTTTTGCAAATGGCAATGTTTTGTACGGAATTGAGGTAGCACAAATCATAGCTAATTTGATTAAGCACTCACTGTATTAATGTGAGCGTCTTAGTGTAATTTACGTATTTTTGGCACGTTTATTTCGCACTGACTTCGCGTAGTGTGTCCTACTAACGTCATTTTCTTACTGTGGATAACTATAACATTTACACACATTTTGGTGCCTTTGTTTGTTTATACATTAATTAGTTTTCATACAGTGAATTAAAATAATTATTTTAGTAATTAATTGGGGAGGGTTGCTGAGATTCGTGTCTGTACATGCATCACTAACACACACAAGATATACGCGTAACACACATACAATCGAGCAGGTGTTCTTTGCCTGTTGGGACAGGTTAATTTCTCCCCTAGTATAACAATGAATCATTTTTACAATCACAGACCTGTCCATTTACCCCAAACTTATAATAATTTCACAAATTTTATATTTATTTAAAATCAATGCTGAATACAGCATATGGCTGTATCGTTGCAGTATATAATATTAGGGACAACATATAATCGAATGTTAATTTTTTCATCAACGAGCTGAGAATTAGTAGTCATAATAGTATGTTAAATAAAAGATTAAAAAAGATAGAAATTTAGAAGAAAAAAGAAACCCTTATGCTATATGCAAGATTACTTACCAGTTTACCAATACATTTTATTTGCAACATCTGATTGCAAATTGGCGTTCAACCAACATTACCCTGACAACATACTCATCCTTAAAATAACAAATAATAACCCGTATATAAAGTAAGAGATAGGACGTTAAAAATTTGATGCCAACAACTTGAGGCCTAAATAAACACAAAGTTAATTTGTAAGGTTACAATATATAAGTAAAATATACTACCACCAGTTTTATAGCCACCAGTTTATGCTGTTTAATTTGCAGTCTATTTAAAATCCTTCCGATCTTTCAAAAGCGTTTCTGCATTCACGTAAACCACTTCCTCCTGCATTTTTTGTTACTACAGTTTGTTCGAACACCGTATACATATTTATAAACGATACAAACATCTGCATTTTTCTGAATTATTCACATTGTTTTCTTGCATACCCTTTTAAACATTTCCCAATTTTTAAACAGTTCGTCAATTAAAGCCTTTGTTGTTTATAATCATACCCTCTGTTTTTTCTCAGTGGATCAAATACTGTGGAACAGAGACCTACGCACAAAAACGCACATAAAAAAAGCATTATACCATTTTTAGTTGCCACGTATTTAAGTTTCCAAACGATTAGAAACAATATACTTTAATTAAAATCTATTTCAACTACCTAAGGACTTATGTCTCCATAATATTGTTACATATTCAATGTGTGGATAAAATCTTAAAACAGTAGAATAAAATTATCAATAGGAACTATCCAGAGACATCTATACGAATTACTTTTATTAACATGCCTATGAAACAATTAGAGTAATATTCTTACCGTTCAGATAACAAAACATTTTAAGTAAAATACAATCTAATTATTAATATTTAAATAAAATAATATGCATATGCTTTAAGAGAACAATAAAATAATTGTATTTATATGAAATGTTACAATTGTGTTCCTGGAATAGACACATTTCAAAACCGTAGTCTCTCACTCAAGGCAGCAGCCCTCTGCATCTGTCATTTCCAGTTTGACACAGTCTATTGATCGATCTAATCTCTAACCAAATAGACTGAGTGGAACCGATGTCCCGCTACATTTACTAATAATATAGTCATTTGACGTAAAGAAAGCTTAATGTGTTTATTTCGTTTTTTAAATACAAATCTGCTTATTAAACAAAGTACTATGTATTATGTAAATGTTCATGTTTTGATCTTGTTTAATTTTATATTTGACATAACAAGTACTGTCATTTACAGATATTAGTGGCAATTAAATAATCACTTTTCTAATGTTCCTGATAATGTCTCCTTACACTTTTCTAATTTTACGTTATTTTGGTAAAACCACACATTTTCAAATATAATAGAAAGGACAAAAACTGCTATTATAATAATTATAGTTATAACTATTGAACAACAAAACTACAGCAAAACGTTCTAATACAATCTCGTTTCAGACATTTCACTTATTGAATATTGTCTATCAGAGTTTGTTCTATGAAGTTGATCAGTGTAATTAAAGTGTTGTTATCTCCAGTGCGTGTTAATGAATTCCAAGAACATAGTGAGCACTTCTCTGTGTGTCGAGTTGTAATTTGAAATACTTAAACGTAAATTTGATTAATAGATGCGTCTAATTACAATTCAAGGACGAACCGTACAAGCGTATCTGTTTTACCTTTTGCCGAGTGATGAAAGGAAATTGACTCTGTCTTATAATGTGATAAAAATAAGAGGGGGTAAAGTAAATACACACTGTATAAACAAATAAATTAAATCTACTAACTATGATAGAGTATTATGAAAGAGGAAACCGACGAATTTTGAAATCGGTTGTACAAGCTTAGGTCGTGGGCGTCTGAAAATGTAGACGCACATGCGGCCCGGGGGTCGCCAGTTGGAAATCACTGCCATAGGCTGTATATCGGAAAACAGAAGGTTCTAGGAAACGGACTGTTACGAACAAGAGCTATAAGAACTAAAATGCGAAAGATGCTGAAAATCCGCATAAAACCATAAATTCCTTTTTGAAAAAACCCGATGGAAAGAACGCTACAAGACAACTCTTCCTTTATATGTGAACAAATCTGTTGAAAGTTATATAATATTTGTAAGCGTAACATAAAAACTAACGTTTTATAAAGGTTTAGTATTTATTTAAGATTTTTAGACAATAAGACAGTCTTATATAATGTAGCATCACGAGATGGTACAAACCAGGAAATTTAATTTAATTATCAAAAATATAGGGAACTACTCAAATAGATAAATACTATGTAACTGAATGAGGAGTGCAGTAGAGAATGAGTCATCAAATTAGAGCAACCAAAAATAATATAAAGGAAGAATTATAATAACTAAACCAATAAATGAATAATTAATAAAGAATACGTGTTACAGATGCATGAATAAATTAAAAATAGGAATTAACCTTGCAAACAAACATAATAAATAACTTGACAAAACAGACATAAAAAAGACTAGACTGGACGGTGTCTTTGACACAAAAATTACCCAACAGATTAGGGAAGTGATTCTATATATCTTGTTTTATATATTGTAAATAGTAATGTTTTAGTATGTAAGTGAGAAATGTAATTAGGGTTAAGACCATTTTATTATTATTTGTATAGCCAGCCTAAAGTCAAGCTAGGTCTTAAACCTAAGACTGTATTTGTAATTAGCTCATATATAGTGCCATGGTAAAAAAAAGATAATTATTTTCATAATTGTGTTTATTCGAATAGAAAAAGGATAAATAACGATAATGAAACAGTGTAAATGACACAGTGTAAACAATGATAAAATTATAAATTGTTGTGAACCAAGTATGACCATAAGGTGAGAATGGTATGTATTTTATATGAAGTGAACAAATAACAATAACATCAACTTCATTAGTGCAAGTGACAATAAAAAATTAAATGAAATAAAACCATAAATAGGATTATGTAAAATAATCAGGAAAAGTAAGGTTATATTAAAAATTTATGTTTACTAGAGGCAGATAAAACAGTCCTGAGACCGAAAGATACACCAACAAACCGAGGCCTCTTATAGATGAATCTAAAATTGATTGTTACAAGGAAGAAAGTTTTGTCTAATGTTGGCGTCCCATGAAGAAGGAGCAAATTGCAATAGTTGCCAATCCAATCAAGATTAAATAAGAAGAACGTAGCAAAAAAGCCAAGTAGAGTTATAGAAATTATCAGTAAACTAACGTACAAGTTGTGTTCAACCCACCTGGAGAAGAAAAATTGAAATTACTATCCTAACTGGTGTAATATATCTTGAATTCGGTGAGATCATTCCAAACTTATAACCATATTGACAAAGTATTAACGTTTTACACAACACTTCAATATAAACTAAAAAACGAACACCTTTAGTGTGACTACATTTCTAAACATAATATATGATATCAAAAGTGAGTGACACAAACTTATTTTGAATCATCAAAAGTGTAGAACTCATATAAATTTTATTAAACATTCAATATCATGCATAGAGCTAAAAAGCAAAATGGCGTCTATCATTTTCTTAACGGTGAAGAAAGGGTACAGCAGCGCGCCATGTTGAGAAATAATGAACTATGAGATATAGCATAGACAATTAAATTTTTATTTTATTTTCTTTTGTCAATTGTATTCTTAATATCTGATAATTAATTATTTTAATTGTTTTATTAATGTTATATTTGTAATGGGTAATAATAAGTTGTAAAATTATCTAATTGATTTCTTTTGTATAATCACAAGAACTCACATACACAAACAATAATTATTTACTACATGTTCAAATTTTTTATTCATGTATGTTACTAGTATAATACTTGTTAGGTGAATTCATAATATTACTGAAGACGATTTGTTTGTGTTGTTAAAACCCTGAGATATAAACATTTTTTTCATGGATCCGAGAGCTAGATGGAGGTGAAACCTAAAAAAAAGGGAAATTATATGTTAATTAATAGAAAATAAAAAGGGGAACTTATTATAACAAGAAAAGCAGGAATAAATATCTAATGATTCAGAGCAGCAAAAGAAGTGTGTTCTCATTTGCAGTATAATTATATGAATATACATTTAAAAAAAATTAATTACCCATTTGTTAGAGTATATTTTATATTACAAACAAAAACGTAGGGCATCGAAGGCGTTAATAGGTTAGTATAACCATAACAGTTACATACACCCATTATACACATAATTTTAAGAAATACCCAGATAAAATAATATTAAAAAATTGGCACCAACAACTTGGGGCTCTACAAAATACTACTGACATTTGAAAGTTAATTAACTAACAACGTCGCACATTACAATAATCACATTTTACGTTATTAAATAATGTTTTTATTAGTGATTCGTAGAAAAGTTATAAAGTATTTCAATTAAAATTGATGTTGTCAGTAAATTTAATTAACTACTTTTTCTAAGAACGACTCTTTTACTATAATGAAAATGAACCTTTTTGATAGTCGAATACCAGACGGTTTTACATAAAGCCCTACTATGTTAGTTTAAGAAATTTTTATTTCATTTAATTTGTTTTTTGTTTCATGTAACTTTCGACTTATTGTTCCATACGATACTAAATTCTAAACTCAAAAATCATCAAAATCATTTTTGTTTTTGCTTTTCCTTTTCTTCAGCTTTCCTTGCCTGTTTTTTAAACTCACTGAAGCTTTTTTCATCAGGGCGTACTCGTTTGGCGTTAAGACGTTTTCTTCGGGACTACTGTTCGTAGTCCTGGTTGAAGGCATCAGGAGAGCTGTATTTCACATTTAGTTAAGTTCCCATCACTAAATGTGGCAACATCATTCAAAAAAGCAAATTCATGTGTTATTTGAATCACTAGTGTTATAAGGATTCTTGACAAAATGAAATCGTTCAAACTCCCGTTTACGTTTGTGCCTTTCCATGGAGATATTAAAAAAAATTATTTAGCCAGATCTTTAAAATTGGCTTACTAGTGGTCATAATAGTTTCTAGGTTGCTATTTTAGGGTTTGTATGCTCCTTTACTAGCCACAACAGTGTTATATTTACACCATGAGTCTTTCCATTAGAATATAGTACGCGGCTAGGCTTATCGTCAGAAGACACTTGATGGAAATAGATGGTTCACACTGCTTTCCGCATTGCTTCGAGGTCAGACAGGTTTTTCCTAACAGCCAAGCATAGAAAAGAGTGTAGTTGGTCTACAATCGTATCTGTAAGCTAATTCCGTCTACTTATAAGAAGGTAATAAGAATGTTTGAGTTATTTTATCTCTTTTTTTAAACTTCCGTAATCGTGCCCCAATACGCCTTCGAAAGTGGTCCACACATTCTAATTTTTCAGCGTGTGTATCGCTATGGGGATTATTGTCCAACAGTGGTTTAATAAATATTTGTATTGCTATCAGCTAAATAGTTTACACATCTGACTTTGTATTCCCAACAGAACTATTGAAAACCTTTATCTCTCAGACACCCTCGATTCCCTCCACTTTACGTTGGTAATTAGCTGTACATGTTTCAACATGGTTTTATTTATCAAGGCATAAGCAGTATTTTACATCCATCCTCTTCCCCGTGTCGACACTTGTATAGGTTGCAACACCACACCACACTTGTAGGGAGTTGAAACCCTTCTGCCAGGTTCCATCGAAACCTTAATAACTTTAATATCTTTTGCCTTTTTGTTATCTTCAAGAACAGATTTATTTTCCTCTACAGCCTCTTAAACAGCAATCTTTATTCAATTATTGGCAACAGTTTAACGCATTTTTTTAGTAAATATGTAGGTTAAACATTTTGTCGAAGGTTGGGGAAGCTTTATTGCTTCACATACGGTTTGGACGGCGTTCTGGCTTTTGTCGATGCATAAACAAAACGAATATTGACATTAAAAAAAGCCTTTTCATTTCAAGAATCTTTACTCCTCTTTAACTATAAAACCTTTTTTTATAACCACAGCTGGAGCAAACAATCTCTAACTGTGATGATAATCTTTTCTTTGTCGCAGTACTACGTCGTATTTTTAACCCATTTATTACACAATTTTTAAATACAGATGATCTAAATATGTTTTGTGATAGTATATTTACGTTTGTTACTTCATGCATATAATTCTCATTAATAATGTAGCTATTATGTCGATTATAAAATATCTTTTTAACAGAGCTAGACTGTTCCTTGAAAGGTTAAGCTTGTTTAGCATAACCTTTGTAGAAGGTGAAAGAGAAGACGTTTCTTCTTAACCTTTACTTTTTTACACTTTTCTATTATGAAAATGAGGCATATTGAAACAATAAATAAAACACTACAAACACTAGACAACACTTTCACTAATTCACATAAATTTCATAAACTAAGTTATGTTTAAGTTCAGTAACAATAATGCAGAGAAAACCGGACTGTAAAAATATGATCTGTTGCCAACCTCAGTAACAGAAGGGTCAATAACAAAAATATTTTTATATAGAACAATTGTTTCTAAGGCTATGGAATAGATTCATAGTACATTCATACAACTTGTAAAGGCTGAGGTGCAAGATAAAGTTAAAAAATAAATATTAATTTGAAGTAACCTATATAAATTATATATAAATAACTAAAAAAAATATTCCGTAGTTCATGAAGAGTTGTATTTAAACAATAAAACAAAGTATAAAAATGTAAGAAAATCATTTTTTTTGCCTTTTGTCTCCCCTCACAAAGTGATCATAAGAAACAGTGTTGCGTAGAAATATTACACTTTGAGAATACAATATTAGCCTATGTGAGAAATAGCTCCGTCGACACACCTATCCTTTTAGCAAATTTCTTCCTTAATGTACAGTAGCTTTAGCTACAGTTTGCACTTATATTATCATTGTGTTTATATTAAGGCGCATAGAGTATGAGTCTTAGTATATTGGAGAAGAATCTCAGGATGACTTTTACACTTATTTTTGAGGCAATCCCCCAAACTTAAGCGCCCTAGCCCCTCATTATTATACTCATTCATAACCGCTTTATTCACTGGCAGTGTACTGTCAGTTGATTGTTTCGACTTTCTCAGCCACGTGGCAGGGTATACTCTCCATGATCGTAGAAGAAACACAGATATACGGCAGAAACTGAATATTATGAGTATACTCGACAGGATTGCCCGGTATCGGCTGAATTGGTGGGAGCATCTTTCCGAATACATAACTGCTGCATCCCTAAACAACTATTGAACTATAAACCAAAGGGACAAGGAGGTATGGGAGGTCCGAGGAAGCGCTGGAG
Organism: Magicicada septendecula; assembly: GCA_034769895.1. Taxonomy (NCBI): domain Eukaryota; kingdom Metazoa; phylum Arthropoda; class Insecta; order Hemiptera; family Cicadidae; genus Magicicada; species Magicicada septendecula. The sequence goes on from CM068374.1 coordinate 157,569,830, forward strand.
TGACCAGCTCTAAACTTTGCATGTTTGAAACCGGGACAAACCATCCTTGGTGTAATACTTGCAGATGATGATAATAATTGTTTCGAGTAGAGTGCTACAATCTAATATACCACTAATCTTCTCAGAGAAGACATTACAATATAAGTCATTCTGTTATATTTAAGTGACGTCCAGTATTATGCCCAAAAGGTTCCAAAATTATTGATTTAAAATTCAAATTGATGTTGATGGATCTAAACTTGAATTTCATAAATACAACAACTCTACCAAAGTATAATGCCGTTAGTAGTAATCGCTTCAATATATTTGTGACTTAAAAGTGTCCATTTACATTGAACGATTGTTTATAATTTCCTCATAAAATATTACCTATTTTTTCTTATTTTTTATGTTAGATGAAATATAATAAAACAGATGTTTGCTGCAATGTGAGATGATAAGGAAACCACAAGGGATTATTACTGATGGGTCAAGATCCATTATTTAAAACTGCTTGACGGATTATTGGAATTGAACACGTGGTAGATTTGAGATATTGAGGAGATGTTGTAAAAATTCAAAAAGATATGAATTACGTAAACTTGATACACACATTTGTCAATCTTGTCTTGTTGCTTCTTAACGTATGCAATAAATTCTGGCCACCAGCCGACTCTCCATAGTAATTTTTATTTCTCAATTTACACACTTAAAAACATCAAACGCTGTTTACTGATTAACAACGAGTTCTGTTATATTCATTACATATTTTTAAAAGTAAATTAACTTCTTATTTGTATGGTAACTGGTGAAATATTATTCAATATAAATGGGTACTGAAAAGCAAATAATGATGACGATGATAAGACAACATGTAAAAAACACCATTTTAGGTACTCATAATACTGATTTACACAATTTATTGTAAATAAACAATACCATTTATTAACTACCGTTTATTTACCATTAGAAACTAAATACGTACATAAACCAAATTCTTATATATTTACGTTGTAAATGGTATTTTTTATTGAGTTTTGATAGGATTGAAGTACATATTTCAGAGAATTTTTAAAATTATCTTTGGCCTTGTCAAAGATATTGAATTTTTGTCACGGAAACATTCGCTAAGCTCACAACATTCCTACGGTATACCTTAATTATATATTAATACGAAGCTACCTACATGAGTGTGAACTACCATGAGCGGATCTTATTACTGACACTTTTGCTTTAAAACTTTAACACTTTTTTAATTTAATCCAAGGTTTTGTTATTGGATACAATGGTGTTTACGGCTGATCATCATCATCATCTTCGCAAGACGCCATATCCAAGGTGCTGCTGCCTATTCCGCCTTTAAAGATCCTCCAGCCATCTCTTGCTGGGTCCACCCACACACCTGTGTCGTTTAGTTTTTATTTCCAGACTTGTTTGGCAAGTCTGGTATCTGATATTCTTTCTAAATGTTCCTTCCACCGTTGTTTATAATCTTTTTATCTTTAATTAAAATTGAAAATTGTAATTCCTTTCTTATGACTTCATTCCGTATTATCAGAAACAAGGTACGTCGAGATAAATATTAAAGCTCTACAGTGTTGTGGCAGTCCCTGTACTGTCCTACGGGCAATCAGCAAAAAAAAAGATAGTAAAATACAGGCCTTGAAAATGGCGTTCTTAAGAGGAGTTAAATGGTGTTTACGACTGACCTGATCGATATATCAGAAATAAAAGAGTCACTTTCAAATTAATATTAATAATGTTTTCATATCTACATGGACCTCCTAATAGGCAGTCTTTTAAAAAAATTTCAGCTATTTCAGCTAGACAGAAAACAGAATTCGGAAGACAGCGTACGAAGCCAAATAGCGTTTCATGAAAAATAGAACAACAAAGCGAAGAAAATGTGGATATAAATCACAAAAGAAGCAGAGAAAAGGGCGACAATGCATAAAAAGTGGTAGAGAATAGGGATGGATTTTTAGGAGATGGATAAAAGGAAAGTGTAATGGCAAAGGTAGATAATAATTGGTCTTATGAGTATCAAGTTTCACAGGTTGACGGGTATGAAACAGAACTTATTAAAAATAAAATATGTCTTAAATCTTTGTAATCAAATGTACACATTTCTAAATCTTTATATTCTTGAGTTTGATTTTCAATTGTGATGAGAATACTTCTTTATGAAATACTTATTTTTGACATTGAAATTGTATTTTGTTATTACAACTTCCATTACCTCACGGTAAGAGTGAACCTAAATTGAATAAATAAATACAAAAACACTTTTTACTCTGTTACTTAATCTTTACTTTGGAAAAATGTGTTGTGTGGGTGAGCGTGTGTAAGGCATAGTAAAGTAATTTACTTGCAAGATTTATTGCGGCGCTCAACAACTACCCATTAAAGTAAATCCACACAAAAGCTTTTATTATTCATAATAAATAAGGTAGAGAAAGAAAATTTAAATCTTAGACTTTTTTTAACTAAGATTTTTTTGTTAGGTTTAGCGTAACAAAGCGGTTACCCTAAAGGTCACAGGTAATCGAAATATCAGAGGATAACATTTACACAGATAAATAAACAAAACAGTAACTGATGACAAAAATATAATACAGTAGGTTTTCCGGAATTATCAACATCACACGCAAACCTATCCCATGCAGGAGAATTTCCGCAAATAATTCAAAATACCCACTTTGAAAAGACAACAAATTTTAAGAATGAATCCATATGTTGATGAAATATTATAAAATAAATTAAGTATTACTTTATACCACCAATAATGTTCTGAACGACCAACTGTTAATTTCCTTCTAATCTAAGTGCACAAATACGTACAATCTAAAGTTGGTGTCTAAAGTTTTCAGTGTTTTGAATAACTATCACTACACTGAGCACTCTTCTGCATTATCACCAAATCAGTTCGATGACGGACTTAGGCGTGTTCAGGGCTGTATTGAGAGTGTCATTAACAAATAGTTGAATTGTCTTAATGTTGATGTGTTAATATAGTCTTGCTTTATGTTCAGCTGTAGACGTTTTGATCACTGTCGCAGTGGCATCGTTACTAACACGATGGTGAATAATTACTACCAGCAAATTATTATTACCAGCAGACAATGGAACACTTAATATGTTATATAAAACGCAGACAGTTCTTACTACTGTATCTGGTTGTATATCATTACTTTATTATATGTGGACAAATATGAATTTCTTCCCATAATACAATTCAATTTATTACAAAATGCCCAGTTCCTCTCTTTTTTTTATGTACTTTTTCCAAGAGTGATTATAAGATACTTTGTATTATTTTTCCTTAAGGAATCACATGACACTTGAAAGCCACTAACAGGTGGTTCTATAAACCTTTTTTGGTAACCTTTTAAAATAGTAATATACAAGTAACATATGGTCCACATTTGAAAACTCAAGAAACAATCAAACGCTAAAATCATAGAACTCAATATCCATAAGGCTTTTTAAAGACTGCAGTTTAGGACAGTCTCATAAAGATTGCACAAATATTCTTATAAAATATTTTTGTTTACCAAGGCTGTGTATAGCAGACAATCGTATACCACTGGCAACAGACACGGAACGATTAGATATTTGGTTGTGTAGAAGGTAGACGACGCTTATGCAAATGACAAATAATGTAAAAACATATGACACTGTAAAAATCTAGTTTTGGCCTAACTTACGACAGTGATAAATGATTAGTTACAAATATTTGTACGGAAGGAAATACTGTACTGATCTACAGAAATAAAAGCACAAACAGAAAAGTGTTTAAGGGAGGAACATAGGAAGTAATTTAAAGAAACAAACATAAATTACGTACGAAACAAAATAATTACGTAAAGAAATACAGAATAATTATATAAGCAAATAATGTTAAACAGCTAGGTACATTCCTGGATACAAAACTAAATTCAAAAGAATCAAAAGAAAAAAGTGATAAAAATATAGAAATCGGCTTGATACTCAAGCCAGTCTAGACATATTGCACCCTGGGGATTTGCTAAACTGACTCAAGTAAATAGTATTCGGATTTTTCAAAATCTGATAATACAAATTATTGCCAATTCTTTATGGTACTGTTATAAAAAACATTTATCGGGATTTGGTTATCGCTAATGTTGAAGCAGAAATTTAAAGTTCGCTGCTAAGGACGAACCGCTCTAAACCTGCACGTTAAGGTTGAAGGGTTCCAGCTCCTCAATAACGACAATTAGAAAGGAAGTAACGAAAGCAGACCATACAAATCTTTATGTTGTGTATAGTACGTCAGGTATAACTGTATAGAAGCGTCAGTCTACGGACTAAAGTAAACTTGTCAAACTTACATTAGCATCAGCGTATAGCTTGGCCCGACACAGGTTTTAATGTACAAAAGCAAAAATTATGTAGACTCTGCGGTGTATAGTCGACGCAGTAGATCAGTGACAAGAAAGAAATAAACAAATGTGTTCATGATAATGATTTTATAATCACAGACTGATTTAATTGTAATACTCTCATGCAACAATTCTACTTTCCTGGAAGTACACTGTCGCATACGAGTCTCTCTCTCTCAAATAAGGAAATACGCGTTCATTATTTTATAATGCCATACAACTTACCGCCGAAATGGAAAATATATTTACTATTAAGCACTTTGCGTTTGCTCTTTCTGAAAAGAATTAGAAGAATAAGTTTATCTCCAATAAAATGTGTTGACTAGTGATATTGTGTGTTATGTAGTAATTTTGTCTTATAACTGAAAGAAAGTTACGTTACTTGTCACACAGACGTGTCCTTAGGATAACTCTGCACACACACACACACACACACACACACACACACACACACACACACACACACACACACACACACACACACACACACACACACACACACACACACACACACACACACACACACACACACACACACACACACACACACACACACACACACACACACACACACACACACACACACACACACACACACACACACACACACACACACACACACACACACACACACACACACACACACACACACACACAGTAAGGAAATATAAAAATGGGATATCTCGCTAAGTTCCTTTCCCATTATTGAGCTAATCTTGCCTAACCAGTTCCAAGAGATGACGAAATGTTTGGCGACTTGAAATATAAGAAGTCATCATTTGTCGATTGCTAGAGTTCTCTTCTGCTATCGGATGAACGGCAAACAATTGTCACGAATGATAAGATGACCGTGGTATTAGTATACAGAACTGCCTACATAACTGGATGTTCTTCTAGTCGGCAGATGGTATAGAATACAGAAGTCAAGAGGATGTTGAAAGGAGTCAGGCTACCGTGAGACGAAAGAAAAAGAAAACTAAGTATTGAATATACCTCGATAGACTGAGAAAGAGTGGGAACCGTAGCATGCAACACTGCGAAATAAGAGAAGAATTTAATATATGAAAAATAAATAATGTCGCAGTCTCTAAACTACTAAACCATCTGTAAACATCAGTTGTTACGATATGAATGTCTTTATTCATAATGCATCTGCTTCCAGCAAGGAAGGAAGCAGATGCTCTTTTCTTTGTATGACTTCTAAACCTTTAATAATATTACTTTTGTTTGTTAAACCATGTAAATAAATTAAAGTGGAGGTAAAAATAAATTGTTAATAATTTAATATAAGATTATTATGTTCAGAGATAATTACGTTTCATAATTAACAATTGTAGGTCTATATGTATATATTTTGTGATGTTTTCAATTTGTTTCTTCTGCAAGTAGATAATATTGTATATTCTTTTGTTAATTATTTGTTATAAAACAAATAAAATTAGATGGATAATAATGTATAAGGTGTATTATGTTGATAAGAAAAAATTTGTTGTTATTATAGATTTAATAAATTTTTTTAAATTTAATTAATTGAATAATTAATAAAAATGTAAAAATTTTTAATTACCTTCAATTAAATAAATGAGGTATTGTTTTTTGAAAATATTTGTTTTCTATAGATAATCTATTTATGTAGTTGGATCTAGTATTTTCTCTTCTAACTTCGCTCCCCATCTTCTTCTTGGTATACTTCTCTAATAACTCTAAATTATTATTTTTGTTAGAAAAAACAAGAAACTAATATTTATTGTACAAATAATTATGAACGCATGTAACTGAGTAATTGTGATGTTTATTTCTTAACATTTGAAATTGTGCGCCAAACTTATGCGCATGGACCAGGCATTGATTGAGATTCGCTCAGGTCGATTGTGAACAAAAATGACAAAATACAATGTTTACAAAATTAATGATTTCGGATTATTTTAACTGTCGAAATGGTCAGAGAGGGCAAGGAACAAGATACAATACTTACAACTATCTTAAAATAAATTATTATTTGCTGAAAAATAACAGGATTAAGAAAATTGTCAATGATTAAATAAAGATCGAACCATTTGTAGAATGACGTCACCGACTTGTAGAGGCAGTGCTCCGTGCTGTTTGCTAGGAAATGCAAATGGCCGCCGCTCGACTTGTGATTTTCTGCTATACAACGCTGACACTATTCTTCTCCCTCAGAAATAAATGCGAATTCCTTTCTCTGCGAGGTTGTAGTATCCCTGGAAAATTGCGTGAAGTGTTCTTCTCTCCTCGGCGATGTCGTTCTGTGGTAGTTTATTGATGCAGTGTTCTGTGTTCAAATATGTTGAGTTCGTGTCCAGATAATATTGGTTGAAATTTTGCTCAAAATGGCGGTTGATTTCTCGTTCCAGTGATGGATATTACTATTGTAGTTGTTCTGGTTCAGTTTAGTGTTAGTTATAAAATATTGGTGTTGTTTTCCATTTGGTAACCTCAGTAAGACTTTTTGAGGTTGTTCGTCATTGTTTTACACTATTTGTATTTTTTAAATCTTCCGTCAGTAAATTCTGATCTGTTCACATTCACGATTAACAATAGACTGATGACTTAAAGTCGTCGTTTTGTGGTAATTTATAAAATGTCTTTTTCCTCTTCCCATTGTTTTTTACAAATTTACATGTCTTGGATTTGATTTCAACTCATAAACATACATAACAAGTTTTTCTATTTATTGCTGTAACTTAATTATTTATTAATTTTACGAAAATCTAACTATTCAGCAATATTCTTAAGCTAATTTTACATAATTTGATATATAACTGGGTCTGTTTTATGTTCAGATAAGCCAAAAATTTACACTTTTGCTATTTATTGTAGGCCTTGTATTTTTTACAAATTTAGTATTTAAATGGTTTACAAGTGTTTTTATGTTAATATTTCCATTAAATAATAGTATTTACTCCATGATTATTGCTTGTTGTTAATAATTTGTTGTTATAATGCTCCAATATTCATTAATTTACTTTTTATCTGAGTTGAGTACCCTTTAGGCCTAGTATTAGTTATTTCCAAATAAAGTTAAATTTCTTCTTTTGTCATTACATTTGCTATTATTTGTATCTGTACTGATTACATTTTCATATCTTTGTGTTGTATGGACTAGTTTCTATTCATTATATGCAGTTTGATTGAATTTATTTATTTGAGTTTGATTCTATGATAGGTGATTTTGGTTTACAATGCTGGTTTGTTTTTCTCTTGTGGTGTGTTTGTTAATTTGCCTTATACTTTTTAGATGGTTTACAGTTTAATAAAAAATACAATATTCGTATTACCTACTTGCCTTCTCTGCATTAACAAACTTGGAAATTATCGAACATTATTTCAAATACAACTGAATATCTTATATCTACTAAATTTTTTATATCATTTAAACATAACAAAAACATCTTAAGCTTATTATTTTTTATTTATATCATTTAACTATGATTATTCTAAAACATCCTATTACTAATAACGCTGTCAGTTATTTAACTGTCCTTTGCACTTATTATATATAAATTGATTGAACTAAAAACATCTTATTTCTAATAACACATTTCAGTTATTACACTGTCTTTGGTGTTCACTATATCTAATTTGATTAAACTATAAACATCTTATCATTAATAATACTCTCAGTTATTAAACTGTCTTTTGTATTTAGGTTGCTTTGTTGTAACACTCAACTATAATAAAACATCTTATATCTAGGATTTCTTCATTTGTATCTAATCTTTAAAACATTCTTATCACTAATAATATTCTCAGTTAGTAAACTGTCTTTTGTTCTTATGCTAATTTTATCTGGTATCTCTCTACACTAATTATTTTCTTTCACTGTTTATTTCTTATAGTATGTCACTTGTTATTCTTAAACTAGGCTTACAATTTAGTTTACAGTTTTATTTTTCACTGTATTGTATCCTGTAACTTGTTATTTGGTCTGACATTTATCATTGGTTTTAAATGTATAAGAATTGGTTATATTCATTCCTCATTAGGTTTTAGTGGATATCCTTTCTTGTTGCTATATTCTTTTTATGAACCTTGATATATTTGTCTCTTCCTTCTCATTATATTAGTATTTCCTTATCTTGTGGTTTCATGTCCTTTTCTTATATACAGCTCCTTATTAATTTGTTATTGGTTTTGTGTCTTGGGGTTTCTCTGCTTCTTAATTTAATAAATTTCCACTTATCAATATTTTGTTCACTTTTTTACCTTTGTCTTTTCTTTTACTGCTCCCCAACCTACTGGGTATACGGCTGTTTTATCGGGGTTTTATATAGTTGGTTATTTATATATGGACCAAGAGTTTTCTTTGTTATTTAGTTTGATTTTATTAACATTTTATCGACTTAATGTACAGTTTCTTTGGTTTATTTTTTAACCATTTATTATTCTCACTCACTATTGACATTTTCTTCTTTATTCATGTTGTATTAAGTTAAATTTTAAGGTGATAATTCTGTTATGCTACATATGCTCTCGTGTAAAAGTGATTAGTTCAGATCATACTCTTAGTATGGATGAAATAATTTCTACTAATTCTTTTTATTTACCATATCTTATTCGTGATTTCACTTTATGTACCTTCTTTTTCCACCGTTGCTTTCTCTCAGATGATATGTATCTCCATCATTAGCTTCTTTTTTTAATTAATAAGTAATCATCAATCTTGTGTATAACATTATCGTTTTATATCTTTTCTTATTTGGTGCTTCCTCACCTGTATGTTTACTCCCTAACATTCCCTAACATGTGAGTTGGAACAGTTCAGAGTGGCACATTTGGCTTCAATCCCTGCTGTCCAATACTTCACTTAACTGAGCCCAGAGGAATTATCATCTCTGCTCAAAATATAAGACTGATGGAATTTTTCTACATCCAGTCATAAAAATAAATAATCAGTAAAAGTAATCTCTTTTGACTAATAATAAACATCCTTGGATTCTTCACTTCATAATATTTTATATCAATTAATACTTTTATACACTTGACTCTTCTTTTCTATCAAAGCTCATTCCATATTATGTGGTTTAGGTATGTGGTATAATATACATTTCATCATTTCATCTTTTTCTCTTGTTTACATAGTAATTAGCATTTATATGGATTAATTTTTCCTTTTGGTGTTCAATGAGTCGTTTTATTGCTCATGGCATAACATTAATTCCTTCTTTATCACTTATCACTATAATAGTGGTTATTACAGCAATATTATCATCATGGTAACAGGGTTTTAGTTTCTGGTCTTAATACTTGGTTTTTACTTAGTTGGTCCTTCTTCTTTGTTTCATCTTTATCAAGTTATTTTCTTTGTGAGTTTGGTTAAGTTATTTTGATTAAATTATAAAATATTCTGGTTTCTTCTCTCTTTTTCATTTGAAGTTCTGTATCATTTTTGTCTTAAATTGTCTCATTTACATTGTTGATAATAGTGGTTACAGTTAGCATAGTCACTATTACAATACAAACTATAGTATAGTTTTTATAGCCGTGATAGTTTATTTAGTTTTTTTTTTCTTTATTAACACTGGTTTTTATGAAGGTTTGCTACGTTCCTTCTTATGATACTTTTAACATTTAATAATATATCTTTCTAGTAACATTAAATTATTCAATTGTTTAATATTGGTTGATCTCTTTATTTACTGGAACATGTTCTTTTGCTTTGTCTCTGGAGAGTTTGAGAAAGTTTACACATTTGTACTCCATTTACTCTCAAATTCTTTTATGCAAGAGTTCACTCAAATTATGAGTGGAATTTGTTCTTACTCTTTTAGAATTTTGTATCTCTTTCTTACAAAATTTCTTTTTATATTTAATAGTTATATCTCCTCATTCGTGTGAGTTGTACTTACTATTTTTTAACTTTAGATATTTTCTCCAAAATTCTTTTTATATATAATTTGTTAATAGTTTCTCTCAAACAGTTCAAGTAAGTAGGTCTTACAACTTTGTGAAGTTTTTGTTATTTTAATAGTTTCTTCCAAATAATTCTTGTAAGTTGGTCTTACAAATTTGGATTTTGACATTTTATTCATCAAAATTCTTTTTCCTATACATAATGGTTTTTTTTTTCAAATAATTGGTGTAAGTTGTCCTTACTAACTTTTTGAATTTAGTAATTTTTCTTTTATCTCTCCTCTATATATTTTTTGATTGATAACTGATTATAAGTTCCTTTTACTTTATTTGAACTGATATCTTTTAATACATACGTATTGTTGTTATTATTTTTAATAATCAGGTATGGGCCGGTATACAGCAGTAACAACTTTTTGATAATGCCTTCCAAAATACTGGGTAGTTCCCTGTTTTTCAATAGTACCTTTTCTCCGACTTCGTAGTTTATTACCTTCTTAATCGCCTTTTGGTACTTGTTCTTGCGCCTTTCCTGGTCTTCTGCCAATTTAGTGTAGAACCTTATTCGATTAAACTTGTATTCTTGACTCATGGGAAATTCTATTATGTCTTGCATTTCTCTTGGAGGCGGTTTTTCATACATTGCCGTGGTACCTATAGGCGTGGTACCTGTAGCGGGGTGATATGCCAAATTAAGGAATTCTTCGGTAGCTGATAAATATTCTTGCCACTTCCTTTGTTGATTATGGCAATAAGTCCGTAATATTCTTCCGACTTCTCGTAGCACCCTCTCCGCTGGATTACTGCTGGGGTGGTAGACTGATGTCTTGTACGTCTTAATGCCCATTGTATTTAGAGTGTTTTTCAACCTCCTACCCTTAAATTGCGTTCCATGGTCTGTGATTATGGATGCTGGGCTCCCTATCTCTGGAATGTAATGATTTGTTATCACTCCTAAAGTCTTCAAAGTGGTGGCTCTGTTCACCGGGTACAGTTTTATAAATTTCGTGAAGTGATCCATCATTATAATAATGTATTTGTAACGATGGCGTCCGCCACTGCGGGGAAATGGACCACAGATGTCCAGAAAGACCTTTTCCAGTTTTGCTTGTGATGTAATTGGTATCATCATACCCTCTTTTCTCTCATTGTTGGTTTTTACCAATTGACATATAAGACAGGTTTTGAGATAGTTTCTCGTCTTTCGATTTATATTTTTATATGGCAATTCTCTTCTATCGCCTTGACCACCTTCATGGCTCCCATGTGACCGTATCGGAGATGATAATCCAGGATGATATCCTTCTCGACTGTAGTAGGTATTACGATCTTCCATATCTCTTCATCAAGGGATGTTTTGATGAATAATATGTCATTATGAGTGCAATAAAACTTGGTTATTGTATCATCTTGGTTGGAGAGACGAAGTTTAATATTGTTTATCTTCGCGTCGGACTGCTGGTGTTTGCTGATGTCCTGCGCTATTTTTTCTAAATCGGACCTGTCCCTAATAATATTATAGATCTTCAGGATGCTCTCCTTTTCGCCTTCGAACGTCTGTTCTTCCAAGTTTACTCTTGACAAGACGTCGGCTACTACATTCTTACTCCCAGGAACATACTCCCACTGTATATCGTATTCCTGCAGGGAAAGTACCCATCTGGTCAACCTACCGTGGCTTAACTTGCATCTTTTAAGAAATGATATTGATTTGTGATCTGTGCGAACGGTCACTGGATATCCTAGAATCCGAAACTTCCCACAGGCAAAGACTACACTTAGGAGTTCCTTTTCCGTCACGTTGTAGTTCTTTTCACAGTGGTTAAGGGTTCTGCTAGCTAAGCTCACTACTAGATGTTTTCCACTTTCGTGTTCTTGGTACAACGTTGATCCCAAGCTAATGTTACTAGCGTCACAGTTTAGGAAGAAAGGTCGGTTAAAATCTGGATGGTTAAGCATTACTGCTTCTAAGAACTTCTCCATAATCAATTTGAATGTTTCGTCTTATTCTTGACCCCATCGCCATTTATTCTTGAACGATAACTGATACTGAAATCGGGCCGTCAGCTCGGAATAATTATTTTGGAACTTCCTGTATTAGTTACACAGGCCTAAAAATGATTGTAGTTGCCTTCAGTTTTTCGGTACAGGGAATCGTTGTATGGCGTCTACATTTTCTGTTGACGGTGTTATTCCTTGACTGTTCAACTGTAAACCCAAAAATTGTACTTCTTTAGCTATTAGCTTAGACTTGTCTAGCTTAAGGGTAACGTTATTCTCAGCCAGCTTCTTCAAGACATGCTCCACACGATAACAATGTTCTTCCCAATTGGTTGATGTTATTAAGAGATCATCAACATAGACAGTCGTGAATTGGAGCGCTTCTGGTCCGAGTATATGGTCCATACAGGCGACAAAAACAGCTACTGAGTTCACTAACCCGAAGGGCAACCTCTTAAACTGATAGTTGCGCCCTTTGAAGGTGAACGCCATGTATTGCCGGCTTGCTGGGTGCAACTCCACCTGCCAATACCCGCACACGGTATCCCACGTAGTAACAAACTTCGTTCCATGGAATCTCTTCAATATCTCATCAATTTCGCCAGGTGAGGTACGATCGTTAATAATCATTTTATTTATCTCACGTGCGTCAAGGGAAAGTCTTACCTTCCCATTCTTCTTTTGTATAGCCACAATTGGACTAGTGTATGGCGACTGACTGCTTTCGATAATATACTTACTAATCATATTCTGGATCTCTGTGCGTACGGCTTCCTTCAAAGATTGTGCTATGGGATATGATTTCCGATTGAATTCTACCGGTTCTCTGAACCGGATTGAACATTGGTAGTTCCTGATCTTTCCAGGTTCGTCCGAAAATACAGTTCGATATTTTTCGTATATGCTGACCAATTGATTCAGCTGGTTTTCATCTAATCGCTCGGTGGTATTGTGGCACTGGAAGTCACGTATCTCCTGAAGCTTTTGTGACCATAGGTCATCCTCCGTATTCTGATTTACTGGTTTGTTGTCTGACGAGTAGTTTGACAAGTAATTCACTTTATTTTTGTGGTCGGTAAGTTGTCTGGAGTCTAACATTTTGTTGTTAGTTAAATTGGCTACCCAGGTCGAACCTTCCGAAAAGATTGATACCTTCCCTCGGCACAAGTCGATAACTGCTGAGTTCCTACGTAATATGTCACACCCTATCATGATGTTGAAAGGTAATCCGGCTGCAACAAGAAATATCATATCCAAGCTTACGCCCTGATTGTTGACACTTAGGGATACCTGTTTCCTTATTGTCTTGTTCTGTCGGCCGGTAGCTCCTACAAGCACAATATTATTAATAGGTAGTACTGGTAAGTTTTTGTGGCATTCCTGCTGTATCCGGTCCAATTCATTATGGTTTATTATAGAGACATTTGCTCCAGTGTCTATCATTATGGGAACAGAAATACTCTCGATTTCTGCAATTATATATATGATCTCGTTGTCATTATTATTAATGTTTACTTCGTTTTCTTCTAGAAAGTCCTTACGGATATCTTTTACGTAATTATTATATATTATCGTAAAATTTTTCTTTTCTTCACTCGATTTTACCTCTTGTCCATACCCAGCAGATTGGAGCAGTAAAGGATTATAGGGGTTTATTACTGCCTCCGTTCGTTTAAATGCTCCGCATCATTACGCATTAGGCTATTAGCAGCCTCAACTTGGAGTCCTGAGACTGCTTCGTTAGGTTCAGCACGATCATCTTGTTGGGCCTCCGTTACAGGCAGTCTTCTTTGATTGTCCAGGGTGGGGAACTGCGTCTGGGTTCATACTCTCGGTAACGATTACTTCCCTTATTCCCTTGAAAGGTTTCATACTTGTAGTATCGGCTCCTTCGTTGAGGCTGGTATCTCCTCTGTCCACTGCCTTCCGCTCTGATGTAGTTGACATGGGGTCGATATGTCCTGTAATTATTATTATTACCTCCATTCGGGTAATTTCTGTTATAATTACCATAATAATTGTTATTAGGGGGGTTGGGGTTTCTCTGACCATTCGGAACATAATTACGGTTATTATAATAACCGTTGTCGTTAGGCGGACGGTTATTATTATTATTATTATTATTGTTACTCTCACTATTGTTATTTCTGGGAACATTATTATTATTATTATTATTATTATTATTATTATTATTATTATTGTTATTATATCTAGGAACATTATTATTATTACGAGGGTTATTATTGTATTCGGCATTATTCCGGTTTGCGGAACTATAATTATTGTTGTTGTTGCCGTTCTGCCGATTATTATTATTTGTACTACTCGTATTATTTCTTGTCTCCGGCCTTTCGTATCTCCTACGACTTTGGTGGTAGTAATCCTCGTGCTCATACATTTCTAAAAGTTCGGTCATTGCTTGTACAGTTTTTATTTGACCGTTTCTTCTAGCTCTGATGATATCTTCCTCATAGTGGTAGGAGAGCTTGCTGACCAAGCATTCTTCTGGTATTCGGGGCTCTAAATGTTTGGCCACACACACCTTTCCCAAGAAATACGCTGTTAGAGTCTGGTTTCCATATGGGTTATATTTTCCATGACAGATCCCGTCTCTGGCGATATTTTGTGTCGATTCAGACCAATATTTGGCCTTGAATAGCCTTTTGAATTGTTGGTAGTCTGTCACTTCATCTCTTATCGCCATCCACCAATTATCAGCGATCTCCTTGAAGGATTCGTCCAGTACTTCTTTATTCTCTCTCCAGCGGTTGCCTCTGTGTTTAGTGAAGTACTCTTCGATTCTGGCTAGGAACTCCATAGGTTTATTTTTATAAAACCTGAAGTTAATACCTTCACGATTTTCGTTATTCTGACAACTGGTAATGCTGGTTGGTCGACTATGGAACAGATGTATATCTGTTTGATTCTGTCGCACCTGACTGTTGATACTTGTCACAGCAGCTTCCATGTCCGTCACATTTTTCTGTGAATCGGTCCTCCGCTCTCTCACAGTCTTCACGTGTTTCCTTTAATTTTTCCTCTAAATTCTTCCTATTCGTTTCTTCGATGTTGGTAACCTTAGTATTTATTTCAGTCTTGATACTCTGTACTTCTCGTTCCGTCTGACTCCATCTTTCGTCAGCCCTTGTAATCTTTTGTTCGATCACCGTTATTTCCTCTTCTACTTTCTTGCTGATTGTCTCATTATTTTCAGCTATCTTCTGACTCAATTCTTCCTTTAATATTTCCATCCTTCCATCTAACCGGTTCATATTCTCTTGGTTAGTCTCCCTCAATTCTTCTCTTAATTGTTGATTATTGCTTTCCATTTTCTGACTTGTTTCTTCCATCCTCTGGTTGGTCTCTTCCAGTTTTTGGCTTATCCGGGTTAATTCCTCCTGCGACTGTTTATTGTCAGTCTTTATTTCCTCCATTTTCTCCTCTATTTTCTGAATATTTTCTTCCATTTCCTCCTCTATCTTCTGAATATTTTCTTCCATCTTCTTCTCGATCCTCTTAATATTTTCCTCCATCAATAATTTATTTTCGTTTTTTTATTTCGTCCATCTTCTCCTCCATCTTCTTACTTGTATCTCCAATTTTATTACCCAATTCCTTCTTCATTTCTTTACTATTTTCTTCCGCCTTCTTACTATTTTCTTTTAACTCTTCCATCTTCTCCATCATTATCCTGAGCATTACCTCCACTTCCCCATTCTCTGTTCGTGTCGGCTTGTCGGGTTGTTTCCCTTGGGATTCTGGTTCGGTTGGTTCTGCTGGAGGTAATCTCGATTCTATATCTTCCACGGGTGTCGCCTCCTTATCCTCCATATCTATTTCCTGTTCGGCCTCCACCGCCCTTTTCTTTGATGTCGCCCTCCTGTGCATCTTGTTTCTTTTTCTGACCTGTTGACAGCTGCCGAGCTAAAATAGGAAACTGGACGAATTGTCCTTATTTTATAGATCTATTAATTCCTATTTCCAGCCCTATAGTTGGACGCAAATTTGTTATAAAACAAATAAAATTAGATAGATAATAATGTGTAAGGTGTATTATGTTGATAAGAAAAAATTTTGTTGTTATTATAGATTTAATAAATTTTTTTAAATTTAATTAATTGAATAATTAATAAAAATGTAAAAATTTTTAATTACCTTCAATTAAATAAATGAGGTATTGTTTTTTGAAAATATTTGTTTTCTATAGAAAATCTATTTATGTAGTTGGATCTAGTATTCTCTCTTCTAACTTCGCTCCCCTTCTTCTTCTTGGTATACTTCTCTAATAACTCTAAATTATTATTTTTGTTAGAAAAAAGAAGAAACTAATATTTATTGTACAAATAATTATGAACGCATGTAACTGAGTAATTGTGATGTTTATTTCTTAACATTTGAAATTGTGCGCCAAACTTATGCGCATGGACCAGGCATTGATTGAGATTCGCTCAGGTCGATTGTGAACAAAAATGACAAAATACAATGTTTACAAAATTAATGATTTCGGATTATTTTAACTGTCGAAATGGTCAGAGAGGGCAAGGAACAAGATACAATACTTACAACTATCTTAAAATAAATTATTATTTGCTGAAAAATAACAGGATTAAGAAAATTGTCAATGATTAAATAAAGATCGAACCATTTGTAGAATGACGTCACCGACTTGTAGAGGCAGTGCTCCGTGCTGTTTGCTAGGAAATGCAAATGGCCGCCGCTCGACTTGTGATTTTCTGCTATACAACGCTGACACTATTCTTCTCCCTCAGAAATAAATGCGAATTCCTTTCTCTGCGAGGTTGTAGTATCCCTGGAAAATTGCGTGAAGTGTTCTTCTCTCCTCGGCGATGTCGTTCTGTGGTAGTTTATTGGTGCAGTGTTCTGTGTTCAAATATGTTGAGTTCGTGTCCAGATAATATTGGTTGAAATTTTGCTCAAAATGGCGGTTGATTTCTCGTTCCAGTGATGGATATTACTATTGTAGTTGTTCTGGTTCAGTTTAGTGTTAGTTATAAAATATTGGTGTTGTTTTCCATTTGGTAACCTCAGTAAGACTTTTTGAGGTTGTTCGTCATTGTTTTACACTATTTGTATTTTTTTAAATCTTCCGTCAGTAAATTCTGATCTGTTCACATTCACGATTAACAATAGACTGACTTAGTTTTGTGGCTAACAATAGACTTAAAGTCGTCTTTTTGTGGTAATTTATAAAATGTCTTTTTCCTCTTCCCATTGTTTTTTACAAATTTACATGTCTTGGATTTGATTTCAACTCATAAACATACATAACAAGTTTTTCTATTTATTGCTGTAACTTAATTATTTATTAATTTTACGAAAATCTAACTATTCAACAATATTCTTAAGCTAATTTTACATGACTTGATATATAAATGGGTCTGTTTTATGTTCAGATAAGCCTAAAATTTACACTTTTTGTTATTTATTGTAGGCCTTGTATTTTTTACAAATTTAGTATTTAAATGGTTTACAAGTGTTTTTATGTTAATATTTCCATTAAATAATAGTACTCACTCCATGATTATTGCTTGTTGTTAATAATTTGTTGTTATAGTGCTCCAATATTCATTAATTTACTTTTTATCTGAGTTGAGTACCCTTTAGGCCTAGTATTAGTTATTTCCAAATAAAGTTAAATTTCTTCTTTTGTCATTACATTTGCTATTATTTGTATCTGTACTGATTACATTTTCATATCTTTGTGTTGTATGGACTAGTTTCTATTCATTATATGCAGTTTGATTGAATTTATTTATTTGAGTTTGATTCTATGATAGGTGATTTTGGTTTACAATGCTGGTTTGTTTTTCTCTTGTGGTGTGTTTGTTAATTTGCCTTATACTTTTTAGATGGTTTACAGTTAATAAAAAATACAATATTCGTATTACCTACTTGCCTTCTCTGCATTAACAAACTTGGAAATTATCGAACATTATTTCAAATACAACTGAATATCTTATATCTACTAAATTTTTTATATCATTTAAACATAACAAAAACATCTTAAGCTTATTATTTTTTATTTATATCATTTAACTATGATTATTCTAAAACATCCTATTACTAATAACGCTGTCAGTTATTTAACTGTCCTTTGCACTTATTATATATAAATTGATTGAACTAAAAACATCTTATTTCTAATAACACATTTCAGTTATTACACTGTCTTTGGTGTTCACTATATCTAATTTGATTAAACTATAAACATCTTATCATTAATAATACTCTCAGTTATTAAACTGTTTTTTGTATTTAGGTTGCTTTGTTGTAACACTCAACTATAATAAAACATCTTATATCTAGGATTTCTTCATTTGTATCTAATCTTTAAAACATTCTTATCACTAATAATATTCTCAGTTAGTAAAAGTGTCTTTTGTTCTTATGCTAATTTTATCTGGTATCTCTCTACACTAATGGTAGTCTCTTTTAAATAATTTTATTTTCTTTCACTGTTTATTTCTTATAGTATGTCACATGTTATTCTTAAACTAGGCTTACAATTTAGTTTACAGTTTTATTTTTCACTGTATTGTATCCTGTAACTTGTTATTTGGTCTGACATTTATCATTGATTTTAAATGTATAAGAATTGGTTATATTCATTGCTCATTAGGTTTTAGTGGATATCCTTTCTTGTTGCTATTCTTTTTACGAACCTTGATATATTTGTCTCTTCCTTCTCATTATATTAGTATTTCCTTATCTTGTGGTTTCATGTCCTTTTCTTATATACAGCTCCTTATTAATTTGTTATTGGTTTTGTGTCTTGGGGTTTCTTTGCTTCTTAATTTAATAAATTTCCACTTATCAATATTTTGTTTACTTTTTTACCTTTGTCTTTTCTTTTACTGCTCCCCAACCTACTGGGTATACGGCTGTTTTATCGGGGTTTTATATAGTTGGTTATTTATATATGGACCAAGAGTTTTCTTTGTTATTTAGTTTGATTTTATTAACATTTTATCGACTTAATGTACAGTTTCTTTAGTTTATTTTTTAACCATTTATTATTCTCACTCACTATTGACATTTTCTTCTTTATTCATGTTGTATTAAGTTAAATTTTAAGGTGATAATTCTGTTATGTTACAATATATATATATATATATATATATATATATATATATTGTAACGTACCAAATTGGAGTTACATAAAATAACTATCTATTACGTCAAGTAAAGGGAGATCATGAAAATATTTCAAAGTGCATAAAATAAGAAACAGGAAAATATAATCAAAGTGTGTATATACGAACGAATATTAGTGAAACAACCCAACAAAGAAGAAGGAAGAGTAGTAAGGATATCATCGAGTACAAAAGAGAGAGAAAATGACAACGAGCCAATATAATATGTTAGAATCCAGGCCCAATAGATCCCGAATAGTGAGGGGAAACAACGTAGATAATTATTAAAATGAAGAGGAGCCAACAGATCCCGATGGTGAGGGGAACAACGAAAATATTTATTACAATGAAGAGGAGCCAACAGATCCAAAATAGTGACGGGACATGACAAAAATGATGATTAAAATGAAGAGGATACGAATCAAGTACAACCACAATGATGATAAAACAAACAAATTTGTTTATTAGTATAAAACACTATGGAACAATGACTACCACGAATAAAAATATTGAAGAATATGACAGGACTAAGGGAACATTGATTATCACAAGTAATGTATAACCCAGGAGAACACCGATAGTGAGCAACAATTAACCAGAAGAAGAAAGGAAGAAGAAGAGGAAAGGAAACATACCACGAAGAATGAAGATAATGTATGGACAGTACAAGAAATCAACATTCACAAGATATACAAGGAACTAAAGTTAATATAGTGACCGGAAGAAGTGTAATGATTATTCGAAGATCAACTACAAAGAGACCAGTGTTTAGCATCATTGAGTGATCACAAACAATAACAGTGAAAACTTAATATAAGTGTGACAACCTGTGATATGATAACCATTTTTACCCCAAATAAACACCAGAGACAATACAAGTGGAAATGTTTATAACAGAGGAAAATGAGTAACCATTATAAGTGAAAGAATCCAAGATTAACTAGTTAAAATGCACAGACAATTAGTGTGACAAGTTTAATCAAGATTGTAATATCATATAAATAATCATTAAGACCACCAAAAGAAATATGAGACAGAACAGTAAAATAATTGTTCATAGGGACTAATGATAAAAGCTTTGTAAGCCTTGAAATGAAATGTGCCTGAATGCCATAGCAAGACAGGACAAAATATAGATGAATTCCAGAACAAACAGTAGCAAATAAGCTAGTTTGTTAGGTATAAAACAATCAATGTACCAAAAACTAGGTGCAAACCCACCAAGAAATGTAATATTATTAGACTAAGAATACCTGTGTTATTGTTTCAACAAATAGTGTAAACATGTGTATAACTTAATAATTAAACCATTGTAGTAGAATGCCATAATGAAATGGTAATAGTAGAGCCAAATACTGCATAAGAATATGTTGCACATTGTTGTCAGACAACTGACACATAACCTCATAGAAGGTAAACCTATAACATAAAATCATGTATATTAGTTAAACCAAGCAACTATCAACAATTGTTTCAAACAAAGACTAATTATGAATAATAATGCAAACCATTAAAATACCATGTGTACTGAAATACACAGCAAATGAATCAGATTGAATATGATATCATAAAGCCAAAAGAACAGAACCCCAATGTGACAAGATAGTTAGTAAAAAAGCAATATCAAAACTTATCAAAAGATTATGAAAAATGTTATCAGTAGTTAGAGAAATGTCTGATACTGCTATGAGAACACATCTCAAATGTAATAGTAGTAGTTTAATAATTGAAATATTATAAACTAAATAACTGCACTTGTAAAACCAGATGTAAATAAACATTATCATATGAATTGAAGAGCTTTCAGATAACGAAAAGTTAATAAATACATTAAACCAACAAGGTACAACAATTGTACACTATTTTAATTAATAACATTATATACCTTGTGTGATAAAATAATTAAAAAAGTGACAAATTAGAGAAATGAGAACAGAAGGTATTTTTGATAATACTATAAGTATATAAAAAATAACATTTTTGCAAAATAAAATGTGAACAAATGTAAATAAATGTACATATTAGTGTTAGGATGTCAAACATATGTAATAAGATAAGAAATAATAGCGTTACATGTAATTATAAACAATCGAACATGGTCGCTATGGACGCCATTACCAGATATTGTTTAGATTGTAATTATGACTGTTTTATGTACTAAAATGAAAGAGAAATGGACTCGAGACGTTTAGTAGTAAGTATTACAGTATAATTGTAACGAAATATGGTGAAACAAACTTATTTATATTAAGAATCACCATATGAGTTTTTGAAAGGGCTAAGTGAATTAATAATGAACGGATGTAATGCTTGTTTAGACTTAAAATAAAGCCACAAGTGTCCGCGATTTAATGCCACTGCCCAATCGACGATACGACAAAAGATAAGAAAGTTATGACAGTTATAAACTTTTCAATCATTTTGAGTATCCATGCATACGTCACTCATAACCTCGAACCCACGCTTAGAATTGTAAAAAATTAAAAGTTTTATTTGACCAAAGTGTTTTGGGTTTGAGAGTTTGACCTTTTGAAGCAATCAAATAGCTTAAAATGACCAGACGAGAAGGAGACGCTTCGGTGAAGGAATCATTCGTTCTGTATCACTCAACACGGAAGGTCCACGCAAGAAGTCGGCAAGATTATTTCAAAATGTGCGCGTCACAAACAGTAATAAGTCAACATACGCTAACCTATACACAACAATATATTACCGAGTGTCCAGTGCATTAAGTGAACAGTGAAAATAACTCGACCAGTGTATAATAAAGGTCGTGTTTTGTGTTTTAAATCAGGGAGTACTATATTTTAATTACTTTAAAAGAAATTAATGAAAAATAATAATTTTCGTTAATAAACGAAAGGTATTGTTTTGGACTGCACTAGTAAAAAATACTCAAGTGCTTAAACTATGATGAAAAATTATCAGTGCCTAACAAATAAATTGTAGCACAATGATTAATTTAAAAATAAATATTTCACAATTGAATAATAATCGAGAAGGTCGGAATTAATTTAGATACCGATCATCAATATATAGTAGATAGTCGCTTACTTGACTAAACTTTTTGAATTAACAGATAATTGTTTTATTGTGCAAATATTTTAAATAACTGATAATTATTATACGTCAAATGACTTATAAATAGAATGTTTATGATTATATCATTAAGAATTTAATAAGTAATATACTTATTCTAAATAATGACTCACGTATACTAGGTAACTAACCTAGAACTGACGATTGTAAATTGGTCACCAAGAAATAATGCTGTTCTTAAATAATTTTAACTGAAATGAAAGCTATAACACAAGTTTTTTTTTCTAGATTTTTTCTCTTGCCAGTACATGATTTTGATAGTTAATGAATAAATAATAATAATATTTTTAACAGTGCAAACCCCAGAGCACGTGTTTTGACCACAACTGCTATATGCGTTTGCTAAGCGTACGATAGTACGATATATCGGTTATGGTACCGAGTTTTATAATTTTAAATTTTGTTTGTTTTTTATAGTAATACATAATTAAATATTGTTAATTAAAGTCACATCTTGTAATCTGGTATCATGTATCTTCAAAGAACTCACTAATTTGGTAACATAATTGAATAAAGCGAACCTAACCTGGTTCACCAAAAACATTGTACCTTACAGCAGTGTTACCAGCCCTGAGGTACAGAGATCTCAGGAATTGTTTAAAGTTATTATTGTTTGTAAAAGATATTATTGATTGTTTTTAAAAGAGTTCATTGAATCTAATAATTGTGAATAAATCCCCAGTTTATTTACCTGTGGAACAGAGTTTTGATTTTTATATAATAGATAAAGTAGTTTAATTTTTTATGAATAGTTCTCTCATAAGGTGGCGGTAGTATTTGAATGACCAATATCATTCGAATTGCAGTTGAACTCTTAATTTATTTTTATTGTGTATGTGCATTCTGTGTGACATTCAAAAAGAATATCTATGTATGTATATCCAGTGTTTTTGCAGTAGAAGAAGTCACCAACGAGAACATTGAAGACAGCCACGTATGGTAAGTGGGGAGGTTGACACCGTGAAGTGATAAATACTCTTTTAAACGACAAACCTTAAACGTGAACACTCATCCAACTTTATTAATAATAACATTCCAATAATTATAAACAATAAAATCGCGTACTCGACTTGAGTATATTAACTTCTAATCTATCTACACATCTATATCAATAACCCCATCAAATCTGTTTTGTAACAATATATATGTTTTTTATATATGTATATAGGGCTTTTGAAATTTAATTTCTAAGAACATTATAATTTTAGAAAAAAAATATTAATTAGAGAAACAATACTCAATATTTACCGAAGAAAGAGAAGACTTGTTTAATACACATGAGGCATTGCCTTCAAGTGTCACATGCTTACATCAAATAAAAAGAAACTTTCATTAATACTAAAACTTTTGCTGATGAAGGATCAATAAAAAGTTGCCGTAACTTTAAATACTTTCTCCCGAGATCATTCCAGTTAATGGCTAAAGTTTTTGCAAACATTATAAGTGTTGTATATTATGTTAATTAATACGTCAAGAGCACTTCAAACTTTAGAATTTTTACGGAAATGGCAGGGGCAAGGAATTACGAAGACCGTTTTGTGCTTATTTATGAACTTGACAAACAATTCACAACTAAACATGACTCTGTGCAACTTAAAATGTTTAACTAGTCTTGGATAGTTAACGTTAACACAATGTCGGAGCTGACGTCTACTGCTCCAAATTTTTAAGACCAAATATGGACGACTAATACATTAGCCGTTAAAACGATAAATCTTTTATTCCATTTCTTATTGTATCAGTACCTGCCTCCTCGCTCCTTACCTACCTTCCTTTCTTCCTTCCCTCTATCTAACACTCTCTCTTTCTCTCTCTGTTTTTTCTATCTCTCACATTGTAATCTGGTGTTATTGAAAAATAATTAGGAAATTTTTGGGCCCTAATATTGTAATTTCTAATTACATAACATTGCACATTGCACATTCAAGGTAGCACAGCCGTTTGATTAAATATCTCCTTCTCTCTCCCCTCCACCCTCTTTTCCATGTTCTCCTCATATAATCATTATTAAAACAGTTTATTCTCTCCCGTATCATCGCATCCACATTACTCCTCCTCGTCGCTACCATTCTTATTCTTTCATTATTGCTTTTCTTTTCCTCTCCCCAACGTCTCTTAGGTTATCACTGTATAACCTCCCCTCCTACTCTTCTCTATTTTAGAAAACCATGGAAAAATTATCTCATAAAAACGAAAATGTCAATACCGTAACAGACATCGTTATTGCACAATATTTGAAAACGCAAAAAGAGGAACAACAACAACAACAACAACAACAACAACAACAACAACAACAACAACAACTACTACTACTACTACTACTACTACTACTACTACTACTACTACTACAACGAAAACGACAACAATATATTATAACCGACTGACGTAGAAGAAAAAAATATGTAGGCCTATTTGTAGTTTATAAATTCAAGACTGAGGACAAAATTCGAAGCGGTTTGTGTAGAAACTGTGGAGACAGGTGTAACTGATAGAGTTTATTCTGCAAGTGAAGCAGATAATTTGGTAAGACAACGGACGGGGTGGAGACGCCGAGACGTGTAACTACTGGTTACAAACTCTCTCTCTCTCTCTCTCTCTCTCTCTCTCTCTCTCTCTCTCTCTCTCTCTCTCTCTCTCTCTCTCTCTCTCTCTCTCTCTCTCTCTCACAAACACACACACACACCGTCTTCTCTGTGCAATACGAGTTCATACTGTCGGGGTGTCCAACACGGCGTTAGTTTATGGTGGCCTTACACAGTGAGTCTTGTAAAGCGTCCTTTTTCCGAAGATAACGATTATTTAATAAGGCTTTATCCACCCTACACAGACCATTGTGTACAAAGTGTCGTTTGTCGTTTAATATAGAAGATACAATTTTATTTAAAACTTCTCTTATTAAAACATATTTTTTTTAAATAAGTATCTGAATTCACCCCTCTACGTACACTCCACTTACATATCATGCAACCTGCAACTGATGTGCTATAAAATGACCAAGAAGCGCAAGCAAATTCTGCTTTTTATGACGTTAAATCACAAAATACCAAAAGAGCAAAGGAAATTTTAAAGTAGTACTATACGAGAAAAAGAGTTTTATTCAAGAAGAAACACTTAAATTGTATCATACATGGATTGAAACGTTAGGAACAAATTTTGAAGCTCTATGTATAGTAAGTATGAGACTTCTTGGCAGTGAGATAAAATGAAAACCAGATAAACTGATAATAAATGCACGAGGATTTTGAGAGTCACGTGGACGTACTGCATGAAGAATGAGGAGATTTTGGAAATAGTTGAAGAGAAAAGTCGTTTACGGAAACTCTTGTCAGGGCAAGGGACAGGTTAAGACGACATATTCTGAGGCAGTAGAGGCAGAGTTAATCATTGCGGGAGGCGATGGCGGATAGAAAACAGTAGACAAGACACCATGGTTGGCATACATGAGTCATATTGTTGCTGATATAGGTATAAGTATGAGTGTTATTTCGAGGTTAAGGGACTTGCCTGCGATAGTGTTGACTGGAGAGTTACATACAGCAAATTGGAAGACTGATGACTGGAAGAGGGTATGATTAAGAAGCCGATCGATACTTCCAAGATAAAGTACTGGAGACGAATTTACAGACTTCATGAAAGTATATAGAGAACAATATATGAGTGGTGTTTCCTCTTTCTCTAGTTACTTGGCTCACTCTCTCTCTCTCTCTCTCTCTTTCTCTTGTGGCCGATTTGGGTGGTACCAGGTGGCGGTTTGGGAATCTCGTGAATAGAAATGTCAATCAAGAGAGAGAGACGAAGTTAGTCAACTTTGAATACAGTTATAGTTTTCCGTGTTCTAAGATAGCAACAGTAGTCTATTCTAGGAAGAAAAATCGAATGAGACTTCTTCCTAAATTTTTAAAAACATAGCTGCCATCGATCAATAATAAACGGACAAGACAGAGGTAAATCAAATACATTAAGGACCACCGGCCTAATTCAAGGTTGTAGAGTACTCCTAAGATGTTATGTTTTGAAATTAAAAAAAATTCTACTTTAATTTTTTTGTATCGGCCATCTAAGGACCACATGCCAATTTCAATTCTTTATTCTTTGTTCTTTTCTTTTTCTCCAGTATTCTTTCATTTTTTCACTGTGTCTCTTCTTCCTGTCTTCAGTTCACTTTGAACCTGCGTTTTTCTCACTCCTACCCTGGACTCCTTCCATTTTTAACACGTTTTCCCCCAAAAAATTCTCTTTTAATTGCTTCTTCTGCGTGTACATTATTTTTTCTAAATCCTTTTAGACTTGTTTAATCCAACTTGATGTTGACATCTTCCCCCACAGATATTTGAAGATCTGCTTTTTTAACCTACTGTCGTCCATTCTATACAAACGTCCATCCACTTTACTTTATATTATTTATAATTTTAAATACGTAGATTTCCTGTATTTTAAAGTAAATATTCAAAAGTACACTGACTTTGTGAACGTTTACCTTGTAATAAACAGAATTAATACGTACGTTAATTAAGGTACAAATTAATAAGTCGTTTGCTCTTTGATATTTATACAAAAATAGCGGTATAAAAATAGCGCAACAAATTTTACCTTATTGGTAAAATATTGCAAAAATATTTACTTTTAGAGAACATACTTTAAATTTCCTGCATTACGTCGATGGCCGACATTTTAACCCACGATCACGAGGATAGTGAATACGTGACCGGGAAAAAGAAGTGCAAAAACAGTAGGTGGGTTTTAGATTTTAAATATACCAACACTGCGTACGTTTAGATACAAATATGTCGGTTCCAATATAACATCCGACGGAACACACAAAACAGAAATTAAATGCAGAATTACGCAAGTTTGCAAAGAAACTGGATTTTTGAACACGCTTTTATAGAATACTTATAATACAAAGAAGACAAAGCTACTTATTTTTAATTCAGTATTAAAGGGTACTCCTCTATAAGGATCCGAGATGTAACAGGAAACGAGAGTTTAGATAGGTAGCTTGATGCTATAGAAATGAATCTATTAAGACACTCAACAATAGTGATATGACTACCAAGATACCTAATAAAAAGATTCTCTGAATACAAGGAATTAGCAGGCGAATCGCAATATTTGAAAAAACCAGGAAAGCGGAAAGCAATTACAATGCCAAGGACATGTTGAATGAATGGATAAGGACAGAATGCCAGCAGTGACTGCAGCATGAAAACATGTTGAAGTGTGGAGACCGCATGGACCTAGAACTTGCTGGAAAGGAATAAATAACTGTCAACCAAGCACTGATAGTCATTTAAAAACATTTTTTTTACATTATTTCTACACAATTTGCAAACAAAGTAGATACATAAAGTGAGAAAATATTTTAAAATATAGCTACTGCCATTTTTATTTATTTTCTATACCGGGTTGTGAGGATTTTGAAGGAATGGGATTAAATGGACATTTTTGTAGGGGAGAGCATGTGAACTTATGCTAAAAATTTGAGGCGTCAGAGGTGAAGAAGTGAGAGATAAAAAGCTGGGAATAATGAGCAATAAGGAAATATTTTAATAAACATTTAGTAAATTCCTTGTTAAAATGTATATTGATGTGTTTTAATATGGCAGACTAACTCTGTACCGTTGAGAGAAAGATTGATGAGAAGACTTTTAGTTTATACGTTCCTTCCCTAATATATCCCCTGAATATCTCTATTCAGTAAAAGTACATATAACAACCTAACAATCAGTAGATAAGAGTATCGGTTAGTCTTTAAACCGATTGGCAATTTTTCTTTCAAAAACTGTTTGTTATATTTTAATTCCACACAATTGTGTATTACTTTTTCAAATAAACATATAGAGTTATTCGGCTGTGTATTAAAATTCATTCATTTATCCTCAGTTCTTCAAACGGCGCTGTATTTTTTAGAAAAAAAAAATGGTCGTCTGTCTGGAAACCAACTTTGTCTTACTTTGATAGTTACACTTCGGTTACCTAGTAACGGCGGAAAACATTTCTAATTTGTAAAACGTGTTGCGACTCCGTCCTCTCAGGAAACATTTCTCAATTACAGTCTGCAAAGAAACTGCCGACAAGTAAACTTTGGCCTAGGCTTTAATCTCTTTACGGCGTTCTTTTCTAATAGCAAAATGCATATTACTTTCTGTTTAAACTTAGTTTCTCCTCTAACGTAACAATTAGTTTTGTAAACAAAATCTTTGTAACATTGCTTAATTTCTTCTTATATTTAATACGTCCCTCTGGAACCTTAACAACACGTAGTTACAATATATACATTGAGAATTGGAAAAGATACACATACAGAGGACAGGGATATAATAATTTAAATACCAAAAGACTAGAATATAGCTGAGTGCAAAAAGAATGGCAAATAATATATCTAATGTTTCTAACCGCAGCTTACAGTTTTGAAACCCTAACTGCAATGCTATCTACGCAGATCGATATACCGTACGTAGGCCTATTATAAAGTTTTGAGGAAAATTGAAAACCCTTCGTATCGAGCATAACAACTGTCCACTTCACATCTTCAGTGAACTAATACCCAAATTTATTAGGATACGTTGTTTACCGAAGTGTATAGACTCTGAAAACATAGGTATGTAGATATGCGCAGTGTGTGTGTGTGTGTGTGTGTGTGTGTGTGTGCTCGCGCGCGCGCGTAAAGCATCTCGTCGGAAGCCAAAACGAAGGCGAAGAAATATGGGGATTATGGTGGGATGACATACATTACGAATTGAAAAGCGCCACTTCAAGTCAGAAATAGTGGTGAAACACAGACAAGAGGAAGACGTCCTCAACCAGTTTCCCCCGGCGTTAGTCGAACAATTGTAGCTTCAATCAAGGCCGCACTAGAGTGTGTTCCAGATTCTATTATCGTAAATATTCTATTTTCGATCCATATTATGTAAATATTAAAATACGAGTGCTTCTGCAGACAGAATTGGAAGCGAAGTCTGGTAGTAGTCAAGGGTACCAAGTGAGCCTCGATAATAATCAGATTTTAAATCATTATTTATTTCAATCAATTACTAAAGTAATCAGACATTCTACAAACAAATACTTGATGAATTATTTTTATATTGAAAAATAAAATAAAGTAATTAAAGGTAAATTAGAAAACGTAAATAAATTAGACGTTACGAAAATTAGTGCTTACAACAGGAGGGGTTATAGGAAGAATTTAAAAACACTACCTATTACAACATTGAATTTTAACATTTATCAACTTTTTATTTTGTATTTTTGAATTACATATTTGGCGCTCACAACTCGAGAATAACTCAATACAGCATTTAATTTATTTGATTATTACATAATTGACCCAACGACGTGGGATAACACAGAATAACAAAACGGAACAGACCATTTAATTTTATTGAATTTATTTAATATTACATAAGTGGTGCTTCAAACGTGAGGCATATACGCAGTATTTGAACTTAATTTATTATTTATTTAACCGTTACATATTTGGCGTCCAACTAGTGAGGCTAAAAGTAGGAAATAATATTGTATTGTTGTATTGTATTCTTTTACCAGTTTTCTACTTTAGCGGCGACTACAATAAACTACGAAAATGCCACGAAGAGCAACATCATGTAAACGGAC
The DNA here is from genome assembly GCA_034769895.1 of Magicicada septendecula. NCBI lineage: Eukaryota > Metazoa > Arthropoda > Insecta > Hemiptera > Cicadidae > Magicicada > Magicicada septendecula. The sequence continues at coordinate 157,599,954 of CM068374.1, forward strand.
CGATAATACAGAGACCGACGTAGACATGCAAGAGAAAGAGGCAACGCCTGTTGAAGAAATCGAAACAATACTACCTACAGCAGAAATGAACAAAACATCAGAGAGTGTCAACTCACACAATTTAATGGAATTTATGAAAGAAGCATTTAAACAGGTGGAAAGGAGTAACGAATCATTGAAACAACAAATGAAGGAGGACAATGAAACACTTAACAAGAAAATGAAAAAGGATAATGAAACGCTAAAACAACAGTTAGAAGAATAAAACAACGAATAACCGAAGCAAATGAGAAAATTGAGAGGACCAATGAAGCGTTGATACAATTCCGAGAAGCGATCATAAATCAAATTTATAATGTAGAAGATAATAGCAAAATTAGGGTCGAAATACTACAACAAGCACACACACAAAATTAGAGAAATTACAAGACAAAATGGATGAACAATTAGACCATGTGGGTAATAACTTGGGACAGGTACGACACCAAGTAAACAGTAATAAAGAGAAGATAGAAGAAATAGAGAAGAGAGAATTAATAAATATCCGAGAAGAGCTAGAGGTACTTAGAAATAGACCCATAAGCTACACCCATATACCACTGGGAGAAAACAGAGAAAATATTAAATTTAAGGAATATAGAAAAAATTCATTTGTGTTTCTGAAGAGGATAGAAGAACTAATCAGCCGGATCAAAGAAAATAGATGGTATATGATTAAAAATTTTCTGGATGAGAGTTTTAAAAATATCACTGATAATTGGTGGACAGCAATAAGAAATGAAGTTCACAATTACCAAGAGTTTAAGCAGGTATTCAAGACCAAATATTGGTCTGAATCAATCCAGAACATAGTCCGAGATAACCTATGCAATGGGAAGTATGACCCTACCCGAGGCCAATCACCTACTGCATACTTCCTAGGCAAGGTCTGTTTAGCACGAAACCTGGAACCGAGAATACCAGAAGAGTGCTTGGTGACTAAACTATCGTACCACTTTGAAGAAGGAATAGTACTTGCCAGATTATGCAGACAGGTTAAAACAATTGGGGCAATGGAGGTTCTCTTAGAAAGCTATGAACATGAAGATTACTATCGGAGAAGCCGCCGAAGGCCAGAAACCCAAAATGAACGAAGAAACGAACCAAACAGAGACAGTAGACAGAGGGTCAACCACATAAGAGCCAACGGCAATAACAAGAATCCACCAAACAACTGATTCAGAGGCCGCCGGGGAAGCTTCAACAATAACCAAACATATCGAAATCAGTACAGACGAGATGAAGATAATAGGCGCCCACCAAGAAGTAGGAGTGCTGAGAGATAGATCAAGCAGCTGGGAAGGGTGAAGAGAGGTCCCCTCCGAACACCAGCCTAGAGATGAACAGATGAGACAGTTAACACCTGACAGTAATAGGGGAAACGAGTGTCCGCAGTGAAAACCCAGGACAGCCCGTTCACTGCAAGTGAAAAAAGGGCAAACAAAAACAAATAACCAAAAAGAAGACTCAATCATCGTCATCAGGAACCATTACTTGAAAAACATACGATCCGAATTATTAGAAGAAAACACGGCTGAAGGGGCAAAACAGAGCAATGAAATTGTATAGATTACAAGGTGTACCAACAGAAATTATGATAGATACGGGAGCAAATATATCATTGCTTGATCAAACAGAATTAAATAGAATTCAAGAATTAAATACGGAAAGGATACTGACTTTGCCCATCCATAATGTCACTATAATAGGAGTGATAGGAAAACAGAACAAAACTATTAAGCAACAGGTAATATTAGACGTTACAAGTAACGGAATAGGAATTCCGATGGTGTTTTTAGTAGCCCAGAGGCTATCTTTTAAGGTTTTATTAGGGTGTGATATGCTACGGTGCCACTCTGCAATTATTAATCTGAACAGTGGAACAGTATCACTCAGTTCAGAGAGTGATGAATGGTCGGCTGAGATAATAGGAAGCACACGTGCCCCTCAGCACCGACATTCATACTATGTTAGCGAAATAACATAGTATTATTATTAGCATTAGCAGTAGCATTAGTATTATCTTAATACTATATTAAGACACTATTAAATAATCAAAATGTAACATGTGAAACTGAGTTATGGGAAGAAAAGTTGCAAGAGATCTGCCTGCGGTTATTGGCAGATAGAGTTGCACCCCAATAGTAGTCAATACGATGCAGTATTTTTGAAGGAAGAATATTACGTACTCATTGTCATAATGAACACAAGAACTGGAGTAACTATTTGGAAGCTGCAGAGACATTTCTAAACTTAGCCTATCATGATACAATAGGAGCCAGTCCTTACCAGGTGATGTATAACAAACCACCACCCAGGGAGGTCACTCAAATTATACAATTTCCTCCCAGAAAAGAAGAAGAGTTGGCTATTACCGAATAGAGTACTTCATAAGGCAGAGTTACGCCGGAGAAGAGACGAAAGGAACAAAGTCAGAATAATTAAGTATAATGTGGGAGACAAGGTACTAATTAAGAACAGGCAACTGCCAAGTTCCATCGAAGAGATAGCCAGGAAATTATTATTACTATATCATGGACCGTGTATAATTACTCAAGATAAAGGTAACAATACCTACGAGTTGTCGATACCCAACACATATCAAGTAAAGGGTACCCATAATCAGTCGGAAATGAAGAGATTTTATGAGAACTGAGACGAAAATAAGGAGCTGTTTATTTCTGCAAGTACTAAAGACATTACTGAAATAACCAGACTAAAAGGGTGGGCATTATGTAACGTGACGGTTCCTTCAAAATAAATATTAAACTTATATATTGTAAAGTGACGGTTCTCCCAAAATAAATATCAAACTCAGCCGAATATCTTTCAAGTAATGGTTACTAATTATCGTGATGTTTTTACAATTGGTTGCTTGTTGCAACTCATCCTTGTCTAACCCAGGAAGTATAAGCAGTAACGGGTCGTTGTCGTTAATTACTGCCTCCTCCCGTTTAAAGCATTATGGTCATCGTTCGTACTTGGATTGACCGAGGCATCGTTCGGGAAACTCTGGATCGTTTCCTGACGCTCTGTACCCTGTTCGAGGTTTATCTCCCTGTTCTGTTGTCGGCCAAGATCCTCCAGGCTGGTACTTCTTCTTCCTTGTTCGTGTCGTGGACCGTCCCGTTCCGCACTTCTCCATCTTCTGTCCGCACCGTGGAAGCTGTTCCTCCGTGGTTGATAATATCTCCTTGGACCGCGATCTTCTGCTCTTATAAAATTAACCCTAGGGCGCGACACTCTATTACTACTACTATTATTATTATTATTATTACTATAATTATTGTTGTAGTAATTTCGGTTGGGTGGGTAATGTCTATCCCCATTATTACTGGGGTATGGATTTCTCTGACTGTATGGGCTATTAGGGGGCTGATAATAATTGTTCCTATTATTAGGATAGGGGTTGTTGTTCCTAATACCGGTTGCATTGCCATTAAAATTGTTATTACGCGGCGGGTTATTAGGGCCGTCGTAATTACTGGGCTGGTTTCGGTTTCCGGGATGGTTATTGCCGTTATTAGGGTATTGATTCTGCCTCGCCTCTGGTCTTTCATTCCTCCTCCTGCTCTGACGATAATATTCTTCGTTTTCATACCCTTCTAACAATTCCGTCATTGCCTGTACCGTCTTGATCTGGCTACCTCTCCGGGCCCTGACAATGTCTTCGTCATAGTGATATGAGATTTTATTCACCAGGCACTCTTCGGGTATAGCCGGCTCGAGGTGTTTCGCCATGCACACCTTCCCTAAGAAATAGGCTGTCATGCTACTGCCTAGTTGTGCCCTGTATCGTCCGTTGCAGATGTTATCATGGATCAAGTTCTGGGTTGTTTCAGACCAGTATTTCGACTTAAACATTCTCCGGAACTGCTGGTAGTCGGCAATCTCGCTCCGGTTAGCCATCCACCAATTATCCGTCACCTCCCTGAATGACTCATCCAAGATTTCCCTGTTATGGCTCCATTGCGTTATTTTATGTTTAGCGAAGTATTCATCTACCCTAGCCAGGAACTCCATCGGTTTCCGCTTGTACTGCCGGAAGTTGAGCCATTCTCGGCTTTCATTGATGGGCAATCCGGTGAAATGAGTCGGTCTATTTCTTAAAACTTCCAGCTCTTCTTGGCTTTGTCGCACCTGACCTGTGATATTGGTCATCGCCTCTTGCATACCATCACACCGTTCCGCGACTTGGATTCGTACTCTCCTGAATTCTTCTTGCGTCTCCTTGCGCTGTTCCTCCACCTTCCTGCGGCTATGTTCTTCTATGTTTGTAAACTTGATGTTTACCACTTCCTTAAACTCTTGTACCTCCTTTTCGGTCTGGTTGCACTTCCCGTCAATCTCTCGGATCTGTCGATTCACCATTATGTTTTCTTCTTCCATCTTCTTATTCATCGCTTTCTTGTTAACATTGATTTCCTTATTCATTTCTTCTCTTAACAATTCCATTCTTTCGTCAAGTTTATCCAGATTCTCCTGATTGACCTCTCTTAATTCTTCTCTTAACATTTGGTTGTCCTCTCTCAATTCTTCCAATTTCTCCCCCATCTTCTCTTCCATTTTCTTGTTATTCTCCTCCAATTTTTCTTCCATCTTCTTACTATTCTCCCTCAACTCTTCCTTCAATTGTTGGTTGTTCTATTCTATCCTCTTCCTAGTTTCATCGATTTTCCGATTGGTGTTTTCAACTTTATTAATCAATTCTTCTTTAGTCGACTTGAATTCTTCCTTAAAAGACTGGTTGTCTTCCTTCAATTCTTCTAACTTCTTCCCCAGTTCTTCTTCCATCTTCTCTTCCAACTTCCTACTATTTTCTTCGATTTTCCCCCTATCCGTTCCTCCAAAGACTGGTTATCACTTCCCATTTTCTTACTCAAGTCTTCTAATTGCTTATTTAATGCTAGTTTGTCTTCCTTCCTTTCTTTATCCAAAGATTTATTGTTTTTCATCATCGCTCTTAACATTTCTTCTACTGTCATGTTCTCTGTTTCCTTCTCCGGAACATTGATTTCCCCTGTTTGTGTGGGCATCTCAGGTTGTTCCTCCGTTTGTGCAGGTTGTTTTGACAATACCGGTGGCAATGAACTTTCCACATCTACTGGCGTCGCCTCTTTGTTCTCCATGTCTATCTCTACTTCCTTTTCAGCCTCCGCCGCCCGTTTCTTTGAAGTTGCCCGTCGTTGCATTTTTCCGTCTTTCTCTGGCTTTATAGCTGCTGCCCGAACTCCAATTAGTGATTGGGCAGATTGTATTGCCCTTTCAATCGCTAATTGAAGCCCCTCAGTTGTGCGCCAATTTGTAACTAAACTCTATTCTGCTAAATACTTGGTGTTTACTTTTTGTGGTTTTCAAAGTCTTTCTGGTCTGAAACTCTTCCTTTAGTTTCACTGTTGATCGAGTCCAATTGTAACGAAACCTGTTATATAGTGTTAAATCTGTATAGGAGTAGTGTAACAAAATGTTTTTAAGAATGTTTGTGGAAGAAATAAAAATTGTGTTTAAAAAAAAATTTTATAATTAAAAAAAAATTTTCCTTTTTATAGATTAATTAATTAAAAACAATTAATTAATTGTGTTTCATGAAGTTTTAAAACGTGTCTCACTTCTCTAGGAAATTTTATTAATGTTCTTGTATTTTCAATAAACTCCAACCACTTATAAGATTGTCTCCAGGGACAATCGATATTTGTTTACTTTTCGTTTTGGAGGTTATCTTCCTTCTGATGTGGTGAAATTCTTGTAGTTTATCGTTTAAATTATTTTAATTGTAAATTGTTACGTTTTAATAAAGAAAGAACTATTTTGGTATGAAAACTATAAATGTTTTATTGTATAATTGATTATAAGACTCTTGTCGATTATAAAATCGACTCTCAGGGTATCGAAAAGGTACAAGTTTTTGATATATAAAATTCAATCAGGTTCTTTTAAGCTAATTATGGTTAAAGTCAGAGAAATCGGGTCAATATTAAAAAAGTATAACGTTACAACAAGTAATTCTTAATATTAGGTACATATATTTAATTGTAGTTTAGTGTTGTACAATGTTATTTCGTCTCTGGTAATTGTTTATGTCACTCTGTCGATGTTACAAAATGTTTTTATTCGCCACTCGCGATTTTCAAAATTGTGTCGTTCACTGACTCGCCATTACGGTACTATTAGTTAGGTTAATTCGATTAAAATACGCTCGTCAAGTGCACCGTACAATGTTCAATAATCAACTCTCTACTTCCTTCACTTTCGACTAAAATCTTAGCCAATGCAATATTATTCCTTACATTGTTCAAATTTAACTTTGCATCCTGTGCATGTTTTAAATTACATTATATAACTGTTTAAACATTGGTTATTATTCAAATTTATTTGCTAGATGTTACTTAATTTAATCCTTCAGTTCATTCGGCTTATTTTAATATCGAATAATGTCGTTTTATTATGTTTTTTGTCTAAAATTGGTAATTTTACCTTCATTTTGTTTCTGGTAAAAATTCAAAATTAACTTCCTGTCATTATGCAAATTCTGCCATTTTTAAGTTATATTTATGATTAATAATCTCATATTGTATTAAAAGGTTTATATTCCCTTAGTTTCTTGCAATTATTTGAATTGGTTAATTTTTAAAATATTATGTTGGAATATATGACTCCCCTCTCCAAATTTTTTAGTTATGTCATTTCCATTTTTATTTATAATTCTGGCTATAATTTTATAAAATCTTTCTAAGTGGTATCTGTAATTATATGGCTTCATCTCTGGTTTATTTTATCTAAATCCCTTTAGTTTAAATGTATTTAAGTGAGTAATTTCTCTGTTTTGATGAATTTTAGTTTTTCATCATTTTGCCTAGATTTTTTAACAAGTTTTTTCTTACAAATTTTTATATAATCAATACATACTGTGTTATACCCTCTCTGACTTTTTAAACATGGTATTGTAAACTAAACATTTTTTTAATTAAACATAACAATAATTAGTATTGGTTTCAATACTATAAACGGTTAAACAAATAAGAAATATCTTCAAATGATGGTTGTCTTCAACATTTTTTACAATCAACATTTATTACTAACATAGAAATATTATTTACAAAGGAGGTTTTTTCCCATCTAACATCTTACTTAATTATTACTATAAATACAAGTAATAAATATATTTACAGTTAGGATGTTAGTGGTTCAAAACTTAATAAATGTCCTTATACCTAATACATTTTTAAAATCCTTATTCTATATTCACAAAACCTTATACCTATATTCTTATTTGCTATCTCTTATACTAAGTTTGATTATGCAGTTTTTAAACGTTTTTAAATATGGTATTGGGTAATTGTACCCTGTCACTGTATATTTAAATCTGTTTTTATTCATTATTTAAAGAAATGTCTCTTCAAACAGATTTATAGCTTGATATTACTACATGTATTACATTCACCTGGTACAAATTATAAGTCACTTAAAGTTGTATATTTCATTAGATACACAGTTTGTGGATGCCAAGGACGAAACATAAGGTTTATTTTTTATAATACCCAAAATAGCACTGGTTCACTTTACACTTTTTGATGCTATTTCTAAATGGTTGTTTAGTCTTATTAACATCAATAAATTGGTTTGTGGGTTACAATGAAGATTTGTTCTTTGGGTATTATATTATTATTTCATCCTGGTCCACTGGCAACTCTTACTCTATAGACTTTTTTCTCTTAATTTTATTGTACATTTGGTTACTGTTCAAGACTATTTCGTTATACTTTTTATTATTTGTGGTTTTTATTTATATTGGGATATGGGGATATGGGTGTTTTTTATAAGAGCATTCCTTCTTCTTCAGGATGCTGTCTTCTTCTTCTTTCTTCAATGGTGTCTTCTTTTCTTCTGTCTTCTTGGACTGGTATCTTCTCCATCTTCTTCTTGATGCCATCGGGTTTCTTGGGATTTCTTCATCTTCTTCTGATTTCTAGAAATATTTCACCTTTTATGGTGGATCTTGCCTTATTCAGAGTTTCTTTTTCATTTATTTATCCTTGTTGTGGGTTTAGTCATATTCTGTTGTTTCTTTGTTTACTTCTTACCTTCCTGGGTTACATTTTTAAAAAACCTTGGGTTATTATACTGGTTCCGATGATTCATCACTAGTAACTCGCTTTTATCTGAACTTATACTTTTTTTTAATAACAATGATGGCTCTGCACAGTTGCTATGAATTAATTCTTTATATTAAATTTAATGCTTTTTTCGGATTTAAATGTTATAATCTTATTATTCTAATGATCAATGCCATTCATTATTATGCGTTTATCTGTCACGCTACAACATATATCTCTTATTACACATAGATTCTTAAATTAATTAATCAAAATAAACTTATCTCACAACAATTCAATTTTCTGTACTGTCATAAATAATTAGTCAAAACAAAACGCTAATATAATTGTATGGTAGAGAGAAATTTCACATACGAAAAGTTCATTCCTTTAACAATAGCAAAAATGGTCAGCTGTTTTGGGGAGTCGCATTGTTTGCATAGGGTGGTAACACAGGTAGGACAATTCAGAACAGGAAAGCCTTCGTGTCTAGGATTGTCTGTTAGGTTAGCGAGGGGAGGTTCTGAATGAGATGCGTGCATACAAAAGGGGAGAGTTTACATTCCTCAACACGTATTTAACATGAACTAGCTTGTTCATACCGACAGGTTTAGAATGGAATATTTACCAGCGATGACTTGTTTATTACGGCAAAGTCACGATACAAATATTATTATATCTTAATTAAAATTTTACTCATTTATTATTTTTTTATTTCAGAGTGATTAAATTTATGTTTGTCAAAGTTATTGTTAAAGAATTATAACAATATACAATATAATTATTAAAACAACAACACAATGCATAATTATTATTATATTTTACAACGTAGCAGTGGTGCAATTTTGAGCGTCACGATGCTCGCAACTATTTTAACTTTAGCAGAGTTGCGCAATTTTGTGACGTCTCCCTTATTAAGATATCACAAATGTCGGGAACCAATTCAATTTGTTACCTGTTAATTTAACTAGCTGCCGTTGTTAGTAATCCTTAATCACTAACAAATTATAACACTTTATTATTCAGGAATTAAGCAAGGATTGTATAAATTTATTCACTCGTTGGGTATTAGCAAAAACATCTCTTTATTAACATATTTATCTCTCATACTTTACTTTACTTTTAAAACTCAGATTCTAAAAATTTCTGCATTAAATATTTTGAAAATTTACTTCTTATTCTTTTTATATCAAAAGCATTCAGCTATATATTGTTTTTTATACCTCGGATCCGGGACTCAACTTAGTTATGTTTTTATTATAACTTCAACCAAATTATTAGAAGAATAATTTTGGTAGTAAATTTTAAAATTAATTTAAATCTAAACATCGTAATGTCCTTACTACTTCATTACAGTGATTACAAAAATATATATATTAAACTTTAAATTATCAAAAGTTCTTTACTGTTCTTTTGTTACTGGTCTTGTTGTTTTATAATGAATTTGTGTTACTAATATTATGTTTTGATATCACCTGAATATAACAATGCGTATGCTGTGGGGTCCATGATGGTCATCTTCAGTCCTCTTCTAGGGTGTGATCCACGGTTGCTCTTGAAGTTTCATGAGGTTGATAGTTTCTAGTAGTCTCTTCCTAGACGATTAGATTTTGGGTTCTATAAGTTCATCCGGTTGTTGTTTGTGTTATCTTCTTTCGGAGTCGGTAGTTTACATTTTACTTTTAGTTACAGTTTTTATTTTATCAGCACTAAATTCTGGTAATTAACATTTCTCACCATTTACAGTTTGCTAAGAGATGTGTCGGCTAAGTTTCCTTTGTTTTATTATTATTCTTTACATATTTCTTCACGCACTACATTATAATTTTGTTTTTATTATTATTATTATACCACATAGGTCAATTCGAACTCATTATAAACGTGATTAAATATTGTTTAACGGTATACACCTATGTGTATGTTCACAACACAGCAGCTACATCCTTACATCTCGGTGTCTATTGGGCGAATGCGAGCAATGTTTAGCGGCAAGGGGTCAGTAGCTGGCGCGGTTTTACGCCCTGAGAAAATAGTTCGTTCTTTTAAGTTATATTAATTATTTACTAATTAAGTCGTAATACATTATTTTACCTTTCGGTTACGAATTAGGAATTTCTTTATTTATTTTGTACGTATTTTATTTAACTAAAGTAATTATTATTATTAGCTAAATAACACCGTTCTTAACGTGTTGGTACGGGACAATTTGCACGTTGTTGCATGAAACTAGTCATAGGTAAGGGGTGGATAATACTCTTACATATATTGAAAGCAATTTTTTTATTTGTGCGATTTACCTTTTTTTTTTAAATCGTCACAGATGCAGAATCTATAAGAATTTTAATTTAAAAGTAAAGTAAAAACAAAAAGATGACCATTAAAGCCATTATGTTTATATCCGTAGTTAAGATACAATAATAAAGAGATGTTTTCGCTAATATCCAGAGAATGAATAAATCTATGTAACCTTGGACAAATTTCTGATATATACATTGTCATAATTTGTTGGTAAGTAATTTTTACTAACTGCGGCAGCTAGTTTAATTAACAGCAAACAATTAAACTGGTTCCCTATGTTATAATATCTTAACAGGAGAGACGTTATAAAATGCGCGACTCCTTAAAGAACTTAAGGAGTGTAACTCCTTAAAACGAGTGAAGAAACTAAGCAAAAAAACCGGTAGTAGATTTAAGAAAGAGAAATAAGGTTAATTTATGTATTTGTGTATTTTATGTGTTGTATATGTATTGGATTTTAAGTATTTTGTATAGTATGTAAGATAATCGATTGATGGAGAGAAATTTTAACACGAAGTTCCGTGCCAAATATAATAGTATTTCATAGCTATCCTATAATATTCGCTAACGCCGCCCCTTCGACTCCTTTAAGTGGAGGAGGATGTGACGATTTAAAGACAATTTAAATAGCACAAATTAATTTTTTTGTTCTTATAACAAGTGAGAGTATAATCCACCCTCCCTCTGTACCCAGATACCTGTATCAACCTGTAAAAAGGCCAGTACGAACATGCAAAGTACAATGTTATTACGCGAAAACTAATAATCCTTATATTTAAATAAAAGACGTAATAATAATAAATGAAATACCTAACTCCTGACTAAGAAAAGGTAGGATAATTTATAGTAGTTAATTAATGGACAATTAATAATAATAAAGGAACGAACTACTTTTTCTCAGCGTGCAAACTGCGCCCGCTTCCATACTCCCTGCCGCTAAACTAACGCCAGTCGACCTAGAATCTCTGACATGTAAGCAGCGCGAAAATGTGTCGTGAAGTTAAACTTACGTTTATGTCGCTAAAACCGATGTAACAAGAAGTTAGTGCTTCTCTTTAATTAATCCACATGTAGCGAAAGCGAAATGAAGCTTAAAAACTAGTAATGTAGTTCAGATGTTGTGAAAATATTATTAATAAATAAAAACTTAGCCGACACATCTCTTTATGAAAAGCAAGTGGTAAGATATGTTCCATACCATGTAAAAGGTAACATCAGTGCTGTTTTAAAAACAATTAAATGTGAAAAGTGAACACCAACCCCCAGGAGAGAAGTTACGACAACAACTGTACGAACTCCCAGTAGCAGAATCACAGCGTCATGACCTAGACCACAATACAGAAACAACCAAATAAATGGAGGATCCAGATGGACAACGCACTACATACAGGAAGACCTACTGAAGAGGATCATCTCAACCGCCAGCCACAGAGTCACGTTATACTCAGGTGACACTAAACCATAACTTCTGTGCATACATTGTTTTTAACAACCTCAACAAAAAGAACAGTAAAGTTTCTTGTAAAGACTTTAGATCACATAAATATTAGCATATTAATGTTTGTAGTTTCTGTAGTGCTATAATAATAACCTGATGATGCTTAAAGGTAAAGTTAATATGAAATTACGTCAGACTATTCTTCAAATAGTTTGGATGATGTTAAAGTATGTTAGAATTTATAAATTTAGAACCCGGATCCGTGGTAAACAAAGTAATACGCAGCTGTATGATCTTGAGATACTGAGAGTAACAATTTAAAGAGTATTTTAAGCAGAATCTATAAGAATTTTAATTTAAAAGTAAAGTAAAAACAAAAAGATGACCATTAAAGCTATTATGTTTATATCCGTAGTTAAGATACAATAATAAAGAGATGTTTTCGCTAACATCCAGAGAGTGAATAAATCTATGTAACCTTGGACAAATTCCTGATATATACATTGTCATAATTTGATGGTAAGTAATTTTTCTAACTACGGCAGCTAGTTTAATTAACAGCAAACAATTAAACTGGTTCCCTATGTTATAATGTCTTAACAGGAGAGACGTTATAGCATGTTAAAAAGAATAGTATAATGTTTTGAAAATGATTATAAATGTTCCATGTTAATTTATTGTAGTTATGGTTAAAATAGTTTTGTTTCATGAAATTCTAGAAATATGTTATAATAACTGTATAAGGAAAGTTAGGTGATATAGGCCTGAGGAGCCTATAGGAAGGAGGCAGCAATTTGTAAAATTTGATATAATAGCAGTAATAAGTAATGACAAAATGTAGGGAATACTATTAAAATTGATAATATAAATTTAAAGACACCTAATGTATATCAAAAGAACCAGTTATACAATAATTAATATAAAAAAAAACTGTCAAGTTAGTAAATCAGTAAATAAGGAACCGAAACCAGTCATGTTTGGTTTCTAATTAAATTATAAAATAAATGCAATCCAATAATGTTATTATCATAGAAATTCAAAGTAGTATAAGAAAGTTATGCTCATATAAAAATATTTATTCATTTTGGGCAAAAAACTCAAACCATATAACAATGAGTACAAAATTCTTTCAGCCAATAGAGATAGGAGTCTGGTTACTATGACAACAAAATATTATTATAAAAATACCGTTACAAACGAATTGGGAGTCCATTATTAGATTCAGAGAAGAGCAGATCATAAAATTCATGTATCTCAATATAATCATATAATAGCAATAAATCAACTAGAAATGAAATTGCAATGAACCAAAATGAGATGATAAATAATAATAGTATGGAAAAAAGAAATTTAATAACCAGAATTATTGGAAATTTAAAGAAAAAATCTACTTAATAAATTATAAAAGAAAAACGAACTCAGCGAGACAAATCAGATGTAAAGGAATGTGATAAGTATAAATTAACTTAAAAAACTAAAATGAAAAACGACTAGTCTACACTGTGACACGTTTCCACTTAATAATAAACTTTATATAAACACTCATTTAAGTTTAACTTAGGTACGTCATTTAACTTAGGTACACTCTGTTTATATCTTTATTCACTTTTTAATTTATGGTGATCAAATTATTGGACATTGGAACTATTAACCTAGTCACCCACTGTGACTCAACACATGTACTGTAACCTAAGAAGTGATTTAATAAGAACCTGTATAATATTTAAGTAAGTTTTATGTGAAGTTTTGTACTTTCTAAAGATCTTTTATTAATTTTCTTGCAATCACAAGAACTCAATTGAATTAAAATAAAACATAACGTTTTAATCAACTAGACCTGGAATACTAAGAGAACACTATTGCCAACCGCTGAGCTAGTAAAGAACAAGAAAAGGAGCAAAATATATATTATAAACATATTTCATGTTGTTTAAAAGAGAAATTAATAAAAAACACTACAGAAATAATATAGTATTGACTATTATCAATTGTGTATTTAATTTATGTTAACCTTACAGACAATTTATTCCTTAATATAGCCAAGGTGAAAATTTTTTTACAAAAAGTAGAGGTTGGTAACCGTGATTTTTTGGAACGAAATTGAAATCAACTACAAGACACAGGTGAGTTGGATTAAATTAAAATAAGGGAAAAGGAGAAATAGGTGAGAAGAATCATTTTATTTGTTTTGGAAATCAAACAATTTGGCGCCTTAAAAAACGGGAAACAAACCAAATACAACACATCAATAAAATAAAGTAAGGTAATAGATTGGCGGAGCAGGGTGAGGCTTCAACGGGTACGACTCCGGTACGTAACAAATAGACGCAACCAACGTGTGGCTGGTAGACCATACGGATTGGTCCGTAACAAATTGGTGACCAACTAGTGAGGCTAAAATTAAAGAAAACATTATATTTTAGCGACGATTGCGAAAGAAATAAACAGAAATGCACAAAAGATCCACATCAAAGAAACGCACGCCAGAGGCCGAAAAGGAAATCGAGATGTTAGAGAAGGAGGCCGAGAAAGAAGTCAGAATGGAAGAAAAGGAAGTAACATCGGTTGAGGATGTGGAAACGCTAGTAAAGGAGAAAACTAGAGGAGACCCGAATCTTATAAAATTAATGGAATTAATGAATAGTATGAATGAGAAAATGACAAAACAAAAGAAACAAATAGAAGAAGACAAGGAAGAACAAAATGAACAAAGAGAGGAAGACAAGGAAGAACAAAAGAAACTAAGAGAGGAAGACAAGGAAGAATTGAAGAAACAGTTAGAATCATTAAATGAAAACTCAAGAAAACAGAACGAGGATTTGAGTGAAAACTTAATGAAACAAATGAAGAAAAATTTGACAAGAATAAAGAAGAAATTAGTGAAAATTTTAGGTAACAAAAAGAGAACACTAATGAGAGTTTAAGACAAATGAAGGAAGAGATCAGACAAAGAAATGAAGAGAATTTAAAGCGGATTAATGAAAGAATTGAGAATGTCCATGTGACAATTAACCAAAAGGTGGATAAAAACAATGAAGAAAGGAAACAAGAGATAGCCGAAACAAATAAAAAGTTAAAAAAAAACCAACGAAACAGTGGTACAAGTCCGTGAGGAAATGCTAAATAACATAAACAACGTCAAAAATGAAAATAAAAAGATGGTTGAAGGACTCCAAAAGGAAACTGTAGAAAAATGCGAGCAGATTAAGCAAGAAGTGCATCAAATTCGGAAGGAGAATAAGGAAGGAATAGCACAGGTACATACAGGTTCGTTAGGAACGAATGGAAAGAGTATATAACAACCTAAACAATGTCGACAGCCAAGTGAGTACAAATAAAGAGAAGATCGAGGAAATCCGTCGACGCGAGATACAATTACAAGAAGAAGTGGACTCATGGCGGGATAGAACATGTCAAAATACTTATACCACCAACAACGATAACCGGGAGTTAATCAATTTTAGGAATTACAAACGTAACCCCATGGAGTTCCTGAAGAGGGTAGAAGAGATGATAGCAAGGAATAGAGAGACCCGGTGGAATGTTATCCGAGGAATGATTGATGAGATGTTCAAGGGTACCTACGACAATCGGTGGACGGCAGTACTGCCCGACAGCCAGAATGTACAAGAATTTAAAAAACAATTTAGGGATGAAGTATTGGTCGGAGTCGACCCAAAATATGGTGAGAAACTACTTAAGTAACGGTCGGTATGAGGCACACGCAGAACAGTCTCCAACATCATACTTCCTAGGCAAATTGTGGATGGCCAGTAATCTGGAGCCCAGAATTCCCGAGGAGTGTTTAGCGATACAACTATCCTACCATTACGAGGAAGGGATAAAGAACGCCCGAATATATATCCAGATTAAGACAATCCAAGCTATGGCTAACTTTCTAGAGAATTATGAGCATGAGGGACAGTATCAACAAAACCGCATAACGAATACTAAATATAATAAGTACAACGGCAACGACCCTCAACAAAATCAGAATAGGAATAATAATCCTCAAACAAACCAAAATGGTAACCAGAATAAAACCCATAATTACAACCCGAATAACAATCATGGGAATAATAATTATCGGGGTAATAACCATTCTAATTACCACGATAATCGGCATGATCGAGGAGACGGGGACAACTGACACAACAACTACCGACACAACGTGAATTACATATACTCACGACCTCAAGGTAATCAGAGACGGTACCACCCGAGGACACACACGAACCACAATTATTATAACCAGTCACAACGCGATGATGACCACCAATATAATGAGGAAATAGTGGACCGGTGGACAACAATCCTGGGACCAGACAGGAACCACTACCGAACCAACCACAAAACCCACAAGAAAACAGGGAGAATGAGGGAAGCCCTCATTTAAACTAATAGAGGCAGTGAGAACTGAAGACAGCCCATCACTGAACCAAACTCTTGGGGAAAGACGACAAATAACCAGGCATCTATAAAGAAGTATCATGAAGAAATATAATCACCAATCATCACTAACTGACTAGAACAGAATGACTAACAAGTCGGACGAAAATAACTGAATAATTTTTCAAGGATAATATAATTAAAATGGAAAAGAGTAGTATAATATAGCGCAAAGGAACAAAGTAATTCAATAAAGAATTACATTATGATTAAAAATAAATGAACCAAGATAAAGATGAAAATAGAACCATCGGATTAACGACAAGGAAGAAAAACTACTAGGTAGAATTCATGAAGAATAAGAATATTCAAAGAAAAAAAAGTAAATATATGAATAGTATCTGTCAACAGAATTGCTTCAAATATAGCTAAAGGACTTAAGACTGAATAAATAAGAATGTTATTGTTATGAAATAATATGATCTGAACAACCGCAGGGTAAATTATCCACAAAATAATTTTATTATTATTATTAGTCACAAGTTGACTACTTTCAGTGTTTATATATAACGATTGTGAATGGATATGTTCCAGCAAATTTTGCCTGAGCAGAGATGATGTTCCTCTGATCTCAGTAAGTATAGTGTGGACGGCAGAGTAATGGTAGCCAAGAGAGCCCCTCTGAACCCCCTACCAACTATGATATTATAGATAATTCGGAAAAATAAATATTATAAGGATAAAGCACTAATTGAGAGAGAGATAAGATCAGATCACTGATAACAGATTAATAAAAACAGAATAGAAGATATAAGAATTATGAAGCAGAAGCTAAAGGTGAATAGATAATAAGAGACAGAACAAAAAAACAATTCAACTGATAATTTCATCAAAGACTATGACAGTATTTTCAAAAACGATCAATTTTGATGGAGGGGCATTATATAACGTTACAAAAGGTACCCCACAAGTAAAGAAGAAATTACCATTTAATAAAAAAGTGAGTTGCAACACTAAAGGAATAAAGAAAGTCAAAGTATGAAGGAATTAATGAACAAAAATATTAAAATATAGCACAATAATAACTTAAAACCAAGACAAGGACTGAGACGATGACAAAACCCAAGTGATTGGCAAAGGGAAGGATAAAAATAAATAACTTTGTGACCATATCACAACCCCTTGTCAACCAATAATAAAATAGTAAATGTAATTATGAAAGTACAAAGCTATGTTATTAGTGTGAGTAGTCCCATGTAAAACTACCAAGACATAAATGTAAATTATCTAATGTTAAATAATATTGTTATTAGAATATGAAGGGAATAAACCCGTTATGTAATAAATACCCAATGATAATGATAAGGTGAATGGTGTGGTTAGGATCCAAGTGAAGAAAAGAAAGAAAAACAGTGAATAATATAATATTAAAGTGAATAACAGAACCAAGAAAAATATACTAACTGAAAGTCAGCAGTAGTAATAATGTGTAGAATGAATAATAATTAATGCTTGAGTAAAAAATGAATGCAAACTGTGAATAAACTAATGCATAATAGGCCTACACAAATGGAATAGGTAGAATTAAAATTCACGTGTTAAAATACGAAAATAATAGTTAAGTATTAGTTATAGTTATCTGTTTGTGTTAAAAAGAATATATAGAAGGGTAAAAAAGCATGTTTAATAAATAATAGTTAATGAGCATAGGGAGATAATGAGCATAAAACACTGCTTTTAATTTGGATATAATTCGTGTTTGTATGAAAAACACGTATATATAATTATTCATTTAGGCTTCTCTTAACTTGATCATGAAAGAGGACTGTTCATCTAATCAACTCCATCTACAACTCGTTTTAATGTTAATGTTTGTATTTTTACTTGTATCATTACTGTCATTGTGTGTAAAATTAAAACGCCTCCGTCTAGTACGTTTGAGTCATTAAACAACCATCGATCACAGTTGTGAGGACAAAATTAAATTGTATGATTGCAGGACGATTTATGTATGGGTATCCTATCTATTGCTTTAAGTCTAGACAGTGTTGCCATTTAGGGTTTAGGTGTTCCTTGATCACCCAAATGTCCCTCCCACTCATTGAACTTTGCGTTATTGTATTTTTACAATAGACTGTTTCCTTGCATTCTCTCATAGAATTTTGGCTGACTTTACTCCTTTAATTTTAACTTGTATTTGAATTAAATAATTTGGGTTCTTTCATTATGTCGTAGCATTCTCTCTCACATTATGTAAACCGCTTACTTTAACATGATGTTAACTTTCTTCATTCTTTGGCTTGTATCTTTCTTCTTTACATTCTTGATTTACTCACCCTGTACTGCTATAAACATCTGTAAGGAACGTCAGTTTTATAAAATCATATCGTAGTTTATTTGAACTCTGTTTCACTTTACGTAAAATTACATGTACTCTCTGTTCTAGCCAAATATAGTTAGTATTATGTAGTAAGCTCCCTGAGCTGGGAAACTCATTCATTATTTTAAGCAAAATGCATTTAGTATTAGATAAAGTCATTTTGAATTTTAATTTTATTTTTTTAAAGCAATAATACTTTCTTTGTATTTATGATTCTTAGCGTTAATCACTGTGAAACACAACGAAGAGGTAACCATACGTAAACATAGACCCTATATTTATGTATATTCCTAAAGACGTCTACAAGCCTATCGCTAACCAGATTTTCAAGGGGTATTAACAGATATGCATTCATTTTGTCAAATTATTAAAATACAAAGTTAGTATTTTAAATAAAGTTTTTCATAGTTTGATGACCGACATAAATTTTCGTAATTATTTAAATTGGCTTCTATCTTTTAAACGTAGTGTTACTAAATTTAAAATTGTTTTAAAGTAAATATTACATTCTGATTTGGGTTAAAACCAAATCAGAAGACTCCTATTAGATAGGGTATATGAAGACTCATTTTAGTCTGATTATACCCTACACGGGATATGATAACATACTAAAATATGATCCCTTTTTGGGCTGAGGGTCATATTTAAAAATATTTCCAAATATGAAGACTATATTCAACTTTTTAAAAAATTCTCTTTCATTGGATGCTACGAATGGACTTTTGCGATATTTTTCAAAAGCTTTTCCTATAAAATTTGTGACTCCTTTACATGCATGATAAGTTTTAGAAAGATCGTTTGATGCGTTCACAAGATATTTTGAGACACTACCTAGAAATACAGGTGACAAATAGACAGTTAAATGTCAAAGAGTCGAGCAAAAACATACATAATAATATTAATTAACTTATAAATGTTTCCAGTTTGACCTACAAAGAGGAATTACTTGTAATACAGCAGGGATTAAGTGAACGTGTGGGGTGTGACAGCTGTAACCACCAAACACAACTCGAACACGTGTTGTTGACACAAACGGTCGCAAGGTAGATGCTTGCTTTAATTGTTTCTATTATATGACTAACTCTTACAGGAAATATAACAACATACCAACAACAACATACTAACAACATAACTACAATACCACAATTCATTTTACAAGGATATTGAGGTCACTCGGTATTACTGACGTAATAGTGTATGGCTTTGTAAAATTAATGTCATGAACCTTTAACCTACGTCTGCCGTTAGGTTAGGCGTAGCGTACACTAGGAATAAACAGTCAGGACTGTTGCATGCCAGCTGGGGGAGAATCGAAAGAGACGCCTACTGTCTCACACTGTCTACTTATTTGTTTTGTTTTCCTGGTAAGAAGTCCGTTGTCTAATTCTGGAGCTTCTTCAGCCCAGACGTTTAGCTACATACAGCTAACAAAATGTAATTAGAAATGTTACGAAATAATGAAAGTAATTATGTTTAAAGGAATGGAATATTTAATGTTAATGAAAGGGAAAATATCAAACTGAGTATTTTTGAGGCAATCCCCGAAAACAGACGTTATTAATAGAATAAGGACCGTGAACTGAATGGCGAATGAGAAACACGTAGTGTGTGGAATCGTAGTGTGTCCTGCTTGTTTATGGATGTGATGTAAACCGTAGGCTAACAGGAAATACTAGTTTTTTTTTTTGCGAGGGAGGAAAAATGCATTATGCACCATCAGGAGACACCCGACTGGTCTCCCGGTGTGTGGGACTCGCACCCACTAAAAAACCTCCACTTTACAGGCAGGGAACCCCCCCCCTGGAACAACTATTCGTATGGCTTCAGGGTGGCACCTCGTATTGCGAGTACTACTAGGCTTCTACAGCTTTATCTATATCATCAACCTGTGAGACGGTCCAGTTCAGGCTTCTTTTGCCGCAGGCCCATCCTCACGAAGGTCATAACCATGTCCCAGTTCTCTTTGCTGTTGAGCATGACGCCTATGATGTTATCAGGCGTCATGGGACCAATCTCCGATTCGAGTCCTCGCCTCTCCAGCACCCACAGTTGACACTCGAAAAAAGTATGATGAGCGTCATCAGAGTCTGAGTCGCCATACACGCACGACGGATCCTCCATCTTACCCATCCTTCGCAGGTATGCACAGAAATAACCATGCCCTGTCAGGAATTGAGTAAGGTAATAATCTACCTCGCCGTGCGTTCTGTCCACCTATTCAGGGAGGTTCCCAATCAGCCTCGGCGTCCACCTAGCTCGACTCTCCTGCTCCCATCGTAGTTGCCAGCTCCGCATGGAGTGTGCCCTGGCCACTGATCTTGCTTCTACAAACCCCAAGTCTTCCTTGGTTGTGTAGACCCTCCTTCTCTCCTCAGCCATCAGATCTATTGGCATTACTCCAGCGACGACCAACACTGCTGGTTCCGACACTGTTCTGTAGGAGCTTGCAATCCGAAGTGCTCCTCTTCGTTGTACCACGGCCATCTGCTTGCGGTATTTTTCTTGCTTCAGTGCGTCGGCCCAGACCTCGCATCCGTAGAGGAGAATCGAGTTGGTCACCGACATCAGCAGTCGCCGTCTTCCTGCAGCTGGGCCTCCGACATTTGCCATTAGTCTTCTTAGCACAGCAACGACCTTAGCGGCTTTCTCCGAGGAACATCGAATTTGCTCCCAGTAGGAAAGCTTAGTATCCAGGTGCACCCCTAGATACTTCACTGCTGGCTTTGATATTATCGCCTTTTCCCCCACCACGATCTGTGTGATTGTGGGTATACGTCGTCGAGTGAGCAGCACAATCTCTGTCTTCTCCGTCGCAAGGCTCAGATCGTGTTCGTCCATCCAGATGCGGACCCTGCGCATGACCTGGTTCTGCATGCGCTGCGCCTCCTCTGCGTCTCTCGCGGTGATCACGGCAGCCACGTCATCAGCATATGCTACCAGAAAGGTATCATCTGGCATCTCCATCCGGAGGATTCCATCATAGAAGGCATTTCACAGGTCGGGGCTCAAGATAGAGCCTTGAGCTACGCCTCCTGTTATCGCTCTGCTGCGTGGCCCATCTGCTGTGTCGTACCGGAGCTCCCTGTCCCTCAAGTAACTAACAGGAAATACTAGTACTACTACTACTACTACTACTACTACTACTACTACTACTACTACTACTACTACTACTACTACAACTACTACTACTACTACTACTACTACTACTACAACTACTACTAATAATAATAATAATAATAATACCAATACTACTACTGCTGTTGCTGCTGCTGCTACCACTACTACCATCACTACTACTACTACTACTACTACTACTACTACTACTACTACTACTACTACTACTACTACTACTACTATTACTACTACCACCACCACTACTACTACTACTACTACTACTACTACTACTACTACTACTACTACTACTACTGCTACTACTGCTACTACTACTACTACTACTACTACTACTACTACTACTAGAGCTTTCCCCGTCATGTAGACTAAGCGCTACTTACATTCCCAAAACATCTATGCACTGCCTTTCTCACAAATATGGAATCATCTTATGAAAATATTTTATATCATTACTAAAGTTAGTTTGGTAATAACAATTAGAACTGTTGAGGTATTGACTGATTATTGCAAGGAAAGCGGATCTTCTAAATTGGAAACACTTATAACATAAATTAACAAGAATAGAAAAAGTCTTACGAATCGCGATGCTTTTCAACCTCATTATGTATGCGTGCGTCCGTATTGTGTGTGTGTGTGTGTGTGTGTGTGTGTGTGTGTGTGTGTGTGTGTTTGCATTATTTACCACGTTGGATTCTCGCTGCCGTTAAACGTCACCCCGCTTTCTTGCATTTTATTCTAAACTTTTTTACCATAGAAAGTTCTTTATTGGTGATATAAAAAATTGTTCACTGTTGGTTTTTGAATTTCTAAAACTGCATCCGATTCTTTTCGTATTTTGTAATATGTGTTCTTAGAAATACCTGTTGCTTCTACACACGTCCTTTCTCTTTGCTTAATAGAACACTAATCCTTTCTTTAGCTTTACGTTAAAAAACTTTCCAACTCGGTCAATTTATAACCTGACTGCGCAAAATTGAACCTGGTTTTCTCGATTTTCGAGTTTATAGACATTTTGTATCACAAGGTAAAGTCGGTCACACAACATACAATAAAAACACACGGACCAAACTGAACTGAGAATAAAATGAAACTGTTAAAACACTAAAATACATTAAACATACAAACGAACGATTAAAATTAGCAGCGCCCAGGCAGTTGTATTGGAGTGTATAATCCCCCAAATTGTTGCACTTGGCATCTTCCACTGATGCGATTCCTCTCCATGTGGACTGTTCCACTGCTTTCAAGGTAACAGTAACAGCAGTCTCTTTATATTTGTCAAAACCTATCGTGGTACTATTACTACTACTACTACTACTACTACTACTACTACTACTACTACTACTACTACTACTACTACTACTACTATATAATAATAATAATTATTATTATAAAATATTATTATAATAAAATAATAATAATAATAATAATAATAATAATAATAATAATATAACGTAGAGGAAGAAGTCGAGAAAGAAGAAGAATAAGAAGAATGAAAATGAAAAGTGCCCTCCTGTAGTTGACTCGATCTTGCCAAGGACAAACTGTAGCTTATTACTATTCGGCCGGTGCAAAGCGGTTGTTATCGGCTCCTGTATGAGATGGTGTATACCTTTGTCGTCTCCATTGTATCTGACTGGATGTTGGTGTAATTAACTTTGTTGTATTATTCAATAACAGGACAAGATAAGCGCCTAGGGTTCAAAAGCTCTACACATCAAATCTTAATATGCATCTAATATAATTTCTAAAGATGACTAAAAGACTAGAAGTTGGAAGCCACAACACAAGGCAGATGAAAAGAAGATGCTGATTACAAGGCAGGCTGCTTTTGCAGGCAGAAATAACAAGTTAGTTTTATATGGCAGAAATAAATATAATAATCTGTTATTGTTAGCAAGTTGGCCGTCAAATCATTAAAAAATTAACCTTTTTAAACATTTAGGTAGCATATATCAGTGATTATGTTAGCAGAAGCAGAGCAGACGATCTACGAATCTTTAGCTAACATGTGGTCATAGAAACTGAAAAATTCTGCTTCATTAGACACGGGCCATATGAATAAAATACTTATAGAAATGTTATATCATTATATCTTATTTTGCTTTTAAGAACAAAACAATAAATTGGTTATTTTTACAATACGTTACTTCATTACTACTACTGTCTTCTAAACTTCTTTAATTCTGTATCCTCCTCGATAAATATTTATTTTTTACTAAATAAATGAAAAACAGGTGCCATTAAAATGGCTGTAAATATCCAGTTATTCTTAGGAAATATATCCTTGACAGACTACCGTAAATCACGCAAACCATCTGGTTGAAGAAGTTTTAACCAACTCGGGATCATTGCCTTAGACAAGAAAACGCTAAGCTTATTTCATAGGAATGCAATAAAAAAGATTTCTTTCATCACATTTTTCTTTCATCATTTTCTTCTGTTAGTTATTTTTATTATTAATGTACCTCAGCAGCTTACGGCCAAATTGGGCGGACTTTCACCTAGCAGGAGAACGTTCCTAATGGCGATCGTGCATACTCCTGTATGATTGTGAGGTGTGGGCTGATGCACTGAAGAAAGAAACATTCAGGAAACAGATGGCCTCTATGCAGCAAAGAGAATTCTTTAAAGTAGCATGGTCCTATCGAAGCGGCGGCATGGTTTCGGTAGCGGTGGGTATTGTCCTTGTGACTTATGAGAAAAAGAAGGTAATTTTACAATTCAAGGTGGAGGTACGGGGAGATTCGGCGAGAATCGTAGCTAGGAACATAATTATCCGCTGTTGGCAGGAGCGCTGGAACAGTGACTGATTACCTCACACGATTTCCCACAGGACGCTGGTGGTTTCGTGATTATCTAATTGGGATGGGCAAAGCGGGGAGCCCGACATACTTTTTTTGTGTTAGGCGGATAGTGGAAAACAGAGACTTGAATTGGAGGTTGGTCTGATGACACTAGACATCACTGTGCGGACCATGTTATCCGACAGAAACAGTTGGAACCAGGTAAAAACATTTGTGAGGATCATACAACGTCAATAGAAGAACACTAAGCAGCACCTAATTTGGCGTGACATTCAGTAAAATGAGCTGAGGAAGAGCTGAGTTACAGCTCAATAGGCACCGCTCCAAAGTAATGTGAAAGTGGCTCCCGAGGTGGGTTTTTATGCCTTTGATGAGGTGGTTTTTTTTAGAGGGTAAGAATCCTACACATTAGGGTAGAAAAATTATCCTGAAGGTGCATAAACCATTTTCTCCCTAAGTAAAACATTATTATTATTATTACTGAAACTTTTTTCGTTACTTTTGATATTATTAATAATATCTTAGTAACAAAAATGAAAGCAATTATTAAAGCGTTGCCTAAAAGTGACTTTTCTCGTCTCTTTTGTATTTTATTTCTCTTTATTATTAACACTAATATTATTTGTTTTGTTGTTAGTCTTTATTTTTAATGTTTTGGTGCTAATGTCGTTATATTGACTATAAATCATCATCCAAAAGAACAAACATTATACTTCAAGTCAATGTTGTTGTTATTCTGATCATTGTTTCTGTTATTGATGTAGAGGTGTTTTGGTTAATTTTGCTGACGGTGCTGCTGCTATTGTTAATTCTAAAATATTGTTAATTGTTAAAACATAGTAATAAATTATTGTAAAACGTATTTCTTTTAAAAAATACACGAACACGATGTGTTGAAACAAGAAGCATTTCGTACGGGTTAAGATGAGAACAAAGTTTCTTTTGAGTTGTACAAGACTAAGTTCTCCATCACTTCAAATTATATTGCTACAATTAGAAGTTCCTAGTACAATGTAGACGCCACCGTAGTGATAATATCCTTGAACCCTTGAATACGAAGTTTGATAACAGAGATCGACGCCAATGGGTTTGTTCCTTCTAAATTACACAGTAATTACAACTAGGCCTATACTATTTGCACTTGCCTAACTTATTTTTGTAGTCAAGCGGCCACTGCCTTGTCAATAACAGTTAATACGTTTTACATTCTTGAAGCTTGTTTTATCATTATCGGCCATAAAATGCGTATAAGAAGGCCTTCATTATTTTCCCAATCAGCTTCCATTACTATTATCATATAATCAGTCTGAACTTGTCTCGACCTTGTCACATGTTTAACCGGAGAACTACACAGGCACATAGCTAAAACTTTATATGATTAAATTTACGACAATAACCATTTCATTATGGATAACATTACATAAGTTATATTTTCTCTTCTTGTTAAAGGTCGTTATGGGGTTAGTTTTCTTACACGTACGCGACGTACACGATGATGCGATATTAAGTCGGAGTTCCTACACTCAACGTATTATTTTCATACTAAAATACTGCATATTTCGTATCTACTGTTCTCTTTAATATCACAACTTTTGTTTCTCCTCTGCTGGCTTATTAGGTTCGACCGTTCTAATTGGCGACTTGTAATAAACAGTGCGACATGTTTTGATAACGGTATTAATTTACTTTAACTGTATATAAACGTTCATATATTTGACAGCGGAACAATCACTTAGAGTACAAATTTATAGGTTCTTTGAGTGAAGCTAGCGACCTACTTGAATGTAGAGGATACAGATCATCAGCCCACAAGAGCTAGAGATTTGGAACTCGTTCTTGTTACGTTAAACTGATATAAGACAAGCAGCCAGATCAAGCCTTGAGAAGCGCAACAGCGGTAGCGGTCAGACTGTTGTTTTGTTCAGTGCTTACTGCAGGTACACGCGACGTCGAACTAAAACTAAATACGCACCTAGATTTTACCTCCAACTTAACAGTGTGTTTTTAATAGTACTGGAATATACTAGTAGCGGTTGAGCTAAGACATGGAAAATAAAATGCAAAGAATGACTGGAACACAAGCTTTATTCCATATCAAATCCAACAGCTATTCCTCATAAAACACACAACCCCGTGTTCACCCATCAAAGTCGTCAGTATTCAGTAAATAATCTGTTGTATACACTCGCCATTATCAAATATTAAGCTTAGTGTACGCAATTTTTTTCCATAAATATTCCACCTAACCAACCCAATCCATTGACTTCCACGTTACCTCGTTTCGACTTCCATTTATTTACGTTTGTATATTCCTCGGTTCTAGATAGTTAATATTTCGTCTGGTACAAAGCACTTACTGCCTGCTCAGCACGCATCTCGCCATTCTTCGTTGTATTGTAGCATAATTTGTCACTACATTAAGTGCTTAATGTTTTCTAGTATGATAATAATTTTATAAAAGAATCAAATTTTATAAAAAAGATAGATGTTAAAGTTAAAGTAAGAATTATAAATTATAATATGTACACTCTATTACTTGACAAAGCAACATATGTTGCAAAGGTGTTGAGAACGAGTAGCTATGCGGAAACAAGCAACTAAATGTCTGCACATGTTGCTAATAAGTGTATTATTAGTTAAGGTACGAAGGAAAGTTTATCAAATACGTTAAAAATTAAAACGTTGTAACATATGGACAGAAATATAACCTATTACAAACAAAAGAATAAAGATTCATGTAGTGGAAGTTAATTATAAAGAAAATCATGTGTAAGTTACAAGTGATAAGTGAGTAACAAATATTGAGAGAGAGAGAGAGAGAGAGAGAGAGAGAGAGAGAGAGAGAGAGAGAGAGAGAGAGAGAGAGAGAGAGAGAGAGAGAGAGAGAGAGAGAGAGAGAGAGATGTGATGCAACTACTAATAAGTCAATGAAAAGACTAGTATTTACAACAATATGCCTATCTTAAAAAACTGGCAGAATGCATAATCTCAAAAGTCATGTTCCTGTGCGGATTGTACGGAAAAACGTAGTAGAAAAACTACAAGAGAAACTTCTTCTATCGTATGTTGGTAGAGAAATACACGTTAAGAACTTTTATCAAAGGAAGTAATGAAGGAGGTCGAGATTTCAGAAAAGAAATGACAGTAGCAAGTTTCCTTTAACAAAACTAAGGAAAAGAGAAGAATACACTGAAGTTTCATAATGCGAATAATTCTTAAATCAGCCTTATTATGTCAAACTGAATGTAAATAAGTCCATTAAGAGAGCCGTTAGTTTAAGGTTTGTTTAGCTGACTATAGAAACAAGGAAAGTAATGACCACAGTTTCAAAAGCTGACACCCATAATTGTTGATGTATCCTTACTGGTAAAGTTAAGAATTTTCAACGGTGACTCTCACTGTTACCAGCTTTACCAATGACGATGTCAAAACGTAGAATAACCGAAACGACAACACTAAAATGTAGCTATTAGTGGTCAACTGAAATAAATGTGATTATCAAAATTTTTGACTACCACAAAAATTTACGAAAAAATAATGGAAAGTAATATTTAAGACTATAAGACACGACATCAGAACACTGTTAAAGTTGTAGATTTGTGTGCAAAACACTAATTCACTTTTAATTAATTTTGTAAAATTCTTCCAAAATAGTCAGAGAAAATGTTATTCTAACTTTCTAGGCGTGTGGCTGTCAATATCGTTTCTTAATTGCTAAAGTTTTTACATTTCCTTAAAGGCGAGAGAATTAACGTAAAGAGCTTAGAAAGTTATGACATCTACTGTGTTAAAATAAAAAAGTAAAATTGTAAAATAAGGCGATCGAAGTGCTGTAGGCAACCAAAGTATTGAAGTCGGGAACAATGTGACTTTATTACCAAGCGCACATGCCTGTTGCACTCTCAGTTTCGTTATCTTCCTATTCTTAGTTTCAATTTTTCATCCTGACGTGTTGTAACTGTTATAGACATACTTGTTCATATCAGAATTCAAGAAGTGAAATAAGGTTCCCTCCATTACGTAGTTTGCTGTATTACAATTGGGTGAGTCAAGAATTTATTGCTGCATACCTTGCACGCCGATCCAGGCTGTTTCCCCTACATGCCTATACTTAGTACTATTCCCAGTTTATCAATCTTACGTACTATGCTGCGGCAACAGAGTCACCTCTCTCCTAAGGCTCTATAACAGGCAGTCCAGGTTTGGCTGAGGAGTGGCTAAGTCTGCGATCCAACTATGGAAACTTATGACGACCCGGAGTAAAGGTACTAACCTTCGAAGATCTCTCAACCCTTATTCCGTTATAACAGGTACTCTGACAGATAGAGAAAGTTGTAACAGGCAAGTTTATTTCTGTGTTGTCACTACATTACAGAACGTGCTACGTGTTTCTCGGCTATTCCAGCGGAGCCTGGCTGTAGTGTGTGTGCACGTACATATGCTGCTACTTTGAGATGAAGGACAATTACGTGACACGTGTAAACTTGTCCGTAATCGAGACTTTCCCATATCATACCGGTCCGCGCGCGCCGTGTTCAAGGTCTCAATCAATTACGCTCTAGTAGACGCGTATTATGTAATATTCTGGTTTCTCAGCGGGGTATAAATACAAGACTTCACCGACGCTTAGTCAGTTTGAGTGGCGATTTATTCCAGTGTGGTTCGAGGTGTTGTGGCGAAGTGTTATGTGTTTTATAATTGTGCGAGACTGTATTATTTGGCATAATTATTACCAGTGAACAATTTTTATTTGATTTGTTGTAACAGACTATCTTGTTGATTACGGACTGTTTAATTGTGATAATTAAAGTTGGTGATCAGTGACTTAATGGTGTCTTGTATATTGTTTTCCACTGTACTATACGACGATCAAGTCGATCGTAACAGTATTTTTAAATAATTATTGTTATAACAAGCAGTAGGTATATAAAAACAGAAATTTCCAATTGAATAACGTTTCGGTGAATTGCCTTGGTAAAGGTGTGGAATAATATAAAGGTAACAAACTGTTAATTTTGTGTTTTAAAGAAGAAACATTTGAACAAGTTCTTGCTTGGTTAGTGACCTGTAAGTCGGAGACGTAAACATTGGACACAAAAATCGTAAAACAAGTGCAAATAATTAGAGAAAAATCGTAAAAATTGAGACTATACTACGAACAAAACAAGGAAAATCGATATAACAATTATGTGGATTCAGAACCAAGCTAGAATGCAAGGTGGTATTTGTGAAACTGAGTAAGACTAAACAAATTAATTGCTCCTTTCTCATCACTACAATTTATAATTCAAGCGGCTTCCCGCTTACTTTGTCTCCACACCAGACCGCTCAGTACTAGACTGAATGTTACAACATAATAAGAACGTTGAGTTACACCTGACGTTTTATAAGATTCGGTGCTATCATTGCGTGTATATGGGTGAGAAACTTACGGTTATTAGGAAATGATAATATATATCTTACTTACTTGCGTTGAAACTTGTTTCCTCTAGCCACTTTGGATTTGTGTATTTTGATAATATCAACCAGATACAGTTTAAACAAAACGGGGGACACACTGCACTCCGGCGTACTCAATGATACAAACGTCGCAACCACATACTAAACGGACGCAACTGGTAAAAACACGTAGTACTGAACAGTAATCAGATAGCCATCTAACCGTACAAACCATTAATGGAATGGTGAGTTACAGAACATCGTAGACTGATCAAGATTGCACCGTAGTGGATTAGTGTAGAATGATCTGCTGTTTTCACGAGTATAGGTGACCTTGGAAAGTCAAACAAAACATTAAAGACTTCTGCAGTCAGTCTCCTGGCTTATTATGAATTATCTACACAAGCCATTAGAGGGCGGTTAGTTCTAATTGACGCAAAGTTTTTAAAATATTTATTTCTTTTCATCCGGATTTAACAACTTTAGTGACTGAGTGACTGTATTACTTATAAATACGTGCCTTACAGATACTTTGTATTTTCATAAGAGAATTAAAATACGACATTTTGTTAAACGTATTTTGTGGATGCGATTATGAACGAGTGAGCACTTAAGCTTAGGAAATAACTATTAGGATATTGGGGTTGCAAGAAAAAATAATGTCGGAATCTATATTTGAAAACTGCGTAGTTATGATAGTAGAAAAGAAAGAAGATTTGCAAAACAATCTGCTTTCAAATTAGATTTTGGAATAATTCTGTGAAAAGTGATGGTACAAACAAAAAGAATTAAAAACACAGACATGTTGAGAGCGACAAATCAATCATTTTCTATAACGAGACATAATAGAAGCAGTGTAATGAAAGTTACAATGTAAATAAACAAAATAATTAACTACAAAAAACTTTAGGCTATCAAGACAACATTTACAGTCAACAGAGAAATAGCAGTCAACAGAAAAAATAAGACATAAGACATAATAAGACACATTATGCGTATCTTGAGTGTTATAAAAGGAGATTAAGATTAAAATACGATGCACTAAAAATAAAATGTTTACGAAAAATACGCTTAAAAGGAGTCACCTTGCAGGACCGGAAAACCTTAGACATAAGGGACCATATTTAAGAAAAAAACACTTACATTGGTGGAGTAAGCAAAAAGAATTAACAATTGGAAACACGTTGAAACCTAGAACACAAAAAGAGGTAGATGATGACTGAGAGAAGATTGACATATTGAAGTATTAAAAAAATGATTAAAGATGAAAATACAATGGCGTACCAAGTGTTCTAGCGAGGTAAAGAATAAGCGGTGAATGATTCCGTATAACTTATAAAAAAGACGTAAACTCTACATCAAAACGGTACAGGGTGTTTGGAGTATATTAATAAAAAAAGTTAAAAATTTATATACATGAAACTGATGTATCCAAATATAATAAAGCCTACGAAAAACCACAAACTCTAAGCGTGTTGTGTAGTGAAATCTTTCGGATGGTTGATGAAGGAAAGAAAGTTACAATGTTGCTTTAAGCTTGTTTTTGCTTTAATTAATTCTAGTTTACTAGTTATCAATATTAATTAATTCTAGTTACTAATTAACAATATCGCGGTCTATGTAACTGTAGGCCTACTATTCAATCTAGTAGTCTTGACATTACTGTCAAACACTATATCTCCATAGTTGCCCAGACGTAACCTTCAGACGTCCAGTTCACATTACCTTCCCTTATAAGAACCGAATATTCTCATCATTACCAGACGATTAACTATATCAATTATTATGTTCGTTATTTGAGAAATGTGTCACATTTGTTAAACTCTGCAAATTTACAATAGCTATATAATAATTACTCTTGAGGTTGATATCAAATTTTATCGAAAGTTTTCTAAGAAGCATTGTAAAATATTTAATCGGAAATTGATATTCTTGGCAAGTATAATTAATCGCTTTTTCCGAGAATAACTTTACTGAAACTCAGTTCAAATTAGTCGGGTAATATTTTACAGCGCACAATATAGGATTATATAAAATTATATTCACGTTGCTTTCAAAACAATTTCTTTTTTCTAATCTGCCTCGGTTTAGGTTTTATATGGCATTATTTTACAGAGTTTGGGACAATGAAGATATGCTGACGATCTTTAAAGCAGTAATTTCCCATTAACTTCCGTAACACATTGCGTTTCCCAGCTGGTGTCTCATCCACATGTAGGGACAATTGTTCAACATTAAGGAACACTCATTTGCCTTCCGATGAGGCTGTACTTACAAAGGAACTTATTCGAATGGCGCACAAATATTCTGCTTTAACAGGGTGCATCAGTTGGATACTGATATTTTAATGAGATAGGGTGTTTATCCTCTTCCTTAAGTTCTTTGGCGTAGTTATCCATTCCTTGATGAATTATCCTGTGGATTAAAGATAAATAGTATATAAAAATAATGAAACTCTAAACCAAGAGCTGTCAAACTTCTGCCCATAAATAGTTATTCCTTTGCCCGCAAATCGTTTTTCTATTTATTAATTATTTTCCTCCACCTTGATGAACAATTACTTCTGATCGGTATCACAAACCGTTGTTTCCAAATTAACACCGATGTAAATTTTTCAATCAGTATTCTTGTGAAAACTGATGATGGGAAAGCTGAGCCCGTTGATCTTGGGGTATGTATGTGATCTCACCGATACCTACGTTGCCTACTATTGTTTAAACGTTACCATATTGTATGTGAGGCGTAGACAATGTGTGTGTATACACATCTATAACATCTGACAAGTTCTCCAGACAAAACTCGACTTACTTAGGACGATAATCTTATGTTGATAAACATTAGTGACAGACAGTGTCCCACTAAATATATTTCCATGTTTGTGCAGTAATTTGTCTCTAATACCGACTGCTGATGTTTAGTTAGGGTATTATTATTCACATTATTATTATTGTCGCAGTCTGGATTCTTGATGTTCTTATTGAAATAATCTCGTTTTATCTATAATATACTCGTCCATGGATTAGTTTAATTTAATCTTTTAGATTGGTATATTTAATGTTTATAATACATATTTAATGGTTAATAAAATATTATACATTTTATTTTCTAGGTTGCACTCTACTATTTGTTTGAGCAAATTGATTTTAGCCTTGTCACAATGTAGTCGGTCAATCCCAATGATGATATCATAAATTAAATTATCTACGACAACAAAAGCCCAGCTCCACCCGTCTTTGGCTACGTTAAGGTAATTTCTTTATTTATATTTTTATTTAGTATTTACTGCGGTTTGTAGTTTTGTAGTTACGTATACTAATTAACTATATTAGATTATTTAATAACAGTGTTGGTAATAGGCCTAATCTGTTTGTGTTTAGATAAAAACTTATGACTTATGACCGATAACACTGCACCCAGTATCTATTAGTATTTCAGTATAGGCCTATACGCCATTCACTCTAGCGAATAATTTACGATATTTAGCTTTACAAATAGGCCTACTATTATTTTCATTATCATCACTATCATTGCTTAATAAAGTATCTCTCATTCCAGCTGGAGTTGGGTACGCAGCGTTGACACTATACATCTTATAATCATCGTCACTTCTACAACTACGGTTCTTATAACTATCATTATCACTATGATTATTGCTTTAGATCATTGTGTCCATAGTGTACTTAACTTTGTTGTATTTTCTTTTAGTATGGTCGGGAATTTTATTTATTCACAGTTCCCATCTACGTTCATTACCCCGTTTTTTGGGTTCTCTGTAATTACGAGGTACAGGGTACTCGTAATAATATATTTTGTTTAATGGCGGATACAGTGAATTTATAATGCTGAAATGAATGGATAATGCTGCAATTACCGTGACTGTTTTCTTTATTGCTTTTGTCTCTTAGGTAAGTCCGGTGATCGTCATTTGTTGCTCTATGGTGTGTTTGTGTTTGTCGTCGCTGGTCCCTCTGAATGTTACGTGGATGTATGCTCCAGCCGCCTACTGACACGTGATGCCTAACGAATTACTGAGCCACAAAACAAGACTAACCCATAAAATAAAAACCTGATTGGATGAAACAGACTGGAGTCCTACTCTTGTCAAAGAATTATTAAAAATTATTTGATACCGTTAAGGATAACAGGTTTGGCACACTTTCAGCAATATGAAAAATATTTACACATCCTAACGGTTTTCATATGTATTAAAACATTCAAGTAAAATCAAATATTTCACTTAAGTTATAACATTTGCACTACATTGCTGTGTTTTTATTACTCCGTAATTAATTTAGGCCTATTTACCAAGTAATTAAAAAATAATTGGACTGTTAATATATGGACATGTGAAATCGCACAACAGCGAGTCTACGGGCACGTAACATTGCGCACTACATATTTATATACAATTCATTTCAGGTCGCACTGTGCAGTTATCATATATTCAGCGAAAAGCTTATAGTTTTGTGGACGTCAAATTTCCGCGTAGTACAAGTCCAGGTCACACAAACAATTCCACTGTACACATAGAGCTCACCCCGCTTGAATATCGAATTATATCCACTTGATTCTGTAATTCTGATTTGTAATATTTCATGTCAATAAAGTATCATCTCACTATGACATTCTGCCTTACTATCTTACCATTCTGCACACTAAGAATAACTTAGTAACTTGTCCATGAAGGAGTATAATGCTGTTTCTCTGGAACATGCTGTTTTTACCGACATGCGCACATGTCACAAGACTGTAGTTTACGAGGTTTGATCAAAACGTTCGTGAAATGTTTGGATTTCGTGCGCTATAAATGTCCAATTAAATTTTTGATATGTGACATTTGCATCCATCTTAGTCACAATCGCATAAAATTTTTACGTTATTGGACGAACGTTTAGATTTGAGAACTAATTGAGTAAGTTATGTTTCGGAGTACTTGGCGATTTTTTTAATACTCTGCAATACAAGATTGAAAAATATGAAGTAAATTCTGTGTAAAAAATTAGATAAACTGTTCTGTCATGGATAAAGTATTGCAGAAGGCTTCTGGCAAGCCTGTTATGCGTGAATAAGCAGTTGAAATCTTCAAAGACTGTCGTGAACAAACTGAAGATTATGATAATCATATGAAGAGTGTAGTTTTGTTGTCCATTAATTTCTACCAATGGTAAATAAAAAAAAACATTATTCTGGCATTTTACGTCACACAAGTGTAGAGCTGTTCGTAGGAAACGGCGAAATGGAAGGGCAGTCACGCCGATAATACACCAGTTGCTTCTTCAGGAATTGTAGGCCTACTGGCGCCGTAACCGCTGTATTCGCTCGGCTCTAACACGATCTTTCTTCTTCCGAATAATGATCCGAACACGAAAGAACAAGGTTTCGCGACTCTTTAAGAATTAAAAAGAAAGTCCCTGAAGGAGCTGAATGTTACACAAAAAAGTGCGTTCGAGAACTGTTTTCAAGTCTGAAAAAACGTAATAACCGATAACATAGTCGTGTTATAACCGCTATGTTGAAGGGGGCATTGTAAGTGTAAATGAAGCGATGCTTAATTTTTCAAATAATCAAACATTTTAAATACTTTTTGATCAAATTTCGTATGTCATAAACGTTTCATTTATCTTTACTTATTGGTTTAATGAGAATAGGTTCATAATCATAGACATTTTGTCAAAGATAATGAATTTGTACATAATTAAGGTTATGAGTTAGTTTGGTAATCTTATCACTTTGCTTCATTTTAAGTCGGTCTTTCCATTTCGAACTATATTTACAGATGCTGTCGGGAGCATCGGAAATATTTCTTTCGGTTGGACAGTGCTCTTGCCTCTCTCCGTCTTCCTACGGAAGATACACTACCACACACCAGATCTGAGATCGCTATAACCTTCTAAAATTTAATTAAGCTTGGTTTATTGACTTTCATTTGACATGATGACATATCATGATGATGTAATATCTACTAAGCTTATTATTTATAGCTCTCTCTTCTTAATAATTTTTGTCATGCTCAAATACATAAACAGTACTACTTGTTAAATAGGTTTGTTATACAAGCGATAGCCAAAAACCTTTTTAAAAGCGAAAACCGGTTGAGGCTGTAAGGTAAAACTTTGACGTTTTTACCCGTAAAAAACTTTGTGTTCCGAGTCGGTAGTGAATTAATTATATTTAGTTAAGTAACGGACACGTCATGGACAACGAAATCCAAGAATGTCAAAATACGTTATCCTAAGAAACGTTTTCTACAGCTACACTTCATTGGGTTCTATTTCTTTCATCATTGCTGCATTTAGAATGATCGTTCACTTTACAGAAGCATAGTTATGTATAACAACTTAGGAAGCAACGTTTTTACTTCACCCTGTTCCTTAAACTTTTCTTAAAAAGCAATTACACTCTCCAATTCTTATTGCACGCGGTTTTGATCGTTATATTTGTTTTATTTTTTTTATCAACCGAACTTTTTCCTATACTGTGATAAGGCATTTTGAGAATACGTTGTATGGCTGGAATTGTAAATATTAATACATTCGCCCCGTCCACTTTACTCGCAGTGACCCACAACATAGTTACGTAAATATTTTTGGTATTAATATTAGATACAATTATACGTTTTCAAAATTGTAGTATTATTACAACTGATAATAATGATATATAGGTGAGATGATGACTTACGGGGCGAGGGCAATTTATTTTACCAAAAAAACATTCAAAAGCCTGTGAATCTTCAAAAAAAATTATATGAAAAGTTCAGAATGGATGTCATAATATCGGAAATAAAAATCCGGAAACATGAAAATCGAAACATAATAATTTGGAAAATAGAGAAGACACTAAAATGAAAGATAAATAAAAGCATAAAGAATACATTGGTTAGACTATTCCTTTAGAAGGGAAAAGAAGACTCAGTGTTAATGAGATCAGCAATTGCAAGCCAAGCAGATGAGAAGTAAATGAAAGTTAAAAATGTATCGAAATGTAATGAGAAAGTAATAAGAAATATGACAATACGAGACTTGTAAAATGGAGAGGAAAATGCGGAACAGGACAAAATATTGAAGGAAGCAGCAATGACGGATATAGGAGACTGGATGAAAGAAAATTTAGTGTCCCATTACAAGTAATGGGTTTAAGGATGTCAAGAAAGAGACTTACTATTATTCCACAAAGAATCTACGGTCTCATAATTTTCAGAAGCTTGGACAGCAGCAGTCAACAAGCTTGAGTGCTGTTAACTCAAAGACAGAAAATCAAGGTAACTGAGAAGTATAATTGAGAAGTGAGACTGTCTCACTAACATTGTTGTTGATTCATTGGCACCGTTTAAAGTCGACACAGACGTGATAATCAGATTTGTGAATACCAATTTCTCTAACGTTTAATGATTTATTCCGCTGCTTAGTTTTACGATCCACGCCACTCTCAACAATATATTATATATAAAGCTATCACTAGTAGGCCTACCAAACCTGTAGTAGCAGTATTTGGTTACACAATGGCCCTCCAAAGTGGACAAAATAATCATAGACAGAGTAATTGTGTATGCAGTTGTCACACAGAGTAATTCTGCATACAATTAAACTTTAATTGCAGTTTGCCTCAGTGGTTTTCATATTGTGACTGATTTAAAAGGAAATATCGACTGTGACCTACATACGAGACATGAATTTTACGGTGCATTACACCATGCACACAGGTAATATACATGTTCAAGGCACCGATTCCCTATCACCGATATCAGCATATATACAACGGAATGAATTCTACTCGTCATATTCATTCGTCATATTTTGTAATATTCATTCCGTTAACATTTGTATAGATTTAAAACTTTTCAAAAGGAAAAAAGACAATACTTCATAAACAAATTATAAAATGTAAAAAACATACTAAGTTACAAGGATGGTGGATAAGTAATTGAATTACAGGTAAGGTTGGTACAGGTAAGTGGATTAGTAATTAGTTCTCACGTAGGCTTCCGCGGCTGGTGTCCATTATGTTTTTGAAGTCTTCTTCCGGTTTGGACCGCGTCAAAAATGTCTTTTTTGACGCGTCACAAGACATTTTTGACGCGGTCCATACCGGAAGAAGACTTCAAAAACCTAATAGTAATTAGTTTGAAATATTCCGTATCCCATGTGCTTTTTAGTAAATGCGCTAGATCATTCTTAAAATAGTTGTAACAATGCCTCAGATAAACCGAAATTAAACTAGGAAGAAACTGGAATTTAAACGTTTTATTCAATGGGAATAATTCTTTTTATAAAGGACTCGGTAGACAAATTACAGAATTTTGTCTATAATCTCAATTCGATGTGATGGGTTAAAAACAGATGTCGACAGTGGAAACAAAAACAATGGCAATCTATAGGACGTTTAAGTAACGCTCCTTATACGAGGGCCAGTTGGACTAGCGTAAAAGAAAACAACACATGGAATGTTTACGAAAATTCTTTAATGTGATGATACCAAACATGTATATATACCAAATATGTGTTTATATACAAAACATGTATTTTTTCACAAAATTCCAAAAACTTATTAAATCATTTATTGTAGCGTGATACAAATTTCTCTATACCATTGCTGAAAAATTCTTGCCCAACATTCTATAACCATTCCTACTCTGTATTTTGGAGTGCTTCAGTAATGTTATATTGCCGCTTTGCAAGAGCCTCTTTCATAGCACCAAATACATAGAAGTCACAGGGTTCGTGACGCGAGCCAAATGATGCGCGCAAATTTTTCGCTATTGCAGACACTCAGAGATGATGTAGAGCACACTTCCACGCGACATATCCAATTCAGCCGCTACTCTGATTTACCTGTTTGCAAGCAACAATTGGCGAATGCGTTTAACGTGGTCGTCAGTTGGCAAAGTTGGTAACCGTCGCAGCTCGTAATCAACAATCGATATCTGTGAGGCCATTTGCAAACAACAAATCTCACCGTTTTGCGATGACCGGCGTGAAAATCCTATGTCACCATACACTTCCGTCAACTGACGAGAACTTCAGTATGAATACACCACCAAGGCCACAATAATTGAATCATTGCCCCTATTTCTAAATTGCTACTTGCAAATGGCATGACATGTTTTGCGACTGACAGTGGATTAACTGTTAATACCAAGTAGGAAATGTTATTTCAGCTTCCAGAAACGGATATTGTTGCAAATGATTTACATTAAAATATCTCTTTCAGAAAAAAGAATATGGGCAAGTGCAATTTGTGCACATACACACAAAAGGCCGAAAACTAGACACTCTAGAACAATTAGAAATATACAAACACACGAAACCACATAAAAACGACATCCTAAACGAACAGACACAATTCATATCAGACGCAATATTCGAACATATCACACCCCACACTCATAATTTGGATCTTTCAAAAGTCGATACCTTCGCCAACAACAAGACGGATAGTGCTCCCAACGGCAGCCTCTGAAGAAGCCTTTTAAAAGCGAAACCCGGTTTAGGCTGTAAGATAAAACTTTTACGTCTTTACCCGTAAAAAACTTTGTGTTTTGAGTCGGTAGTGAATTAATTATATTTAGTTATCTTGACAGATTTACCAAACAAAGGGACCGAAGGAGATTTAAATCAGAAACTAAATTAAATATCAAAATAGTGAGTTCACATTTAAAATACCTTGACCTCGATATCGGGAGTGGGGTCGATATTAATCATTAAAAATAATTATACATGAAAAGTGTGCCATGAGAGAAAGACAAAAGTTGTAGCTTTGGAATATAAGAGACTGATTTAATTTCTCGTTTAATCAGCTTTTCGAATGCAGCAGAAAACAAGCTACAAATATACCTAATCATCACCAGCCTTTGGAAGAAAACGGAACCTTCAGAAGACGCCCTAAAGTACTATTGCTTTTAGGATAAAAAATTACTACAGCTCGGGGAATGTGACAACTGATAAAACATTGCCCAACAAAGGAGAAAAAAAGAGTTAAAATGAGACAGTGAATTTCTCAGCGTTGGTTTCTTCTGCGTCCCTGAGCTAGACACGTAGTGAGGTGATCTGCATTAGTAATGTCGATGTGAGTCTGTCAGATTGCCTGCCTCATCGGTATGCTATAGCAACTGCCGCAGCTATCAGTCTTAATGACGTTACCTCCTATCGAGAAGCAATAACTGCTATCAAATCGGCACCGTGTTAAACTGACAGCATTTTATATATATCTTTACAAATAGTTTTTCTGTTTAATAATA
Organism: Magicicada septendecula; assembly: GCA_034769895.1. Taxonomy (NCBI): domain Eukaryota; kingdom Metazoa; phylum Arthropoda; class Insecta; order Hemiptera; family Cicadidae; genus Magicicada; species Magicicada septendecula. The sequence continues at coordinate 157,640,203 of CM068374.1, forward strand.
TGATTCTTTTCATGTCCTTTTCGCACAACTTTCAATTATTCTTTTTTCGTATAGTTGCTTTAGATTTACATAGAAGCACATTTGTGTACATTTATACTGACATATTATAAACTAAATGTTGATTAATAGAGTAATGTGCGCGTGGCACACAGGGGCGATTTAAGCGGTGGTGCAAGGGGCCCATGCTTACAGCCTTATTTAAATAATTGATTCTTTTTTGCTGAAGAATATAATAATGACTGTAATTTATAACTGTTACACGACGTAAAAATAAAAAAATTAAAATAAAAAATGTAAGTCGAGAGACGGACATGTAATAAAATAATTATTAGTCACCGTGTTGCTAAGAAAGGTGAGCTTCGTGATTACATTTCAGCGATATAGATGTTATAGAGTTTATTTACTTCTCTCTCCGAACATTGGATTACACTTATCAGATTTCGTTTGCAGAGACGAAACGGTCTCGCTATCAATGTATAGAACGTATTAAACAGTAAATTGTCCTTTGGAAACTATAACGAGCTGTTCAATTATTGTGTCGCTGGATTCTTACACAATAATTTAATTAGTGTTAGAACACGTGTTTCAAGCATCTGAAAACACACCCATTTAACAAAGGAAACGGTTTCTTTGTTTAGACTAATTATCACATAATATCAGACTGTGTGCGAGTTTGCGTTCGTATGCGATCGTATGGGTACGCACGTGTTTCTGGGAGTAAGAGGGAAAGAGTGATAGGGGGAGAGAGGGAGAGAGAAAGAGCACAGTAATTATACAAATTCAAATAAGGTTTCACAGTCTAAGCAAGGCTTGCATCTAATGTTTGTGTGATCGGCAGTACCACCTAGCATCAAGTAGTTTTCGATTTCTTGCCTTGCCTACAAACACGGGCAATTTACTTTGTTTCGAAAGGTTTTTATTATTTTAGACAAATAGAAGTTCAGATTCATTTTATCATTTGCTTGTATAGAGGAAATTTATTACGTACTAACAAAGCAGAGGGTTTATTAAGAGCAGCCAATCAATTTTTTGATATGTATTACCCAACGAAACCTATGTCTTTTTGACATGGGTTTTTAGTGTAGCATAGCGTCAAGTGTTAACCCAACCATTATACTGTAATTGCTACGGTGTTAAATGCCCGTTAGTGGATACCAGTATACGAACTTTATTCGTAAGTAGCAGTTTTTCTTTGTTCTCTTTGCGTGCGCACGTGTGTGTGCAGACACCACTGTTTCATGGATAACAAGGGTTACTACCTGCTGCACTCTACAAAGGATTATAAAAGTATTTCTAATACAACTAATAAAACTCTACTAAATCTATATATAGGTAAATTACATACAAGCACTCAATTAGAAGATGATACTAAAAATATTGATCAAAATATTACATAAAATAGACGAGCACTAATTATCTCAAACGTTGAAGCTCCTGTATTAAAAGTATGCAAAGATCTTAATTTTTTCTCCCAAAATTAAATAATTTCAGTTTAAAAATCACTATAAAGAATTTGCTTCTTGTATATAGGCCTAAAAATTAAACGTAAGTTCCCATATTACGTATAATATATTAAATATAATATTTTACATATATTATCTATGTCGTAATTAAATGTTGGTATAAGAGAGACTGTTTAAAAATTAGCAGATCCAATCCTAAGTAAAAGTAAGTGGTAAACATAAATTGATAGAATCAATCCAAAATGGTGATTGATATTTTCTGTAACCGTTACTTTTATACACAAAAATCCTTTTACTTTTATAAAAATAAAAATACAATAATAAAAATGTTTAGTCTTTTGAATAAAACTAAAAACATTCAACATTTTTACTGATATATACAGGACAAATTCCAGGAAATGATTGAATAATTTTTACAAATATAAAACTTAGTGCTTTACAATAAAATTATTGTCTTTACGCTCATTTCAAAATTATTTTTCTATGGTTAGACAAAATAAGGTTATTGTAATCCTTCCTTGTGCTTCTTAGTAGCTTATAGATGTTGTCCTATTTCTGCGTCACACATTTTCGTGACAAACACTCTAACTCTGTAGATTACAAATTTCATAATTTGCATGGATAATTATTATTTTTATAATTAACAATTTTGTGGTATAGCAAATGTTATTTTTTTTTTATAACCAGAGAAGAAAGGTTGGCAAACCCTATTTTTTGGCACGAAAATTAATTTGAATGAAAATAACTGCGCAAGTCCAATTAAATACAAGAAAAGGAAGAGAAATACTATTTCCTAATTTTTTAATTGTTTATTTAAAACAATTTGGCGCTCAACACCTGAAAATAATTTATAATAATTATTTATTTTTGAAGAACAAAAAAAATATCTAAACAAAAAGCATTAAAAATTGACACCAACAACTTGGGGCAGTTAAACACACCAAACAAGTAACGGTTAGTTACATAATTGACACACAAACGTGGGGATTTATAGACGATAAATAACGGCGAGTTACAATATTGAATATTACAATACAATATATATATATATTATAACAGGACCAAATATTATTAATTTGGAGTTATATGTTGAGAGTATATTATATTGATGTTTGAATAAATTTTAATAGTCGAAACTCCACTCATATGTAATAGCGATCAAAATAATGCATTGTAAAAGACGCACACGCGGTTGTTACATAATCAACGCGCTGTGTGACGCATACGAACCACACCCAAACTTTCAATTGTTAATATTTCGGAAACCAGTAAATTGAGGCGAAATCCATAATAGCCAAAATGTTTGCCGAAATATTAATAATGGGGTGTGCGAATTTTATGCAATATAATTAAATAATAACAGAGTTAATTAATTTTATGTGAATAGCTTCTGTAATAATTGAGCTACATTAAAGAGCTTTTAATATGTTATAACTATAAGAATTTACAACAAATTGTATATTTTGGAATTCGCACAACTTGGTTTGCAACCAAGATAATTGCAATATAAAAGTGCCACAGGAAATCCGGAACGACAATTCAGTTCCGTTGTGTTTAGAATATTAATAATAATATAAATTCTCCATCTGTGGGAAACTAACTTCGTTCTCACGGACTAAGGTGACTCAAATTTTGTGTAGTAGGGAGAGTGTGTCAGCCAATCAAATCATTCGAAGAAATCCCAACCAGCGCGGAGTTTTGGGGCTGATCGAACACTCTACTGCCAGTATTCAAGAAGAACAGACGTATATCTTCGATCGCCTCAAAACCATAGTTTTGTGAAGACTTCTTTGAAGACTCTACGTGGTCAACACGCATAATTACGATCTTCATAAACAGATCAACTGTAACGATTCGTAATTACAGCGTCACGTCAAGATACTCTTTATACATCAACAAACAAGCTTATTGTGCACTACAAGCTGTGGTCATAAGCACGCAAGAGATCTACAAGACTACCAGACATTACTTCAAGAATACGACAGAGAGGCCGTCTAAACCATTGCGAATCAGCTGACGAGCAGAACTACAACTCGAAACGACGCACATACACGCTGACGTGGAACGTGAATCGACGAGGGACGTGAAGCAGTTCTCGCAGAAAGCCGCAGACGTAAAAACTTCAACAAACAGCAGGAGAGGAGAGTGTTGCTGATATCCGAGCTAAACGCCGAAACCCAGGACACTCAAGTAGATCACTATCTCTAGCCGATTGGACAAGGACAGCGAGGGACATCTGGAGCATCTCTACGATCCACTTCAATATCAGGAAAGCAAAATCAAGTTATTTATTTTTCAACCATCAATTTTTCTATCTTTATTAATTAAAATCATTGTAACATAAAGCATTAAGGTGCCACAAATCAAAGACTCTAGTTAAATAAGAATAATTCATTTGTGATAATCTGTATAGCCAGTATAAGTAATTAGTAAGCTTTAGTTAAGAATTAATAGAGATAAAACAAAAAAAGCGCTATACAAATCTTAACAAAGAATTAAATAATTTGCTCATACTGCAGTATATGAGTCAAATCACTAGTAAATAAAGGGACGTGAACTAGATTGTCACGCCTAGTTTATTTTGGAATATATTCAATTAACTTTAGAGTTTTGTTTTTATTTCATTTGAATCAAATTTTAAAGCCATTGAAATTAAATTAAATTAAAGTAAATTAATTAATTAAATTTTCAGTAAAATTAACTCTTTTAAAATAACGAGCTCAACTCCTAAAATTATCAACCATTTAGAAAACATTATTCAAGATCTATTTATTGTTTAGTGTGTAAGAATATTGATCATATAAACATTTCATTCTTGTGTGTCATTGGAGTAATAAACACCGTTTTATTACCCCATATTGTATTTACTTATTGCTGTACTACGGAGCCTAACAACCTCACAAAACTCTTCACTTTTAAAATAACTTATTTAGTGTGCTGTTGTCATATATTTGAGTTTACACACTTGCGAAATCAAATCCAAAATCCACACGCCCTAGTCGGAAGAAAACCGCCAGATCGGACAGCAGGTAGGTGCTCATACATTCACACAACACAACAACACGCATTAAGTAGAGTTACAATATATATATTGTTATCACTCCCACGTCTTGCGGGTTTCTTGTTCTTTCAGCCCCAACGTTGCCGGCGTCAATTTGTTATCAGACCGGGTACGTCTCCTCTGTCTATCCTCTCTTTGGGTATATTAATATTTTTTTTAATTTCTTATATATCTGGGGTTGCTGGATATAGTAATATCGTTAATTATGATTATCTTATTTCCCTATTTAATATACAAATGTTAGTGTGAATGTAACTTAAATATGTAGCGTGTTATTCTAAAATTCCGCTCAGCCCTATTCTGCCTTGCAGAGAATTATTGAAATTTCGTATGTAACTCTCTTCTCTTTGGTGTCGGAGAATTCCGCAACAAGCGCTGCAGTTCCGGAACAAACGAAATTTATAGGTTAACCCACCGTGTACGGTGACTAGTTATTATACACTTAGTCTGTTAATTCTGATTCCCAATTCATTAACTAATACCCAAATAATAAGATCATGAAATTATACAAGGTTTCTGTATTAATTCATCTTGTTAACATTCAATAAGATTGGTTTTACTTGATATATAAGAAAGGCTATATGTTGCGTTAATCGATTATTGTTCGGTCCAATATTTTATTTTAAATTCAGTAATATATTTTGTTTTTTATAATTAATTTAGTTCAGGGTGTGAAGGTTCTTGTAACTGCGGGGAAGATTAAAAATACTTAGATAAGAATGCAAGATATTACAAATTTAAAGTGTTGTGGTGTTTAATATTATTTATACAATTGTAAATTACCAAACGTAGAACGAAGCGGCTCTGGAAGGCGGTTGGTTTTTAACCTCGTGAATTGATGCCTCGTGTCGATCAGAAAGGAGATGGTTTTCTTTATTCTTTCCTTCAAGTGGCAATAAAGTGGAATCTTGGTCCTGGTTAAATTCGAAATACAGCTCCCTTGGTTGATTTACGGCCAAACTTGTGATTGTGTTCTTCGGCAAACTCTGGATCCAAATACGTTTTTTCTATCGTATGAAGTAAATGGTGATGCCCAGTGTGGTTGAATGGTTATGATTTTCAGTTTGGTGTGTAGTATTAGTTCTTTACACAGTTAGTTCTTTATATTTTATTAATATTTCATTAAATTGTTATTATGTTAGTTATATTAACCATTTCCTTGGGTTTTAATCTCATCACGTTCAGATCATAAATTGCAATAATACAAATCAACAAATTATATTAATTTTTGTTGTCCCTAGCAACAAATTTATTTTTATTCTTTTTCAATGTTTTGTTATATAGTGATAATTTCATATATTATTCTTCCTTTCCTTATTAAACTTCCATTATATCGGAATATAACTTTATTTATATCTTGTTTACTAATTTCTACATATATTCTGCTGGTTTTTCAATCTTAGTCTGTCTCTTTTCATAATTATTATTTTTCCGATATCAAACGTTATCAATCGATATCATTGGACTATGGCATTATCATAATTTGTTTATATTGAGTTGGTTTATTATATATTATTAATTATCAAATGTTTTTTTCTAACTCCTTGAACTATATTCATTAATTATTATTAACTTCTTTACCTAACCTTTATATTTTGATTTGTTATATAGTGTTATCGGCTGTTAGGCCTTTTATTATATTTGGATCTATCTTTGATTATATCTGGTTAACAACTATAGCCTTTTTACATAAGTTTATAAACATAATCAAACCTTAACTATGTACATTTACACAAATAATTATTCTTTTTATAACTAACAACAACCTTATCTTGATCTATGGATCACATATAAGAAAACTGAGATCAATTAATACTAATTGACTGCTTTCCTCCACCTTTCTACAACAGTAAACAAATAATACATATTGTTTCATTACTTGCTATTACATCAACAAGTAAGTTTCATAAGCTAACACAAACTTTAACATAACATTCATGGTAACAACATAACATCATTCAATTCAGAATCATTACTTTCGATTAACTAGTAATGTATATTATTGACTCATTTTTATCTAATTTCACTGTCATTTACTTTAACATTTTCGATATTGGTTTCTTTTTTACAATTCCTATCAGTATATTTGATTTATTTACTTTTCACTGAACATTGATTTCTTACTATTGTCTATTTTACAGGTTTATTTTTTATTGTTATCACTACCTTGCATCCTTATTCATTTTTACATAATTATAAATGTATTTATTTGACCTTTGTACTAGTATGGGAGTTAAATATTTATTTACTTATTATATTTCTAATGTTTCTATTTATGTAACGTTGAGGACCGCATTTCTGTTGCGTTACAATATATATATATAAGTGTTAATACAATTTTTAAATGTTTATTTTTTTAGTGTTAATAAATTATGTCACTGTTCGATGGTTACTATTTTATGTAACAGCATTAATTCCCCAAATATAGTGTTAATCCTTTTTCTGGCGTAATGTGTAGTGTAACCTTATTACCCCAGCATTTAAAACTCCTGAACGTATTAATTTCTATTTTCATTTGCAAAGCAAATATATACACGTAAAAATGACCATGACGTGTAAATGACCATTTTGGGAGCCTAATGCAAACGGCAAACTGTCTAGATTGTGTTCCACACTTTTCGTAATAACATTTATGAGGACGTGAGGAGATATTCTTAAATCAAATGATCCAGAATCATTTGAGGTGCTGTTGAAGAGTTAGGTGACAGAAATGTAATATATGTCAACGTGTTGGATGTGTTTTTGCCACGCAACAGTAGAGTGTGAAATCAACGCTGTAACAGTGAGTATTCGTCATCCAAAGCTGACTGATGAATTCTGTTGTTTGGAAAATCCAATATCAGCGAACGGAGAAAAACGTATACTACATCATTGCATCTGTAGTTTTATTTTAACCGAAGTCTACAAGTCACAGTTTTGATTTTACAATTGTAATAGTTGAAATAGAGAACGTTTATATGCATTTTTCCTAATAACATAACGTTTAGCATGCTTTTTTCAGTTTTTTGAGACGTCTTGGTGATGTATGTCACGTATTTTTCCATATATGGTCATGTAGAAATAAAATAAAAATGTTTGCTGGAATCCAAAATGTAGAAAATAATTTTAATTTTTCAGGTTATGAACAAGAGTAATAAAATAATATGTAATTATTTATTAATATAATTATATTAATGCAGGCCTAAATAATTATTTCGTGCTTATGTGACGATGGTAATTTTAATTTTTTCATTTGTTTCTTATATTTTTGTAGTAATTTATTTTTACTTATTTCTTTTGTTTCATTATTTGTAACACATATGAACCTTGCCGCAGTTTTGTGGCGCTGTCTTTAGTAATAAATTTAGTAAATAACAAAAAGACTTATCGCACATCCTATAAGTCATATGTAACTCCCGTTATTAAAGGGCATGTAATAAGTTAAGGTAAATTCTTATGAGCTTAAATATTTATCTAATATCTCTCGCAGAAGACCATGGAACGTTTGGCGATCGACGTGGAAACTGTGACTGTTAGCAAGAAATTAGGTATACATCACTTTGTTAAGAGTTTCAAAAAACTGAGTAATTGTATTTTAGTGTAGATTATTATATCACTTTGAACGTCTGTGTTTAAGAATAGAGGTCACGCTCAAAATGGCATTAGATTGAGTTAATATTGTGCTCCTAAATAAAGAATGGTAATAAAAATGAAAATAATTACACACATACACACACAGACAAAGAGAGTGCATAAGAGAGTCTAAACAGACAGACAGACAGATGGCGCATTACTAATTGATAGAAAGGGATACAAATTACGCTGACAACTTGGAACTTTATTTGATAATAAGAAAGATCTATAAGTTGTCTGGGGATTTAGCAACGAGATTCTTCCTGACTGTCTTGCAAAGGATTGTTTTCTATACATGAATGTTTTTTTACAAAGTGTAACAACAAACTAGCGCATTCAATACAATTATTTTAAATAAGAATGGCTTCTTTTAATGCCTAATGAGTGTAAATTTTGGTAGGGTTGCCTGTCATATGTGGTCTGTTCCGAGTATGAAGCAAGTACTAAGCTTCGACCTCTCATTATTACCCAAGAATGTTATCCTAGGTTTCACAGGCTAAGCCGACCTTGCGGCTGGGAAACGCAGCTTTATTTAATGATGCGCCTAGGTATCATCAAACCCGGCATTTCAGTATTAGCTAGGCGCCATACCCACAGGATTGTTAAACCCCTACAGATGTAGTAGGGTATATGTTATATGCAAAATATTTCTTAGTGTTTTTGCTTTGTTGGACACCAAACGATTAATACGAGTATTTAAAACAAGTGAGAACCTCTGATTTCTTTGTTGGTTCTAGCAAGATTAGTTATTGTTTATTACACACTGTTTATATTGTAATATTGCATGCAGTATGCAGTATAACTCAAACATACTGTAGAAATTATCATAACGCCTTATTATGCTATAATTTTCGGTTTTTGAACCAATAAGGGTAAAATAAAGTGTAGCCTCCGGTCAAGAGTACTTAAATGGATTAATCCAGGTACTTTCAGTGACGGGTCATACTCCAAATACCTAACGATCCGCCTAAATATTTTTACTGGGAGGAAGTATATGTGGGTGTGGTAATTGACTAGATGTGTTGGAATGAATTGTCACTCTAATTACGATAGCATTAAAATAGAAATAACACGACATTAAAGTAAATAATATAATTTAAAAATTTCAAAATATACATCAAGAGAGATGTAACAAAACATTTCATGAGTGTATTTTCAAATATGCTTGATTATCGATATGGAACTCACACCAGCCTGTTAGGCGTACATAAAAGGCGACACGTTTAATATGCAAAAAATTAAACTTTGTGTGTGTGGGGGCTTGCGCGCACGTGTGAGTGTAAGTGCGCACCCCCGCGTGTTTTGAATGAATATCAGAAGTAAGCAGTATGTGAAAAACAGGCGTTGAAGTTTACAGTGTTGACAAATGAAACGAGGACGATATTCACATACATATTTCGCAGCTGTTATGTTTTTAATCCTTCAATACGCAAAGTAGATTTTGTTGTGTACTCGATACAATTTTTTTTTTGATATAATAACAAATTTTAATCTGTAAAACTGGTAAATCTGCTTTTTGGTAACACTTACTGAGAGTTTCTCCACCACACATACATACACACATATAACAAGTAGAAATAATAAATATTATTTTTTGTCGCATGGACGAGGAACATGTAAAATACACACCGAAATATATACAAGTACGTGTATGACCTGTGGAAATACTCGACTGAAAATACACGTACAGATTTTCAGATCCGGTTTTTCTAGTTCGGAATGAATTAAACTTGGAAATGTATTAATATATTTTAATTTGTATATGAAAACGACTATCTTTGTGCAATAACAACTGTCTTTAGTGTGGAAAATGAAGTTCTGGCCAGAGACATTAAGGTAGTCACAAATTTTGTTTAATAATATTTTTGCGCTAAGTGCAGACTGTCATTTACCGCGAAGATATCAGATAGCTAGGTGCAAACAAATTGACGCAATAGGCCAGTACTATTTAGTGAAAACTAACATAGCTTCTGAAATTTAAATCTCCTAAAATTTTCGATGAATATGAAGCTGTATAAAAATTTCCAGACTTCATTACATTACAATTGAGCTGCAATCACATAGTTCTGCGCAGTGTTTGTACATGCGATTAAAATACGTATTAGTGCAGAATAGTAAATTTTATCACTTGGCGACTTTTATATCGGAAGTGTCTACTGGATATATATACATATATATATATATATATATACACATATATATTATTAGGACATCACAGAACAATCTACGTGTGGCGTACGTAATTCTCGACGCATTAGCTAGACTGTGTAGAAGCAGCGCGGACTGTGTCAAGGCCGCAATTAATAACGTCGTAGGTAGAGATAACGCGTAGTTTGGAATGTTCTGGTCTGTGAGCGGGAGTGTAAATACAAGGCGGCAGCGGCCTTAGTTTCAGTTATAGTTGTGATATATTTACAGTGCGGTTCGAGTTATTATCGGGCGATATTACTCTGTGCGTTCAAGTGGTTAATAATGAAGTGTTGTGTTTTATAATCGGGCGGTATAATTGTAATACAATTCTGTTTTATATTAGTTGACATTTCATTGCGTGTGAACAGTTTTTATTTGATTTGTTGTAAGAGACTGTGTTGTTAGTTACGAACTGTTTAACTGTGAAAATTAAAGCTGGTGATTAGTAACTTAATTGGTGTCTTGTATTTTGTTTTCCACTGTACCTACGACGACCAAGTAGATCGTCATAACAATATATATATATATATATATATATATATATATATATGTATATTATAACAATCCGTTTACGAAATAAAGAATTTTTGTTTGTTTATAAAAATAATAAATTTGGTGTTTATGGTTTTTTTAAAACATATTGTTTTAATTGTTTTATTTGTTTAGTATTTAGTAAATAATTTTTCTAATTGTTTTGTGTAAAAATTTAAATCTTTTATTACTGTTTCTGTCATCTATATCACTTTGAGTAGTTAGAATTAATTTCTGCGTTAATTGTATTATCTCCAGCACTAATCGATTGACGGTTCTTCTTCTCATTTATGTATACTCCTTCCACTTTGGTAATGGCTGCCTTTCGGATAGTCCGTGATCTCACTTTTATTCTATTTTATTCCTAGTTATAAATTTTATAAATAAACAGAAACCAATTTTGCAGAATTTCAAGATTTATTAACAATTTTTTTTATATATCGATTATAAATCGATTATTCCACAGCTAGCATCGACTCGTTCTCAGAGCGATCGATTATTTTTTACATACGTTATTAATATTAATTATCAGGTTCTTTTAACGGTTATATTATATAGTCAGAGAAAGGGTAAGGTCAGGAAAGTATAACACTTACAAGTAAATAGCTTAAGAATTAAAAATTACAAAGTTATGATTTAATATATAATGTTTATCAAAGTAAAATTTCGAACCATTGTCGTCTCGATGACTAGACTGTATGCTCGAAAGGAATTGTGGGATTCAAGATGTCTGCTTCAGTACTGCATCTGTTAAAATGAAGTCGGCTCGACGAAATTTTCTTCCAATAAATGTTGCCTTTTCAATGTTTCCTCGTCTCAGCAGTAGTGATGATTCCTTCTGGTGTTAGTGGAGTGGTCCTGGTTCAGTGTTCCGTGATTCACCTCGATAAAATTTGTTGGATAATGTTTTAATTCACTTTTGTCAATAAGGTCGAAAATTGCACAGTTCGTCTCGTTATTCAGAATTATTGGTGTTATAGGTTTAATTAATTAATTCATTTATTTTCTGTTCCGTATTAATTTAGTTTAATGTTTGTATTGGTTGTTTTTACTGAATTTAAAGTTTAAGCTAAGTTTTTCGAAATTCGCGATTTTCACCGTAGACTAGGCTTAGTTAACGAACGCCATACTTGTCTTCGCTATAGGTTAATATTTAGCAATATCTCATTCAAGTGTGCTTGACAAAGTCTAATAATCAACTGTTCTAACTTCCTTCATCATCTGAAAACGTCTTAGCCAATTTAATATTAGCAATACATTGTTTTAAATCTTTTTCGTTTCCGTTACATGTATGAAATTTACATTATATTACTGAATATATTTTTGCTATTATTTAATTTTATTAAATACCAAATACATAGTCTCTTTCTTTAGTTCATTCTGCTTGATTTGATACTAAATAAGATATTTTTACAAAGTTATTTTCTTTCAAAAGCCATATACACTGTATTTTTAAATGTAGGCATTAAATATTACATCCTGTTCTTCTCAAAATGTTTGCCATTTTATATGTTATATTTATGATTATACTAAATCTCAGATTAAAATAAAATGTTTATCTTCCCTTAATTTTTTTAATTTTATTAATTGGGTATCTTTTTAAATATTATTCATTAACTCGTGACTCCCCACTTTGATTTTTCAGTTATTACATTTGCATTTTTTCCAATAAATCTTCCTATCTTTTACAATATCTTTCTAAAGTATAGGTTCAGTTATAATACTCTGTGACTGATTTACCTTATATAAATTTCATCAGTTTAACTAGTTTACTGGACTTAATTCATCAATTATAATGTTGTTGAGATTGACCATTTGGCCTAGATTTTATCTGTTTTTACATATAAAGTTTTTGACTAATACTGCTTGTTTATACCCCTTCTGACCTTCTATTCTAATACAATATTAATTAAAATTTCCTTACTTAGCTACAAGAACATTTAGTATTGAATTCATACTATTAATACATAACAAATATTTGAAATTAAAAAAGTGGTACTCAAACTCAGACATTTTAGTCTTGATTATGACTAGTAACACATAATAAACATTTTATAATAAAAGAATGGTATCCACACTCAGACATTTCAGCCTTGATTAATACTATTAAACATAATAAATATTTTAGAATAATAAAACATTACACTCTATTTCCAACATTTAAGTATAGAGTTCATAGACTTTAATATAAACAGAACACATCTGTCCCTTCATTTTTAACTTATTTCTTAAAATTAATTTTGTTCAGTCTTATCTGTTTTTATTTTATATTAGGGATGTATCCCTCGTCACTTCACTTATTAATTACCTGCTCTCAATTTATCTTTCTCATTTTAGTGAATTTTGTTAGACAAAGAGTGGCACTTCCTTAGAAACATTTGTATTTGATTTTCATACTACTATTCTACCAAATATTATTTCTGAAGTTATTAAATTAAAACTTTAAAGTTGTTCAAAGGTATACATTTCCTTAGTTTAAGCATTTAATACACCTTCTTGAAGTTTATCTACTATAATAAAATAATTTGCACTGGTCACCTGTTATTTCTTGATACTATCACTAATCAGTTTTATAGTTTTATATTATGAAGAATTTTATTTATTGAGGATTCTTAAGATTTGTTTTTTTTTTCATTATAAAATAACGTTCATGGGTGCACTTTTACTTATACCTCTAAACATTTTTGTTTACATTTACTTTACATTAGTTTCTGTTTTTGGGTGTTATACTTTCGTTTGTGACTTTTAATCTCTTTTGGGGTTTTTATTTTCTTCTTACTGGGTTTCCTTTGGGTATTTCTTGTAGTCTTCTTATACTACTACATTGTTTCTTCAAAATCATTCCTTTTTATTAGGTATTACGGTTTGTTCAGGGTATTTACTTCTTTTTTCATCTTGAAAAACAGTCTTTATTTTAGGGGTGTCGGTTTGTTCTGGGTTTTGCCTTACTTACTGATTCTCATTCTTTGTTTCTTCATTACAAAATAGTTTTATTATGTACGTTGGTTTATTCTGGGTGTTTTCCTTACTTACTCCTATCCTACCTGGGTATTTCCTTACTTTATTTTAGTTTTTGGTTTATTTTTCATTACTCATATATGTTGCATAGTTGTTTTTTCTTTATTTTTATTTCTTCAAATTATGATTGTATTTTATTGTGGTACCTATTTGTTTTTATTTGACTTTTCCTTGATTTTGTTTTAATTGATATTTATTTATGATCATTTTCCATTCATTATAATGTGGATAATCTGTCATGCTACAATATATATTATAACAGCACCAAATATTAACTATTTGGGGTTATATGTTGCCCGCATACTGAAAGCATATTTAAATAAATTATAACAGTCAAAACTCCAATTGTATGTAGAGCGTTGAAAATAATGCTTAGTAAAGCGACGCACACGTGGTCATTATGTAATCAGTTCGCTGTACAAGGAAGCGGCCACACCCAAACTGTTAATTATTAATATCTCGAAAACTAATGAATTAAGGCGAAATCCAAGATAGCCAAAATGTTTGCCGAAATATTAATAATGACGTGTGCAAATTTTACGCAATATAATTAACAAATGAAAGAGTTAATTAAATATAATTGAATAACTTCTGTAAAAATAGAGTTACATTAATGAGATTTTAGTATGTTATGAAGATAATAATTTATGACAGATTGTATATTTTAGATTTCACACAACTTGGTTTGCAACCAAGTTATTGCAAAATTAAATAAGCACAGGAAATCCGGACCGACAAATTGGTTACGCCGGTAATAATAGTATTAGAAATAATATTAATTCTCCGTCTGTGGGAACCTGACTTCATTCTCACGGACCAAGGGAATTCAAATTTTATGTAGTAGGGAGAGTGTGCCAGCCAATCAAATCACTTGACGCGAGCCCCGACCAGCGCGGTGTTTTCAGGCTGAAACATCACTCTTCTGCCAGTACTCACGAAGTTAAGACGTAATTCTTCGATCGTCTAGTAACCATAGTGGTGAAGATCAACAAGAAGACTCTACGTGGTCAACACACACGCAATTACGAACACAGTAATTACAGATCAACTGTATAGCTCGTAATTGTGGCGTAAAGGCGAGATACTCTTCAGTACATCAACCAAGCTTATTGTGTACTACCAGTTAGTCATAAGCACGCAAGAGATCCACCAGACTTCAGGACCAGACTTCAAGAATACAGCAGAGAGGCCGTCTAAATTATTGGTGAACAGCTGACGAGCAGAGCTACCACTCGAACGAAGCACACACACACACACGCTGACGTGCGAAGTGCGAATCGACGAGGGACAGGAAGCAGTTCCAGCAGACAGCCGCAGACGTTAAAATGTTCACAAACAGCAAGGAAGCAGAGTGTTGCCGAATTTTGAACTCAACGACCGAATCCAGCAGCTCTAAGCAGATTACTTTCTCTAGCGAAGGACTCGAATCGACGAGGGAAAATCGGAACGACATCCTCTTCAATAACAGGAAAGCAAAATCCACTTATTTATTTCTCAACATTAAATTTTCTATTTTTCATTTAAAAACATTGTAAATTCAAATAATTCAGGTGCCATACAAAAAGCAAAGACTCTAATAATTAAGAATAAATTCATTGTGATAATCTGTATTGCAGTTTAAGTCATTAGTATGCTATAGTTAAGAAATAGAAGTAGTATAAAAGCGCTATACAAATCTTAACTAACAATCTAATCTTAGTTCATACTGCAGTATAAGAGAAGTCGAATCACTAGAAATGAAATAACGTGAACTAGACTGTCACGTCTAATTTATTTTAGTTAATTATTCTAATTAACTTCAGAGTTTTATATTTTGGTTCGTGAACATTTAAATTCAATTTAGTAAAAGAGATTTAATCAAATCTGATCAATTAATTAATTAAAATTTAAATTGCAATTAACTCGCCAAAGAACGAGTTTAGTTTCTTTTCGATTATTAACCAATCGAAAAACATTGATTCATTGTTTAGACTGTAAGAAATTGATAATATAATAACCATTTATTTCTTGTGTGTTGTTGGAGTAATAAACAACGTTTTATTACCCCATATAACAGTGTTTTATTGTTGTACGACAAAGCCTACCAGTCTCACAAAACTCTCCCCCTTTAAAGTAACCTATTTTGTGTGTTGTTGCAATAAATTTGAGATTACTAGCTTGCGAACTTCAAATCCAAAATCCACACGCCCTAGCCGGAAGAATCCGCAAGATCGGACAGCAGGTAGGTACTCATACACAACACGACACAACAATAACGCATATAAGTAGAGTTATAATATATATATTGTAATAATTAAAGAAAATTGTAATGTGTGTGTGTTGATGATACTCTATTGTGGAGTATGTGACTCCGATGTAATCAAGTCCAATGTAATATGTTTAATTGGTGTTTAATTGGTGTGGCTCTCGACGTCTTACTGGCCTGAAACACTTCCTTAAGTTTCCCAGCTGGTCGAGTCCCAATGGTAGCAAGATCAGTCGAGTAGCGTAAAGTTGATGAAGGAATATATCTGTTCAGCTTCGCCGAAAGTTTCAAAACAAAATTTATTGTTTTGAATGAAATTTAAAAAAAAAAACAAATTATGTTTATAAAAAAAATAATTAAAAAAAATTTTTAATTTTATTAATTAATTAATTAGGATCAATTAATTAATATAGGGCTGTGAAGTTTTAAACAGTGTAATGCTCTTCTGAAAATTTTTATTAAAGTTTTAGTATATTTTAAATAATCTATCACCACTCATAAGACTGTCTGTAAACCAATCGATACTTGTTTACCTTTTTATTTTTTAGGTTATCTTCACTTACGGGTGGTAAAGTCCTTGTAGATTATCAATTAGAATTATATTATTGGTAATTAGTATTATTGAAGAAATAAAGAACTATTAAGTATTGAAAAGTATTAATGTTTTTTATTAATTAATAGCAATATTGACTTTTATCGATTAGTATCGATTCTCAGGATATCGAAAAAAGTTACAAGTATATGATATAAAAATTATATAGGGTTCTTTAAACAGCCAGTTATTACCAAAGTCAGAGAAATCGGGCTAATATTTAAAAAGAATAACGTTACAATCAAATTAATAGTTATTAATAAACACAGACATTGAATAATAATTTGTAAATATAATAATTGTTTTCACCAAACAGCTGAGTTGTACTAAGAAGAAGGCACTGGAATCATCAAAGCAAATGGCCGCCGTCAAGTTGATCAAAATGTTGCTCGTTCCTGCAGTGTTCCAAATAATGTATTTTCTGGCAAAATTCCTGTTCTTGTCTCTGCAAATCTCTTGTTAAATGTTGTGTAGTGACTGGTGTAGTGATTCTGGGTTGTATTTAGTATGTCTGTGTAATTATAAGTCAAAACACTTTTCCCAATTCCGACACTAATTTGGTTAATGTGTTATACAGTTTTCTGGTGTTTTGTGGTGTTTTTCAGAGTAGAAATGTATTGTTTAGTGTTAATTAGTGTTTCTTGATCGTTTTTGTCACAATGTATATGTTCTGGAAGGATTTTATAATTCACTCTCGACTTTACAGTAACGTACTGTTCACCACTGATCTTTAACGTTGTAAAAATAGGTTAGATCGTCACAAAACTCTCGTTTATGTTATCCGTTCAAATACCAATAATCAACTAACTGTTTCCTTCAGTTTCAAATAAACTCTTAGCCCATATAATATTATCCTTAACATTGTTCAAAAATATTTTCACATCCTGTGTATACTTTACTATTTCACTATATGAATGCCTAAACTTTGGTTATTTGTCAATTTTATTCACTAGATGTGATTTAAATTAATCTTTCATTTCATTCAGCTTATTTTCAGATTAAATAATGCCATTTTATAGTGTTTTCTGTCCAAAAAATAGTAATTTCATTTTCAGTTTGGTATACTCTGAAGAGTCAAAACATCAAAATTTACTTCCTGTCATTATATAAATTCAGCCATTTTATCAGTTATATTTAATATTAATAATCCTATATTGTATTAAAAGGTTCATATTCCCTTATTTTCTGGTAATTAATTGAATTAGTTGTATTCGGAAACATTATTCTGAAATATACGACTCCCATGTCCAAATTTCTGAGTTTAGTCATTCTCATTTTTATTTATAATTCTGAATATAATTTATTAAAATCTCTCTAAATGGTATGTGCAATTATATGGCATGATCTCAAGTTTATTTTGTCTAAACCCCTTTTGTTTATTTGCTTTTAAATGAGTAATTTCTCTGTTTTGATGAAGTTTGGTTTCCATTCTTTTGGCCTATGATTTTTTAACAATTTTTCTTACAAAATAATTTACAAACAATATATGATGTGTGATACCCTCTCTGACTTTTACAAATAGTATTATAAATTAAACATGTTTTCAAATTACACAAAAACAATTAGTATTGGTTACAATACAAACAATAGTTAAACAAAATAAAGAATATTTTTTTAAATAAATGGTTGTCTTCAAGTCAGACATTTTGCAACAAAATCCCCATTTCCAAACATGGAAATATGGCTTACAAAAAAGGTTTTTTACTAACTAACATCTTAATTGCCCTCTACTATTTACAAGTATTAACTATTTTTATAGTTCTGATGTTAGTTGTATCAGACCCAAACAAATGGCCTTATATCTAAAACATTTTTAAACATTCTTGTACTATATACATAAAAACCTTATATTTATATTCTTATTTCTAACTATTATTATAAGTAGGATTCCACAGTTTTTATACAGTCTTTTATACACTGTCTTTGGGTAATTGCACCCTGTCATTAACAAATAAATAGTATGAATTGTTCAAAAAGTATAATGAAATCTGTTTTTCTTTTTTCATGTAAAACAAAATGTTATTTTAAACAGATTCATGACTTATGAACAATATATTGTCACAGTACACATTTTAAGTCATTGAAAAATGCATATTTCATTGCATCCAATGTTTGTGATTGCCAAGAATGAAACACAAGGTTCATTTTTTATAATACCCAAAACTATCACTGGTTCACTTTGCACTTATATAATTATGTTAATGCTAAATGGTCGTATAGTCTTATTAACATAATAAATTGGTTAGCGTTTTTCAATGGAGATTTGTTCCATGGGTACTATATTATTGTTTCATCTTAGTTCACAGGAAACTTTTACTTTATACACTCCTCTCTCTTAAATTTATATACATGTGGTTTTTATTTCGTTATACTTTTATTTTTAGATATTTATTTTGGGGATATAGGGATTTGGGTGTCTTTTATAAGAGCATGACATCTTCTTCAGGATGCTGCCCTCTTCTTCTTTCTTCAGTCTTCTTTTCTCCTGCCTTCTGGGACTGGTATCTTCTCCATCTTCTTCTTGATGCCATCAGGTTTCTTGGGATCTTCTCCATCTTCTTCTTTATTTCAGAAATACACAACCTGTATTGGTTGATCTTGGCTTATTTTAGGGTTTCTATTCTATTTATTCTTCCTCGTTGTGGGTTTGGTCATATTCAGTACTGCTTTATTATTTACTTTTTTACCTTCCTGGGTTATACCTTGAAAACCTTTGGTTATGAGACTGGTCTTGGATGACTCATCACTAGTAACTCCTTTTATTTGAACTTGTATTTTCTTTATAATAATGATTTCTTTCCACAGTTGCTATGAATTAATCTTTTTATATTAAACTTAGTGCTTTCTTCCAAATTTAAATATTATAACTTCATTATTCTAATGATCAATTGCCATTCAATATTATGCATACATCTGTCACGCTACAGATTGCTCTCCTCCAGAAGTAATTATTTCAGACATGTTTATGGATGAAATAATTTCTTATGATAATTTCATCATTTCTTATAATTCATTTTCTTCTCCATTTTTATATCGACTTTTTTATATTAGAGTTTTATTAATTTTATATATATGGTTACTTGTCTTACTACTGATCCTTTTCGGATAGTTAGTGTCTTCTGAGATATATTATAATTGTAATACATTTTCTTTCTATATCAACTTTGTGTTGTATCCTTGGGATATTAATTCCCTAACATTCCCTATCACGTGGGCTGGGACAGATCAGAGGGGCACTGTACGCTACTTCTCTGCTGGCCATACACCACTTCTATAAATTGAGTACAGAGGCATATCCATCCCTGCTCAAAAACATAATGCTGCTGGAATTATCTTCAGTCAGTCATCGAATAAATAAATAAAAAGTAGTCTCATTTTCGACTAATAATAATATCTTTGGATTCTCCACTTCGTAGTCTCTCAGATTATCTCACATTTTCTATCTTAATAAATCTTCATAATCATTATTATACTCATTACATATATATTTTTTTCAAAACTCTTAACTTGTCTGATATATTTAATTTAATTATGGTTGAAAACCTTTCTTTTAATAATTCTGGTTACCGTTTACAGTGTAACTCTCTTTCTTCTCCATCTGAATTCTCTTTGTATTTTCTTCTGGTTACTCATAGTACTAGTATGGTCTTTATAAATAGTCTTTCGTATTCATTATTTGAATGGTCTTAATATATTATATTTAATTTTTTAACATTGTATCTTTACATTAGATATACTGGTTGTTATATTGATCATTTTATTTAAACATTTTGGTTCTTTCCTTTCTCTTAGAAAGTTATTAATCCACCTTCGCATTCATTAACATTAATTCATTTATATTATATTTCATGTGGTATTTCTTCTCTTTGCATTTCATATAGGTCTTATTATTATCATTGGTTCAAAATCATCTTCTCCATATGTTTGGTATGAGTTGTTCTTCTTTGCTCTTAATTAACTGTTTTCATTATCGTTTCATAGGTAATTAGTCTCTTTGCTTCCAAATTTTTTCTTCTCTTGCATATTACACTCTTTTTTGTTATTCTTCTCTACTCCTTCAAATTCTATTGTGAATGTCTAGCATTTATTCTGGATTAACGTTAATTCTCTTTTCTGAATTAATCACTTTATTTTCTTCTCAATTCAATCATAATTGACACATAATTATTTTTTGGAACTTGGTTAGTTTTAATATAAAATTCAAACTATTCTTTTTATTTAATTGAAAAATATTTCTCATAAATCCTTGTAATATGTTGATCTTATCTTGTTTCAAAGTACTGACGTTCTATCAACATTCAAATTCTGTTTAATTCATTTATTCCCAGAATTGTTTCATTCAGAATTGCTTATAGTACTGTTATCTTACTATTTTTTTTTTCTGAATGTTTCGGTATTCCTCCAAATTCAAATTCTTCTTAATTATTTACCATAAAGTTTTCTCATAATTCAGTGGTAGTAAGCTGTGCTTACTTAATTTTAAATTTTTTAAAATTAAGTTCAAAATTCTCTCTCTTTCTCTTTCTTCCATAAATTTTTGTTCTATATTATCAGGTTGTAGTAAGAAGTACTTACTCAATTTTAAATTTTTATAATTATATTTCAATTCAAAAGTCTTTCTTTTTCTTTCTTCCATAAAGTTTGTTCCAAAATTATTAGGTTGTAGTAAGAAGTACTTACTCAATTTTAGATTTTTATTATTATATTTCAATTCAAAAGTCTTTCTTTTTCTTTCTTCCATAAAGTCCGTTCCAAAATTATTAGGTTGTAAGTTGTTCTTACATATTTTTGAATTTTTTCAAAATAAATTCATAATTCTAAATTCCTTTTTCTTATAATTCTCCAGAATGTTCTTCTCAAAATATTAGGTTGTAAGATGTACTTACATTATTTTCGAATTTTTATAAAATTAAATTAAAAAATTCTTCTTCTTTTAATTTTCCAGAATGTTCTTTTCAAAATATTAGGTTGTAAGATGTACTTACATTATTTTTGAATTTTTAAAATATTAAAAATTCTTTTTCTTTTAATTCTCCAGAATGTTCTTTTCAAAATATTAGGTTGTAAGATGTACTTACATTATTTTAGGATTTTTCAAAATAAAAATTCTAAATTCCTTCTTCTTATAATTCTCCAAAATGTTCTTCTCAAAATATTAGGTTGTAAGATGTACTTACATTATTTTTGAATTTTTAAAAAATAAATTCTAAATTCTAAATCTCACAACTCATTCTTCATAATATTTCTTCATAGAAGCTTGATTGTACACTCCTTTGATTTTTCCTGAAACGATTTCCTTCAACTCATATGTATTGTTATGTTTATCATTTACCACAACATATGGGCCAGTGTATAGTAATAGTAGTTTTTTGGTTATGCCTTCTAAGGTGCTAGGCAGCTCTCTATTTTTTAGGAGGACTTTTTCACCCTCTTTATATGTTACAATTCGCCCTATTGCCTTCTGGCATTTGGCTTGCCGTTTTTCCTGATCTTCTGCTACCTTATTGTAAAACTTTAACTGGTTGAATTTCCTATTGTTGTTTGTTGGAAATTCAATGATTTGTTCAATGTCTCGGGGAGTCGGCTTCTCATACATGGCTGAGTACGGTGGAATTCCTATAGCTGGATGGTAGGCGTAATTTAGGAATGTTTCTGTCGCTGCTAGGTACTCTTGCCACTTTTTCTGTTGGTTGTGACAGTACGTGCGCAATATCCTACCCACTTCTCTTAGTACTCTCTCAGCCGGATTGCTACTTGGGTGGTAGACTGATGTCTTATACGTTTTGACCCCAAGTGCTAATAAAGTGTCTCGCCATCTCCTCCCCTTAAACTGTGTACCATGGTCGGTAATAATAGAAGATGGTCTACCGATCTCTGGGATATACAAATCAATAATCACCGCCAAAACCTTTGCTGTTGTTGCCCGATTAACCGGATATAGCTTTATATACTTGGTGTAGTGATCCATTATGATTACCAAGTATTTATATCTGTGCCGACCACCGCTACGGGGAAATGGCCCGCAGATATCCAAAAACACTTTTTCCAGTTTTACGTTGGAAGTTATCGGTATCATGATACCCTCTGTCTTTTCATTGTTTACTTTTGCACATTGGCAGATCTTACAGGACTTGATGTATGTTCTCACCTTGCGGTTGATATTCTTGATCTTACAATTTTCTTCTAGAGCTTGTATCACTTTTAACGCTCCCATGTGACCATACCTGACATGGTAATCGATGATGACCTCCTTTTCGATTTGGTGTGGGATTATCACCTTCCATGTCTCATCGTCCAAGGCGGTTTTTATGAATAAAATTCCCTTGTTAAGGTGGTAATATTTAGAAATGGTTTCATCGTTGGCTTCCAAACGACTCACAATGTTTTTCAGCTTAGGATCAGACTGCTGATGGATTCGGATATTTATTAACAAAGCTTGTAAATCGGCTCTGGTCGTGAATATGTTATAAATTTTTACTAAACTCTCCTTCTCTCCCTCGAAAGTCTGATCTTCCAGATTTATACGTGACAACACATCCGCTACCACGTTCTTCTTTCCTGGAATGTATTCCCATTTCAGGTCATATTCTTGTAGGGCGAGTACCCACCTAGCCAATCGGCCGTGACTCAATTTGCACCTACGAAGGAACGAGATGGATTTATGATCAGTTCGTACCGTGACTTGATATCCGAGAATATACGTCCGGAACTTGCTGCATGCGAACACCACGCTCAACAATTCCTTTTCTGTCACACTGTAGTTCTTTTCGCACTGGTTCAGTGTGCGACTAGCGAAGCTTATTACCAGATGTTGTCCCTCCTCATCTTCCTGGTATAATGTCGTTCCTAAGCTTAGATCGCTAGCGTCACAGTTTAGAAAGAACGGTTTCTTAAAATCTGGGTGACGAAGTATCACACTCTTCAGAAACTTCTCTTTTATCAATCGGAAAGTAATATCTTGATCTTCACCCCAAGTCCATTTGTTTTTGGCAGATAACTGTGGTTGAAACTTGGCGGTCAACTCGGAATATCGGCTCTGAAACTTCCTGTAATAGTTACAGAGTCCGAGGAAAGATTGCAATTGTTTCCTGTTTCTTGGTTGCGGGAACCTCTGAATTGCCTCCACTTTTTCTGCTGATGGGGTAATACCTCGGTCGTCTAGGTTGAAGCCTAAGAATTGTACCTCGCGCGCTATGAACTTGGATTTCTCCAACTTCAGTGTTATGTTGTTCTGCGCTAGTTTGTTTAGTACAAATTCCACTCTGTAACAGTGCTCCTCCCAGGTTCCGGATGTAATTAGTAAATCGTCAACATAGACGGTGGTAAATTGGAGCGCTTCTGGTCCCAAAATCTGGTCCATGCATGCCACAAATATGGCGACAGAATTGACAAGTCCGAAGGGCAGTCTCTTGAACTGGTAATTGCGCCCTTCGAAAATGAACGCTACATACTGGCGGCTTTGTGGATGCAGCTCTACCTGCCAATAACCACAGACCGTATCCCAGGTGCTAATAAATCTAGTACCATGAAAACGCTTTAAGATTTCTTCTATTTCACCGGGAGAAGTTCTGTCATTCACAATTGTCTTATTCAACTCACGTGCATCTAAACAGAGCCGGACTTGTCCGTCTTTCTTCGGAACAGCAATAATTGGACTAGTGTAAGGTGATTGACTAATCTCAATTATGTCGTTTTCTATCATCTTGTTTATCTCTGTTCTCACGGCTTCTTTGAGCGACTGCGCTATTGGATATGACCTCCGGTTAAACTCTACGTTTTCTTTAAAACGAAGTTGGCACTGGTAGTTTTTTACCTTCCCTGGTTCATCAGAAAACACCGCCTTGTATTTCTCATATATAGCGATTAGACGATCAGCCAGATGTGTTGGTATTTTCTCGTTATCGCTTCCGCACTGGAAATTCCGTATTTCTTGGATCTTAACTGACCATAAATCCTCTCCTCCATTATTGTATATTATGGGTTTAGAAAGAGGGCTGTTTCTTATAATATTAATTTTCCGAAGTTGTTGATGTATTGGGCTGGGAAGTATAGTTGTGCTTCCTACCAGATCTGCGGTCCATGTTACTCCGTCTGGGAAAAGTGATACTCTATTTAAATTAAGATCGATTACTGCCGAATATCTACGAAGAATATCGCAACCGACTAAGATGTCAAATGGTAATCCGGTGGCGATTAAAAATTCCATGTCTAAAGCTATATCACGGCTAACGACACTTAAGGAAACTTGCTTCCTAATGGTTTTATTCTGGCGGCCAGTTGCACCTACCAACACAATGCTGTTGACTGGTAACATTGGCAAAGTTTTTCCACATGTACATTGTATTCTCTCCAACTCATTGGAGTTTATTATTGAAATATTAGCTCCTGTGTCTATCATTATTTTAGCGGGAACGCCTTCCACCTCCGCTGTTATATAAATTATCTCATTATTACTGTTGCTGAGACTCTTCTCGTTCTCTTCCAAAAGTTCAGTTCGTATGTCTTTCAGATAATGGTTACATATAATAGTGATGTTTTTATGCTGGTTTTCTTGTCGCAAATCATCCTTTTCTAACCCAGGAAGTATAAGCAGTAACGGGTCATCGTTGTTGATTACTGCCTCCTCTCGTTTAAAGTATTCTGGTCATTGTTTATATTATTACTAGGGGAATACCCGTGCTTCGCTACGGAGTTTCACGTTGTACGTAATGAAAATGTTAGTTTAATTAATAAAGTTCAATTAAAGTAGGTTTCTTAAAAATAAATAGCTGTTGCCCACGACTTCGTTCGCGTGGTCTTCAGTTTAATGCGATAATATATTTATAACAGAATCTATTCTATTTAGTTGCCATAGTAACCAAATCTAATAGTTTGGGGGACCCCCCAGAGGATCGTATCGAAAAAACACCTGTCCTATGTTGGTTCTCCCGTTGCGTAAAATATTTGTGCCAAGTTTGGTTGAAATCGGTCTAATAGTTTAGGAAGAGATGTGCAAGACCCCAAAGGACCCCCCAAAGGATTGTATCGAAAAAAACACTTGTCCTATGTTGGTTCAGTGGTTTAGGAGGAGATGTGGAAGACCCCAAAGGACCCCATCGAAAAAACACCTATCCTATGTTGGTTCTCCCGTTGCGTAAAATATTTGTGCCAAGTTTGGTTGAAATCGGTCCAGTGGTTTAGGAGAAGATGTGGAAGACCCCAAAGGACCCCATCGAAAAAACACCTATCCTATGTTGGTTCTCCCTTTGCGTAAAATATTTGTGCCAAGTTTGGTTGAAATCGGTCCAGTGGTTTAGGAGAAGATGTGGAAGACCCCAAAGAACCCCCAAAAGGACCCCATCAAAAAAACACCTATCCTATGTTGGTTCTCCCTTTGCGTAAAATATTTGTGCCAAGTTTGGTTTAAATCGATACAGTGGTTTAGGAGAAGATGTGGAAGACCCCAAAGAACCCCCAAAAGGACCCCATTGAAAAAACACCTATCCTATGTTGGTTCTCCCTTTGCGTAAAATATTTGTGCCAAGTTTGGTTGAAATCGGTACAGTGGTTTAGGAGAAGATGTGGAAGACCCCAAAGAACCCCCAAAAGGACCCCATCGAAAAAACACCTATCCTATGTTGGTTCTCCCTTTGCGTAAAATATTTGTGCCAAGTTTGGTTGAAATCGGTACAGTGGTTTAGGAGGAGATGTGGAAGACCCCAAAGAACCCCCCAAAGGACCCCATCGAAAAAACACCACTAATTCAGAAACCTTCGCGGGCGTGCGCACAACAACTCACCGAAGTTTCATTGCAATCCGATGAATGGTATAGGAACGCATACGGGACAAACAAAGAAACATTCATTTTTATATATAATTTCCTGGAACCCGATCGCAGCGCCACCTACCGGGTCCAATTGTGAATCTAAACCATCCAGGGACCCACTCAAACACACACACAAAATTTCATCAAAATCGGTCCAGCCGTTTAGGAGGAGTTCAGTGACATACACACGCACACACGAAATATATATATAAAGATTGACCGAGGCATCGTTCGGGAAACTCTGGTTTGTTTCCTGACGTTCTGTACTCTGGTTGATGTTTAACGCCCTGTTCTGTTGTCTGCCAAGATCTTCCAGGCTGGTACTTCGTCTTTCCTGTTCGTATCTTGGGCCGTCTCGTTCCGCACTCCTCCATCTTCGGTCGGCGCCGTGGAAACTGCTCCTCCTCGGTTGATAATATCTCCTGGGTCCGCGATCTTCTGCTCTTATAAAATTTACCCTAGGACGCGACACTCGGTTATTACTATTGCTATTATTGTTATTACTAATATTATTATTATAGTAATTTCGGTTAGGTGGGTAAGGTCTGTCACCATTATTGTTGGGATATGGATTTCTCTGACTGTATGGAACATTATTATTTTGTTGATAAAAGTGGTTTCTATTATTTGGGTAGGGGTTGTTATTCCTCACGCCGTTAAAATTTCCGTTAAACTGGTTATTACGCGGCTGGTTGTTAGGGCCGTCGTAATTACTGGGCTGGTTCCGGTTATTTGTATGGTTATTGCCGTTATTGGGGTAGGTAGTCGGCCTTGCTTCTGGTCTCTCATTTCTCTTCCTGCTCTGCCGATAATACTCTTCGTTCTCGTATCCCTCCAATAACTCGGTCATTCCTTGGATCGTCTTGATCTGACTACCTCTCCGGGCCCTGATAATGTCCTCATCATAGTGATAAGATATCTTATTCACTAAACATTCTTCTGGGATTGCTGGCTCAAGGTGTTTTGCCATACACACCTTCCCCAAGAAATATGCCGTCATACTGCTACCTAATTGTGACCTGTATCTTCCATTACAAATATTGTCTCGGATCAAGTTCTGGGTGGTCTCAGACCAGTATTTTGTCTTAAACATTTTCCGGAACTGTTGGTAGTCGGAAATTTCACTCCGGTTGGCCATCCACCAATTATCTGTTATGTCTCGGAAAGACTCGTCGAATATCTCCCTGCTATGGCTCCATTGAGTAATTTTATGCTTGGTTAAATATTCTTCTACCCTAGCCAGGAACTCCATCGGCTTGCGTTTGTATTGCCGGAAGTTGAGCCACTCTCGGCTTTCGTTGACGGGCAATCCGGTGAAATGAGTCGGTCTGTTTCTAATCGCTTCCATCTCCTCTCGGCTTTGTCGCACCTGACCGGTGATACTGGCCATGGTCTCTTGTATATCATTACATCGTTCTGTGACCTGGTTGCGTACTTTTCCGAATTCTTCTTGATTTTCCTTCCTCTGTTCTTCTACCTTCCTACGACTATGTTCTTCGATATTTGTGAACTTGATGTTCACCACTTCTTTAAACTCATGGACCTCCTTTTCGGTCTGGTTGCACTTTCCATCAATCTCTCGAATCTGTCGATTGACCATTATATTTTCTTCTTCCATCTTCTTATTCATCGCTTTCTTGTTAACATTGATTTCCTTATTCAGTTCTTCTCGCAGCAATTCCATTCTTTCGTCCAGTTTGTCCAGATTCTCCTGATTGACTTCTCTTAATTCTTCTCTCAAAATTTGATTGTCCTCTCTCAATTCTTCCAGCTTCTCCCCCATCTTCTCTTCCAACTTCCTGTTGTCTTCCTTCAACTCTTCCTTCAATTGTCGGTTGTTCTTCTCTATCTTCTTCCTGGTTTCATCTATTTTCTGATTAGTATTCTCAATTTTATTAATCAATTCTTCTTTAGTCGCTTTGAATTCTTCTTTGAACGACTGGTTGTCTCCCTTCAATTCTTCTAACTTCTTCCCCATCTCTTCTTCCATCTTCTTGTTATCTTCCTTCAAATCTTCTATGTTCTGGTTCATCCCCGTCAACTCTTCTTTTGTGGATTGATTATCCTTCTTCAATTCTTCCATCTTCTCTTCCATCTTCTTGCTGTTTTCTTCCATCTTCTCTTCCATCTTCTTGCTGTTCTCTTCTATCTTCTTATTTGTTTCTTCCTTGCTGGATTTGATATCTTCTTTTAAGGACTGGTTGTCTCCCTTCAACTCTTCCATGTTCTTGTTCATCCCACTTAATTCTTCTTTCAAGGACTGGTTATCACTCCCCATTTTCTTACTATTATCCTCCATTTCCTTCTTCAACTCTTCCTTGTTGGATTTGTTGCTCTCTTCTATTCTCTGACTCATTTGAAGGATCATTTCCATCATTCTCTCTAGAATTGGACCTTCTACTGTTTTGGATTTCTCGGGTCGTTCCTCTTGGATATTGACTTCCCCTGTCTGTGTGGGTATCTCCGGTTGTTCAGTTTGTTTGGACAACACCGGTGGTAATACCTCTTCCGCCTCTACTGGCGTCGCCTCCTTGTTATCCATGTCAACTTCTATTTCTTTCTCGGCCTCCGCCGCCCGTTTCTTAGATGTCGCACGTCGTTGCATTTTCCCTTGAAATTCTCTGGCTTTGTAGCTGTTGCCTAGCTCCAACTAGTGATTGGGCAGAATTTATTGGCCTTCCAATCGCTAATTAAAGCCCCTAAAGTTGTGCGCCAATTTGTAATAATTAAAGAAAATTGTAATGTGTGTGTGTTGATGATACTCTATTGTGGAGTATGTGACTCCGATGTAATCAAGTCCAATGTAATATGTTTAATTGGTGTGGCTCTCGACGTCTTACTGGCCTGAAACACTTCCTTAAGTTTCCCAGCTGGTCGAGTCCCAATGGTAGCAAGATCGGTCGAGTAGCGTAAAGTTGATGAAGGAATATATCTGTTCAGCTTCGCCGAAAGTTTCAAAACAAAATTTATTGTTTTGAATGAAATTTAAAAAAAAAAAAACAAATAATGTTTATAAAAAAAATAATAAAAAAATTTTTTAATTTTATTAATTAATTAATTAGGATCAATTAATTAATATAGGACTGTGAAGTTTTAAACAGTGTAATGCTCTTCTGAAAATTTTTATTAAAGTTTTAGTATATTTTAAATAATCTATCACCACTCACAAGACTGTCTGTAAACCAATCGATACTTGTTTACCTTTTTATTTTTTAGGTTATCTTCACTTACGGGTGGTAAAGTCCTTGTAGATTATCAATTAGAATTATATTATTGGTAATTAGTATTATTGAAGAAATAAAGAACTATTAAATATTGAAAAGTATTAATGTTTTTTATTAATTAATAGCAATATTGACTCTTATCGATTAGTATCGATTCTCAGGATATCGAAAAAAGTTACAAGTATATGATATAAAAATTATATAGGGTTCTTTAAACAGCCAGTTATTACCAAAGTCAGAGAAATCGGGCTAATATTTAAAAAGTATAACGTTACAATCAAATTAATAGTTATTAATAAACACAGACATTGAATAATAATTTGTAAATATAATAATTGTTTTCACCAAACAGCTGAGTTGTACTAAGAAGAAGGCACTGGAATCATCAAAGCAAATGGCCGCCGTCAAGTTGATCAAAATGTTGCTCGTTCCTGCAGTGTTCCAAATAATGTATTTTCTGGCAAAATTCCTGTTCTTGTCTCTGCAAATCTCTTGTTAAATGTTGTGTAGTGACTGGTGTAGTGATTCTGGGTTGTATTTAGTATGTCTGTGTAATTATAAGTCAAAACACTTTTCCCAATTCCGACACTAATTTGGTTAATGTGTTATACAGTTTTCTGGTGTTTTGTGGTGTTTTTCAGAGTAGAAATGTATTGTTTAGTGTTAATTAGTGTTTCTTGATCGTTTTTGTCACAATGTATATGTTCTGGAAGGATTTTATAATTCACTCTCGACTTTACAGTAACGTACTGTTCACCACTGATCTTTAACGTTGTAAAAATAGGTTAGATCGTCACAAAACTCTCGTTTATGTTATCCGTTCAAATACCAATAATCAACTAACTGTTTCCTTCAGTTTCAAATAAACTCTTAGCCCATATAATATTATCCTTAACATTGTTCAAAAATATTTTCACATCCTGTGTATACTTTACTATTTCACTATATGAATGCCTAAACTTTGGTTATTTGTCAATTTTATTCACTAGATGTGATTTAAATTAATCTTTCATTTCATTCAGCTTATTTTCAGATTAAATAATGCCATTTTATAGTGTTTTCTGTCCAAAAAATAGTAATTTCATTTTCAGTTTGGTATACTCTGAAGAGTCAAAACATCAAAATTTACTTCCTGTCATTATATAAATTCAGCCATTTTATCAGTTATATTTAATATTAATAATCCTATATTGTATTAAAAGGTTCATATTCCCTTATTTTCTGGTAATTAATTGAATTAGTTGTATTCGAAAACATTATTCTGAAATATACGACTCCCATGTCCAAATTTCTGAGTTTAGTCATTCTCATTTTTATTTATAATTCTGAATATAATTTATTAAAATCTCTCTAAATGGTATGTGCAATTATATGGCATGATCTCAAGTTTATTTTGTCTAAACCCCTTTTGTTTATTTGCTTTTAAATGAGTAATTTCTCTGTTTTGATGAAGTTTGGTTTCCATTCTTTTGGCCTATGATTTTTTAACAATTTTTCTTACAAAATAATTTACAAACAATATATGATGTGTGATACCCTCTCTGACTTTTACAAATAGTATTATAAATTAAACATGTTTTCAAATTACACAAAAACAATTAGTATTGGTTACAATACAAACAATAGTTAAACAAAATAAAGAATATTTTTTTAAATAAATGGTTGTCTTCAAGTCAGACATTTTGCAACAAAATCCCCATTTCCAAACATGGAAATATGGCTTACAAAAAAGGTTTTTTACTAACTAACATCTTAATTGCCCTCTACTATTTACAAGTATTAACTATTTTTATAGTTCTGATGTTAGTTGTATCAGACCCAAACAAATGGCCTTATATCTAAAACATTTTTAAACATTCTTGTACTATATACATAAAAACCTTATATTTATATTCTTATTTCTAACTATTATTATAAGTAGGATTCCACAGTTTTTATACAGTCTTTTATACACTGTCTTTGGGTAATTGCACCCTGTCATTAACAAATAAATAGTATGAATTGTTCAAAAAGTATAATGAAATCTGTTTTTCTTTTTTCATGTAAAACAAAATGTTATTTTAAACAGATTCATGACTTATGAACAATATATTGTCACAGTACACATTTTAAGTCATTGAAAAATGCATATTTCATTGCATCCAATGTTTGTGATTGCCAAGAATGAAACACAAGGTTCATTTTTTATAATACCCAAAACTATCACTGGTTCACTTTGCACTTATATAATTATGTTAATGCTAAATGGTCGTATAGTCTTATTAACATAATAAATTGGTTAGCGTTTTTCAATGGAGATTTGTTCCATGGGTACTATATTATTGTTTCATCTTAGTTCACAGGAAACTTTTACTTTATACACTCCTCTCTCTTAAATTTATATACATGTGGTTTTTATTTCGTTATACTTTTATTTTTAGATATTTATTTTGGGGATATAGGGATTTGGGTGTCTTTTATAAGAGCATGACATCTTCTTCAGGATGCAGCCCTCTTCTTCTTTCTTCAGTCTTCTTTTCTCCTGCCTTCTGGGACTGGTATCTTCTCCATCTTCTTCTTGATGCCATCAGGTTTCTTGGGATCTTCTCCATCTTCTTCTTTATTTCAGAAATACACAACCTGTATTGGTTGATCTTGGCTTATTTTAGGGTTTCTATTCTATTTATTCTTCCTCGTTGTGGGTTTGGTCATATTCAGTACTGCTTTATTATTTACTTTTTTACCTTCCTGGGTTATACCTTGAAAACCTTTGGTTATGAGACTGGTCTTGGATGACTCATCACTAGTAACTCCTTTTATTTGAACTTGTATTTTCTTTATAATAATGATTTCTTCCCACAGTTGCTATGAATTAATCTTTTTATATTAAACTTAGTGCTTTCTTCCAAATTTAAATATTATAACTTCATTATTCTAATGATCAATTGCCATTCAATATTATGCATACATCTGTCACGCTACAATATATATATATATATTGTAGCATGACAGATAATCCACTTAAACCAATTACCAGATGATCAATAATAAAACTCAAGTATATGGAATATCCAAAAAGATCCAAATGAAAATCAATTAAAAAGCACTATAAATTATTATAATAACAAGAAAAAGTAAACATAAAGAAAAAATCTGCAACTAATATAATTATACTACAAATTAAAACCCAGAAAACTAAAAATGAAAATAACTATATTACCCAGGTAGGATAGAAGCAGGCAATGAAGATACCCAGACCAAGTAAACCGACAAAGAAAACAGACCAGAGTAAACAAAAGAGTATAAAAAGAAATGGTACTGAAGAACCAAGAATAAAGAAAGAAGAAATCTAAAATAAACCAATATACTGAATAATCAGAGACAAGTGAAGATCAACTAGAATAAAGGAAGTGAAACACGACCAATACCAAATAGAAACCCCATAGGGAGAAAACCCAAAAAACCCCAAAAATAAATGAATTTCACAATAGAAAGTAGAACACCCCAACAAACCATATAATTATGTAAAACTGATAAAAACAAAAAGTGTTTAAAGTGTTAAGTAACAGTGCACCCAAAAAAGTTATTGTATAGTTTATATAGACAAATCTTAACAGTTCCCCCATGGTTAAATATTTCATGTTATAAAACTATAAAAGGACTAGTGATAATATCAATAAATAACCAGGGACAAGTGCAAGTTATTAAATTATAATTAATAAACTTTGAAAAGGTACCGTGCAAATAAA
Organism: Magicicada septendecula; assembly: GCA_034769895.1. Taxonomy (NCBI): domain Eukaryota; kingdom Metazoa; phylum Arthropoda; class Insecta; order Hemiptera; family Cicadidae; genus Magicicada; species Magicicada septendecula. The sequence continues at coordinate 157,673,672 of CM068374.1, forward strand.
TAACTTTAAGTGTTTTGAAACAGTATCATGATAATAGTTAATAAAGTAATATGGTGAAGGAGCAAGGAATACTCTTGCTAATAAAATGCCCCTGTTTATATGAGAACATTCCATAGAATGAATAATATAAACAGATAGCTTGTGTTTAGTACAAAGTGACGGGGAATACATTCCTAAAATTGGGAAGTACAAATAAGATTGTAAATAAATAGTTTAATGAAGTGTTGAACATTTAATGGAACCAAAATGTTATGTTCCTATTTCCATATATTAACTATATAAATGAGATTTAGTATTGAGCAGAATTGTAGTTATAAAATGTTAATTTATTAGTAGTTAGAATTAGGAATGCAATATCTGAATGTAGATACAATTCCTATATTATAAAATGTTTTATTAAGTTACTGTGTGTAATCAGTACACAAAAAAGGTAGGATTAAAAATACCAGAGTTAATAGTAAATAAGTGTTATATTTTAATTGTTCCAAAATCAATATTCAATGTTATAATAGTAAAGGAACCAATTGTTAATAAATTTGTTATTAGAATAGAAGGTCAGAAAAGGGTACAAACTAACTATATTAGTAAAAACAATGCAAATAGCAACACATAAAATCTAGGCCAGATAGTAAATTTAGACTATATAATAATTGACAAATCTAGTCCTATAAACCAACTAAACTGATGATATTTATGTAAGATAAACCCACAATATAGTAATAATATGTAACTAATACTTTATAAAGATATGGTCAGAAGGTAAGTAAAATTACAAATAAAAATGGAATGTAGTAACTAGCATTATCAGGGGAGGAGTCATAGATAAATGAATTATATTTAAAAACAATAATTAATAAACTAAATTGCAAGAAATTAAGTAAAAATAGACAATTATATCAATTTCAGATTCAATATAATAATAATTATATCAGAGAAAATGGCTACTATCTGCTCAGAGACAGGAAACACATATTTGAACCTACTTTCCAAAATGAAGGAAATATAACTTTTTTAAATGAAAACTTTGTAAAACTATATTGATTAGTATAAAAATCAGCAAAATAGAATAAAGAAACCGAATATGTATTTAGTATTTCATACAGTTAATTAATAACGAAAATATTTTCCGTGTATAATGCATTCAAATAAAATGTATCGGAAGCTAAGATAATTTGAAACAATGTACAAGGTATATTAAATTGGCTAAGATTTTCAGGAGACGAAGGAAATGAGAACAGTTCATTATTATCCGTTGAAGCGAGTACTTAAACGAGATTTTTGCTCTGCATAACCTTAACTAATGGCGTCTTATAATTGAACCAAGTACGGTAAACATTTTTATAAATTTTTATTTTGAGTTTTTTATTTGTGAACCGCTGAAAATAAACAATGAACAGTGCATCACCAATAAACAGAACCACACACGCCTAATTAATTAAAATAACACCAATACAATAAATTTTACAGACGAAAAAAACAAGGTTAAACCCGACCCGTGTGACAAAGTGAGATGGACATAATCACAAACATTTACACCAAGTGAATTATTAGACAATACACCAGTAATACTCAATTAACTACAGAACCATTATACACAATTGCTGAGACCAATAAACGGAGAAAGGACATCTTTATTGAAACAAATATTTCCTCGATGTTAGACGTTCCACTGCGCATGATCCGGTCGGCCATTTTGATTTTCATCACCCTACTCCAACAGTGAAGAACGAATTTCTACACTGCATTGTGGTTCGAACTAAATATTATATAAATTTTTATTTATTAATTATAACGTTGTATTTGTTAGTATTAAGACATTTATAATTGTAAGTGTTATACTTTCTTGTCCCTACCCTTCTCTGGCTATTCTAAAATAACCGTTCAAAGAACTATTTTTTCATATACAATCAATGTAAAGTTTTTTATCGACCGGCCCTGAGTAGAGTCGATACTGCTGTAATATATCGATTATTATCGATAAAGTTTAATAAAATTGTTAATAAACTTTCTTTTTATGCAATCTGGGTTTAATTTTTCTTTAATATACTTAAAGAAGAAGTTACTCAAGGACTCAGACTAACCGAAAGGCGGTACATACGAAATAACGAACGCATCGAAGAAGAAGAAGAGAGCCGTCTATCGACTAGGACTGGAGTTAACCAGATTATCATAAAGTGAATTACAGAAAGTGACACTACTACACTAACAACCATAATACCATTCAATTTTTAACCACAAACAATAAACACGATTATTTTTTAAATATTAGTAAATAAAAACAACACAAAAATATTTTTTCAGAAACTACAAAATTTTTTTTTGAAATACAATTTTTTTTAAATTTCAAATTGTAACAACATTATTACAGATTTTATTTTGTAAACACAAGAACTGTTACAAAATTGGCGTTTCCAACGTGGAACTTAGACAGCAGTAATACACATTATATTGAGAACTGTTACAAAATTGGCGTCCAACTAAAGGGCTGTAATAACATCACTGGTCAAGTGCGGCAGAGCCAGAAGGAAATGGAAGCAATTCGGAACCGATCATCCAACTTCACAAATATCCCCATCAACGAAAACAGGGAATGGCTTAACTTCCACCAATATAAAAGGAAGCCGATGGAGTTCTTGGCCCGTATTGAGGAATATATGGCCAAACATAGAAGTAATAGATGGTCAAATAATCGAGAGCTATTGGACGAATCATTCCGTGAAATGACGGACAACTGGTGGATGGCAAACAGGAGCGAGATAAATGATTACCAGCAATTTAAAAATTTGTTCAAGGCCAAGTATTGGCCGGAGACCACCCAGAATCTAATAAGGGACAACATCTGCCATGGCCGATACAAGACCCAGTTTGGCAATATCATGACCGCGTACTTCCTTGGGAAGGTGTGCCTGGCCAAGCACCTGGAACCGGCCATACCAGAGGAATGCCTGGTAAATAAGCTTTCCTAACATTATGACGAAGAGGTCATAAGAGCACGAAGAGGTAGCCAGATAAAGACCATCCAGGTGATGACGGAGCTCTTAGAAAATTATGAGAATGGGGAATACTACAGGCAAAGTAGAAGAAGGAATGAGCGGCCAGAATTCCGAAATAATCCGTCCCCGAACAATAGTAATCAACAGAACAACAGTGGGTACCAAGGGAACCGGTATAAACCAAATTACCAAAATCAGCACCATACCAACGGTAATAATAATAATAATAATATTAATAATAACCACGGTAATGTAAATTCAAACATTAACCGAAATAATAACGGATTCCCCGGTAATAGAAATAATTATAACCCAAATCACAATGTAAATAGCCAGAGAAACCCCAACCATACCAATAATACCGAGCGGTTTTATAATAACAATAGGGGTTACCCAAGCAATAATAACAACAACAACAACAACAACAACAACAACAGGTTCTCCCGACCCCGGGTAAATTTTATACGCGCAGAAGGAAACAGTCAACGCAGGTATAACCATCAACGGCGGAACAGTTTCCACGAGTACGAAGATCGACGCAGAAGCCGAGAACGGGATAATTCCAGATATAATCCGCCAAGGCGAAGTAGCAGCCTAGATGACCCAGAGCGGCAAACAAATAGGGAACAAATATACGAACAGCGAACGGAACGGCTGGAACCCACTCAAGGTTTCCCAACTGACGCCTCTGTTGGTCCAAATAATAACCAGGATGATGAGAATTTAAACGGGAGGAGGCAGTAATAAATGATAAGGACCTTTTGCTGCTTCTATCGCCTGGGTATATAAGAGAATTGCCAAGAGCAAGTAATAACAACAAAATTACTATTATTCGTTGTAACTATTTAAAAAACATTCGAAACGAACTACTGGAGGAGGACGACACTCGCCTCCATAGTATCAATAATGAGATAATTTATATTAATGCTGAAATAGAAGGAACATTCGCACAGCTAATGATTGATACAGGTGCGAATGTATCTATAATCAACTGAACGGAATTGGAGAGGATCCAAGAGAAATGTGGTAAATTATTGCCGACTTTACCTATCAATAATATAGTATTAATCGGTGCCACTGGTCGCCAAAACAAAACAATAAGAAAGCAAGTGTCGTTAAATGTGATTAGTAAGGGTATAGCAATAAACATGGTCTTCCTAATTGCGGCAGGATTACGTTTCAATATATTAGTGGGATGCGATGTGCTGAGAAAAAACTCTGCTATCATCGATCTACGATCAGAGAAAGTATCGCTGTTTACCGGAGGTCTGACCTGGACGGCCGATTTAGTCGGTAGCGAAATAGAAATTCCCAGCAGTATCCACCAGCAAATTCGTAATACATTTATTAACTATGTTAACTATACGAAAAATAACGCTATATTTAACCAAATAGTATACGACAACACGGACGAAGATTTATGGTCCCAAAAGATACAAAAGATAAGGGATTTCCGGAGCGGAATTACTAAAGAGAAATTGCCTATTACTCAAGCAAATCAATTAATTAGAATTTATGAGAAGTACCGCTCAGTATTTTCAGATGAGCCAGGCAAGGTAAAAAATTATCAATGTACCCTTCAGTTCAGAGATACAGTGGAATTTAATAGAAAATCCTACCCTATTCCGCATTCACGAAAGGAGGCTGTGAGAGCGGAAATAAACCGAATGATTAATAGCGATATTATAGAAAATAGCCAATCCCCATACACCAGCCCTATTGTCGCTATTCCCAAGAAAAACGGCCAAGTCCGGCTTTGCTTGGATGCACGGGAAATAAACAAAAAATAATTAATGATAGAACATCGCCCGGTGAGATTGAAGAAATCCTGAAACGTTTCCACGGTACCAAGTACTTCAGTACCTGGGACACGGTGTGCGGTTACTGGCAGGTAGAGTTACACCCACGGAGTCGCCAGTATCTGGCTTTCATATTCGAGGGACGGAATTACCAAGTCGAAAGTTTGCCCTTCGGATTGGTAAACTCAGTTGCCATCTTTGTGACCTGCATGGACCAGATATTGGGACAGGAAGCACTCCAGTTTACCACAGTGTATGTAGATGATCTACTAATAACATCAGAAACGTGGGAGGAACACTGCTACCGTGTGGAACACGTGCTGGAGAAGTTATCTGTCAGTAACGTCACGCTGAAGTTAGAAAAATCCAAGTTTATTGCCAGAGAAGTACAATTTTTGGGTTTTAACTTGGACGATCAAGGAATCAAACCGTCGGCAGAAAAGGTGGAAGCAATCCAGAGATTCCCGGCACCCAAAAAACAGAAAGCAATTACAGTCGTTCCTGGGACTCTGTAATTACTATCGAAAGTTCCACGAACAATATTCGGAATTAACCGCAAAATTTCAACCTCAATTGTCGTCAAAAAATAAATGGGTATGGTGTAAAGAGCAGGATATGATTTTCCAACAAATTAAAGACAAATTTCTGGCAACAATAATACTTCGCCACCCAAATTTTAAATTACCATTTTTTATGAATTGCGATGCCAGCAACATCAGTATGGGAACGACATTGTATCAAGAAGACGAGAAGGGTCAACACAAAGTAATTAGCTTCGCAAGCAGATCTTTGAACCAGTGCGAGAAAAACTACACTGTAACTGAAAAAGAATTACTGAGCGTAGTATTTGCTTGCGGTAAGTTCCGCACTTACATTTTGGGATACCCTGTTACAGTCCGAACAGACCATAAATCTATTTCGTCCTTGAAAAGCTGCAAACTGAACCATGGCAGACTAACGAGGTGGATACTTGCCCTTCAAGAATTCCATCTTAAATGGGAATACATCCCAGGTAAAAAGAATGTCGTAACTGATGTGTTATCCCGGGTCAATGTGGAAGAACAAACTTTCGAAGGAGAGAAGGAAAGTGTGCTAAAAATATACCATCTTCTTAGCACCAGAGCCGATTTAACAACAATCTTAACAAATTTGACCACCCACCAACAAGCGGACCCGAAATTGAGAAACCTCAAAACTCGCTTAGAAGAAGGAGACGAAACCGTTGCTCAATATTACCAACTAAATAAACAGATATTGTTCGTTAAAACGTCACTGAAGGAGGAGACCTGGAAGGTGGTTATTCCAACACAGATCGAAAGGGAATTAATAGTAAACTACCACATACGATACGGGCATATGGGCGCCCTAAAGGTAATAAAAGCTCTGGAGGAGAGCTGCCAGATAAAAAACATAAATAGGAAAGTCCGAATGTATATTAAAAGCTGTAAAATCTGTCAGCTTGTAAAAACAAATAATGAGAAGAAGAAAAGGTGTAATGATTCCTATCACCTGCCAAGCAAAATTGGAGAAGGTATTCCTAGACATTTGCGAACCATTTCCCCGTAGTGGAGGTCGACACCAATATCGATACCTAACAATCATAATGGACCACTTCACAAAGTTTGTTAAGCTATACCCTACTAATCGAGCGACTACCCGGAAAATTCTGGGGATATTAACGGAACAGTATATCCCAAATATGGGGAAAGCATCTTCGATCATCACTGATCATGGAACCCAGTTTAAGGGAAGAAAATGGCGAGATACCTTATTGTCAATGGGCATTCGTACATACAAGACCTCTGTCTACCACCCGAGCAGTAATCCGGCAGAGCGGGTGTTACGAGAAGTGGGGAGGATCCTAAGAACTTATTGTCACCATCAACAAAAAAGGTGGCAAGACTATCTAGAAGCCACGGAGGAATTCCTCAACTTGGCATACCATCCAGCTATAGGAATAACCCCATACTCTGCCATGTACGAAAAACCACCCCCACGAGAGATCGCAGATATCCTCGAGTTCCCTATAAACCATATTTACAAATTTGACCAAGCTAAATTCTACAACAAGGTAGCAGAAGACCAGGTAAAACGGCAAAATACGTAACAAAAGGCTAGTGGTAAATTAATAACTTATGAAAAGGGAGAAAAAATCTTATTAAAAAATCGTGAACTACCCAGCACACTGGAAAGAATAACGAAGAAGTTATTGCTGTTATACACCGGACCATATGTAATATCCAATATAAAAAATAATAATACTTATGAAATAAAGGAAATAGATTCAGAAAGGATAAAGGGTGTATATCCTTCAGGTTTCAGGCTTCCATGAAAAAATATTATGAATAACTGAATGTATAGAAGATTGAATTTGGTGTGTAAAAATTCAAAAACGAAGTAAGCACAACTTACTACCTAATATTTGAAACAACTTTTGGAATTAAATAAAAAGAAAAAGAATTGGGCATAAAATGTATAAATTCAAAAACAATGTAAGCACAACTTATTAACGAATATTTATGAAACGACTTTTGGAATAAAAATAAAAGGAATTTTGAAAAACGTCAAAATTTAAAAACAAAGTAAGCACTACTTACTACCCAAATATTTATGAAACTATTTGTGAAAAAAATAAAAGTAAAAGGATTTAGTAAAATACAAACAAATTTAAAAACCAAATAAGTACAACTTACTACCAAACATCTATGAAACTCAAATCGTGGAATATAAAATAAAAGAAAAAGAATTTTGAAGAATAACCACAACATTCAAAAGGAAGAGTAAGTTCACATTACAAACAAGTATATATGGAACCAATTATGAAAAAATTTTGAGAATAAAGAAATGGCAGTAAAAACCACTGACACAATTAAAATGAATTAACTTATTGTGAAAGGAAATTAATAAGACTTTTAAGCAAAATAAGCAGAGACAATAACCATATGGAATTAATAATTAAAGAGTGCATTTGGATAAAAAGCAAGAGCAGAATAAAATTTTGAAAAAGAAGGAAATAACTATGTATAAATAAATCCATAATAAAAATATGATCATAAAATAAATGTCAATTATAAGAAGGACAATTAAAGAGTAATTGCAAGAACATAAACTAGTGGAACGATTCATAAGAATTAAGAAAAATCAAAAATATAATACAAAATACATGTTACCAATGACCAGAAGGAGATTGTAATAACAGTCAAGTAATGACACAGAATTAAAATAAATAAAAACTTTACACTGAATAACAAGTGATAATTATATTAAACCAGCTTCCAACCATAAGAAGAAATAAAATATCAGCAGAGCTAACCATTGAGAAAAATAACTGAGATAGAAATTAACTAAGATAGAAATATTAATAGATCTGTTCAAATACGAAGTGAAGTATCCAAAGATATTTAATTTTTTTTTGTAGTCATAAGGTGGACTATTCTTATGTAATTTTTATTAATAACTGTCTGTAGATAAGTCCAGCAGTATTATTAAGTATTGAGCAGAGATGATTTGCCTCTGTAATCAATAAATGACGTAGTATGGCCAGCAGAGTAGTGTAGCCTACAGTGCCCCTCTGAACTGCTCCAGCTAACGTGTTAGGGAATATTAGGGAATAAATATCCCAAGGATAAAGAACCAAGTTAAGAAAAAATGGGAAAATAAAAAATAACGAAACTCAGATGACTATTACTATCAAGAAAAATCCAGTTAAGAATGAAATATAGATAAGCTCAAAAATAAAGAAGAAAAAATTTAGAAATGTGAAGGAAGTAAAGAAATATAATTTATAATAAATAACATAAGCAATTATTTCAGACAAACCAGATGATCATTAATAAAACTCAAGTATATGGAATATCCAAAAAGATCCAAATGAAAATCAATTAAAAGCACTATAAATTATTATAATAACAAGAAAAAGTAAACATAAAGAAAAAATCTGCAACTAATATAATTATACTACAAATTAAAAACCCAGAAAACTAAAAATGAAAATAACTATATTACCCAGGTAGGATAGAAGCAGGCAATGAAGATACCCAGACCAAGTAAACCGACAAAGAAAACAGACCAGAGTAAACAAAAGAGTATAAAAAGAAATGGTACTGAAGAACCAAGAATAAGGAAAGAAGAAATCTAAAATAAACCAATATACTGAATAATCAGAGACAAGTGAAGATCAACTAGAATAAAGGAAGTGAAACACGACCAATACCAAATAGAAACCCCATAGGGAGAAAACCCAAAAAACCCCAAAAATAAATGAATTTCACAATAGAAAGTAGAACACCCCAACAAACCATATAATTATGTAAAACTGATAAAAACAAAAAGTGTTTAAAGTGTTAAGTAACAGTGCACCCAAAAAAGTTATTGTATAGTTTATATAGACAAATCGTAACAGTTCCCCCATGGTTAAATATTTCATGTTATAAAACTATAAAAGGACTAATGATAATATCAATAAATAACCAGGGACAAGTGCAAGTTATTAAATTATAATAAATAAACTTTGAAAAGGTACATGAATTACCGTGTAAATAAATAACTTTAAGTGTTTTGAAACAGTATCATGATAATAGTTAATAAAGTAATATGGTGAAGGAGCAAGGAATACTCTTGCTAATAAAATGCCCCTGTTTATATGAGAACATTCCATAGAATGAATAATATAAACAGATAGCTTGTGTTTAGTACAAAGTGACGGGGAATACATTCCTAAAATTGGGAAGTACAAATAAGATTGTAAATAAATAGTTTAATGAAGTGTTGAACATTTAATGGAACCAAAATGTTATGTTCCTATTTCCATATATTAACTATATAAATAAGATTTAGTATTGAGCAGTATTGTAGTTATAAAATGTTAATTTATTAGTAGTTAGAATTAGGAATGCAATATCTGAATGTAGATACCATTCCTATATTATAAAATGTTTTGTTAAGTTACTGTGTGTAATCAGTACACAAAAAAGGTAGGATTAAAAATACCAGAGTTAATAGTAAATAAGTGTTATATTTTAATTGTTCCAAAATCAATATTCAATGTTATAATAGTAAAGGAACCAATTGTTAATAAATTTGTTATTAGAATAGAAGGTCAGTACAGGGTACAAACTAACTATATTAGTAAAAACAATGCAAATAGCAACAGATAAAATCTAGGCCAGATAGTAAATTTAGACTATATAATAATTGACAAATCTAGTCCTATAAACCAACTAAACTGATGATATTTATGTAAGATAAACCCACAATATAGTAATAATATGTAACTAATACTTTATAAAGATATGGTCAGAAGATAAGTAAAATTATAAATAAAAATGGAATGTAGTAACTAGCATTATCAGGGGAGAAGTCATAGATAAATGAATTATATTTAAAAACAATAATTAATAAACTAAATTGCAAGAAATTAAGTAAAAATAGACAATTATATCAATTTCAGATTCAATATAATAATAATTATATCAGAGAAAATGGCTACTATCTGCTCAGAGACAGGAAACACATATTTGAACCTACTTTCCAAAATGAAGGAAATATAACTTTTTTAAATGAAAACTTTGTAAAACTATATTGATTAGTATCTAAATCAGCAAAATAGAATAATGAAACCGAATATGTATTTAGTATTTCATACAGTTAATTAATAACGAAAATATTTTCCGTGTATAATGTATTCAAATAAAATGTATCGGAAGCTAAGATAATTTGAAACAATGTACAAGGTATATTAAATTGGCTAAGATTTTCAGGAGACGAAGGAAATGAGAACAGTTCATTATTATCCGTTGAAGCGAGTACTTAAACGAGATTTTTGCTCTGCATAACCTTAACTAATGGCGTCTTATAATTGAACCAAGTTCGGTAAAAATTTTTATACATTTTTATTTTGAGTTTTTTATTTGTGAACCGCTGAAAATAAACAATGAACAGTGCATCATCAATAAACAGAACCACACACGCCTAATTAATTAAAATAACACCAATACAATAAATTTTACAGACGAACAAACAAGGTTAAACCCGACCCGTGTGACAAAGTGAGATGGACATAATCACAAACATTTACACCAAGTGAACTATTAAACAATACACCAGTAACACTCAATTAACTACAGAACCATTATACACAATTGCTGAGACCAATAAACGGAGAAAGGACATCTTTATTGAAACAAATATTTCCTCGAGGTTAGACGTTCCACTGCGAATGATCCGGTCGGCCATTTTGATTTTCATCACCCTACTCCAACAGTGAAGAACGAATTTCTACACTGCATTGTGGTTCGAAATAAATATTATATAAACTTTTATTTATTAATTATAACGTTGTATTTGTTAGTATTAAGACATTTATAATTGTAAGTGTTACACTTTCTTGTCCCTACCCTTCTCTGGGTGTTCTAAAATAACCGTTCAAAGAACTATTTTTTCATATACAATCAATGTAAAGTTTTTTATCGACCGGCCCTGTGTAGAGGCGAAACTGCTGTAATATATCGATTATTATCGATAAAGTTTAATAAAATTGTTAATAAACTTTCTTTTTATGCAATCTGGGTTTAATTTTTCTTTAATATACTTAAAGAAGAAGTTACTCAAGGACTCAGACTAACCGAAAGGCAGCACATACGAAATAACGAACGCATCGAAGAAGAAGGAGAGAGCCGTCTATCGACTAGGACTGGAGTTAACCAGATTATCATAAAGAGAATTACAGAAAGTGACACTACTACACTAACAACCATAATACCATTCAATTTTTAACCACAAACAATAAACACGATTATTTTTTAAATATTAGTAAATAAAAACAACACAAAAATATTTTTTCAGAAACTACAAAATTTTTTTTTTGAAATACAATTTTTTTTAAATTTCAAATTGTAACAACATTATTACAGATTTTATTTTGTAAACACAAGAACTGTTACAAAATTGGCGTTTCCAACGTGGAACTTAGACAGCAGTAATACACATTATATTGAGAACTGTTACAAAATTGGCGTCCAATTAAAGGGCTGTAATAACATCACTGGTCAAGTGCGGCAGAGCCAGAAGGAAATGGAAGCAATTCGGAACCGATCATCCAACTTCACAAATATCCCCATCAACGAAAACAGGGAATGGCTTAACTTCCACCAATATAAAAGGAAGCCGATGGAGTTCTTGGCCCGTATTGAGGAATATATGGCCAAACATAGAAGTAATAGATGGTCAAATAATCGAGAGCTATTGGACGAATCATTCCGTGAAATGACGGACAACTGGTGGATGGCAAACAGGAGCGAGATAAATGATTACCAGCAATTTAAAAATTTGTTCAAGGCCAAGTATTGGCCGGAGACCACCCAGAATCTAATAAGGGACAACATCTGCCATGGCCGATACAAGACCCAGTTTGGCAATATCATGACCGCGTACTTCCTTGGGAAGGTGTGCCTGGCCAAGCACCTGGAACCGGCCATACCAGAGGAATGCCTGGTAAATAAGCTTTCCTAACATTATGACGAAGAGGTCATAAGAGCACGAAGAGGTAGCCAGATAAAGACCATCCAGGTGATGACGGAGCTCTTAGAAAATTATGAGAATGGGGAATACTACAGGCAAAGTAGAAGAAGGAATGAGCGGCCAGAATTCCGAAATAATCCGTCCCCGAACAATAGTAATCAACAGAACAACAGTGGGTACCAAGGGAACCGGTATAAACCAAATTACCAAAATCAGCACCATACCAACGGTAATAATAATAATAATAATATTAATAATAACCACGGTAATGTAAATTCAAACATTAACCGAAATAATAACGGATTCCCCGGTAATAGAAATAATTATAACCCAAATCACAATGTAAATAGCCAGAGAAACCCCAACCATACCAATAATACCGAGCGGTTTTATAATAACAATAGGGGTTACCCAAGCAATAATAACAACAACAACAACAACAACAACAACAACAGGTTCTCCCGACCCCGGGTAAATTTTATACGCGCAGAAGGAAACAGTCAACGCAGGTATAACCATCAACGGCGGAACAGTTTCCACGAGTACGAAGATTGACGCAGAAGCCGAGAACGGGATAATTCCAGATATAATCCGCTAAGGCGAAGTAGCAGCCTAGATGACCCAGAGCGGCAAACAAATAGGGAACAAATATACGAACAGCGAACGGAACGGCTGGAACCCACTCAAGGTTTCCCAACTGACGCCTCTGTTGGTCCAAATAATAACCAGGATGATGAGAATTTAAACGGGAGGAGGCAGTAATAAATGATAAGGACCTTTTGCTGCTTCTATCGCCTGGGTATATAAGAGAATTGCCAAGAGCAAGTAATAACAACAAAATTACTATTATTCGTTGTAACTATTTAAAAAACATTCGAAACGAACTACTGGAGGAGGACGACACTCGCCTCCATAGTATCAATAATGAGATAATTTATATTAATGCTGAAATAGAAGGAACATTCGCACAGCTAATGATTGATACAGGTGCGAATGTATCTATAATCAACTGAACGGAATTGGAGAGGATCCAAGAGAAATGTGGTAAATTATTGCCGACTTTACCTATCAATAATATAGTATTAATCGGTGCCACTGGTCGCCAAAACAAAACAATAAGAAAGCAAGTGTCGTTAAATGTGATTAGTAAGGGTATAGCAATAAACATGGTCTTCCTAATTGCGGCAGGATTACGTTTCAATATATTAGTGGGATGCGATGTGCTGAGAAAAAACTCTGCTATCATCGATCTACGATCAGAGAAAGTATCGCTGTTTACCGGAGGTCTGACCTGGACGGCCGATTTAGTCGGTAGCGAAATAGAAATTCCCAGCAGTATCCACCAGCAAATTCGTAATACATTTATTAACTATGTTAACTATACGAAAAATAACGCTATATTTAACCAAATAGTATACGACAACACGGACGAAGATTTATGGTCCCAAAAGATACAAAAGATAAGGGATTTCCGGAGCGGAATTACTAAAGAGAAATTGCCTATTACTCAAGCAAATCAATTAATTAGAATTTATGAGAAGTACCGCTCAGTATTTTCAGATGAGCCAGGCAAGGTAAAAAATTATCAATGTACCCTTCAGTTCAGAGATACAGTGGAATTTAATAGAAAATCCTACCCTATTCCGCATTCACGAAAGGAGGCTGTGAGAGCGGAAATAAACCGAATGATTAATAGCGATATTATAGAAAATAGCCAATCCCCATACACCAGCCCTATTGTCGCTATTCCCAAGAAAAACGGCCAAGTCCGGCTTTGCTTGGATGCACGGGAAATAAACAAAAAAATAATTAATGATAGAACATCGCCCGGTGAGATTGAAGAAATCCTGAAACGTTTCCACGGTACGAAGTACTTCAGTACCTGGGAAACGGTGTGCGGTTACTGGCAGGTAGAGTTACACCCACGGAGTCGCCAGTATCTGGCTTTCATATTCCAGGGACGGAATTACCAAATCAAAAGATTGCCCTTCGGATTGGTAAACTCAGTTGCCATCATTGTGACCTGCATGGACCAGATATTGGGACAGGAACCACTCCAGTTTACCACAGTGTATGCAGATGATCTACTAATAACATCAGAAACGTGGGAGGAACACTGCTACCGTGTGGAACACGTGCTGGAGAAGTTATCTGTCAATAACGTCACGCTGAAGTTAGAAAAATCCAAGTTTATTGCCAGAGAAGTACAATTTTTGGGCTTTAACTTGGACGATCAAGAAATCAAACCGTCGGCAGAAAAGGTGGAAGCAATCCAGAGATTCCCGGCACCCAAAAACAGAAAGCAATTACAGTCGTTCCTGGGACTCTGTAATTACTATCGAAAGTTCCACGAACAATATTCGGAATTAACCGCAAAATTTCAACCTCAATTGTCATCAAAAAATAAATGGGTATGGTGTAAAGAGCAGGATATGATTTTCCAACAAATTAAAGACAAATTTCTGGCAACAATAATACTTCTCCACCCAAATTTTAAATTACCATTTTTTATGAATTGCGATGCCAGCAGCAACATCAGTCTGGGAACGACATTGTATCAAGAAGACGAGAAGGGTCAACACAAAGTAATTAGCTTCGCAAGCAGATCTTTGAACCAGTGCGAGAAAAACTACACTGTAACTGAAAAAGAATTAATGAGCGCAGTATTTGCTTGCGGTAAGTTCCGCACTTACATTTTGGGATACCCTGTTACAGTCCGAACAGACCATAAATCTATTTCGCCCTTGAAAAGCTGCAAACTGAACCATGGCAGACTAACGAGGTGGATACTTGCCCTTCAAGAATACCATCTAAAATGGGAATACATCCCAGGTAAAAAGAATGTCGTAGCTGATGTGTTATCCCGGGTCAATGTGGAAGAACAAACTTTCGAAGGGGAGAAGGAAAGTGTGCTAAAAATATACCATCTTCTTAGCACCAGAGCCGATTTAACAACAATCTTAACAAATTTGAGCACCCACCAACAAGCGGACCCGAAATTGAGAAACTTCAAAACTCGCTTAGATGAAGGAGACGAAACCGTTGCTCAATATTACCAACTAAATAAACAGATATTGTTCGTTAAAACGTCACTGAAGGAGGAGACCTGGAAGGTGGTTATTCCAACACAGATCGAAAGGGAATTAATAGTAAACTACCACATACGATACGGGCATATGGGCGCCCTAAAGGTAATAAAAGCTCTGGAGGAGAGCTGCCAGATAAAAAACATAAATAGGAAAGTCCGAATGTATATTAAAAGCTGTAAAATCTGTCAGCTTGTAAAAACAAATAATGAGAAGAAGAAAAGGTGTAATGATTCCTATCACCTGCCAAGCAAAATTGGAGAAGGTATTCCTAGACATTTGCGAACCATTTCCCCGTAGTGGAGGTCGACACCAATATCGATACCTAACAATCATAATGGACCACTTCACAAAGCTTGTTAAGCTATACCCTACTAATCGAGCGACTACCCGGAAAATTCTGGGGATATTAACGGAACAGTATATCCCAAACATGGGGAAACCATCTTCGATCATCACTGATCATGGAACCCAGTTTAAGGGTAGAAAATGGCGAGATACCTTATTGTCAATGGGCATTCGTACATACAAGACCTCTGTCTACCACCCGAGCAGTAATCCGGCAGAGCGGGTGTTACGAGAAGTGGGGAGGATCCTAAGAACTTATTGTCACCATCAACAAAAAAGGTGGCAAGACTATCTAGAAGCCACGGAGGAATTCCTCAACTTGGCATACCATCCAGCTATAGGAATAACCCCATACTCTGCCATGTACGAAAAACCACCCCCACGAGAGATCGCAGATATCCTCGAGTTCCCTATAAACCATATTTACAAATTTGACCAAGCTAAATTCTACAACAAGGTAGCAGAAGACCAGGTAAAACGGCAAAGTAAGTAACAAAAGGCTAGTGGTAAATTAATAACTTATGAAAAGGGAGAAAAAACCTTATTAAAAAATCGTGAACTACCCAGCACACTGGAAGGAATAACGAAGAAGTTATTGCTGTTATACACCGGACCATATGTAATATCCAATATAAAAAATAATAATACTTATGAAATAAAGGAAATAGATTCAGAAAGGATAAAGGGTGTATATCCTTCAGGTTTCAGGCTTCCATGAAAAAATATTATGAATAACTGAATGTACAGAAGATTGAATTTGGTGTGTAAAAATGTAAAAATTCAAAAACGAAGTAAGCACAACTTACTACCTAATATTTGAAACAACTTTTGGAATTAAATAAAAAGAAAAAGAATTGGGCATAAAATGTATAAATTCAAAAACAATGTAAGCACAACTTATTAACGAATATTTATGAAACGACTTTTGGAATAAAAATAAAAGGAATTTTGAAAAACGTCAAAATTTAAAAACAAAGTAAGCACTACTTACTACCCAAATATTTATGAAACTATTTGTGAAAAAACTAAAAGAAAAAGAATTTAGTAAAATACAAACAAATTTAAAAACCAAATATGTACAACTTACTACCAAACATCTATGAAACTCAAATCATGGAATATAAAATAAAAGAAAAAGAATTTTGAAGAATAACCACAACATTCAAAAGGAAGAGTAAGTTCACATTACAAACAAGTATATATGGAACCAATTATGAAAAAATTTTGAGAATAAAGAAATGGCAGTAAAAACCACTGACACAATTAAAATGAATAAACTTATTGTGAAAGGAAATTAATAAGACTTTTAAGCAAAATAAGCAGAGACAATAACCATATGGAATTAATAATTAAAGAGTGCATTTGGATAAAAAGCAAGAGCAGAATAAAATTTTGAAAAAGAAGGAAATAACTATGTATAAATAAATCCATAATAAAAATATGATCATAAAATAAATGTCAATTATAAGAAGGACAATTAAAGAGTAATTGCAAGAACATAAACTAGTGGAACGATTCATAAGAATTAAGAAAAATCAAAAATATAATACAAAATACATGTTACCAATGACCAGAAGGAGATTGTAATAACAGTCAAGTAATGACACAGAATTAAAATAAATGAAAACTTTACACTGAATAACAAGTGATAATTATATTAAACCAGCTTCCAACCATAAGAAGAAATAAAATATCAGCAGAGCTAACCATTGAGAAAAATAACTGAGATAGAAATTAACTAAGATAGAAATATTAATAGATCTGTTTAAATACGAAGTGAAGTATCCAAAGATATTTAATTTTTTTTTTGTAGTCATAAGGTGGACTATTCTTATGTAATTTTTATTAATAACTGTCTGTAGATAAGTCCAGCAGTATTATTAAGTATTGAGCAGAGATGATTTGCCTCTGTAATCAATAAATGACGTAGTATGGCCAGCAGAGTAGTGTAGCCTACAGTGCCCCTCTGAACTGCTCCAGCTAACTTGTTAGGGAATATTAGGGAATAAATATCCCAAGGATAAAAAACCAAGTTAAGAAAAAAATGGGAAAATAAAAAATAACGAAACTCAGATGACTATTACTATAAAGAAAAATCCAGTTAAGAATGAAATATAGATAAGCTCAAAAATCAAGAAGAAAAAATTTAGAAATGTGAAGGAAGTAAAGAAATATAATTTATAATAAATATCATAAGCAATTATTTCAGACAAACCAAGTATGATCTGAACTAATCACTTCTGGAAGAGAGCAATCTGTAGCATGACAGATAATCCACTTAAATCAATTACCAGATGATCATTAATAAAACTCAAGTATATGGAATATCCAAAAAGATCCAAATGAAAATCAATTAAAAAGCACTATAAATTATTATAATAACAAGAAAAAGTAAACATAAAGAAAAAATCTGCAACTAATATAATTATACTACAAATTAAAAACCCAGAAAACTAAAAATGAAAATAACTATATTACCCAGGTAGGATAGAAGCAGGCAATGAAGATACCCAGACCAAGTAAACCGACAAAGAAAACAGACCAGAGTAAACAAAAGAGTATAAAAAGAAATGGTACTGAAGAACCAAGAATAAAGAAAGAAGAAATCTAAAATAAACCAATATACTGAATAATCAGAGACAAGTGAAGATCAACTAGAATAAAGGAAGTGAAACACGACCAATACCAAATAGAAACCCCATAGGGAGAAAACCCAAAAAACCCCAAAAATAAATGAATGTCACAATAGAAAGTATAACACCCCAACAAACCATATAATTATGTAAAACTGATAAAAACAAAAAGTGTTTAAAGTGTTAAGTAACAGTGCACCCAAAAAAGTTATTGTATAGTTTATATAGACAAATCTTAACAGTTCCCCCATGGTTAAATATTTCATGTTATAAAACTATAAAAGGACTAGTGATAATATCAATAAATAACCAGGGACAAGTACAAGTTATTAAATTATAATTAATAAACTTTGAAAAGGTACCGTTCAAATAAATAACTTTAAGTGTTTTGAAACAGTATCATGATAATAGTTAATAAAGTAATATGGTGAAGGAGCAAGTAATACTCTTGCTAATAAAATGCCCCTGTTTATATGAGAACATTCCATAGAATGAATAATATAAACAGATAGCTTGTGTTTAGTACAAAGTGACGGGGAATACATTCCTAAAATTGGGAAGTACAAATAAGATTGTAAATAAATAGTTTAAGGAAGTGTTGAACATTTAATGGAACCAAAATGTTATGTTCCTATTTCCATATATTAACTATATAAATAAGATTTAGTATTGAGCAGTATTGTAGTTATAAAATGTTAATTTATTAGTAGTTAGAATTAGGAATGCAATATCTGAATGTAGATACCATTCCTATATTATAAAATGTTTTATTAAGTTACTGTGTGTAATCAGTACACATAAAAGGTAGGATTAAAAATACCAGAGTTAATAGTAAATAAGTGTTATATTTTAATTGTTCCAAAATCAATATTCAATGTTATAATAGTAAAGGAACCAATTGTTAATAAATTTGTTATTAGAATAGAAGGTCAGAAAAGGGTACAAACTAACTATATTAGTAAAAACAATGCAAATAGCAACAGATAAAATCTAGGCCAGATAGTAAATTTAGACTATATAATAATTGACAAATCTAGTCCTATAAACCAACTAAACTGATGATATTTATGTAAGATAAACCCACAATATAGTAATAATATGTAACTAATACTTTATAAAGATATGGTCAGAAGATAAGTAAAATTATAAATAAAAATGGAACGTAGTAACTAGCATTATCAGGGGAGGAGTCATAGATAAATGAATTATATTTAAAAACAATAATTAATAAACTAAATTGCAAGAAATTAAGTAAAAATAGACAATTATATCAATTTCAGATTCAACATAATAATAATTATATCAGAGAAAATGGCTACTATCTGCTCAGAGACAGGAAACACATATTTGAACCTACTTTCCAAAATGAAGGAAATATAACTTTTTTAAATGAAAACTTTGTAAAACTATATTCATTAGTATCAAAATCAGCAAAATACAATAAAGAAACCGAATATGTATTTAGTATTTCATACAGTTAATTAATAACGAAAATATTTTCCGTATATAATGTATTCAAATAAAATGTATCGGAAGCTAAGATAATTTGAAACAATGTACAAGGTATATTAAATTGGCTACGATTTTCAGGAGACGAAGGAAATGAGAACAGTTCATTATTATCCGTTGAAGCGAGTACTTAAACGAGATTTTTGCTCTGCATAACCTTAACTAATGGCGTCTTATAATTGAACCAAGTTCGGTAAAAATTTTTATACATTTTTATTTTGAGTTTTTTATTTGTGAACCGCTGAAAATAAACAATGAACAGTGCATCACCAATAAACAGAACCACACACGCCTAATTAATTAAAATAACACCAATACAATAAATTTTACAGACGAACAAACAAGGTTAAACCCGACCCGTGTGACAAAGTGAGATGGACATAATAACAAACATTTACACCAAGTGAACTATTAAACAATACACCAGTAACACTCAATTAACTACAGAACCATTATACACAATTGCTGAGACCAATAAACGGAGAAAGGACATCTTTATTGAAACAAATATTTCCTCGAGGTTAGACGTTCCACTGCGCATGATCCGTTCGGCCATTTTGATTTTCATCACCCTACTCCAACAGTGAAGAACGAATTTCTACACTGCATTGTGGTTCGAACTAAATATTATATAAACTTTTATTTATTAATTATAACGTTGTATTTGTTAGTATTAAGACATTTATAATTGTAAGTGTTATACTTTCTTGTCCCTACCCTTCTCTGGCTATTCTAAAATAACCGTTCAAAGAACTATTTTTTCATATACAATCAATGTAAAGTTTTTTATCGACCGGCCCTGAGTAGAGTCGATACTGCTGTAATATATCGATTATTATCGATAAAGTTTAATAAAATTGTTAATAAACTTTCTTTTTGTGCAATCTT
Organism: Magicicada septendecula; assembly: GCA_034769895.1. Classification (NCBI taxonomy): domain Eukaryota; kingdom Metazoa; phylum Arthropoda; class Insecta; order Hemiptera; family Cicadidae; genus Magicicada; species Magicicada septendecula. The sequence continues at coordinate 157,694,446 of CM068374.1, forward strand.
GGTTTAATTTTTCTTTAATATACTTAAAGAAGAAGTTACTCAAGGACTCAGACTAACCGAAAGGCGGTACATACGAAATAACGAACGCATCGATGAAGAAGAAGAGAGCCGTCTATCGACTAGGACTGGAGTTAACCAGATTATCATAAAGTGAATTACAGAAAGTGACACTACTACACTAACAACCATAATACCATTCAATTTTTAACCACAAACAATAAACACGATTATTTTTTAAAATATTAGTAAATAAAAACAACACAAAAATATTTTTTCAGAAACTACAAAATTTTTTTTTTTAAAATACAATTTTTTTTTTTTCAAATTGTAACAACATTATTACAGATTTTATTTTGTAAACACAAGAACTGTTACAAAATTGGCGTTTCCAACGTGGAACTTAGACAGCAGTAATACACATTATATTGAGAACTGTTACAATATATATATATAACTATTAGGATAATTATTCTGCCCCTTAAGCAAAATAAAAAACCTAAAATTATTGGTTTTAACCTTTTATCATTGTAGTTAAAAGGTTGTACTTATTGGTAGGAAAATCAGTCTCTCTTATTTCTGAGAAAATAGGCACATATTGTTTCCAAAATAATTAGAAACCTTAAAAAACAACAATTGTTGAAACCCAACGGTCTAAAACACTTATAACAAAGAATCTACACGTCTTTGATACACGACTTTTCATGTTAGTAGGACATCATTTTGTTTAAAGGCTTATAATAGTTTAAAATATAACTAAATGTCCAAATAGCAAAATTAAAAATTTCCCGATCCAGGTGCAGGATTTATACGTGGATAAGAAATACGTTCGACACGCGCCAAAAACAAATGTTGGTAATGTGGTCGCTTAAAAGGTTGAAGGATCACAGCTTTCAAACATTGATTAACGAGATTTTATTACGTTATGTCTTTCCTTATAACAATATTTTATGTTTGGATATGTATCATGTGTTTTGTTTAGAAAATAAACCTAATTACATAAGGGTTGTGCCTACATGAAATCAGGATCATTGCATACATGTATGTGATCTAAGTATGGATAAGGGTGCTAATTTTCAAGTTTGTTAGTTTCCTCTAGTTGGGTAAATTACGTTGAAAATGTGTCCATTTACTTTTCTGTTAACCACTTCCTTTTTTACTTTTGGTATTGTATTGATTGTGCCAATGGATTTGAGAATAATCCCAGTCGCTTGTGGTAATTTAACTTTTATTTTGTGGATTACTTTATTTTTGCAATTGAACATTTGGTATTATTAGGAACGTGATTAGTCAAAACCTGTTATAAGTACAACTATTGTTGACCTACTTAGACATTTCAAGTCCCGAATCGACATAAATAATAATTTCACAACAAAGCGTGTTTGTTTCATTCTGTCCACCTATTTCTTGTACTCGGAAACAGTTCATTGACTGTTATTAACGTAAACCTCATTTTATATTCCTCAAATACGACTGTAACTGTTTTTAAGAAATGTTTGTAAAAATTAAACCCAACAGTTTTTCTAGCTTTTTAATCATTTCCTCCACTTTTCCTGATGAAGCATCAGGTAGCGGTAAATATGCCTAAACATGACATTCCTGTATCGTGTATCACAAACCAGCAAGATTGACCTTAAAACTGTTTTGCATGATCACATTTCCATTTAACAACTTAATTCTTTATTTCGTATAAACGTTGAAGTTCCAAAATACTAACTGTAAAATTTAAGTTCTTAGATTTATAGTATGATTATCAAGTATTTTTTAATATTCTAGTGTGCATGGTATTTAATATGACGATAGTTTTATGTGTAACTTTGCTATTGTGCTTAGTTACTTATTCATAGCAGTGTATTGCGTATCTAATAGTATAACCTATTTGTCTACGTTATTAAATTTTGTCTATTCTATAATAATGTTATCGGTTCTATCGCACTTCTGACACCACTGGGTACAGTGGAAACAGAATAACTGGTACCACCGAAGTTACTAATTACAAACCTTAAATAGACACAAACAGCAGTTATAAATCAACAAAGCACTCTTATTTGTCACAAAGCATTCAATTAAACTTTGTCCCACAATAAATGTCACCTTATTACAATTTTGCACTAATTAACATGCTAATCCCTTTTCGCCAAACCGCAACAACACTTCAATCCTCACTTGAATATCGCCAGGTCTAAACTAAACTGGACTTCAAATCCAGTATTTATCCAGTATTTCCGCCGCATTGCATTGTAGTGAGATAGCAAGTCTGGAAGCTGGTAGAGTAGTCAAGTAAATGTCTGGAAGGAACATCGGTGTCCGCGGTGCTGAGAGTGTTACGTAATTTTGGCGCGCAGAATGATCTCCAAATGACTGAGACAACCTCACGCGTCCAGGCGTGGAAATTATCAGTAGGCTCTCAGCGATTCGCTAAAAGCTACTTTGTTTAATACCGAAATAGTTTAAGAATTAGGCAGGTTAGGCTCCTTTATGTGAGCTGTTCAGCATGCGAGGAAGATAGTGTAGTCAGCAGAAAACGTCAGCAGACCATTACTGCTTCAGGGCGTTTCCCATTTCTGTAATGTCTAATCCATTTTCTCTATTTATTTTTTATTTACTATTCCAAGAGTCAACAATTCTTAAGAATTTTAAAAATCATATTTGGGCCCATTATCTCATATTGTGTAGTAATAGTAACCAGCCTATAGTAACCTATAATGTAAATTAAGATTGTCCCTAAAATTAATGTGTAAACTGTAATTTTCCTTTTCCTATTTATATCTGTCTTTATATTATGAGTCAACCGTCATGAATCAGGATTAAAGAAGTCATAAAACTAATTAAACAGTAACGGAAACAACACCCGCCTGTAATACTTGAATAGAAACTGGACGCGTCATATATACATTGTTTTGTGCAGAAGTCCGCCAGTACAGAAAGCTCTAATGTCGTAATTAGCAAAGTAATTAATTCGGTCTTGTCTGTGTCTGGTCATGACTTGTAGCAAAACTTTGTGGCCCACAATCCGCATAACTCAGGGTTGTTACTTATAATGCGTTTGAAAGTAGACCTAAACACTTCCTTGCGTTCCAGTGCTTTGAATCCTTGTGCTCCATTTAGTAATACTGGAAAAATTAATAAACTAACTTTTTTTCTTAATGCTATTAAACTTTAATTATTTTCAAACTTATTTCATCTTACATGAATTATTTATTGATTTTGGTTGGTGCAGTTGTCAGCGCACTTGCTTTCAAAGTCAGGTGTCACAGGAAGAATCTATGAAGCATGGATTAGCTCCCACCGGGAATGTCCAGCCGAACTCTGATCTTATCCATTAAAATGGTTACCTGGCCTAGAGTTAAAGGCGATCTAAGAGCGGTGTTAGCCATATTACCAACTTGGGAAAAATACCGTACAGCTGAAACAGTACAGCTAACTTTATTCACCTTAAGGGCAGATAAACAGTACGTTTTACTGTGATTTACGCGTACTCCTTCTAACAGTCTCAAATTGATAATTTGTAGGCATATTTATTATAAGAAAAATTGATGGAAAGACAAGAATGACTGTGTAACGAATGACATATTTATATGTCCGTGTTATGGCTAATTACGTTAAGTGATAAAATGTTTGAGGAACAGTTTGATGGTTTTAACATGTCAGGAGGATGACGGTAAATCAAATTATGAAGAGAACGTATGAAACCAAAATCACAGAAAACTAGAAGAGAGAGGCCATAGAACAGGAGATGAAAGAAAAAGCAGAGAAAAGAGGTTCTTGATGGTACGCTAAAGAAGATGTAGTATGGGATTGAGAGACATAGTTAAAAGGAAAATATAAATGTGAAATGAATATTTAATCTATTAAAGTTTTTTGATAATATGAGTGTATTAAAGTTTTTATTATATGAGCACTAAAGAGGGCATGTTACAAATGTAATTAACTTCATCTTCTTTTATTTCATTAAGTTATATGTATTTTTGGGATTTAATGATCTCGAATTTGAATACGTATTAAGAATTTGTTAGGTTGACATTTTGCTGTGGGCTACAACATTGTACTGGCGTAGACACTGACTTTGCATATTGACCTACATTATTTACGTTTATGGTAAAAATCTGTCGTCGATAACTTTATTTATTCTTACTATTGTTACCCGTGTCTTCTAGATTATGATCTTAAAACAGCGCACTAAATTATTAAATTCCAAATAAATTAATAATAATATTATCAATGTTTAGTAAGACGCTTATAAAACAGTCTTATTCTTACCTTTTGCATTAAATTAAGGTAAACAAGGTATCACATATCAAATTAAAATTTATGAGTATCAAGTATTTTATTTTATATTTAAATAAAATAGTACATATTATTTAACAAAACAACAAAATCTTTGCAGTTACATGAAAAGTTACAATTGTGTTCCTAAAATAGACACATTCCAAAACCACAGCCTGTCACTCAAGGCGACAGCCTTCTGAGTCTGTCATTTCCAATTTGCTACAATATATTTCATCGATCCATCCTCTAAGCAAACAGACAAAGTATAAGTGACATTCCAATAGAGTTACTATTAATATAGTATTTGGCGTAAACAAATTTATTGCCTTACTTTCAGTTTTTTAATACAGATTTACTCATTAAACAAAGTACAGAAAATAAGTAAGTGTAATATCCTCATTTCGTTTGGTAATTAGATTGTTATTTAGCGAATGAAGTACATAAAAAATATATAAATTATAACTGGGCACATGTAAGCTGAGTATAGATTTATATTGAGAAATACTGAAACGCGGAAAAAGTAATTTTATTTCTCTTCTTTCTTGTACCTCACGGTGTCTGGATATTAAGTTATCTGCTGTATGCTCACTGTTTTCTCCCATCTTGATCTGCACCAACGATTTTTCTCTTTGAAAATTATCTACATGATTTTGTTGTCCCTCTCAATTTTAAGTCACATTGTGGCCTTTTTTTAGACTTAATGCAAATATTTTCCTTCTTGAGGTAATTATCCTGATCAAGACACTGCAGTTAACGCGTTTCTGTTATTTCCCTCAATCGTAGTTCTAGCCTTTTCAAACGGTACTGTTTCTAACCATGATTATTTTTGTTACACCTATTTCCAATATTAAAGTGTTCTTTCCACATGACATAACATTTGATGTATGTTTATTCAGCATTTAGAGTACTGTGATACGTAAATTATTTGGTATGGAGAGAGTTTCATATTGATGCATATTTGCTCTCGTCTTTAGTATTATTATAATGTGTTTTGTGTGTGATAGTTTACTTATTTGTTTTTATTTCATCTACTTTATAAGTTTTATTTATTTTTCTTGATTTACTGATAATAATTAATCTAGATAATTTAGTTCTTCTACGTATTTTAATTGCTTTTTAACTATTTGTATACGTAAAAATCGTCTTTTTCCTTATTTTCTTTCGGTTACTTTTAAAATGTTTTCTCTCATTTATACGGCTTTCCATAGATTTTCTTTTAAATTATTCTATTGTATTAATCCACCGTATTAATTACGGTTTTCGTATTTACTCATAGGTTCCAGGTGATTTCTGCTCTACAGGTGGCAGTTTTGATTGTTTGTACGGAGTACGTGGTTCAGCCGTCTCAATCATAGTTGTTCTATTCTGTCTGTTATCGTTTGTGGAGTATTAACTCTTATTTCTAGTCTCCTCATTTGTAATACTGGCACCACGTCGTAAGTAATCAAACTCCACAGCCTCTACTCAGTTTCCAAACCTTACATTCATACACCAAAGCTGCCTCAAATATGATTTTCCCGGAGGTATGTTATCTTTGGAAAATTTTGCCAAATGGGAATTAATTGTGAAACCAAAATAACTACAATTCTATAAAACATTGAAAGGAGCCAAATAATTTAAAGAAATATTCTACATGTTTTACAAAAAATAAGATAATAAATTTACGTTTTATTGTTTGCTTAGTAAACCTGATCTCAAAACATCATTAATTTATTTCAAAAATTACTGCTTAAATAATTAATAATAAAGTCCATTCATTGGTGTATAAAGTTTTACTTGTCTTTACTGGGTTAACAACAACCACTACACTGAGGTTTTTTCTGCACCCTCACTAAAGCAATTCGAAGAAAGGCTTAGTCCTATTCAATAGTTTATTGAGATTGTCGTTGTCAAATGTTAATGTGTTAGTGTAGTCTGTAACCTTGTTTCACGTTCAGCAGTAACCTTTTTAATTACCATCACAATATCATCGATATCAAGGTCACAATGAATGTCACTATCACTGTTAAACAGTAGACCATTTACTATTTTATGTAACACTCTGTCGTGAAAATTTGGTTTCGTTTTTCTTAGAGTAGTGTAGCACACCCTAAAATGTGATGCTATAGTCTTAACTTAGTATCAAGGATTATCCCAAGATACATGGAATTATTGTCGATAGTCAATAGCAGCTGATTCCATACATTTTTTAGAAATTTACATAAATCGATTTCCGTTCATATAACTTTATTCTTGTTTTAATATCACAAATGTATAAATAGCAAACTTTGCGTGTGTGTTTACGTTGTATAAAAACATACAATCCAAATTTACAAAAAGCACTAATATTACAAAAAGCATAACAAACATTATTTATAAGAGGATCTGTTGTACAATTTGTATATTATTAAAGGAAAGAAAAAGCATCAGGATTAATATAAAAAAGGAAAGGAAAACACTGCAAGTATTTGCAAATTTTGGGCCAAAGGTTCACAAGAGGGAATAATGGATACGGCAAATAAAAGAAAAATCAACTTGGAAAGAAACCCTGTTGAAGAACTAAATAGTAGCATATAGGATAACAGAACCACAAAGAAAATTGTAAAGCAATTAAAAAAGAATGATAAAATCTATAAAAGTCAGCAGTTTTTAGGTATGATTGTTGGAATGTAACATATTTCAGAGCACTAAGAGCAAACAAAATGGATTTTTTTGAAGAAATTAAACCGGAAAACCAAAAAAAATAAATAAATAAATAAAACGAATAAATAAGATAAAATATGAAGGAAGATACATTCGCTTACGAAAGACAATAGAAATAAGAAGCCTCTATACCGGTTTTAACATAAAAAAATGTGATTATGTAATCTGTGGTTTTTGATCATGTTTTTAGAATTAATTTTAACATTATCGTGAAACTATCCTGCTTTCCTTGCAGTGTAGACTATAACACATGAGTCTCTTATCTCAAATAAGAAAAACAATATTTTTTTTAATACCGTAATACCGTAAAATATACTGTCGCAATCAGAGATATAGGCATATTGCAGATATTACAGTAATAGTTTTATTTCTAATAAAAATTTCTTCAATCGGGTTATTTTACAAAATTTATTTTATAACTAGAATAAAGTTTCTTGAAGTAATCCCTAGCTGTAATTAAAAAAGTCTAATTATTATGGTCCATATTCTCTCTTATCCTCTTATCTCTCCCATTCTCAAACACACGCGCGTGGGCATGCACACACAAACACAATGTAAGAAGATATAAAAATAGATATTGTACTAATTATCTTTTGAACTAAAGTGCCAACGTCGCCTACCCAGTCTTTGCAGGTGAAGAGTTGTCTGGCTATACAAAAATAACTTCGTTGATTGTTGTTAAATCTTTCGCTGATGACTTGTCAATATAAAATTGCTGTACTGTAAATATTTTCTTCTGATATCATTACAGTTAATCGACAAAGTTTTTCCTCTATAGTTTATAAACTTTGTGTATATTCCATTAAGAGTATACGAAAAGCATTTAAAACTTTCTAGAGCTCTGATGGAAATTGCAAGGGCAAAGAACTATGTAAAAACTTTTGGCTTATCTCTGAACCTGACAAACGGTTGGCAAACGACCTAATCTTTACAACTTAAAAATTTTAATTATCATCGGATAGTTAACTTTATTCATATATCTGACGTCTATTACTAGTTTCCCCCAAATTTATTTACGATCAAATACGAACAATAAAAAAAATTTAACAACCAAAGAGTATTTTTATCTTCATTATCTCTGTTAGTTTCTACATGAACCTGTCTTTCAGAATTATTGCTTTCAAAATGCAGTGCTACAAAAGGAAATTGAGAATCGAGTGAACAGTCTGAATGAGGAATAGGGAGGTTTTGGAGAGAGTTGGAGACAGAAGAAGTTAACGTGAGACTCTTTTCAGGAAATGGAACAGATTGATAGGATGTATTCTGAAGAACCAAAGTTTCATTAATATATGGAAAGAAGAATGGCGTGTGGAAAACAGTATACAGCAAGATAACAGTCTGCGTTTTCGACTCAGATTGTTGATGATATGGATTTGGCAGTAATACCGAAATGATACTGACCCGTGATAGGGATAACTGGAGGATTGCATCAAGCCAGTTGGAAGGATGGTGCTAAAAGAGGTAATGATCACAAAGCCGATCAAAACTCAAGGGTGTAAAGACTACAAAAATACCTATCTAATAAAAGATTCTTAAAATAATTAGGATTCGTGGAGAGGTAACAATGTTGAAATAAATACCAAAAAACCTACAGACATGTTAAGTGAATGGATAGGAACGGATTACCAGCAATGGTTTTGGTACTGAAACCTGTTGAAAGGAAGAGAACAGTCCGCCCTACAAGTTGGAAAGTAGGAAAAAATAACGCTATGATGGATTTGGCACTGGCAGAGAAGATGATAAGTAATAGTCAGGAATATAGATTGGGAAATATAAGCCGGTACCGTTTATTGTAAGCTGGAAAAAATGTCAAGTCATTTTAAGCTGTTTTATATTGTTTGTGCACATGTTACAAAAAATATACATCGGCTGAAATTATAAAATATTTTAAAACAGACAATTATTAATAATGAATATTATTTGTTTTTTACAGAAGAATATATTTTTTGTGTATATAATTTGTTTTAGATTATTTCATCAGTAGGCCTACTTTTAACTGTCGTCCTCATAAATATTTATACTGCTGAAGATAACATGAAGAAATTCTTCTGAGATATTGTAAAGCAAATTGTGTACTAGAAATATATAAAGAAATTGTATAAATTTGTATTTTATAAAAGAAATAAATTATTTTATAAAATAACAAATAGAGTCTGTTAGTAATAATTAATAACTATAATAAAACGAGAATGATCGAAACCTAAAAATATATTAATTAATGCCGTAACGTAATCAGTCTTGTGATTTACAGTTTTCGTTAAGACGACAGGTTTCGGGAAAAATTTCCCATCATCAGTAACAAGCTGCTTCAATGCTTTAAGATAAAAAGGTGATTTTGTCTTTCAGTTGTTAGGATGGGATAATTAATTTCATTGGTAAGGGGAATTTGGCAGAAAACACATTAAATTTTATTTCTTTAGTGATATTAAGCTTTAATATTTTAATTATAATATAAATTTTGTAATTTTGTAATTACAGATAAATTTTGTATTTACCACATAAATGTACAGATTTACCGGTATGTGTACTAAATATTGTCAATTCTATGAAGTTACCTCAAAGGACGCTATGTTTTCTAGACAAAACCATTCTGGTCATTTGTGTAGAGAACAATTCCGTCTTACTGTGTATGTCGCACGTCGTTACTTAGCAATGACAAAGATTATTTATAATCTGAAAAAGTGTTGTGACTCGGCTCAGGGAATAATTTTTTAATATTTTACACTCTACAACAAAACGTCCGTCATTAACTTTGGTCTAACCATTATTAACTTCATGGCATTATTTTTATAGTTAATTTTTATTGTATTTATTTTATATTACATAATGTTTTATTTTTTATTTGAATACGTAATTTTTTTCTTGCTGAATATTTAGTTTTATGAAAATGTAATTATGTAATAAAGTGTATTTTATTTTATATTTCACATATCTCTTCAATTACGTTGAAAGTTACTGACATACGTTTAGGATAAATTCTTCAGGCTTCAATATGAAGCAACAAATATAGAAAAAAAGTGGTAAACCACCAGATAATCAGAATACCAATAATCTACAACTAAGCCAGATGTACAAACAGTGGTTAATGCAATTTATAATCTCTCTAGTTGCAACTTAAATCGTCTATATAATTTGCTGCAAAATGAACAAAAGTTTTGAAAAGACTTATAAAGAAAGGCTTGACTTTTGAAGTGGCCACGGAATAATGGGGTTTCTATTCCTCTCAGTAAAGTAAGAGAACTTGTGATTAATGATTCCTTCAATAGTATTCAACTGTTTTCTTTCATCTATAGAGCCGAAAATATTAAATTTATTCTGATACACTGTTTGTTGAAATGGTAAACTGAAGGAAGTGACTAAACCCTGAAAGTGCAGTAGAAGAGGCTATCGGTGCAGCAGAAGTTACGATCAACTTTATACCTTGCGGGAGAAATTTAATGAGCCTAATAACTGTTCATAAAATATATTGAATCGTACAAATTACAAATCGTAATCATTATTGAACATGTGCATAACATTCTATGTGTTGTTACAAACCATACTCTACAGTAGAAGAAATATAAATATACTTTGTAGCCAAAGTTGTCAGTAGGAAGGTTGTTTACAAATTTGTTCTAATTTGGTAAAAAACCGTACTATTAAATAATACGGTATTTCATAAACAGGACATTACACGTTTTCCAGAAACTCCTGCCAAACGACATCCATCGTAATAAATTTGTTTTTACGTCTCGACCTAAATAATTGTCGTTGTCCTCACAAGCTGAGATAGGTGATTGGAGGAACGTACTAAAAGACGTAACAATGAAGACCATCTTCAACAAGGTTATCAACCGCTACACTTAGTTCTCTCAGACTTTTGACGTAAAAATGTGAAAAAAATATTAATACTATGGAAGACGTCTGACAAGGGTTTCCCAAACAAAATATAGGACTACCATTAGTATAGTAAAATTAATATCTAATATCTACACGTTAAAAAGTAATTTATGTTTTATAAAACGTTACTACGAAACAATTTTTAACGTTCAGTACTTTAAAGCCATTAAAATTAAATCTGACTGTAGCAGAAACAATTTCATATCACACAGAAATAAATTTTATTTACATTATCTTTTAATATACATCGATTAAAACTAGTCAACAAGTATTGCTATTTATTAGGATGAAACTATACAAAGTTTTACATGATAATGCCATTAATGCCAAGGCTAATACAGGCAATATAGACGTATAAAAGTATTTGAAACAATTACACAAAGAAAGGAATTAAGCAAGATGTTTTTATAATGAAAGCAGAACATGTGATACAAGTTCACATCCTGCACAACAATTGTTTTAAGAGCTAAACTGTGACAATAATAGAAAAGCAATCCCGAAGAATGCCACTTGTTGGTTAAAAGAGCACTTTTTTTTTTGATCGGCGCGCTATTCAGCAAAGGTCATAAGAATGTTTGAACGCTCAGCTCTTTGATGTAGTTAAATAAACTACTACTGGTTGATGCGCACCGTGAGGACTAAAATGTTGATTGGAATCCAGGCACGGTGGACCAAAAAATGGATGGTCCCGGTCCGAGTGGACCGAAACTGATGAATAAAAGTAATGTTCCACAAGTGTGGACAGGAAGAATTAATTAGTTGGGCCCAAGTGGGCGAAAATTATGTTTCTTGAATTATATTCTGTTGGCTGGTCTTCCATGGTGATTGAAGATGATGTGTAGAATGAATTAAAAATTACATTAAGAAATAAAAAGAAGTGGACTGTATACGAATAGTTTTAATAGTGACTGATTACATTACAGCTGTAAAAATTGAAGTAGGCTGGCTAATGCTGCGTATTGAATTGATATAAATTTAGTTAATCATGAAGAGGGCCTAGTCGGCCATAATAGAAAATAATAAGGCCTAAAGCCTACATTTAATGTCGACACTAACTTGACAGAGAAAGTTCGGCGAACCGAACGCCGAGAAAACTGAATGTGCACTGGGCAAGGTACAATCACGCGAACGTTGATGCGATATATAAATCAGATTAGCCAACCTAGAAAAATAAAATCATCGCGCTACCGTCCATAAACTGCCCGTCAAAAATCAAAAAGATTTTTTAATACATTTTTAATAAATTAGAATACATTTACAATTTAATTCAACATAGTGCAGTTCTTAGTAACGAGAATCAGCTTCAAGGCTAAGTTGAACCTTGATTTGAGATTAGATAACGGCAATCGGCCGCCAGTTTAGAGATAAGCATGCAGATAGGCGACTGTAGGCCAAGGTTTGGCAAACAGCTGTTTCATGAACCAATAAGTCTGGTTAACCACTATTACTGACACAAGTGTGCACAGTATGTAACATTATAAAACATGAAAGGAAAATACATAATATGCAAGTCATAGAGTTACCTTAATGCTAGCTAAGGTCCGTAGACCTGTACAGAGAGTTCATTACATGAACAAAATTGTTGTTGAACATGTTGCAGTCGCATGTTTTTATTGTATATTCAGGAGGGCGACATGTATCGACCTAGACATGATATTCCTGAAGTTTCAGGAATTTACAATATGTAACAATATGTGGGCAAGCTAGATGCTGAATGTAGCCCAGATATGACATGTATGTCATAATTTTAAATAAAGAATTATGCATGCTTACCTACAAAAATGAATAAAATATGAAGTACAATGTGAATAAATTAGACGAGACAGTTACAGACGGCAGACGCTTACAATAGTTTTACATCGACACAATTTATGTGAATACAACAACAATAACTTGAATAATTACAAGATAAATAATTGTAATGTCAAACAACAATAGAATACCGAAATTACAGAAACAATTTAACAATTTAAGACATTCCCAAAATAGTACATATTTATCAGAAACCATATAAAGAAATGAATGCATGGTTACTTAACAGCAAAACATGCGAATATTATGCAATAACATTTCATAAATAAGACCACCCAAAGACATGCAATACACCCCATAACATCAATGAAAATGTGTGACATAGTATGCCACAAAAATGAACATACAATACAAATATTAAGATATCACCAGAACTGTAATAATCAGAAGCGTGCCATGACGCAAAGTTGACAAAAATATTGTGACAATCTATCACAATTATGTTGACCAAATGGTCGTAATAAATAATAAGCCAATGGCGGAATAAAGCCGCATTGCGCTATAACCATAATGTCAAATCTCGTCTCGCGCTGGCAATAGACATAATTTATGTATTGGTCTCCGCAAAACACCCGTAGGCGTGCGAATGTCCACGACGCGAACCAAGTTATCTGGGCCGGGAAATGTGGCGATGATCACGCCAAATTTCCAGGCTAAAGGAGGCAAGTTATCCTCAATGATCAAGGCTAAGTCACCAATGGAAACATTATCTTTGGCAAACCTCCACTTGTGACGCTGTTGCAACTGGTGCAAATAATCGCGAGACCACGCCTTCCAAATGTCCCGGACAAACCTCTGAATCAGCTGCCAACGACCAAGACGAGAAACAGGAAAGTGAGAAAGGTCTGGGTCAGGAATCGCAGTTAGGGGCGCGCAAATCAAAAAATGGCCAGGTGTAAGTGGCACCGGGTCGTTAACATCCGAGGAAATAGCAAATAAAGGTCGAGAGTTCAGACATGCCTCTATCTGAGATAAAACGGTCGTGAACTCTTCGAAGTTTAATATAGATTTGCCTACCACGCGCCGAAGATGAAATTTCAAACTCTTGATGCCACTCTCCCAAAGGCCACTGAAATGAGGTGAGGAGGGCGGAATAAATGACCATGATATCCCCTGAGAGGATGTGAATGACTTAATCGAGGTGATGGCATCCTTATTGTGCCAAAAGTTGTAAATGTCATGTAAGATGGTGCGGGCCTTCCTGAAGTTCGTGCCGTTGTCGGAGTAGAGCTGACTGGGTATACCCCGACGTGCCATAAAACAACGTAAAGCAGCTATAAATGCGCTGGCAGTAAGGTCGGACACCAATTCCAGGTGAATGGGCCTAGTTGCCAAGCAAACAAACAGAGACACGTACGCCTTAGTAAGAGTTCTAGACTTCTGCCCGCCATGACGAATCATGAAGGGACCACCATAATCAACCGCGCAAAATAGAAACGGCCTTGAAGGAGTGACTCTAGGGGATGGCAAAATGCCAAGCCTCTGGACCTGCTGTGTGGCGCTGAACCGGATACACTTGAGACACTTACGAATAATGGAACGGATGACTAGCCGGGCATTAACAATCCACCAACGCTGACGCAGTGAATGATGCACGAGCTGAGCACCAGCGTGAAGTAAGCGAATGTGTTCGCGTTCGATGATAAGGCGTGTGACATGCGCCGAAGGGGGTAGTACGATAGGATGTTTCGAATCGTAAGGTAACTGGGAATGCTGCAATCGTCCGCCCACGCGTATCACTCCAGAGTCGTCAAGAAACGGGTCGAGAGAAGCCAACTTGCTTCTGATGGAAACAGAAGATCCGTTCCGAAGACAACTAATTTCGCCTGGGTAGTGGATCGATTGAGATTGTTTTATGAAGAAATTGAGAGACTGATGAATTTCTGCAGGGGTCAGATCGCCCGAAAGTTTGTCCGCAGATGAGTGTCTAACATTTCTGATGAAACGAAAACAGTAAGCGTATACACGTGTCAGCCGGTGTAACGAGGAAAAGTCCAACGATAAGTCAACAGCCAGGGTAGACATTAGCGAACGGTTATGTGTAGTTTTCTCTTCCGCGGTGACCTCCGAAGATGATGGAGTGGCCGGTACGAAAGATGGGAAAGGATTAGACTCTGACGATTGAGACAGACAGCCAGGACCGTGCCACCAAAGCGAGCAATCGCGCAAAGTGTCCGGGAAACACCCCCTAGATATAATATCAGCAGGATTGCGTCGCGAATCAATGTGATGCCAGATATAAGTTTGCGTGCGACGCTGAATTTCAGCAACCCGATTAGCGACGTATGTTTTCCAACGCGTAGACTGCGCATGAATCCAGTAAAGAGCCACCATAGAATCGGAATACAAATGTACATCATCAATAAACGAATGAAGAGCAGGAATAATTTTAGATACGAGTCGCGACAATAACAAACAAGCGCAGAGCTCGATGCGAGGTAATGACACTTGGCGTAGGGGAACCACGCGAGATTTTGAACACAAGAGACGACAGGAAGCAGTAGCATCTTGATAAATGACTCGAATATACACACAACAGCCGAACCCTCTCTCGGACGCATCCGAAAAACCATGCAACTGAACTGTAACCGCCTCACGGTTGCAACGAATAGATCGCGGGACCACTATTTTACCAATCAGACTTAATTTGTTACACAAAGAATGCCAATCCGAAAGTGACTGACCGGAAATCGGTTCATCCCAACCAAGCTTACAAAGCCAGATTAAGTATATGAGTATGTATAAGTATACACATAAGTATATGTAGTAAGTGTGTGACGCTACTAAATTGATAGCGCCATGATCGATGAGTGTCGTGTGCCCAAGATCCTTACATTCTTTGGTAAGGTCCGCGTAGTCGCGAGCAAGCTTGGGATCGCGCCTGAATCGACGCTCCAAGCTTAAAAATCTTGATTCGGCACTTGTGTAAGATTCCCCCAAGTGGGATCTTGAATGGGAGCGACACTATAAATCTACCCTCGGGGTTGCGCTGAGTTGAGCGCACAAAATGCTCTTCGCAAGCCGACTCGCTATTAGGGGTATCGCCGGGGATCGTTTCTGCCTCCCAAAATCTCTCGAGAGATTGCAGGATTTGGCTGTCATTGTTCCTTGCCAAGAACGAAACAGCAGGACCCCGGGTGTGGCAGTGTTTGGGCAGATTGCCGGCCAAAATGTAACCCAGTTTTGTCTCCTGAATGATAGGGAAGTTGGGTCCGCGTGTGTACTTATTAGCTAATATTAAATCCAGATAAAATTGTGCCCCCAATAGTATGTATTAAAATCTGGGTCGGCGAGAAAAATTTTATTTGGAATGTGGAACCGGTTGATGTCAAACGAGATTGAAGGCAGATTATGAGTTAAATTAGATAGGACGGCACATTTGGCCTCGAAACTATGTCTCTGATAGCGAGACATAATACGCACAGAAACAATGTCAGTAGCGCAACACGCTGTGTTGCTTATTCCTGTAATTGGAATATTAGATCGGGTTAGTTTAAGGTGCAACCTTTTCGCAAATGATTTCGTACAAAAATTGATCTGGGACCCGGCGTCAAGAAGTGCCCGAGCCTTATGCCTATTGCCAGCCTGATCAATGACATATACAACCGCAGTGGATAAAAGTACATTGTTTTTACACTGTAATTTGAATGAGCAATAGTTACTGCTGGCAGCTGCTGATTTCGGCACGTAATTAGCGTGCAGCAAGGTGTGGTGACCCTTTGAACAAATTTTACAAACCTGTTTACTTTTACAATTTGTTATCAGATGACCTGCTCTAAGGCAGTTAATACAACATTTATGATTTGCAACCAATTGCCCCCGCTCAGCGGCACTTAATATGCGAAAATTATTACACATGTAAAGCGGGTGGTCAGATTTACAGCACACACATGAATAATGCCTTGCCGCTGCGTGATAACTCTTAAAGGTACTGCTGCCAGCAGTATTTCTTAAGCTACATTTCTCAAATTTATTGTTTGGTTTTACACTAGGTTTGTTGAATTGCTGTCCGGATTCAATTGGCATTGTATTTTCTAAAAGTTGTCGGCGCAAATTCAAAAAATGCGTAAAGTCTTGAAAACTGGGCAAGTTGTCAGGGTCTATGGACTCCTTCCAACGTTTTAAAGTAATAGGGTCAAGTTTGGTGGAGAGCAACTGTATGGTAATAAACTCAAATAGGTTTACGGACAGCTTCATTGCCGCCAGTGAATTAACGGAAGACGTTATAGTATTCGTAAACTCCGCCAAGCTTTGAACTGAGTCCTTTATTGTGGACTTAACCTGAAGTAGGTTCTGTACATAATATTTGGCTAATATAAATGGATTATTGTACCTCTCGGACAGCAAGTTCAATGCTATTACATAATTTTCTTGACAAATTGGTAATGATTTAATTAAGTCTAATGGTTCACACTTCACCGATGAATGCAAGTAATGCAGTTTCTGTACTGGCGTTAAATCTGATCTTGAATGCACTAGATCATTGAAAATTGAATAGAAATGTTGCCACTCAAGTATGTTGCCTGAGAAGCAGGGCAAACTTATCGGCTTTAAATGCACAGGCGTCGATAGTACAGGAGGCACAGTCTGAGTATTAAAAGTGTCAAGGAGTTGTAAAATGTTTGCCTCAGTTGAGTATATCGTTTCCTCAACCTCCACTCGGTCTGCCTGAGCAGTGCTCGCGTCTTTACTGATAAGCTCTATCTCAGACTGTACTTCGTCGTACTTCGAGGCTAAGCTCTTAAGACTTTCTAATCTTACAGTCAGAAAATATTTTGTAGTTAAATTAATATCAAAAGAATTTACCGCGGATTGTATCCGCACTATCGCGGACTTTAATCCGCCTCTCTTCCTGGTCAGCACCTTGAGGCCTTCTTCAGACATTTTTTTACGCACCTTTTTACTGTTGCTGGTGGTACCTGGTTGGCGACTTCCCGCAGCGTCGGCTCCTTGGTGATGATGGTGAACAGCTGGCAAAGATGACCACTTTGAGGCACTGCAGCCGGCAGGAACTTGCTATTACGTTGCCCGAAGATGACGAGCGAAATGGCGACGCAAATCACGCCACGGTCACATTAGCTGACGTGCTAATCCGCCCGTGATGGCCAGAAAAAGATGTAAAAGATGTTAAATGGAAATCCAGGTCCGGAGTGACCAAAAATATGGATGATGCGCACCGTGAGGACTAAAATGCTGCTTGGAATCCAGGCACGGTGGACCAAAAAATGGATGGTCCCGGTCCGAGTGGACCGAAACTGATGAATAAAAGTAATGTTCCACAAGTGTGGACAGGAAGAATTAATTAGTTGGGCCCAAGTGGGCGAAAATTATGTTTCTTGAATTATATTCTGTTGGCTGGTCTTCCATGGTGATTGAAGATGATGTGTAGAATGAATTAAAAATTACATTAAGAAATAAAAAGAAGTGGACTGTATACGAATAGTTTTAATAGTGACTGATTACATTACAGCTGTAAAAATTGAAGTAGGTTGGCTAATGCTGCGTATTGAATTGATATAAATTTAGTTACTCATGAAGAGGGCCTAGTCGGCCATAATAGAAAATAATAAGGCCTAAAGCCTACATTTAATGTCGACACTAACTTGACAGAGAAAGTTCGGCGAACCGAACGCCGAGAAAACTGAATGTGCACTGGGCAAGGTACAATCACGCGAACGTTGATGCGATATATAAATCAGATTAGCCAACCTAGAAAAATAAAATCATCGCGCTACCGTCCAACTACATAGTACACATATAAATACGTAGTGCTAAAAAGTGTTTTAAAGTTGGTGATACATCCATCATAATGTTGATAACCAAATGTTAAGGTACAGGAGAGCGTAAAAAAGTGTTTTCTGGAAAAATCAAACGGAAATTTAAATTATGTCATACACTAAGTAACGAAATAAATAAGGCGTCATAATGGAAGAATACACAGGACATAAATAACGCTATTCATACGATACGAAATACAATTAGGATGAATGAAGATGGATGGATTATAATTGTAAAAAATAACTGAGTATCTGAAGAAGAACAATGTAACCTACTGAATACGGTTGCAGAAAAAGGGAAGGAAACGTACAAGTTTACCGATTGTGGTCTGTGTGAGTCTGTCCGAAGTCTTCAACTGAAGCTGCTCCTATGATGACCGTTCCTGACCTGCTTGTTTAAGTTCTTAGTAATTTTCCCCCATCAGCAAATCCGTCAACACACCATATCGTCTTCTCCTTTTTCTCTTAATGTTGCCTTCTACGTTAGTTATGTAAATAATCCCTAACAGATTCCTTAGGATGTTACAAATTTAAATTAAATTATTGCTCTCTTATAATCAAATTTTCCCTTAAGAGTTTACCTGCTTTCTCCAGTTAAACTTTCAATTAATTGCCACATCCACATTTCTAAGGTTTTAAAATATTTCCGTTTCTTTTTTATAATGAGAAAGAAATATCTGACTAACATTAACAATGCTCTGAACAAAACACAAAAAAGTCGTTTTTCAATTAATGTTTATTTCTCTGCTAGTTAAAAAATTTCTTATTCAAACAAATGCTGTTTATCTAAATAAAATTCTAAGCTTTAAAACTTCTGTAAGGAATTTATAACACGCAATTATTTTAAGAAAATAAAAATCGCACTCGTCCCAACCACTATGTTATTTTATGACTGTCACTGTGGCGTTTGTTTTAGACAACCTAAAAAAACAAAATTCCTCTTCTTGTTTAGGCTTACGTAAATTTATATTAAATTGCTTTAAGGATGTACTTACTTTTATGGCAGTCTACAGCTTATACTGTATCCTAGTCACGTAGCACATATACGAGGCTCAGTTGAAAATTTCGCGGAGCTCATCTGTAGCTTAGCGGTAAAACTAAAATTTTTTGTGCACTGCAAGACTTGTATTTTATGTGAACTCTTGTTAATTTTCAAATCTATCTGTCAATTTGTTCATTGTTTATATGCTAATTGTTTAAAACTGACGTGCCATGCGTGTTTTGAAAACGTACCAAATCAAACATCGTGGTGTGATTCTATGTTATAAATTGTTTAGCGCCAATGGAAATTCAAAACGAAATTGTAAATGTGTCAGGAGATGCTGCAACTTCAAAACCAACGGTTTGTAACTAGGCACTTGAGTTTAAACGTAGTCTCACTGAACGCCCAAAAATGCAACAACTCCAAATGCGGCAGCCATCTTGCACAACGCTTTTTCACACCAAGTTCTTGAATTAAAGTATGATCCACACGCTCATATTGCACGGTGAATGCAAGAGGGCCATAAGTGCATACAAAATTTGGAAATTGAGTTATGGCACAATATTAACAGATTAAAGAGAGCTGTATTAAATACAATTGAGCCATAAGTGATATCATCAAAGATACAGTTGCTATAAAAATGTGTCCTTATGCTGTTGAAAATCTGGAACACACATTTTAATGCAATACAGCCACATGTCATTTGTGGCTGTATTGCATGAAAAGAAAAAGCTATATTTAGGAAGGTTTTAAATGAAAGCGGCCATAACTGTACTTGTGTCCATACATGAGAGTAACATAGTTTTAGTTTCTTAAGCTGGCAGCACTTGTTCCTTTTCCTGCCTTTTTCTATAGCTTTTACATTTTGTTAGTATAATAAATGTTAAAGATTATTTTGTTTTATTGTGTTGAGGTTCACAGAATGTTTCCATACAGAACATTGCTGATTCAGGTGAAGTTAAATGAAAGAAATGAAGCAATGAGGTAAGCTTTATTTAATACTTATGAATCAGCCGTTGCTTCAAGTGTTACATAACGAAGTACAAGATAAACAGAAGACAAGAGGACAGAAACGAAAAGTAGGGGAAAGTGAATGGAAGAAAAATGTAGTGAAAAGAAATAAGGTGAGACACACATAGACTCAAAAGGAAATCATGTACAAGAAATGGTAATGAGAAAAGACTGCCAGGGGAATTGCCATTACAAATGTAAGCAAATTCAAGGTGACCAATGTGCTAAAGATTTTTAAGATGTTTTGGAAGCTTGCAGAAATTAACAAACAATGATAATATACAGCTACCTGTATGAACAGATCGAAACCTCAATATCGGAGAGTTATAGGAGGCACTACAAGAAATATAATTGATGAGTACCACTTTAAAGCAGATGGAGAAATATATCTTGTTTGTGAAAACCTCTTCCTAGATTCATTAAAAGTAGGAGACTAAATGATACGGAATATTATCAAGAAGACAACAGATGGAACTGTCAAAGATGAAATTGGCAAACACAACAATCAAACTACACTCGAGTCCACACTTAATATATAATATGTTCAAAAACATATTAATTCTATACCACGAATCGAGTCTCATTACCGGCACACAAAAAAACAAGTAAAGATATGTTAGTGGTGGAAAAACATTAGGAGATCTACACAGAAATTATGTAAAGGAGTGCCAGAGACAACAGAAAAGATATGGAAATTACTCAGCCTACAGCAACATTTTTTTGACAGAATTTAATATTAGCTTTTTGTCACTAGAAAAGAGCAGTGTTTATTCTGTGATAAATGTAAAAGTTCATGTGTAAAAGAATTTCTACAATTTGAGTATAAAAATCGTCATAAAAAAGTTAAATTAAGCAGAGAAGAAAAGGCCAAACATGCAGCGTTTGCAAAGGAAAAGAAGTTCATCACAGAATTCTATGATATACACAGTCCTCCCAAATCCTTGTGATAACGTTTCTGTTGTATATTATAAACAGCGCCTGTCAGTTCTGAATTTTACAGTTTACGATATTGGGAGAAGTACAGGACATTGATATGTTTGAGATGAGGGTGCTGACAAAAGGAGTTCGAATGAAATCGGTTCATGTGTTTTTCAGTTTTTACAAAATGAATGCAAAGGAGAGATGGTTGCCTTTAACTCCGACAACTGTAGAGGACAACAAAGAACAAACACATTATGCAGTTTTTGCTTGTAATATTTCGAGCATTACATATAAATTTTTAGTAACCGGTCACAACCAGAATGAACGAGACCGTTTGCATTAATTATACGAAGAAAGCTAATCCTAAAAAGTGAACCTATTTATGTACCTGGACAATGGGCAACCATAATCCAAAAGGCTGAAAAGAAAGGCATTCAGTCCTTTTAAAGTGACAGAAATGGATACACCAGACTTCATGAATTTCAAAAATCTTCCAAATTTTTTCGGAAACCTTTCACAGTAACAAAAAATAATGAGAAAGTTTCTTGGCTTGACATAAGAGAAATCAGAGCAGAGAAAGAAAAGCCACTTTAATTTTTCTACAAAACACATTTTGGCGAAGATTATAAGAAAATACACACACGAAAAAATACAAGAAACAAGCCTTCATTACCAAAATTGAATTGTGCAATTAACTATCCAACAGAAATAAGATGACAAGAAATGAGATTTAATACCTCTCTGCCAAAGCGGAATTATAAAGAGCAATTTATAACTCATTGTATGAAAATATAACCCTTATGCCATCAAATTAAAAAAAAGATGTAGATTCAGATGAACATGACCTGTAAGTTTATTCAACATTTTGTAAGGATTGAAATCATTTTCATTTTCAAAATAGATGTTCTGTGTACTGTTAACCTAATTATTGTTATTAAAAGAATATAGACCACTCAGTAATAAAATTAACACTTTGTTTTGATTATGTTTATTATATTTTGTTTACTACTTTCAGTAGTTACTTAATTATGCCTTTTGTAATAAATTATGTTTACTATGCTTCAGTTATTAAAAGATGTTGTAAAATAACAACAAAAATAAATTTTAACAACTATAATTTAAAAAATTATGAAGAAAACAGATAATGTGTACTATTTTTATAGCACTTATGGCTGTTTTCAGTAAAAACAGATTTCAGTTCTTGAATATATTTTTTGTTGTAGACGGCCATAAGTGCAATAAAACAGTTACATGTCATAGAAAAACAGGAAATTTTTATACTAGCATTTAAAGAATTAAATTTTATTAAAAAGAATAAAAATGTATTATGAATATGCGCTTATCAATTTTTAACAATCATTTGAAACTTAAAACTCGATTTCCCGCAAATGTCTCTTTTAGCACTTGTGGCCCTCTACGTTTCAAGGTGCGATATGAGATGCCTAACATTTCAGCAACGTCATCCACTCCTCAATCTACGGTCTTCCAAATTGCTATATTTTTTTCAATAATGGCATTTTTTGTTGCACGTTTTGGACGTCTACTTCTGGATAATACTCAGTGCTTGTACGATCACGTTTAAACTCGAGTGTGTCCCACTTACCGTTGTTTCTGAAGGAACTTACATCCTCTAACACACCCTAACACATTTACAATTTCTTTTTGATTTTTTAGTTGCGTTAAAACGTTTTTAACAGAGAATTCATCACAACACGATGTTTAATTTTGTGCATTTAGAAACACGCGTGACAGGAAAATTTCAAACAGCTGGTAAAAATAGAATAAATTGAGAGATATATCTGGAAATTAACAGGCTTAACGCGAAATATACGTCTTGCAGCACACGAAAGATTTTAGTTATACAACTGAGCTATAGTCGTCGCTCCGCGAACTTTTCAACTGACCTTCGAATATGAATTATTTTATATGTTGCCTCTCCTTTGCCTCTGCTTCTTGGATGTCAACATTCCAGGATAACAAATTTCTACTCGGCTGTCTTCTATTGCTTACTTTTTAAGGTCATTTTTTAGTCACCTTTGAATATTCATCTGCTGGAGGTAACCACATTATGTAAGATAGTTCCGGGTTGAGGGATCTAACGTATAAAGTATGTAATAATTTTCTGGTTTGTTCAAAATTTCATATTCTAAATTCTACTCAGTATATTTCCAGTAGTCCTTTTTCGTCCCACTACTTTATTTTCCTCAATTTTTTCCTATTATTAATCTGCTGTTTTTCTTTTTACAGACTTTTACTATGCCAGGCACCGTTTGTTATCTTCATTTCTTCCATAATTTTATTGATCTAGCCATGTTAAAGCTGATATTCGTCTGTTTCTTTTGGATAATGGTTGCTACTAGTAATCGTTTGGCCAGTTTGGCTTATTATTCTCGCTTACTTTTGCACGTTCTATTCAGATAACCGTAACAGAGTTGTACTGCTTTGCCTTTTGAGGTCTTTCAATGGAACGTGTTACTGTCGTGTGTCTCCATATATCTTCAGTTTGGATTTTACCATGTCGTGTTACTTCTAGACACACTTCCGTGTTACTTAATTATACGGATTTTACTTTATCCCTCAGTTTATCTCTAACGAGTCACTTTTTTTGTAATGTATTGTTACGACGGTTTCACGAATTGATGTATTCTACAGTGGAAACAAAATGGAGACATCAATCAAAACACTAATTACCAGCTTTAATTAGTCAAAAATAACAACTTGAAATCAACACAGTATCTCATACAATAATTGAAGTTAAATTTGTCCACACGCAATAATAATGTCGACTATTAAAGTTCCGCACTAATTAAAAACACAATAACCACTTTACACTAATCCGCAACAATCACTTGCTCCATACTCTATAATATCGCCAGGTAGCCTATAGACTTCTAAGCCGCCCGTAGACTCATATATATACCCCACAGAAAATCTAGAATAATTTTCCATTCTTTTGGGGGCCCACCGACATAATTTGGAACAGTTTGGTAGCTACTTGATAGTGGTGCACCACCTTGATAGAGACGTTGCACCTGCTGGCCTAGCCGAGAAATGGCTAGGATGACGCTCTCGAAAAGTCAAGAGCTTTGTGTAATTGTCGTAGCAGTATTCTGTTTATTTAGTTGTAGCAGAATTACCAAGCTTGCAAAATAATACACATTATGACAATATTCTAACGTTCTTAGAATATTAGAAAAATTTAACAAAATGTACTACTAGGCATTACCCCACTTACAACTAAGTGCGGCCGTGTGGAGACACAAAGCCTCAACATATTGAAACTGTAAATATTACGGAATGGAGTTTAATGGGAGTGGGGAGACATTATTAGCCGCTTTTACGTACTTCTGTGACAAAAACTTCAATAACTCAGTCACACGAGAAAACAAAAAAGAGAAATCCTATTGCCGTGCTCGGCTCGCAGAAGCGACTTTAAAAACTGGCCGCCTGCCGTAAGGCATTGTTCTATGACACAATGTTATGTTCTTTTTTAAAGTGTTACTATGTGCAGCACAAAATTTTTATTTGCAGTAAACTATTGAACATACAATTTATATCTATCCGTTGACAAGTTAAATGAAATATCACTATTTTAATTCTTTCTTTCTTTCACTATGAATATTTTATGAGAAATATCCCGCCAGATGTTGTTTTGGATATAACAAAGAATTTATAAATTTATAGCCTACCTATGATAGTGGATAACTGAAATATTTTTTTAGGCATTTACACAAAAGTCTCAAGTTGGACTGGGTTTTTAGTAGTGGACGTGTAAAATTATATAATTTTATAGAATTCGAATCATTAATTTGCACTGCAATGTTTTAAAGGAGTGTACATGATTATGCTTCTGGAATTGAGTTTCTAGAAATTTATACGAAACTTGAAAATTTGAAAATTTAGAACTTGATTAAGATTAATTTATTCATTTTAATTTTTTTTAGTTTTATACTTAGCAATTTGTCTGAACGGTTTTTCAGTTTGAAGTGTACAAAGATTATAATTATGTTGATTATTATAAACTCCGATTAAATTTTAGTATTATCGGAATAACATAAGAAAGAAACACACACGTTCAACATCATTCAAGAAATAACTAAAAGCTGGACGTCCTTTGCAACTGACACAGCGGCTCAGTCCCTACTTTCTGCCAATTTTTACGTGACGATTGCTTAATTTCGAAGATAAATGTTACATAATTTGTAAATTTTATGCAGAATAGTTATTTATGCAGAGTTACATTGTAAGAGGAGTCAAAGGATAACTAGAAGGTATAAACTCAGGTATGAGATAACGATAAAGGACGTATGAATCATATGAATAAGCAGAAGATCGATATTGCTGTACCACTGTACCGTTTAATTAATTCTTTAAGCATGCTATAAGAATAGTGTTTCTGTAACAATAAATTAACATCTGTTCATAATGAATTATTGGCTTTTGGTAATGAATTAATATTCCTTGAGTTATTTCTCAATAATTCTATTTTAGAACAGAAACCCTAGCAACTTATAGTTCTAAAATACTATTATTTACTAAACAGCTGAAAACGTGTTTAGCTTCTTTATGAGGCTCAAGAGAAGGATTTAAGAAAAGACAATTGAGTTGTACTTTTCTGTTCGAACTCAGTTACCTAGCAACAGAAGTCAACATTTCTTAGCCGGGGCTTTACTGTTCCTCCGAGGATATATTTTTCAATTACAGTCTCTTAAAAAACTGACGACATAAAGACAATTTATTATAGCGTTTAATTTTGTTAACTCACTTTTATTGTAAAATGTTAGGGTTATTTCAACGTTTAAAAAATTGATTATTTGTGAAACTAACACTTTTACTTCACTACTTTTTTGGTTTTTGTATACATTTGTAATGTTATTGTTCCTTTTATGACTACGTTGTTGATTCTTTTGTCGTCAATGTTGAACAAGAATACTGTTTTCCGATGTTTTCTTTAGGAGCCTAGCTCACATTGCGTGACTGCTCAAATTGAGGAAACATCGGAAATGATTTACAAAACGTATCTTAACTAGAAAACATTGGCTTTCTACATGCACACAAACAGTTCACAACATCAATGACAAGCGCAAACCAATCTGAAGAAGCCTCAGTGTTTGTCGGGTAAAACAAGAGAAGCAAACACGGCACACCTGAAGAAAAAGTGGAAGAAAACATTATCAAAACTTCGAGGGCAACGCAGTTACACCCTGGATAATGAGAACACTAAAGTACTTGATTAAGGAAACATTCAGGAGTGACGCCCGTGTCGCGAGCGCGCGCGCGCACACACACACACACACACACACACACATGCACGATATATTTTAATCACTTGGGAACATAATATTGAGCGTTTTATTTTTCAGTTAGTGTGGAACCAGTTAAGAAAATTAACAGGAATTGGTTGTTTCCTTTAAAAATACAGAGTAGCCTATAATGTTTAGTCGCAGTTTCTCCATTCTCAGTTTGGATTTATTACTTCTCTAATCTCAGTAATAACGTCATTAAATTTTCTGTTTGTTCAGTATCAAAACCAGGATATTAAAATTGACGACATTTAAAATGAGAACTTCATATACGGCACTATGATACCCGACTCACTTCCATACACTCGCTCTCCTACAGCACTAATCTGATTTAATGCGTCACGAGAAAGCAGTGTTACCAGATTAATCAAACCTCTTTTCCCCACATAGCTACCCAAAATTTCTTCACTACTACAAAATATGTGTGCCATAAACAAATCGTAATATTTCAAAGAATGTGAGCAAACACTAAATGTTGAAGTAGTTTTTGAAGAATAAAGTAAATACTAAAAAATCGCTTTTTCTTTAATTAATCTGTTTGGCGTTTGATCGCAACTAACGACAAAATGTTTGCCGTTTACTTCAGGGCCGCCACCAGTGCGCAGCATTACAGTAATTCAGTGGCGAAGCTAGTAGTTAATGAATGGGTAGGCAAAAGTCTTACCTTAAATTTTTTTGTAGAGTATTTCAACACGGCGAGTTTTCTTGCTTGAAAAAATTGTCAACTACACGGTTTTTGAACAACGGTCACTCATCAATTCCTTCACAAAATTTGTTTTAAATAGCAATGGTGCTAAGAGAGTTATTCATTAGTCATCGTATTTCGCAAGTAGTTTTTTTATTCTTTTCAAAGTACTCATATTCCTTTCTGAAGAAGCCGTGGTAACAGGAAACGTTAAAATCAAACGAATTAATTTTGAAACTTCCACGTACACTGGTTCTAAGTCATTAAGAATTATAAAATGTAAAAGTCTTTGAGGGAACAAATGTTTTCCAGTATCTGAGTAAATGTTTTTTAATTCATTTTCCAGTTTTTCACTATTGAAAAAAGGGTATTTATTTATAACGCTGTTCAGTTTAGTAGAAGGAAAACTCTCTTTGTAAGAAATGAAGTGATTTGGATCCAACAACTCAACAAACTGGATACTTTCGAAATCACTAAACCGTAACTCCAGCTGCATAATCAAAGTGTCAAGAACTTCATAAGTTAACGTTTTCAGCAGTTTCCTGTTACTGTCATCTACATTTACCTCGCTGCTTATTTGGTGACATTTTTCAATACAAGACGACACAGTGTTTTCTGATCTCATGTCCTTGAGGATAGCAGTAGTTTTCTTAATTTCAGTGTTGCACAGAATTATATCGGAGATAGCTTTGTGTTGCAGTAGAGAAAAGAGATGGTCAGTATAAACGAATATTTCCCTATAAAAACAAAGTAAGTAAATGAAATGGGCCTTTTTGATTATGTTAAGCAATCCAATAGGAGAATTGTACGAATCACTATCCCATCCTTCATCATTCCCTGTAATGTCCTCAAAAATTTGTCTCAAGTCACCATAGTGGGAAAAGATGGTATGAACTGCTCTGGAATGAAAGTTCCAACGGGTAGTGAATGCTTATGGAAGTTTAAATCCTCTAGATTCTAAAAGCTGTGATCTCTTTGAGGATCTACAAAAAAATGTCTGAAATGCTGTCAGATTGTGAATGAAGAGCCTAACCGATTTTATTGTTTTAGTGCAATGAAGAAGTACGCGGTTTAACTTGTGAGCATAGCAATGTAGAAATAATGCTCTTGGGCAAGTCTGTTTTACAAAGTGCTGAACACCTCCATGCTTTCCAGCCATTACAGAGGCTCCATATATTTGACAGACTACCTTCTCAGTTACACCCCACTTTTTTAAAACGCCAACAATTAATTCTGAAAAGCCTGATGCGGTCTTATATACTGAAACATCATAAAACCCAATGAACCTTTCTATTGGATCTTCTTTTGAACAAAATCTAAAAATTATGCTGACTTGAGATCTACTTGATACGTCTAAAGTTTCATCTTCCTGAATTCCAATAAAATCGCAAGAATCTAACTCCGCCTTAATCTTCTCTTGAATTATATCAGTTACAGATTCAACTAATTCACTCTGAATATCGTTTGATGTACCTTTAAATCCTGACGTAGACTGGAGATGATCTCGAATGTACTGTTCCTGCTTAGAAAGAAGATCTAACAATTCTAGATAATTACCCCGGTTGACTGAGTCTTCCCCTTCGAAATTACCTCGAAATCCAAGCTCCTGTTTCCCGAGAAAACACACAATATCAACAAGTCTTTCAACAACAAGCCTATTTTGTTTCACGGCTTCATTATGTTTAACAGCTTGAATCTAGCCCCTTCAGAGAGAGTATGTTCAATCCTCACGCGTCCCAGCAAACGGTACCGTTCTTCATTTTGAATATGTTTATTTGAATTCTGGTGTTTGTCTGCCTTTCTAAGAAAGTTTTTTGTTACCGTCGCTCCATATAAAATCCATTCTTTTTCACCAGAAAACAAGATACATGTATAACAAAAAAGTCTGTTGGTTTCGGAACAGCCTGTCAACCACGAATATCGCTCGTACCAAGAAAACTGAAATTTTCTAGATACTTTACCATCAAAATTTTTAATTTCTAAATTAGGCGTAAATCTCTTGTTTTGAACACCACAGTTTTCTTCGTAACTCCAAGAAGAAAACGGCTTACTTTTTAATAAGTTTAAAGACCTGACAAAGTATTAAAAGGACCGCGTTCACTCATTTCGGGCGACACACTTATATTCATACACAATAATATAACAAATTGAACTTCCAAATTTATAACTTGATTAGTTTCTATATATATGTTTAATGTCACAAATAATTTAAATGACAGTGTTGATCGTCTATTAGTTCACCGGAATCACAGGCACACTTTTAATAACCGCACAAAATAAACACAATTATAAACAACACTGCGCGCTTTAAAACTCGCACAACAGCAGTGAGACATGCCTCAACGCTACAGTGTGTGGAGCGCTGGTCAATCCCCCGCGCCCCGCACTGCGCAGTCTCGGCCAACACATTGCTTACATACGATGTATACAAAAAACTCTGAGGCAGTTTCACGTTGCCTCATTCACTTTAAACTAACTATGTCTGCTGTCACTTGTCACCGTCTAGCGGTCGCTGAGTAAAGCATGTAATTAGTAAATTCGACAATTACAGTAACAATGTATAATCTTTACGTTACACACTTCATACGTATTTATAATTTTTATTCTACAGAATTTTTTAGGGTAGGCATTGCCTCAATTGCCTCCATGTAACTCGCCATTGCAGTCATTGCTGTCATCTAGTGTATAACGTCAGATTAGCGTTAGCGTTAGCGTTCAGGTCCATCACTACAGAGCAGCACCAAACATTAGGTGATTACGCAATAAACTTAATTAAACCAATATTATTTTAAATTTTTTGTAAAAATTTGATTTATTACACTGCGCATTTCACATTCTGCTTTTCAACTGTATATTACGTAAATCATATTGTTACACTGAAAAAAATTATATGTTACATATTGTTTGTATACGTTGTAACGCGACATAATGATAGTCCTGTTTTAAATGAAAAATTGCTCAATTCGATAGAAGTCAGAATGGGTAGAATCAATTTAAATGAACAATAAACCTTTAAAAACTACATCATAAAATGTAATAAAAATAACAAAGTACAATACAAGAGAGCAGAAAGCAAATAAAATGTATAATAAATCATAAAATACAAACCTGTCAAAAGAATGTTGATGTAAGAGAGTGGGGAACAAGGGTAGTCACTAGTTAAACAGAAAAGAACTGTAAAAACTAATGATCCCTATTATTATTCAAATATGTTATAAATACAATAAGTGTCAGTGGAGTGGTGACAGCATAAGTGCGGGTTAATTACTTTAAAAAAAGGAAAATCCATAAATAACACCAATAGTGAATTGTGGTGAAGGGTTTCATCTCAGATTGAGATGTTAGTGAAGGCTTTGGTATAAGTAATTGTATTTGTGTTCTATACCAAAACCTATAGTTATTAACATTTATAAACTACATTGTAAGTTAGTTTGAGCCTACTGGTAAAGTAAGAAAATTGTGTATTATTATTTCTAAGAATATATACGATATGTAAAATTCAGTTGATTGCTTTGCAACAGTCCGTTAATGGTTTTATCTGTAGAAGACTCGCAAATTTAAGCTATGTCAAAGGTAGGCCTATTCAACAACTGCTTTCTTCATATTTTGCCGACATTTTGTTGAAGTCGAAATTCCCTGTAAGGATTTCTTGCTAAGAATTTCCTTTACACAGAAAATTAGCATACACCTAAACATCCGTATTTTTAATTTTATACCGTTTCTGACGTTTTGGACTACAGACAAATAAAAGTCGGCGGGGGCTGTGTCGGAGCCACGGCCGCAAATCTTCAGAGCGTAGAATACGTCGGTGTGCTTTAGGGTTGCTAATGTGTTATGAATAAAAACTGCAGGAACGGATAAAGGTATAGTTCCGATGCCGCTAAATATCATTTGTTTATTTACTTGTTACTATCGTAATTAATTCTGCTCTCCATGGTGTTGCAACATCATCACTTTAACAGCCACTATCTTTACGCCCATCTGGAACCACAGTCTGTCACAAACGTCACACGCGTGTCCAAATTCATAATTAAAGAATGTTTTGTGGATGTGCTTTGTAGTTAACTGCCACGTTTTGCTGAATTCGATCGGCTGATACACTTGCGAAGTCGGGCGCTCTTCCTCATCCAACTCGAATTCAGTATTTATTTCCTTGTATTTTAAGCGTTGTCGGTAAATCCTCTGACGTTTGGCATTGGCCATTTTGGGTTTTTTTAATTCTCCATGATTTTCTCTACTGTTCTGTATGCGTT
The DNA here is from genome assembly GCA_034769895.1 of Magicicada septendecula. Classification (NCBI taxonomy): domain Eukaryota; kingdom Metazoa; phylum Arthropoda; class Insecta; order Hemiptera; family Cicadidae; genus Magicicada; species Magicicada septendecula. Next base: position 157,726,017 of record CM068374.1, read on the forward strand.
TACGATACTTTTGAGCACGTTTAGTATCCATATACCGCGACATTTTGTCCGAAACACGATTTTTACAAATTGAATTACGATTATTCTAAACTTTTAATAATATCACCGCTATTACGGTACACTATGTAGATAGTACTCGATGAGACAATTTTAACGACACCTCACTCAACGTTCTATCGCATCGGAAACCGGAGAAATACTAATTTTAATGCGCGCCGAGCGGCGCAACACATTTCTATTTATCCCCCGCTCACCCCGCGCTGGATGATGCAATAGCCCGCTTCTATTGTGCTATTTACTATCTTTGTTCCTTTATCTGTCGAATGGTACCTCATATAAGCGTGATTCTTTTGTTGTTTAGATAATATTTCAATTTCAAACGTGACGTGAAAACGTAGCGCACGATTTTCTGGTTGGGGGTGCCTATTGCTGGCCTGAAAGTTAAGACGTATTCTACGTCAAAAATTAATTAAAAAATACAGCACCGGCAAGTATTACTAAGACGAAAAGGTAGCTCTTATTGAATCTGATCCAAAAAGGGCGGTAGAGCAACTTTTCTTGGTTTTGAGGATTTTTAGAATTGAGTTTCTTCCATGGCCAAGCAGTAAAATAAATATTGTTACTTACGTTACATTTATTAAGCAATGCAGCAGATGTTCCTTTAATCGTTTGGTAAAGTATCTCCAGTAAATAGTATTATAATTGTTACATAGGACATTTAACAACCATTCTATGATTTCCGTTATATTTGTTGTACGTGTATGGTATGTCAAATTTATATATGTTTTATTGTATGTCAGTATTTTAACTGCTACCAAATGGTAAATGAAATCAAGACGAACTAAAATTACAGGTAGTTTGAAGTTTCTGTTTTCACCTAAAGGCGGGTACACACACAAGCAATTAAATCAGCCAAATCTTTTCAGTGTGGGGTGTACAATGTGCCTTGCTGTCTACAGTTATTGAACCAAATGATTTTTCTGTGGTATTGTACGGTTCCTTCTAATAGTGAGTGTTGATTACATTCTACAAAAGTGTTGTCATGTGAAAAATTTAATTATAATTACGGGTCTTTTCAAGAAAGTGTCTACAAACAACTCTCACAGTGTTCACGAGCCCGGCAAGCTCCCCCACCAACGTTCCCGTCAGTCCCTTCTCCTGCAGTAGCGGTGTGAGGGAGGAGGGATGGGCACACCAATACACACATACATTTGACGCACGCGCGCGTGCCTTCTATTCTGCAGCGCACAAGGGCTTTTAATTCTTTTTGTTTTGTTTCAATTTTTTGTTTGCAGTTTTTATTTTGTTTCTTTTTTTCTAATTTTGATTTTTATTTGTTTTTTTTTAATAATTTTTATTTTGTTTCTTTTTTTCTAATTTATATTTTTCTAATTTTTTTAATTTTTATTAGGAGACAATATTTTTTATTTTATTTACATTATATTATTTAAATTATTCATTTACATTACATTATTATATTTACATTACATAATTTTATTTAGATCACATCATTCTATTTACATTTCGTTATTTTATTTACACTGATTTATTTATATTACATACATACATACAATAATTTAATTGGTGGGTGGCCAAAAGTCTTTAATGTCTATTAACATCTGCTCAAATAAATTTTCATTATGATTACGCTTCCTCCACATAATTTCATATAAATGTGAGTCCGTTAAATTCCTGCTAGTTCCACACTCACCATTGTTTCTTTGTTTAAAGCCACGCCAAGTGCTTTCAATCCCTTCCGTGTGGGCTCCAGTTGCGGGATCTACAAAGTTATAAGTGTGGTTAACAGTTAAATGAGTGTATCCAGGGATGCTGCTAATTTTCGCCCTTGATGGTTTTTTCGCCGCGAAAACAGCGTTTCGTCCACTTCCACAGGAGATGCGACGCGCATACTTCTCTCATGTAAGAAGAAACGAATAACTAAGGAATGAAACAATGTAACTGACTGCACAACGTACAGCGTAACAGTAGACTGCAAGTGATGTAACTGACTGCACAACGTACAGCGTAACAGTAGACTGCAAGTGATGTAACTAACTGCACAACGTACAGCGTAACAGTAGACTGCAAGTGATGTAACTGACTGCACAACGTACAGCGTAACAGTAGACTGCAAGTGATGTAACTGACTGCACAACGTACAGCGTAACAGTAGACTGCAAGTGATGTAACTAAAGCGAACAAAGAGCTCTTTATCAGTTGCTGATGGCAGCTGCTTTTATCATTTTTCGTAATGACATTCGTTGTTAATGAACATTCTTTGTATTCTTGTCGTAAGTTACACGATAAACACATTTTTGAACCTAGTGTGTAGTGGTGTGCCAATCAGCCCTCCTTCACACCGCTTCTGTAAGAGTAGGGACTGGCGGGAATGTTGGTGGGAGGACTTGGCGGGCTAGGGAACGCTGCAAGAGTTGTTTGTAAACACTTTCATGAAAATACCCATAATTACAAGTTATTCGTGTATTATTATTGTCACACCAGGAACTTATCAGTCGAGACCAAGAAGAAAATGAAGTGGTGGATGACGTCAATTTTTGAAAGTGGTGGCCGGCATAGTGGAATAGACGTAATACGTGGTTCATCAGTCGAGTCGGAATACGTAATTCTTTTATTAATTTTCTGCACCATGAGAGCTACAGAGTCTGCGAGTTTATTGAATAAAATCAATCCCAAAATTGCAAAACAAGATTAATACTTGTAGCAGAAAACCTATTGTCTACTTTGTGACTCTTAGCTACAAGAGATTTTATCACTAATGTCATGTATCAAACAGAGCAGGTTATATCACTAAAAGTATATAATTTGGTTTAGAGAGCGAAACGTGGGAAACGGGAGCCAATGCATTCAGTGTGTGCAGTCTTTGCTATGCTTGTAGTGAGATAATGAATGCGTTAAAGTAATGTTAGTACGGTTGTAGACGATAGTCGTCTTCTTTTTATGGTAGCTTTGTAATGCACACACACACACACACACACACACACACACACACACACACACATATTAATAATCTTATTCTTCTGAATGTAACTGCTTTGTTTTTCTTTTGTCCTCGATGTCAAACGAGGATATATTTTTTTGATGTTTTCTTCAGGAGTCTAGTCCACATTTGCGCGATACACATTGAATGAAAACCAGATAAAACTAACGAAGTGAACCCATAATGGACACCTACACACATTCTCTCTCTCTCTCTATCTCTCCTCTCTCTCTATTCTCTCTAAACCGAGCGCACGCGTGCACACACACACACACACACACACACACACACACACAAATGTAAATAATTTCCTTGTCGGCTACACACCACACTGGGTCTGAAGTTACACAGATAAATGATCTAACGGACTAGACTGTGTGGAGACAGCAGCTGACTGCAATAAATATGTAGAGTCAAGAACAATACAGATAGTGTTAGTCGTTGAAAAATGTAGTTGCAGAGTACGGTGAGTCATTGTCACGGTCGTGTCTGTGTGTGCATGTGTGGTACGTACCTATGTCTCCTGTAAGCGCTTCTAATGCCACCGAGGCGTCTACATTTCCTCGCTACTACTATTCACGCTGTAGTGAATTATTAAGTCGATTTTTTATAAATCTACAATCAAAGTAGGTACTGTGTTTATACTGAAAACAAAACCACGTATTTCATGTCTACTGTTATCTTTAATATCACAAATTTTTACCTCCTCTGCCGGCATAGTTTTGTCCCTCCTCATTATTGTACAAAAACAGAATATGCGTGCATGCATACATATGCAGAATATGCAAGAATGTTTAGAACGTTCGAACATTTAGTTAAGGTAAGAGAGAGTATGTTTAGTAAAGAAATGACTCTTGTCCTAAACTTGAGCCCTTTAAACAACAAACGACGTTTTTAGTGCTTATTTATTTAACAGAAGATCGAATTAGACATGTACCGTTTGAATTATAAACGTTTCCAATTCTAGAATAAGAAAACACACCGTAGTCTAGAGCACACTGTATCGGAACCAGACGATATTCCTTACGGTATAAAACGTCGATTATCAGATGTAGCTATGGCAACACTACTGGTAATGTTTAATACTGTGTACTAATAAACACTGTAAAGAAAGCTTCTAAAGTCTGGAAAGAATGGAAAGCTTCCATTAAAGCACAAAAATATTGTCTATTATCTTTAAATTGTAGTTTAGAAAGCTTAGATGTTGGTTAACAACGGGCTCAAATGTTGTCTTAAAAGAACGGCCTACCAACCAAACACTAGTGTGGATACACAAATGACATGTCTGAAAAACGGAGTTCAAAACAGTTTTATGGAAGGAAAAATATAGAGAAAGTATACGATAAAAAACGAAATAAAACTTCGAGAAAACACTACATGATTGGCGTTAACTGCCTAATGGCATCTCTAGTTTTTTCATGAATAGCATGTTTCGTGTTCGGGTTGCGTAATCACCATCGGCTCCACGCTAGCTGAAAATTTAGTACCGTAGGGATCTCCGATGAGTAATCATGCTTTTAATCACATCGATCGACGGATCTTTAGAGGTGTAGAAAAACCAGTTGGGAAGTTTAGTGTCTTGACTATTTTGCGCATTTAGGTAAAGTAACGGCAATGGTCAAGCACAAAATGCAAGGCGTTATAAACACGTTATTTTTGTAAACAAGGCCTGGACACCGCATTAGTCGAAAAATGGATTATAGATGTGCTGTGTTGTCTTCAACCAGGTAACAATGCACAAAGTATTAGGTCTTGTGCCCAATGGTAGAATGTTCTATGCTACAGGAGCATTCTGCATTAGCATAGCACAAAACTTATACAGTGAAGCAGGAATGGCGTCACTCTTTCTGAGATATGTGGCTAAAATTTTGTCATTAAATGGCCACTTAAACAACGTGAAATGCGAGGCGCAGACTTACATCATAAAACCGCCATTAGACCTATACTCGACCATCCGGCATTCAATATAGTTAAACGTTCCAACTTTCAGCTGCCGATGGCTCACTTTACAAGCGCACTTTACATGCAATATTGCGCCCTGACTGTGTCATAATCCGAATCGCCTGCTGAACTATGCTAGTAGTGACAAAATATTGTGCAACCCGAACGAATTGAAAGCCTAGTTCTAGAAGAATTCCTTGAATATCATATAATTGTGTATACTGGTGGTTCGAAGACGGAGAGTGGAATGGGTATGTAGTCCAGGCTGTCTCCCACTCTTTGTTACTGCCTATGGCAGCTGTTGTATACACTGTCAAATTCCATGCAATGTGGCATACTCTTCGAGAGTGTGACCGCCAAAGTGAGGGAAAATGTGTTATCTGTATGGGTGCACTGGGCTTTCTAACTGCCTTAAAAAATCCAGCATCAGTGGATCGGCTAACGCAACACATAATAGCATTATGCCAGATGCTAGAAAACCTAGCCCTATCTTTTACTTTTATTTGGTGTCCGGATCATGTAGGTGTTCACAGCAGGTGCCGACGGTATAGCAAGAAGCGCTGGAGACAATCCATGATTAATATATGGCAGTTGCCATGGAATTCCCTGCGTCCCTAATTTTATGCAGTGTGGCAGACCGTCTGTAAAGTCTGACTTAACAGGCTAACGAATTTATTCATGAAGATCTAACATCTGTTAAACTTTATGAGTAAGAGAAAATTGTATATACTAAATTCCCGAGTGCACTTAAAAATTCCTATTTATTATTATTTATTAAATTAAATTGTAAATAAAAAAGATTGCTGTTAAGAGCTAAATATAGTTATATCGATTTATCATATAACATACGTAGGGTGCTTTATGCTTGTCAGCTACTGTTAAATCAGGTGTATGGTAACCTGCTGTGTGACCAACTTGAGCCAAGTATCTGTCGAAACAACGTTTCGAAACTTCCGTATGAAACTAATAATGGTGGCTGAGTATAAATTTAGTATTTAGTGTAAATTTAGTAACAGACGAGAATCAGCTAGTTTTCATGAATTCCAGTTCTTTAGAACAGATTTGCGCAAATATGTGTGCATTGATTACAGTATTGCGAAAGTTAATTGGTAATTGTTACTTTCGTCCAGAATATTACAATTATTTAACTTTGTAACATTTATTGGTGGTGTTCTACAGCGCATATAGGATAACAGTATAGATATAAACATCATATTTGTAATACGAATGTGTTTTCTTTTTTTAAAGTAAAATAGGAAAAATTATTTTTTTAAACATTTTTATGATCACTATCCGTACCATTACCTTAACTATATATATAGCTACAAACAGAAGGGTATCTCTGCTGTACAGACAGACTTCTAGGAAAACAAAAATACCGAGAAAAATATAAAGATACTTATGGTACTATATATTGTGACAATACAAGCATATGATGTAATGTGCATTTATTAGATAAAGTAAATATTTAGATTAAATTTATAAATATGTAATAAATAAGCAGGTCTGAGAATGAAAGCTGAGGTGATGTTAAAAATACGGCATGTAGAGATGCAGGAACCGACCTGTACGATCACGCGATTGCGCTGAGAGAGTGTACAGTAGTAAATAATGTGTGTGCGTAAGGCCGGTTAAAGCCTGAAAGTTTGCAATCTCACCCCAAATAGATGTTAAATTATAGTTTTTATTTAATTATAAGAAAACCATAAAGATAGAAAAATTGCAAAGACTTCTAAATATGTATAAAATTAAGACACATGTGCAGTGCAAATTCAGTGCAATTTTAAGAGCGTAGTAATTACACGAATTATGCGATTACGTTGGTAATTACATTGAATATGTGTAATTACATCAGACACCGTTAGAGCGCCTTGTAATCCACATTAGACATTGCAATTGGCAGAAATGTGCGAAAGTATGAAATTGGACGGTAGTGGGGGAACTGACGCCACCAAGCAATTCCTGACATGCTGAAGTCTGTCCCAACAGGTGCGGTAAGATGCTTGAATATAAATAAGGGCACGAATGAAACCAAATTACTCTCAATCAGTCTTCAGTCGCGGCGGGACGCTATGTCCGTTAACGACTCGAAATTATTCTCATCAGTCTTCAGAAGCGGCGGGACGCTAAGCCCAGTATCGACGCGATTTTTAAATTTTGTTAATTGAACTGTAAAGTTGGATGGATGATATGTTCATCTAAGTACCAAACAGTACCTCTTGGTTTGGTTACTAATACGATTATAGAACATACTCTACGATGTCTACACCCACAAACGTTCGTCACTCAAGACAAGCAACAAGGTTACAACAGGCAGAGGAACGCTATGCAGAACAATAGAGGCGTCTACTAGCACAACAGCAGGAAGTGCAGAGCAACATATCATTCTACACTACAGCAACCGGAGGGGACCATAAGGAACGAGTAAGTGGGGGACGACGAGTGGAACCGAGGAACGGGCAGGGAACTCCATCAGAAGAGGACCTACGGATCAACGGAGGACATGGGTTTGAGCTACAGAATCAAGGTGACAAATAATCAATTTACAAATTTTATGTAAAAGACTAAAGACAGTTAAAAGACACTTTGAAATTTAGAAAAATAAATAAGAGATGTAAAATGTAGATATAGAGATTCAGAGAATCAAATTTAAATTTAATAAATATTTTCTTTGATGATTAACAATTAATTGAGTCAATTTAAATTTTATCAATAATTAACATGTATGCAATGTATAATCAATGAGTAATATGTATGCAATGCATAAAGTAACGTAGTAAAAGTTATATAAAGAAAATAAAACAAAACTGTAGTAAAGCACACAAATCAGACTGAGCAGTCGAAATTTTAAGATTAACAAATAAAGACTGAGAATAATTTTGTTACTGTAGGATATAAGATTTATTTATGATAAATGTACTGCAACAATTGAACGTTAAGCAAACAATAATGAAGGTTTATGACAAAGTAAATGAGATTTTTAAAAATGCTTTTGTTTCTTTTGAATAAATTGATGAAAACTTGTAAAAATTCAATCAATGACTACTCTTATTACTATTACACCCAATCCCCAGTAATTAATACATGTTATTAGTAATGTTGTATGAGTTTTAGCACTCCACAAATGAAATTACATTAAATTATAAATTTGTGTTGTTGTAATATTCCCTCATAACATTAAAAGTTCGAGAACAGAGAAAACACAATATTTACGTTGTGTAAATTGACCTGAAAACTAATTTTAATTATGCAGTTTCGAAACATCTGAAGTCTGAAAATGAGAGCAGAATCCCGTTTCACTCAGTGATTAAAGTATTGCAACAGTACAAATGTATAGGGTACTGTGCATTGCACAATTAATTAAGATAATTAATAAAATTAAATAAATAATTCATATTGTTAGAAATAATAATTCATCTTTCAATCTGAACTCTAAATGGAACGACCAAAATTCATGCTGTGCCAGGTTTATCACGCCACGCAGCTGTGTGTGTGTACACATGTATTTTACGCGCGCGCGCGCGCGTGTGTGACCAGTTGATTCCTGTAAAGCGCCACCTCTAAATGAATGCTATTAATTATATGAATTATATAAATTGTAAAGAGTGTGTGCATAATATCACAAAACCAAATACGCCAGGGTGTGTATAAAATAAAGAAGCACGTGTGTACAAAAATTAGTGCGAAAATAATAAAAAGTGCGGATATAGTGAAAATAAATATAAATAAAACTTATATTAATTAAGATAGGGAAAAATGGTTTATACACAGTGAACACATAAAAATTACCGACAAGATGAATATCGGGTAACTTGCAAAAGACTTCGCATGTTGCGAAGACAAGCGAAATAAGTGTGAAAATAATCGTGTTTAGAAAGAGACGCCGACGACACACTGAGACCTGCAGAATATTGTCGAAACATGATTTTTGCGCACTAGGGTATAAATACTCGAGACACTCCAACTTATTTTTTTTTTCTCGTACAACTACCGTGGCAGCCGGAGGCTCTGCTCAATGACAACAACTCTTTTTCTATCAAACGCAGCAGCAGCCGGAGGTTCTTCACGACTACTCATCACTTTCGTGGGAGCACCTGAATCCTGTTGCCATGACGGGATATGAGGGAGCAGTCAAGTACATGGAATAGAGTCCAGCGTACGGGACGAGGTGACGGACTGCGGAGAGGATCTGAAGGACGAGGATCAAGGACTCCAGGACTACACGACTACAGAGGAGCATCCAGGATCGAGGACCTAGGACCGAAGAGGATACGCTGAGTATTACCACGACAAATAAGGTGAAACAAAACCATGTATTTGTAAAAACAAAAAGACTCACGTAAAGACAATTAACTATGTAAAAAGAAAGACAATATAATTCAAAGATGAATTAATAATTTTTGAAAATGTAAATGTTTATTTGTATGGTAGTTTTAGAGTAATGTTTAAACACATGAAAGTATAATTAATTAAAACTTCCGGGCTGAAAGGCCGTGGTCGAATGCTTGATGTAAAATCGCTAGACGTTTCGGCCACACCACCGGTGGCCATCTTCAGTACCAAAGAAAGTTCGTAATAGATGGTATGCCGAACAATTCGCCCAGTGAAATGGGAACAAGCAAATGGGTTGCTTACCCATTGTCTGAACATTCTTTGCTACTGAAGATGGCCACCGGTGGTGTGGCCGAAACGTCTAGCGATTTTACATCAAGCATTCGACCACGGCCTTTTAGTCCGGAAGTTTTAATTAATTATAGTAACACCGGCCGTGAAAGCCTACGGACTACATGAAAGTATAATTTTGAGAAATAATTTAAGCAAGAATATTTAAAGTAATATGAAGGTAAATAGCAAATTTTATAATCTTGAATAAATAATTTAATCAGTGATATTTGAATTAAGCTGAAAGGAAATAGAAAATTTTATTAGAAAACAAAGCAATGCATATGCAATATAATAAAAAGAAACTAGATTATTGAAAAGAGATTAGATAATCTAATAGTTATCACAGTAATGAGCAAGTCGAGAGCAATATTATATAATAAGAAATGTTTATTGTAGTATAATAGTGTATATTATGTTCAATGTGTAATATGAGATTATTACTTATATGTTAATAACTAGATGTGTGCCACGGCTACACACATGGGAATAATAATGATATTTTTAAATCGCAACAGAATAGAAAATTTTTAATTAATAAATTTTTAAATGATTCTAAACCATTTCACGTTGTGTTATTATTATTAAAATTATACCTGTCATAATTTTATAGCGTAAGTAATGTTGCAAAATAAATGGCTTACAAGAAGTTGGGGGCTTCACAAATATTTAACGTTGTAGTATAGATGTTAAAATGAAAACGCTCAACAACTGTAAGAAACTGAAGAAGTCTAATTCAATCACGAAAAGAGCTTCTCTCAATTTCAGCTGAATTCAATGTCATTAATCACAAGTTATTAAATGAAACTGCTCACTTAAAGCGAGTGGCGTTTTAATTACATAAAATACAGGACACGAAAGACGCTTTTACTTTCAGTGTAACTCTACGTTCTCCAAGTACAGTGAATAAGAGTTTCCGCTGTGTTAAATGAATAAGGTACTACGTCCATCACGCGATTACTGTTACTGCACTAACTAGACTAAGTTATTCTTGTATGCGCGCGTGTTATTCTTGTGTAAATAAGTTCCGCGCGCGTGTGCGTGCGTGTTTGTATTAAAATTCTGTTGTCGCCGTGTTTTGTTGACCTTGGTGGTGTGTAAGTGTTCGTGCGCATTGTGCTTGTGTTTTGTGAGTGTTGTGTTTTTTCGCAGTTAGTATTCATTTGGATTATTTTATCTCTGATTACGGGTATGTATTATGTGAAGTACTGTTATTAATATCTTCTTGACCCTCTATCAACTGCATAAGGATGAAGTCCTTCATCTAAATTCAAGTTAAAATGTGTACAATTCATGGCAACTATCGTTTAAAGAAGTTGTGTTGAACTTTCAATATTTCCATTCTTCTGCTTACATACCAAGAAGAATTACTTGGTATGTAAGGGGTGAAAAAAGTGATACAAAATTTGAAGGAATTGTAAAAATTAAACAAGGTGTCAGACTGAAAGAATTTGTCAATCAAATACGAATATTCCATTTTTAGTGTTTGTGGTATGATTGTGGGATATACAATTGTTATATAGTTACTAAAAAATAGTAGAGGAATTGGGAGTTATTTAATTTTTCCCATAATTAAAAAGTTATCTAATATCGAAATATATGTAATACTATTTTGAATCCTTGTTAATTCTTTCAAAATAGTGAGTGAGTTCTGCTGCTCAGGGACCTTACTAGTTTATCTCTCTCCCCTATTGGTAAATTACATCATACTCAAATAATTAGCGTGTGCTAATTTATTAAACAAGTTATAGGGTTGAAAATTTGTTCCGGTTTCAATTGCTTCCAACGCTTCTTTAGGCTTCCAGTACTTATTAAATTACTGGATTATAATTAGAATTAGTTTGGGAATTCTATCACTAGGTTTCCTTTCCAGTAATCTTTCCCTTAACGACTAAATTCACAGATTTTACCAGGAATAGAAATTACCTCAAATTATCTTCATTTCATTATCTATCTATTACAGTAGGAGTAAATTATCTTTGCTTACTTGCAGAAACTTTATTTCTGGACTTGGATACTGCTTATAACTTTCTCCGACAGAACTCAAATTTCATTACCAGATAGAAGAACTGAGATGGCTATAATTTTTTGAAATTTAAGTGAGCTCGCTTTGTCGTCCGATGAGAGTTCTTCCTATCGTAATACACGTGAACTAACATTTACTAAGCTTATTATTAAATGAGCGAAGTGCGTTCTCAGTTGTAACTTAACTTAAGGGCAAAGAACTAAAGAGAAAGCTTTGGAACGGTTGACAAACAGGTCTAACTCTATGCAACTTAAATTTCTTAATTCCTGTAGAAAATTAACATGAACAATATGTCATAATTGACGTCTACAATTTTCTCGGCTCAAATTTATTTATCATCAACAGCAGACGATAGTTGAAATATTATCCACTAAAACAGTATTACCACTTTATTCCTCTGTTATTCTGTTGCCTGTGCCTATTCCCTTCCATCCTTTATACTCTTGCGCTTTTTCTCCTTTGTTTCTTCCCTTTATCAAGTCTATTTGGTGCTATGTAAAAATAAGTTGACTAATTTGGGGTCAAACAGTTTTCTTTTCGACATATATTACACTGAATATTCAATTACACATACATATTGGATGAAATATTTTCTTCTTCTTATCTCCACCTTCTCTTCCACACCATCATTGTTATCATCATTATAACCATCGCACTCCTTCTTCGTATCATTGCATCCTCACTGTTCCCACCCATCCTCCTCATCTTTCCATTATTATTTTTCCTCTCCTCTCCACCGCATATCTTACGCAACTATTTTTTAAACTTTTGTTCTAATCCTCTCTTTTTCTATTTTTCTCCCTTATAAAACTTTAAGACGTAAATAAACGCTGGGAATTTAAACGCATAAATACGAAGCGATACGTACCGCAACAGGCATCGCCATTCCACATGTTTGAAAACGCAATTACAACAAAGTCAATAATAGCAGCGAAACTACATAATATTAACCGACTGACGTTGAACAGTGAGACTGTGTTTGGCTTATACGATTCCGCAGTTGACAAAACATTTGTTGAAATCTTTGTAGCAAACGCAGAGCCAGGTGTAACTAATAGTTCTTTTTCATGTCAAGGGGATAATTTGATAAAACGACAGCTGGCGAAGAGGCGATGCCGTGTGACTACTGATTACCAGCTTTCGCTGTCTGTCTGCCTCTCCTGCCTAAATACACGCACGCGCCGGCTCTGTGTAATGCAAGTTGAGTTTGTAGTGACGCCATGATCAACACGACCTGAGTTTATGTTGGTTCTACACAGTGAGTATTATAATAAGCTTTATTTCTAAATACAACGGTTATTTAATAACGTTTCCTCAACCTAGCGCAGGCCACGGTGAACATAACTTTGTTTCTCTTGTAATATATAAGACAAAGTTTAAGATAAAACTTTTGTTTCGAAAACACATTATTTGTTAATCCGTTTTTGAACTCACACTTCTACGTAAACTCTACCTGCAGCAAAAGGTGTATATCCTGCAACGTGGAATTGATAATTATGTTATAAAATAATCATGAAGAGGTGACAGACCTTTAGGGAATAAAATCACAAAATATGTAAGAATCAAGATCGAAGAAGAAAAATACTTATACCAAACACTGATTTAAATTTTATGAACAATTTTTGAAGCTAAATGTATGTAGTTTTGAAACTCTATCGCAGCAAGGTAAATGAAACACAAAAACACAAGATAAACTGTTGATTAATGTGATTAATGTGGTGCTACAGAAGGATGCTGAGAATTAGGTAGACAGACTGAGGAATGAGAGGTTTTGGAGAAAGAAGTTTATGATAGACTCTTATCAGTAGAAGGAACAGATTGATAGGTCATATTCTAAGACATCAAATGTTAGGTAATACATTTATGGAGGGAATGACGGATGGAAAGGTGTGCAGGAAGACAACAGTCGTTGTTCATGAGTCAGATTATTACTGATGTGTGTTGTGTAAGTTACTGTGATATTCACGGACTTGCGCCTATGATAAAGATGACCGGGGTATCACATCAAACCAACCTGAAGATAAAAAATATAATCATCAAGAAGCCGATTGAGAGTTTTTTAAACGCAGTATTGGGCGAGATTTTCTAGACTTTATGGAGGCGTACAGACAGAACACTGCACACAGTCGGCTCTCTTTTAACTGATTTGAATAGAACGGATAACTAAAACATCTGTTAACGGGATGGACGCTCAAAGATGGAAGCCATGTAATAAAATTTGAAGTCTGTGTGTAGTTTTCTAAGTTTTTTGGATTGAAACTATTGTCGAGGAAGAGAAGCGGACGAGTGTTCTTAATGGATTTCAGCTACCATTTTTAATAAGGCAGCAACAATAAGAGAGATAAATTAAATAATGTAAGGATCACTGGCGTAAGGGCTTCTAAAGCCCGCTAATAGTACCTAGGTAAGATGTTACTTTAGAGATTTAAAAAATTTGCCTCTTCATATTATTTCACAATTTCATAATATGTAAGCCTTCTGTATCTTCAGGTCAATGTTAAAAGCGCGATTAACCACATACATGTTTACCTTCTGCGTATGTTAATTCAGGTACAAATTAGTTGCCGTTACGGGGAATATATGTTTTTTTTAATTTTCATATTTGTTTTTGTTTTTAATACTCATGTAATTATACTCATGTAATGAGGACTATGGAAATGGTGTAAGTGTTACCTAATGGGCGTACCCATTGCATTTGAACTCTTCACACGTTGGATTTTGCGGATGACCAACTGATTGTAACCTAAGATCAAGAAGACACTGAATGTGACTCGGAAAATCAAGGACAATATTATGACAAACACATTAGTTTCATTATGATAACTGAATGAACAAATGCAGCGTACATTAAATGCATAATTACTGAAACTTGCAAAGTAATTGAATGTTTGAACTTAGCTTCGTGGAACAATCTAATCCATGGATCACTGAGATTATAAAAAAAGAACACAGAACACACAACTTTAATTCAGCAATAAAGTACTCCTCTACATGGGTCCAAAAGTGGTACAAACGTGTTAAGAACGCATAGAGACAGAATTATGATTCTTGCACGGTAACCCATTGGAAAATAGAGGGCAGGTTTTCCTAGAAGTCATAAAGAAGGAATAAATAACGCTATGACAGGTGGGGCACGGACAGAAGAAATTATATATGATAGGCAGGAATGGAGATTGGGAATCGTAAGACAGCATCGTCGTTATAAACGGGAAATGTGTCACCTCATTTGTAACTGTTTTAATTTTGCTTGTGCAGAAGTTGTTAGTTAAAGTGAGAAAATATTTTAAAATATGGAGTACTATTGTCATATTTTGTTTTGATTCAGAGTTGTTAGATTATTGAGGGAGAGGAATTAATTTGATCTTTCGGTGGGTATGAGACCTAGCTTATTCTCTTGTTAAGTATGCCATTATGTTTAAAATTCGAAGCAACACAGATGAAGAAAAAGGGACAGGAAGATAAGAATAACGAGCAATTAAAAATTAGTTATGACTAAACATTTTAGTTAAAAGGATTAGTGATATAATTTACTTTAACTAGGCAGAAGAAACGTTGATGAGAAGAATGTAATTTTATGCATTGCCCATTCTCAGTGAAATTATTTATGGCAACCTAGCAATCAGCAGACAAAATCATCGGTTAATATTTAAAATGTTAAAATTTTTCTTTCAAGAAATTTTTTCATTGTTATTTAAATTACACGTAAGTTTTGTATTTGTCAAATTAAATTTAATTCACTCCTTTGTAGTTACTTCAAAGGGCGCAGTGTTCTCGAGACAAAAATTGGTCGTTTGTCTGGAGACACTTCCGTTTTACTTCGTTAGTTTCACTTCGGTTGCCTAGCAACTGAAGGCAACATTTCTAATCTGAAAAATCTGTTGTCACCGAGTCCGCTGATGAAATATTTCTTAATTACAGTCTGCAAAGAAACTGCCGAAAATAAACTTTAGTTTATCCTGTAATCTCTTTATGCCATCGTCCATTTATAGTAATTTTTATATTTGCCTAGTTAGTACTTGCTTCTTTATAAAAAAATTCACTTTTACAAAAAAAAATTTATTTAAACTAAGGAAAACTTGAGA
Source organism: Magicicada septendecula (assembly GCA_034769895.1). Classification (NCBI taxonomy): domain Eukaryota; kingdom Metazoa; phylum Arthropoda; class Insecta; order Hemiptera; family Cicadidae; genus Magicicada; species Magicicada septendecula. The sequence goes on from CM068374.1 coordinate 157,741,726, forward strand.
CTTACATATTAAAGAATAGGAATTGTAAAATAGAAGTAAATGCAAAAGGACAGGAATTCACTAACCAAAATACCAAAAGACTAGAAGGTATCTAAATAGACAAAGAGTGGTTAATAGTATACATAATTTTCCTAATTGTAACTTACGCCTTTTAAACTTTAACCGTCAATTCAATCTATTGAAAAGCGATTTTAAAATTACTTGTTACCCCCCTCCCCAAGGATTGATCTGGAATGCATGTACAATGGCCTATCATAAAATATATTTCGCGAAAAATTTAGAGCCAACCGTGTTAATCAAAACACATCACTACTTCCAAATATACAACAAACAATTTACTTAACTTATGGGGATACATTGTTTGCAGAAGTACTATGACCCCGAAAATGCAGAAGAATAAAAAGATACATTTGCGATTTGACGGCTTTCTTGTCACATTATTAAGAGAAATTGAAATGCATCTATCAACTTTTCATAAAACTATTATATAAATACAATGGGAATATTCATGTCCCTATCGCTGCGTATATTTTACAATTACAGTTACACGGTTTACCTACAAAATATCGGTTAACACGAAAATGTTTTATAACATTAATTTTTTGCTGGCATCATAAATAAATAAATTAGAAAAATTTGTTGAAAATAAAGTAGTTCAGAATTGTGTGCAAAAAATAATAACGGACTCTTTTAAAAAGAATTGAACATTGTTACTGTAAGAACTTTAGAAGGCATACTATATTAGTGTACAAGAAAGCCTAAATAGTAAGGTAAAGTTAAGAACGCCTACAGTGAGTGTATACTAAATTTAAAAAAAAATTATCCAGTAACTATCCAGGATGATAAATAAAACGTTTATATATAATTACCTCCTGATGTTCCTTATTGCTTTATTTCGCTTCACAATACATTAAGTTATCTGTACAGTATTTGTTCAATTATCTCATTTTCTTTTTCGTTTTATCTGTTTACATGAAATTCAATTAAGCGAAAAAAACCTGGTCCCCGTTATTTCGCGTTAAACGTTTTCCACTGTATTACTAACTGAAAATTGTATTTAACATTCTATGTTTAAATTGATATTTTGAACCATAATGAAAGGTAATAGAAATATACCTTTCTAATATTTTAATAAAAAGGTATCTTTAACCTTGTTTTCTGCCAAAGCTAACAGCTGGGAGGTTATTCACAAGTTTTTTATTATTATTATTCTGACTGTACAATGTTTACACATTTTCCGAAACCAAAGATTACAGAATTGAATGAATTCTCATCTTCCACTGCTGCTTATCCATCCAAATACCTTCTTCAGTTTCTCTTTCCCTCAATAATAATCTGAATTTCCTATGTCTTCAAAATTTTGACCCAAAAGTAATTGGTCATCAGCGAACTGTAATGAATAAACTGTATCACCATCAAGTTGTACTCCCACATTGTTCCTGCACATTTTTTCAAACTCTATGTAATTGCTTTCTCTGTATACATTTTGAAAATCGTGGGTGACAGACAACATCCCTGGCGTTTTATTCTCAATATCAAATTGCAACAGAAATTTTGTATTGCTTTTATGATAATGGGGTTGATACTAGTTGATCTTAAAGCTGTCCACGGATTGGCTAACGGTGTACAGTCTTAAGCTTTTACAATGTCAATAAAAACTAAATGAAGAGGTTGTAATCGAACTGTTTTTTTCAATTAGTTGCTGAAAGGAGAAATTAGATACCACCTCTATATAGTTAATATATATAGTTGAAACATAGTTGATCTACCACTTCTGAAACCAGCTTGCTCTTTAGCCTCCAATTTATTATATTCAGCTTCAAAAATGTTTAAGTACTGTTCCATAAAACCTACTTAGTGTGCTAGTAATTGTTATGCCTCTATAAGTTTTGCAATCATATTTTCTTTCTTTCTTGTGTATTGTAGAAATGTATCTGCACTTCTAATCTGATGTTACTTCTCTATTACTTCTAATTCTATTCTGAATTATGTTTCTTAATAATTCATGTAATTTGTATCATTTTTCAATAACTCTGGGGGGATGTCTCCAGCTCTAACTGCTCTTCTATTCTTTAGAGATTTTACAGTTTCTTTCGCTATATTTATATTCTAGAGAATATAATCACCTGATATTTCTTCTAAATTCCCTTCAATGTCTTTAAATGTTCTTATCTATTCTCTACAAATAGCTGTTTGAAATAATCTTTCCAAGGCTGTAGTGAGATGTACTCAAATCCCTGAATTTTCCTGAAGCTTCTTCTTAAATTGTTTAATACTTTCCAGGATTCGGTACTTGTTTCTCTTCCAATAAATTTTCTACCTTTTGGCATGATTGTTCGCAGCTTTTAATTTTTGCTTCTGTCACTTTCTTCCTAACTACGAAGGCTGCTACCTTGAAGTTGGATATGGTTTTCTAAAGGCTAAAGAAAGTAAACCTTGTTAAAAATTGCCTGATCCTCCACTTTGGGGGTTAACGCAATGGGCCAACTCCCCATTTATTGAAAAAAGGGAAATAGGTACCAAAAACCAAATAGGTTACAGTCAGATGAATTCAATAATGGTAAACGACAAAAGCTACGTAAACGGACTATGAGATCGGAGTATGAAATATACAAGGTGTAAGGAAAAAAGTTGGGAAGTTATTAACGGATTCAAAAGTAGAAACCTGGATATAGTTGTATTTTATGAAAAAAATACAGGGGAATTGTATGAAAGCATATGGTTCCTATATACATTTCAACAGCGGTGTAGGCCTACCTAAAGATCAGAGAGCAAAGAGAGGAGTATCCGGGCTTCATAATTTTAAAAATGAAACTTACTTTTAAAGACTTACAGAAAAATTAGCGAACTGCCTCCAACGTAATAAGTTTTTTCGTTGACATTTTGGCTTCAAAGCGGTGGTAGTCTTTAGAATCTAAAAGTAGACGCTGCAGCTTCTTGTTCAAAGATGTAATGCCGAGAAGGTTCTACAATATTTTTTTATGCTACTTTAATTCTATCAGAATGTTTGAGTATAAATGTAAAAGAAAAAGTTAATTCGGTGTAGGTTGTTAAACAGACTAAGTTCGCCTATAGTCTGCAGTAGTTTAAAGGAATTAATTAACATTTATTTTTGAGAGAAAGTTAATTACAGTCCCATTAATACCATAACACACAAATTATAGAATATGAAAAGGTCAAATCACGTTAAAATGCAGAAATAAATGGTGGCAAAACTGATAACCAAAAACACCTCATAGCAAAGCTATGTTGTATATATAAAAATAAGAAACAACAAAATTATTTATATATACAATTGATTGTTGTGGTAGGAAGCATCATCACATTTAATTCTTTATCAACCTTGTAAAAATATTATATTTAAGCTATGATAACAAAATTATAATAAAACGCGGTTCATTTTCTTTCTTTTAGCAAATAAATTATATACTTATATGACATTTTTTATTGATACAATTTTCTTAAAGTATATTTTAGTAAAATAGAATTACAGAACGTGGGTCACTTATAAAGTGGAAAACAAGCTTTTTGATACTATTTGCTAAACATTAAATATATAATATGGTTATATATGTTTTGCATCAAAATTTTATAATCACTAACGTATTAACAAAAATGTAAGTAACCGACACAATATGTCTTAAGCATTTGAAAACTCGGGTAACAAATGTAGAATTAAAAATGAGCTGAATACGTTAGTCACCCTATATACCTTTCAAAATAATTTAATCTGAATATTAACTTATGCAAAGGTGAAGATCATATGGAGATGACGCAGCGGTGACATAGATTATACCTTGTAAAGTGGAATTTCTAGTCAAAAGTTGAAACAGAGGCAAATAAAACCAATTCATGAAAGGAATACGGTAAAATTTGTCGTTATAATTTCTTCATTGTCTCTGATCAATCAGTCTGCAAATCGTGCAAGGCAAACCACTATAATGTGTACTTGCAGAACAAGCTTACTGTTGTAACAATTACATTACATCATATTTTAAACTGTATTATTTTATCTGATGACAGGAAGTCCATTTAACATAGAATGTATTTAATTTATTAGAATATTCAGTTTGTTTAATTTAATGCATTAGATTTTAAGAAAATCAGTAGTTAAAAAATTTTGATGTTTTACCTTAACAATATTCGCATTTTATATAAAATTTAATCTATCTGTAAATATATAACGGTATAACCTATTATAAACTTCTATCGTAGAGAAATAAATTCCTATCATAAATTTTTAAATATCTGAGTCAAGTAGACCGCAAAATCATATGCATTTTATAAGCTGAATTAAAATTTTTATAGTGAAACCAAATAATTGGTGCTCATACATGTATGTTACACATATTGCAAGCCAATTTTTGATGGTCATATTTATTTGTTTCAACACGTTCAAAACCAACAAAATTCTATCGTGCTGTAGGAAAAGATATTTTTCCTCGCACGACAATAAACGTGTAGATTTTATTATAGGCATAGATTGAAACTGATTGAAAAATACTGCTGTCGATTTACTGTAATAATTAAATTATATTTGTTGTGACTGTATTAATTAAACCTTGGCTAATAGGCGCAGTGTAGGCGCGTACTAGTACAAAAGAGATACAATGTTATGAAGAATGTAACTGTGAAACATACGAGAGCAAAACGATAGAAAACAGCAGACAAAGCATCGCGGACATACATATTTATAAAATTAAAGTTTTGGAACTACCAGAAAACAGCCCCAAGAAAACTCACTTTAAGAAAAAAGCCGTATTTTCATTATCTAGTAACTACGCTCTTCAGCAAATTTCAAACTATGTCCAAATGGTCAGTTGTTGGTTTGGTTTTAAAAAATCAAGTTTAGCAAACGTATTAGCATAAAGTGCTAAAAAGCGATTGTAGAATCAACGATATACCGATCAGAACGCTGATAAAGTTTGTATAAATCGAGGAACTGAAGAAACGAGTTTCATAAGAAAGGGCTTTCAAATTAGAGCATGTACCTAATACCAAACCAAGTCATTGTTCCGCAAAAAGAGACAAAGAAGTATGGGAAAAAAGCAACTGATATAATATGGGAATATAAAAAGATGGGAAATTAACGATGGGTTATATCAAACAATAAGAGAAGAATAATATAAGGAATCGAATTAGCCTGCACTGGTAGAATAAGATTAGACAAAAGAGACTAATATATCAGAATGTCAGAGAAAAATAAAGGAGAGGGTACAAAAATAGCATTTAAAGACAAAGATACAAGTAAACTGGTAAGTACAGCTGGCAGTTGGCAGGGAATCGACCAAAATTGTTTAACAATAATATGCAGTTGTTTTTTAATTGTATATTTTTATATGTAAGTTTGTTATTTTCTTTATTTTGTGTACGGTATAAAACAAAAATGCTGTATTTTATTTTTTTATATACAGTAACTGAAATCAGGGTCAGATATTAACTCAAACAGCAATAGAACAACGATGTTTGACAGAAAGCTTTTACGATGGATCCTGGGCATCCTGGGCGTAATATGTAGAACTGTATCAGTCAGGGAAGGATACACTATACCCAATAAGTGTACTGTTATTTCAACGAGGAAACATTATAAATAAACGTAAAAGTGAGAACTGAGGAAATTGCTTTGGCGTGGCTATGACATGAGAATGGAATATACCATAAGGGAAATATAGAGAGCCAAAAACAAAAGAAGAGAATGCCAAGAACCGATTTTGGTCTGTGAAGCCATAAGAGTAGGAAAAATTGAAAGTGGTTTGAATTTGAAATCGAATTACAAAGGCTGCTTTCTAGTAAGCAAAAGTAACTGCAGAAGGGACTAATATGTTAATAAAACAAATAGAGGAATAGTTTCAATTTAAATTATCTATATTGTAAAAAAGAAGTCTTTAAGAATTATGATATGAGTGTCATCAACAAAGTATAAAATAACATAATACACTCACACATTTACCTAAGAATTCTCCGAGGATGGAGGCCCAATTTTTATTAATGTTTTAGAAATATTACCAACAAATACTTAGTCATGTAGTGAACCAGTGACTGAAGAAAGACTTTAAATTGAAGACTGAATCTGTACATTTGTTAATTATATTGCATTATAAACAGTTTTTCTGCAACGTTATAGTACATGTACAGGAGATTGTGCTCGTATGTCAAATTGTTACCCAGTAAAAATACGTCAATTCCCTAGTCAGTTTACTACAAGAAAATCTAGACAATCAGTAAAGATATGGGAAAGAACTATTTGATTTCAGCAGAGAAAGTGAAAGTTTAACAGACAGTCATATCAGCGTTCTCTTATACATTGGAATATAAAACGCGGCTTTTCTTCTTAAACAATTTTATTTAAGAAACTTTCCAGACAACTCTTTCGACTACAAGTGTAATCTATTTTAAGTGTTTAGTGAACATATAATATTTTGATATCAGAATGTACTGAGTTAAATGACATTTATCCATGTAACTTTACGTGTTTTGTTCTTTTTCTGTTCTGTCTTCTTTTTTGGTAAATCTAAAAATTCGGAAATTCTTTGCGTTTTGCACGTTAATTTGTTCAAGAGTGTACATAATTTTATGTGAGTTTACAGTTCAAACTGGATATGTTTCTGCTTTTGCATGTTGTTAGGTCATGGGAATTACTTCCTTGCAGTTCCTTCTTTGCCCTTAGATCTTAAGTTCCACGACCTACATCTGAAGCGTCCTATTTGCTTCTGCCTTTCCAGACCTTTTCTTGGCCATATTCCAACATGCAACAACTGAATTCGACCACATGATATTAAGGTGGTTTTTGGCTGTAATATCTATCTTTTTTGCACCTTCAATGTTACAACGCTATAACGTATTGCGTTATTCGATATTTTTATTTCTAAATTCTAGCCTATCTTTTCCAGTAGTCCTGTCTGTCTCTTTCTTATTTCTATTTTTTGGCTTTATCTCTATTACAATTTGACGTCTTTTATTCATACAGAATTCTATAATCCTAGTTACTCCTTGTTAACTTCATTTCTTCCACAGATTTATGGATTTAGAGTTGCTAAATATGAATATGCTAAATAGCTAGATATGCTAACTTCCTTTCTTTCTTTTCCTGAGTGGTAATTATCATTCTTACAATTTTAGCCCATTTTACTTTATTTATATTATTTACATTCCTAAATCATTAAAACATTTTGTTTTCTCTCACCTTTGTAACGAAATATGTTGGTACCATCTGCGTCCATAGTTCAAATTTTATTTAATCTTCTGGTGTTAGTTGTAGACTTCCTAGCATGTATTATAATAGTGAAATTCTTATTTTAGCTCTCAATTGATGTCTAAAGGTTCCTTTCTTATTAAAATGTGCTGTATTTATTATGCTGTTGTAAAGTTATGGATACTGCAGACAAATGCGTCAAAGGTACAGGAATATTGATAGATTTTTCGAAAGTGTAAAAATATAATGACACGCTCGTGCAGATAGCTATAAACAGCAAAATGACAAAGCATTACAGAGCGGTGTTCTGGTGGAATTAGAGAGATATTATTACGTAGCCTACTTTTGTAATAAATAGTTACACAAACAAGCAAAGTTAAAGCGTCAAAGTTCCGACGGCCGAACGCTACTGACCGAAACAACTTTTAATAACTGATTGTCTCGATGGGGGACTTGTTGTGTGCCACACTGTTGTGTTCTTCATCAGTGCCACTCTGTATTGTACTATTCAAAAGTACAAACACCTTTACTTCCTGCTTGTCGTAAACTTTGTATTTATCCGTTTGCACGATAAATAAACTGTCACTATATGCTATCACACAGTACAACAATAAACATTTAGAGGGAAATAGCCACTCAGATATTACCTCAGACATTGGTTTTAAATTTGTAGACTACATATGATAGCAAATAATTAAAATTTTGTTTCAGACAAATTACATAAAGGCTTTATGTTAATATGCTTTACGTTTTGGGATTAAAGAAATTTTAATACTTCAGGAAATTGGAATCATCTATTTGTACTGTAATTTTTAAAGGAGTCTATATGTTTACAGTTTCAAGATTGATTTTTCAGAAATTTATACCAAAAATAAAAACTAAAATCTTAGAATTTAGATAAGATTAAATTATTCGTTTTGATTTTTCACGAATTATTTATAATTAGAAAGTTGTAAGATTTTCTAAGCTAATAAATTCTAATTTTGCTTCACTCAATTACTTTCTTATGTCCTATTTCTCAACTATCTCTTATCCAGACATTGAACAAAGACATGCTACTGCTGAGAAGACGAAACAACAAATTCTAAACGTGATTTGAAGTTTGTTTAAATCTAGATGTTAATAGAAAATGATGGAATTCTTACTTATTATTATCGAATATGCAATTTTCGCTCAATTTCTGAAACAAGAGTTATATAATATGTATTTGTTTACCAGAATATGGATGTTGGTGTTGAAACAACTACTTTGAGCTTACTGAGTATAGAAATATGTGGGATTGAGTAACAGATTCTTCTAGTTTTTTAATATATTTTTGTAGTTTATTAATACATTTTCCTGGGTGGTTTTTACCGCTGTTTAAAATGTATAATGATTGATTCTGTTGTTAGTCATAATCACCGATTAAACTTCGGTGTTACTAGAGTAACATTAGGCTAAATCAAATAACATGAAGATGAAACAAAAAAATTCTAAACGTGATTTGAAGTTTGTTTAAATCAAGATGTTAATAGAAAATGATGCAATTCTCACTTATTGCTATCAAATAGGTAATTTTCGATCAATTTCTGAAACAAGAGTTATATAATATGTATTTTTTGACCAGAACATGTATGTTGGAATTAAAACAACTACTTTGAACTTACTGGGTATAGAAATCTATAGGATAGAATACCAGATGTATTTATTCACTATGAGAAAAGATAAAGAAATTTTATAAAATTAAGTATTTATGATTTTAGTTTTGAAGTATTGAAAAATTTGAAAATAATATTGATACCAAAGTAGCAACACTTAGCTGGAGAACATATTAAAAAAACGATTTATGGATGCCTAAAATTAGTAAAAACGAAAAATTTACGAAATTTAAGAATAAAGAATACTTTACACAATAATTTGTAATTATCTTCTAGAGCTAAAAAGAGATCATGTGTAAATAGATTTTGCAGTAAGATATCTACATGTTGTCAGTGATAACAAAATATGATCAGCATTTATACAGAAATGAAATGACGTCATGTAAAGCAAGGTCCCTACCATAGAGATACGCTTCAGTCATAACAGTAAAGGTAACACTTTAATGTTTTGATATAAGAAACAAATAAGTAGTAATACAAAATGTGAAGATACCAAAACGTTTTTGTAAAATCTTAATACATGGAAGTGAGATTTGGTACTATTTTGAGTGAAATTAATAAGCAGAAGGTCGATAATGGAGAATATTATTTTACAATTTAATTTATTTTGTTATAAGTGTTACAATATGACAATGTGTCACAGGACAAATGGCGCCAATCGTACACACTATAGTTTTTTAGGCCCTTAAAAGGACCGTTTGTCGGGTACGCTAAATCATTTGCGTACGCTGCCCGAGCCGCGCTGTGATGTTCGGCGGCTGCGTCCGCTGTTCCGGGCGTGCTGCGGTTCTCTTCTTTCGGCAGCGGTATGTAGAGCCCGCTGCTGTCCCAGTCGATGTCCATCACTGCTTCTCCTGCGTTCTCCATTCTTCCTTCTTCCTTTTCTTCCAGCTGGCTTGACGACGTCCAATGGAGTGCGCCAAAATACACAACTGGGGGTTGCGCGGCCCGCGCGGGTCGCGAGTAGTGCAGTGTCCCGAGTCTCAGAAAGGACTCCTGCCACTGGGTCTGTTTGAGTTCATTATATACTTTTAACTACTTATGGGGGGGGGGGTCTGAAGCGACCTGCGATTGGTGGATTATACCACCGGGACTAGCAAACGAGGTCGCTTCCAGGACTCACCTGGTCGCGGGGTGTATTTACCAAGTCCGGCAATGAGGGAATTGTGGGTCACTCTGTCGGAACGAACATAGAATCGTCGCGCCAGGCGTCTCACGGTGTCATCAAGAGAGCGGACACCGAGTCCTCTCCTCAAAAGACGAGAAGAGTACCTCCGGGGGACTTTGCACGCGAGCTTCAGTCCCCGGTCGAGTACGCGCTGGAGCGCGATTCTATGACCACGAGCCAGGTATCCCCAAACAGGACAGGCGTAGGTAATCACGGGAAACACGTACGTGTTGACTATGAGCTTACCTAGCCGGGGGGTCATTGCCGGATTAGATAGCACGGGCCAGAGTCTACTGAGTTGCGCCGAAGCGCGTTGTCTGATGTAGTTTGTATGGGTTCGCCAGGTGAGTCGGGAATCCACGTGGAGCCCGAGGTACTTGACGCTGTTGGTCCAGGGCACCTCGACGGGGCCTACTTTAAGCGGCCGAGGCCGCTTACGTTTGCGCGAGAATATTACCGCGGCGCTCTTGGAAGCGTTAACGGCAACTCTCCAGTCATCGGTCCACCCGACATACGCGTCGAGTTGGCGCTGGAGCTTAACTGCCACATAACTCGCGTTCGGCTCTGAGGCAAAAGCCGCAGTGTCGTCCGCGAACAGCGACAATTTCACTCCAGGAACTCGGGGCGTGTCGTTGACAAACAACGAGAACAGGAGAGGCCCAAGGACACTTCCCTGAGGGACGCCAGCGGTAATACGCCTCTCCGAAGAGAGAGCGTGGTCTACTCTCACTCGGAAGCTTCGGTCTCGCAGAAAGCTGCCGATCAAGTGAACCTAGCAGTCTGGGAGAAGGACTTCCGTGAGTTTGTAGAGGACACCCTCGTTCTACACGCGGTCGAAGGCTTTCTCTACGTCTAGGAAGATCGCAGCCGTCTGTTTGCCCTGGCAGCCAGCCTCGGTTATGCATTCCACGAGTCTCATCAGCTGATGAGTCGAGGAGTGCAGCTCACGAAAGCCGAACTGTTATGGGGTTCAGCACGTCCAGTCTTTCTAGATGGTCGCGGATCCTACGCTGGATCAGACGCTCAAAAACCTTGGACGTCGCGGACAAAAGGCTGATGGGCCTGAGGTTCTCCACTCGAGAAGAATTCTTTCCCGGCTTAGGTATCACAATGACGGTAGCCGTTTTCCATTTCACCGGAAAATAGGCCAGTCTGAGGCATGAATTGAACAGGTCAGTGAGGAACTGGGTTCCTCGCTCCGGAAGGCGATGGAGGGCGGAATTCATGACTCCGTCCGGGCCAGGCGCCTTCCGGGGCTTGAGCTGAACAATCCTCTCAGAGACCTCCTCCGGGGAGATGGGCTCCGGCTGGACTGTGATATCGGCCGATAGAAAGCGCTCTACCTCGCGGCAGATTTGCTCAGTGAAGGCCGGGTTCTTGGATGGGTTGGGAGCGAACTGGCGCTCTAAACTGTCAGCCAAGAAGGCCGCCTTTTCGAGGGGGCGGCCAAGGGGTTGACCGCCGGGTCCGGCCAGTGCGGGGAGAGGCGCGCGTTTGCGCTTTCCCGTTAGGGCACTGGGAATCCGCCAGACATTACGGTCCTCGGCAGGGCCATCCATCTGTGTAACAGCTAGCTCCCAGTTGCGTCTACGGAACGCCAGCATGTCGCGACGCAACTTGCCGGACGCTCTGTTGAACGCAGCCTTGTCGGCCGGGTCACGAGTCCTCTGCCAGCGTCTCCGGAGGCGATTCCTCTCGCAAGCGAGCTGAGACACCTCTTCGGGGATCCGCTGATAGTCGGGCGTGAGCCCCGGCTTCATCCGGGAGAACACGTCAACCGCCGAGACAACGGCTGTGTCGAATAAGGCAACTGCCTCATCGACATGCTGGGTAGTGTCGAGCGGGATATGCTCTGGTAGGCGGCGACTGAACGCCGGGCCAAAGCGGTCCCACTCGATTACCCGCCGCTCGTCGCGGACGGTGGCGTGCTGGGTAGCTATATGCACACTGATAGGGCAATGGTCCGAGGACAGTTCCGAAATGACGGAGACGTGGACCGGGCAATAAACGCCCCTGACCGCGGCAATGTCCAATACGTCAGGGCGGGAGTTAGCCCTCGAGGGATAGTATGTAGGCCCGGTAGGACCCATGACTGTGACCCGAGCCGCATCAGCATACCTGCGTAAGCGGGTCCCGTTTGGGTTCGCCAAGCGGCTCCCCCAATCGGGGTGCTTGCAGTTCAGGTCACCCGCCAGGACTACCCTCCTGTGTGCTCCAAAGACGGCCTCCAGATCGTTCGACAGGAGCTCCGTTTGTGGAGGCTTGTAAGCGGAAACCACGAGTAGACCGCCGAGAGCACCATGGAGCTCGACCGCGGTGCACTCGAGGTTCCGCCGCTGAGGCAGGACAACGCGGTGATGGCGAAGACTCGCCTTCACCGCGATGGCTGTGCCCCCTCCTGCGCGACCCGACCGGTCGTCCCGGTGGCACACGTAGTTAGGTAGTCGGAAACGACGATGCGGGGTCAGGTGCGTCTCGCCAAGAAGAAGCACGTCGGGCTTGTGACGGGCAACGAACTCTAAGAGCTCAGAATGCCGGGAAGCGAGGCCGTTGGCGTTCCACGCCACGAGCTCGAGGTCTCGCTTGAGGGATTGCCGTGGTTGTCCGTTCATAACAGACCTGTGACACGGCAGGCTTCCACCAAGAGGAGGAATTTATCCTGGGGCGAGGCTGTTGCCAAGCGTTCCTTGATTTTAAGGAAAGTCTGGGCTACTTTCTGCAAGTCGTAGCTTGCCAGAAAGTCTGATACGACGGCGAGATCATCGGAAGATGAGGCCGGGGGAGAACGCTTGGCGGCAGCTGCATAGCTGCGGCGGGGCGAGACGGTGGAAGCCTTGGGGGCAGGTATTGGAGCGGGTGGCCGCTCTGGCTTTTGGTGGACGGGCTTGGGTCCAGTGGCAGGTGGTTTAGGCTGGCCCGTGTTCTTGGCCTGGTTCCTAACTTTCTTGCCCGATCTGGGGAATCTAGGCTTGGGTGGCGGCGGCAATGGAGGATCAATTTCCTCATCGTCCGGCAGCGGGACTTGGGTGTAGTGTGGAACTTCGCGTTCCGGTTCCGGGGGCGCGGTGGTTGGTTTGGCCTGTGGAGCTTCGCTCGGGCTCACTGCACTGCTGGGTTTCGGAACCGGAGCAGACCTAGGGGCTGGTTTCCGGACCACAGGTTGAGCGGTTTTGGCCGGTTTTACTGGTTCGCTAACATGTCGAGGCTTAGGCTGGACCGGTTTCTTAAGTTTGTCCAGCTGCTCGCTATAGACTGGGCAGCGCCTGTTATTAGCAGCATGGGCGCCGCCGCAGTTTATACAATATCGGTGGTTGGCCGGGACAGCGCAGGCCTGCGTCAAGTGGTCATTTCCACAGCGGACGCAGGTCGGCGCGTTCCGAAAACCGAAGCTGCTGTGGCCAAACCGTTGGCACCTGTGGCACTGGGAAAGTCGCCCGGTCTGGCGGCAAGGCTCTACGCTCACGCAGAGCCCGAAAAGCCGTTTTAAATCTAACAAGGCCTGGGAGGAGTCGCCCTTCTCTACCAGGAGTCTTATTAGGGGGAGTGGGCGACGCGAGCCATAAGTGGTGTACAGCCGAGAGGCTCCCACAACCTTATAGCCCGCGTCGCGCAGTTCGTCTAGGACGACCTGCGGATCCGCCTGTATGTCCAGGCCCCGAAGGACGAGGGCTACAGGCTTGGTTCGGTTTAAAGTGTAGGTGTGGAACTGGAACGATTCACGTTCCAGCCACTGGACAACACCGAAGTGTTCCGATGCACTGCGGCAGGTAACGCGCACAGTCTCGCTCGCAAGGAGCTTGACAGATGCGTTATCTGCCAGCGCAACGGTCTTACGGAGTCGGCGAACGAAGCCGATTACGTCCCTGACGTTCGTCACGAACACCGGCGGGATCCTTCCTTCGGAGGTGCGACTAGGCGCAACCTCAGCGGAGGCTTGGAATGCCGCCGAGTCCGTGGCCGAACTCAAGGAGGTCAGGGAGGGAGACTTTCTCGGCTTACCGCCGTGCCCTACTACCACCCAGTCGGTGGAAGCCGAGGTCTCCATGGCTGGGGAGTCGGACTCCGGTAGAGGTACAGGGCTGCTTGGCCTACTGGCGGCCGTGCAGCCGGAAGGTCCGGCCTTTGCGGGCTTGGTCGGCCCTAATAAGGACCGATTATTGGGACGAGCTTGCGCGGGCTCAGCAGGGCTTCCCGCGCGAGTCGTAGGGTTCCCGACTGGCCCAAGTGGCCGGCCGGGGGGCTCGTTGCTGCCGCACAGTGCTTTAGGGACACTAGCAGCTGGGCTAATGCCGACTAACTCGGCTCTTTGTCCAGCGGGTACCCGGGGGCCGAACTGCGACACCATCACAGTGGCGGCGCAACCCGCATCTCTATTTGTGAGCCCTACTCTGGGACTCCCCGGGTTTCGCTGGACAGCGCTACCTAGAACACTTACCGGCACTGTGCGGCAGGTCCCAGTTGTGTGCTGCGAGGCGTCGTCTTGCTGGCAAGGCGGTAGGTCAATTTCCATTTCCATCGCTGCAGCTCGATGATGGCGTTGGCGATGAGGCGATTCTTGGTCCGGCGGTTTCTTCTTTACTGCCGCCGCAGTAGCTTGCGCTGAAGGCCTCTTCATGGCAGTAAGTAGAGGACGAGGATATCCTCTTCTGCGATGCTCTTCTGTAACGTCCGATCTCTTCCAAGGTTGAGTGCAGAGTCCCACTCGTCTCGGTTGTCACAGCCTCGCCTTCTCGTGTCACGTCTCGGCTGGCGCCGAGAGCAGATCTTCGCCTCGCTATGTCACAACTCCCCCGGGTCTTGAATGCTCTCCGGTGGCTAGCCCATTGTTATTCTCCGGCGGGTTTGAGCCGTTGGCGGTGAACCTTGTATGGACGTCCGTCCTTCTCCACCGTGTAAATCTGCCCGCCGAGGGTTGCGGCAACGCTAAAGGGACCTTCCCAGGCTGGCTCCTATCCAGGGTACCTCCGTCCTTTGGCTGGTCCGGCGTGGCTCTTGACGTACACCAGCTGCCCTACGGCCAGTGTAGGGTCCTGTGTCCTCCGTTCCGGATACCGCCGCCGCTGATACTGCGTCTGGTGTGACCTGGCCGCCTCTTCTCGTTCCTCAATTGGCCGGACGTCCTGTTCTGCGTGTGGCCGACTCCAGTCGCCGGGTCGGCATAGGTCTCTGCCCAGCAGAAGCTCGCTCGGTGTCACTCCAGTGGCGGCGTTTGCACGATTCCGCAGCGAGAACAGAACCGTCGGCAAACGCTTGTCCCAGTCGCCATGGTCCTTGCAGTCATGGAGCTGGATCCGCAGCGCCTTCTTGATCTCGCCGTTGCGCCGCTCGGTCGGGTTCGCCCTGGGATGGTAGTTGGCTGTAGTCCATGGTCGTATGTGCAGCTTGTCGCACATCTGCTTCCACTTGTGGCCCGTGAGCGGCTTTCCGTTGTCGGTGAGCAACGCCTCTGGGTATCCCCAACGAGGGAACACTTCTTCCTCCAGGTAGCGGATAATGGTGTCGGCGTCCGCCTTGCGCACGGCCTTCGCTTCCACCCATCTCGACATCATATCCGTGACCACTACGATGTACCGGTTGCCAGCTCGAGTCAGCGGATATGGTCCCATGACGTCCAAGGCGACAGTATTCCAACATCTCCTGGGTCGGTGAGGTCGCTGTTGGTCCTGTTCGGGATTTGCGCCGCGCTTGTGTAGGGCGCATATTCTGCAACTCCGGACGTATCTGCGGACATCAATGGTTAGGCCGGTCCAGACGAAGTCCTTGCCGATGGCCCGAAACGTTTCTTCGGCCCCCGGATGACCGGCTTCAGGGAAGTAGTGGAAGTGCCTGATGACCTCCATGCGGACACTCGGCGGCACGTACAATCCTGGTTCCTGGTTGCGTCTGTCCTTCCAAACCAGGCCGTTGTCCACCCGGTATCCTCTCGCTGTAGCCGCCGCAGGGTCGTTTCTCCACGCTTGGCACTCCTGGTCGCCTTCTTGCGCCTCCTGCACTGCCTGATGGATGCCGACAGCTGTGATTTCTTGTAGTCGGGGTGCAGCTGCCGCAACACTGCGAAGTGGCCTCTCTTCAGGCTGCATCCGTGGTTCTTCTTGGACGCCGGCAGTATCTTCAAGCCCAGGTTCCCTCGAGAGGAAGTCCGGCAACTCGTTCTCCTTGCCCGGGCAGTGGACGACGGTGAATTTGGAGCTCTGTATCAGTAAAGCCCAGCGAGCGTACTTCGTCTTCTGCCCCGTCGCCTGCTTCAGCCAGGTTAGCGCCTTGTTGTCGGTCCTTAGGGTGAAATGGCGATCCTCCAAGTATGGCCGGTATTTCTTGATGGCCCAGACGACTGCCAAGCACTCCAGTTCGTTGGAGTGGTAGTTCTTCTCCGCCTCGTGGAGCTTGGCACTGGCGTACGAGATGATGCGCCTCTCTCCGGCTTCGGTGCATTGATAAAGCACCGCTCCAAGTCCCTTTTGGCTGGCGTCGGTCTGCAGAAACATCGGCAAGTCTCGATCCGGTCGTGGGAGTTTTAACGGCTGCCGGAAAGCGGCCTTAACCTCTTCGAAGGCTCGCTGAGTTGTGTCGTCCCAATGCCACTTTCTTGTCCGCAGCAGGTCCGTTACCGGTTCCGAAATCATGGCGAAGCAGGGGATGTACTCTCGCAGCTAGTTGCAGGTTCCCAGGAAGCGTTGCAGCTCTTTCTTGTTGCTGGGGGCCGGCTGGTCTTCGATCGCTCTGAGATGTTGCTGCTGCGGGAGGTTGCCGTCCGGAGTAATCTCGTGGCCCAGAAAGGCGACTTCTTCTCGGCCGAAGTGACACTTGTTGAGCGAGCAGGTCAGCTGGTGCATCTGCAGCCTTTCCAAGACTTGATCCAGGTGTCGCAGGTGCGTTTCCCAGTCGGGGGAGTAGACAATGATGTCGTCCAGATAGACGAGGCAGCAATCCCGTAATAGTCCCGTGAGAACATCCTGCATCAGCCGTTGGAAGGTGCTGGGCGCGTTCTTCAGCCCAAAGCACATCACCCGGAACTGGTAGCGACCTCCGTCGGGCACCGAGAATGCTGTGTACTTCTTTGCTTCTTCCTCCAGCGGGATTTGCCAGTAGCCGCTCTTCAGATCTAGGGTCGAGAAGACTTTGGCCCCGCTGAGGTCCTTGATGGTTTCGTATATCAGCGGCAGTGGTGAGTCCACATCCTCGGTCTGATCGTTCAGCCTCCGGAAGTCCACGCAGAACCGGGGTTTGCTGTCCTTCTTCTTCACAATCACCACCGGAGAGCTTTATGGCGAGGTGGCCGGTTCAATGATACGCTGCCTCAGCATCTCTTCTACCTGTTCCCGGATGGTGCGTTTCTTCTCGTCGGAGTACCGGTACATTGGGAGCCGGAATGGCTGGCTACCTTCTTTCAGCCGGATCTCGTGCTTGGCCGCGGATGTGGTGCGGAGCGGGCCACGGGAGAACAAACTGCGATGACGGTGTAACATTTCCAGAAGCCGTTTATGGTGTTGGCCAACTCCTGACGTTTGAAGGCTAGCTTCGTCAATGTCCTCTTCCTCGGGCTCCGCGCGGTCATTCCAGAAGACCGTCTGTCGGTTCTCGCTGCCAATGTGAAGGCAGCCCCGTCGGTAGTCCACAACTGCTTGGTTGGCCGTAAGCCAGTGGTGGCCCACTAAAACTTCTTCTTGCAGTCCGGGCACTTCTAGCAGAACGGTGGTGGTCGCGAGGTTTCCAATTATAATGTCTGCGACGACGGCGGCCGTTGAGTGACATTGCTGACCGTGTAGCGCTAGCTGGACAACTCGGGGCTCCGTCTTCCTTCCTCCGGGCAGCAGACCGGCTCGTACGAAGTCGTAGTTTGCGGCGGAGTCCAAGGCTGCGGTCAGTTTTCGGCCGGCGATCTCTATTGGAATGCGCGGTATGTCCGCACCTAGTTGGTTCACGCGCCCCGGTGGGCTATTTACCGGGGCGCTTGGTCGTTTCCCTGCCGGTTCTTCACAGGGCAGTCCCGATGGTAGTGTCTTCCCGGGCAGTAGCGGCACTTGGGCGTTAGGCTGTTCATTCTTTGTTCCTCTTTCGTGCTTGAGGCCGATCGACACTGCTTCGACCCCCCTACTCGATCCAGGGAGTTTTCAGCAGAGTCATCCCGACCTCGCGCACGACTATCTTGATCCAAGTCCGCCTCAATGCTCATTGCCCGTTGTAAAAGTTCCTCCAAAGTCGTAGGCGGCGGGAACCTCAGCGCGGGTCGAAGGCGTGGCTGCAGCTGTTGTGTAAGCATGGTTATGCTCGTCCTCTCGTCACCTCCGGGGTACAGACGGCGAAACAGCTTGATTTTTCTCAGGAGGAAGATTTCCGCCGATTCCTGCCGCTGCGGTTGTCCGTACAGCTCGGCCAGCAGCTCTGCGTCGCGTTGCATCCCGCAGAAGTGATGCCGGAAGCGGTCGCAGAACTCGGGCCAATTTATCTGCAATCCCGTGTATCTCTCTGCCCACGTGGAAGCTTCTCCTCGGAGCTGCCGCACTGCGTAATCTGCCCACTGTTCAGGTGGGACTCTGTAGTCCCGCAGCTGTCGCTCTAGCTGTTGAAGATATCGTTCTGGATCCTCGTACTTGAGGCCATGGTATGTAGCGGTGATCACCGGTGGCAACGTGCACCTCATAGCTGCGGCGAATTGCGCAAAGCCTTGCTCTACCTCGAACCCGGTGTCCCGCTGGGTGTAGTTGTTGGGCGCCATGTTGTTTTGTGTGCCGGCTGGTAGCTCTCTGGCGTGGCTAGATCTTGCATCCACAAGATGATCGTCGCCCCACGTTGGGCGCCACTTGTCACAGGACAAATGGCGCCAATCGTACACACTATAGTTTTTTAGGCCCTTAAAAGGACCGTTTGTCGGGTACGCTAAATCATTTGCGTACGCTGCCCGAGCCGCGCTGTGATGTTCGGTGGCTGCGTCCGCTGTTCCGGGCGTGCTGCGGTTCTCTTCTTTCGGCAGCGGTATGTAGAGCCCGCTGCTGTCCCAGTCGATGTCCATCACTGCTTCTCCTGCGTTCTCCATTCTTCCTTCTTCCTTTTCTTCCAGCTGGCTTGACGACGTCCAATGGAACCTATCAGAGTGCCGCTGGTCCCTGTTTGGCTCGCCTCGAGCACGTTAGATGGTCACGCCGAGGCCAATCAAGCTGCTGCCGATCCTTGATTGGGTCGCCTCGCCTTCTCGTGTCACGTCTCGGCTGGCGCCGAGAGCAGATCTTCGCCTCGCTATGTCACAAATGATACAATCAACACTAGTATTTAGTGTCAAAATCATAATAAATATTACTATAAAAAACTCAAAAGTACTATTATTGGCTAATAAGCTAACAACATGTTTACCTTGGTGAGTCTCAAGAGAAAAATTAAAGAAAATACATTGAGCTTAACATTATCTGTTTGAACTCGGTTGCCTAGTAACAGAAGTCAACATTTCTTACTTGGAACGTATCGTGGCTTTATTGTTCCTCCGAGGATATATTTTTTAATTATAGTGTCTTAGAAAATTGACGAGAATTACAGTTTACTATATTGTTTAATTCTGCACATTCGTTTTTGTTGTGAAAAATTAGTTTTATTTCAACCTCTTAAAAAAATTATTTTAATAGGTTCAAAGTTTTACTTCAGCATTTTTCCTTAAGTTTTATTTCACACACACACACACACACACACACACACACACACACACACACACACACACACACACACACACACACACACACACACACACACACACACACACACACACACACACACACACACACACACACACACACACATTAATAATCTTATTCTTCTGAATGTAACTGCTTTGTTTTCCTTTTGTCCTCGATGTCAAACGAGGATATATTTTTTTGATGTTTTCTTCAGGAGTCTAGTCCACATTTGCGCGATACACATTGAATGAAAACCAGATAAAACTCACGAAGTGAACCCATAACGGACACCTACACACATTCTCTCTCTCTCTCTCTCTCTCTCTCTCCTCTCTCTCTATTCTCTCTAAACCGAGCGCACGCGTGCACACACACACACACACACACACACACACACACACACACACACACACATAGAGGTAGAATAGTTTCATAATGGTTATAACTACATACGCGCGAGCACGATACAATTTAGATTTTATTGGTTGTGCTATGTTGGGTTTTCTTTCCGGTTCGTAACGCTGCAGGTAGGCCTATTCAGGAATGAAGCAATGCAAAGTATATGACTGAAGAATTCAATAGTTAAAGAGTTTGGATCAAAAAATCTAAAGAAAGGAGTCGTGAAATATTTTGTATAGAATGATTTATTTTTAGGGTCAGATACATAGATATTACTAAAGAACAAGTGATAAAGAAATAAGTTGAGGCGATTGGAGTGTGGATTTGAGGAAAATAAAAGGAATGAGATAGGCGGACATAATAAGAAATGAAGAAAAACCTTGTGTATGTGAATTGGGTCAGGGCGAATTCCTTTTTATATTTTTTTTTAGAAACCAGAGAAGGAAAAGTAGGAGAGAGGGACTCATAGCGGTAATAGACGCTGGTGGTGTCTGAGCATTGGCACGCAGCGACAAACCATATGTTGAGATAAAAATAGACCTTTATAATTGAACGGTGCGCACAATGTCAAGTTAGAAGAGTGGCTAGTTGAGTAGGATACAGTCATATCTCAATTATTGCCTTTTTCTTTATCTCAGGAGTAGTGGGGTCAGGCACATGTGTTCCGGTTTTCAAAGTCTAATAATCTTTTATGAGTTTTTCTACTTTTATATTTATTTATGATGTAAAAATGGAATATTCTGGTCAGTCTGAGTTTATTGAATCTGAGAATATGATCTTTAATTTGATGTAATCTTGAGCAAAACAATAAATAACTGCACATACATTGAAATCTCCCATATGTTTACATTTTAAAGCTTGTCTCCCTTTATACTTCTTTTACATAATGTAAAACGTTTTCTACGGATTTATTTTGTGTATTCTGTTAAAATATATTTTTGGGAAAACATATTGAACAATTACATACATTGTTGAATATTATAACGAGAACCTTACCCAACAGCTTTACAACGTCCACCCTCCACTTTCCCACCGCTAATCATGCAGGTGTAACCTCATGCAAGTATGTTTCACTGCGTTCAAGAACACTTGAGCTACGCATTAAGTAGCGTGCAGTTAAGGGTGGAACGTTTATTCTGGAACTCTGCGTGACTTATGAAAGCACAGCGTCTGGCTTAGTCAATCAGTTGTGTTGAGCGATTTTCCTTAGTGCGGATCGAGTGGCGATTTATTTAAGTGAGGCAAAGTCTAATTGTGTTATAGTTAGTGTGGAATTCTAATAGTTAACATATTGCGTGTACAGATTTACCTTAAATTATTGTACGAGTAAGAACAGCTATTAATAACAAGTAACTTCAAAAAATTTTGTTAATATGTATATAACTATGACAGTATGACATACTATTGAGGCACTTTAAATATTTTATAAAAAAGTCTCATAAATATTTGTGTGTAAATATTTATACAGTTAAAAGTCTTTTTTAGCATCCTACCTTCCAAACCTTACGATATTTCCAATCATACCATTTCAGATTTGTTTGTGTCATTGCATTCCGTATACCTCCTATCCAAGTCTTTCGTGGCCTCCCTCTTTTAATTCTTTCAAGAAATGTCCGTTCAAGTAATTTCTTTGATAATATATCTCTATTCATGAGTCTCAAATGCCAGTACCATTTTAATCTTTATAGATTATTAATAATGTCAAAAACGAAAATAATAACAACTACTACTATCGCCACAAGAAGATAGACAAATGTGATAAATAAAACTTTTTTATTTTATTGTCACGAAATATGCTTATCTTATTTTGCGTAAAGAGAGGCTAAGATTTTGTTGAACAATAACATTACTTCGTCTACTCTGGGGACTTGTGTTGTCCCCGAACAAAGATACCGTCCTTTCTTGTTTTCTCAATCCCTTTCTCGTTATAACAGGCACTGTAAAAATGCCAAAACTTTTAAAATTATTATTCTTAGAGTAGTTAACATACTTTATAGAAAGTTTTTGAGGTAATGTTGTAAAACCTTATAAATGAAATTGATATTCTTAGCTAGTTTTCCGACAATAAACTGATTGAAATCTCAAGGTTTACATCAGCCAAGTAAGTGATATTTAACAAGTTCAGTTAACGATATAGACTTATGTGCAGTGAAATTTACATTCCTTATTAAACAATGTTTTCCTTTTATAACCTCTTCTTTTGACTTATAACGGAGGGAACCCAAAATAATTGGTTCTGCCAATTATTCTAGGCTGCCTTATTCGAGACGAGCTGAAATTTAAATCAGAACAACACACAGTAAGACATACAAGGAATCAGGGAAGGTGAAACTGTTGATTTATATACTCAGTATACGTGTGTAACAAGAAGACTGGTTTTATTAAACATTTGAAATATAACATTTACTCCAAAGAACAGATCCCATGACGTTATTAATTAAATTAGTATAATTAAGTGAAATGCTTTATTTGGAATATGGGATCAGAACAAATTTATCTAGCTATACCCCCGGATCCGGGTAACCATTGGTATTTAGTCTCTAATCTTTTAATTATATTTAATTCAAAATTTTATCTTGCAAGATTTTTACCTTTTTGCTTCATATATATTCCATTAGAAGAATGGTATTAATAACACTACGTTACGTTAATATCTAAACTGTTACAATTGAAT
Source organism: Magicicada septendecula (assembly GCA_034769895.1). Lineage (NCBI taxonomy): Eukaryota > Metazoa > Arthropoda > Insecta > Hemiptera > Cicadidae > Magicicada > Magicicada septendecula. The sequence goes on from CM068374.1 coordinate 157,764,458, forward strand.
GATATTGAATAGTTACAATTAAATTCTCAAATTTAAGTTTTTATATTCTTATAAAATCAATCGTCTCTGTAAGTCTCTTAAATAGAGTATTGTGTTACAAAAATATTATCATTATTCCTCGATAGACGTGCTATCGAGTCACCTCTATTTTTTTGATGTAGTAAGGTCTCCATGTGGTTCCGTCTTGGGAGTCCTAAAACGTCGTCCTCGTCTTGGTCTGGTCTCTGTTGTTCATGGCTTAATACGTCTGCAGGATAGGTAGATACTTCTACACAGATACTCGTTGATTCTCAGATGTCTCGAACTGCATCATCGGTAGGGTATACTAGAGTTCTCATTTAGATGGTCCATGACCACAGGTCAGATGTTGAAAAGATTCGTCCATCGGTGAAGATTGCAGTCATCGTTTTTTCTTTATTAACACTCGTCGTTTGTAGTTACATCTTTCTTCTTGTTACAAAGTTTTTGGAATGTTCTTTTTGTTAACGTTACATGTTACACTTTTTGTAACGGTTAGTAAAATACAAAATAATAATTAATTACTCCACACTAACAACAAATTTTATAACTTTTGAACAGAGCATTTTGCTCGTGCGTCTGCACAGCTGGGCGTCGTCATCGCAAGAGAGCGATTTTTCGTCCGCTACCCTCGTACATGACGAGAGAGAGTGGGGTGTTTATTCCGCGAGCATATATAGTTCCTGTTTTCTCTTTAAATAAACTTTTTATTTATACAAACTATCGCTAGATAAAAATACATCATTTAAATTAATTGTTTTAGTTACTATCTGTGTCTACAGATACTTTAATTATTAACATTAGTTTACTCTATTATTTTTAATTACAGTAGACTCGGAAAACATGTCGAGTCCGGTATCAACAGGTAGGCGCTTGATAGCAAGCAAAGGGTTAAATACGAACATAATAATTATTTACAATATGCCTTTTCTTTATGGATACTTTGCCCTTATTAATTACTTCTTCCATTCACACTTAGTACCTACATGTTTTTATTATTATTATTGTGAGATTTAAATGGTCAATTGTACGCAACCTTAATTAATTAAATTTTTTTTTTTTCTGTAAATGTCACAATTTAAATCGTCACATACTCCGCCTCCTTACCAACACAGACTCCTAAAATTTTGGTCAGCTATGTACCGAGAGTATGCTTGGGGAGTTCCGTATGAAATTTCTTATTATTATTATTGTTAATTATTATTCTCTTTTATTATTATTATTGCACGGTTTATTTGTTTTAAATTCTCTTTAAATGATCTAGTTCTCATTTAAATGTTCCTCCTCCGTGAAATTCCCTTTTTCTCAGTAAATACAGTACTTACTCATAATACTAATTTCCCTAATTTCAGCAACTCACAATATCGTGCCCCGACTGACATCAGCTTACTCTAACTCTACACGTTAGCTTTCAGCATTCAAAAATGATCTCTTGGCTCTCTTGGCTCATCATTATCCTTTTCAGTCGGCGCCGTTGTGACTCGTTACTTAACATTTATAATCACTTCTGGATTATATATCATAAACTTATTTCTAATGTAATCTAAAGAGGATCCCATACTCCACTTTAGATCACTGTTTTGAGAGAAGCGGAATTTCACGAAGATACTTTTCATTTAACTCTTTACCAATTACTAGACAAAATATGCGGAAGGGGAGACACTTTACACAATGGATTGTAATCCACTCGCGGTGGCATTCATTGTTTAGGGAGAGCAACCTTTTATACAATTGAGAGGGTGGCTGCTTAATACAATACTGAACACGCTTCCTTTTCTCTACCTTGCCACAACTGGGGTGTTTACACTACGCAACGTAACTTTTATTATTATTATTCACTTTTCTCTTATTTACTGCGATACGATTTACTACTACTTATTTACACGTTACACAAATTTGTTTAACTTAAGATTTATTTAGCAATTATTAATCACTTATTATTACTTTGGGGTTTAAAAAAAAACACTTACCTCGAATTATTTCCTATACCCTTTAATACATTGTAAACATTTATTAACAGAGATTATTATTAAACCTTTGGCATTAAATTCTATTTAAACGATCAGCTCTTGGTACTCATTTTCTTTTCTTCTGTGACCTTCCCTTTATCTTGTTTCTTAAAATCTAACTTAATTTTATTTCTACTACTAATTTACGTAACCTCACAACATCATGGCCCGACTGATTACATTTTGCATACTCTAACTCTAGTAGTTAGTTTTCTGCTACTTTCTTTAACTCTAGTAAAGAACTTTCTTTAACCCTTGTAAAGAATATTTCAGTGCGGCGCCATTGTGACTGTGTTACGTTCCTTATATCTATTTCGCTTATTTATACTTAAGATAATCTAAAGTTGATCCCATACTCAACCTTAGATTATTTTTAATTCTAGTTGCTTACTTTACTGAGATAAGCGGAATGTCACGAAGGGGAGTCTTTATTCACTACTAAACAATCAATTGTAACACACTAAACAAGAGGGGACAAACACTTTACTTTCAACGATCAGCTGTTACGCTGGAATGTAGTTCAGACTAGTTTTAAACAATGGCCTCGTTTATGAGTACAAAGGGCAGAAGTCAACTCGAGGGTGGATATTTCTCTATTGTTCCATTTAACAATAGCTGGCGGCTAGGGACTTATTTTCAAGCAGGACACAACTTATTTATTATTATTCATACATATTATTCATTTCTTTTTACTTATTTCACTAATACACTTTTATAATTCTAATTCTACTAACGCGTTATAATAAATTTACGATATTATTAAACTTTTTATTTTAAATGACTTATTATTTATTATTAGTACTTTGGTCTGATTTAAGAAACAGTTTCTTTTTATTTCGAACTAGTTTATTTACTTAGGGAAACATCATTCCATTAAATTAATTAGTACACTTGTTTTATTTAATTCGATTTAATTTTCAACAAAGGGGAGATACATGTTTACTAGGCACAAGACAACACACAGGAAAGGACACGCTCCTTATAACAATAGAGCTATCAAAGAGGGTGAAGTAATTGTTTCATTCCGCGTTGGGGGAGGCTCACAATGACAAAATACACACCAACAGGAACACACAAGAATTCAACCGGTCTGGTATTGTTTACAAACAGACGTGTTGTAGAATGAACTTTTGACAAGCTCCTACGTGTTTTGTTTACATGTGATTATATGTTACTCTTACTTTACACATATCATATTTACTAATAAAATTATCTATACTATATTACTATAATATTAATTATTATTTTATCTTATTTAAATTTCTGACACATATTAAAATACACGAGTAAATAAATCAACAGCTTATGAATAGGGACACAATTACTGTTTAGCAACACAAGTCACAAAATTTTTTTTGTTATTAGTAGCAAAATTTAAACAAATCAGCAGAGTGGCGCATCTTATAACCTCTTCTTTTGACTTATAACGGAGGGAACCCAAAATAATTGGTTCTGCCAATTATTCTAGGCTGCCTTATTCGAGACGAGCTGAAATTTAAATCAGAACAACACACAGTAAGACATACAAGGAATCAGGGAAGGTGAAACTGTTGATTTATATACTCAGTATATGTGTGTAACAAGAAGACTGGTTTTATTAAACATTTGAAATATAACATTTACTCCAAAGAACAGATCCCATGACGTTATTAATTAAATTAATATAATTAAGTGAAATGCTTTATTTAGAATATGTGATCAGAACAAATTTATCTAGCTATACCCCCGGATCCGGGTAACCATTGGTATTTAGTCTCTAATCTTTTAATTATATTTAATTCAAAATTTTATCTTGCAAGATTTTTACCTTTTCGCTTCATATATATTCCATTAGAAGAATGGTATTAATAACACTACGTTACGTTAATATCTAAACTGTTACAATTGAATGATATTGAATAGTTACAATTAAATTCTCAAATTTAAGTTTTTATATTCTTATAAAATCAATCGTCTCTGTAAGTCTCTTAAATAGAGTATTGTGTTACAAAAATATTATCATTATTCCTCGATAGACGTGCTATCGAGTCACCTCTATTTTTTTGATGTAGTAAGGTCTCCATGTGGTTCCGTCTTGGGAGTCCTAAAACGTCGTCCTCGTCTTGGTCTGGTCTCTGTTGTTCATGGCTTAATACGTCTGCAGGATAGGTAGATACTTCTACACAGATACTCGTTGATTCTCAGATGTCTCGAACTGCATCATCGGTAGGGTATACTAGAGTTCTCATTTAGATGGTCCATGACCACAGGTCAGATGTTGAAAAGATTCGTCCATCGGTGAAGATTGCAGTCATCGTTTTTTCTTTATTAACACTCGTCGTTTGTAGTTACATCTTTCTTCTTGTTACAAAGTTTTTGGAATGTTCTTTTTGTTAACGTTACATGTTACACTTTTTGTAACGGTTAGTAAAATACAAAATAATAATTAATTACTCCACACTAACAACAAATTTTATAACTTTTGAACAGAGCATTTTGCTCGTGCGTCTGCACAGCTGGGCGTCGTCATCGCAAGAGAGCGATTTTTCGTCCGCTACCCTCGTACATGACGAGAGAGAGTGGGGTGTTTATTCCGCGAGCATATATAGTTCCTGTTTTCTCTTTAAATAAACTTTTTATTTATACAAACTATCGCTAGATAAAAATACATCATTTAAATTAATTGTTTTAGTTACTATCTGTGTCTACAGATACTTTAATTATTAACATTAGTTTACTCTATTATTTTTAATTACAGTAGACTCGGAAAACATGTCGAGTCCGGTATCAACAGGTAGGCGCTTGATAGCAAGCAAAGGGTTAAATACGAACATAATAATTATTTACAATATGCCTTTTCTTTATGGATACTTTGCCCTTATTAATTACTTCTTCCATTCACACTTAGTACCTACATGTTTTTATTATTATTATTGTGAGATTTAAATGGTCAATTGTACGCAACCTTAATTAATTAAATTTTTTTTTTTTCTGTAAATGTCACAATTTAAATCGTCACACTTTCTATCACGGTTTACAATTTTTGTTGGATTATTTTACACGGTTTTGTACGTGCTAACAATTTTTAATGCGGTGGTTACCTTTTGTAACATATGCCGTTGACCAGCTGACGTTCCATCCACATCTCAAGGGAATTACCCAAACCTAACGAAATATCCACCTATATATCTATTTGCCTTCCGACAAGGAACGTATTATTATAAAGTGCCACCACAAAAATATGCTGCAGTATTTATTCCGCTCATTAATTGTAGGAAAGACTGGTATTCCATCTGTACAGTATGTTGGAGACGTATCCCATTTTTAGTTTGTTAGCGTATATCATTTCTTGATCAGTTATCCTGTTGATTATAGAAAATAGTATATAAAGAAATTGAGACTCGAAGCGATAAAGAGTTATGACTGCGTCCGTTTTACATCCGTTTTATGTCCTTATTAATTCTTTGTGTTTGATAAACGGACGTTCTTGTAGGTATCATGAAACGGTTGTCCCCAAATTTTTGTAAGGTCAATATTTTTTTATTAGAAATGTTTAAGGACTTAGTAGTGGAAAAGCCGAGGCCTTTGATTTGATTTGAGAGTACGTACGTCTTCCCTCTTATTCAAAGATTGTATACCCTTTCTGTAATTGTTATTTTGTGTGGAGCGTTGATATTATTTCTGTACAGACGTACACCATATTTGTGTAGAACTACAAATACAATTGTTATCTTCTCTGTTGTCTTTTCTTAATCTGTTGGACACCTTGCTCAACTATAGTTTCTGTCTGCTTAGGTATTGCTGTCTTTTAGTTTTACAATTTACTGTCTTTATTGTCAACTTAGTTTCTTGCAGCATTTTCAAGTTTTAATGTCACTTCATTCGATTTCATTTAACGTTCATTTCAACTAAATATATGGAATTTCCTCTTGTGGCTTTATTGTTTTATCATGTCCTTCAGATTAAACCGTATAACTATTTTTTTATGTAAACACTATCTCTTCTCTTTGTATCACTCTTTCTTTAAATTTTATTTCAACCCAAAATTTTGCTGCCATGCTTGAGGGTAGGTATTAGAAGTGTCCAATATAATTTTACCATTGAATTTGTTGTTGTTTAAGTATGCTGAAAAGTACTGACACATATGTAAATGTCGTAATGGTACTATGTAGTTCTTTGTTAAGTTCATATCTTTTTACGTTCACATTATTGTTTTCATATATTTTGCAAACCAAAATGGATTTTTCTCTAGCGTCCTAATTTCTAAAAGTATCTTAAAAAAAGCCATGATTTTTTTTTTAAATTTGAGATTTTCAACTTAGGTTTGTTACATATTTGTTGCAGTTTGTATATAAGCTACTTTGTAATTTATACTTCTTCATCCGATAATAGCCTAAATAGAAAATTCAATTCAATGTGGTGTACCCTTTAATTATCTAAGTAAAGAAACGTCTCAAATTTTTCCATTTTGCGGGGCCCTCATGTATACAAATATTAAAGGACCTAGGCGATAGAACGCAACCTCGTCTCATAATTTTATTAGCAGGCACGATATATTATTTTACCATTTACTCTAACGAATGTACTTTGGTTTACTGAAGAGGCAAATCTGGTAAAGTATCCTCTGTTGCCTATAATTTCCCAAACTTTTCCTTGATGGTAGTCCAAAGGTTACAATGAATATTCTTAAGTGTGGTGACAGAATATTCCTATAGATTCTTGTAAATTTAAGGTTGTACTGGAATTTATTCCCTCGTGACTCCCATCCGCTTTTCTGAAAGATTGAACACACAGTGCATGACAGAAGTACGTGCCAGTTATTGTGTTCCACCTTAACCTGGAAATCGTGACAACCCTTCATATATCCCAGTTTTGCGTCAGCATGTTAAAGTATTTTTCCCTTCTATAATATTAATTCAATCTATCATCATTTCCTGTCTACTCACCTCACCAGTTCCTTAAACGTCGCATATCATCAACACCCGAACCCTATTCATCTTCCTTCTTCTTATTGATTAGCTGTCTTTCTTTATTAATCCTTAATTGCATTTATTTCTTTATTATTTTATTATCCTATCTCACATGCTCTGCTCATTGCAGATCCACATCTTCAGTGCCTCTTTAAATCATCCTTTATAAGTACGTCCCTTATCATCACCACTTTTCAGGACAGTATAAACATTTTGTCTGACACCTCTTTAACTCCTTTTTCAGTGATTCACAGAGCGACCTCTGCCTCGTATTAAAGCCTTCTTTGAGCAGTGCCACTTTAATCTCAACTTATGTCTTGTAACATACCAAGTACACAGGGAGGACTTTTTAAAATTGGTAACGGAGACAGCAAATGTCCGCGAAAACTAAAAATGAGCTCAGGTTTAAAATTCCTCCATTGTCGGCGCCAGTGGCCTCTTTGGCAACAATGATGATGCAGAACTTGGCAACGCCTGGAAAAAGAAAGTCTGGCCAAAGGAAAGTCTAGAATTTAAGCACTGTCCGTAGCAACTTGTAGAACATGTATTGTTGTACTTTGTACTATAGCGAACTTAAGATGCTGTCCAGTATACACTGGTGTGTGTGAGTGTGTGCGTGCGCGCGCGCGCACGCCATCAGGAAACAAATCTGAGGCCAGAAGAGCTTATATCTACTAGATGCCACGTGACGAGGAGAAGATATCCTGATCTGGTAGAGTGACTACCATCTTCAATTTCTCCTAGTGGAAGACTAACTTGGAGTCTTGGGGTTGTAATAAAAAAACAGTGGGAATAAGTTCTGAAGTTTTGTTGCTTACTAACTGCTAGGCCAAGAAGGTCAAATGCACTTGTGGAAGAGAACTTACTGTGAAACATAGAATTGAGGAGTCTAGTCCTCTTGCCGAACTTATACGTAAAGACGGGGTAAAAGGTATCCTGACAGAGGGACTCGAAAATGAATATATAGCGATAGACACAACTCTGTCTTTTCCGAAAGCAGTAGGTTTACTGTCTCAGTTTTGACAGGAATGATTTGGGTCTATTTGTGTATGAATCTCTGTTTCTGTTGCCAAGTCTGTGTATAGGTGAGATACGACAATGAAAACGGCATAACGTTTGGTTGAGGTCTTGGTGGTATAGAAGTGTTAGATGCCTATATATAATATAGGCATAGCATAGCATAGCATATATATGTTGTGTATATAAAAGTTCTGGGAAAACGAACAGATATACAACCGTAATAAGCCATCAATTGTCAAAAGTCTGAGAACACAAAAAGAAAATACTTACTTACTGCAGGAGTTCACTTAAAAACTGTTTTAATACTGCAATGTCGTAGTACTTGAATTTACAACTGAGTGTAGATTACAGTTACAGTCAATGTTGAAAGTATGGGCATGAAAGTGATAACCTATAATAACTGTAAGCGACTGAAATCTTCTGATTCAATAATGTAAAGGGGGGCTTCTTATAATTTCAACTGAATTTTATTCTATTAAACACAAATTATTAAATGAAACTGCTCGCTTGACACGAGTGCGTTTTGATTGCATAAAAGGTTGGATACGCCAGACGTTTCCAATTTCTGTAACTCTACTTTGAAAACAGTTCCCGCTGATATTAACTTTGCCACTCTCTTATCGTTACTACACTAACTTGATTAACTAATTAAGTAACTAACTAACAAATTCTATATACATACATACGTACACACACACATATATATATGTGTATACACACATACATAAATTATATACTGCAGCGTTACAAGTAACACAAAATAAATACACTTCTGTCCATGTAACCAACGCAACTATATAGTGTTAAACACCGGCTAGGTCGTAAGATTTTTGTGTGCTCGTTGCGTTAGGTATGTGGTTGCACAATAAACTTATTTTTAAATAGAAGATTGAGGCGTTGATGACACGAAATAATTAATTAAAACATAGTAAAAGAATCAATCAGCGGTTTATCAAATATTGCAAAGAAAATTAATTGATTATTAAAATTTGAAACTAGAAAATTTAAGTATAGTCTTTTATAAGGTTACATTTTGAAAACATAACATACCTCTGCTATTCAGCACACATTAATAACATATAGTCATAAATATCTAAACATATATGATGAACAAATTATAATATTCTTTTATATTATTTGAGTGTCCGACTTTGAATCATTATTGAAATTTGAAATCATAGCAACTTATTTATAATAAAATTATTTTTAACACCGACTTCCAACTTACAATTACGTCTTTTACTTTGAATATTTACACTATTTACATTTCAGTATTTGTATTACTTTAGCTCATATTTTGTTCCTTATGAGTTCTTTGTTTAACACGAAAATATAATTGTTCATTTGTCACATGCACATTGTTGAAGCTACTGTTCCGTGTGTACGTGTGTGTGTGTGTGTGTGTGTGTGTGTGTGGTGTGCGTGCGTCTCGTGAATGATGACAATGCCGATGGTGCTGCTGATGATGACGCTTTCTCAGTATTCTACAGCCTGTTGTTGATGGTGGTCCTGCAACATCTGCGTCGCAACTTTATGAAGCTGAAGTCGTGCTGAAATTGACATATCAGTTTGATCAGAACATCAGAGTTGCTGTGATGACAAGAGATGTTAGATCCCGTATTATTGTCTCAGTGGAAATACCTCTTCAACAAGTGTCAAAGTCCAGGTCCCAGTAGGATACAAAGCAAGTAATCCATCTAAAAATACACAAAAACATATTCAAAAAATGCTGAACGTAAACAAAGGTGGGAGAACAAGAAATAAATAAATCAGGAAATCTTATACTATATCTACAATATTAAGGAAAATACTATAACAGATAATGCAAAAAACGGGGTAAAATACACTGACGGGAACTGTGCACACATAAAATTTTCGACCATGCTAAGACAAAATACCTAGCTAAAAAATTACAGAAAATCCAAGCAATAATAATGATAATAATGTTACGACGGTCTACTCGATCGTCGTAGGTACAGTGGAAACAAAATAAGTACAAGACACCAATTAAGTCACTAATCACACCTTTAATTGTTATAGTAAAACAGTTCGTAATTAACAACACAGTGTCTACAACAAATCAAATGAAAATTGTTCATACGCAATAAAATGTCCACTAATATTAAAACTCAACTGTATTACAATTATACCGTCCGAATATAAAACGCAACACTTCACTAATAACTACTTGAACGTACGCAGTAATAACTCGAACCGCTCTGTAAATATATCGCACTGATACTCTCGAACCGCACAGTCAAAAATCTCGCATTGAACTGAAAACTAAGGCCGCGACGCGATGTATTTATAGTTACGCTCACACACCAGAAGCTTCCAAACTGCGTCTTATCTCTCGCGAACTACGTAATTGCTACGGCCTTGACACAGTCCGAGCGCCCGAGCGAGGCCTGGCACAGTCGAGAAAATTCTCGCAAAATGCGTCTAGTAGCACGTACACCGCACGCTTACGTCGAGATCTTTCTGGTGCATTCGATAAACGCGTAGATTGTTCTATGCTGTCGTAGCACTGCCCCCTCCTTAAGCCTGTTCGTCCCGAACTGGCAAAGCGTCTTCGAAGTAATACTCGACCAGGCGATCTAGGTGGCCATCCTTGCGAAGGATAATTTTCCCGTTCTTCGAATTCAGTCTCGTGTGATCCGAACATCACGTTCCCAGGAATACGAATCTTTCGCGCAACCACTAGCTTCGCTGGAATCACTCTCGTTGCGTCATGTACTAATGACCTAAATACCACTGGCTGATCCAAGTTTGTTTGGTTCTCGTCAACAACCTCTTGCGTAACCTCATCTTCAGCCACTTTACCCTCGGCCGCTTCTATCAGCTCAGGAACAAGCAAGAGTTTTGTCTCGACACCTATAGTTGGCTCTCCAATCACTTCTCTTGTCGTTATACTTATTTGTACTTCCTCTGCTAGTTCTTCCTCCATTTCCGCTTGCAACAGGGAGGTTTCCTCTTGACCAGACTTGTTGAATTTTTCTTCGACTAATGCCACTCGCTTAATCGAATGGTTGGTAGACCCTGTCATTTTAGCCATGCAAAGCTTTATCTTCTCTTGGCCAACTTTCAGGACATTCTCTCTTAAGTCCACAACGAATCCGTAGGCATTCATAATGTCCGTGCCAAGAATCACTTCATCGACAATGTCTGCAACGAGCATTTGGTGGCTAAACTCAAGAAGACCCAGGCGTACACGTACGTCTACCTTTCCTAGCACCTTGACGGGGCTTCCAGTCACAGTCTGTATTGTACAAGAGCTAATTAGAGGATGGCGGTTACAGACTAAGTCAGGGCGCACAATGGACACTGTTGCGCCCGTGTCAACTGTAAATGATGTTGGTTTACCATCCGCAAATCCACTAACAATCAAGTTTCCACTGATCTTATGTAGCGTGGAAACTGTGTGCTGTTCTGGGCCTTTACTTCTCCAATTGGTGCGATCAGTCTCTTCTCTCTGTATCTTCTTCTCCCAACAGTCTACCTGTAGATGACCACGTTTTCCACAGTTGTAACATTTCGGTCTTCTGTCTTTTTCAAATCGTTGCGACTCTCTTGAACTTTTGAATTATTTGTCCGACAACACTGTTTTTCTGCACCCATCGTAACGGTAATGTGATACAGGGATCTTCTGACTGCAACGTGATGGCACAAACCCATTAATGTAGCGGGACGCTGACTTGGCAGCTTCAAACTCTAGGGCGTGAACAAGAGCTTCTGAGCTATCTCGGTGTCTTGCCATTCGTAACACTTGCTGAAGTTCACAATCTCCGATGCCATCAATAAATGTCTGCACCGTAAACCTTATTCGGAAGTCTTCTGGTGCTTCAGGATAGGCCAGTCTAAACAATCTGTCGATACTTGCTTCAAATTCTTGAAGATTTTCCCCGGAACGTTGTCGTCTTGTTCTCAACTGAGCGTAGTACACCTCTAGCAAATGTTTATCACCGTAGTAGCACTACGTCTACGTACAATGCGTCTAGTAGCACGTACACCGCACGCTTACGTCGAGATCTTTCTGGTGCATTCGATAAACGCGTAGATTGTTCTATGCTGTCGTAGCAATAATAATAATAATAGTCATAAAAGAAATATTTATAGAAGTAAGGATGTTTATAAGTGAATGGTATGTACCCAGCTGATATGAGAGAGACACTGTTAAGTAATGATAGTAATGCTAATAAAAATAATAATAGGTATATGTGTAAAACTAAATGTCTTAATAATTGCTACAGTGAATGGCATATATACTAAAATACTAACAGATAAAGGTACAGAATTATCAGTCATAAATCATAAATTCATATCTAAACACATACAGCATTTTAAGCGGTCAGCGATATTACCCGTTAATAATACAGAATTAAAAACACTAAAGAAAAAATAAGTAACAAATTTACGTTACTACAACAAATGATGAGTACTGCTGGGCAATTTCTTTTGTTCTCGTGGATAATCTAATTTATGACGTCATCATTGGAATTGCCCAACTAAGTTATATCCAAGCTAAGCTCAGTTGATTTAAGATTATCTGTAAGCTAAAGACGGAGTTGCCTTACCACTACGCCTACCGGTTGTGTTACTTCAAGCTAATGAGGCCAGGCATTGTCAATTAGGTCCGAGGAAGCCCAGTGAGACCAGGCCGTATGAAACGTAATTTGTCCTATGTATATTACAACTCTGAGTTTCCCGCTTTTAGAAGGAAGAGCTCTTGTCCCTAGCTTTCAGCCTCCATTTACAAGAACCTTTTCATTGGACACTACACGTGCAAAATTTTCAAGATTTCCATAATTACCTTTTGTCTGTTATTTCAGAGAAAGGAAAGGTAAAATGAAAACATTTTGAACCAATAATGTCTCATGGCTAGGTCAAATGTTATGTTTAGAATAACAGGCGTTTAAGAAAGAAAGACCATCCATGTTTAATTATCACTATAGGTATAATTTAATAATCACTATCTTTAATAATCATGAATTAATAATCACATATAGTGATTTATTAATGTACGTGCAAAGACTACAGTAGTTTGTGAGGTTATTTTAAACGTTGTCTTACTCTTAATTGTGAACATTACCATATGTTTCACAAAAGAAGTTAGAGAATTTCTCTGCTTATTAAGCATTACTATTGTTATTATTATTATTATTACATATTCTAATGTTTCGGACATTACCCATCGTTTCACAAATAATTTTAAATGTAACGTTTTGTATTTTAAAAGTCTAAGGTCGTCCTCAGATGTAAACACATTTTACATCATGTGTATCAGTACTAAGAAAATATCGCCATAATGTAACAACACAAAGATTATTAAGTACTTGGATTTTGTGTACGTGTAGACTACAAAGACGAACTAAACACGATAAAATATCTAGCAGAGTCCAACGGATACGGCAGAACAATAGTCAATAAACTCCTACACAAAACACAAAATAAACAACAGACAAAGACAGAAAACAACAAATTCATAACACTAACATACATCAACAACCAAACTGAAAAAATAGCCCACAAATTCAAAAAAGCAGGATACAGAATCGCATACAAAACTACTAACAAAACAGAACACACTATCAAAACACACACACACACACAAAGCACACACCAAAAATTCGATCTACCTGGTGTTTACAAACTAAATTGCTCAGATTGCAACAAATTCAACATAGGTCAGACAGGACGTAGCTTAAAACACAGATACATTGAACAGACAAAGGCACTACACTCCACTATAGAATCCATCTTTGCAAACCACCTAATTGAAGCAAACCACACATACAAAAACATCGACAAAAACATGGACATTCTACACGTACACACAAAAGGGCGAAAACTAGACAGTCTAGAACAATTGGAAATATACAAACACACGAAAACACATAAAAACGACATCCTAAATGAACAGACACAATTCAAATCACACTCATAATTCGAACATATCATACCCCACACACATAAAATCGATCTTTTAAAAGTCGATACCGTTGCCAACAACAAGACGGACACTGCTCCCAGGGGCAGCCTCTGAAGAAGCATTTTAAAAGCGAAAACCGGTTCATGCTATAAGGTAAAACTTTTATGTTTTTACCCGTAAAAACTTTGTGTTCTGAGTCGGTAGTGAATTAATTATATTATTAAGTAATATAAAAATGTTTACTTTCTAGGAAAGCCATCTGTGTTTACTTTCTAGGAGGAGAAAGATTTCATCACTTGTGTGTATACCCAAGTTATTTAATCCGTAGTCAGTATTTCGCTACAATTCATATCCGTTGTCTGAGTCACTTTGTCGGATCTCTTTATCACAACCGCCACAAGCAACTTTATTGTATGGAAGTATAATAATAATTAAATTTAATTAATATCTTTTGATAATCAAACTACTTGTCTATACACAATAGCTAGCGGCCTCACCTACTGCTTAGCGCTCTAAGCAGCAGGAAACTTATTTGCCTTAATGTTTTGCTTATCAGATTTAAACGAAACAACTCTGTGTCTATGTTATTCTCACTCTCTCTCACTCTCTCTCTCTCTCTCTCTCTCTCTCTCTCTCTCTCTCTCTCTCTCTCTCTCTCTCTCTCTCTCTCTCTCTCTCTCTCTCCCCTCTCCCGATTCTCCTCTGTCAACGTTTATTATTTATTATTCAGACTTATTTGTCAGATTTATTTGTCAGTAAGTCAGAATATTTTAATATAGACAGAACAATACAGAACTCTACATATGTGGACACAAATACATGCATATTCGCCCTTACGTTAGACATGATTACGTTATGCTTTACGTTAAGCTTTTTTCTTCATCAAACTTTAATCCCACATTGACCTTCATTAATGTTCCTTGCCATCAAAGCTATCAAAGACCGCTATTTTAGAATTTCCCTAATCCCTCTAGATTTACTGATCCAAAGGTTCTACCCTATGCTTTCTAGATGGTCTTATGCTCTACATTGTTTCAACATGATCCTAACATTTAAGTCGTTATTTTTCTATGTTTCCTGATATTATGTTGTTATACATCTAACAGTTGAATAATCTTTTCATTAAATTCATGATTTTCATTACAAAAATTTTATTGTATACAAGATATCTTCTCGATATTCTACATGGTCTTTTTAATAAATCATCTCAGTGGCAATAAGCGTCATATTTCTGCTTTTCCCCTAACTGTTTCATAAAAAGCTGTAAGAGACAATTCCTTAAAATACATATTTTTTCTTGTACTATTTATTGACCATGCATTGTTCAACAGTCTTTTTATTCCGCAACAATTTGATCTTCCATTTCTAATAATCCCTTCCCAGATTTAATAATTATCGGACTCAACTTGATTCGGCAACTTCTACATTACAATGATGTGGAAAACACTTAGAAATTTTTGCTTTGTGCCTTCACTTACAAGTCTGGAATCTCCATCGCATTTTCTACACGGATACCGCCCTCGCTCTATCTTTTGCTTTCCCTTCCTCTGTCTGTCTTTTTCCCTGTTTCAGTCTCTTGCTTTCTGTTTTTATTTTCTACACTAAAATCCTGTAGACATTAAATCAGTTAATATTTACTGAAAAAGGCTCCAAAATTTGTCAATATTTACAAAAAATTTACGTTTCAAGAACAAACTTTTAGATTGTATTGGATTTTAAGGACATAAAAGTTAAGTGAGTGTAACATGCGTTCTCACACTTTTTTTTAACTATGTACGTACCAAAGCACACACAAAGAGAAAGAATTAACTAAGTAAATGATTCACTGCGTTACGATTTTTTATTAAAAAATTTAAACTATCGTTGGTTTCCTTCTGTCATCTGTCTTCTCTTTACTTCTTCTCTTTATTCACTCCTTTTATTCCATATTTTTTTAGATGTTCCATTTATTTTGGACTAATCGGTGATATTTTGTTATCCACATCCTTACGTCTCTTCTTATTCAACATGTTTATCACACTCTTCACGACGACGCGCAGGAAATAATGTGTTTATTCAGAGCGTCCCACTGACGTCTCATCAGCTACAGATGTGCATAAACAACAGACAGAATGTTTAAAATGTTCAACAGTTGTTTATTGTGAACAAGCCTACTGCAGATTGTTTACGGAAATAATTGAAAATTTAGGTTATTAGTGGTGGAAACATAAAGTCGTGAATTGTTACGCAGTGATAATTGTGCGTTGTATTCAGACAGCGTTATAAAAACGTTTATTTGTTAATTACAATTTATTAAATTTATTAGGTTAGTTACTATTATTATTTGTTGGGTTTAGATGGACTTGATGCATAAATTATTATAAAATAATTATTGTAATCAGTATGAAAATATATAAGTTAGATATATACATGACATTTATAACTGTTGATTTTTATACTGTTTAATAAAGTAAATCTATTATCACATGCTTGCTACTTCTTGTAACAGATGTAACAGTATTAACCCTCGTTACTGTGGTAATTCGTTTTCTTGGTTAAAGTTTAATGTGTCCTTATCTACCACCATCTTAAACCTTTGACTCTATTAATTTCCTGTTATATTTATGAAGCAAATTTACAACTTGCAATTACAAATTACAATTATAAAACATTTACAAGTGACCGGGTTTGTATTTTTGGAGCCAAATTTAAAGCGTAAATAATCTTAATTGTGCTTCACACTTTTGTAACACTATTTATAAGGACGCAACAGGAATGCATTACATCAAATGACCCAGAACCATCTGAGGCGTTGACAATGTGTTGGATGTGCTTTTGCCACGCAAGAGTGGCCTTTCAAATCAAAACTGTAACAGTCGTGATTCGTCGCCCAAAGCTGACATATGAATTTTATTGTTTGGAAAATCCAATATCAGAGAAAGACATTTATAACAGATTGTTCCATCTGTCATTTGTTTTGTTCTAATTCAAGTCTATGATTAACGATTTCATATTCGATTAGTTACGAATTACGATTAGCTTTTTAATTTTATAGCTAAAATGTAGCAGATGTTATTTCGTTAACAATATAAAATATTTGGATAATTTTATTCAGTTTCCCATGACGTCTTTGGTGAAATACATTTTTGTTATCATATATTTTCTTATGTAAATCAAACTAAAACCTTTTTCTGTTATTAAGACAGTATACACAAAATGTCTTGTTTCATCTTATAAATATAAGTAAAATTCATTTGAGAAAATTATATTAATGTGAATCAGTATTTTATGCTCATCGAGATGAAAATTTCAAATTTTTTAATGATTTTGTTGTATAGATTAACTACAGATAATGAATATTTGTAATATTTTAATGCATTTGAACACTGGCGTATCATTGTGTCATTGTATCTAGAATGAAGGAAGACTAAAAGAATTAACGCAGATATTTTAAGTTATGTGCAGCTTTCTTTGTTTGACTAACCACGCACCTTGATTTTGTGTAGTTCGGGTTTCGAACCAGGCACCTCTAGATAAGTAGCCAGGCGCCGGATTCGCCGATACTAACCCTACAATAATTTTGTTTATGCACAAAACATTTTTTTGAATTTTTCCTTTGAAAAATAAAGGATTAAGACGATTTGAAACAAGTGAGAACATCCGGTCTTCTTGTTGATTAAAGTAATATTAATTGTTGTATTTTACTGCACTGCATATACTACAAATGCTAAAAATGGTTTTTACTGTAATAATACATACATTATGCAAAATAGCGTAATCATTATGTACAATTGGTTATCAATTTTCTATTATGTTATAATTTAAGTCTTAGGATTTTAAAAGAAATAAGGCAAAATAAAGTCTACTTTTAGGTCAAGTATACTCAGGAAGGTTCACTCCAAATATTTTCAATGCAAGGTCCTACTCCAGATACTTAACAATATACTCCCAAATATTATAACGAGGAAGGGATATTTGACTGCGGCAATCGACAAGAGGTGTTGGAAGGATTATTTTCGCGCCCGGATACCGTAAGGAAGGCAGGTAATTCTCAATCATCCGCACAGCTATTGTTAAAATAACACTTTCGTGTTCTCTAAAAAATCATGCAGAAGCACGAAAAAAATTTGCTTAAACACAAATTTAGTAAAACAAACAAATTAACAAAATTATAAAAATAGCCATGCATCAATAAAAATGTTATGGCTAGTGAAAAACATCAATAAAAACCAATATTGCATATTTAATACTAGTTAAACCCGTTTTTACGTTTCCATGCGAGTGTTGTGTGCATATGACAAACGGAGAACATAATAAAGTATTCTGATAAAAATCTTTATGTAGAGTAAACGTGATGGTAAGAAATGGAACCTAGGAATACAAGAGCTCACAACTCTGCTTATACTGGAGTTCACTGAAAGGGCAGCCCTACATACCAAGGTAGTTACACAAAAACAGATAATGAGAAAACGATATTAAAAATGTATGCAAAATTAGGATGTAAAAGAAACGTAAGGAATGCTTTAAGAAAGTAGATATAGTTCCGTACCAATGCATAATATTAGAAAAGGAAACTAAAATATCAGAAGTGGGTGTTCTAGCCGATGATAGAGCCGTTTATGCACACGTGAAAAGTTACGTGATTCATAATATGGCAATATTTCGGATTAGAGGTTTAATAACTGCTAATGTGGGTTTTCTTTCTAAAAAGATTTTGTATATAATAAAATCGGTTACAGTTTTTCGGACATGAAGAAAAATTACAAGCAGCCAAAGAAACAGGTAATTTCTAACCATTCAAGTGACAGAAAATTGAGTCTAAAGTAGAACGCAATCACAAAACATAACTGTTCACATCGGGATTCAGAAGTCAATACATTGTGTCCTCTGGCCCAACTGATTAATTTGTTGGCCCACAGCGTATTACGTAAGAATCGTCATCAAACAAAAAAAAGTTCAAACTTAGATTGTTATCACTCTGAACTTTGAACAACGTGTAGGCTATACCTCGGTAACGCAACAGTGAAAAACAGGTGAAAAACGAACAATTGTTTTTTATAAACAAAGACAGTAAACAAGTATAATCATGGTATAAATAAAAGAAGAAATAAATAATTGTACATATTATCATTACAAAATTTTAAATAGTTATTAGAATTTAAGCATTTAATTTTAAACTGGGTTTTTCGATTAATTTTTCTAGTTAGTTACAATGGGTGCACAATAATATATGTTTATTAAAGTAAAGTAAAGGTTAGTTTTGATTAAAATACAACAAACAAAACTTCTAATTTTTATATATAATTTACCTTAATTTCCGTCCAGTGACGTCAAGTGTAATTTGTATTTGGTTACGCGTTTCAGGCCATGTGGCCCATCCTCAGACCATCACTCCAAGAGGAGTTCGTTAAAAAATAAAAAATCCACAATAAAACAAACACATAATAAATAAATACAAAAATATATTAAAACATATAAAGGCGTTCTATTACACGAACACGGTGCACCGCGTGTAGCATGCCTGAACTGCGTCAATGGAACCTGTTATCTATTATTATCTGTAATCGATCGCAGCGCGGTATCATACAGTGGGTTGGACCTGAAGTTAAGTTTATCATTAAGTATGTCGTCACACACATCTGGGTTATTATGACCTCTATATATCTCGAATTCTTCAAGCGCATCCATATAACGGCCTTTGGCACAATAATGTAGGGGTATGAAGTTATTGTTGAAATTTGTATAAGAATGATTACATGAAATCAGATGCCTTGTAAAGTTAGATTTAATATTATCTATGGAAAAATTACCCCTGTTAATTTTTATATTTTATAATATACCCCTGTTAATTATTCTAATTTTTATAATAAATATTTAATTAGTTTCAGATGTACAACAGTGAAAATAATTACTCGAATTGTATATTGTAATGTCAGACAAACCAAGTAATTAAAACAATTATATAATTATTTTTAAAGCAATTTTTCAATGTTATAATTGTTTTTATATAAGGTTTTTATGTTTATTATTTATATTTTCATAGTTATGTATACAGTACTTTATTGTTTACATATTATTTATGTGTCATTTATAAGGGGTATGCTATAACTAATATGTGTAAAACAGGTTCTCTTAAAAGGCGAATTATAATACATGTTTCTTTTTAATTTTTAATTTTTAAAGATTTAAAAAAATTTTTAAATCAAATGTTTTATTAGCATTTATTCTAGGCTACAAAATCTTTCTCCTCTCTTTCCACATATAATTTATTGTGCAACAAAATGACATAACGTAACGAACAAGAGATCTTATGGTCTAGCTGGTAAGTTATTTGATAGTTACACTGAGTACTTCAGATACACAAAATATACAAATTGTAATGTTGCAATATATATACGTATAGTAATTGTTGGGCTCGCCAACTACTGTCATAAGCCCTTACTTCTCAACGTGCAATCAGTACTCAGAAAAAATGATGGACTTCACTTATCTTTGACATAGCCTACCTCCCTTGGCTACCTCAGTACCAAGTATGACGTCTAAGCTATAGTGACGTCATTCCTACATCACAATAAAGGGTAACTTAATACCAGTGCGAAAACTCCAGTGGCATGACGGATCCCTGCTTTAGCACTACGGCTAATAGTTTGAGGTTAGATTTTATGGCTGAACAGTAGGCTGCGCCCCCATAGTCAACTTTTGAAAGCATCAGGGATGTATATAAGAGCAGAAGCACTTCTCTACCCATTCCTTAGTTGATATGGAAAACACATCTAAAAGCACTGACTGCTGATTTACACCTAACAGCCGTCTTTTCAATATGCCTACTCCATGTTAACTGTGTGTCGAGGAGGAGGCTCTGAAACGAACTTCCCTTTGATAGGAATCTCAACTTTGTTTATCTTCAGAGTTGGATTTAGGCATCTCACTCATTTGCAACAGAAATGAAAGCACGTTCCCTTTGCTACTGAGAAACAACCCCATTTTTTGACGTTCCCTATAATCTTATTTACAGCTCTTTGCAGCTTGTATTTTATCATAGCTGTCGATGACGTCGAGTGAAACAATGAAACAAAGCAAGGCCATCAAGATATACGCATTTCCCTATACAGGCCTCAATGCTTATAAAGATGTTGTTTATAGCCATATTAAACAGCGTACCGCTCAGAGGACAGCCCTAGGACAACACGCGCCGGATTGAGATGGCTCCCAGGCGCGGAAACGGAAGGTACGTCCCGAGAGAAAGCTTGTTAACAATTTTTGAAGGTTCCCTCGATGTCTCCACCTGTGGAGCCGTTGCCTCCAATGTTGTCTCCAGTATTGTGCCTCCATGTTGTATCGAATGGCTTCTGCAAGTTTAGATCAATTTTTCCAAATGTACCAGTTGGTCGATAGGGGAATGATGTTTTCTATATCTACACAGTCGAACAAAAAGTAGGTGTAGCGCTCCAGTCACCAGGTGAGCCGATAGTTGACTATTTTCTCCTTTAAATTTCATAAACAGCACGTTAGAGACACTAGGGGATAAGTTTCTGGTTTAACCGAGTTTTTACCTAATTTAAGATGGAGAATATCAATTGCTTCTTTCTACACTCGTGGATTAACCGCTTGAGACTATATGTAATTGTATATGTTAACACAAGATCGATTTTGTTGTCTCCGACAGATGTTTCGATGTCTCCGAATATTATCTCTTCCGGTTTTTTGTTACCAGCAGCGATTGGTTCCCTCATTATAAACAGGCAATTATACAATGTATTTACAGTGTTCCCACAGTCTATTTTGTTTTCCTCTGCTTCGTATTTTCGCCTCAGGAAGTCTTCTCTATTGACATATTCGAAGTTCTGACATAATGACGAAATTCGAACTACTGACATAATGCGCAGCCAACATTTCCACAATTTTATCTTCGTTGCACATTATTTGACTATGCTCTTCAAGGGATACTAAAGGCTTATACATTGATAAACCACTGATTTCCCGCATTCGACTCCAGTTCTCCGCTGCTGGGTCGACAGGATGATACCGGACACACATTTCTCGCAACTGGACTTTTTTCAGCCAGAATCTTTCGCCGAACTGGGGATCTAAGGCGCTTGTAAGCTATGAGGTAAGGTTTTATAAAGTTGGCACCCGTTTCAATCTGTCGAAAGCCCTCCGCTGCTCTGTAATCGCTTGCTTAACTTCTAAGTTCCACCACAGCACTAATGCCCCCCGTACAGAACCTCCAGTTATGTGACTCCAAACATCGACAGTGCTTACACCTTTGATAAAACCAGTCCACTTTGAACGATCCGTCCACCACCTCCTTGCCACGCGCACTTCCATCTTTGGGGCCCCGTTATGATGAAAGTGGGCTTATATGGAAATCAGGAAGAACTATTCACGAGAGCCGTAAACCAAGAGTCGGGATGCACAGCGATAGATAGATGGCCGAGAATGTACCACCGCGGCTGCTGAAATACATGCCGTCACCGGTATTGAAAAAGAACAATGGTTTCGTAAATACCAATTCTGTTAATCTAGAGCTAACTCTGTTTGGAATAGAACATAGCGTCCCCATGTGGGATTGTGAGCATTGCAATCTCTTAGTAAGCGTATGGGAGTTCACATCTGCTCGATTAGATGTTGCAGGTTAGCCAATTGCCTCCGGCTTTGAGTAGATATTGTAATGTAACAGAATGAGGAGACCAAATAAACGTGAAAAAATCAATATAAGAAACCCATAAAATAAATTAAACTAAAGCCATAATAATAAACCCTGAAGTACAATACAGTAGGTAAAGAAAGATTAATGTACCAGAGTTTATAAGAGAATACTATAAATAATATTTCATTATAAGAGTGAAGTGCTTATTTAATGATAAGTTCCCTACTTATCAATAATTAATCAAAACAGAACAGAGTGTATAGATTAATTAGTTCCTTTTATGACAACAAAAATGTAAACCAAATACAAAAACGATGAATGTGACAAGTAGAAATACAGTACAGTGTATTATAGTACTTAATGTATGAATAAGGAAGTAGCTGCATATTATGTATCAGTGAAACCAAAACAATCAGTCACGAAGTGTATAAACAAGTGAATTATAATAAGTGTTAATCACTCAGACAGGACTGGGAAGATTAATACGAATGTGAAGGTGACGTGAAATAATTAGTTAAAGTAACAGGGCAAAATGGATTAAAAGGAGATGTTATTACTATGTGTTAAACAGTTATTTAGGTTTAATGAAAATTAGTTTATTTGTTCAAAGTTCATTAAAGTCATAGCCATGTAGGCATGACATTAAGTTGATATGATTGTATTTCTTTTTATTTTGTTAACATAGTGATGTTGTTAAAATGCAATGAAAATATTAAAAGTAGGTAATTAACCAGAAGTTATTAAAACAATAAAACAAATACTATTTGTAAAATTGAGACAGTATACCAAGTAATAGGCAAATACTTATGTAGTATGGTTGGTCAACTAACTAATAACGGTAAACTGGGAAAATAATCAATGTTATTAGATGTTAAACAGTTTTTATATTTTTTAGAAGTTAATTTATCTGTTAAATCTTTATTAGGATCTCAGTTATGAAAACATGACACTAAGTTAAAATGTTTGTAAATTTTGTTGATGAAGTAATAAAATAAGAATATAATAAGTATATTAATCCAATGTAATAAAATAACAGAGAAAATTTGTTATTACAAGAAGGGTTTAAACCAACAGGTAAAATAATAAATAACAAAAATTGTAACATGGTGATGAAAGAAACACCATGACTTAGGCTAATATTAAAATAAAAACACTCTTGTCAGAATAGCCAGTAAGGCAACAAAAAAAATGTAAATTAATAAGAAATGATAAATTTAACAAAATGAGCAATATTTCTATAATGGTAATTACAATTTAATACTTAAATGAACTAGAAAATATTTTAGGGAATATCAAACTATATGAAGCCATGTAAAACCAAATTTTGTAAAGATGATAAACCATCTATTAAGAAACACACACATATCAAACGAGATACCAAAATGCTTGTATTTTAATAAGGAAGATAACTGTGTAAATCGATTTAAGTAAAATTAAGTAATAGTCAGAGAGTAATTAGTAGTGGAAAATGTAAAAACCATATATTTTCAATAATAAGAGTCACGTGACACCTAAGTTCATCGGTATTGACCAACGGGCATGTAGCTAATTTTGGTCAAGCCGGGTGAAAGCAAAAGAAATAACGGTTATTCTATTGTTAGACATAAAAGTGAGCAGGTCAGATCTGTGTAGCTAAGAACCAAAGTATAATAGAGAATCAAATCTGAGTTGGAGAAAAGGAGCAAAATTAAATAAAACCAAAGAAAAAATCGAGAATGAAGAGAATATAAATTAATAAATATAAATCAAGAAAAGAAGAATTGAAAGGTAAAACTAAACGAAATAAAAAGTGAAAATGTATTTCTACTAGACACGGTGAAATTATAAACTTATTCTAAAAAATCACAGTTTATAACTACACAACACCAGGATTAACTTCACCAACACTTTTTAACAGCACAATAGTGAAAAGAAAAGAGAATTAACTATAATCACAGTGAACATTACAAGTAAATTTCATTTATTTAAAAGAAATCAGTGATAAACAATTTTGCATTAGATGAGGTGAGCCACAAGCGGCCATCTTTAAAAGTTCGTCATCTCAAACTCTAAGCGACGCCATGATAGTATAGTTTTGGATCATTTAAATTAAATTATTATTGTGTTATACTTAAACAAAATTAACTCTATTTGTATTAGTAATTAAGATTTTTAAATATTTGTGAGGTATTGTGCTTCAAGTATGAATTTCTAACGTTTTAATAGCAGTTAACCAAGAACCCTAGAATTAATATTATAAAATACAAAATAATTTTTGTTACAATAGAACTGAGAGAAGGAGTCGATCCGGGAAATAAACAATTTCGACCTAAGAGTCGTCAGACTGATTTTAAGAATAATAAAAGTTAATGAATATAATTAATTGGTTTTAAAATGAGTTTTATTTATGAAATAAATTTAGAATAAAGGATTTTTAGGTACTAAAGGAAGAGTGAACTCACATTGACAATTGGAACGTCATCGGAAATGAGAGAATAAGCAGATAACCTCTATTAGCCAATTCGATATCACAATCGAAATGAACTTACACAAAACATTCCTTTTAATAATTTTTTACCAAACCAGTGAATGTCAAATAAGTATTAATTAATAAAATTTAACCGAACAATTTCGCATTAAATGATTAAACGAAATAATTTTCATAAAAAAAAATAAAATGAAGAAAAAAAATTAAATAATTTTTTTAAATTTTGTTCTTTAATAAATATTTCACCAAACAAACCAAGATAATAGTAAAGAGAGAAAAACGCAGTGTAAAAATTAGTTATATTACAATATACACAGCAAAGGGACAAATGCAGCGGTGGACATACATTTATGGCTACTGTGTGCAGAGGCATGACAAGGGGCATCTCCCCAGCGTGATAGGTTTTGCTAAGAAAGATAGAGAAACCGACACCCCTTCTAGCTCTCAAATTGGCTCATCATAGCGGAAGCTCTTGTATTTTATGTTACTTAATGCTCTGCTCGTTTCAAGTGTGACTTTTTAATACGCACGCGCCCACGCACACACACACGCGCACACACACACACACACACACACACACATACATGGGCGTATGTCCTTAGTCTTCTTAAGGTC
Source organism: Magicicada septendecula (assembly GCA_034769895.1). Lineage (NCBI taxonomy): Eukaryota > Metazoa > Arthropoda > Insecta > Hemiptera > Cicadidae > Magicicada > Magicicada septendecula. The sequence continues at coordinate 157,790,094 of CM068374.1, forward strand.
AACGAAATACTAGAAACAACCTCTATCTACTGAAGTATATAGTACATATCCCATAGTACTACCATATTATAGTAGTATATTGTCACGACGGTCTAACTGATAATAACACTTTTTCCGCATTACGTAACAATATAGAATAATCTACTTGTTTGTCGAATGTGCCAGAAGAATCTCGACGTAACGCGTGTGGCATACGTGCTTGTCGAAGCATTTTCGAGAGGTTTCTCGAAGGCGCCAGCCGCGCGGACTGTGTCAATGCCGCAATTAATTACGTAGTTCAAACGGACGCTAAGACGCAATTAGGAACGTCCTGGTCTGTGAGCGTTGTATAACTACTGTACTTAGCGGCAGCGGCCTTAGAGCCAGTATTAGTACGATATATTGACAGCGCTTTTCGAGAGTTATTGTCGCGCGAAATTACTATGCGCGTTCAAGTGGTTATTAGTTAAGTGTTGTGTTTTATAATCGGACGGTAATTGTAATAAAATTGTGTTCAATTTTAATGGACATTTTATTGCGTGTGAACAATTTTTATTTGATTTGTTGTAGAGACTGTGTTGTTAATTAATTGTGGAAATTAAAGCTGGTAATTAGTGATTTAATTGGTGTCTTGTGTTTTGTTATTTTCCACTGTACCTATGGCGATCGAGTAGACCGTCGTAACAATATCAATATATAGTATATACTATATTCCACTGAAGAATATTTTCCATGCTGCGTGTAAAGAATTATTAGTTATCATTAGTTCTCAGGTCTATTTCTTGGGCTTGCCCTTCGATCATCCTTTTTTCTTTTTGCTGATCTCCCGCAGCTCTGCCAGGTCTCTAAGATCACTGAGATCGCTGGCGCCAGATAGAGAGTCGAGCTCTCCTAAGCCCATCTGAGGAGTACCGGGGGCTTTCTCCTCCTGCTCTCGTTTAGAAAGTATTCCCTCCTGTATCTGGCGGAGAGGGGTGATGGAAAGCTGTCATCTGCTGTGTTCACACAACGATTGGAGGTGGCTGATATCGCACTCGTGGGCAACGATTGAGTTGTTCCAGGTAGAGAGTGCCGTTTTCTGGTTCCAGGCTATTGGTTTTTTATTCTGGGTTGTTCAGTTTGGTCATCATTTTGTATCTTACGGTAAAACGTCTTCAAGTATTTCTCAATTCATGCGAATACTGTCGGCATTAAACCTTCAGTTATTTGGGATGTCCTAGGTGTAGTTATTTTGGGTTTCCGTTACTTGTGAGTAACTGTTTGGTTGCCCTTTCCTTTGTATCTCTAGAATGACAAGTTTCCTAGCCTGCACAGCTCATTTTGTAGAGTGTTTTTACTTCTTGTGTAAGTATTTATGTTTTACAAGTAGGACAGTTCTTGCACTAGATGAGTGCTTTCCACCAAAATTCACCCACTTCCCTACTTCATAACAAGGCCTTCACCGTGGATTCGTTTTCTATACACACAGATCGTGACCACTCCACACCTAGGGGCTCTATGTCGAAATTGAAAACACTGATAGAATTGCATATGCTGAGGTATGAAAGCCCTGAGGCTTAGCGTGTGGATAACAGCTTGGATTTTCTCTGAGAATATTATTCAGTTGAATGTAAAACATATGAAGCAAATGGAAACGCGCGGTCTTTTTATATTTTAGCGTGTTTTATGATCTTTTGTAACGCGGCTCTTTCCACCTCAGTAAAAACATATTTTGTTTAAGATTTTCTAATTCTTGATCACTTAGTATTAATTTAGTCAAAACACCTTTAGCTAGTTTGTGTGACTGAAATGTCATTATTAAAAAAAAGTTCAATATGACTAATGTCTGTTTTTCATAAAGTTGCCATAAATCTCATGGCACACTCCATTGTTTTGATAACTTACAGTGATGAAAGGTAGGTTCGGCCATTCTGAATTTTAAAACATTTTTGTTGATATTTCGGCTCTTTATTTGCATCATAATCAGGGACACACCATCAAAAGGGTAGCAATCATTAACGCACAAAGAAATTAATATTTATAAAATTGTATAAGTATTGTTTGAACATAACGATGATTATGTACGTGTAATAGTTATTATTACTCTTTATGTAGCATATAACAAGTATACGAATACAAACTTTTACATAAGTAAACGTTATGTGCATTATTTCTTTAGCGCGTGTATACAGATACTCAATACAGCAATAACGTTTGGCGAAACGTGGCCACAAACGTTTCAAAACTGTTTAGTTGATGACAAAATCCTTAATAATGCAATAAATTTTATTTGCTTAATGTGTATTTGTTGGCGACGTAAATAAATGCAGTAGTAGTCAAAGAAAAATCGTTTTGGAAAACTTACTGATGAATTTAATCGTATGGAAATTCCAATACTGAGGGTCGGGGAAAGAGAGATTTATGCCATATCTCTGCATCTGTCATTGCTTGCTTGCTTATAGCATTGTAAAAAGTCAGTAAATTTTAATCTAGTGGGACGAAAGATTCGAATTCACACACACACACACACACGCGCGCGCGCGCGCACACACACATACACGCACACGCACACACACAATTATATGTGTGAGGATGTGTGTATGTGTGCGTGCTAGCCCGCGCGCGTGCGTGCGTGCGTGTGTGTGTACATTATAACAAAAAGATAAGGTTGTGGGTTGTCGTGTTCCTTCTTTAACAGCCTCACGTTGGAGTCGTCAATTTATAACAAAAAGATAAAATGAGTGTAAAAGTATAAGTGTTGTTGTATTATGTCGGGCGTTACCTCCGCGCACTTTTTGTTACTTACCGATGACTGGATCCTCTGCGGTGATGTAGTCCTGTAACACAACTTAATACTATGTTTTTTGTGGGCGCCACTTGGAATCGTTTGTTCCAAGAATAAAATGTGATTATTAAAGAAATTAAAATTTGTAAATCTTGCTTCTATGAAAAAATATAAACAAGTCAGTTTAGCTTGGAAAAATCAGGTAAGTTTAATGATTCTTCAAAAACAAACAAATCGTCTGAAGGACTAACATTCATTAAAAAAAACTATACAATTGCAGAGTTACTAAAAAAAATTCACAAGTTGTTATTATTATTATTATTGACAATTTTATATATCCAATCAAGTATCGGCTAGTATTTTCAATTTTTTACTCAGTTGAAAAGCATGAAAAATACGTGAAAAATCTTTACTCTCAGGACGTGACTCCTTTGAACTACCAAGACATATCAATAAGATGCCTTACAATAAAAATTAAGTGATTTGAAGGTGTGTGTGGCATGTGTAGTACAACTGTGTGATAAATGTAACCAGGTAAAAAAATGACTTTAATTTTGGTAACTCACGTTCCAATGGTTAATTAATCTCGCACTGGACACTCCTCTCGGGTAGTTTTTCAATCTCGCCTCTTCAGGTGTGCACTGAATCTATTTTAAGTCAAAATTGCGATCATTTACAATTTCCGCACTTTTTGTGAAAGCGTTTGGCAGTAGATTCTCGTTCAAACCCCGCCACTACAAATCAGCTGCTCCGCGTTGGTTACGAAATTGGCCGTCACAGCGCTGATACCCTTGCAGGATCGAGAAAGGCTTTGTGTTTGTTTGTTTACGTTAAGGGGGTTATTGTCAAGTTAGTCTGTCTATGCGAACGCAGCAGAATTGGTTCTCTATTTAAAGTTTTGGTCCCTCCTGGGCCGTTGACGTTCTGGCTGCGTGATTTCTATTAAAATTTGCAGTGTTGCTGCTCTATTTCAGCAAGACATTGGCGTAGATTCTTGTAGAGGTTATGTCAGTCTGTTTGTCAATGTACGGGAAAAGCCTTTCTTCGTGTCTTGTCGATTTCTCGCCTCTCGGTTTCACCTTAGCTGCGTTGATTAGTGTCGTGGGTGATGCATCTGTTCTGGAGTTCAAGCTTCAATTGTCTCTTGGGAGCGAAATTGGTCTCTCTTTTATACTAATTCAGGCTGATTGAGATCGTGAACTTCCGGTATATTTGTGTAGAAAGTCCTTCTAGATTGTTCGAGAATAAACGAAATGGAACATTATGGAACAAATTTAACTTCCGTCGAAGCTTTTAGAACAAATTTCTTATTCTTCACACTAAGGATATTTGAAAAATTACTCTGGTATTTATCAAACAGTTTTACATTAGTACTCACAATCTGTATGCCATTATTACATTTAGATTCTCTGTTTTCAACTGAATCTAGTGATACTAATTATGATTGGTTTTTAAATAAATTAACTCTAATAAGTAACACAATATACAACTCTCACCTTGGGTCGTTGTCATTAAAATTCAATTTTTTAGAACAAAAATTGTTGTGAAACTATTATGTTTCTTCCACAATCTGAACATATAACATTACTATCTTCCTATAACAAAACAAACAAATTTTAGCATATATAATACATAGATAATTACAATTTTACCTGGCCCCTGTCCATGGCCTAGGTTTTTGTCAATGTTATAACACAATAATTAGTCTCTTTCTTTAACATATGTAGTATTTCACTAGTGTACACTCAGAGTTTATTATATTGTCTGTCTTTTGTGATACCTGGTTACTCTTTACACATATTATTTTTATTACAGGATGACATAGCATCATATTGATTGGTCTTGAGATGCCCTTTTTCATGGTGTGACAAATCTCACTCTTATAAGTTAAATTCTTTCATAATTGATCTTATTTTCAACTGAGTTTGTTCGTTTTTAAGGTATACTGAAGTATTGTACCATTCTATTTTATTCTTGTCAACATTTTGTAAATATTTAGCCAGATATGACTATTTTTTGTACTGGTTTATTGGCTCCAGCCATACATGGTATAGGTAAATATTTTGCTAACTTGACTATTACAATGTTAAAGTTAGTCAAATATATTAGTATAGTCGCTTTATATTATATTTCAACTTTCTAATGCAATTTGGTTGCATTTTGGCAACACTAAATCCATAAATCATACAATATTATATGCCTATCACATGTTTTTAGTTAATACTGTTTTTGGCTATTTTGACTGATTTTTATTCATTTGACAGCTTTCTTTGTATAAGATAAATTGTTCACTTTTGTCTGTTTGACAATTTCGTATAGTTTTTATTTCAAATTGATAATAATTAATTTTTGCATGAAATCTGAGTGTTTGGTCTCAAATCCAACACATTAATATTTTTTGTCATAACAAATATATAATTTTTATTTTAACTTAGATTCTTTGTAATAATGTATTTAAGTCATTTAATACATTTATTTTATTTACATTACATAATATAATAATGGATCATGTCCATTCATTCACAAAAAATAGTTCTTAATACTCTATTCAGACTTAATAATTAATGACTTCATTTTGGTTGATTCTGATATTATTTGTCTCTCTCATATGGTTTTTCCACTGTTATTCACATTAATAATATATATGGGGTTTGGTCTTAGTCAAAGTTTGGTCGTTTTTCATGTTAGTAGTAATAATTATTAGACAATATTACACAATTTTTTAGGACTACTTGGGTTCGATACTGTTCACCTTACTCTCCTCTTATGTTAATTGCTATGTAAATGGTTTCCTTTATGAAACGTTCTGTGACGTTACATATGCCTCTCCGTTAAAGTTGATAATTTTTGAAAAACATATCTTTGGTTTTGATGAAATTATCATCTCTATATTAACCTTTTATTAGCTTCTTTATATTTCATTCTTTTATCTTATAATTAAATTCCTGTACTACTCCTTTAATATATTAATCCAACTCAATATTCCTATTTCGTTCTTTGTCGTAACACCTATTCCTTTCCTTTTTACCTTGATGTTAATTAATTAATCTTTGATATAATTCCCTATCAATTCCCTAACTTTCATAGAGGGTTGGGAGTCAGAGTGGCTCGCTATGGCATACATTCTCTGCCCTTCCCTATCTATAACTACTGAAATCAGAGGCAACACATCCCTGTCCAGAAAATAATAATCGCACTTTTGCAACAAATAATAATAATAATAATAATAATAATAATAAAAATACAATATTCAAAGATCATAGGCTCCTACACATAAATTCCCTTTCTTAAACTCTTCTGATTAATTCACAATTATATTAATATATCGTTCTCCGCAGGTAAAATTATCGTTTAAAATCATTCCATGTTAATAGCTATATTCATATTCTTTATTACCTCCTTATGTAACACACTGTTTTCCTTTTTTTTTTTCATTTATCATTTCCATTTAGTATCAAATATATGACAGTATTTCTCCTTCTTTTCTCCTTTACTAAGTGTCCGTCTCGTAATATTTATTAATAATAATCTCTCTCCTTCTCTAAGTACGGGTAAGCTGGTAAATATACGTTGACATGGCTATTGGAAATACATCTTGCCTACGGTGGAATGTGTCCATCTCGTAATATTTATTAATAATAATCTCTCTCCTTCTCTAAGTACGGGTAAGCTGGTAAATATACGTTGACTTGGCTATTGGAAATAAATCTTGCCTATGGTGGAATGTGTCCATCTCGTAATATTTATTAATAATAATCATTATACAATAATATTTAATAATCTCTACCTCCTTTCTAATTGTGGGTAAGTTAAAAAATTCACGTTAACATGTTTAGTCAAGGTACCTTCTCAATGATGCTGTATTTGACTTTGGTTTTTTGGTCATGGTACTTGCTTACTGACTGAGTATTTGACTTGTGATTTTTAATCATGGTACTTTTTCAATGATGTTTGGTTATACGTACCTTTTACTTTGTTACTAACCGTGTCAGTCACCTCGTAGGTATTGTTTTTATTGTCTCTGGTGATCGTGAAAGGTCCTGTATATAAGAGTAGCAATTTCCTCGTTATGCCTTGTATAGCACTGGGCAATTCTCTATTTTTAACTAACACCTTTTCTCCTACCTCATATTTAATTGCCTTGGGATGTGATTTGACATATTTTTTCCGCTGCTGTTCCGTTTTTTCTAACACCTTGTTATAAAATTTGGTTCTTTCAAATTGGTATGCGGGTTCGTCGGGAAAACTAATAATTTCTTTTATCTCTCGTGGTGCGGGTCTTTCGAACATAACTGTGTATGGTGACGCCTCAATGGTATTGTGATATGAGATATTGAGAAAATCCTCGGTTGATGCTACGTATTCATGCCATCTTTTCTGCTCGTTATGGCAGTATGTTCTCAGTAACCGTCCTACTTCCCTTAACACTCTCTCGGCTGGGTTACTATTCGGGTGATATACAAACGTCTTGTACGTTTTTATTCCGTGTTCTCCCAGGTTTTCCTTCCAAAGTTTTCCCCTAAACTGGGTACCGTGGTCCGTAATTATAGAATACGGTCGGCCTACCTCCATTATATATCGCTCTATAATGATGTCTATTATTTTCCTGGTCGTTGCCCTAGTTATTGGGTATAGCTTGGTATATTTGCTAAAATGGTCGAAGATGATTACGATAAATTTATATCGGTGTCTCCCACCGCTGCGTGGAAATGGTCCGCAGATATCGAGAAATACTTTTTCCAATTTTTCGGTGGATGATATGGGTATCATGATCGCACGACCGTATCGCCAGTTGCACCTTCTTATTCATCCCCTTGATGTATGTTTGCTCTTCCAATGCCTTCCTTACTTTGAGGGCACCCATATGTCCGTACCTATCGTGATAGTCGATTATTAGCGGTCTCTCTATCGCTGGGGGAATCACTAATTTCCAATTCTCTTGGTGCGGGGTATTCCTTATAAACAAAGTGTCGTTGTGTATACAGTAATATCTATTTATGACCTCATCGCCTTCCTGTACCCTTTTTCTAATATCCCCTAATCTTGGATCGGCCTCCTGTTGTGACTTTATATCGTTTAAAATATTTTTTAAATCTTCCCTGCTCTTAATAACATGGTATACCTTTGCTAATTGTTCCTTTTCGCCGTAGAAGGTTTGGTCTGGTATATTGACGCGAGATAGGACGTCGGCTGCTACGTTCTGTTTGCCGGGTATATATTCCCATGTGATATTATATTCTTGCAAGGCCAAAACCCATCTCGTCAGCCTTCCGTGGTTCAGCTTACAATGCATTAAAAATGATATAGATTTGTGGTCGCTTCTAACTGTTATGGGGTACCCTAATATATATGTCCTAAATTTACCGCATGCGAGAACTACACTCAACAATTCTTTTTCGGTAGTATTGTAGTTTCGTTCGCAACTGTTCAGCACGCGGCTAGCAAAGCTAATTACTAAATGGTTACCATCCTGATCTTCCTGATATAGGGCTGGACCTAAACTCACGTTACTGGCATCGCAGTTTAGAAAAAATGGTTTTGTAAAGTCGGGATGATGCAACATTACTGTTTCTAAAAACTTTTCCTTTATGATATCGAGCACTCCGTCTTGCTCTGGTCCCCAAGTCCATTTGTCTTTAGCTGATAACTGCTTTTGGAACCTGGCAGTTAGTTCTGAGTAATTGGACCGAAACTTTCTGTAATAGTTACAGATTCCTAAAAATGACTGCAGCTGTTTCCTGTTCTTTGGGGTGGGGAATTTCTGTATGGCCTCTACCTTCTCTTTGGATGGAGTAATCCCTTGTTCTGTTAAATTAAAGCCTAAAAATTTCACCTCATTCGCAATGAATTGGGACTTGTCTAATTTGAGGGTGATATTATTCTCTGATAGTTTCTCTAACACCTGTTCAACCCTATTACAATGGGCGTCCCAATTCGCTGAAGTTACCAGTAGGTCGTCGACGTATACTGTCGTAAACTTCAGTACTTCCTGCCCCAATATTCTGTCCATTATCTTTACAAACACCGCCACAGAATTTATTAAGCCAAAAGGTAACCGCTTAAACTGATAGTTTCTGCCCTCGAATATGAATACCATATATTTCCTACTATCAGGGTGGAGTTCTACCTGCCAGTAACCGCATATCGTATCCCATGAGCTTATATACTTGGTTCCTTGAAACTTTTTCAATATCTCCTCTATCTCCCCAGGTGATGTGCGGTCGTTAACAATCATCTTGTTGATCTCCCTAGCATCGAGACATATACGTACCTTTCCGTTCTTTTTTGGCACAGCTATGATTGGGCTGGTAAAGGGCGAATGACTATACTCGATTATGTCGTCCTCTATCATCCTGTTTAATTCTTCCCTGACTTCGTTCTTTAGCGAGTAGGCGATCGGGTACGATTTCCTGTTAAATTCCACCGGAGTTTTGAATTTTATGGTGCATTGATAATTTCTGGCTTTACCTGGAGCGTTTGAGAATGTGTTTATAATTGTTGTATACCTTGATTAATTGTTCCGCCTGTGTTTCGCTGATCAGACCCCTTGCTTTCGTCTTTTGGAAATCCCGTATTTCTTCTAATTTTTCTAACCACAACTCTGGGTTTTCCTCCTGATCTAAAGGCATGTTTATTGGACGATCGGCACAATAATAATGGTTCACTATCGCTTGATAAGGTGTGTTGTTTGTACCATTTCCTTGGACATCGATTAAATTATTGGTCCAAATTCCCTGGTTAGTTTTTAAAGTTATCACCTTACCTTCCAAATCTATTACTGCATTGTATGGTCTAAGTATATCGCAGCCTATTAGGATACTCATGGGTAAATTATTCGCCACTAATAACCCTATTGGTATCGTTACCCCATTACTAGTCATCTCTAATGACACCTGTTTCTTTATTGATTTATTTTGCCTCCCCGTTGCTCCGACTAAAATGATGTTATTTATAGGCAGAGTGGGTATAGGTAAATTACTATTTTGTTTGATCCTCTCTAACTCAACACTATCGATAAGTGATACATTTGACCCCGTGTCAGTGAGTAATATTGCTTCTATGCCGTTGATATTTGCTTTTATCTGCACGATACTATTATTCCCTTGGTTACTATTTTTAACGATATTGTCACCCTCTTCTAATAACTCCTCTCTAATATCTTTAAGATAATTATTTATTCTTAATATCATAGTCCCGTCTTTGTCCTGTCTATGTTCGTAACTAGTCACCCCATAATATTGGTTCAGTGAAGGGCGGTTTTCCTTTTCCACTGCCGCGTTTAGTTTAAATGAGCCACGGTCTCATTGGCCCGGTCTCCCGGAACATTGGGTTGCTGACCCGTCTGTGTTTCCTGCCTGACCTCGGGATTACCATTAATAGGTTGGCTATTCGTCGTATTGCCCTGGCTACATGGCGCCTGTTGTGGGTAAAACATGTAAGTGGGTACATTGGGTGGATATGGCCGTCGGTTATTGGCCATTGTATAATTTACCTGGGGTCTATATTCATTTTGGTTTCTCCTATCGCCTCCTCCTTGGTTTCCCCCGTTACGATAACCATTACGTTGACCATAATTATTTCCCCTATAGTTATTTCCGCGATAACTGTTTCCCTGATGGTAGTTTCTACCGTAATTATTCCCGGTGTAATTACCTCTGTTTGGTCCCGGATAGTTGCGGTTATTTGGACCCTGAGTGTTATCACTTCGGCCATTTGGTGGGGTATTATTATTCTGACTATTTGTGTTCAGGTTGTTACCGTTTCCACCTCCATTCCGGTTTGGTCCGTTATTGTTGTTATTGTATTCTACCTTACGATTGGGGGGTTGGTAATCCTGGAACCTTCCAGTGGATTCACAATTTTCCAATAATTTGGCTAGATCGGCTATTTTGCTGAGCTGTTGGTATAATTGGGCATCTTTGATACCATAACTGTAATGTCCAACTAATTGCCTTACCAAACATTCTTCTGGGATCGGCGGTATCAACTTCCGTGCTAAACATACCTTTCCTAGGAAATAAGACGTCGGGGACTGTCCATTGGACGCGTCGTATTTGCCATAGAATATGTCCATTCTTACCCTGTTTTGTGCAGTCTCCGACCAATACTTCTCCTTGAACTGGCGTTTAAACTCTGCTAAATTCGTGATTTCGGGTCGTACCGCTATCCACCAGTTATCCCTAGTGTTCTTAAACGTCTCGTCTTAGCATCTCCCTTATCCTGTCCCACCTTGTTTCTCTATTTCTCCCAATAAACTCCTCCATTCTCTCTAAAAATTCCATTGGGTTTCGTCGATAGTTTTGGAAGTTGATTACTTCCCTGTTTTCACCATGACACGTATGAGCATTTAGTATGGGTGTGTCTCTCAGCGCCTCTAATCTTTCCTGCAGGTTTTTCTCTCTCTGGTCTATTTCCAGTATGCTATTTTTGTTAGTTTTTATTTGTTCGTCCAGCCTGTTAGCGATATCATATGTTCTCTGCATCCTCTCGCTAACGTCCTTCTGGACTTCTCCCACCTCCTGCATGATGGCGACTTGGTTCTGCCTTACCATGTTTTCGAGATTTCTAACATCTTGTTTGGTCTCTACTGTTTGTTCCTCTATATTTTCGAAACGTGTATTGTTTCCCTCCTGTAACCTTTCCAACTGTTTCTCCATATTTTCGACCTTCCTGTCACTATCGATTTTATTATCATTGATCGTTTTGTTTACTGTTTCGTACTTTATGCTAATTTCTTTTTTCAGGGACTCTATACTTTTTTTATTCTCCTCCTGAAATATCTCCAGTTTTTTCCCATTGTCATCTATTTTCTCGGTTATATCCTTCCTTAAAGATTCTATGTTTTTGTCTAATTTCTCCTTATCTTCCAGTCTGTTTTTATTATTATCCTCCTTCAGGGATTTTATTATTTCCTCCTTATCTTCCTGTCTATTTTTATTCATGGATTCTATTATTTCCTCCTTATCTTCCTGTCTCTTTTTATTATTCTCCTCTTTCAAGGATTCTATGCTTCCTTTTATTTCCTTCATTCCTTGGAGCATCACCATTATTGCGTTCATGTCAACGCTCCCTGTTATTTTTTCTGGTTCGGGTTTTTCTGCTTGTTCTACCATTTGTATGGGTTCTTCTCCCGTTTGTTCTTCTAATTCCTCTGCCGTTTGTACCGGTCTTTCCATTTCTAGTGTGGGCGGTTCTAATTCCGTTTCCTCCATTTGTACTGCCTCTCCGTCTTCCACACTTAACTCGGGTTCCACATTCTTCTTCGCCTTTTTTCCCTTAGGTTGCGGCATTTTGATCTGTTGGTAGTTGCCGGGCTTGTTCCGTTTTTTCAAGCCCCACGTTGGGCGCCAATTTATAACAAAAAGATAAGGTTGTGGGGTGTCGTGTTCCTTCTTTAACAGCCTCACGTTGGAGTCGTCAATTTATAACAAAAAGATAAAATGAGTGTAAAAGTATAAGTGTTGTTGTATTATGTCGGGCGTTACCTCCGCGCACTTTTTGTTACTTACCGATGACTGGATCCTCTGCGGTGATGTAGTCCTGTAACACAACTTAATACTATGTTTTTTGTGGGCGCCACTTGGAATCGTTTGTTCCAAGAATAAAATGTGATTATTAAAGAAATTAAAATTTTTAAATCTTGCTTCTATGAAAAAATATAAACAAGTCAGTTTAGCTTGGAAAAATCAGATAAGTTTAATGATTCTTCAAAAACAAACAAATCGTCTGAAGGACTAACATTCATTAAAAAAAAAACTATACAATTGCAGAGTTACTAAAAAAATTTACAAGTTGTTATTATTATTATTATTGACAATTTTATATATCCAATCAAGTATCGGCTAGTATTTTCAATTTTTTACTCAGTTGAAAAGCATGAGTTTAATACGTGAAAAATCTTTACTCTCAGGACGTGACTCCTTTGAACTACCAAGACATATCAATAAGATGCCTTACAATAAAAATTAAGTGATTTGAAGGTGTGTGTGGCATGTGTAGTACAACTGTGTGATAAATGTAACCAGGTAAAAAAATGACTTTAATTTTGGTAACTCACGTTCCAATGGTTAATTAATCTCGCACTGGACACTCCTCTCGGGTAGTTTTTCAATCTCGCCTCTTCAGGTGTGCACTGAATCTATTTTAAGTCAAAATTGCGATCATTTACAATTTCCGCACTTTTTGTGAAAGCGTTTGGCAGTAGATTCTCGTTCAAACCCCGCCACTACAAATCAGCTGCTCCGCGTTGGTTACGAAATTGGCCGTCACAGCGCTGATACCCTTGCAGGATCGAGAAAGGCTTTGTGTTTGTTTGTTTACGTTAAGGGGGTTATTGTCAAGTTAGTCTGTCTATGCGAACGCAGCAGAATTGGTTCTCTATTTAAAGTTTTGGTCCCTCCTGGGCCGTTGACGTTCTGGCTGCGTGATTTCTATTAAAATTTGCAGTGTTGCTGCTCTATTTCAGCAAGACATTGGCGTAGATTCTTGTAGAGGTTATGTCAGTCTGTTTGTCAATGTACGGGAAAAGCCTTTCTTCGTGTCTTGTCGATTTCTCGCCTCTCGGTTTCACCTTAGCTGCGTTGATTAGTGTCGTGGGTGATGCATCTGTTCTGGAGTTCAAGCTTCAATTGTTTCTTGGGAGCGAAATTGGTCTCTCTTTTATACTAATTCAGGCTGATTAAGATCGTGAACTTCCGGTATATTTGTGTAAAAAGTCCTTCTAGATTGTTCGAGAATAAACGAAATGGAACATTATGGAACAAATTTAACTTCCGTCGAAGCTTTTAGAACAAATTTCTTATTCTTCACACTAAGGATATTTGAAAAATTACTCTGGTATTTATCAAACAGTTTTACATTAGTACTCACAATCTGTATGCCATTATTACATTTAGATTCTCTGTTTTCAACTGAATCTAGTGATACTAATTATGATTGGTTTTTAAATAAATTAACTCTAATAAGTAACACAATATACAACTCTCACCTTGGGTCGTTGTCATTAAAATTCAATTTTTTAGAACAAAAATTGTTGTGAAACTATTATGTTTCTTCCACAATCTGAACATATAACATTACTATCTTCCTATAACAAAACAAACAAATTTTAGCATATATAATACATAGATAATTACAATTTTACCTGGCCCCTGTCCATGGCCTAGGTTTTTGTCAATGTTATAACACAATAATTAGTCTCTTTCTTTAACATATGTAGTATTTCACTAGTGTACACTCAGAGTTTATTATATTGTCTGTCTTTTGTGATACCTGGTTACTCTTTACACATATTATTTTTATTACAGGATGACATAGCATCATATTGATTGGTCTTGAGATGCCCTTTTTCATGGTGTGACAAATCTCACTCTTATAAGTTAAATTCTTTCATAATTGATCTTATTTTCAACTGAGTTTGTTCGTTTTTAAGGTATACTGAAGTATTGTACCATTCTATTTTATTCTTGTCAACATTTTGTAAATATTTAGCCAGATATGACTATTTTTTGTACTGGTTGATTGGCTCCAGCCATACATGGTATAGGTAAATATTTTGCTAACTTAACTATTACAATGTTAAAGTTAGTCAAATATATTAGTATAGTCGCTTTATATTATATTTCAACTTTCTAATGCAATTTGGTTGCATTTTGGCAACACTAAATCCATAAATCATACAATATTATATGCCTATCACATGTTTTTAGTTAATACTGTTTTTGGCTATTTTGACTGATTTTTATTCATTTGACAGCTTTCTTTGTATAAGATAAATTGTTCACTTTTGTCTGTTTGACAATTTCGTATAGTTTTTATTTCAAATTGATAATAATTAATTTTTGCATGAAATCTGAGTGTTTGGTCTCAAATCCAACACATTAATATTTTTTGTCATAACAAATATATAATTTTTATTTTAACTTAGATTCTTTCTAATAATGTATTTAAGTCATTTAATACATTTATTTTATTTACATTACATAATATAATAATCGATCATGTCCATTCATTCACAAAAAATAGTTCTTAATACTCTATTCAGACTTAATAATTAATGACTTCATTTTGGTTGATTCTCATATTATTTGTCTCCCTCATATGGTTTTTTCACTGTTATTCACATTAATAATATATATGGGGTTTGTGTCTTAGTCAAAGTTTGGTCGTTTTTCATGTTAGTAGTAATAATTATTAGACAATATTACACAATTTTTTAGGACTACTTGGGTTCGATACTGTTCACCTTACTCTCCTCTTATGATAATTGCTATGTAAATGGTTTCCTTTATGGAACGTTCTGTGACGTTACAACATACACTAAAAATAATTAATATAATTTTAGGAGGAAAGCATGGGCAGATTCAAAGGCGTGCACGGCCGGAGCCAATGTTGTTAAATTGAGTTTCGGGGCTGCATGACCGTGATCCAGTACTAAAATCCATAGCAAACGTTTCGGACGTGTAATCGATGGCCATCTTCAGTGCAAAATTTGAGTTTGCGCTAACGTAGGGTGTTCACGTTAGATACCACAGTACTTTGCTACTGGCCAGTAGTCCCGTGAAAGTCACTTGTACTTATAAATATTTGAAGTCCCACGATGTTGTAGTTTTTACACCACCAGCCAATCAGGAAGCAGTTTTAGACGCCATCAGACAATCACGAAGAATTAAGAGGCATATAAGAAATTTGCAGTAATCCGTGCCATAGAGTACTTAATGGGCGGCTTTCACCTCGCCGACAGAAGCTTCGCCTCCTCAAAGGTGGCCAACATTAGTGAGTGTAAAAACTTCAGGAAGTATGAAGCAATAGGCTATATTCCAATATTTCTTGTTTGATAAAACAATTCTGTTTTGGAAGAAATAACCACGGCATAACGTACGTGACATAACTTTTCAATAAAAGCGTTAGTTGAGAGACAAACAAAATAATATTTTACGATATAATTGAAAACGTGATTTACGAAGGTGGAGATGTAAGTGTCTTACGTTCAATCTAAATCATAAACCTAAAGTGTAAAACTGTCTATAACTTACTAGCCGCCATAATTTAAGAATAATGAATTTGATAGAAGTGAAAATTGCAGATTAGAGAATGCACAATACTCAGACTTTTAACAAATGCCATAAGAACAGGCGAGCAATGAAAACGTAATATCTATAGACAAACTAAACGAAGACAAATCTATTATATCATGGTGATCATACTGTTATGAAGTTGGCATGAATAATGGTTTTCGAATAGGGAATACTAGATATACGTGTTACCACTGGTGTAAAAAATGACACTCGTCTGACAATTATTATCCTGTGTCATACAGATGTCTAATAAGCACTGCATCTTCTTCTTATGTCTCCAGTTCTAAGATTGGATTGCACAAGTCTTCCACTGTGATCGATCTTGTACTTTCTTCTTCATTTCCTCATAAGTTTCACAATTTGCATCATCCATAATTTGCTTTATATACTACAGCTTCGTTCTTCTCTCATATAATAGGCGCTATACACATACGCTAACAGTGAATAAAAGTCATTAAATTTACCTAGCCTGTAATTATCGCAAGATAATTAGTCTTAATTATTTTAAATTAACTTTATAAGCTTTTGCTAAATACAAAATACATAATTGTTCTAAAACCTTTCAACTGACCATTCACTGTCCTGCAGCTCTTATATATAGAAACGGCCACCTGTATCATAAATAAATATCACAACAACTTACATTTTCTGTGCGTGTTCGCGCATGCCTACTTATTTTAGTAGATGATCAAGTATTCTGTCTAGTTGATATTGTTACGACATTACAGAACTATCTACGTGTTTATCCAATGTTCCAGAGTTGAATGTTGTGGCGTACGTGATTCTCAGCGCATTTGCTAGACTCTGACAGAATTCGTGCGGCCGCACGCACTGCGTCAAGGCCGCAATTAATTACGTCGCAGTGTAGTAGAGACAACGCGTAGCTGTGGAATGTTCTGGTCTGTGAACGGGGTATAAATACTAGGCGGCAGCGACCTTAGTTTCAGTTACTCTCGGGCGATATTACTGTGCGCGTTCAAGTGGTTATTAGTGAAGTGTTGTGTTTTATAATCGGGCGGTGTAATTGTAATTCAATTGTGTTTTATATTAGTTGACATTTTATTGCGTGTGAACAATTTTTATTTGATTTGTTGTAAGAGACAGTGTTGTTAATTATGAACTGTTTAACTGTGAAATTTAAGCTGGTGATTAGTGACTTAATTGGTGTCTTGTATTTTGTTTTCCACTGTACCTACGGCGATCAAGTAGACCGTCGTAACAATATACATATCGTTTAATTCTTCACAGCGCACTCAGCTTAGAATTAAACATGTTTTACTACGGCCCGTTCTAACTACACACAATAGTAGTGAAAGAAAAAAAAGGGTCTTTTATTGAACAGGGTTTGGTGCCCTACCTGCTATGAATAGAACTCTGAAATCAGTAATAGGGACGGCGGACGTTTATGAAGTTTCACATTTACTAATAAATCCATCAGTTTGCTAACACGTACAAGTGATGCTGAAATATTGAAGCTGTCATCTTTTCAAGGTAAATACCAACTTTTTAACTTGGACGAATCAGAAATTATGAGTACTATATTTACTAAATATAAACTAAAGTGTGTTGCCTGCTACTCTTAGATTAAATGTAAAGAAAAGACAAGAACATATCCAATTCTGTCAGATAAGGGGGTCAAAAAAATGGATATGCTCAATACGTCAGTTTTGTAGAAGAAAATTAAAATGGTAAAAACATTTAATATTTGCTTGTAACTGCTTGCTTGCTTGAATCCGCTTGTAAGCAATGGAAGTGCTCTGGAAAATTTATGCAAAGAATACTTGTGATTGTTTACAGCCGTTTTTTTGGGTTTCAAAGGAAATTGCTGTTTATGAGTCTCGTTTACAAAACACCAATTGATTATTCCAGGGCATGGACTCTCAGTACAAGAAATAAAAACGGTCTGCAAACATTTGTGAACAATACTAAGAAGAATATTATTGCAGAAAATTGTGAACGCACATTGATACATGCGAAGTAATCAGATGCGACCTGTGAATACGTTTAGTAGGAGAATCAATTACAATATTGATAAACTTAATGAATTGTTAAATATTAACAACGAAATGCAGATTTAAGGGATGTAAACACTCGATTATCTAACATATGCGTGCATTGTTTTTTTTGTAAGTTTAAAAATTGCCATTATCAAAACTTTCCCTAGGTTTGTAACTTTCCTCATCAAACCTTTAGAAAAGAATTGTAGCATTGGGACGACAATCGTATCTGGTATCACAGTCTACTGAATGTCATATTGCATTATGGTCGATTGTAAAATTAACAAAAAAGTAATTTCTTATTCTTTAGTCTTTTTCCTATGAACCTTTCTATGAATCTTCTTAGATTTCCCTGTTTCAGGTTTGTAAAATTACGTTTCACTAGGCTCCACAGCATCCAACTTTCCGTAATTACGTAGGTTAAGGTAAACATCTTCGTCTAATTACTTATTTCTTTGTTTCCTATAAGCAATTAAAATTTTAAAATGTAGTAAAATTTCAGTCATTAAAGTTTTAGTTGAAAACGTTGGGTGAATCGACTATTCACGTGGAAGTTAAAAATAATATTTTTCCGTCTTATTTCATATTATGTTGTAAGCGTTTCTTATTCTCGTAAATTAAACTTAGCCTAACAATTGTTTTGTTAACTATCAATTTTGTCTTTCCATCCTCTTCTACCTTTGCCACCTTTATTCTATGGTATAGCCGTAACAAACCAGCTATCTAACATTTTGAAAATTAATTAAAGCGTATTGGAAAAAACTTATGCTGTAAAACATGAATGAAAACTGATCGTGTATACACTGTTTTGTACATAAACCCTCTAGTACAAGAACCAGTAACGGACGTAATTACGAAAGTTTAACGCGTTCCTGTCTATGTGCGGTCGTGACCTCTAACAACACTTTGTGGGCTAGTAACCACTCCTTAAGTTTGTTCGACCCAAACTGGCAACCCGTCTTTGAAGGAATATTTGGACAGGCGACCTAAGGAGTTGGTCTACCTACAAATATTAATTCTCCGGGGGCGCACAATGGACACTGCTGCGTCCGTGTCAACTGTAAACGACGTTGGTTTACCTTCTGCAAATCCATTGACGATCAAGTTTCTACTGATCTTATGTCGCGTGGAAACTGTATGCTGTTTTGGACCTGTGCATCTCTAATTGGTGCATTCACTTTCTTCTCTCCGATTTTTCATCTGCCAACAATCCGTTTTAAGATGGCTACTTTCCCCACAATTGTAACACTTAGGTCTTTTGTCTGTATCCTTTGGTTGGAAAGATTGTTGTGGTCTTACTGACTTCTTAAACTGTTGCTCTTGAACCGTCTATTTATTTAGTCCGTCATGATGATACTGCAATATTATAGTGGTGGAACAATGTAGATGACGTATTATGGAATACAGAGATCTAAAGACAATTTGGTAATAGAAAGCAACAAATGTGGACTGGACGTTTTGTCTCGTAATTTATTGAGATTTGTTGGTTGTATGTGTAAGACAGAAAGCATGCTAGAAGCGTAATGTTTAATTAGTTTAATGTTTTATAATTTCCATATATGTATTTTTGAAGTTTAGTGATCTTTAGTTTATGTACCAAGTACTTGTAAGATCTACATTGTCCTTTTACCTTACAACAGTGTATTGACTTTGATATTGGCATTCAATTTTGGTATTGCAATTGCCCTACACATCATTGTTGGAAGCCATATAAATTGGCCAAAAAAATAAAATATATTTAAAATGATAAATATATTTTAATATATTTAGAGTTTGTTGTGTTGTTCGCAATGTATTTACAATTCATACATTCCTTTAAACACATATTTGCAGTTACTTCTTGGACTTCATCTTCATCTCCCGTTTCTTCTAATCCATATTCATTGTAATGAGGTGTTACAGACATCTATATTTCCTGTTAATTAATTTTTCATAATCTACTGTTATCGCATAACTCGTAAATATTTCAGAACTTCTCCTACCATCAATTGTTAATGTCTCTACTTTTTATTTTCCAAGTGTAGGTCCCAAATTTTCTAATCTGTCTTTATCTTTTTTCCCAATAGACCACAAATCGGGGAAACAGTAGCCTCCTCTCTACAAACAAAGAAACACCAAAGCATTATATTTTTCATTACCACAGATTTAATTGTCTCTGATTAAAAACTCTTCTTTTTTCTTAACATTTTCTATCGATAACTTAATTTGTTCTTAATATTGTTGCATTGTTACACCCTTGTGTGAATCATGGTCTTAAATCAGTAAACTAAATCATTAAATGCCAGACAAACCATATTATATTAAATTAGAAGTCTATTTAAATTAAAAAGTATCAAATATTTCATATAATATTCAGTTAACATTTGTATGTATATATTCTTTAACAAAATGATAAAATCTTTGTAATTACATGAAGTGTTACAATTGTGTTCCTAAAATAGACACATTCCATAACCGCAGACTGTCACTCAAGGCGACAGGCTTCTGCGACTATCATATCTAATTTAATACAATCCATGTGATCGATCCACTCTCTAAGCAAACAGACAGAGTGGATGTGACGTTTCGATAGTTACTTTTAAAATAGTATTTACCGTAAACATGTTTAACGCATTACGTTCAGTTTTTAAAATCAACATTTAAACATTAAACGAAATACACAGCGTAAATTTAAGTAAATGTACTAATGTTTTTTAGAATTATGTTGTAATTTTGCAAATAAATGAGTAGTAAACAAGTAAAGGAAATATATAAATCGTATATGGGCTCTCATAACTTTCTCTTTTTTCTTGTACCACCTCACAGTGTATGGGTATTAAGCCTTCTGCTGTATGTTCTCCTTTTCCTCGCCAATAACATAAATTATATAAACAATTTTCCTGTTCACAAGCTTTTGCCATGATTTTGTTTTTTCAATTAATTTTAAGTCACTTTAGGGTCTTTGTTCCTTTACACTTCACGAAAAATACATTTCTGGAATACCTTTCATTGGAGCAATTATCAGAATCAAAACACTGAACTATCGGGTGACTATTTTAACTGTTCTTTTGTAACCACCATTTTTCTCGTCAGGCCTACAGCTCTAGTTAAGTATTTCTTTTTAGATGACGCAACCTTTGGTCTATGTATATTTATTGTTTTTAAATATTTTTTTGTTTATAGTATTTGGTAAATAGAGGGTATCATGTAGATGCGTTTTTGCTCTTGTGTTTAATTCCTCATTCTTAACAGTACATTATATATGTGATTTTATAGGCTTCTCTATTTTTATTATTTATTGAATACTTCCTAGTATATTTTTATAGCTATTTATTCAGTAACTTTCTAGTATCGACTAGTATCTGGTTCTTCCACGTATTTTAGTTAACTTTTACCTATTCGTATTCGTACAAAATCGTGTTCTTGCTTATTTCTAGCTGCTTTCAATACATTTACACCCCTTTCATAATAATCTCCATATCTTTCTTATAAGTTTTCCTTTAATGTCATGCTATCTAGGTGTCCTCACACTTATCCGTAGGGTCTAGACGAGTTCTATTCATAAATGTTACGCGGCCAAGTTTCATAGTTCCTACGACGTACGTGGTCGAACCATCATAATTATCTATTCATCTATTCAATCTGTTTCCATTTCAGGGCTTTATTCTAGTTTCTTCATTTGTACTACGAAGTACAAAGTAACTAACTTTGTACTAATATACTGACACTACGACGTAATTAGTCACGTCCCACAGTACTAAGCTCCCTCCTAAAGAGTTTATTCAGGTTACTCGTCTCACAATCATACACCGACTGCTGACTTAATAATGACTTTTTCTAAACTTACCTTTGTTTGCCGCTATTATACTATCATGTTCCATTGAGTCTCACTGTCAGTTGTCGACTGTGCTGTTTTTTGTTTTGTTTTTTACACCGTTGCCATCTTCAGTTATAGTTATTTCACCAGTATCTAATTTGTTAAAACTATCTATTGTTAAATATCAGTAATAATCTGACATTTGTAATATTAAGTGTCGTCGATTTCAACTTACTTTTTTATTCCAAAGGCGATCAACGATTCTCTATCGAATGCTAAGGTAAGATATCCTAATAAAATGTGGAAATAAATGTTAATACAACAAAAGTAGATACAGATCAAAACTTTTGTAGCTGAAAATATAGAAAGTATAATAAGCAAACAATTATAGGTAACAGACTATATCGATGAAAAGGCTATGGAAAACGAAATATGAAAGATATCTGAAATTTCCGTAAAAAGGACAATTTTTTTTCTATAGGTTAGTTGAAAAGCAACGTCAGAGAAGGCTTGTAATGAACACCCTTCATATGTAAACCAATCAATTTGAAAATTGAATAATTTTGTTTTAAATTATATGAACATCAAAGTTTTCTGCAATCGTATAGTAGTTATTTAGGATTATCAGGCAAAAAGAAGCACTTGTGTTATTAAAATATAGTGTTACTATTAATTGATTTAGTAACATAGGCAAATGCAGAATTTGATTTCGGAAGGAGTTCAAGAAAAATTGGAAGTGACAAATATTTGAATTCAATCTCTTGTAACAACATTTTTATAGACATAACGAAATAATTATTATACTCTAATTTATAATCACATTATAATACATTATACATAATTCAATGACAAAATTTCTATTGTGTTTGATTAGGTAAGTGGGACGTTTAGAAGACATTTAACTCCTCCAAGCCCTTTCTGGCTACAACCATGTGGACAGGAGTACTAAAGTATTCTAACTAATATTGTTATTCTTCGTATTGTTTAAATTAGCAGCCATCCTTACTATTTCTTTTATGAATTTGCTAACTGCCTAATTTTTATTGTTCGACTAAGCTTTTCGTCATCACTGACAACTTCAGGTCTTAAACAACCTTTTATATATTCGAATACATTTTTCGTTTTCTTTATTCCTATCTGTATTTTATATTTTTCGAAGCATTTTTGTAACATTTTTGTTTGATATCCTATGTATGTTATTGCTCCTTTATATTTCTTTTCTTCATTTGTTTTTTCTTTTTTGTTCTTTTCTATTTCTTTATTTTCCTCTTTTTTCTTAACTATTCTATTAATTATTTTAGGGTTGTAATTATTATTTTTTCCTATTTGTTGTATTTTCTTTAATTCTTTTTGTTTGAGTTCTTCATTTTCTAGATAATTTATAGCTCTATAGCAAAATGAATTTAATGCTGCCATTTTATAATTGACTGGATGATATGATTCTTGTGGAATTATTAAATCTGAGTATGTTTCTTTCCTATATATATCGAATTTGAGTTTGTTATCTTCAATTTTTATATTGATATCCAGGAAATTAATTTCTAATCCTCCAATTTCTTCTTGAAATTTTATTGCTTTTTCTATGTTATTTAGTTCTTCCGTAAATTTTTTAAATTCATTTACTTCACCTTCCCAAACTATTAGTATGTCATCTACATACCTGATCCATTTTTTAATTCTTTTTCTTTATCTATATCTTTTAAAATTTTGATTTCAAAGCTATTCATGAATATCTCTGCCATTAATGGAGAAAGCGGTGATCCCATTGGTAATCCATCTTCTTGTATGTAAAATTTGTTATTAAATCTGAAGTAGTTCTGGCTTAGGCATAATTCTAATCCTTCTATTATTTCGTTTTTCCATTCTACTTTACTTAATTTATTTTTCTTTATTATTTCTACTGTTTTTGCTATTGGTATGTTGGAGTACATATCTTTTATATCTAATGACATTAATTTTGTCTTATTTGTTATGGTAATTTCTTTTAATCTTTCTATTACCTTTTTACTATTTTCTATGCTGTGGATTTCTTCTTTTTCATATGCCATTTTGATTCTTTTACTTATTTCTTTTGATATTTTGTATGTTGGCGAATTTATAAATGATACTATAGGTCTTAATGGCATTTCTTTTTTATGTAACTTAATTTGACATCTAAATTTTGGAGCTTCAGGATTATGTTCTATTTTTTGTTTCTTTTGCCATTCTGTTAAATATGTTGTCTTTTTTATCAATTTCTTTGTTTGTGCTTGAAATTTACTTGTTTAATCATATTTTATTTCTTTATATGGTCCTTTTTGTATAAATTGTTCTGCTTTTTCGATATAATCTCTTTTGTTCATTACCACTGCTGTGTTACCTTTATCGGCTTTTATAACTATCAAATTGTTCTCCGTGATTTTCTTTTTTAATTCTCTTATATTTCTTTTTATTTGTGTTTCGTTTTTATTTCTTACATTTTTGTTTTTCTTACATATTTTTCTACTATTTCTTTTACTTCACTTTTTAATTGTTTTTTAGTTTCTTCATTTTTTATTTTATCGATTATTTCTTCACATTCTATTATTGTATTTTCTTTATCTATGTTTGTTTTTGTTGCATATTTTAAACTTTTCCCTAATAATTTATGATCATTTTCTGTAAACTTTGTTTCTGTTAAATTTAATGCTTTTTCAGCAAATTTTATTTCTTTATCTTTTTCTTTATTTTTATTTCTTCTTCCTTCTATTAATTCCTTGAGTTTCTTATTTAATCTCTCTTCCATTTTTCTTATTTTCTTTTCTATGTATTTTTCACCAAACTCTTTTCTCATTTCTTCCATTTCTATATAATTGTAACTTGTATATATATATATATAGAAATAAAATAAAATAAGAAATAAAATAAAATGAAATAAATTATAAAATATAGAAATGTAGTTGGAGTTCAAGCTTCAAGTGTTTCTTGGGTCGAAATTCGTCTCTCTTTTATACTAATTCAGGCTGATTGAGATCGTGAACTTCCGGTATATTTGTGTAAAAATTCCTCATAGATTGTTCGAGAATAAACGAAATGGAACATTATGGAACAAATTTAACTTCCGTCGAAGCTTTTAGAACAAATTTCTTATTCTTCACACTAAGGATATTTGAAAAATTACTCTGGTATTTATCAAACAGTTTTACATTAGTACTCACAATCTGTATGCCATTATTACATTTAGATTCTCTGTTTTCAACTGAATCTAGTGATACTAATTATGATTGGTTTTTAAATAAATTAACTCTAATAAGTAACACAATATACAACTCTCACCTTGGGTTGTTGTCATTAAAATTCAATTTTTTAGAACAAAAATTGTTGTGAAACTATTATGTTTCTTCCACAATCTGAACATATAACATTACTATCTTCCTATAACAAAACAAACAAATTTTAGCATATATAATACATAGATAATTACAATTTTACCTGGCCCCTGTCCATGGCCTAGGTTTTTGTCAATGTTATAACACAACAATTAGTCTCTTTCTTTAACATATGTAGTATTTCACTAGTGTGCACTCAGAGTTTATTATATTGTCTGTCTTTTGTGATACCTGGTTACTCTTTACACATATTATTTTTATTACAGGATGACATAGCATCATATTGATTGGTCTTGAGATGCCCTTTTTCATGGTGTGACAAATCTCACTCTTATAAGTTAAATTCTTTCATAATTGATCTTATTTTCAACTGAGTTTGTTCGTTTTTAAGGTATACTGAAGTATTGTACTATTCTATTTTATTCTTGTCAACATTTTGTAAATATTTAGCCAGATATGACTATTTTTTGTACTGGTTGATTGGCTCCAGCCATACATGGTATAGGTAAATATTTTGCTAACTTGACTATTACAATGTTAAAGTTAGTCAAATATATTAGTATAGTCGCTTTATATTATATTTCAACTTTCTAATGCAATTTGGTTGCATTTTGAGTGTAAATACTTCAGGAAGTATGAAGCAATAGGCTATATTCCAATATTTCTTGTTTGATAAAACAATTCTGTTTTGGAAGAAATAACCACGGCATAACGTACGTGACATAACTTTTCAATAAAAGCGTTAGTTGAGAGACAAACAAAATAATATTTTACGATATAATTGAAAACGAGATTTACGAAGGTGGAGATGTAAGTGTCTTACGTTCAATCTAAATCATAAACCTAAAGTGTAAAACTGTCTATAACTTACTAGCCGCCATAATTTAAGAACAATGAATTTGATAGAAGTGAAAATTGCAGATTAGAGAATGCACAATACTCAGACTTTTAACAAATGCCATAAGAACAGGCGAGCAATGAAAACGTAATATCTATAGACAAACTAAACGAAGACAAATCTATTATATCATGGTGATCATACTGTTATGAAGTTGGCATGAATAATGGTTTTCGAATAGGGAATACTAGATATACGTGTTACCACTGGTGTAAAAAATGACACTCGTCTGACAATTATTATCCTGTGTCATACAGATGTCTAATAAGCACTGCATCTTCTTCTTATGTCTCCAGTTCTAAGATTGGATTGCACAAGTCTTCCACTGTGATCGATCTTGTACTTTCTTCTTCATTTCCTCATAAGTTTCACAATTTGCATCATCCATAATTTGCTTTATATACTACAGCTTCGTTCTTCTCTCATATAATAGGCGCTATACACATACGCTAACAGTGAATAAAAGTCATTAAATTTACCTAGCCTGTAATTATCGCAAGATAATTAGTCTTAATTATTTTAAATTAACTTTATAAGCTTTTGCTAAATACAAAATACATAATTGTTCTAAAACCTTTCAACTGACCATTCACTGTCCTGCAGCTCTTATATATAGAAACGGCCACCTGTATCATAAATAAATATCACAACAACTTACATTTTCTGTGCGTGTTCGCGCATGCCTACTTATTTTAGTAGATGCTCAAGTATTCTGTCTAGTTGATATTGTTACGACATTACAGAACTATCTACGTGTTTATCCAATGTTCCAGAGTTGAATGTTGTGGCGTACGTGATTCTCAGCGCATTTGCTAGACTCTGACAGAATTCGTGCGGCCGCACGCACTGCGTCAAGGCCGCAATTAATTACGTCGCAGTGTAGTAGAGACAACGCGTAGCTGTGGAATGTTCTGGTCTGTGAACGGGGTATAAATACTAGGCGGCAGCGACCTTAGTTTCAGTTACTCTCGGGCGATATTACTGTGCGCGTTCAAGTGGTTATTAGTGAAGTGTTGTGTTTTATAATCGGGCGGTGTAATTGTAATTCAATTGTGTTTTATATTAGTTGACATTTTATTGCGTGTGAACAATTTTTATTTGATTTGTTGTAAGAGACAGTGTTGTTAATTATGAACTGTTTAACTGTGAAATTTAAGCTGGTGATTAGTGACTTAATTGGTGTCTTGTATTTTGTTTTCCACTGTACCTACGGCGATCAAGTAGACCGTCGTAACAATATACATATCGTTTAATTCTTCACAGCGCACTCAGCTTAGAATTAAACATGTTTTACTACGGCCCGTTCTAACTACACACAATAGTAGTGAAAGAAAAAAAAGGGTCTTTTATTGAACAGGGTTTGGTGCCCTACCTGCTATGAATAGAACTCTGAAATCAGTAATAGGGACGGCGGACGTTTATGAAGTTTCACATTTACTAATAAATTCATCAGTTTGCTAACACGTACAAGTGATGCTGAAATATTGAAGCTGTCATCTTTTCAAGGTAAATACCAACTTTTTAACTTGGACGAATCAGAAATTATGAGTACTCTATTTACTAAATATAAACTAAAGTGTGTTGCTTGCTACTCTTAGATTAAATGTAAAGAAGAGACAAGAACATATCCAATTCTGTCAGATAAGGGGGTCAAAAGAATGGATATGCTCAATACGTCAGTTTTGTAGAAGAAAATTAAAATGGTAAAAACATTTAATATTTGCTTGTAACTGCTTGCTTGCTTGAATCCGCTTGTAAGCAATGGAAGTGCTCTGGAAAATTTATGCAAAGAATACTTGTGATTGTTTACAGCCGTTTTTTTGGGTTTCAAAGGAAATTGCTGTTTATGAGTCTCGTTTACAAAACACCAATTGATTATTCCAGGGCATGGACTCTCAGTACAAGAAATAAAAACGGTCTGCAAACATTTGTGAACAATACTAAGAAGAATATTATTGCAGAAAATTGTGAACGCACATTGATACATGCGAAGTAATCAGATGCGACCTGTGAATACGTTTAGTAGGAGAATCAATTACAATATTGATAAACTTAATGAATTGTTAAATATTAACAACGAAATGCAGATTTAAGGGATGTAAACACTCGATTACCTAACATATGCGTGCATTGTTTTTTTTGTAAGTTTAAAAATTGCCATTATCAAAACTTTCCCTAGGTTTGTAACTTTCCTCATCAAACCTTTAGAAAAGAATTGTAGCATTGGGACGACAATCGTATCTGGTATCACAGTCTACTGAATGTCATATTGCATTATGGTCGATTGTAAAATTAACAAAAAAGTAATTTCTTATTCTTTAGTCTTTTTCCTATGAACCTTTCTATGAATCTTCTTAGATTTCCCTGTTTCAGGTTTGTAAAATTACGTTTCACTAGGCTCCACAGCATCCAACTTTCCGTAATTACGTAGGTTAAGGTAAACATCTTCGTCTAATTACTTACTTCTTTGTTTCCTATAAGCAATTAAAATTTTAAAATGTAGTAAAATTTCAGTCATTAAAGTTTTAGTTGAAAACGTTGGGTGAATCGACTATTCACGTGGAAGTTAAAAATAATATTTTTCCGTCTTATTTCATATTATGTTGTAAGCGTTTCTTATTCTCGTAAATTAAACTTAGCCTAACAATTGTTTTGTTAACTATCAATTTTGTCTTTCCATCCTCTTCTACCTTTGCCACCTTTATACTATGGTATAGCCGTAACAAACCAGCTATCTAACATTTTGAAAATTAATTAAAGCGTATTGGAAAAAACTTATGCTGTAAAACATGAATGAAAACTGATCGTGTATACACTGTTTTGTACATAAACCCTCTAGTACAAGAACCAGTAACGGACGTAATTACGAAAGTTTAACGCGTTCCTGTCTATGTGCGGTCGTGACCTCTAACAACACTTTGTGGGCTAGTAACCACTCCTTAAGTTTGTTCGACCCAAACTGGCAACCCGTCTTTGAAGGAATATTTGGACAGGCGACCTAAGGAGTTGGTCTACCTACAAATATTAATTCTCCGGGGGCGCACAATGGACACTGCTGCGTCCGTGTCAACTGTAAACGACGTTGGTTTACCTTCTGCAAATCCATTGACGATCAAGTTTCTACTGATCTTATGTCGCGTGGAAACTGTATGCTGTTTTGGACCTGTGCATCTCTAATTGGTGCATTCACTTTCTTCTCTCCGATTTTTCATCTGCCAACAATCCGTTTTAAGATGGCTACTTTCCCCACAATTGTAACACTTAGGTCTTTTGTCTTTATCCTTTGGTTGGAAAGATTGTTGTGGTCTTACTGACTTCTTAAACTGTTGCTCTTGAACCGTCTATTTATTTAGTCCGTCATGATGATACTGCAATATTATAGTGGTGGAACAATGTAGATGACGTATTATGGAATACAGAGATCTAAAGACAATTTGGTAATAGAAAGCAACAAATGTGGACTGGACGTTTTGTCTCGTAATTTATTGAGATTTGTTGGTTGTATGTGTAAGACAGAAAGCATGCTAGAAGCGTAATGTTTAATTAGTTTAATGTTTTCTAATTTCCATATATGTATTTTTGAAGTTTAGTGATCTTTAGTTTATGTACCTTAGTATGTACTTTATGTACTTTAGTATTTACAATTCATACGTTCCTTTAAACACATATTTGCAGTTACTTCTTGGACTTCATCTTCATCTCCCGTTTCTTCTAATCCATATTCATTGTAATGAGGTGTTACAGACATCTATATTTCCTGTTAATTAATTTTTCACAATCTACTGTTATCGCATAACTCGTAAATATTTCAGAACTTCTCCTACCATCAATTGTTAATGTCTCTACTTTTTATTTTCCAAGTGTATGTCCCAAATTTTCTAATCTGTCTTTATCTTTTTTCCCAATAGACCACAAATCGGGGAAACAGTAGCCTCCTCTCTACAAACAAAGAAACACCAAAGCATTATATTTTTCATTACCATGGATTTAATTGTCTCTGATTAAAAACTCTTCTTTTTTCTTAACATTTTCTATCGATAACTTAATTTGTTCTTAATATTGTTGCATTGTTACACCCTTGTGTGAATCATGGTCTTAAATCAGTAAACTAAATCATTAAATGCCAGACAAACCATATTATATTAAATTAGAAGTCTATTTAAATTAAAAAGTATCAAATATTTCATATAATATTCAGTTAACATTTGTATGTATATATTCTTTAACAAAATGATAAAATCTTTGTAATTACATGAAGTGTTACAATTGTGTTCCTAAAATAGACACATTCCATAACCGCAGACTGTCACTCAAGGCGACAGGCTTCTGCGACTATCATATCTAATTTAATACAATCCATGTGATCGATCCACTCTCTAAGCAAACAGACAGAGTGGATGTGACGTTTCGATAGTTACTTTTAAAATAGTATTTACCGTAAACATGTTTAACGCATTACGTTCAGTTTTTAAAATCAACATTTAAACATTAAACGAAATACACAGCGTAAATTTAAGTAAATGTACTAATGTTTTTTAGAATTATGTTGTAATTTTGCAAATAAATGAGTAGTAAACAAGTAAAGGAAATATATAAATCGTATATGGGCTCTCATAACTTTCTCTTTTTTCTTGTACCACCTCACAGTGTATGGGTATTAAGCCTTCTGCTGTATGTTCTCCTTTTCCTCGCCAATAACATAAATTATATAAACAATTTTCCTGTTCACAAGCTTTTGCCATGATTTTGTTTTTTCAATTAATTTTAAGTCACTTTAGGGTCTTTGTTCCTTTACACTTCACGAAAAATACATTTCTGGAATACCTTTCATTGGAGCAATTATCAGAATCAAAACACTGAACTATCGGGTGACTATTTTAACTGTTCTTTTGTAACCACCATTTTTCTCGTCAGGCCTACAGCTCTAGTTAAGTATTTCTTTTTAGATGACGCAACCTTTGGTCTATGTATATTTATTGTTTTTAAATATTTTTTTGTTTATAGTATTTGGTAAATAGAGGGTATCATGTAGATGCGTTTTTGCTCTTGTGTTTAATTCCTCATTCTTAACAGTACATTATATATGTGATTTTATAGGCTTCTCTATTTTTATTATTTATTGAATACTTCCTAGTATATTTTTATAGCTATTTATTCAGTAACTTTCTAGTATCGACTAGTATCTGGTTCTTCCACGTATTTTAGTTAACTTTTACCTATTCGTATTCGTACAAAATCGTGTTCTTGCTTATTTCTAGCTGCTTTCAATACACTTACACCCCTTTCATAATAATCTCCATATTTTTCTTCTAAGTTTTCCTTTAATATCATGCTATCTAGGTGTCCTCACACTTATCCGTAGGGTCTAGACGAGTTCTATTCATAAATGTTACGCGGCCAAGTTTCATAGTTCCTACGGCGTACGTGGTCGAACCATCATAATTATCTATTCATCTATTCAATCTGTTTCCATTTCAGGGCTTTATTCTAGTTTCTTCATTTGTACTACGAAGTACAAAGTAACTAACTTTGTACTAATATACTGACACTACGACGTAATTAGTCACGTCCCACAGTACTAAGCTCCCTCCTAAAGAGTTTATTCAGGTTACTCGTCTCACAATCATACACCGACTGCTGACTTAATAATGACTTTTTCTAAACTTACCTTTGTTTGCCGCTATTATACTATCATGTTGCATTGAGTCTCACTGTCAGTTGTCGACTGTGCTGTTTTTGTTTTGTTTTTTACACTGTTGCCATCTTCAGTTATAGTTATTTCACCAGTATCTAATTTGTTAAAACTATCTATTGTTAAATATCAGTAATAATCTGACATTTGTAATATTAAGTGTCGTCGATTTCAACTTACTTTTTTATTCCAAAGGCGATCAACGATTCTCTATCGAATGCTAAGGTAAGATATCCTAATAAAATGTGGAAATAAATGTTAATACAACAAAAGTAGATACAGATCAAAACTTTTGTAGCTGAAAATATAGAAAGTATAATAAGCAAACAATTATAGGTAACAGACTATATCGATGAAAAGGCTATGGAAAACGAAATATGAAAGATATCTGAAATTTCCGTAAAAAGGACAATTTTTTTTCTATAGGTCAGTTGAAAAGCAACGTCAGAGAAGGCTTGTAATGAACACCCTTCATATGTAAACCAATCAATTTGAAAATTGAATAATTTTGTTTTAAATTATATGAACATCAAAGTTTTCTGCAATCGTATAGTAGTTATTTAGGAGTATCAGGCAAAAAGAAGCACTTGTGTTATTAAAATATAGTGTTACTATTAATTGATTTAGTAACATAGGCAAATGCAAAATTTGATTTCGGAAGGAGTTCAAGAAAAATTGGAAGTGACAAATATTTGAATTCAATCTCTTGTAACAACATTTTTATAGACATAACGAAATAATTATTATACTCTAATTTATAATCACATTATAATACATTATACATAATTCAATGAAAAATTTCTATTGTGTTTGATTAGTTAAGTGGGACGTTTAGAAGACATTTAACTCCTCCAAGCCCTTTCTGGCTACAACCATGTGGACAGGAGTACTAAAGTATTCTAACTAATATTGTTATTCTTCGTATTGTTTAAATTAGCAGCCATCCTTACTATTTCTTTTATGAATTTGCTAACTGTATAATTTTTATTGTTCGACTAAGCTTTTCGTCATCACTGACATCTTCAGGTCTTAAACAAACTTTTATATATTCGAATACATTTTTCGTTTTCTTTATTCCTATCTGTATTTCATATTTTTCGAAGCATTTTTGTAACATTTTTGTTTGATATCCTATGTATGTTATTGCTCCTTTATATTTCTTTTCTTCATTTGTTTTTTCTTTTTTGTTCTTTTCTATTTCTTTATTTTCCTCTTTTTTCTTAACTATTCTATTAATTATTTTAGGGTTGTAATTATTATTTTTTCCTATTTGTTGTATTTTCTTTAATTCTTTTTGTTTGAGTTCTTCATTTTCTAGATAATTTATAGCTCTATAGCAAAATGAATTTAATGCTGCCATTTTATAATTGACTGGATGATATGATTCTTGTGGAATTATTAAATCTGAGTATGTTTCTTTCCTATATATATCGAATTTGAGTTTGTTATCTTCAATTTTTATATTGATATCCAGGAAATTAATTTCTAATCCTCCAATTTCTTCTTGAAATTTTATTGTTTTCTCTATGTTATTTAGTTCTTCCGTAAATTTTTTAAATTCATTTACTTCACCTTCCCAAACTATTAGTATGTCATCTACATACCTGATCCATTTTTTAATTCTTCTTTCTTTATCTATATCTTTTAAAATTTTGATTTCAAAGCTATTCATGAATATCTCTGCCATTAATGGAGAAAGCGGTGATCCCATTGGTAATCCATCTTCTTGTATGTAAAATTTGTTATTAAATCTGAAGTAGTTCTGGCTTAGGCATAATTCTAATCCTTCTATTATTTCGTTTTTCCATTCTACTTTACTTAATTTATTTTTCTTTATTATTTCTACTGTTTTTGCTATTGGTATGTTGGTGTACATATCTTTTATATCTAATGACATTAATTTTGTCTTATTTGTTATGGTAATTTCTTTTAATCTTTCTATTACCTTTTTACTATTTTCTATGCTGTGGATTTCTTCTTTTTCATATGCCATTTTGATTCTTTTACTTATTTATTTTGATATTTTGTATGTTGGCGAATTTATAAATGATACTATAGGTCTTAATGGCATTTCTTTTTTATGTAACTTAATTTGACATCTAAATTTTGGAGCTTCAGGATTATGTTCTATTTTTTGTTTCTTTTGCCATTCTGTTAAATATGTTGTCTTTTTTATCAATTTCTTTGTTTGTGCTTGAAATTTACTTGTGTAATCATATTTTATTTCTTTATATGGTCCTTTGTGTATAAATTGTTCTGCTTTTTCGATATAATCTCTTTTGTTCATTACCACTGCTGTGTTACATTTATCGGCTTTTATAACTATCAAATTGTTCTCCGTGATTTTCTTTTTTAATTCTCTTATATTTCTTTTTATTTGTGTTTCGTTTTTATTTCTTACATTTTTGTTTTTCTTACATATTTTTTCTACTATTTCTTTTACTTCACTTCTTAATTGTTTTTTAGTTTCTTCATTTTTTATTTTATCGATTATTTCTTCACATTCTATTATTGTATTTTTTTTATCTATGTTTGTTTTTGTTGCATATTTTAAACTTTTTAAATATTTCTATGCATATATATACATTTCTATATTTTATAATTTATTTCATTTAATTTTATTTCTTATTTTATTTAATTTCTATATATATATATACAAGTTACAATTATATAGAAATGGAAGAAATGAGAAAAGAGTTTGGTGAAAAATACATAGAAAAGAAAATAAGAAAAATGGAAGAGAGATTAAATAAGAAACTCAAGGAATTAATAGAAGGAACAAGAAATAAAAATAAAGAAAAAGATAAAGAAATAAAATTTGCTGAAAAAGCATTAAATTTAACAGAAACAAAGTTTACAGAAAATGAACATAAATTATTAGGGAAAAGTTTAAAATATGCAACAAAAACAAACATAGATAAAGAAAATACAATAATAGAATGTGAAGAAATAATCGATAAAATAAAAAATGAAGAAACTAAAAAACAATTAAGAAGTGATGTAAAAGAAATAGTAGAAAAATATGTAAGAAAAACAAAAATGTAAGAAATAAAAACGAAACACAAATAAAAAGAAATATAAGAGAATTAAAAAAGAAAATCACGGAGAACAATTTGATAGTTATAAAAGCCGATAAAGGTAACACAGCAGTGGTAATGAACAAAAGAGATTATATCGAAAAAGCAGAACAATTTATACAAAAAGGACCATATAAAGAAATAAAATATGATTACACAAGTAAATTTCAAGCACAAACAAAGAAATTGATAAAAAAGACAACATATTTAACAGAATGGCAAAAGAAACAAAAAATAGAACATAATCCTGAAGCTCCAAAATTTAGATGTCAAATTAAGTTACATAAAAAATAAATGCCATTAAGACCTATAGTATCATTTATAAATTCGCCAACATACAAAATATCAAAATAAATAAGTAAAAGAATCAAAATGGCATATGAAAAAGAAGAAATCCACAGCATAGAAAATAGTAAAAAGGTAATAGAAAGATTAAAAGAAATTACCATAACAAATAAGACAAAATTAATGTCATTAGATATAAAAGATATGTACACCAACATACCAATAGCAAAAACAGTAGAAATAATAAAGAAAAATAAATTAAGTAAAGTAGAATGGAAAAACGAAATAATAGAAGGATTAGAATTATGCCTAAGCCAGAACTACTTCAGATTTAATAACAAATTTTACATACAAGAAAATGGATTACCAATGGGATCACCGCTTTTTCCATTAATGGCAGAGATATTCATGAATAGCTTTGAAATCAAAATTTTAAAAGATATAGATAAAGAAAAAGAATTAAAAAATGGATCAGGTATGTAGATGACATACTAATAGTTTGGGAAGGTGAAGTAAATGAATTTAAAAAATTTACGGAAGAACTAAATAACATAGAGAAAACAATAAAATTTCAAGAAGAAATTGGAGGATTAGAAATTAATTTCCTGGATATCAATATAAAAATTGAAGATAACAAACTCAAATTCGATATATATAGGAAAGAAACATACTCAGATTTAATAATTCCACAAGAATCATATCATCCAGTCAATTATAAAATGGCAGCATTAAATTCATTTTGCTATAGAGCTATAAATTATCTAGAAAATGAAGAACTCAAACAAAAAGAATTAAAGAAAATACAACAAATAGGAAAAAATAATAATTACAACCCTAAAATAATTAATAGAATAGTTAAGAAAAAAGAGGAAAATAAAGAAATAGAAAAGAACAAAAAAGAAAAAACAAATGAAGAAAAGAAATATAAAGGAGCAATAACATACATAGGATATCAAACAAAAATGTTACAAAAATGCTTCGAAAAATATGAAATACAGATAGGAATAAAGAAAACGAAAAATGTATTCGAATATATAAAAGGTTGTTTAAGACCTGAATATGTCAGTGATGACGAAAAGCTTAGTCGAACAATAAAAATTATACAGTTAGCAAATTCATAAAAGAAATAATATTGTTATTGTTAGTAATTTTAATTAATCAGCCTTCTTTGAAAGCCTTGTTTACTTTGATGGAATGTTTTTGTTAGTAGTTATAACACAACGAGATTAAATGGAGCCTAATTTTGGCCTCTGATGATCGACTAACGGTTTCTCTTTCATTAAGAATTAGGAAATTGGCCGACTATATTTTAGGAGAAAATAATATTAAGGTAGAAGTAACGAGACGACTGAGAGGTAAGTAATATGTGATGTAACATGGACGGAGGCGAGACCTTGAGATGGAGAGATAACAAAAGATAAACAAAAGAGAGAGAGAGTGAGAGAGAGAGAGAGAGAGAGAGAGAGAGAGAGAGAGAGAGAGAGTCTATTATATACTATAATCCCAGCTTATAGCTTTTTTTGTATAAAATAAAGCAGTCATTACTTAGTTATTACAAAAAATATTCTAAAAATATTTCCGACGTTTCCTTAAAGTTAGGCCTATGACAAAATTATATCCTTTCTTCAGATGTTAATGTCAGCTGATAAGTACATTTTATTTAGTAAACGTAAGCGTTTGTAAGCGTTGAATACTAAGCTTTACGTAAGAAAATTGATTCTGAATTGATGCTAAGCGTCGAGAGATAAGAAAAACTAACGTACTTAGATGCCTGCATTACAAATTAAAGGAAACTGAGAGGATAAAATTGCTCAAAGGATTGAATGAAAAAACTAGCAATAGTAAAATTAACTATAGAATGGCGAGATGAGGCTACTCAAAACGCTAGTGTTTACAATATGTACTACACCGGATCGTAATCGTAGACTATGTGGATGTATACATGATATAAGTGTATGATGTATGTATGTACTTATGATGACATAGAATCTCCTGAAGTAACCGGCTACACAGAAAAGTTTAATTTACCGTAGTTTCTGGTAAAACTATTTCTGTATAACTAAATTTGTGCAATAAAGATTGGTTGTTACAAGTGACACATAAGCACATTCCAAAGTTCTTTTTCATTCTTTAAGACTGGACAGAATTGACAGACTGGTCGCTCATGGTTAGACGCACATAAAGAGAAATGAAAGTAAATCTTGTAACGTGACGGTTCCCTTATTAAAACTCATACATGTTGAAGAATAGACATATGCCAAATTGCATAACCTAACCAAGTTATTTAAACCAGTTGAAGTACATAATAATAGTAAAGTACTAAGTTTATTTTGTAAGTTATATGTCTTAATAGGTTTGGTTAAGATTATAAAACTGATATATAATAATCAACGGAAGTATACATGTCAGATCAAAACATTGTGACACTTATTTCAATTAAATACATTATATCATATTGTATTAAAAATAGGTAAGAGCCATATCACATTAGGTATAACTGATTAATATTATATTGTGAAGGGAAAGTGTGTTAATTCACGAATCAGTAATGTAATGCAATAATTGTGTATCAGTAGGTGTAAAACTGTAACTAGAAATTATGACTTGACTAGGTATTTGTGTTTACATATTCTAAAAGAACATAATGGCAAAGGGTAAAGAAGACTAATACCAAAATGTTTTAACTAAATTTTGTTACATAAAAATTGTGTGATTATTAGCATTAGAACAAATCCTGAACCAACTATTGGATGATAAAGTATGTCAGGATGATTATTATGTTAGATAAATAAGGAAATTGTTTAGTTAAATGTTACTCTATAAAACTTGTATTTGTATTAGGGTAAGTTTTAAAATAACTGTATTAATGTAGAGAGTAGATCCATAGTATGATTATATTTTATAAATAAGCAATGTGTATTAAGAAAGTAATGATGTTAAAGTGTACATAAGACAATATTTTTTTGTACCACAGTCAACAGGTTTTATAAGTCAATGATGTTAACATTTGTCATTACCAGTACTGATATTCATTTATTTTACTGCTAATATCATATTTAAAGTAAACAGAAATTGTTTTATAACATTAAGGGTACATAAGGGTACTTTTAAAAATAAAACATAAATTTGGGCTAAAAATCAAAAATGTAACATAAATATATTTAACAAAAACCTATCTTGTGAGGTATCAAAATATCAGTGAAAAAAGGGGATTTAATTGATGACAATATCATTAACATTGTATCTAGCATAAGATGAGAGTTTTGAAATTAGTATTTGGAGGTATATTTGAACTAGAAAAACTGACGCCATCAAATGACAATGCCTAAAGCTTTGACCAATCGGAATATTGCAAATTCTGCACCTAGAAGCCAGAAAAATTGATATACGAGAGTTAGTTGATTGTTGAACCATGAAGAGTTAAGAACGAGATCCCTGTAATGCTTGTGGGCTGTAAATTATTAGTAAGTCTCGAACGCAAGACAGGTTAGGTTACTAATATCCAATAGTGATTTCTAATTTAGTGAGTAATCAACCAAGTTAACTGTGAATAGTGACGTATACATATTAAATTGTGAAAATATCATACCAGAAATAGGAAAGTTTATAAAAAATCGGTGAGATTAACCCA
Organism: Magicicada septendecula; assembly: GCA_034769895.1. Taxonomy (NCBI): domain Eukaryota; kingdom Metazoa; phylum Arthropoda; class Insecta; order Hemiptera; family Cicadidae; genus Magicicada; species Magicicada septendecula. The sequence continues at coordinate 157,828,636 of CM068374.1, forward strand.
AATTACGATTTCAACAAAACCCAACTGTGACACTGAATACACACTATTTAATTATTTGAACAAACACTAAACACTAACACGGTTGTGATTTATTAGTTGTAAGATAATTATTTATTTGTACGAAGAATTAAGAAGTGAAATTTTTGTTAATTAAAACTCGCGAAAACTGTTTCTTTCCTTAGTTGTAAAAAGTTATTTATTTTTTATAATACGGGTATATTGAAGAACTGTGATGTCTTGTACTTCACTGAGGACATTTTCGAAAAACTTATTGTAGTCAAAAGAACCCGCTAAAATAGTTAAGTCGAATTAACATAAATGTAATTGATTTGTACATCATCATCATCTTCTTCACAACACGGCATAGGCAAGGTGCTGTCTGTTCTGCCTTCAGAGATCCTCTACCCATCTCTTCCTGGATCTTCTCCAGGTCACTTATAGGTTGTATGTGACCTATGACCTATGTGATCTATAGATTTGAATTTCCAGGCTTGTTTGCCCAGCCTTGAATCTGAAATTCTTTCTAAGTTTTTTATTTTACGTTGTTTTTAATCTTTTAATTTTTCATTCAAGCTAAATTCTTGTAACTCTTCTCTTATGGCCTCATTCTTAATACGGTCAAGTTTACACCTTTTAACTCCCTTCTTAAGAACGCCCTTTCCAAGGCTTCCAAGGCTTGTATTTTACCGTCTTGTTTCTTGGTTTTTGTCTATAATTCAGATCTTAGTTTTTAGTTTAAAATTAGTTTTAACTTTAACTTAAAATAATACTTAAAACTTTGGTTTTGTACCTTGACGTACCTTGTTTATAAAAATACGGTTAATTGTCCCACAGATCGTCTGAAACTTATTTACATTAACATAAATTTCATAATCCCTATCGTAGCCAATATCATTTACCAAATAATTAAAGTGGCTCACCTGTTTTGCTTTGTACATTAGTACCTTATTAATAAGATACTTTAAACTAATAGCCAATGGCCTGAAATTGTTACAACGTGTAATACTTCAGACTTTGGCCATCGTTAAAATTTAAATTATAATGTGTTGATGTTACTGCTAAACAATTTCTCTTCTACCCATTTCAGAAATATTAGTAAATATGGTTTTTGAACTGCCTTTTATTTTTCAGAAACTATGGGGAATATGTTGTATAGATCCAAACCTAAAGTCATCAGAATAGATACAAAAAAAGTCATACATAGTCTCCTTTGTGAGTGTTGTTAGTACGCCAAAACTTTTAGATTTCTGGTGAGATTATCTGGGTGGTCGTTGAAACAATGTAAAGGAAGGAAAGTAAACCAAGTAAAATTAACACAACAAGTGTGGAAGTTTCAGCATAGGATCTTATTAACTGGATTATATTGAGAGAGAAATAGTTGAATTACTGATTGAAATGGTTGGAGGGAAACAAATATGTTCGTACAAAAAAATATTACAGGCGTCTTTTATCGCCAATTATGGCCAATGATGATAATTCTCTGAATCAGGACGGTATAGAGGTATCTGCCATTTGGCGCAAAAACCACCCAAGGAAAGTAAACCATTTGGGCTGAAAAAAGTAAGAATGTGTTGGGGTAGGCTCTGCCTGAATTGGTGTGGGCATTATCGTGTAAAATGTGGGTGAAGAATGTAATTCATCTTTTTTGTGTCCGAGGACAATCTCTTATGTGTAGTGATCAAAACGTTAGGTTAACTATGTTGTTACGATAACTGAAGTCCAAAAGATAATACTTAGTAGTAACTTATTGTCAATTTGTATCTATGACTTGGCATCTTTAGTATTGCAGTAACCTTTCACATGATTACGCTATATACTGTTACATTATGTAATCATATTCTATTATGTCTAGAAAGCTCAACAAACAAAATACTCAGAATATTATGTATTCATATTAATATTATTAGTTAAACTATTAAAAGACAAAATGGAATCTAGTTAAACTCAATATAAAATCGGTCTAGAAAAGTAAAGTTATATTATTGGTGGGACAACAATTTTTTTATAAAGAACAATGTTTTCTTTTCTTATTTTCTTGTAGGCTTAAAGATAATAGAAAAGATATCCACATCAATATGTGGTGATAAGGATGTCACAAGGGATTATTACTGACGGCTCAAGAGCCATTATTTCATGCTGCCTGACTGACTATAGGCACTGAACACGTGACAACACGGCAGACGTGAAATACAGCGTAAGCAGTAGAGGCATTACAATATATGGACTATGTAAACATGATACGCACATGAATTCATCTTGTCCCTCTTGCTCCTTAATGTATTCAATAAATTCAGAATTCTCGCCTCTAATGGTAATTTTTAACTAACAAACACCTGACTACTAATTTTAACGAGACCATTTATATTAACTTAACATTTTTAACAAATTAACGTATTATTTGTTGGGTAAACGATGAAACACTATCCATTAAGAGTGAAGAGTTAAAGTGATATTGGCGATGAAAGGAAAAACAATTTACTGGTTCTAATGATATAGTTTTATAGCCTTGTTGTAAATCAGTAATAAATGAATAAGGTTTTGCATTTAAAATTTAAACAGGTACATATATAAAATGCTTCTGTACACACGTAGTAAAGAGCTATTGTTTTACCAATCTTCGGACATCTAAACAAAAAATATTATTGAGGAAAACGGAAACATGGATAAGAAACTGGTTGAAAACGCGGAGAGAGCAGAAACACTTTTCAACATGCTGTGGAGTACTTTCCAAGAAAAGATGAAAATCTCAAAAGAGATTAACGTAAGGGCAATCAGGATGGTGAAAACTTACACAGAAATGAAGGTTGAGCATTCCTCACGAGAAGCGCAAAAAGAATGACACGAAAGTGATGACATTTTTAAGAAAACTCCTTAGAGCGATCATGTGTGTGACCAATAAGTAGGCGACAGTAAGGGTAGTATTCATAAGCAAAAAATATTTGAATGACTCATAAAGTTGTTTCGGACCAGTGATCGTTTCGAGGTCTGCACAAGGAGATTATTTACTGCCAAGAGTAAAGCATGTCCAGCAAACGTATTAAAACTATTAGTATTAATTCAAAACTAATATATTTCCTGTTCTCTATTTACGTATATTTGTTGCTAGCAAATATATAATATCCAAACTGTAGTAACAAGAAAATTGGAACACGAGAAGTGTAGTAAACTAATAAACTAACAAACACACATATTCCACGTAGGTTTAGAGCGTACTATTATAACAATAAAATAAACCAACGTAGAATCGAATAGAACAATTACGTTAAATGTAGTACAATAAAAGACAATTACAATTAGCTTTACTGTTAACAGACGTTTAGCGAAACAAGATAGAGGCAAATGTCACGGGTTAACAAATTTTGTAAATGCAGTTATCTTTAATTTTTTATGCAAATAACAAAATTTTATTTCTTATGCGTAGCTATAAGAAACCGTTTGTATATTCTAAACTGTTTGTGTTGATATAATATTCTGTCTAGGAATTCTTTACGTCCCTACTAGTGATGAGGAAAGAAACAGCCACTTTTAAGTTTAGGTTAATACTTTCTTCATATTAAATTTAACCTCTTAATCAGCTTTCTTAAGGCTATAATATTTATAGGCCTATATTATAAAACAAAAACATTTTTAAAGCCCAGGGTGACCACCACTTGGAGTCACTCTTAGCCTCTGGTTTTGACATGTCGGTAAGATAACAGAAAGTTAAATTATGTAGACTGTGAATGCAAACAAGGTTTAAAAAAAATAAAAGAGGAAAGACAAGAAGAGCATGGGTACAGAGGATGAAAGAAGAAGCGACAGTACAGGAAACATGGGATAGATAGAGAGGTGAAGACGGAAATGAATAAAAGAAAAATATAAACGTTGAATGGACGTGTGGGGTTACAACTGGTAAGTTTTGTAGGTTATATAGTTATACAAAATAATGGCACTAGAATTGTATTTATTTCTTATACTCTTGTATCTCCACGTATGTATTCTTAGACTTTTATGTTCTCGAATTTGATCTGGTGTTGCAAATTCTGTATTTTTTATTTGGTAAGTATTTGTGACATTGAATGGTATTTTGGAATTTGGCATTGCCTCACGACAAAAGTAAAGGTGTAGAATACTAATTTTTATAAAGTTTTGATTTAATACTAATATTTTCAAGACATGTGCTGGACCTGCTTTACTCGAGGCAGCCAACGATCTATATTACAGTAAATAAATAAATTAAAGGAAACAGAATTTTCTCTGTAAATTTATTTCTTTCTATGTTAGTAATTGTGTGTGTGTTATAATAAAAAGTAATTTGCTTGTAAGCGTTATAATGACCTACAGGGATTACTTTTTAAAGGGAAGGCCACACATACGCTTTCTAGTGTCGCAATAAATAATTCAAAGTTAATATAAATATTAAATTAATTTTTATTGAAATAGCAAGGAATAATACGCACAAAAGTAAATAAAAAGTTAATAATGCAAGTGTAATACAGTAGATTTTTCTAGAATTATTGACACCATACAAAAATTATTTCAAATAAAAGAATTTTCCGAATATTCAAAAATATTCTTTTTCTCCCACAGAAATTATCCATATTTGCACAAAAAATAAAAAAATAAATTGGTTTTAATTTTAATTATTATTATTCCGGCTGTACAATGTTTTACGTATTTTTCGGAACCAAAGAGTGTAGAAGTGATTGAATTTTCATCTTTCACAACTGCTTGTACATCCAAAGACCTTCAGTTTCTCGTTCTATCAAAATAGTCTGAATTTCTTTAATCTAGGTGATAGGTGGTCTTCCTCGTTTCTTTCTTCCCAATGAGGTCTATTCTATAACTCTCCATGACAATATTTCCTCTGCCATTATTTTTGTGTGTTCATACCATTGTAATTTTTGGTTTGGATAAAATCAACAGTTGAATTTTGTACATTCATTCTGTCCTTAATGACTTCATTTCAAATTTGTTCACGTCTACATGGATATTTATGAAAACATACATAAATTTATAGGCTAGAAGTAAATTATTTTATATTTATGCATTATAATTATTAATCTATTTATAAAACATATTAAAACATTTAACAGAATTTTCAGGATTGTTTTTTCTAGGAGAGAAAAGGGAGATCAAGAAGAGAAAGTATAAAAATAGACTGATAAGATAGTAAAATATGGGAAATACGTATTCGGTTATAGATGAAACAGAAACGAGAAGGTAATTTCAAATTTCTATTCCTCGTGTATGGAAACAATGTGTAGATAATAACCAAAAATTATAGGACTAACCCAAACAAAAAGTACGAATTACTTGGTGCTTAAATGAAACAAAAGCAAGCTCTCAATTACAGCTAAAACGCTTGTCTATGAGGGATCAATATAAATTTACCACAACTCTGAATACTGTCAGTCGATATGACTTTAGTTAATCGCAAATGTTTATTTTAGTTCTGTAATTTATAAGCGTGCGTTGTACACTGAAGTACCTAAAAACACTTAAAACTTTGTAGATTTGTTGGAAATTACAAAGGCAAAGAACTACAGAAAAGAGTTATGAACTTAATGATCAAGTGGCAAACGTACCTGAGTCTGTCTAACCTGAAATTTGTAATTATTGTCAACGCATAGTTAATCCAGACAATAAAACGTTATTGTTGAGGTCTACAACTTACTCCTCCCAAGTTTAAGTAAGAACAAACACAGGCGACAGATAAAAAATAAGGCACTGAAATAGTGTTAAGCTCTTTATTCTCTCTGTTCATCAGTCTACCTGCCTGCTTATCTGTCTATCTATCTCCCCCTTTCTCTGTTTGTCTGTCTGCCTTTCTCCACTCTCTTATAGGTGCATTCGTTGGTTTTAGAAATGGTCAATTTTGGGACTAAATAATTTCTTTTAGATTTGTATTCACTGCACATTCAAGGTGTGCGCATAGCTATTTCGTGAAATATTTCTGACTGACCCTCCTCTATTATCTCTTCCACTCTTACTTATAATCGTCATCAACGTCATTATAACCATCTCATCTCCCTGTATCCCATCTCTCTGACTACCATTTTGTCCTCCACTTCAAGTATTCTGGTTTCCAATCATTTTCACTTGTATAAAAACTAAAATTAAGTATTTAAACATATTTTAATATAGATGTCTAAATACGTAATTTTTGACCATCATACCAGGCATGGTCAGTAGTCACAGTACACAATACATGATGACTGGAAGACGGAGAAGTATTACAAGAGCATAAAAACATAGAACATAAATAATGCTTTTTGGTTTATATAGATCCGCAGGTGAGGTAAAATTCAGAACAATTTCTGTATCAAACACAGAAGTCTGTTCAGAGGTAATTGACGGCGTTCATTCTGCAAGTCAAGCGGAATATTTGGTAAGAAGTCAACGGGCGGTAAGAAGATGCCGAGCCGTCTGACTACTGATTACCAGCTCACACACACGCACACGTCTTCTGTGGAAAGTAAGTCGAGACTATAGCGTCGATCTGAACAACATTAAGTTTATTTCGGTTCGTCAGAATGAATCGCTTAATATAACTTATGTTTAAAAAGAACATTTTTTAACGATTAAAGATGCGCCCTTTGAAGTCTTCTCTAATTGAAATCGATGTGTACCAAACATTTTTTCTTGCTTAATGTAGAAGATACAAGATTATTTAAAACTACATATTGTTTGCAAACAAGTATATGAACTTAAGTATTTATGCAATTTAAGTGAACTGAGTGTATCACGCAATGTGCAAATAAAATTTCAAGCTCATCGACCATCCAATATATCTACCTAACTCGTACACTGATCAAGAGGTGCATAGAGTTTCCAAATGGAAAAGAATTTACAAACTACACAAATGCGTATAATAAACAATATATATTCTAGAATTTATCTTACCCAGTTGGATGGAAACGGGTAGCAGTCTAATAGTCAAAAAGTCGGCTAGTGTTTCCTTAAAGAGAATCTACTGCACGTAAGTCACAGTAACAAGTCACAAGTCACTGCACGTAAGGCCTGAGTACATACAGGACACTAGAATATTCAGATTTACTGAGATTGTATTAACATTTTTTTACTTCTCCGCAGTTACTTTAAAAACGCTGTGTTCTCGGGAGAAACATTGTCGTTTGTCTGGAGAAAAATTTCGTCTTACTTCGTCCGTTACCTAGCAACGGCAGGCAACATTTCTAATCCGTAAAACGTGTTGTGACCCTGTCCGCTGAAGAAACACTTTTAAAAGATATTCCCGACAAGTAAACTTTGGTCTAGCTTTTAATCTCTTTACGCCGTTGTTTCTTTATAAGTAACTGTATTACATTCTTAATAGGCCTACTTAGTTTCCGTTAACAATATAACATTTACTTTTATAAGTGCTGCTTCATTCACTGAATTTTTATTTTATCTTATATGCTCGCTTAACTTACATAGATGTTATATGACAAGCGTTCTTGAAAAAAAAACCTTCAGTCCGGAAGACAGAACATTGGAAATTGCAAAGATGAAACAAAAAGTCGATCCATCAAAATGTCAAAAAACCTATAACTAATTAAAATTATACAAAACAATGGTTAATACTGTTTTATAGAATGATGATAATGTAAACTTTTAAACCGTTTATTTTATGGTTATATTAATTATGATATTTCATATGTATTTTATTCTTGCAGTCATCATAGACATGACGACCATACATATACAACTCCTAATACAGTTTACAAACCTTTCTTTTGGGATTCGTGAATGTTTTCTTTTTGTTCATGAAGTAAGTTATTTATAAATTCAATGTCTATTTTTATTTTAATAAATTAAATAGTCATCCTGGTTAGTTTACTCTGTTGTAAGCAATTTAGTTTTTACAATATACCTTTGCCCATGCTTTTTCGTCAGAAGTACCTTATTTTATGAAAAATCTGAAACGATTTACAAAAGTGTACTAAAGATAACTAATTGCTCATCTGAATGATATAAATATATGCATACGTAAAGCATTAAATCACATGAGCTTTTATACGCCGTTCTAACTAGTTGTAAATGGGAACAAAAGTGCATGTTTATTGGCATTAACGGTGAAGAGCAGTTTATCTGCTATAACACTCATTGAAAATAAATTTTTAAAGTCATATAAATTTGTTTGAATACATTAAAAACTATTAAAATTTTATCTTATTGTAGCATAAAAAATTCATCTCACGCGGATATAAACAGTTGATAGATTTATTTTCTTATTGAAAGTAGTCAACAAGCATTGCTATTCATACAGCCTAAAATGTTACAAAATTTATCTCACGCGGATATAAACAATTGATACATTTATTTTCTTATTGAAAGTAGTCAACAAGCATTGCTATTCATACAGCCTAAAATGTTACAAAATTTAACATGAAATATGAATAATGCCTTAAATAAGAGAGGTGATTTAGACTGTCAAATTACTGGGTAGAAAATGTCATGAAGCATGAAAGTATGGCAGATCTCAAAATGGTATTAGAACAGGTGATAGAAGTAGCCTACTCATCAGCACATGAATTTTGCTAAGACATAAATTGTCAGAATACCAGAAAACATTCTTTAGGAATACCGTTTTTAGAACGAAAGGAAGAATGTTTTATAATTAGTGACGACTCAGCAAAGGTTAAGCGAACGTGCGAGTGCTCGCCTCTTTTACTTAGTTAAATAACATTAAACGTAGTACACACATAGATAGTACCAAAACGGTCAGCTGTAGAAGTCATTCACAACTTTAAAATTAAATCATATACCAAATAACTAATTAAGACATTATAACGAAAGAATAGACAGAAGAGAAATAAAGCAGTTCATGTAGTATGGAATATAATAATGAGAAATTTAGCAATGAGAAAGATGCATTAAAAAGCAATTAAGTGTATTCAACACAATAGAAGATGTTTACCAAAGGATAAACAAATAAGGATTCGATTTAGTATGTGTCAGTGGAATAAGATGAAATACAAGAGATATAATTAAGACAAAGATAGAAAGAGGAGGATAGAGAAAATGGCTGTTAAAAACCAAGTTATGGGGAGGCAGCAGTACAGTAAGCTGGTAAATATCTGACAATAAATAGTGGTAAGTATGTGACAATGACTGACAACTATTAAACTGCTAACTGCTGGTAAGTATGTTGACACTTACATAAGGGTTGTGTTGTCTTTATTCGTTTGCAACTTTAGATATTAACTCAACCAGCACTGGAACGACACTCAAAGCTACTTGAGAGGAAATTCCTGTGGCGGATCTTAGAACCGAAATGTATAGAAATGGATAGTGCAATATACAATATAACCAAGAGGCATATTGTTATTTCAAAAACACAACAATAGAAATGGGCATAATACTAAAGAGATTGCAGCACGCTTGCGTGTCGTGAGAATAGATAGTAATAGAATATGAAAATGTGCACTTTTGAAAACACAGAAAACACATAAATTAAAACACACAGAAACATATCCACATATGAAAAAGGTGAGAAAATGTTACTGCGGATGGGAGAGACATGCCAGGAGTGTGAGTACGAAATTCCTTTGCTACCAAAAGTGTGTTGGATGATCAAGTTCGACAAAGATAAGAATCGATTTCGGGGTTGCACTGCCATAGGAGAAGACGCTGAAAGTAGCTAACAAAGACTGCTTGAAACGAATAGTAATAACTGAAACAACACTAGCATGTTAGTAATTTAAAAAAATAATAAAAGAAGATAATTTTATGATTATCTGCATTATTTGCAGTATTCGAGGAGTATGATACGAATGTCATAAAAAAAGTATGAAATATTGTGCAGTAAATAATAGTTGAAGAATCTAACTTTCAATTGATTTGTTCATTAATATTAGTGACAAAATACCAAAAAAAGACTTTACTCTGTAATCAATCAATGATTAAAGAGAAATTGTAAAAGTAACTGGAATATTAATTAGATGATTACAGTAGCCTGAGATGCAAAGTTATCAGACTATATAACTATGTCAAATGATTACGCTTTGCGAAGATGTAAATGCTCCAGTCTTTTAGAAAACAAACTAGGTAATAAATAAGTGTAACGTATAGGGAAAACTATTTGATTTCACTAGAGACAGTAAAAGTTAAAGAGATACTTGTCAGTGTTCCCTTGTGCTTTGAATATAAAAAGAGGCATTTCTTCTTATAAACTTTATGAAACTTTTAGACAGACCAATACGAGTGCAATATATTTTAAATGTTTTGCATTAAAGCAATATTTTAATGTCAGAGTATAAAATTTGGAATAACGATTTTAAAATTATATTATTATGTATTGTTGTCATTTACAGGTCTTTAGGTAAGATATTGCATTTTGATGCGTCATCACCGTCCCACAATGTTAACATCAAATTCCACGTTATTCGTTTACCTAATTGCAATTGTACGTTTTATAATGTCTGTACAGTTTTAATTACATTTAACACTTATAATAAAACGAAAAATAGCGTTCATTTTAACCGTTAAACACAAAATCAAAATTTCTTTCCTCTATTATTTTAATTTGCACAAGAGCCTACTTGCTTTTATGGCAGTCTACAGCTCCTATTTTATCTTTACACTGTACATATTTTGATGTACATAGCCCATGAATACAAATCGTTTTCTTGTAATCTTTTCTTTACCTATAATTTCTTGATGTCATCATGCCAAGACATAGTCTGATGACCTCGTTTGTTCCTTTTTTCAGGTCTTTTTGTCCATCTTTAAATATCCGTCCTCTGGAGGTGACAATATCATTAATATAGTTTCGGGTTGTTGTGTTTAACGACGTTTAACAATCAGAACTGATTATTCAAACATATAAAAGGATTAATAATTTATGTCTTATAAAAAACTTGTGTGAATTTTAATACAAAATTAAAACTGAAACTGAATAAACAATTTTATTATTTGATATAATATGTGGAAACATTTAAATTTACTTAAGTTTAATCTATATTTAGGTTTAAGTTACAGTAGCGTGAACAGTTTCGAGCCTGATCGGCGTAGCTAGGTATACAAAAAGATGTCATTTATTTCTGCTACCTAAAGTTTTAAAAGAAATAAGGTGTGTTAACGCCCATCCATTATCCGTTCTCTCTGTCAAACGTTTACTTACAGTTATTTGGTCTAAAATATTCTTGCATTTCTTGCAAAGAAGTTTAGAAAATATCTAACATTTTTCGGGTTTGGGTGTGGCGGTCGGTCATTCGAGAAAGCTGATCGTAAGATTCTCACTCCCTTTAAAATAGGAACAGTTGGTAAGTAAATGCCTTTACCTGTAACAGTAGCTATTACTGAGATACTCTTTCCATTTACACCAAAAGTAAAGGAACGAACGTTCCTAAGTCCTTTAGCTGGCAGTAATTTATCTGGTTTATTATACTTTAAATGCCATTACGTTAAAAATGTGTCCAGGTATCGTATAAAATCTACAATTGTCATAAATTTTAGTTGAAATATTAAAAAATATGTTTTATTTTGAGTTATTTACACCTACGTCTGGAACACGAGACTGAACTTCTTACTGTTGAATACAAATTTCTTTATTCATATTTAATATAGGATTTAAGCAGTAATACGTGATTCTTTAATTTAATCGCTGTTTGCGCCCTAATGGCTTATCGATTTCCAAAGTTAGACAGCGTCAGGTATAAAATGTGATTTTCCCAGACTTTGTGAACAAGCAACATGTTTTCTCATTGCCACATCCAGTCCTTGCAAACCTACAGACATATTTAAGTTACCTGAAATTTTCCTGCACCTACAATACCGCTCAGCTCCATTGGTTTTTACTTTTCCAGTCTCTGTCTTTTTGGATCTTATCTCTTAGGTTTTCTTCAGTCCACTGCTCTCCGTTACATTTAGGCTTTTGTCCATATATAGTCGGCATTCTAATAAAATAGAAAGTAATTTCATAAGGTTTAAATTTTAAATCCAGTACATCTATTCACTTACTTAATAAATCAAATGCAACTACTAGTAGTGAACATACAACTACTGTTACTTTATTTTTATTGTAATGACTTTGAAAAAGAAAACAATTTTTGTATATACTTTTTACGTATAAGATTTTGGAAAGAATACAAATAATGTATAGTGTAAACTAACAAATATATAATTATAAATTTTAATTATTTACTAGAATGTGTTTAAATATTTTTTATTTAAATGCAATAAAGAAAGTACTATCTCATTTTAATATCTCGTAGTAATATAGACATGGAAAATTTTTATAAATATGTAGGCTAGATTTGGAACACTAATAGGTTATTTGAATTACTGGAGGGATTCATAGTCTTTAGTTTCATTGGTTGATTAGTCGATATTCATTTTTCATAAATAGGTATTTTATGATTATAGAAACTAAAATCATGTAGATTAAAATACAATTAGTTAATGGAGAGTCTTGCCCTGCACGAAATGTGTGGGGTCAACTCTCCCGATTGGTACCTGGGCGAGTCACCCCACTTAATAACTGAGTAGGATGAAGGCAATATGGCTGTCAAAAAACTTGAACTACTGGCTATTGTGTTATATAAGAAGGCTTCAAACAATGTTGAACTAATTATAACTTACAAATTTATTTTACACAAAATTATACAGGGACGAAATTAGACCAGAGGTATGCAAAAAGCCAAACTTACTTTCTTGTATAGAAATTAACATTCATTTGTTAACCTGGCAAGATGAAACTTTTTTTAAAACAATGCTGACTCCGATTGAGTATATGAATTGTATAGTGGCGCATCTACGTGCCGCCTACCGGAACCTAAGGTTTGGGGCCTCTATAACTGTGGGGTATCTCATCATAGAGGTATACAACACAGGATTATATAATATGCCCTTAGTCGGTATATAACCTTGACATTATTGACAAGCGCTACAATCCCGTAGTTGTCCAGTTCTCAGTACCTTGCCTTTTTGATAAGAAGCGGCTTTCTCCCACCATTATCAGAATATTAACTATTTCTTTTAACGTGTCGGTTCATTTAAGTAAAGTATTAAATTGTTAAAATCTGCCAAAAGTGACAGAACTTATGTAATTATTATTCTTTGCGCTGCTCACAAATTGTTATTGAAAGTTTACAATGAAAAGTTGAGAAACATTAAAACTGAAATTGATATTCTTTGCAACTTTAATTAAGCCAGTTTTCCGAGTATAACTTTGTTGAAAATTCGAAGTTCACATTTGTGAAGTAAATGATATTTTACAGGCTGAGTGTACAACGCAGGATTATATAAAATTAAATTCACCTTGACCAATAAATAAATTTTTTCTCACCTAAGTCGGTTTACGTTGTTGGTTTCATTACTTCACAAGGTTTTGCATAAACTAAGGATCTTTAATGCGATGGTTTTTCTTCGCTTCCTCTATCAGACTGTACCTATGTGCTAGCCAGGTGGTGTCTCATCCAGATTTAGGGCAATTGTATAAGCTTAAGAACACACACGCGCGCGCGCACACACACACATGTATGTATACTGTAACAAAATGTATTATTTGTGTTTGTTAACAAAATAAAAAAAAATTTTGTTTGTTTTTTTAAAATATTTTTTAGAATTGTTTTTGTTGTTTTTATTATTTAGTAATTAATTTTCGTGATGTATTGGTGTAAAATTTTAAATCTGTTATTGCTGTTTTTGTCAATTATATCACCTTTTGGGTAACTAGAGTTAAGTTCTGCTTTAACCAGATTGTCTACGGCACTGATGGATTAGTGGTTCTTCTTCTTCTGATAGTATTCTCCTTTCACCTGGTAGTTGCCGCTTTTCGTGGAGTCCGTTGTTTAAATATTAACTTAAGTTATGCTAATTATAATTTTTGAACGAACTAGAAGTCAAAATTATGAAATTCCAGTTTTTATTTAACAAATTATTAATAGATCGATATTAAATCGATTTTTCAACAGTTGGTATCGACTCGTATCTCAGGGCGATCGATTATTTTTACATACAGTATTAATATTAAATTTCAGGTTCTTTAAACGGTCATATTATATAGTCAGAGAAAGGGTAAGTTCAGGAAAGTATAACATTTACAATTAATAACTTAAGAATTAAAAATACAAAGATTTATTCAATATATATAATGTTTATTAAAATAAAATTTCGAACCATTTGACGTTGACGACGAAACTAGCTGTGGTATACTTTGAATTGTGGGAGTTAAAGATTGCTGCTTCAGGACTGCATATGTTAAAATGACGACTTCACGACAGAATTCTCTTCAAATAAAAGTAGTTTTTTCCAAGTTTCCTCGTCTCAGCAGTAGTGGTATTTCCTTCTGGTGTTAGTGGAGTTGTCCTTGTTCAGTGTTCTGGGATTCACCTCGTTGATTAGTGTTGTATAATGTTTGTAGTGCACTTTAGTCAATAAGGTCGAAAATGGCACGTTCGGTCTTTATATCCAGTATTATCGTTTTTATGTGTTTAAATTAATTAATTCATTTTTCCGGTTCAATATAAGTTTATTTAATAGTTATAATTGTTTGTTTCACTGAATTTAATTGAGTTTTAAAGTTTTCCAAAATTTGCGATTTTTAACTGGAATTTTGATGAAATTGGTTGATGAAAGCCATGTTTTCTTCCTTTGATATACGTTAATATTTGAGCTAGAGCTCGTCTCATGTGTACTCGACAAAGTCTAATAATCAACTGTTTTTACTTCCTTCTTCATCCGAAACGTCTTAGCCAAGTTAATATTAAAAACACGTTGTTCTAAATTTTTAGCATTTCCGCTACGTAACTGATTTTTACATTATACTACTGAATACATTTTTATTATTATTTAACTTTATGAAATATTAAATACATAATCTCTTTCTTTAGTTCATTATGCTTGATTTGATACCAAATAAGATATTTTTACAAAGTTTTTTATCTAAAAATGCCATATTTACTGTATTTCTAACTGTAGGCCTTAATTTTTACTTCCTGTCCTCTTAAAAGGTTTGCCATTTGTATTATGTTATAATTATGATTGTACAAAATCTCAGAATGAAATAACATGTTTATTTTCCATTAATTCCTTGTAATCTTGTTAATTAGTTATCCTTTTTAAATATTATTCTTTAATTTGGGACTCCCCCCTTGGATTTTTCAGTTATTACCTTTGCATTTTGTCCAATAATCTTTCCTACCTTTTCCTAATATTTTTCTAAAGTATAGTTTCATTTATAATATCCTGTGTTTGATTTACCTCATACAAATTTCATCAGTTTAACTAGTTTACTAGACTTATTTGTCAATTATAATGTTGTTGTTTTTTACCATTTGGCCTAGATTTGATCTGTTTTTACATACAAAGTTTTTGGATTATACATCTTGCTCATACCCCTTCTGACCTTCTATTCTAATACAATATTAATGAAAATTACCTTACTTAACTGCTTGAACATTTAGCATTGATAATAAGTATTAACTCCTAACAAATATTTCATAACAAAAAATAGTATTTAAACTCAGACATTTCAGCCTTGAGTTCATTGAACTTAACACAAACAAAACACATATGTCCTTTATTTTTTAACTTATTTCTTAAATTTAATTTTGTGCAGTCTTAGCTGTTTTTATTTTATATTGGGGATGTACCCCTTGTCACTCCACTTATTTATTACCTGCTCTTATTCTATCTATCTCATTTTATAAAATGTAGTCAGATAAAGAGTGGCACTTTCTTAAAACATTTGTAGTCTATTTTTATCATAATATTCTACAAAATATTATTTCTGTAGTTGGTACATAAACTTTAAAGTTGGGTAAAGGCACAAATTTACTTAGTTTAAGCATTTAAAACACTGACACTTGAAGTTTATTTATTATAATAAGATAACTTGCACTGGTCCTCTGTTATTCTTGGATCTTATCTCTAAATAAGTTTTATAGTATTCCAAGATCATGAATCTTGTTTATAGAGGATTATGAAGGTTTGTTTTTTCCATTATAAAATAACTTTCGTGGGTGCACTTTTACTTATACCTCTAAACACTTTTGTCTATATCTACTTCACATTATTTTCTGTTTTGGGTGTTACACTTTCATTAGTTATATTTCTTTAGGGGTTTTATTCCTTTGTTACTAGGTTTATTTTGGGTATTTCCCTACTTTATCTTGTTCTTCCATGTGATTTCTTCCATTTCAGTCCTTTTATTTTGGGGTGTCGGTTTGTTCTAGGTTTTTCCTTACTTTAACTTATTCTCCTACTTTGTTTCTTCGATAAAAATAGTTTTATTAGGTATGTCGGTTTGTTTTGGGTTTTGCCTTACTTACTCCTATCCTACCTGGGTATTTCCTCACTTTATCTTTTAGTTTTTTGGTTTATTTTTCATTACTCATAGGTGTTGCTTAGTTGTTTTTAATTTATTTTTATTTCTTCAAATTATGATTGCATTTTCTGTGGTACTTATTTGTTTTTATTTGGATGTTTCCTTGATTTCATTTTATTTTATATTTATTTATGATCATTTTTCATTCATTATAATGTGGATAATCTGTCATGCTACAATATGTGTGTGTGTGTGTGTGTGTGTGTGTTGCAACAGAACGTTTGCTAAGGAAGTCAAATAGGGATAATACTGCTATAACACATTCTCTGACGGCCATAGACATGTTATAAATTGATTTTGTTCTTTTTTTGTAAAATAGTTGTAAGTTTTGAATTAAGATATAAATAAAAAAATAAAGTTTGTCTAAATACCCATAATTTTATACTCCTTCATGTCAAGTGAGATATTTGTGTACAAGTGTGCGGGTTGAGCGTGTGATTCACATTTTATTTGACAACTTCTTTCATAAGGAAAAAAGAGGAAGAATTGCTAAAGGGATTATACAAACTGCAGCAAATTAGCGAAGGATACAATTTAAAAATTTCAATTCCTAAAACAAAAATAATGGCATTTGCAGGAAAAGAGTCAATAAGAGCCAAAGTCATCTTAAACGATAAAACATTTGGAATACCTAGGTTGTGATATATTCCTTCGTATATTTCCTTTCCTTGGTAAAGATATTGACCAAAAAATTAGTACTTTTAACCGTATTTGCGGAACTGTCAGTCGTTGCCTGAAAAATATAACCAGGAAAGAGACAATGTTGAAATTTTATACAACAATGGCTGTCACCACACATACGAGTATATATGGCAGCGAAACATGGGTAACAACATAGGCACAAGTAAATCCAATTCAGCCACAGGAAATGAGATTCTTAAGACGAGTTAAGGGCTGTAGTCGAATAGAAAGAATAAGAAATGAAACGATTAGACAAGAACTTCAGGTATTCAACTTAAATGAAAAGATAAAATTTAATAGAAACATGTGGAAAGAACATTTAGAAAGAATGCAACAATACAGCATTCTAGTAAAAGCTAGAAAATACAAAGCCAGGGGAAGAAGAAATTTAGGTAGACCAAGGAAATGGTGGGAACCGTAACAGGCAGAATGCCTAAAACCTGAAGCGAAGAAGAAGAAGAACTTCTTTTATAATTGACATTTCTTTTTGAAACTTGAAAGGGGTATTCTCAGTATTAAAGGCTACATTTTTCATAAACTCGTTTCTCTAAAACTATAATTTTTATGTTTTTTTTATAAAATCAATCCTTCTTTTAACTCGTTATCTGCAAGAGTGTAATAACATTTGTAGATTAAAACTAGACAGGCCTTTGCAGATTCGGACAGAGATTTAACTTGAAGTCTGTCTATCTGTCTATCACAATGACCATCTATGACGTTGGTAGATTTTCCACCAATCAGAAAGTTAAAAATTTTTTTGAGTCGGTACTCTGCCGAGTACGGATGGAACAGTTCGCTTTAAGGTCTTGTCATGTAAGGACGTACTGACTGTCGCGAGTTTTTCGTGTCAGGACACGTCTATTTCTATGTGACTTAGTACTTTGGTAGACGATACGAGTTTATCGTATTCGGATCCAATCGAAGAACTCAATTACAATTATAATAGATCTAATTTAGTGCTTTTCGCGCAAAGTGGAAGATTTCCGGTTTAGGGCAGCAATACCGACCGCGGCGTTTGTAGTATTGCGCTGACAGTATTTGTGTTTGATTTGTGTATTAGCCACCTTGCTTACCAATCTTCACTGTCTTCTAAGGTTTTCTGCGTCTGTATCACCCCCTGGATCAAAACAATCTCTTCGTTCAACATTGTGTGTAACCTTACTTCCTATGAGTTATGTACAAATCTTTACAGCCTGCTAACAATCTATTCTGTACTATATCTATATCAATATGCTCTTATGCTCATAAGAGACTATTGCACCTAATCCAATCGAATTTGTGAACATAAGACATTGTTATATTGATAGATATAAGCTGACACTCAACAACACTTTATTTACTTCATCACTTTATTTACTTTATTTATTTTTAATTCAAGCAAAATTTTCTTCAGTTCTGAATTTGCGTTCCTTCCTCCAACTAATGAATGACTCAGCGTAGACTACGGTAATGTTTGTTCCATGTGTGTATTTGGAGTATGTAGTGCATTTGAAAATAGTCTCCAGTTTTCAGTTCATAATAAATAGTGGATTTTTGTAAAAGCATTTAAAATGTTGTTTCCAGACTGCATTCGTTTTCAGACACCTCTTAAATAAGTTTAACAATAAAGTTTAGCCTCCCCCTGAAATCACACCCCACTCTCGATCCTACAACATGTTAGCCTCGTAAGAGGCTGAGAGAATTTAGGTGGCTAGCAAGGCAATGGTAAGAGAGTTATGACAAGAGTATCTGGTTTGCGTTTTTCAATTTTGCTGAAGCAATGGCAATGATCAAGCGTACTGTAAAAGACGCTATAGACACGTTGGTTGAAAGTGATAATAGCATAGTATTTACTTTCACAGCAAACACTGTCCATGTCCACGTGTGTTATCTGTGTCCACGTCTGTCAAAAACAAGGAAGGCGCCCAAACCCGATGCTAAATATAAAAGATGTTCGACTCCAGCCAGAAACAGACAATACATGTCTAACAGTAACTTTTGATAGACACCTGATGTAGCAGCATTATGTACACGAAATGGCTGCTATATCCAAGTCATTGTTAATACCATTAAGAATGTTTCTCATATAAACTGGAGATCTCGTTATCGCTGTTAGAAATGGATAACAACTGTGCGGTGTAGTCTTCAGTCAAAAGATTATGCAAACAAAATAATACCATAAATTCCCCATCAACAGGAACATGACCTCGTAAGAGGTCCGAGGAGAGAAAAAAAACACAACAATTTTTTCCTGCAGATGTCATTTGAAAACTGTTTCTAATTCTTCAGTGCTGTAACACCACAGTTTAACAAGTGCCATCATTATACTGTTACACCCAGTGTTCAAAGTACAGACGTAAAAGTGAAAACGCTCAACAACTGTAAAGGACTGAAGTGTTCTAATTCAATAATGAAAAGAGCTTCTCCCAATTTCAGCTGAATTTAATTCCATTAATAACAAATTATTAAAGGAAACTGCTCACTTGACGAGAGTGGCGTTTCAATTAAAGAAAAGGCGGGAGACGTCAGACGTTGTCGCTCTCTCTGTGAGTCTACGTTCTCCAAATACGCGGAAAACTGCTGTGTTAAAAGGAAAAGTGTGATGATATAACGTTCATCACAGCGTTTAACGTTTTCGCACTAACTAGACTGACTTATTCTTTTATGTGTGTGTATTTTGCACTTATAATTCTTTCTTTTATTTCTTACATATCAAGAAAAATAAGATTGACGATTTATTTTGCTTTCACGTACTTCCAACTTTTCTTTGGTCTTCCAATACTTATTCAACTATGGGAGTACGATTGTAAGTTAAATTAAGAAAGTTCTGTTAGTGATTATAATCACAAACAGAATTATCACTGTTGCTCACCACTATAGAAAATTATTCCTATTAGCGCTTTCAAGCTTCTCAGCTTATCGTCAGATCGGAAATAACCTCATCGTCAGGTTTTTTCCGATCTGACGATGAGGTGAGAAGCTTGAAAACGCTAATCGGAATAATTTTTCTATAGTGATGTGCAACGGTGATAATTCTGTTTGTGATTGTAAGTTAGCTTCGGAATCATATCATTTGATTTTCTTCGATAATCTTTCCATCAAAAACAGTATTCTCGGGATTGGGTTTATAGGGAGCAGAAATTATCCTAATTCATCTTTTATTTCATTGTCTATTTGTTGGTGTGTAACTGTTGATTCCTCACAGGAACTTCATTTCTGTTGCTTGGACACTACTTATGCCTCTCTCCGACAGAACCCAAGAATTAACGCTACATAACAGAATTGAAATTGCATTAACCTTGTAAAAAGTTAATAAGGATTGTTTTGTAGTGTGTCGTTTCACATGTGAATTTATTCTTACTGAGCTTATTATTTTTATCTTTCTCATTTTGGTAATTCATATCACACCCAAATAAATAAAGTTCGCAAATTTTAATTAAATAGGTTTATCTTTTAATCTGGTGTGCATCAAGGATAGCCATTGTTTTCGTTCCCTTTGTCGACATTTTTACACTGTAGCCTGTATAAACGTAATTGAAGTTATGACTGGGTTCTGAGGTTTGTCTTATGAGTTCTTTATAAAAAAACATATAATAAAATAGTTACGTTCGAATTTTTTTTGTTGAATGTTTCTTAGTTGAATGCATTGCTAACACTCTCTTAAAACAGCGTCAATAACTTATATATATAAATATTTTTCAAAGGTAGAAGTTATGTGAATAATGCAATAAAATGAACATGTAGTATTGTAGTGCATCTTTAAAACAAAGATAAAACAAGAAATATTTATTTCAAACTCTGTAAGGTTTTAGAACCAACAATCTCAGACAAGTATAGAACCTGATGTGAAGTCAAGTCGGGTGAGACATTGTTCAACTGCGGATTATTAGTGAGTGTGATGCCGGTATATTTCCTGTAAACTTAGGTCTAGAAAGATTTCGTATTTCATTTGGTCGCCATTTTGTGTTTCTTAATGAAAACTATATCTTAATAAAATAGCTTTAATGAGATATCTTATTAAAAGTTAGTACATATTTTTACGTTAATGCTCTAATAATTAAATGTCATGGTTAATTTGTAATCTCAAATTTTAAAATGGCAGTCACTTTAATTTTTTGATCATTGATAGCTCTATAAATTTTGATTTTATCAAATTATGATTTATCAGGTAAAGTGTTGAATTATTGTTATGAACATGAAACCTTGTTTACTCAAATCCAATAAGAAATTTGGCGGAAAACAGTCTATTGTATAAGACCTAATCCTAATCATTAACACGAAAACAAAAAACTTTCACAATATAAGAATATCTAATAAATGTCTAAAGTTTTCTCCAATGATTTCAACATAGACATTTAATCTACAATACAAGGATTTTCCCACTTATTCAAAAACTCCTGGCGTATTTCAGATTTACTGGGAAATTTCAATACTTATTTGCTGTAAATCCTTAATATTTTAAAATATAGTTGAGTACACTGTAGTTTTAAGGTGACCACTGATGAAAAGCTAATGGATTTAGATCAGTTTATGTAACATTCGATCTAGCAATTGTAATCGCCCAGTTTATCTAAAAATGTGTGTGCGCTCGAGCACCATTATGCATAAAAACCATTTAATTTTTTTTTGCTAATAGGACCTCTACAATGTAGTCTAATAAATTGTTTTGAAGAAATTCAAAATAATTCTGGCCATTAAGTTTTGGTGGAAAAACAAAGACAACTTATGAAGTTACAGGTGATACCTGCCCAGACATTGACAGAAAAGAAATGATGGTATTTAAACTGAAATGTGTATTGAGAGTTTTCTCCTGCCCAGTATTGTCCACTTACGAATATTATTGATTACGTTTCGTGTAAAACTTGGTTCTCCATTAAACATGACAAAGACCACTGCAGTAATAATTATAATAATTACAATAAATATTTTAATTGCATGCAATAATTGCAGTTCAATTGCAATTTTGTGTAGAATAGTAAAAAAAAATTGCCCGTCTCTGTTCATAGTCAACATCTGCTAGGGATCTGTAAAATCTTGAATAGTGTCGTGTGATTCACACCTTCATCCAAATAGCAATTCTTATACGTGCTTCAGGATTTTCCCCAATTCTGTTCATTACTTTTTCCTTGTTCTTATAAAAGATTTACCTCAATCAACGGTTTGGGGGAACAAACGATCCAGTTTTTCTTAGCCGATTATGCAGACTAACATGCATTCTCAATCGGCAAGTTTTGGTTAGGCAACCGTTCTAAGTAAAGTGTTCTTCTCACTGCAGTTTGAAAGTTCACTCATGAAACACATATTTGATATTTCAGCAAAACTGTAATTATCCATTCTCGACAGGTTTATGGTAAACAATGAGTAAATAAACACAAGCTAATAAACTTAAGAATTGTCCTCAAGAAAAGTAACTGACAATATTATTTCGTTAAACTACACTTGTTATAATTGAACTCACTAAAACAAGCCGATGATTTACAAATCGAAACATGCAATATCATTGTTAAATCGTTTTCTATTTATTCAAAGTACTTTTAATTCTTATGATTCAATTTATGATGTGCAAATAGTTGTAATTTGATTTGTTGAAACATAGTAACTATACCGAAAATTAAAAAAATAATATATTTAAATAAATGTTTCTTATATTGAATGAACTCCAGTACAAACAATCAAGTAGGCCTAATCAGAATTTACGGATAGGCTGTTTTCCTCAGTTACTTGTTATTAAATTTAAACAAGCGAGACGCCATTGTGTTAACAAGAGAATGCTTATATTTTATTTTATAAACCATACTTAAAAAAAAATGAAAATTTATATAACTATTAAAGCAGCACCCGTAATTATTTTTTTGGGTACCTGAAGAAAAACACGGAAGGTTACTGGAATGAAATTTTATAAAACTGTGGCTGTCCCCACATTCCTGTATGCTAGTGAGACATGGACTCTTGGTAAAAGGGACGTGCAGAAGATTTAGGCAGCCGAAATGAAATTTATAAGAGGGACGCAAGGTTGTGTCGTGCGATTTCATCACCTATATAAAACTTACGTCAAAACAATTGGTTGTTCTCGATTCGCAACATTTTTTACTTCTTCAGAGTGATTTATTTTTACTCCGCAATTATGTATTCAACAGAGTAATAAACAAATGATTCTTCATAGACTTATACACGCGTAATTTCGCACAACCAAGTGTCTACGTGGTCGTAACCTTGTGCACAACCCCTTCCTTTTCGCGTGGAATTAACCAATTTTGCGAATTCAGCTAAAAGTATAGTTTCTAAGCGTGCGTTGTATTCATGTCTTTACCGGTCTATAGCACACAAACGACTAACAGTGACGTCACAATACAAATACAGTGACAGACTAACAGGTACAGTCTACTGAAATTGTCAGTTTTAAATACGTAGGGTATTATTATAAATGTTTTTCCAAGTTAATGTTGACGTAAATTTACATACCCATATTTGCACTTTAGTTAAGCAATTTGTACTGTTGCAATATTAGTCCATTCATTGTGAGTCTTTTACAGCCATTACAGTTTCTCTCAGACTGCACAATAGAAGCTTTGTTTCACAAATGACTACTTGCAAAGACTTTTTCCCATCTCCTTCAGTGTATCTTTCTCCACGATATTCTGACTGTACGCCGAACCAAGACTAGCACCTTTTTAAGCCAAGGATCTTCAGACATCCGTTCTACCATAGCTTTGTATGATATCTATGATTGTTTTGAGAACACGTAGTTGCCTCCAGATATCCTGCTCTCTAATGAGCTAAACACCTCTTTTCCGAACACCTTACAAGACTTCTCCATAAGTATATTTACACTACTTAGTGCTTTTAGGGGTTTTTTTTATTTACGTCAAGTTTATAGCCACATGTGTCTATAGTACCTCAGATGGCAAAGTAAATCATCTTTTTTAGTTGTGAGTTTTTTTTCCTACCCAGAAACACAGACTGTAGCTGCTCTATTGTCAATCTTTATTACTTTATTTTGCAGCAGATGTCTTCACCGTTATGCTACTTTTCAATAATTTACCTTAAGATCAACTGCAGTTTCAATCAAACTACTATATGACGTAGTTATTAGTATCCAAGATAAGATTGAAAACACACGGACTACTGAGTAAATAACGTACAGTAATAACAACAGTGCGGGCTCGACTTCAACGCGGTGCGCACCGGCTGTATATGTTCCGTTCACGTTTGTGTTTTATTTGTTCGTTTATTTATTTTATTTTAATTTATTGACGACCTCTCCTATCGAGTGAAACACCTGATGATGAGACATAGGCCTACGTCTTGAAACGCGTCGTAACGACAAAAAAAGTAAGTCACTGACGGAACTATTAACGTAGGTTTTTGAATACTTAAGATTTAGAAATATAAGCACTGCTTTTCTAATGTGCGGACACACTGCCGCATTGACCCTTCTCGTCCAGTAACAAGCTGTTTTGAATTTTTCAAAATATATAATAACGTTCTAAAACGTCTATTCTTTATGGAGTTTTTGGAATTTTGTAACTGGAGTCCTATCCGTCTTTTGTTATCATCACTTGATCATTCGCAAACAGAAACCTGTAGAGATAGTCGTCATTAAAATGTCCATTTCACGACAATGTTTTTTCCACATAATACAATTTTAAACAAAATAGTTTCTGTGAATACGCTTTCCTTATACTTTTTAATTTTAAAAGTATTGAAACAACTTTTTCTCAATTTGAACCTCACTGAGAAACCCCACTGAACGTCATGGACTGTCGTAATACAAGTAACGCTAACGCCATCTACAGTCATGACTGGCCAGAGAATAGGTAATGGAACGCAATCATACGCTATGTGCAAATCAATAAATGCGAGATAGAAAACTAATGAGAAGCTATCAGCCTTCTCACAAATCTGTTTTAAGTAGAACAGATTGTCAATACAATAGACAGACACCACTTTGTCCTTCTGCGTTATGTAACGTAGTTTCTATTTAGTTTTTTTAGAATTCGTCACATAATTGTTCAACAAAACTCGTTACTCCAAGTCCAGAATAATTATGTCGTATGTCCGAAAGCGACTTATAAAATGCATCTTTTGTTGCTTCAATGGCATCTTCACCTGGGTATAGAAACCTACTATATTTATACTATACTACACATCATATCCTTTAATTGTTATGTAAGCATCCATGCTTCTTTAATTTACCGACTCCTATTCTTTTACGCAATTCATATATATGTCTTACACATTAAAACAGGAACACCAAATTACGCACTTATCTCTTAACACCACTGTATACGTGAATATAATATTTTTTTCTTCACTACCTGTTCCTTTATTTAAGTAAGAGCAGCAATATCTATCTTTAATTTTGTTGTTTCATTAAAGATGTTTTACGTTTTTGCTAATATCCTGTACGTTCATGTTCCATTTTGTAATGTCCTTTTCCACAGCCAAATCCGTTTACTAGTTTTTTTTTTTTATTCTGAATTCCGATGCATTTGTGCAAAAATTTTAGCAAGTTAATTTTTTGCAAGAATTAGGGCGTTGACCTATTTTCCCAATCCTAAACCTGGAGGAAAATGATTTGTTACTAAGGTTAATTTTTCTAGGTAAGTTGATTCCACTACAGTTTTGGAACTCAGCTTGTCCCAAACACTGTGAAACAGGAAATAATCTTCTAGCCTAAGGAAATCTAATATCGTCGGTGTTGCAGAAACAAGAGGTGGCCAAGTAAGATCGACAGACAACAGTAAAAGTAATTCCAGGTGAAGGAGAAAGCTGCTAAATTTATTTAAGACTCAGCTTAACCTGGTACCACTCCAACCTATAAGGAGCCAAAGTGATGTTCCGCTATTCTCCACCAGCGGAGGGACCTGGAGGGAGTCCCACAACTTCACTCAGGGGCAAACGGATAAGCGGCACATCTCAGTTGGCGTAACCGAAGGAGGTTTCCTGACACGGGATGATTTACTAATGAACGTTAATTATCAGGATCTTCCCATATGAAAGTGCTAAATACATTATTCGCTGACATTTCAATTATTACACTGTAAAACATTGAATCACTCTGGTTAGCCGACAGGAAAAACAGGATTTGTTTACTGTCTGTGCGTGTGTTATTTAATATGAGTACAGACTAGAAAATATTGACTGGTGGATGTGGTTGACGTCTGCCTCAAGTAATTGCGCGCCGCATTGGATTCAGCACACAAGTGCATTACCGAGTGAAACCCACACACTGTTTGTATCAAGGGAAATCACTGCATTATAAAGGATATACAACATTGTGCTTTTTAATAGTTTCCTGTCTAGAAAATAACTAAAGAAAGTATTTGTTAATTAATACTTTTATAGAATGTTATGACATTTGGTAATATTAAAATCCTCTACTTATACGATCGTTATACCTGTACTTCGGTTGTAAGTTATAATCACAGTACACGTTATATTAGCTGCCACAATCGTTAATACTGACGTTAACTATCTTTTGATACCTGGCAACCTCCGGTCGCTTTCAGATAAGTCATGTTTACTAAGAGCGAATATACGTAAAATTTAAAATTTTTCGTCTCAACACATTATTCGAAAATAATATATATATTTTTAAATGTCTATAGATAAAACTTAAAAATTAAAATTAGAAAATTGAAAATTAAAATATTAATTTTCTCTAATTGTCAGAGTGTAGTGTTTACTAAGATACCTGATGTATACTGGGACACTGATATTCTACTGCTTATTAAGTACACTGAAAGTCCAGTGCAGGCATTGAAGGAAATATTTGTAACCTCAGTTGATTTTTACTTCCATATTCCTTAAGGAATGGAAGTATGGTGATGGCAAAAAAAATCGTGTTCGAGATTATTGCAGATTCTGATTCTACTACACTCAAAACATGAAAAAAAGTCGTTTTCCGAAAAGTGTCTGTGTGTCTGTCTGTCTGTCTGTCTGTCTGTGTGTCTATCTGTAGATTTTTTTTCTATGGCAAACGATAACTGCCGCAAATTCGAACAGAATCAAATAATTTCTTGCATACAGCTCTGATTTGCAGAGTACTCGCGACCTATTGTTTTTGGTGAAGATCGGTTGAGGGAAAGGGGTAGTTTACCTGCAACGGTTTTTTTTTTAGCAAGGGTAATTTTGTTTGTTTGGCAAACGATAACAGCCGCAAATTCAAACAGAATTAAATAATGTTTCGCATACAGCCCTGAATTGTAGAGTTCTCAAGATCTGTTGATTTTGGTGAAGATCGGTTAAGGGAAAGGGGTAGTTTACCTGTAACGTTTTATGTTTTAACAAGGGTATTTCCTATGGCAAACGATAACAGCCGCAAATTCAAACAGAATCAAAATATTATTTGCATACAGCCCTAAATTGTAGAGTTCTCAAGACCTACTGTTTTCAGTGAAGATCGGTTGAGGGAAAGGGGTAGTTTACCTGCAACATTTTTTTAACAAGGGTATTTTCTATGGCAAACGATAACAGCCGCAAATTCAAACAGAATCAAATAATGTTTTGCATACAGCCCTGATTTGTAGAGTACTCAAGACCTATTGTTTTTGGTGAAGATCGGTTAAGGGAAAGGGGTAGTTTACCTGCAACATTTTTTTATCAAGCGTATTTTCTATGGCAAACGATAACAGCCGCAAATTCAAACAGAATCAAATAATTTTTTGCATACATCCCTGAATTGTAGAGGTCTCAACGACTTTCGATTTTGGTCAAGATCGGTTAAGGGGAAGGGGTAGTTTACCTGCAACCTTTTACGTTTTAACAAGAGTAAAGTACTTGAAAATTTATTTAAACTTTTTGAAACAATGGTAATTGTTAAAAATAAAATAATTTTGTTGCCAGGCAATAAAATTATAATTTTTTCATTTTAATGTAATATAATATTTTTCATTTAATACAGCAATAAAAAGGCAGGTAAGACACAGCCTGGCTGTTTGGCTGAAAATGATTTTAAATATAAATCTTAGAATATGGAAGTCATGTATGGTTCTCCATACCGATATTTTCAATAGAGGGTAACGACATTTTTGTTAGTAGAAAATAAACTGGAACTGAGATAAATGTAAAACGGTAAGGATAGGATATTACATAATTGTATGCATTAAGAATTAAATAAAGATAATTCTAAGGCAATGATATACGAGCAGTGACATGTGTAATGAACTGTGTATTAAATAGGGAACTAAAAAATACAAGAAGTGACCGAATTCTGCTATCTAGGGCATAAGATATCGGAAGATGTAGGAAGGAGCAAGGAAGACATAAACATACTAAACAGACATATTAAGCAGAAGGGATACGGCAGCAAAGAGTTTTCTCTATCTCGAAGAGAGATTTTTGGGAAAATAAGATTGGAACATTAAAATTATCTGTTACTAGATAATATTATCTTTTCGTTTTTGTTTTGGTTCTTGTTATTATATTCGTTATTCCGATGAATTTAATTGCTAAGGACACAGATTTTCACAAGTTGCCTCTTTCTTTTCGAGAAGAAAGTCACACACACACACACACACACACACACACACACACACACACACACATTTTTTTTTAGTTTATTCATGAAACATTCTGTGTGTGTATGCTGTTGTTATATATTTTTTCGCTGCTAGGAGTTACTGAAATAGTTGTTCCGTTTCAAAGTTTCCACTGAAAGAGAAAACACCTTGAGGCTCCCTTTGGCTAGTGAAAGTGAGTTTTGGCTAAACTCGTCACCCTTAGAAATTGTAAATAATTTTCACTTAGTAAACAACTGAACAATATATAAATGGAATGAAATATCCAAACAATCATCAACCCCAGAGGGGTTGCAGTACGACAGATTGTCAGTGACAGGCTCGTCGAATAGTTGACTAGATGTAAACTAGGTAAAGTAGAGAATTAATTTATAATTGTATGTAAAGAAGTTGTTAAACTGTTAATGAAGAGTCAGTATTATAAAGTAACAAAGAATACAAGAAGAGTTAATGTAAAAGGAAGTTAATTGTACTTATTGTGAAATAGAATATTAATAGTAACTACTAGTAGCATTGGATTGTATCAAGTAATTGTCTGATGTTAGAATAAATCATTCTTTTGGTATCTTTTGAATTTCTTAATTCTTAATCAGGCAACATACTTCTACTAAAATTTGCTTAGCCACTGGAACAAATAGTATCGTTTCTTACGTTTTATGGCCTAAAATAAAAAAATAACCGTTATCCTAGAATTGTATGTCTATGTGTCGCTAAAATGTTTTATTGGCCAAAAATATTGAGTCAAAAACACAATTTTTACGCATGGAGCGAATTTGCTTTGTTAAATTGGCGAAAAACAAATCAAACTTTGTAACAAAATTTGTAGAGCATTTGTCTGTTTGAAAATGTAAGAAAAGTCAATTAAAAATGAATTAAATTTTATTAACATTTACTTTTTTTAAACAAACAGACAGTGATGTTGTAAAAATGTTATAATTTCACATAAAACGTACATTTTTTTATGCTGATATGAAATATAAGAACAAAATTAATTTCTTTATCAAACATACCAAAAACTGAATTTAATTAAAATCTTTATGTTAGTTAAGCTTACGTTATGATGTTATGATCCTCTTTCAAAATTGAATTTAAGAAATGTTTTGTTCTAAATAAATGTTAAACAATGGTGAACGTTTCTTTAATAAACGTTTGTTTGTTTTTAATTGGCTTTATTTACGTACATTTTGTTAGACTTGAGTGTTTTAAAAGTTTTGTCACAAAGTTTTGGTGCTTCAACAATATAAATGTATGCCAAACACAACAAACTGATTATAGACTGGAATTTCTGGGGTCTTATAATACATTTTCTTAAACGTATTTAAGAAACAGTTGTGGTACTATTTTGTTTAATTTTTAGTCCAAACCAAAATAAAGAAAAACCAATTTTTATCCAAAATTTGTGTAACAAGTATTTTAATGCAGTCTTGTTTTTTGTTGGTGCAGGAAACGGGGCAAAAATATTAGCTGGCCGTAAACCCAGAATAAAGCATTTCCAGATCTATAAATATTTTTTCCTTTTACCAATAAAATATATCCTAAAGTTACTTTCGTTTCTTTGTGAAACTGTCTGTATAAACAGCAGAGAACAGCGACAAGTAGTGCCTGGTTACTCTGTCTGTTACCACAGACAAATCTAATTCACAAATCAAATTCGAGTCGCCACGCCGAAAAACACATACACACACACAAAATTGACATAAGGCATACGTGTAACGTTGCTTCTTGTTTGAAGAAGAAATGAGGTGAGATTATTACATCTATTAAAGGTTCTTCTTTTTCTGAATTTCTCCCTGTGTATAAGAAATATTTTCTCTTACATCATAATTATTTAGTTATGTATTGTTTAATAAGTACAAAGTTATTGCTATAAACGATCTTACTTTTTGAACTGTGTCTAAGGCATCAGTAAATAAAATCTGCACTAAAATGCAGCAGTGACTGTATTAATTTACAAATAAAAGAATGTAGCTACTACGCCAATTCTAACATAGGGTACAATTATGTGCGCTTATTGTGGCGTCTTTGCATCAGCTGCGTAATAAAATAATTACGCAACTCTTGTGTTGTGTAGATGGAACCATGGTTACCTTCTTCACCATCATCGTTTTTTTGAATTATTTTATTATTGATTTATTTTACTGTTCTTCTTCTTATTTCCTCTTCCTTATTTCTTTCTTCTTCATCTGTGTCTCTTTGTATTCTGATTTTCTACTTCTTTTCTTTCTTGTTCTGCAAATCTTTTTCTCCCTTCTTATTTTCCTACAACTTCTCGTGTTTCTGTTTATAATTTTTCTCTTATAAATTTTAGACATAAAATCAAAAATATTGTTTTAATTACTGTAGTTATTAAAGAATCATATTTTTTACCATTTTATTATCATTTTCCTAGAGACTTCAAATAAAATATGTTTGTAGTACTAATGAAACATTGGGCGCCAGCTAATGCTGAGGTTGCTTCTTCCTCTGTTGACACAGACAAGCGAACCGTAGTATGAAAACAAATTCAAGTTGTCTTACACACACACACACACACACACACACACACACACACACACACACACACACACACACACACACACACACACACACACACACACACACACACACACACACACACACACACACACACACACACACACACACACACACACACACACACACACACACACACACACACACACACACACACACACACACACACAAGGCGTAAGTCATTCTTTGGTTTTGTTTACAAAAGAAATGAGTTGAGCGTTTTTCATCCCTTCGACAGACAATATAATAAGTAAAGCTGACAACGTTTTCCACTGTTAAATATTTGTTTTTACAAAAACACGATTTCAGGAAAATTTTAGTTGCTTTTTATTTGGATTGTAAATAATGTCACGTAACTGAAAACGAAACATTGTTTATTCTCTTTTCTTTTCGCAGGATGACGCTAACACTACGTTATAAATTAAGGTCTATATATCCCCTCTAGAGTTTTAAGTAGACATCTTTCCTCCTTCTATTATAACAATTATTGTATTCCTTTATCTTTCTCTCTTCTCCTTCTTCTTTTTATATTGTTGCTTTTTTCTTCCCACCTTAATATATCAAAATCTTTAATTAAATTAAATTCAACTGCTTATGCCACCAGGATTATCAAACAACAAATAATTGACCTTATATACACTTTGCTAAATTGATTAGGCCTGTCTGATTTTACAGTGTTAAAAAGTGTAAAAATCTGAGTTGCAACACATTCAGTAGAATGCAATGTCGACAATTATATCTGTGATAACGATGAAGAGTTTCTTGATTTATGTAGTGCAGTATTATAATCTACTTAATGTGGACAGAAAAATACGCGACAATTAGGCACAGTAACCTTTACTTGGGCCTTTGCAGCCTGTCACGGCAACCGCTACATTCACGGAGTAAAGTCCTTTGTTTACTGCCGCTTCAGTTTTCGTTATGATCGGTTGGTTAAGAAGTTCACTGACTTGAGTGTTGCTGAGCCCGATTATGTGGTATCTGCGTTTGCGTATATGTTGTAGTATCTCTAATGTAAGGAACTTTTAAGTCGTTATGAAAAGTATGTTTCCAAATTTACGTTATGATATGGAAGCTTTAACTGAGCCGTTTAGTGAATTTTGCTATTTAAAATTTTTAAACAAGTCAATAATTTTTGCCATAATACTGTATTAGTTTGAGCATGATTATATTACAGTTAATTACTTTATTCTTCAGTGACATCTGTGATTTTTATATGCCACCCAGAACATCTGTACAGCTTTAAAACTGTCATCTTTTAGCTTTTGATTAAATTTTAAAAGTCAGCTTTTACTGAATGTAGTTTTAGATACTTTACAGAAACTGATATATTGTCTATTGTGACTTGTGTACGATCACGTTTTGAAGGGAATGGAATTTGCATGACTTTTTTAAAATTATCGTGAATATTTCTCTACGTTGTTTAACGATGTTCCAGAGGCTTATTCTGAATCGGTATCAGTTTTTAAGACTGCCGTATCATCAGCGACTAATCACGTTCCTTACTCACCAGTTAGGAGTAAAAATAGGGTATAAGAACGGTTCCAGAAAACAGCCCTGAGGCAATCCTCAGGGAGGAGACTTATACGTAGATCCTGTTTCCCTCTTTCTAAAATCCTTTTAATTAATTCCCGTTCCATAGTATTAGTGTTTTTCTTCTACATTTGTTCAGCACACGCTCGTTACTTATAATATAGTTTAGTACTATATTATTTATAGTGTATTTTACTGTTCTTGACAACGTATTGGTGTTAATTGGTTCAATGCTCTATCAGGTCTGTTTTTCTCGTTTAGCGTAGCAGTAGTTTCCTTCACTTACACGCTTATACTAGTCATTCTTCCACTCTGCTCGACAAACTTTTTTACATTTTTATACTCTGTCCAACTTCTTTATTAGTTCACTTGAAATTTGTAGGCCTTTTTTTAATTTTAGGCTCAGCGTTTAGAATTAATTTTGATTCAGCTTAAACTGCATACTTTATGCCGCTTTTATTATATTTTAGTTCTCTTTAAGTCATATTTAATTCAACCTACACACTTCAGCACGTATCATATCACTTGATAATATATACGAGTTCAAAAATATATATTTCTCATATTAAAAAGACATTTAAAACTAATAAAGTAGAGCCAAATTATTTATAATCAATAATATTATTAACCATATTATATCCTTTCATTTTTACATACTTTTTAAGTAGGCTGAGAAGAAAATATCTGAAGCAATATGAGATGAGTGAAGCCACAGGGGATTATTGCTGAAGGCTCAAGATCCACGTTTTTACGCTGCGACTGATTACAGCAATCCAACATGAGGTAACATGACATATGTGTAATACTACGCAGGCACTGTAACAACACAATGAAAAATGAACTGCGCACACTCGATACGCACACTACGATCTATGCAATAAATTCTAGTAGACCGTTTATCTTCCCGATTTTTTAGTCCTCAGATTACACTGTTGAAAAATTCAAACGCTGGCTTCTAACTGTTGACAATGGCTTTGACTTAGTATTATTATTTTTTCAACATATTATGTAATGTTCTTGAGTTGTGATACAGCGTATCAAGTAGGACAGAGATATGAATTAGAAATAAGTAATCTGAAGTCTCTGAAATAAGTAATCTCAGGGCTGAAGTTAATAGAGATTGTAAAGAATAAGCGGAAAGAACATGTGAGAAGGATGAAATGGGTTGGTCGCAGAGGAAAGTTTTATCTTATAGACTAATGGGGTAGACTGTGACTAATCCTGGTAACAATGGAAGTTATGTTACTGAGGAAAGGTATACACAGGAAGAATGGCCTACTCTTAAAAAGCGGAAGAAGACTTTGTTAAGTAACTGACGAAATACTGTATGAGTTATTTTAAAATAAGTGTATAATTAAAGTAATTTTGAAGGATAAATATGTTGTAAATTAAAATGAGTAAATTACAATCATTTGGCAAGTAAAGAAATCACAAGAGTTTTGTAAACTTATCTGCAGGTAAACTCTGCCTTATTTATCATTGTAATTGCCTTTATCTGTAACATTTATTTGTACTGTACTATGTTTAATGTTATATGCGTATCATGTGTAGGATTCTTCTTTTTGGGAACGCTATTAGTTTATTTGAGCGAGATGTCAACGCTGTGAGTTCAAGGAGGAACGAATACTTCCATGTGCCAGAAAGTAGAGGTAATATAGTTTAGTAAGACGGGTTAGTATTGTTTACTTGACACGATATTAGTAGAATATATATCGTCATGTAGCAACTATTCTAATTATTATTATGGTAAAAGTAGAGAAAGAATATTCTTAATGAAATATCAGTGAATTGATTAAACAACGTAATTTTTTTCCAGGTTTGATAAACCAGGAGAAAGATATTAAATTATTCGAATTACCAGACTTAAACAGGAGTAAAAGAGGAAGAGTAGACAGAGGAGGAAAAGGAAGAGGATAAAGTGCAGACGGAGGTGCGAGCGTATAAAGGCGCGAGCGTTAAGATAAAATATGTTACAATACGTCGTTATGTTAGGAATTTAAATCAGTAGTGAAGTTCACATTTACGTGCCTGCTTTACTGTTGTTTAATGGTTGCACTGCTAACATAGATAAACTCATATTAGCTCACCTTGCAGTAAACAGTGTTTATAGCACACTATGTTAGTTGGCTACACTATTGTCTGCCGCTGCTAACACGCAAGTTATGATAAAATGCCACATATTGGATTTCGTCACGGAACGTTATGTCATTGTTGAAACGAATTGTAGAGCATGAATTAATAAGAATCACGGGAACAATGTCGTAATTAGCAGCACAATTACGGAGAATAATAGGAAAAAGTGTCTGCCTTAAAATAATATAAAAATAATTATCAGGATAATTAATCAAAAATTCCATAGGGTTTTACAAATATGTAGCGTGACATGTTCTTGTATCGTATAGAAATTATATTTTATCCGAAATATATATTAATTTATAAACTGTCTTATTACATGCAGCCATTTACAATCTATTTACTGTTATTGAACTGACATGCCCAGTATTATTTAATACAATCTTAAATTATCCAATAGATAGGAATCAAGTCCTACTTCTTATTTCGTGCCAGTATTCCCATTCTTTACCTTGCTACCAAACTTTTCATTGCGTTTTTTCACCTCCCTGTTAGTTTATATACCTTCATCTTTCATTATAACCTTAACTATACTAGTCTTATTTACACAAATATTGATGCATAACTAATTTGTTTATAATTGTCTGCTAAATATGTCCTTTTGTACCACAACTGTTTCAAATCAATTTATTATTTCTGTAGCTTTCAGTGATGTGCAGTGACGTTTACTGACATGGAAGCAGTTTACCTTAGTACGACGTGATCTTTTTAGTCGGCAATCGCTGAACGGAATCGATCTGGCTGCCAGAATCGATGTGGCCAGATGCTACCACACGGGGGTGTACTGTTGTCTTCTCTTCATTGGTTAAATCCAAACGACGGATGTGGTTTCCTAACTAGCCAAGGTGGTACCTCAGATGGCATTATAGGATGGAGCTACTCGGCTGGGACATTGTACTGGTTGAATTGCTTTAGCGCGCGAACACCAGCCGATCGAGTGGATGTGCAACGCCATATGTACACATTTGCTCTTCTATTCTCAGTGAACGCAGTGTGGTTCAGATGATGGCAAGGCACGGATCTTTGAAGCATAGCTCAGTGGCAGGTTATGACGTCTAACATGTAGCGACGTCATTCCTGGGTTACTATAAAAGCTAATTGTCTGGCTAGTGTGAAAAGGTCCAGTGTCATAACGGATTCCTTTACGTCTAATAGACTTCCTTGCTGAAGAGTATACGCTACGTATCCATAGTCCATTTTTGAAAGAACGTGGTCTTTTAGACTGAAATATTTACAATTGTATTACACGTAATACACGTTCTGATATTGTATTGATTCAATTCACAGTGATGTCAGTGATAACAAGATTATTATAGAAGGCGTGCAGTCAGCACCCACTCTATTCTATTTTACAGCTGTTAATTACAACAGACAGAGCGTTCCTGGGTTATTGAGCAATATTGATTGAGTGTTTCATCAATAAATTATTTCAGGTGTTATAAAGTATCCTGAACAAACTGATATTTTCGTACGGCACATTTTTGTTGAATTTTCAAAAATAATCAGTTTAAATACGATTTGACTTTGTTATATTTGAGTGCTCCAATTGTTACTTGATACGTCGTATCGTGGCGTGGAAACGTTTCGTCTTCCCTTCTCAGCGCTTCATTTTCCACATAGTATGTCTTCGTGAAATAAACAACGTCCCAACGTCTTTATATAAGGAACACAGCTCCCATACACCCTTCTAATAAATTTGTTATCTGTCGTTGACACCTCTCATCATCCGTTCACTTTCAGTTTCACAAGAACTTTCACAATTTCTGTAGATGTTTCCCGAATAATTACTATTGCCACTATACCTACTATACCTACTATTAATTTTTATTATATTTACTACAACTAATGACTAAAATGACTGAAATTCGTTGTTGTAATTGTAATTAATATTGTAATGTTGTAATTTCAAATAACTAATATTGTAATTATTGTTATTTGCTAGTAGGAAAGTTTTAAAATGCTGATTAATTTCAGAGCCAAAACGCCAATTTTGAAAGCACAGTGAAAGGAAATATTCATTGTGTCGATTTTAAAGATGGAAGTTTTTAGCGTAGGCAGAAGAGATTAGTTTTAGGTAAAAGGAGTTTAGATAACAGAACGGCACAAAGAAATCGAAAAACGTTTGCTACGTAAATACTGTACTTAGCTGTGGTAAGAACAATATTTAATACCATAAAGAAAGTAATTATGTAGCATTCATAGGGAAGATATAGTTATTTATTACAAAGAAAATAATGACAAAATTCAGCCTCTGAACTGGACATTATAGAATAATTCTTTGAAATGAAGACTACAACATGTTTGCGCATAAAAACAATAGTTAAGTTTTATGCATATCACCACATACTTACACAAAGTAACTTCAATATGAACACAACATATGTTGTTGAATTATATTATTAAATATATATTTAATATTGAATTCCTTCAATAAAAGAGGTTTGATAATTGTAAAATTTTCGATTAGGCCTATGTTGAAAGTGAGAATTTTAACCTGTTTATTTATGCTTAAGGTTCCTGGCAGCTAGATTACTACGTATATTATTAGTAATAGATGCAGATTAATTTCGTATCTGTTTTAATCAATTGAGTGAATATACGAACTGATTTGAAAAAAAAATATCGGTATGGAGAACCATACATGACATCCATGTTCTAAGATTTATATTTAAAATCATTTTCGAAATGAAATATTTCCATAGACACTACTTCTTTCTTCAGCCTTAACCACAGTACTGTGGTCACTAACGTATAGCACGTCACGTTAGCTCACTGGATGGCACTGACGAAACGTCTGGTTTTGCAGAAAACACTGGACCACAGCCAAACAGCCCAGGAAGAATTTTTGACAACAAACTACTTCTTTGTTGCCGAAAACATAGTACACATATAATATGGAGAACCATACATGACTTCCATGTCCTAAAATTTATATTTAAAATCATTTAAATGTTAATTAAATAAGTGGAAGCTTGAGTTCTGAAGAAATTACGTATCAGCTAAAATGGTACCACCATGTCAGGTGGATTAAGACTATCTCAACATTCGTGAGGAAGGACCGTACTTTTGGATAAAATGTCTGTAGGTCGAACGAAGAGCTAGCTAAAGGTAGCTGCGATCTGATTCCTGTAATGAAATTGGACTCGCTGCGAGGGGCCGAGGGATGTCTATAGTGTTATCAAAGTCTTTCCTGTCAATACTATACTAGTCATTTTTCTTTTTTAAAATCGAGTCTTGATTTCTTTCTTTCCATTTGTCCTGCCGGCCTTTTTATTGCGGTAATCACAATAATAATATTTTGGAAAAGTAAACATTACGTAATTGAGATATGCTTCCCTGCCAGGAACGATATATTTTCACTCACATGTGATTTAAATTAAAATGAAAAATATAGAATTTTGTTAATGTGAAATGAAGTGTTTCCATAGAAACTACTTCTTTGTTGTCATCAACGTATTACACATATAAAACTTATAAAATTTACTTCCTCCATCATCAACTACTATTTTATTTTATTAAAAAATTACCCCCTCCACCCTTCAACTACCCTTTTCATTTATAGATATTTCATCTACCTTTCTACAGTGGGATTATTATGACCTTCTTTTCAGATACTTTATTTATCAAAATTAAGCAATTTACTCTTGTTAAAACGTAAAATGTTGTAGGTAAACTACCCCTTTCCCTTAACCGATCTTCACCAAAAACAATAGACCTTGAGTCCTCTACAATCTAGAGCTGTATGCAAAACATTATTTGATTCTGTTTGAATTTGCGTCTGTTATCGTTTGCAAAAAAAAAAAAATTCTAAACACACACTTTTCGAAAATGACTTTTTTTCATGTTTTGAGGATAGTACAATCAGAATCTGCCGTTATCTTGAACACGATTTTTTTCGCCATGACCACACTTCCATTTTCTTATGGAATATGGAAATAAAAACAATATAATTTTACTAGTAACAATGCACCATAGATTTTACCTAACATTTTCAATATTGTGTAAACATTTTAATCGCATGTTTTGCTTTATGGTCGAATAATTCAGAAAAAATATTACAGTCTCCCGATATAACGTTGAATTTTACGAAGAAGGAAAATTGATAAAAATTCTTTATATGAGAGTTGTGGGTTGGTCCTTTTAATATTAAAAGTTGTTGCGGCCAGATGAGCCCTTTCCCAGATGTGTTGGAGGGTTGTAAAACTTTCCCTACCGGACCCCGTTATTGAATTTTTGTTGCAGAAGTATTCAATAATTTTATCCCTCACATCGCCTTCTACAAAAAAACTTAATTATTATTGTTCACTGCATAATCAGCGAAAATTAATCACTTTGTATAAAATGAGACGTGGCTCATAATTTAGTACAGTTTCTATTCAAATTTATTATATTACATTACAAGTTACATTTCTGATAAATAAGTTGTTCAACATTTCACACTATTGTTTGTAATATCATTAATATTATTAATATAATTTAATTTTGTAAACACATAAGTGACGCGTTTTATTGTCAACCAAATACAATAACTTAGCTTGGGAGCAAATACTACCAATTGTGTCAGCGAAAATCGTTGTTTTTTCAAACTTTTATCAGCAATAGCTGTTGTTCGTTTACATATTTAAACAAATATTTCTCACTTCTAACGTTGATGTCGTTAAATTATACTCAAGGACAATACAAACAATAACGTTTATTTACATTCCGCTCTATTTACATTCAGCAATTCACCTGTGTGACGTAGTAACATTTTGAGTTTTTTCTAGTTGCCGGTAGAGTAAGCGAGCAGCCTTTCAAAGTCGTAGATATCTCTAAAAAATTCAAATTTTCGCCATCAGCCGACCTTCAAATCATCAATAAAGACTTTCCATAACACAAATTGCGTATTTCATAATTATGCGAGCTTGCTTGCTATTTGTAACAAACTGTGTAGTGTTTAGGTTCCCAATCTTCATTCGTGTCGACTGTACCCTTTAGAACTGCTACATCCTTGTTGTAAGAGATCACCTTGAATAAAATATAGCCATATATTTTCAATTATTACTAAAACAAACACCGGTGACAGGTCAATATAAAGATGCCATAACATTAAATACTTTTGGCCGATATCAGTCCTCTTAATAGCTATATTTTTGAGTACTTTATAAGCGCTATCGCTTTTAGAGACTAAACGTGAAGTAAAGTATCTAAAACTTTAGAATTATTGAAAAAAATTCCGAGGGTAAAAAATTACCGACAAAGCATTGCCCTCATTATAAATCTGAGAAATCAGTGTAAGTTTTATTATTCTGAGTGACTTAATAATTCTGTTGGAAACATAACATTACAAAATGTCGCAGATAACGTCTAAAATTTTCCATGACTATGTTTATTTGTCAAGAGATAGATTCGTTGGTTATAAGCGAAACGTTCAGCTCAATGAATCAGTTTTTTTCTCATAAAATATATCTTTCCCTTTTTATATCTCTCCCCTCTGCCCCTTCGCTGTCGCTTCATCTGTCTTAACTGTCTTTCTGCTATTGCCCCTACTCACTTTGTCACATTTTTTGGGCATAATTTATGCATAGGCGAACAAATTATCTTCACTAAAAGGATAGTGCCTTCTGAAAAGAAATTACGCTAACTGTTTCTTTGGTCGACCAAAATCTCTCTTTCTCACCGCTTTATAGAAAAGAACATGACTAGGACTTATTCTTTCAGTTAGTTCAAATGTTATCTCCTCTTTATTTTATTCAGCAATTTTGCCATTTATACCACGTAAACTTAGGTCATGTAGCAGGTTCCTTACTAAATGTCTTCTTGTGCAGCAACTCAGTCTCATCAACAGTGCCAGTGTTGGTTACTGTATATGAATTTTATCCTTCTTGGTAATTTATCCAACTTTCACTGTCACATACAAGGAGGGGTGGAACAATAATTTATAGCAGTCTTAATTTTTATATAATTTTGTGTTTTACCACCCATGGTTGTCTCAAAAAAGTATGGTTACCAAAACATAAGGCCACGGCCTAATATCGCGGCAATTAATCGTTTTATCAGCGTTACCGCCGGCCGTGAAAGCCTTAGAACACAACAATTCCGTGAATTACGCGGATCGTAAAGTAGGAATTCAATTTTATACACACTTTTTAAGCCATTTCAGATAGAGACAAAAGTGCATTTTTATTTGCAGCACACGTCAAAGAGTGGATACACTTTATACTCCATCAATGTATACTAATGTTTATTGCTTGTGTCGCTTATTCAGACTACAATGAGTTTTGGCACACAGGAAACTGCTAATATTCTATCACTGTATGGCAAAGATGTATTTTGTTCTGTATTGGAGCTTATAATATTTAGTTTTTGATGTTCAATAATTTAAAATATTCTTTAAATACTGCTGTCTTCCTTATTCGTGTGGTGTAACAGGCTTTCACTAGACCCAGACAGACTCCAATATCTGGAAACTTTGATACTTGCTGTCATTCAGCGACATCTAGTAAAACTGTTACGTACTGTCTTATTTTGTCTCGCCATCATACTTGTGATCTTTGCTCACTTATCCTATCTAAAATTGGTTTCATTGTTACTAGCCACAATATACTGTCTTCTGAGACGTCTTTTATCCTCGGATTCTCTAAATTTAAAAAATTAGAATTACCACAACAACAGTTTTACCTCTTCATTAAAGCTCATTCGTCAAATATCTTTTTTTTTTTAAAGTTCTTGTATCTTTTGTTAGTTTGTTTGGACAACTTCAAGCATTTTCTCAGTCTTTCCCGTGAGTGTCTAATTTTTACATTCATAGTACAAATATAATGTGGTGACATTTATAATGTCAACTTTGTGTTACACAGTGCTAACTTGGACGTGCTAATCCTGTGGCATATACTTAAAGCGATTAGTCTCCTTTCTTAGGTTCGAGTCTCTTATTTACTGCGTAATAGGTGTGTCGTTAGTATTATACACCAAATTCCCTAAGTACAGTTCGTCCTTTAAGACTTCAAGGTTGTCATCCTGCATTTATTGTCAAATTCTGTCTGTTAACGTTACCTTTACCACTTAGCGTTTGTTTTGTTACGTTTGTTTCCAACCCGTCTTTCCAGAGTATTTTTTAATTCTTATACGCTGCTAAAAACACTTTTAGACTCCTCTCCACAAAAATTTATTTATATTCAGCAACAAACTGTACGAAATGTTATAATCGATAAAACAGAATCATTTCTAGGACTTCAGGAATTATTGAGAGTACAAGTCAAAAATGATTTAGAGATAGATTTAACCACACAATAGTTGAGCACATAATATTGGAACATGTAACAGACCTCAGCTCATATACAAAGCGAAAGAAGATAAAAAAAAGATAGTGGAGCATACGGTGTAGAGGTCACAAAGATTTTTAAAAATAGAATAGTGCTAGG
The DNA here is from genome assembly GCA_034769895.1 of Magicicada septendecula. Taxonomy (NCBI): domain Eukaryota; kingdom Metazoa; phylum Arthropoda; class Insecta; order Hemiptera; family Cicadidae; genus Magicicada; species Magicicada septendecula. Next base: position 157,870,731 of record CM068374.1, read on the forward strand.
GATAGTATTGGAAGTGCGTGGTGTAGTATGTTGTCGTATTTTTGAAGTAAACATGTGTAACGATACGCTTCCTGTGGATATTATTAAACTTCTTTTATCAGTGAGGAAGTACGTTCATTGTTGTCGGCCACTTATTTTGTTATATATAATTAAGTATTTTTAAAAATGTTAAAGTTTAAATAGGCAATATATTCCAGTATTTCGGGAGATATATGTATTAATATGACATTGAAAATGTCTATAGCGTTTGTGTGTGTGTGTGTGTGTGTGTGTGTGTGTGTGTGTGTGTGTGTGTACATCTTAGGAAGGAGAAGTGCCTTCTGAATTCCCCGCATCTGTACAAGAAAACGCATTTCAATTTTGTTTTCTTTTCATTTTTGTTTACACCAAACGTTTTGCTTAAACTACAAAGAGGAACTGAGTACAATGCCTCTTAGTAATATAGGCAAAACAATTGTTTTAAGGAAAATTAAACAACCTGTGTTAAACGAAAAAGAGTTGTAATTAACTGGACAAGGAGTTTTTGAATCTTCGTGAATAGTATAATTGAACATAAGAAGTACACTCAAATCCAGCATTTAGTAAATAAAGAGATCAAAAAATAAACGTAAGGAGAATGACTATAAATGGGGAACGTCACCTAAACTAACACATACCAAGTCAGTAAAGCAAAAGAGTGTGAAGCACATCCGCGCACCAATCAAGACAATCTATACTCTGTACAAACCCAGGTCTTTCCAATAATTGCTCTTGCTTTGCTTATACAATAATTTTTACCTGGAATTTGATATGTCATTTCCTGAGTCATAGATTGAACGAAATTTTTTTACTTGCTCCTAAAATTTTATAAACAATTCCGAGTTACTAGACTGAAGTTGTCCAAAACAATGACACCTCCCACACACGAGTGCAAAGTGCCCCTTTTTGAAAAAAGAAGAAAGCGATTAGGGTGCAGTAATTTAATTTTTACAAAGTGTTAAAGTTGTAATAGAGCACATTAGGAATGGAGATAACTTCAGGAAAGTGAACAGAAACCGATATTAAATGCAATACGTTAACATAGACAATAATGACGAGTCTATTTAGAATGAATGAAGGCCTGTTGACTTTCGGATTTGTTAAAGAAAAAGACATATAGGTAGGCAATGAAAAGTGTGATCATCCGAACAAAAACATATGTTAATTTACTATAGGATGAACTGTGACGATAAATATTTTGAATCATTTCATATTTTGTTTTATGAATCCCGCACAAATAATATTTACTTTCTAATTAGATTTGGTTATTTACACTTTTTTTAAATTTTAGAACCAGAACCACCCCACCATTGAAAACGTTTAAAATTAAATAAAAAAATGAGCTATACAGTAAATAAGAGTAATATTTTAATTTTAAGTACATGTTAGTGTGACGTCACTACACAGATATGTGGTGCAAAATATCTACAGTTTGGTGTTTACCAAACTTAAGTAACTGAGTTTTTAGATTTTTCAGTACCCATACGACCAACGGAATTCTCCAGTGGTTACACTAGTATAAGATATACGCGATTCTCCGTAAAGTTACCTCATGGGAAAATAACTATTGGATATCAGCGGTGACAATAAAAGATAAACAAACGTCTTGTGCTAATGCTCCTCTGTATTCTGAAGGACAAAATATTCTTATTCGTCGCACTTTTATTGTGTGAGAAAACTTTTCAAATAGACTTTTCCGTCATAAGTGGAACTTATGTTGAAAGGCTTATGAACGACTAAATTTTATTATGAAATATTATATTATAAAATTGCAATATTATATAAAAATTTGGTGTCAGAATGTAATAATCCCCTTGTGATAATGTAACATAAATCACTTGGTACTAAAAGTGAACCTTAGGAATCACTTGACACTAAAAGTTAACCTTACGCGTACGATATATAAAGTATATATCATGAAACGTTTCGTAATGTCCCGTCATTAACTACACACAGTTTTGAAACATACGAGTCAATTTTTTGAAAAAATTAATTACCATCATTAGGACATGTGTACTGTCAGTAAAGGAATAATTAACAGGCCTTCACATGTGATGAGGGTTTTTGTGAGGGTAAGTGGGTTCTTCTTATGCGAAGAGTAATGTTATACATATATTATTATTTTTCCATTATTTTTCCAATGAGGAATTGCCAACGTGTTGGTTGTGAGAAATCACGAAAAAGAATGAAATGTTTGTCAATCGCAGGTAACTAACCAGCAGTACAAGAGACTTGTGAATTTATAGAATTATAGAATTTTGACTCTATAGTTACTAGTCAGAACAGACATCAAATCAATATTGTAATATTACGGATTCTACCCGTTTATATTTCTTTTTTAATTGTTAGAAATTTATTATATATTATATTGTAGATTTAATTGTGGTTAATATTGTGTAATAAAAAAGTTTGATAACGAATTACTTAATAGCTCTTCTTTGCACTGAGTGGTTCGCTTAACTTGATGCTCAGATACGAATTAGTCGGGTTGACACCCTCGCAGGCGCATGTGGATAGGTGTAATTCGCCGTAGGTTCAATTATGGCTGAAATAAACACAAGTTATATACTCACCATGTACCTACTGAGTTTGAAGGTCTAGTTCGTTAACAAACACGTTAACAAGCGAATAGATAACTCGATTTTAATATCTCAGAGTTAAATGGTGCCACCTGTGGAAGTACTAATGGTTACCTAACACGTATCAGTATTGTCTATTAAATGAAAGTCGTCAACTCTTTTTTCTGTTACACAATTTGATTTATTAACATATTTTAATAAATTGGAATTTCTTAGTTGATATTTATAACTGGCTCTTTGCCTCATTAATCATTGACATTATTTCTTATTAACTCTTACTCTCAGGGTAGTTAAACTATTTTTGTTTAAAAGAAATTTAAAATATAACATTGAATCTTTGTTAATTAGTTTTACAATTTTTTCGTGGTTTCTTTGAGACTGCAAGATACATAACAAAAAATGTCTGCACTACTGTCTAAACTGTGTAGTTGGAACTGATTTGTATAAACAAAACGACATTAAAAGTTTTTAAATTATTAACATGGAATTATAAATTCGACTATCGTCAACAGTATGGTTACTTCAGGCATACTGAACTGATTTGTATAAACAAAACGACATTAAAAGTTTTTAAATTATTAACATAGAATTATAAATTCGACTATTATCAACATTAAGGTTTGATAACCTCTACTCGAGTTCATATTAACTCATCGTCTATCTCACTAAGTTGGTTAACCTTCATAATGTAGGTAGAAAAATATTTATTTTTCTATAAAAATTCAAATAATGTTCATTAACGTTCGTGAATTAATGTCAATCAATTTATTTATTCACGTTTAAAAGCTATGATATTTCATGGTTGCTTCCATAACTCAATGTCAAAATCATAAAAATTTCTGTTTCCGAGTTAAAATTCGATAAGTGTAAAAAAACACTATACTTCCTGTAATTCACTTTATTGCAACCTACTGCACATTCTACAGTGTTGTGTCACTATTGCAGTGGCGTTTATGCACTAAACTCAACACTTAAAAAAATTGTTTAGTTATGTTGACCAAATGTTTACATTTATACCCGAACAGCTGATTCGATTCCGAATTCGACTTAATCGCACACAGAATGGCCGTCGTACTGCTTCGCTCGTCAGATATGAAGTGTGTAGAAATTTGCTTCTCTCCGCTGTTCCAATTTTGGGATTACATACCCCCCTGTTGATTTTGATCGATTTCATTGGCTTAGAGATTGCTGCCGTTCCTTAGAGCGAGGTCACTCCCTCGGAGAAAATAATTAATTTGTATAAAATTGTTAATGACTTTGGTGTGGAGAGTAGTGTCATGACGCTATCTTTTGGCCCAAAATAAACAGAATATATTTTAAATTGGTTTAACGTCCTTGCGTTACTAGTAATACTTGATATAGCCGCACCATGTTATTACAATTGATTTGCTCGTTAAAACAAGTCCTCACAAGACATATGTTGGTGCTTTAATTAAAAAGTTAATGTTTTTCACTTACGACTATGACATATTTCTTATGATTTGCATATTTCATATTATTGCATAACTTAAACTAGTTTTACAATGTTTTACTCTTAGATTATTCTAATTACAAGTGAATTTGTACCAGGATTGAGGTTATTTGGGACCCCCTTGTCTGACAACAATGGTCTATGATTTTATCCCTGATCTCAGTGTTTTAAGGTTATTATTTTAAACTACTGTTCTTGTTAACCATTATTTATTATTTTTTCACACTATTTTTACATGTTTACTGGAGATTACCAGGTTTTCTTTTATACATTTTAATTGGATTTACTTGTATTAAAAGCAGGCATGGGATTCTGTTATTGCTTTGACAACTAACTCATTCTTATATTCCAATATTTTATTGCATTGTTTTTATTGTTGATTAATTATATTTTTATCTTAGCATAAAGAGTTTTAGTCATGATCAAGTCTTTAGTAATAGTTTGTCCATGTATGTGTGTCTTTACTGGTTTCTTAACTCTGCAGACCCCTTGCTTTATTTGTTTCATTATCTCTTGATATTCATATTGGCACATTGTAGATTAGATTTGTTAACTCTTCCTCGCTTATCAATTTTTAGTTGCGTTTATTCATGTTACCTACTATATCTTGTTGGTGTCAGTTTTTGGTATATGGATTTGTCCTCTCACTTACCATATCTATTGGGTTATTGGTTAATCACTGTGGGGTTCTTTTTGATTTGCAGTGGACTGTATATTGTCAAAATAAATAGTTAAAAGGCTTTATTCCCATGTAATCAGCAATGCATAAAAATTAAGCGTTTACTGACCTTGTACTTGTGCGTTGTAAATGTCCTGTTGTAAGCAACACTGGTGATTTTCTAGGCAGTCCTAAACTTAACAATAATATCCCAACAAACGTTAAACACATAAATAAACACATGAAAAAAAGCACAAAGTAAAATAACAAGAGCGTTGAATAGTCTTTCTATTCTTGCGGTATGCGGGTATAAACGAAAAGAACTGAACTGCACGATATACCGTACACTACAGGAAAGAAAAACGCTCTAATTATGACTGCTGATTACAATGTGAATTGAACTTCGAAACAGGTAATGGGAGTGCATTCTATTAGAGATAATGAAATATAGATAGGGTGAGTTTAACTATTGTTATAAAAACAAAATATCTGACATACCGGCCCCTTTGAACCAACTGGTTCAACAAGAAACATTAAAAGAACATAAGAACAAATTTGATCCTTTGGAAGAGTATAATAAAACTAAATTATAAGGGGCAGTAGCCAATTGACTGGTCGAGGATTTTAGTAAATGGGAAGACGGGATACTTTAACAGAAGGACGGGTCAAGGTTCCACCGGCAGTCTTCATGTTGACGACACGTACCACTCCATCATTCCCTGGAGATACGGAGATGACTCTCCCGAGCTTCCACTTGAGGGGTGGCAGGTTTGTTTCATGAATAACGACTAAATCTCCTATTTTGAGATTTTCTTGAGGTCTGATCCATTTGGACCGTTCTTGAAGTGTGTGGAGGTACTCCATTTGCCATCTTTTCCAGAGATGTTGTGTGAAGGCTTGAACCAATTTCCAGCGTTTTATGTGATTAAGTGGTGCATTGGTTAGTTGAGGTTCGATCAGGGCATTAAGAGGTCCTCCAGTTAGAAAATGTCCTGGTGTAAGAGGTTGAGGATCTGAAGGGTCATTCGAGAGAGGAGCTATCGGCCTCGAATTAAGGATAGCTTCAACACGCACAACTAAGGTGGTAAATTCTTCGTACGTTAAAATGTGTTCACCTATGACTCTGGTGAGATGATATTTTGCACCTTTAATGGCACGTTCCCAAAGTCCACCTTGGTGAGGTGCACGCGGAGGAATGAAATGGAATGTGATACTGTTGGTCGTAGCAAAATCTTGCATCTCTGGTTGCTTCATGAGATCTTGAAAACATCTTTTGAGCGAAGAAGCAGCTCCTATGAAATTAGTCCCACAATCAGAGTACAGGTCTGATACAAGACCTCTCCTAGAGATGAATCTCGTAAGGGCTGCAATGAAGGCGTCTGTAGTTAAATCAGTAACCACTTCCAAGTGTACAGCTTTTGTTGCAAAACAGATGAACAGACAGAGGTACACCTTTATAGGCTGTATCCTGCGAAGTGTAAAAAACGTGACCGTGTAAGGGCCAGCATAATCAACTCCAGAAGCGTTGAAACAACGAGTAGGGGTAACACGACCGGCTGGTAGATCACCCATGAGCGGAGACGTGTTTGTTGATTTTGCACGAAAACATCGTACGCATTTAAATATTCTTGAGCGTATAACACTGCGGGCGGAGAGGATCCAAAAGCGTTGAGATAGTGTTGCTTGGAGGAACTGGGGACCAGCGTGCAGGTACATGCCATGATAGTAATCAATGAGTAAATGAATAGCGACATGATTTTTTGGCAGAAGAATAGGATGTTTGGCATTGTAAGTAAGCGCAGAGTTTTTCAGTCGACCTCCGACACGGACTATTCCTGCATCATCAATAAAGGGTGCTAGACGTTGGATGCGGTTTGAGCATGTCCTTTTCTTGGAGAGTAGATCTATGTCTTCTGCAAAGTGAAGTCTCTGAATGAGCCAGCAAATGCGGTTACAGGCATTATTTAATTCAGTTACTGTAAATGATCCACTTATGGTGGTTTTAAATTTCAAACGGGTTATAAAGCGAAGGACATAAGCCATTACATGAAGAAGAGTCTTCCAAGAAGAAAACTTTGTAAGAAATCCAAATGTTGGGACTTCTTTTGTGGTCATCATAAGATTAAGCACATTTGGTTTCATTTCAGGAATAGACTCCTCCGAAATTGGATGAAGGATAGATTGTGGCCAGGTCTGCGTTGATTTAGTGAGCCATGGTGGTCCTAGCCACCACTGACTATGTTTCATCAGAACCGTGGGTGTCAAGCCTCGAGAAGCACAATCAGCAGGATTGTCAACAGTTGAAACATATTTCCAGATGTGCGGTGAAACTAAGTCTTGTATTTGTGCCACACGATTAGCAACATACACCTTGAGACGAAAAGATAGAGTGCGTATCCAAGATAGAACTACTGTAGAGTCGCACCATGCTGAAATGTTGTCGATCTTGTGATGTTGTGAGAGCTGTTCTGTACAGTAATGTAGCAATTTGGCTAACATGTGCGCACCACAAAGTTCCAAGCGGGGAATAGTCACACGCTTCAGTGGAGCTACTCTTGATTTTGCGATCAGCAGTCGTATGTTGACATCTCCTTCTGCGTCTTCTGTGCGCAGGAAGACACAAGCTGCATATCCGGATTCACTTCCATCTGAAAATCCATGAAGCTGGATATTGACTGCAGTTGCTAAGGATATGAAACGTGGTATCCTTAGCTTTTCTATTTCTGGAAGTTCTTTCACGAATCGTGACCACTTCTCGGAAATATGATCAGGTAATGGAGAATCCCAATCTAAGCCTAAGGTCCATACATGCTGCATTAAGACTTTAGACCAAAAAACTATTGGGGATATCCAACCACAAGGGTCATAAATCTGAGCAATTTATGAAAGTAAAGTTCTTTTTGTGTAATTACTTGAAGGTGTGTGCATCACATATGAAAAGACATCAATATCTGGGATCCATTTTAGCCCTAATACACTTGAAAATGGCTGTTCCGACGTGCGTAACATGAGGGGTGTCTCATGATTATCTTGCATGACATTTTCTAAGAGTTTAGGATGGTTTGAAGACCACTTGCTCAGTTCGAATCCACCCTTTTTCAAAAGTAAAACAACATCCTCTTGAAGGTGGAGAGCTTCTTCCAGAGAATTGCTCCCTAATAGAGCATCATCAACATATATTTGCTGTTGGAGTGCTTCAGCAGCAAGTGGATGATTTTTTCCTTCGTCCATAATGAGCTGTTGTACTACTCTATTAGCAAGGTAAGGCGAGGACGTCATACCATAAGTGACAGTAGTCAATTGGTAGACCTTTAGCGGGACTGAAGTGTCTTCTCTCCAGTATATTAACTGAAAGATCTGATCATCTTCATGGATGGATATCTGCCTAAACATTTGTTTGATATCACAAGAGAAAACAAATTTATGTTGACGAAAGCGAAGAATTATATCAGTAATGTCATTGTGCAACTTTGGACCCTGATGTAGAATGTGGTTCAGTGAGACACCTGAAGAAGATGGTGCTGATGCATTGAAAACAACACGGATTTTCCTATCTTTAAAAACGCCATGATGTGGCAAAAAGTAATGCGGCTTGTTCAGAGACGGCACAGATGTGCACAGTTTCATGTGCCCACATGCTAAGTAGTCATTCATAAAATTGACATACTTCTGTTTAAACTCAGGTTGAGATTCAAATTTGCGTTCCAGTGTATTAAACAGGCGTTTTGCCAAAGTTGTAGAGTCACCTAGTTGAGCAGGGTTTCCGCTGAAAGGCAAGTGACAAACATATCTGCCGGAGGCATCTCTCTTATGAGTAGAGACGAAGTGAGCTTCAGATTTTTCATCTTGTGGAGCGAGTTTTGTAGTGTGAGGTGGTTCCTCTATGGACCAAAAACGTTGCAATGTTGCGTGCAGATCACGATCATTCGTCGATAAAAGAGTCACTAAGCCTGAGTAAGGATTAGACTTAAGTGAAACAGGTGTCGGACCAATCACAACATAGCCAAAGATTGTATTGACAGCGTATGGCATATTCTTGCCGAGATTGATAAAGGTACCATTAAGAGTCAATGCAAATAAATCTGCTCCAATCAGAAGGTCAACTGGACCCGGAACATCAAAAGTTGGATCCGCTAGCATATAACCTTTGAGTCGCTCTTTAATTTCTGGTGGGAGCTGAACACGAGGCAGATTGCATGATATTTTATTAAGAATCATGACTGGGTGAGATTTTGCTAAAATATTCCCACTGAGCGAAGACAATGTCACAAAGGTAAGTCCCTTCGTTTTCACTGGGGCTGTAGAGATGCCACTAAGTTCTGGAACATCTGTTTGAGAGCGGTACAAACACAACGTCTTTGCACAACTTTCTGAAATAATTGTTGTTTGGGATGCACTATCAAGCACAGCTCGTACAACTGCTGCATTTCCATTGGCAGATGTGATATGCACCAAAGCGGTTGCGAGTAACACAGTGTTATTCTGGTTGCAAGAAACACCTATCAAGGTAGTATCCTGGTGACACTCTGCAGAGTGGTTTTGCTTATTCATCGTCGTTTCAACAGAAGGGCACAAGGTAGGTTTATTTGACTGAGTCAATTTTTGTTGCGGTTGTGCGGAGCGGTTCTCAACAAAAAAATGTAGTAGGCTATGGTGACGCCTATGACATACATTGCATGTGTGGACGGACTTACAGGTGACTAACTTATGTGTTCCAAAACAATTTTGACACAAGTTCTTATTTTTAACAAAAGCTTGTCTCTCTTGTACAGTAAGTGCGGAAAAATCTGCACATCTATATATGTTGTGTGAATTTGATGAACAGAAGATACAATGCTGAGTGTGAGTAGTGACCATCGCTATTTTGTGCGGTTTAAACTGGTTTTTATTCATTTTAAAACCACTGATTTTTTGAGAGGTTTGAAGAGAAGGTTCATTTTTTGAGATGATATTAGTTAAACCCGCTGCCTCTTTGCAAGAACATTCATTTTCTAAGAATGTAATTACTTCTGTAATGGTAGGAACATTTTGTAAATTATCTCGCGAACGTTCAAGTTTGGTCCTGAATTCCGTGTCAAATCTACGCAAAATATATGAGGTCAACAACAAACTTTCACTAGCAATATCATGTCCTAGTGCTTTGAGCGCTTGATAATTTTCATTGTAGGTCGACAGGAAATTCCTCATTTGTTTAACTGAAGGATTGTGCAATTGTGGTAACTCAAATATATTGTTTACGTGAAGTGTTATCAACAATCTAGAATTTTGATATCTTTTTAGCAAAGTTTGCCAGGCTATGGCATAGTTTGTATTAGTGACAGGCAACGATTTAATTAAATTTAGCGGCTCATCAGTCAAACAAGAAAGCAAGTATGTAAATTTCTCCACATTAGAAATGGTTTCATTTTTGTGCACTGCATTTTCAAACAGACTGTGAAAGGCTACCCATTTCTCAGGTTGTCCAGAAAATGTTCCCAAGTTTAAGCGAGGTAAATATACGGTGGGAGTGGGTGCAACTAGTTGTGGTGCACCAGTGTGAGACTGATCCAAGATTTCCTGCGGTTGCGATGGTAGAAGAGGAGCACACAAACTTTGTATAGATATATTTAAGTCTGATATAGAATCTTGTAATCTTGAAATCTGTTCATTATCCAGATCTTCTGGTAAAGGTGTTGTACTAAATAGTTTATTTATAAGCCTTTCAAATTCAGCATATTTATTTTCTGCGGTGGAACTAAGCAAACTAACTTTTTGTGTTTGCTGTTCAGTTAAATTACCTATACCAATAACCTCAAGAGCAACAATTTGCTTGTTAATATTATGAAGCCTACTCTCAATCAGTTCACATTGCTTCACAAAAGAAGAAAATCTCATTTTGGTAATTTATGAATACACTCGGTTTAAAAAACAGATTCAGATGTAAATAACAAAAGAGTTCTGAGTAAAAGTTGTAATTCACAATGTTCTTCCACTATTCAGTAATTTCCAGTCCAAATAATTTTAATTTATTTATTTTTTTTATCACTCTAATACCAATAGCGTAGATGACAATAATAATGGTAATATGGTAATAAAGGAATATGGCTACTGTATTTTAGAAACTAATAGAGAGGTCGGTTTTGAAGAAACACACTACACTTCAGAACTATGCTTGCTAGATAAAACATGAAATAACACACGCTGCACAATGAATCAATAAAACTATGCTTGCATGAAAAAACAAGAGAAAATCATAAAAAAATGAAAAGATCACTGAGTATTGGCAATACTTGACAGTAGTAAATAATTGTTTTTTTTAATTTATTTTTTTTATTTAAGCGTTACAATAATTCAATAAACATAATAATAAAGAGCGTAATAATTAATAAAAATCTTGCTTTCCAACGTGCTGTATTCTGAATGAAAGATGCTATCCGGGCTGGACGGACCAAAAAATGTGGGGTTCTTTTTGATTTTCAGTGGACTGTATATTGTCAAAATAAATAGTTAAAAGGCTTTATTCCCATGTAATCAGCAATGCATAAAAATTAAGCGTTTACTGACCTTGTACTTGTGCGTTGTAAATGTCCTGTTGTAAGCAACACTGGTGATTTTCTAGGCAGTCCTAAACTTAACAATAATATCCCAACAAACGTTAAACACATAAATAAACACATGAAAAAAAGCACAAAGTAAAATAACAAGAGCGTTGAATAGTCTTTCTATTCTTGCGGTATGCGGGTATAAACGAAAAGAACTGAACTGCACGATATACCGTACACTACAGGAAAGAAAAACGCTCTAATTATGACTGCTGATTACAATGTGAATTGAACTTTGAAACAGGTAATGTGAGTGCATTCTATTAGAGATAATGAAATATAGATAGGGTGAGTTTAACTATTGTTATAAAAACAAAATATCTGACAATCACATTATTATGTTGTTTTCTATATCTTCTTCTTCATTATTGTTTACGATTCTTCATTTATGGTTTTAATTAGTTCGCGGTCCGGCTATAATATTTAGTACACAATGATTCATCTATTATCCATCTCTTGGGTGTTCTAGTGTTAATTAATGAGTGTTTTATTCATTATAGTTGTTTTTAAATGTACGGTGAAGATATGTACCGTTACAATATGTATTATTTTAAATGATCCCCAAAAAGAGGCTAAAGGAGGGGACCATCACTGGGGATGACAAATTCCCCGAAAATGAATGAAAACTCTTTGTAGATTGAAAAATCCTGTGTAGGAAATAACATGTAACATATACATAAAAAATCGGTATGGTGAACCATACATGACTTCCATGTTCTAAAATTTATATTTAAAATCATTTAAATATTAATTAAATAAGTGGATGCTTGAGTTCTTTCTTTCCATTTGTCTTCTGATTTCCTGAACGACTATTCTGTTCACCCGTATAATTATAAATTTTCCAGCAAAACAGTTCTTCCTTAATACGTTTGTGTCTTCTGTTTAACACCCACCATCCTGATACATGTCATAACGCTATATTCCACACAGGCTAGTAAATAACTAGCCATCAGGGAGGTCAAAATATTTTGAAGGAGGGTCAAACAATTTTCCAAAGGAGAAAAATATTTATATGTTTTTCATACATACACACATGCACATATTAGTTTATAATTCTCATATCATAATAGAAATATCTCATATCAGGATACTTTATTTGTCAAAATTAAGCAATTTACTCTTGTTAAAACGTAAAACGTTGCCGTTAAACTACCCCTTTCCCTTAACCGATCTTCACCAAAAACAACAAACCTCGAGTCCTCTACAATTCAGAGCTGTATGCAAAACATTATTTGATTCTGTTTGAATTTGCGGTTGTTATCGTTTGCCATAGAAAAAATTCTACACAGAGACACACACACAGACACTTTTAGAAAAATGACTTTTTTCAAAAAATATCTTTTTACTTTTTTTTTATGGTAGTACAATCAGAATCTGCCGTTATCTCGAACACGATTTTCTTCGCCGTGACCATACTTCCATTTCCTTATAGAACACGGAATTAAAAATTGAATAAGGAAAATAAAAGGGACACCTTACATCGTCAATTACAATGCTACGAACGTGTTTTAAAAACGTAAAAGTATGTGACTGTGTGCATATTTTGTTTTGTTTTAAGATTGAAATTAATCTCCTCACTTCTCTCTTTATTGATGAGGCCTGCATACAATTCTGAATATTAGGACAGTTGTTATGTCGTTTCCATTACAGCACGTTACCATACAGTCGTCTTTCTATTTCCATTATATATTTACATTGTTTGTAATACGTCTAATAACAATTAAGGTTATTATTAATCTCATTGTTTCCTCAATCCTAAGCAACTTTTATTTTTTCAGAATGAGTGATATTCTCATCAACTTACGGAATACCTAGACTATTATAAAAGTATATAGAACTATATTATAAAACTACAAAGATAATTGTCTTTGTAAAGCTACATTTCTTAATTATGCAGCCAAAGACAAATTTTAGGAAAAGATTACTGGATTTTATTTCATCTGTTTAAACTCGTTTCCCTGGCAAAGGAAATCAACATTTCGTAGTTGCATGTATTCTGTTGTGCCTTTACTGTTCCTCTAAGTATATATTTTCCAATCACGGTCTCATAAAAAAATAACAACGAATACAGTTATTATGGAGTACAGTTTCTTTAAAAAATGTTGTTTTATCTCATCCTTTTAAAATAATTACGTTTTCTATTCAGCGTTTACTATTTTAGGCTCTTAAATTAGTTTGTTTGCTTTATTATTTTGCTTTATGTTTCTGATATAAATCATTGTTTAAGATATCATCAATAATAAGATCATCTTTATCATTGTGATCATCGTCATTGTTATCTTCTTTTTTCTTCTTTTTTTATAATTCTCATCACTACAGTTATTACGTATCTTGGCTTCCCAATCAATTTCTAGTGGTTTTTCTATAAACTGAAAAGTTTCAATTGTACTTTTCCTTATCAGTTACTTCACCCCTATGTACTTCGAATTGGTAATGTGGTTTAAAGTTTTTAAATGCCTTTTGATGTCTCTTAGGCACTAAAGTAACTTTATTTCACACCATCGCCCTCTTCTCGCCTAGGTGTGCTATATAACTATAAATAAATTGGATTTAAAAAGAAACGACAAACACATTATCTTGAGCGTGAGTAGAAATATCACGTGTGCACGTGACCTACCGTACTTCTCACTATCCAACTACATTTTCCACAGTTTTTACTGTTCTTTGCTCAATATAAGCAACACCTTGAATGAAAATATATTTTGCATATACTAAATAATTTAGCATCTGTTTCGTGTCCACGTTCATTATCTTTCCGTCACGTCATTAATCAGGACAATGGCAAGTACAATGTATAATTTCGGAAGAGTCTATCCTCTAAAAACTTGACAGGGAGAATTGGCATATAATTTTTATTGTCGATTTCTCATAACCTGTGTCAGGTAGTTGCATACCATGTGGCTGTCACAAATTAACGCAGGTATTACAATGGGCGATGATTTAAATGTGCGAAACAAATCACATTAATTTTGCTACGTTATGGTGTTAATCTAAATTATTTAAGTGAGCAAGTCAGAGAACTTTTATGTAGAAATTGGTGTAGAGCAAGTACAATGTGTATGTACGAAGGATTTCGTACACATGTACTGAGCAAGCACAGATAGCACGGCTTTCATATTATCCTAGGAAAATTGAAGTATCGATTTAAAAATAAACTCATAAAAAAGTTGAAATACTTTGCAACTAATGTTTTACAAGTCGTAATGCATTAAACAACTTTTCAACTCCCAAAACAGGAAGTGTAGGAAGGATAAGGAATGTGTTTTTGTTAAGTAGTGGTGATGACGTCTGGAACGGACAACGTATGTGTGCTTGAAATGCTAGACAAAAACAACTAGATATGTTATTTGATTTTATTTTTTTCAAGTCACATAGTTTTTGTTAGTTTAATAATGTTGACTCTGTTGGTGTCACTTTTACAATGTATAGCTGTTCCGTTCTGGAGGAGGTGTTTGCCATTTCTGAAAAACCATGCATTTCTGCAACAGGAGACTAGATTTCAAATTTGTATTCTTAGTTGTAACAAATGAAAATTAGTTAACTACGTTTAGTTTTAATAAAATATTGAAGCTTAATTGAAAAGTGACTTGAACAGCTTAGCCACGAAAATATTCGTGTTTAGCTATGTGTGTTTTAGTCCGTTGCTTACGCATAAACACGCTTAGTACATTAACTCTACTAGGATACAAGTCTCTCTTTTCTTCACAAGAAAACACCAAGCTTCCTTTACTACTGTACTGATAATAATTTATGTTGTAATATATTAAAAGTTGAAACAACAGTTGTTACGTTAGGGCATATGAAGCTAATGCCCTGTAGGCACATTACTGACTCTGATATTTAGTTTAACAAAGTTTCATTACTGACATTTATTGGTAAATATCTTACAAAAGCATGTAAAAAGCGTGTAGCAGCATAAGAAGTAAAACTAAACAAAAGTTAAACTTTTAATTTTACTAAAATTAATTTCTGCTTATATTAAATATATATCCTTAAATTTGAAACAAAAGAGGGAGGTATTGAAATAAGAAACCAAAGTTTGGTATGTTTTTTTACAAATTATGTACATTTTCCTGTGTCTCTCAATCTTTAAGGGATTGTGAGTACTGTCTTAAGAATTGCCAAACAGCTAACATCTTTGCATTACTGTATTGTTTAGTTCTAATCTTCAAAAACATAAATCTGATTCGTTAGTATAACTCAGTATCTATAAGTTGACGAAATGAATTCTAATTTTAAAAAAAATGTTGGGTGCGTGTACTTATGTACGCGCGTTAGAATTAAACTTCTCTGGCGTGATTGAAAAACTAAGGGTTAACATGCATGCTAAAAATTCATACGAGTAGAAAGATAAGAGGAGTGAAGGGAAATGGTAAATACGATTATCGGTTATAGATACCGCATCCAGCTGGACTCGTGAAAAATATTTGGAACGGATTGCGGTTTGGATTTAATAGATTGGAGATGACATGTAGCAAAAGTTCTTTTTGTTTATCGTTATTATTATGCCATTTTTCATATGGTTGACGTTTGAGAAAAACTCTTGGCCTCTTAATTCCAGCTCGAAGTATATTGCAATAATCTTCGTCTGAGGAAATATTGTTATTTTGATAAAACGAATCAAAACCAGAGTAATCATTATTTTCGAGAATAACGCTATTATCTTTATAACAATTTGCATAATTTTTTAATTCAGGCTCATCTTTTCGCATAGGTGATAATATATAGTTGTAGTTGTAGATCGCAAGGCATAAAAGTTGCTTCAAATCTACACTGCTGAGGTTTATTTGCCACTATTTTTTTATAGCATGTAAACGTGTGTTTATAATATGACTATTATACACTAAAAGATAAAAATTTAATTCAATTGAATTAATTTAAATTCAATATTATAATATTTTAGTAGAAAAAAAATTAATTTTTTATGAAACAGCTCAAAATACTTACGAATAGTGTATTACAGTAATGGATTTACTTTTCGATAGAGTTCTGAATAATTAAGTGTGATCTATAATTTAAAATATAGAAATATATATTAGATTATTGGATATTATTATAATTATAATTAATTAGATTATTGGATATATTAAAGCAAACATAATTATAGAATATTTATCGAAACTTTTATTGAATTAATAAAAAAGGTTTTGAAATTAACACTTACGAAAAATTAACCTCAAATATTTTTAAACACTTATTAAAATTTGGTTACACAATTTTTGTCACCGAAAAATACTTCACAGCACAATGTATATAAAGTTACTGGCCGAATACACGTGCTCCGCTACGGAGTTTCACGTTATACGTAATGAAAATATTAGTTTAATTAATAAAGTTCAATTAAAGTAGGTTTCTTAAAAATAAATAGCTGTTGCCCACGACTTCGTTCGCGTGGTCTTCAATTTAATGCGATAATATATTTAGAACAGAATCTATTTTATTGGGTTGCCATAGTAACCAGATCTAATAGTTTTTAAGACCCCAAAAAACCCTCCAGAGGATCGTATCGAAAAAACACCTGTCCTATGTTGGTTCTCCCGTTGCGTAAAATATTTGTGCCAAGTTTGGTTGAAATCGGTCCAATGGTTTAGGAGAAGACGTGGAAGACCCCAAAGGACCCCCCAAAGGATCGTATCGAAAAAACACTTGTCCTATGTTGGTTCTCCCGTTGCGTAAAATATTTGTGCCAAGTTTGGTTGAAATCGGTCCAGTGGTTTAGGAGGAGATGTGGAAGACCCCAAAGAACCCCCCAAAGGACCCCACCGAAAAACACCACTAATTCAGAAACCTTCGCGGGCGTGCGCACAACAACTCACCGAAGTTTCATCGCAATCGGATGAATGGTATAGGAACGCATACGGGACAAACAAAGAAACATTCATTTTTATATATAAGAAGACTAGCGAGTACCCGGCATGCGTTGCAATGCCACTCAAAGAAAGAAAGTGTTTGTATATATATATAATATATAAAGACTTCCTTCGCGTGGTCTTCAATTTAATGCGATAATATATTTAGAACAGAATCTATTCCATTGGGTTGCCATAGTAACCAGATCTAATAAGATAGTTTTTTAAGACTCCAAAGGACCCCCCAGAGGATCGTATCGAAAAAAACACCTGTCCTATGTTGGTTCTCCCGTTGCGTAAAATATTTGTGCCAAGTTTGGTTGAAATCGGTCCAGTGATTTAGGAGGAGATGTGGAAGACCCCGAAGAACCCCCAAAAGAACCCCATCGAAAAAACACCTATCCTATGTTGGTTCTCCCTTTGCGTAAAATATTTGTGCCAAGTTTGGTTGAAATCGGTCCAGTGGTTTAGGAGGAGATGTGAAAGACCCCAAAGGACCCCCGAAGGATCATATCGAAAAAACACATATCCTATGTTGGTTCTCCCGTTGCGTAAAATATTTGTGCTAAGTTTGGTTGAAATCGGTCCAGTGGTTTAGGAGGAGATGTGGAAGACCCCTAAGGACCCCCAAAGGACCCCGTGGAAAAAAACACCTATCCTATGTTGGTTCTCCCGTTGCGTAAAATTTTGTGCCAAGTTTGGTTGAAATCGGTCCAGTGGTTTAGGAGAAAATGTGGAAGACCCCAAGAACCCCCCAAAGGGCCCCATTGAAAAAATCCATCAACCTTCGCGGGCGTGCGCACAACAACTCATCGAAGTTTCATCGCAATCGGATGAATGGTATAGGAACGCATATGGGACAAAGAAAGAAACAAACATTCATTTTTATAGATATAGATTTAATTATTATATCCATTCACGATCAGCACCAGCAGGTCCATCGGGGCCGCGACCGAAATGTTTTTTAAACACTTATTAAAATTTGGTTACACAATTTTTGTCACTGAAAAATATTTCACAGCACAATGTATATAAAGTTATTTAAAAAGAAAAGTTAATTACTATAGTGAGTTAGAGTTATAAGTTAGTTGCCCGGTGGTTTCTGCAGAAAGTTTCTGAATAGACTTCTAATGAACACAGAAATAATTGATGTAATTAAAATTCAGTTTTGCTGACCACGTGATAGGTGTGTGTGTGTGTGTGTGTGTCCGTATGTGTCGAATACAAGCCTGTGTTTATATTTAACACAACTGTATTGTGTAAACCACCAGCTAGGTAATAGAATTTTTGTATGATTCTTGCCCTATGTATAATTGTTGCGCAGCAATTTTCTTTTTCTTTAATATATAAATGAGCAAGACGTTGATGGCATGAAATAACTAAATAAAATTGAAGAAATAAATCATCGGGTTATTAAAATTGTTACTTTTAATATATATCCATTCACGATCAGCACCAGCAGGTCCATCGGGGCCGCGACCGAAATGTTTTGGTTTTTGGCCTCAGGCACGTTGTCCACGGCTAACTTCATCCTGTTAACTTTCCGTTTCCGTTGCATGGTGCGCGCGCATTTCGTTACATACAAAAAATTTTACCCTCAACGCGCCTAAAGAAGTATAACTTTAAAAAATATGCTATAGAAACAAATAAAGGTAGGCCTATATGAGTGTTATCAGAATGTTTATGATTATTAAAAAAAGCCAATTTGTTGTACACATTGATTTGTTTTTTATTAACCTTTTTTTAAGCAATACAGGTATTTGTATAAGCGTAAGTAGAGTGAAAGTTAAACTCTCTACTATCCTACTCCTGTTCGTCTCGGCTACTTGTGGGGTATAGATAGCAGGTTATTGGCTCCTTGCGCACTGTACTGTGTTTTTTAATATCCAACCATTGTGATGTAGATATTTCAATGCTCGATCTAGGCCTGTAGATTATGTTTAAACATGCCAATAGCATTTGTAGTCGATAATTACACGTACATCGGTATTAGAATTTGAGTAGACTGCACAGAGTTATAAAAAACGTAGCATCATGATGAGCACAATCCCATATTTAGACATTGGAGGCAGCAGAAGTATTTCAGTGGAAGATTGAGAGACAACCTCATAATTTTACGACTATCTGACGGATCGTCGTATTGTGAGTGGAAACAAAATACAAACACCAATGAAGTCTCTAATTACCAAATTCAATTAGTCACAAGTAACAATTTGAAATCAACAAAGGTACTATCATACAATAATTGATTTAAAAGTGTCCACGGGCAATAACAATATCACCTTATTACAGTACCGTACTAATTAACACAATAATCATTTTTCACTAATCCGCAACAATCACTTGATCCACACTCTACAATATCGAGAGGTGTAACTAACTGACTAAGCCGGTCGCTGATGCTTATATTGATCCCGCAGAGCTTCCACAAAAATTGTCCATATTGCTAGTAGCGTGCCGACATAATTTGCATAATCACAAGAGCTCTTGGTTAACAGTCTGGAGGCTACGTTAGTGCACGACCTTAACACAGACGCTGCACGCACTGGGTTAGTTGAGAAACGTGGAGAATGACGCTCTTCAAAATTACGTAAGTTACATAATTTTCGTAGCTACATATAATCAGCAAAACTAAAATTTTATTTTTCCGTGAGTATATTTGTCTGTGCGTGTAAAATTTCAAGATAAAATTTGAAAGAAACTGATGTCAGCCGTTACTGATTTAATTTTTTGTAAACACCATTGCTAACTTGCGTTCTGAACACAAAACTTCTGTCAGTGTTAAAGTTTGAACAAGATACTTTGTGGCTGCGTAACAGAATTAGTAATGTAGGACAATGATGTGTTTAGAGATGTGAATAGATTATATAGTTGTATTATTCCGTTTGACTAGTGTTCAAACCAATTTACGCTTCATTTCCTCTCCAAGTACGTAGATTGTAACATAACTATCAGTGTCTCTCAATGAAGGGTGTAAACTACAGTAGAGCTTACTGTTTATATTGCGAAATACATCTGCCACTGAGCAGCACTTGGCACGGCTGAGATACGACGAAACTACATGAATAAATACGTATTAAATATTATTATGTACTCAGCTTTTTTAGTTTACTTTATAAACACCAGGAAATTCGTTGGAGTGATGACTGATAAATTTAGACAGCACTGTGCATTAGAGTCTTACATACACGTTTGCGTGTAACATACTTCTTGAATACTTTCCAACAGGCGGTAGATAATAATAATAACTATCAGCGGATACAATTGCTATTTAAAACAGATGTTTGTTGGTTTAGTAATTCAATGTTATCTTAACAATTGCACCACCCTTAAGAGTAACTTGAATTATATTCATTAAGAAAAACAAATGAATTTTACAGAATGGTATGAGGCATGTCCGGAAAGTAAAGATACAAAGGTCGTAATTGGTCTAAAAATATTTATTTACAAATCATTAACTGACAATTACACAAAATATCATACTGCGCGCGTGACCTCTGCGCTGCTCGGCAGTTGGAAATGGGATGTTTTGGATCACCCGCCGCATAGCCCGGACCTCGCGCCCAGTGATTTTCACTTGTTCCTTCACCTGAAACAATATCTGGCCGGAAAAAAGTTCGATGACGATGACGAGGTAAAAGAAGAGGTCATGACATGGTTCAAAGGGTTGGGGGCAGACTTCTATGACACGGGGATACAAAAGCTGGTTCCCAGACTTAATAGGTGCTTGGATAATGGCGGTAATTATGTAGAGAAATAAAGATATATGCATTTACGTAATTGTCAGTTAATGATTTGTAAATAAATATTTTTAGACCAATTACGACCTTTGTATCTTTACTTTCCGGACACGCAACAAAAATAAATAGAAAAAGGTGTGTATTTCTATTTTAATTCTCCTTTTCCTATAAATAATTATAATATATCTTCAATATGCATTGTTAAATTGATAAGAATTACACGCCCGTATACATGATCTATAGCTTACGTGCATTTACATTAAACAGTTTCGAATAACTCTATTCAGAACGGTGCTATTGTGTTCATGTGTTTCGTGTTATAAAGTACTAAGAGTCATTATACTGTGATGGTTCAGTTTATCACTGACAGTAAGTGAATGTGTGATGGCGTAGATAACCTGAGCTAAGGGTTCTAATGAAGACAAATCTTTTAACGACATCATAAATGTGTCGTACTGCTAACAGTTATGTACCATAAGTAGGTCACAACGTGCAGGAGAAACCATCTGATTATTTGATGTCCGTGTCTGGTTTTATCTCCCGAACAAGGGATTGTGGTTTTTTAAATAATGTTAAACTAAACAAGCGAATGAAAAATTTAATTAATTCTAGAGATCGTACGTTGTACAGACAGTATTTAGGGAGAGTCAGAAGGGCACTCAGATTAAAACCACCGCTTTTTTTTTTTAATCATGAGTTATTCTAATTGGATGGACAACAGATATTTTATAGCATTTTACCTGAACACGTTTGCTCATATTTATGAGCGTGTTCTTGAAAAGCATATTAGTATATGCAGGCCTATATTGTCTCTTTGATGGGAATTCAAATGCATTTCTGAAGGCAAAAGAAAAAGTACGGTAAAATGATCGTAATGTACGAAACGATTGATTCAAAGTTTATGAGACGATGGGGTCAAATTGAACACAAAATAAAAATTTGGAGATTGAAAGACGTCAATCCATTCTAAATAATAAGTATTCTGATTGATTTGTTAATTAATAAAATATGTTTAGATCTCATATACGGCAGGAACTGAATATTATGAGTATACTCGACAGGATCGTCCAGTATCGGCTGAATTGTTGGGAACATTTTTGCCGAATGGATGACTGCCGCACCCCCAAACAACTATGGAACTATAAGCCGAGGGGACGGAGAGGTGTGGGACGTCCAAGGAAGAGCTGGAGTTTAGATCTATTTATATTTAATATAATTTTTAAGACTTCTGATGTACGTACAACGCTCCAATTTATCATACACGTGTTTCAGATTTTTCTGGAAGAGATGTGCTTTTCCATTTGCTATTTAAAGAGTATGTATATTGATCTACCAGTTGTAACGCTCTCTCTCTCTCTCTCTCTCTCTCTCTCTCTCTCTCTCTCTCTCTCTCTCTCTCTCTCTCTCTCTCTCTCTCTCTCTCTCTCTCTATCTCACACACACACACTTATGCGTACAATTCCGTGTACACACATACAATTACATGTGTGGTGTTAAATTGTAACTCTAATTATTAAAAATTCTTACAGCTACGTGATAGTTTTCACAATAGTAACGCTGATACAGCGGCGCGCCGTACACAAAATACATATGTGCAGCTTGTATATTTGCTGTTTCGTAACAACATATTATCCCTAATCTCCAAAAGTATAGTAAATAAAACCATTGATTCTTCAGATACAATGGACTAGTTTCATTGGAGGCATTTGTAAAGTACACAGCGAGTGTAGTTCAGTCATTTAGTTAGTTATGCAATTTGTCTATACTGATCAGAGGACGTTAAATATAACATATGCCAAGCGAAGCAGCTTCCTAACATTTTGTTCTTAATAATAGAATATTATGAAACACCTGACACAGGGGTAACTTCTGCCAATATGTTTTGATAATTGTTTTGATATTAGTCTTGAAAATGTTTTATCCAACAATAATGCGGTATTCTCCACCTTTTATTAAAAGTAAGTTCATGTGTTTATCATGTTTTTGTTTTGTGCAATATAAAATATAAACACTAAATATAACACTAAGTTTTTATCATAAGAGTAAACATTAAATGACATATTTGTGCGTTTTACAAATTTATCTATATTTGTTAATTCAACTGAAAAAGGTATATCTTTTGATTCTCCATCAATTTCCATTCCAATATTATTATATTTAGAAACTCTTTGCGGTGGATCTGTGTGCTTTACTAGCAGTTTTAAAATTCATTCCTTGAATTATATTTTTATTTTTAAAAGGAATTGAGAATATTGCATTTATTTTTAATCCACTTTGTAGTACTAATGTATTTTTCAATTTTGTTATAACTTAACCTCTTATAGAATTAAGAAAATTTAATGGATCTTTAATGTTTTCAGTATTATTAATTCAAACATTTTTTCGCAACTTGTAACCCTGTTGTATTTTCTGAACTTTACTATTTTATTTAAATGTTTCTTTATAATTACTTATACATTAGAAAATGGTATATTAAATATACCTTCTTTCAACTAAAATTTTAATCAACAAATGTACCAGAAAATAAATTTAATAATTGTTTATTTCTTTATTCTCTTAGTCTAGGTTGATATGAATTATATAAAGTAATTATTTGATCTACTAAATTATATACATCACTTTTACTTAATCTGTAGAAATATGTAAATAATTAATTTTTACCTATGTCTTAAGTTTTTAGCTATTTTTAATTACTCCTTTAGACTTGTTTTGTTTAGAGACTCAAGTTGAATTGCTTCCTTTTTCACAAGTGTCTATTTATATACAAATTTTTTTAATTAACAAGTTTAATCTTATGGTGCTTTTTAAAACATCACATATATTTTCCTTATTTTTCGCATGTATTTTAGGAAATTTATATGATAAATGACTTTTATATTATTTTATTTTAATTTTCCCCCACATTTTCATTCATTATGAGGCAAATTATGATACCAATTTCTTTGATATTTTAACTATTTATCTCGATTTCTGAGTACTTATCTTTGTATAATTCTAAAATTTGATCTCAGTTTTCAATGTACATATTGATACAAATTCTTTACTTTGCATTTTCAAGTTTATGAAAGCATAAAATGTCCTTTAATAATTGTTTGCACCGCGAGCATTTCTTTTCAGTTTCCGTCTTTTATTTATATAGAAAACAATTTAATTTTTTTCAATGTAAGTACTAATTTAAAACAACGTACCAAATAATGGATCAACTATATTACTAAACTGCATAATTCATTTTGAAGTAAAAAGTTGATTAAGTTAGAAATGTTAAAAAGTGTAGTAGTCTTCAATTTATTTATAATCGACATGAAAAAAGATAAACGTTATATTGGATGATAAATTATAAATTTTTTTAAACGATAGTTAAAAAAAGCTAATTGGGAATTCTGTATGTATTTTAATGAATTTTATATAAATTCGGACGGCTCTAAACAGAACTCTGAAAAAAAATACTACCTTTTATTCCTTACGGTATTCCATATTTTTATTTAAATATCCATGGTATTTCATTTTAGATAAATTTTTGTAGTTATTTTTTACGTTATTGATTTTTGCCCTGGTTTTTATAAATTATTTTGAGAACGTCTTGAGGGGACTATATTATTAGATTTTAAATTTATGATATTTTTTGGTGAAATTGGAGAGTAGTTTTAATTTTTATATTATTGCGCTGATGATCTCGTATTGTAACTACTTATGTACCTATGCACTTATGATATAAATCTCGTTTATATCAAATTGTATATCGGTTTTGATATACACCAACACAAAACACCAACTAAATTCTTAAACTCAATTCGTGTTTATTGTATCACGTAGGACAACTGCACTCTTGTTGTCAGAGTTTATCATGAATAAAAAAAAGGCAATTATTTTTAATTATTTTCAAAACTTTCACCGATGATGAAACGAGTTACCATAACTTTAAATACTTTCCTTCATATCGTTCCAGTTAATCGGTAAAGTTTTGTGTACTTTAAAAGCGCTGTGAGTTTTATATTATAGAATATACCTAAAGCACTTAAAACTTTGAAGTTTTGGTGGAAATTACGAGGGTAAAGGACTGCTGAGAAAGCATTGGGCTTATTTGAAAACTTAGAACCTTGTGTAAGATTTTTAATGCCTTATAACCTTGTATTTACAATTGCCAGTGCAAAGATAAGATTAGAGAAATGTCATAGCTGTTGTCAAAAAGTGTCAAGTCTCTGTTTAGTTATCAAAAGTTACATACAGTACGTTAAAAGCCGAACGTTTAGGTCAGTGAACCAGTGTTTCTCTAATAAAAATTCTCTCTCTCTCTCTCTCTATCTCTCTCTCTCTCTCTCTCTCTCTCTCTCTCTCTCTCTCTCTCTCTCTCTCTCTCTCTCTCTCTCTCTCTCTCTCCTCTCTCTCTCTCTCTCTCCCTCCCTCCCTCCCTCCCATTTTCTCTGTCATTCTCCCCACTCACTTCCCTCCCCTTCTGTCACAAGTTACGTATAATCGACCAAATAAATCGGGCACTGTCATCATCCTCACTACACCTCTCAGAAAAACTAAGGACCACCGTTTCTCTGGTCGACCAAAATTATTTATTCCTCCCGTCTTATTGTTAACTGTCCTAGAAATTTGTTTTTTATTTGATACACAGGTTACCTCTACTTTCTCTTACTCAACAATCCTGTCATTTGTACCATGTATGTAGGTTACTATACAGAATCATTTAGGTTACCTCTCACGTTACTTAGTACGCCTTCATGTCTCCATTGTCTCGATTCACTTTCTTCAAAAATGTCAATTTTGCTCCTTGTACCTTACTGTTCTTATAATTATGTAACATTGAGTATCGTACTTCTTCTTCTGTTGTGTAAGCTGAATCCCCTGTTGTCCTTCTAGGGGATTCGCTATAGGTTTCTAGGTGGGTTTCAAGTCCCCCGTCCATCTCTTCTGTGGTCGGCTAGGATTCCGTTTTCCCTACGTTCTAGAATATCGCACTATTTTTATTAATCTATTGTCGCTTGCCCTGTCAACATGGTCATATCATTCTTTTTTTTCCTACTAACAAATTTGACTGTATCCTCTATGTGCACTGCCATCTCATGTTACTATTTCGTATCCTATTAAGTCTCGTTACTCCAACAAGTGTCCTGACTGTACTCCTTTCTTTCGTCCTTAACAGTCGCTTTGTTCTAATAATAGTTCAAGGTGGGTGTCAGCTCCGTAATTCAGCTTGTAAATCAACTTGTATATTTTTTCTTTACCTTTAAGTCTGATGCATTTATTTTTCTAGGTTACTAACATGTTTATCGTCAGCTAGTTTTACCCGATCAAACGCTCTTTTACACTCTACAGAACACATAACACCTGACTTGTTATATTCAATAGTGTTTTCAACTACCTGACAAACTATGAATGTAGCATCCCTAGTCAAATTATTTAGGCAAAATCCTTGTTATTTTTTTACATTTAAGTAGAGGGGTTCTATCGTTACTTTCATCAATAATATTTATGTTGTCATTAAGGGTGCTATACCTCGAAAAAGTTTTAAGCCACTCTATTGTCTATTCTTAAAAATTTGTATAATTATGAATAGATATATTTTTATATTTTTTCGCTGCGAAAAATACATAATGTTTTCATGTCTGGGGTTAGGAAGGAATGTTTTGGTTTTAAGTTTATTGTGTGAAGAAAACGATAACTAATTCATTAACCAACTTAAAAGAGGAGAAAGTTCGACATTCGCTCTTGCTTTTCATTTGTTTTGTGTATTTTTGCCAATTGTTCAAGAACAGCTAGACCGATTTTAATAGATCTTTTATTTGAAAAGGCATGTTTGTGCAGTAGTCCAATGGTATTTTAAATTAGTATTGGGCTATTACTGAGCCAATATCGACAGAATACTCTATTTTATACTCACCCTCGTGCTTTCAAAATTCAACAATACATGTTCGACTATCGATTAATGATATCTATCATATTTTCAAGAATTAATTTTCTAGGTAACTAATATTCTTTTATTTTTTAAAGGGGGTGAATTCGCGGTTGTCAAGTATTGTCTAGTACTGGTCAAATAAGAAATATGTACTGGCGATTACATAGGGTCTCTTTTTGGAACCTTTCAAAGAAAAATGTAAGGTAGGCCTACCATTTTTGTTGTTTATTTCGGACCTGGTTTTACATTCCTTGTGTGTGTCTCTCTCCTTAGGTGGATGAGGAAAATGTCAGGTTAAGGGACGTTGGAAGTCTGTTCAATTGGTTGCTCATATAGGCTACATTAAAATGCCCGCCGCATGGGCTTCCAGGAAACTGTAACCGTTTTGTCATAGTGTATTCCACATAAGATCAGTACATTCTCTGCTAGAGTACACCTCAAACTTATATCCGGGATAAACACCTGTAGCTGCCTGCACAGCACAAAAAGGGTCAAAGGTGCCGTGTTTACTCATGGCTTCTGCACATGCGCTGGCACTTCCATATCTGATATCCTCAGTATGTGTTCGTACTCCTGCCACCTGTCAATGGCATGACGTACAATTCGCCCATGTGCTGTTTGCCATGCCAATGAACACATGGACCGAACGCCAGGGACCGGAATAAGCGTTAGCCGTCATCCTGCATAGGAACAACAAGGAGTACGGCGAGCGATTCACTCTTTGTTTTGCCATAGCCTAGTGAATATGAAATTACTTAGAATATGAGATATATCTTGAGAAACGTGTATACTTACGAACATAGGCAGCAACAGTAATAAACTAGACAGCTGGGACTTAATAACAAAATATTATAGCTAACATGGAAATTTATTAAAGTTCCAGTTTTCCGTGGCGCATTCGCACGTTTACAACTGGCAGCCTTATGGCTTACAGTAATCTTATAAGATGCTGTCTCGGTGCGTGTTCTGCTACTACAGCTGTGCCGCTGGAAACGCAGCTGATATGGAAACCAGCTGTTTGCAAACGCTGACTGTTTTACAACTTATGTCTGGCCTTTCCAGCGCAATATTAGTTTTTTACTTTCCAGGGGCTAATAATTTATTAAGGACAGTTAGTTATATCATCTTCTCAGTAACTCGCTATTACAATTTTATGTTTATATTTTTTTAATACTTTCACGTATTTTATTAAAAAGCATATAATTTGTAAATAATTTTATAAATAGGAAAAATTACATAAGTGTGAGCAATTTTAGAGTTACTTTTGACTGTATTTTCTAACTTTTTTGAATTCATTCTGTTCTTATTTGTTCTAT
Organism: Magicicada septendecula; assembly: GCA_034769895.1. NCBI lineage: Eukaryota > Metazoa > Arthropoda > Insecta > Hemiptera > Cicadidae > Magicicada > Magicicada septendecula. The sequence goes on from CM068374.1 coordinate 157,898,845, forward strand.
TTGTTTTACTTTGTTCTCTGTTGTGTTGTTTCAGCTATTTTATCCCTTTTTCTCTTATCTCAAATACCTAAGTCTTTTATTATGTTATTTTCATGTTTTTTCGTAATCCTATAATTTTTTTCTCATCTTGTTTTTCATTTAGACTCTCACTTATCCGTTCATCACTAGATACTTTTATTCTACCAAGGGTAGAAGAGTAATTTTTCTCCTATTATATTTTGCAAGGAATTTTTAAACTTCTCTCCAAAATTATGTCTTATGTCATAATTTTTGAGATGTTCTTTTTATGAAATAATAATTATTAAAATAAGATATTTAACTTGATAGAGTTAAGCAGTTTGAGGAACTTTTGCGGATTAGTAACGTTTTGAAACACTTCATTGGCTTTTTCTCTAAATTTTCTGTGTAGATCAAATGAGATCAAACCACCTCCCATGGGAGGTCATGGGAGGATGAGAACATGGTAGTTCTCATGGGAGAATATATGGTCACGGTCAAAACATTTGCTTCTCTTCCGCTTTGGTATATTTGAATAAAACACAAGTTAGAAAAAAATATTTAATTTTCTTATTAACTGTTATTAACTGATACCAAGTACGTAAAAATGTTATTGTGTTAACAGGTCTACTGTTTAATGGTCTTGAAAACAAATTTTTAAGCTATAAAAAATGAATTGTACATTAAAATTTAATCCCTAAGAAATCCAATCAAAATATTTGTTTTAAACACTATGCGATGATATTTATTCAACATTGTTACCACTTGCAACGCAAAATTTAGGAGTATTACTATCGATGAAAAAAATAATATTTGTACTAAAACCGCTTCTTCCAAATAAAATTTTATGCAAGTTCAGTGTACAGTATTATTTATTATAAAATTTTTTGAGTTTACTTTTATGACTGAGTTGTAAACCTAAACTCGATTTATCATAAATAATAGAGCACTAAAAGAGTTACGAAGACTTGGATTGCCTGTATTTTTTACTTTTTAACCTAAAATTTACAATAATTAAAAAAAAACTTGTGTTCGAATAGTTATAAAATTTAGACTATAGGCTATATAGTGTAATTAAGTATGTTTTTTAACAATTTTATAGATTTATAAATTACACGCTTTAGTCATTACGAATAACATTTTTTCATCAATTTTATAAAAGAAGATTTTATTACTAATGAAAGATCGGATACACTTAGTTTTAGAGTTTCTTTTAGATCTTTTACTTTACGGTTAACAATAACCGATGTTTACGAAACGCTTACATTGATGTTTCCATGTATATCATTTTAAAAATAGTAAGACGGCTGACTATTATTTCCGTGTCTATCTATCTATACGACAATAGACAACATGTATATTATTGTGGTTAAAATTCTGGAAACCTTACTCGCTGGTAACACTATTTTTGTTGTTCCATTTCTACACTTCTGACACCACAGACGTAGGCGCAGGTCGCTAACATTGGTTTGCTCTATTATATTGCTCATACAGTTGTCAGATACTTTTCTCACGTGATTTTTAAAGTAGTTGTTATTTTGCTATTGTTTTCATTAACCAACAAGCTTTGTTGTTTACTGTTTTTGGGGCGAAGCTTGTGTGAGTCGTTATGCAAAAACGCACCACTTTGTTGTGTCGAAGATTTTCATTTTGTCACTTTGAAATTAGCCTACATTTTGTTTGTTTTCCGATGCAACGTCATCGATGCTGTAAGTTAAACTTACTACAAAAATATTTACACTACTGCAATGCAATATTCTATAGGCTAAGTCGGCTTTTTATGTAGGCTAACGTGTTTCAGTTGACTCCTTGGAGGTTTGTTTCATGACCGTTTTAATGAAATAAGTAAACATTTAGTTGGATTGTCTTCAAGCGTTACGTTGCCTTATAATGTCCGCTCTTGTCTTTTAGCGTAGGAAACGTTTTGGTTGTTTTCTTACAATTACCGGTTGATTCAAAGACTATATTTTTAGAATCAATAAATATAAATCAATATATGTAAACAAATTTTAAAACAACTACTATGCAATTTTTACAGCTAGTGCCGTTCCTCGCAATCTAACCTCTAGTGGCGTCTCCATTCCCAGGCTCCTTAATTAAACTCGTTTATTGTTCAATTTAAGTACTTGAATTCAATTTAAACTCCTGTGTTATTTAATTGCTTGAATTATTCATTTCCTAGTCTTACAAATACACTACACTCTCGTTTATCGGGCCTTCGTTTATCCGGAATTCCGGCTTATCCGGAATAAGTTTTCAAAATATTTTTTTTAACTTTACCGGTGAATTTTAAGATACCATTTGTGCTAAAAACAACCTGTTTTGTTATAAATTCAACGTTATATTCGTTCAGAGCTCAACAACATAAACGTATTTACTGTATTATGACCATTTTGAAGAAAATTAACATGAAAGATATAATTTATATGTCTGCTGTTGCGTGGGAAGATTTTTCTCAAAAAACATTAAGAAATTCTTGGAAAAAGCTGTCGCCATAAATGCCGGAAAATTGCGACGCTGAAACCACAGAAAGTGCCGAAAATGATCATCTTTCTGGAAATAAAGAGATTATTGTATTGTTAAAAGATATTTAAGGTTGTGAAAATGTTCAAGAGGAAGAAGTATCCGAGTGGTTAAATGTAGGTGTAGACCAATATGATCCCGGGGATCAATTCCTTTCTGAGGACGAGATCGTCGCTGAATGTTCTAAAATATCAAGCAACGAAAATTCAAGTTCCGGTGATGATGATCATGATGCGGATGACGTAGCAACGGTAATCAACCATTCAGAGGCTACTTCAATGCTGGACAAATTATTAAATTATTTGAGGGCCAAAGCGAGACAAACCCAGCAGAACTGTTACTTATAAAAAGACTCCGTGACAGTACAGCTAAGAAGAGAGAAACATCGCTAAAGCAGAAAATATAATGGACTTTTCGAAAAAGTAAAGACTTTGATCATTCATGTATGTATGAATATTAAATGTTATTAATATTTTTCTTGCTAAATTAAACTGTTAATTTTTAGAAATGCTACTACTGTACTGTACATATAATGTAGGCTATGTACAATGTCTAATGATAAATAAATTGTTTTCTTGTTTATACAGTATAATATTCTGAAATAGATTTTGTTTTTCCTTAAGATTTACTCGTACAATACAGTACAGTAGGCTATTACAGTTTGAATAAAGTTTTAAAAATAAAAACGCAACTTTTCTGTATAGCGGTAGTAATCATCGCCATTAGTTTGGTTTATCCGGAAAGGGTTCGGTCCCATTAATTCCGGATAAACGAAAGTGTAGTGTACGTATTATATCTTTGGGTAATATGTCAACCCGCAGATACTTGTAGCACGTGATCTTCATACACGTTTTGCTATCTAAACTTTCCTCCTAAGCACTCTTTGCAACTGTCATATAATCTGATGTTGATAATAATGGTGATAAAGAACAGCCACCGTTCCTCAGTGGGAAGGAAAACATGATTGTCAATAACAATTGAATACATAGTTTCATTTACTATTGACCAAGGTGCATCAGTGTTACAGTGAAAGTTTAATTGTTATTAAGTGACTAATATAACGTCAAAAAAATGTTGTATATTAAATCAAATTACGCCTTACGTACTAATCTAGCCTTTAACGACGTGATAGTAGACCAACGTCACATTTAGGACACAAGTAACTTCACTGTAGATGTAATGCACACTGTATCCCACAGGTAAGTCGGATACCTTTTTTGAACGATTTTTTTTCTGAACGGTGCTAATGTGATAGGACTAGATGTGTTAGAAAACAAATGATTACTATTTAGCTTCTCAGCTTACTTTTTTAATGAGCTTGTTTAAATGAGCATTGAAAGGATTCCAAGACTGTTTTTTTTTCAGAAAACGGAACTCTATTTTGTAATAAAAAGGACATAAAGTAACAGGCAATAACAAAAGCTGTTATTATGTTGCCACTGTAGGATTGATAAATATATGAGTAAAGTAACTATAGAATATAATACAATAAACATTTGTAAAATTTAAAATATTTTCAAAAGAAAAGTTTAAGCTACAAACTAAAAATTGATTTTCCGTTATCCTCCCACATTTCTGAAATGATTTTATGTCTTATACAAAAAATCTACATAAATAAAAGGCTATGTTCGTATGTGTGTGCCCTATAGACTCAAAAACTACTCGACCGATTTCGCTGAAAATTTCACGGTTTGTTCTTATTAGTGCCAGGAGTGTTTACAGAGTCGTTTGAATGAAATCCGATAGGTAGCGCTGTTTTCTTTACAGTGTTAATTTAGTGCCAAGAGTGTTTATTTGTTGCATAACAATGGCACTAAAACGACAAAATATTGGTCGTCGCACAAATAGAGCCAAGAGAATGAGAGAAGAAAGAAGAAATGAAACAGAAGAAGAAACAACACAACGAAATGAACGAAATAGATTACATATGTCACAGTCACGTGCTACTGAATCATCACAACAACAACAAGCACGAAATGAAGCAAGTCGAGTAAGAATTAGAGAATTAAGACAAAATTTGTCATATGCTGATAGAAATGAACAACGTGAAAATGACCGATTACGCATGCAAATGAATCGATTGCATCAATTGGTAACACTTGATCGTATTGCATTTCAGTATAATTCTGAAATTGAATATAGCTTGCATCCAGTTGTTGTTGTTGAAAGTGTGAATAAAGTTTGCACACATTGCAAAGCATTAAAATTCAAAAATGAAGTACCTGGAATATGTTGTTTGAATGGTAAAGTTAAATTGACAGTATTGAATGCACCACCTGAGCCATTGTTCTCATTGGTTGCAGGTACTACAACACAATCGAAGCATTTTTTGAATAACATACGAAATTATAACACATGCTTTCAAATGACTTCGTTTGATGCAACGAATGTAATAACTGACAATTATATGCCAACATTCAAGATTCAAGGTCAAATCTACCATAAAGCAGGCTCTTCGTTACCATTTCCGGATGCTGAACACAAATTTTTGCAAATTTATTTCATTGGAAATTCAAATGATCAAGTAAATCAACGTTGTGGAATTAACAAAGCCACAAAAAGAGAAATAGTTGAATCGTTGCAAAATTTATTTCATTGACACAACGAATTGATTAAATTGTTCAAAACAGCCATTGAACAAATGCCATCCGATAACCACAAAATTGTGATTCGAGCTGACAAAATACCTGTTGGGCAACACGCAAGAAGATTTAATGCTCCAACAATCGATGAAGTGGCAATAGTCATTGTTGGAGAACAATTTGAATCACGCGACATCGTACTTCATCGCCGAAATGATCGTCTTCAACGTGTTGCAGAAACTTACCGCTCCTATGATGCATTACAATATCCAATATTGTTCTGGGAAGGAGAAGATGGATATCATTTTAACATCAAAATGATAAATCCAGCAAATGGTAATAAATAAATTTAATTAAATAATAATAAATTAATTATTAAAAATAATTAATTAATCACTTTTTTAATTCTAGGTGAAGAAACAAACAAAAAAGTCAGTGCTATGAATTACTATTCATACAGATTGATGATTTGTGAACATGAAGAAAATCACATTTTAAAATGTCGTCAATTGTTTCATCAATACATTGTTGACATGTATGCAAAGATTGAAAGTGAACGTTGTTATATATTCGCATGAATCAGAAAAAACTACGCTCTGAAGAATACATACATTTGCGTGATGCAATAAACAATGATGGCAATGTCAATGATATTGGGAGAATTACAATATTACCAGCAACATATACAGGCAGTCCACGACACATGCATCAATACGCACAAGATGCAATGTCATTTGTTCGTCAATACGGTAGTCCAGATTTGTTCATTACATTCACATGTAATCCGACATGGACTAAGATCAAAGAACATCTATTGCCCGGTCAATCGTCAGCAGATCGTCATGACATTACTGCACGTGTATTCAAGCAAAAATTGAAATCATTGTTAAACATCATGTGTTCTGAGAGACACGTTGCTGGATGTATTCCATTGAATGGCAAGAAGAACTCGGATTACCGCACGCCCATTTTGATTTGGTTGAGCAATAAAATTACACCCGACGAGATTGATAACTTGATTTCAGCTGAAATTCCCTATTCAACTGTCAATCCTGAATTGTTTGAAATTGTCACAAAAAATAGGATTCATGGTCCATGTGGTGTTCACAACATGAATTTACCATGTATGCCTGATGGAAAATGCACAAAACGTTATCCAAGAGCATTGCTTCCAGAAACTATTACTGGCAATGATAGTTATCCACAATATCGTCGTCGATCAACCGATCAAAATAGTAAATCGATAATTTTAAAAGTCAGAAACGAAGACATTGAAGCTGATTGGGTTGTGCCATATTCACCACTACTATCAAAAACGTTCAAAGCACACATCAATGTTGAATAGGGTGGGCCGAAAAAAGTCAACTTTATCCGATCAAAAACGGGTATGCCTCAAAAGTTGTATTTTAGATCTAGGAAGAACACCATAAAATATTAAGCCCGAAAAATAATATATTCAGTCTGCGCAATTGCCTTAAAAATTCAATTTTTTACCAAAAAAATGAGAATTTCCGAAATTTTTTTTATTAACTTCTTGAAGGTGGACGAAGATTGGGTGATGCTTAAAGTTATGCTAAATGTCACCACATATAGCTAAAAAAATATTGAACCCGTAATATAACTTCTTTAGTGTGCGCAATGCGCATAAAGTGCAATCACTGTGGCAGAAATCATCAATTCCGGTAGTCTCACAGAACAATGAAAGACATGTTGAAAAAAAGCATAGATATTATGCAAGGCTTAAACAAATCATTTGAAAGAGACCAATACAAACATAATTTTAAAAAACGTCTCTCAGAGTTTTTGGAAAATCTAGTAAACTACTTGATGTCTGTGCTTGTAAGTGTAGTGATTTAAGCTCTTGCAACTGTGTGAATTTTTAACAGACCAAGGAGCAGATCGGCTGATGATGATAGGAAACATTGATGGCAAAATTACATCACGCATTCGAAAAAGAGAAGCCAGGAAACAAAAAGAGCATTCTACTAGACAAAGTAAGATACAAAAAGAAAATGATGATTCTGTTGAACCAGAAAGCTACTCCGATCTTGACTCGGATGAATGTCCTGATGCAGATCAAATTGTTTGTCCACAAAACTCTTCTCAAACAAACACTAATGTGCAAACTAGATTAAATATAAGCACTTTTGCTAGAACTTGTGACAGATACGGGATATCAGACAAGCCTGCAGCTTCTTTGGCGTCAGCATTGTTAATAAACATTAGCATGAATGGTGATGATGAATTTACATCTACAGCTACTACAAAAATAAAGTCAGACGTGAAAGAGAGAAAATCCGCAGCCAGATATTAAATATTAAATGATTGTAGTGAGGAAACAGTGTTGCAAGCTTTGTATTTTGATGGTAGAATCGATAAAACTTTATATAGAGAGACAAGTGAAGATGGTAAAAAGCACCGGCGAGTACGTCAAGAACACCACTTATCACTCATACAAGAGCCTGGTTCAAAATATATTGGACATATAAAATCCTTATCAGGAAAAGCTGTTGACATTGCTAACTCAATTTTAGACTATATGACTGAGAAAAACATTAGTTTGTCCGAGCTTGTTTGTGTTGGATGTGATGGTTGTCCAACAAATATTGGAAAAAACAATGGCGTTATCAGTATCCTGGAAAAGAAACTCGGCAGACCACTTCAATGGGTAGTATGGCAGCTGCATACAAACGAGCTTCCGCTTAGACATCTTTTTGAATGTTTAGGTGGCGAAACATCTGGTCCTAGCGGTTATAGTGTCCCCATTGGGCGAGCCGTAGTTAACTGTCACAAGTTACCACCTGTAAAGTTTAGACCGATCAAGAGTCCTGTTGAAGAATTATTTCCTGGTCTAAAAAAAGAATTGAGCACAGATCAGAAATACATGTTTGACATATGTAGAATAATTTCCGTTGGAGAATGTCCACCTGGGTTCGGAGGTGGAAGTCCAGGAATGCTGAATCATGCCAGATGGGTAACTACTGCCAACCGGATTTTGCGACTGTATATTGCTTCAGATTCACCATCACAAACATTAAAAGAAATGACAAACTACGTTGTGAAAGTGTATGCTCCAAGCTGGTTTACAATAAAATATAATCCAAAACTGAAAGATGGAGCAAATAATCTGTGTAAAATGATACAATTTTTGTCATACATGCAAGATAAGCACAAGAAAGTGGTGTATAACTGTTTACAAAACAATGGTTACTTCGCACACCCAGAAAATGTGATAGTTGCAATGCTAACTAACTGACAGCAGAAACAATCCGGCAGCTCGCCATCAGACGAATCATGGCAGCTCGAAATAAGTCGAACATTGCAGAATCTACTTGTGTTAGGCAGTTCAAGATTCCAAAGATAAACTTTTCTGCCAAGACTACATTGACATGATCTTGTGGCAATATATAAATGTAACAGAACTACCTGTAACAATGCATTTATCAGAAGAAGATCTAAACAGAATCCAGGCAAATGGTGTCTCTGACATAAGTAAAATTGCCATCACACACTCAAGCTGTCGAAAGGGCAGTCAAAGAAGTGACAAAGTCATCTCAACAAGTTTGTGATTAAACAAATAGGGACGGAGTAATTAGAGCAAGATTGATGGACAGAACAATAAGACCAAAGTTTGAAACAAAGAAGGAATTTAAGGCTTAGAGAAGTTAGCGTGCTCTCATGGTTGGGTGGTTGGGAGGGCACGTGTGGGACTCGACATGCAACCATCACCTCGTGGTGAGTCCTGGGTAGTTCTGTTTGAAATAACGAAAAGTTGCATAGTGTTTACTGTTTATGACATAGAGTTTGAAACTAAACTGTGTGATTATTAAATAATTAAAGAACTAATAAGATAAACTACACCAAAAACGTACTCTTTTCGAAATTCTCAAAAAATCTGTAAAATTTAGGGCTTCTGCGCAAACAAAAGAAGTTATATTACGGGTTCAATATTTTTTTAGCTATATGTGGTGACATTTAACATAACTTTAAGCATTACCCGATCTTTGCCCACCTTCAAGAAGTTAATAAAAAAATTTCGGAAATTCTCAATTTTTTGGCAAAAAATCGAATTTTTAAGGCAGTTGCGCAGACTGAAGATATTATTTTTCGGGCTTAATATTTTACGCTGTTCTTCCTAGACCTAAAATACAACTTTTGAGACATACCCGTTTTTGATCGGATAAAGTTGACTTTTTCGGCCCACCCTAATATTGAATATTGCAATTCTGTAAAATCCATCAAATACATTTGCAAATACGTCAACAAAGGAAGTGATATGGCTGTTTTTGGAGTATCAAGTGAGAATGGATCTGTTGATGAAATCAGTCAGTATCAAATGGGACGGTATATTAGTAGCGATGAACCAGTGTGGCGTATTTTGTCATTTTCAATATATGAACGACATCCAACAGTTGTTAATTTGCCAGTTCATCTCGAAAATGGGCAACGTGTTTATTTTACAACAGAAAATGTACGAGAAAGAGCAGGAAGACCACCACCAACATCAGTAACTGCATTTTTTTCATTATGCCAAACTGATACATTTGCCAAAACATTGTTATATTCTAAAATACCAACATATTTTACTTGGAATGCATCAAAAAAAGGATTTCAACGACTCAAACAAGGAAAAGCAGTTGAAGGTCAACAAGATTTATTTTCAACAGATGCTTTGGGAAGATTATATACTGTTCATCCAAATTATGCAGAATGTTATTATTTGCGTTTGTTATTGGTTAACGTTCGTGGACCAACATCATTTCAAAATTTAAGAACAGTTGATGGTCGTTTGTGTGCAGCATATCGAGAAGCATGTCAAAAATTGAATTTACTTGAAAACGATGCACATTGGGATAGTTTACTTGCTGACGCGTCAATTTCTGCTCATCCAAATTAAATACGTACGTTATTTGCAATCATATTATCTACATGTTTACCATCAAATCCAAAGGAATTATGCGAAAAATATAAAGATTTTATGACTGATGACATTCTGCATCGACTACGTATAAGATGTTTAAACCGCGACATGCAATTCACACCGGAAATGTATAATGAAGCTTTGATTTTGATTGAAGACAAATGTTTGGCAATCGTTAATAAACCACTAGCACAACTGGGAATGACATCACCTAATCGGTTGGTAAATGACATATTTGATAGTGAATTACAACGCGAACAATCCTTCGACATCAATGAATTGATTGTATTTGTACAATCAAATATTCAAAAATTACTTCAACAACAAAAACGAGTTTATGATACGATAATGCGAGCAATAAATGATCAAAGTGGTGGAATGTATTCCTTGGATGCACCAGGTGGCACAGGAAAAACATTTCTCATTTCATTGATATTGGCAACCGTACGTTCTCAAAATAATATTGCATTGGCAATCGCATCATCTGGAATTGAGGCAACTTTATTAGATGGTGGTCGACAAGCACATTCAGCACTTAAATGGCCATTGAATATGCTATACATTGAAACACCAACATGCAACATTTCAAAACCATCAGGAATGGGTAAAGTACAGCAACAATGCAAGTTAATTGTATGGGATGAATGCACAATGGCGCATAAAAAATCGTTGGAAGCTCTGGATCGAACATTGCAAGATTTACGTGGAAACGAACAGCCATTCGGTGGTGCGCTAATATTATTAGCAGGTGATTGTCGTCAGACATTACCTGTTATACCACGTTCAACACCAGCTGATGAACTGAATGCGTGTTTAAAAGCATCAAATTTGTGGAGACACGTTAATAAATTTACATTGACGACAAACATGCGTGTTCAATTGCAAAACGATGCTTCTGTAGAACGTTTTGCAAAACAATTATTGGATATTGGAAATGGCAAAATTACAATTGATGAATCAACAGGCTGCATTAAATTACCAACCGATTTTTATAGTATCACACACTCAAAAGAAGAATTGATTTAATGCGTATTTCAAGATATCACACAACATTACAAAAGTCATCAATAGTTAAGTGAACGTGCAATATTAGCTGCAAAAAACGTGGATGTAAATGTTATTAACATCATTATTCAACATGTGTTACCAGTCGAAACATATGCTTATAAATCAGTAGATACTGTTATGAATCAAGATGAAGCAGTAAATTATCCAACTGAATTCTTGAATTCACTTGATTTAGCTGGATTGCCACCACACATCATAAATTTAATGATTGGTGTTCCTATCATTCTTCTTAGAAACATTGAGCCACCCCGTCTTTGCAATGGTACCAGATTGGCAGTCAAGAAATTGTTAAAAAATGTCATCGAAGCAATAGTTTTAACTGGCAAATTCAAAGGAGAATATGTGCTGCTACCACGCATAACAATGATTCCAACAGATATGCCATTCCAATTCAAACGATTGCAATTTCCAATTAAACTGGCTTTTGCAATAACGATAAACAAATCACAAGGTCAATCGTTGCAAGTATGTGGATTGAATTTGGAGAATCCATGTTTTTCTCATGGTCAATTATACGTTGCATGTTCCCATGTAGGAAAACCAAGCGATTTGTTTGTATATGCGCGAAATGGAATCACCAAAACGTCGTAAATCCAAGAGCATTGCAGTGATCTTGAAGGTAAATAATTCATTAATTTCAATTTATTTAATTCAAATAAAATTAATATTGAATTGATATTGTACATTTTATTGTTTTCGTAAAATATCCAGATGGCGCTAAAGCTGAAGAAGAAGAAAAAAACAATATCAAAAACAAAACAGCAATGAAACAGAAAAAAATGAATTATCACAAACCATTCAATTCATGTCATTTTAATTGAATAAATGAATTGATATCGAACTTCAATTGTATGTATTTAATTCATATAATTATATACTCAAATTTAGCAATAGCGAAGCATTGCCGGGTCCGCTAGTTGTCTTATAAAAAGTAATACTTCGTTGGTCTTCGTCATATTTTACATTTTTAAAATAAGTCATTCTGCCCTAAACTTATAATACTGACAATTTCTGGTGCGCCAATTTTATTGATTCTCACTATTTTATCCAATTTTGTTTCCTCATTCACATTCGTCAAATCCTTATTACCATTTTCAGACCCTCTGCTTGTGGTGAAGGTATCTTAAGCTTTTATTTTATATTTATTTTTTTTTTCCAGTGATAAATATATTGTTATCTGTTTTATATATTCATATATATTCATACACTTACTTTTTAATTTTTCAATTTATCACTTTATCACTTACACTTGCCAGCTTGAACTCTTTAAAACAGTTTATCACACACACACACACACACACACACACACACACACACACACACCTGCCAGTTATATCTGTACTGACCCTGCCTTTTCTTCTCAGTAAAAACTTCCATTGGTTTCTGTCGGCTCATCGTCCTTCTGAAAGTTTCATATTTTCCGTAGTTTGAGTTTCTTCATCTCTACACGACCTGGGAGCTCACACTGATCGGCTCTTTAATATACAGTATAAACCCGATCATGCGGAGTATATTTAATAGCTTGGGGATTATCCGTGGCGTAAAAATTAAGATAAAAATGACAGAAGTTAATTAGTAATATTGGAAGAAAGACATAACAAATTGCTGCCTAGAGACTCTCTCACGAAACACAGCTAACGTTGGAAATTTGGTGGACTATGTAGAGGAAGCAGGGGCGAAATGAGTTAGCCTATAAATTAATTTTGATATAGTTGCGTAGATCTTTGAAATGAAAGAAAGAACGATAAGAAAACAAAAATGGTTTTAGCGTTTGTCGGTGACTGTTTGAACCGAAGTTAAAAATCACAGATTAATTTAGTTTGGTATATAGTTCTAACAATAATATGAGTAGAATTTTGTAATATTGAGCTACGGAAAATTTATTTTTATTCTGTCCGATATAAGTAACGTATTCTACCTTTTATTTATATGAGAATTTGAAAGTTTTTCTTTGTAGACAAGTAAATGTTAAATACCAATTTTTCATCTTTTATTATTAGCTTTGGAAGAAATTAAGGAGTTCCAGGTAGGATTGGCCACATTCATTGATAGTAGTAAGGTTACGCTTCAGCAGCACTCTATTTCCGCAGGATATTATTTCAAGAATTTATTTCCACAGACTGAGTTGATTTGGGGCTTGAAAAGGTTCCTTGATTCTATGATGCACACAGCAATAAAAGCTTTCTGTCTTAAATATTATTATCAGAATGATCACTGTTGCACACCACTATATAAAAATTATTCCGATTAGCGCTTTCAAGCTTCACAGCCCATCGTTAGATCGAAATAGACAGGAAATATGTAAAAACAAACCCTTCACCCCTCTCCCCACCCTGTTCACACACAACAAGCTATAAATTAATGACCCTTCCTCACCCCCTAAACCCTGTCCCATTATCTGTACAATTACATATTTTTCTAGCAAATTCCTTGTGTTTCAGTGTGTGTGTGTGTGTGTGTGTGAATCCTTTTAAACTACCCTCTTCCTCTCCACACACGTGGGTCAGTCACACACCCTTATTTTAAAACAACCAATTAGTACTATGCAATATAATTCTTAATCTTATCTCTCTGTCCTCTCTCATTTACTTTTTAATCATGTTATAAAATATTTCTTCATTATCAAATTTAATTTTAATATTAAATAAATTGTCTAACCCTTTTTCTCTTTCTTTCAATATTTCTAACTCCTCTCTAAGCTTCCTTTCAACTGTGTTATTTACTACTTTTACAATTTCGTATTCTTCCAAAGGATTAACAAACTTATGGTTGTCTTCTATGAAATGTCTTGCATATAACGAATTGGTTGTTCTATTACCTTCTCCACGTTTGTGGTCAGACAACCTGCATACGAATTTCCGTCCTGTCTCACCTAGGTACACTTTGTTGCAGTCTTTACATTTTAATTTATAAATTCCGCTTTTCTGTAATACTGGAATTTTTTCTATATTCTTATTCCTTATCTTATCAAATACCGTTTCACATTTTTTAATAGCTATATCTACTCCATATTTATTAAAACAATTTTATAATTTTTCTAGTATGTGAACCTATGTATGTCAATGTCCCTGCATAATTCTTTTGTTCTGGTTCTATTTTAGCTTTTTGTATGTTAACCCTTTTCATAACTTTATCCACTATGTTGGTGTTATAATTATTATTCCTTACAATTCCCTTTATCGTTTTTAACTCCCTATCTTTTGATTCGGTCTCTTTTAAACACTTCTGAGCTCTGTAACAAAATGAATTGATTGCCGCCATTTTATATCTATATGGGTGGTAAGACTCTCTTGGTATAATTATATCAGAATACGACTCTTTCCTAAATATCCCAAACTGTAGTTTCTCATTATCTTTAATTTCTATGTTTAAATCTAAGTAATTTATTTTCTTACCTCCTATCTCTTCTTTAAATTGTAAGTTTTTATCCTTATTATTTACCTCATTTATAAACTCATGCACTTCTTCTATGCTTTCTTCCCAAATTACTAATACATCATCAACGTATCTAGACCATAATTTTATATTGTCTTTATACTTAGTGGAAGTTATTAATTGCTTTTCAAAATCATTCATGTATATTTCAGCAAGAATAGGGGATAATGAAGACCCCATAGGTAAACCTTTTTTCTGTATATAAAACTTGTTATTAAACCTAAAATAGTTCTGATTTACACATTCTTTAATTACTTTCATCAACTGCTTTTTATACCTGTATTCTCCCATATTATTATCGTTTATTAACTTAATAACTTTATTTACTGTGATATTGGTAAACATGTCCATAACGTCCAATGATATCAATTTTGTATTTACATTAATCCTAATATTTTCTAATTTTTCTATCAATTTTACATTATTCTCTATGTTGTATTTTGTCCCAAATTCATATTTATCTTTCAGTACTCTGCTAACTTCCTTGATAATTTATAAATAGGTGCATTAATAAAAGAAACAATCGGTCTAATTGGTTTTCCTTCTTATGTATCTTAACCTGACTTTTAAAAGTTGGTGCTGTTGGACTACTTTCCAATAAATAGGGTTGAGGAAGTGGGTAGTTTAAAAGGATGCACACACACACACACACACACACACACACACACACACACACACACGGAAACACAAGGAATTTACTAGAAAAATATGTAACTGTACAGATGGTGGGACAGGGTTTAGGGGGTGAGGAAGGGTCATTAATTTATAGCTTGTTGTGTGTGAACAGGGTGTGGGAGAGGGGTGAAGGGTTTGTTTTTACATATTTCCTGTCTATTTCGATCTGACGATGGGCTGTGAAGCTTGAAAGCGCTAATCGGAATAATTTTTATACAGTGGTGTGCAACAGTGATCATTCTGATTGTGATTTCAACCACTAACACAAATTTCTTCATTAAATATTATTCTGATTAATTACGAGTATATGTTTAAGGTCCTTATATTGATACAACGTAAGTTTCCCCCAAGAATTTACTAAACAAGTAAACGGATGATACTGGATTTTCATTAATCGTAGACTTTTTCCTTCAATTATTCCAAATTATAGAGAGATAACTCTAAACATAATTTGGTTTGGTTTAACCACACAGAAATACCTACTCAAGTAGCAATATGCAAAGCTATATTATTAAACTAGGTGTCAGTGTTTTGTTACAATCCCTGTTCGTTGAGTCATTTACTTTGTCAAGTCTCTTTGTGGCAACTCCACCATGGTAACGTCTGTGCGAGTACGGCGATTAATTAAATTACTATCATTTGTTAATTGAACAACTGTTTTCTTCTGTACACAGCTAGCGGCCCCACGTGCTGCTAGCGCTCGAAGCAACAAACGCCTTATTTATCTTAACGTGATGCTTATCAGATTAAAGCGACACAATAATCTCTCTCCTCCCTTTCTCTCTCTCTCCCTTTCTCTCTCTCTCTCTCTCTCTCTCTCTCTCTCTCATCTCTCTCTCTCTCTCTCTCCTCTCTCTCTCTCTCTCCTCTCTCTCTCTCTCTCTCTCTCTCTCTCTCTCTTCTTCTTCTTCTTCTTCTTTTAGAAATAGGAGTAAACTCACGATTTACTTTCAAGTGTTCGTACACATTACATATAATTTATTTGTCTCTTGTATTCTTTTATACAAAAAATATCGTTGTATAGTTGTAACGCTGAAATTCTCCTTTTCTGGATTCAAACATTAACAATTACGAACAGTGTCCTCAGATATAAGTGTATCTCTTCTTCCTGGTTTCCGGAGACACGTTTCTGGACGGCAGCAGATATTTTGTCTCACAAAATGTTCTTATCCTCGTGCAATTTTCCTTTATACATTACTAGTTAAACGGGGAACTATTACTTTTTTGTATATTTAACTAGAGACAGACCACAATTCTCAACATTGTTAAACAACAATACCCTATAGGACGTTTAATGGAACTGTTTGTCATCTCCATCGTATGCCGTTGATGTGACAGTCCCGAGAGCAAGAGGGTGCCCTATCCTTTACGCTTCCAGCCGCCCTCCTTTGAGCCGTTGGCGCTTGGTAAAAAGGAATCTCCTTGTCCCGAAAAATGCTTGATCACTGTACTCGTTAGGCGCTTGCTTATATAGACCCAATACATGTTAGCTAAACGTTGTCCCCTCTCTACCAAGGCGAGGTGAAACAACTGCCTCTATGCACCGTAATGTGTTA
Organism: Magicicada septendecula; assembly: GCA_034769895.1. NCBI lineage: Eukaryota > Metazoa > Arthropoda > Insecta > Hemiptera > Cicadidae > Magicicada > Magicicada septendecula. Next base: position 157,915,602 of record CM068374.1, read on the forward strand.
CCTTTGTTTCTTTGCCTTCCCGGGTGTATCAACAAGATATTGTATCTGGTTCGCTGAGTCTACCACACGCAAAAATATCCAGCCCGTTTAATTAAGCTTCGCGTGTTTCGTTAAATAGATTTTCGTTGTCACATTACATATCTCTACAAAAATTCTTTGTTAAAACGCCTCTTCTCGTAGTTTCCGCACTCTTGTTTGAAATGAGAACATTTTATATAGCATATGGTCTCTCCCGTACACCTCGCGTTCTTAGGGGCAGTAAACTGAGTCAACGTGTCACTGAAACAAATCTGACATGAGGGGGCCCAAAGTGGGGAATACGGAGCACGTGCGAGTAAGAAGTACAGTGACCTATCATATACTACTACTGTAAAGTTTGTTTGTATGTTTCATTGTCGGGCTAACGTCAGAATCTGTTGATCCAATTTTAGAAATTCTTTCGCTACGTGTTTTTGAAGTTTAAAAATGGTTTAGACATATGTTTTAGGCAAAAGTTAAAAATACATGAGATGGCACAAAACATAACAAAAATAAAACGTATAATAAGAAGGGAATAAAATAAGGTACTATAAAACGAAAACCCTTCTAGATACAAGCAATGTTGAACGTGAAGTTTTGGGAGGAAATCTCACAGGAGTTGTGTTCGTGTATAGCATTCGTATCTAAGACATGGACTGTTACAATAAAGAAAATTCCATGAGATGGCACAAAACCGCAACAAAAATTAAACGTATAATAAGAAGGGAATAAAGTAAGGTACAATTAAACGAAACTCCTTCTAGATACAAGCAATATAGACATAAAGTTTTGGAGAAATCTCACAGGAGTTATGTTCGTGTATAGCATTCGTATCTAAGACATGGGCTGTTACAATAAAGAAAATTCATGAGATGGCACAAAACGCAATAAAAATTAAACGTATAATAAGAAGAGAATAAAGTAAGGTACAATTAAACGAAACTCCTTCTAGATTACAAGCAATATAGACCATAACGTTTTGGGAGAAACCTCACAGGAGTTATGTTCGTGTACAGCATTCGTATCTAAGACATGGACTGTTACAATAAAGGAAAATTCATGAGATGGCACAAAACGCAACAAAAATTAAACGTATAATAAGAAGGACTAAAGTAAGGTACAATAAAACGAAAACCCTTCTAGGTACAAGCAATATAGACGTGAAGTTTTGGGAGAAATCTCACAGGAGTTATGTTCGTGTATAGCATCATATCTAAGACATGGACTGTTACATAAAGAAAATACAAGTGCAGAGGTGAGACTGAGATTTGCTGGGCAAGTACAATAATTGAATCTTGGATAGTTAAATTGGATAATAAGAAAGCTTTCAGAAGAGTAATTAAAAACGTGGGAATTTTGAAAGTCGTACTCAATAGAAACCGGAAGTCAATAGAGTATATAACGAGACACAGTGACAACAATGTTATTTATTAAAGGATGAATGGAAATAATAACATAAAGTGAAAGGTCACAGTTAATGCATCTTGTGATGAAGGAGATGAAGGTTACGAGTTACCAGGACTTAAAAAATATGCTAACGGTAGGGAACTCAGATAGTTAATTATAATCTCTCAGACTGAAAGCCAAAGAAATGAACAGATAAAATTGTGAATTGAAAAAAGTGTGTGCAACATGACTTACTATAAAACATAAGAAGTTTACAAGTTTGAAGCAACGCTTCCAAGCTGTGCTTCCTTAAAGTATATCCAAGTGGTCCTTAAAGAGGTTAGAAAATGTAAATAAATAAAATAAATTTCAAAAGAGGAAGGTTAACATTTGTAGACTCAACATACATGCTTTGAAAAATTTGCTCACCTGTACTGTCTTACTGTGATATTGTTTCTCTTTCATGCACTTAAGGAATCATTTATTCCTTTAAATTAGTAGAAGTATAAAAATATCTAACAAAACAAAGCTTACCACTTAACATGCCCAAAAAATTGTCATCCATCGTGCCCCACACTATCACAGTGATCAACCAAATAAAGGCGTTAGTGAAATTTACTATGTTTTCTTGACATTTTGTTTCCTGAAAATGCTCAAAGTATTTAAGAACTTCAAATTAAAAATTAATAATTATCTAAAAAATGACATAGTATGTTCAGACTTTGAACTGTTAAACCTCTGTATTGTAATTACTGCACTGCGACACGCGCAGATGACGTCACGTTTTTCTTATCTATCGTCTACAGCCGGCGCAGTTCAGCTGTCTGTAGCGAAATTTTCGTTAGTTCTTCACTAGGCTCCGAGTCAATCACTCCTAATATTCCCGGCCGCGGCTACTGGCTTTCATTTTTTAACTATTATTATGTGCAGCATGCACTAATTGTACTTGGCGATCTTTGCTTATTCATCATGTCTTTCGACTTCTATTATTAATCAACTAACGGGCGTCATGGCGTGTAAACTTCTGCGCGTGTCAGCAACAGTATCCAAATTCAATAGCTTTCAATAAAAGATTATCATATAAAAGTTATACAGTCCACTTCTATTTACTTTAAACAGCCCTTTTCATTCAGCGTTCCTGGAATAACTCGAGAAGACTTCAAGAGCTTCCAGCACGCAACATAGTACAATAAATAAAAAACATAACTGATACACATAGTTTACCGAAATAGATTGAGGAAGAATTTTTCAAGTTTAATAGAACGTTTGTGGAAAAACTAGCAACTCAACCACACATGTAAAATATATTGGAGGTATATCTTAGTAGATAATCTATCAGAGAAAAGATATGTTTTTTATGAATTAGAGCTAGAGTCTAGGCCTATCTATATTGGTGTGTGTGTGTGTGTGTTTGCCGTCAGCTGGGAAACTAAACAAGAACTCTGCGTAGTAACAGTTACATTGTCCTAATTGTGTATAATGTGGCTAAAATCCTGCCCTAAACTATCAAGTTAGGTGTCTATTATAGTTAAGAATCGGATTTCGTCCAGCTTTTATTCAACTATCCATAGTCTGTAAGTTGCAAATCCCCGTGGGGCAATAACATTTTCCTAAATGCTTTTAAATGGAATATGTAAATATCAAAGTACACAGGGCTTGACTATAAAATACTCCAAGTCGTGCCTTTCAATTTAGCTGTAGACGTTCGGATTATATTGTTATAGTTAATTTGTTTAACGCTTAAGCAAAACATGTTTTAAAACAGTAAAACATATTTTAACGTGGGTCAATTTCAACGGTCTCAGTAACACACACAAAGTCTTAACATATGCAAACAAGAATGTTATACAGTCTCTTCTGCCAGGTGGCCAGGTGTTTACCTAATAATTATATTAACTAGGCCTACAACACCCAAGTAAGAATTCTGACTGCTGTTAAAAGACGGCGTGCTAGGATAATTTCCTTTCACGTTGCTGTATGTATCGTATTTCAGTAGCGCTGAGACGAAAGTAAGGGAATACTTCCTTTCCTGTGTGTGGTTTACGCGTTGTGAACATCTTTCCCCACAAACATTCTACTTTTAAAGTTATAATTACATCCTGTGTTGCGTTGCTGAGGCTCTCAAGTTTCACCCTTTCTCATGTTTTGTGCAGCCTACTAAAGACTTTCTGTATTACCTACTACCTAACTCTTAACTTATATCATTTTTCTATCTCTTTTCCTTACCCTCTCAATCCTTCTGTAATTTCTCTCTCTGTCAGATTATCTGTCTACTTATATCTTCCTCTATCTCTCTCTGTCTCGCTTTCACGCCCCTTTGTCTTTGATTCTTCAGTCTCCCTATATCTACAAGTTAATATGCGTGTGTGTTTATTTTGTTTTTGCCATCGCTTCTTTCTGACATGTTTGCTTTCACCCAATGTGATTTCCTTTTCTTACGTTATTTTTTTCTGATTCTCAGTTAACTGTATGCGGTGGTAAATATTCCTAAAATAATAGGCCAATATATAAAAAATACAAGTGTAAGTTAGAGTAACCATTGTCAGTACTTACATGAACGAATACATTGGGTGCTAAAGGATGAGTTTAAATATTACTAACAATCGGAATGAAACAAGTAAAGAGAATAGACTTTTCATAAAGGTTAATAAACCTTGTGTTGATTTCTCTTGTAATTCATTAATAAATTAAACAATTCAACAACCTGTTTTAACGTGATCCTTGTAGCAATGTTGACAAATTGTGTTTTACATAACTTAGTGTTTCCTTTTCAACGGTATTTAAAATCCTATCTCTTGGATTAATATCTTAAAATCATATTTAAAAATAAATTATATTCATAAAACTTGGGTTTGTGAAGCAGCATAGTACCAATTTTGCCATAGAATACTGAATAATGCTTAAAGAAAAAGGTTTACATTCTTCACCATTTATTATTACCCTGTTGTGAATAAAAGTTTACCTTGGAGTCACATACATGAAGGCCGCAGTATTATTGGCTCCCTCAGATTAGAGCTGATCTCCAGGGAATAACCTGTATTGCAACCGCTCCTTCACGGGAACTAGTACTCTATATTTGATTAAACACTTTCTTACTAGAATAGGATTTTTTACCATTTCAATTTTGTACGTATTTGGGAAGTTTAAACTAAGGATTCTATTTCTATATGGGTAATATAAAAACACTATCAGTTGTAATTCATTCATAAAACAAATTGAATTGAAGTTATATACACAGAGAAAAATAACTGGAACAAAGGAAGAAAATATTAAAAAAACACTCATAGTTATTTAAAATAAGATTAGCCATCTTTTCACTGGAAATACAATTTTTGCATTTATGTATTATGTATATCGGTCGGAACGGTCGTTTGATTCATCGTGGCTTACATGTGTCGTGTATTAGAGGGTGATAGGCCTACTGGAATGCATGTATTAAGCTTGGGCCCAGACTATTTCAAATAATATTATATGTGGATGTCCGGCTCCACGATACATAAAGAAATCGTTTTTCACACATTTTTATTAGTCTGAGAATAGGATGTAAACAAAATGCAAATCCAGTCGTATTTAAGCGGCTGATGTGAAATTCCTCGAACAAGCGATAAATACTTTTCAAGATCATAGAAAGAATCCTGAATTGGCAAGAATGTAGTATAAGAATTATACTAGACAGGACTATTCATTATCCCCTAAACTGACTGGAGCATTTAAACTGAGTAGATCGTTGTTACATCCTTAGCAACTACCGAATATATGCTGGAATGTCAGAGAAGTGTTGTACGTCCGAAAAAATGATAAAGTGGCCAGTTCTAACATTTGTGTACCTGGGATTGAAACAAATAAACCGAGCAGCCCTTGACTTAACATTATCCTTATACAGAAGAAGTTCGTAAGGGAAAGTAGAAGAATTTCAATACTGGCCGTTCTTAATTTTTGCAACTCCTTCTCACAACGTTTGTTCTGGGTTCAATAATTAGGCTTTCATTTTACTTATCTAAAATTTAGTTTTGGCCCCTTACTTCATTGTGCTCCTTACACTGGTATAGTATATTTTCTAATAAAGTGAATACCATATTGCCAATAACTGAAATTTCTTCATACTAATAATTTACTGGAATCATAATCAGTACAATCTGTGCAGCAAGAAATCGAAGAAAGTCTCACAAATCAGCAAATGTTTTATGCTTTTCTCTGTATGATAAAAACAATTCTGGTTTCCCGTACAAACCACATACATTTTAAACGGCAATAAAAATACAACAAAACCAGTGGCAGACAGAAAGGTAAGATACAGATCTGTACTATCTCTAACATTATATTTTCTAAATAATAAAAGTCATGATACGGGTTTGGGTAACAAATACTGATTGTCATGCCGTTGAAAAAAGAAACATTTAAACACACAGGAGTAGTATTACATTAAAAACAATTTTATTTATTTTCCCTGTTTACATTTAGTAATGGATTACAGTACTTGCTTTAATACCAACCGTTTTTATCCGTCTTGTAAGCAACTGAACAAACCTAGTTGATAATTTTTCTGTACGTTCTGATGCAAATCTAATCAAAAACTGCGCTTTCTGTTTTATTAATCTATCTTCCGTCCTCAATTTTATGTCTCCAAACTATACGCCTGACAAAACAGTGATTATATAAACCATTCTGAGAAACAGATGCAATCAGTTAACTAATTACATTAACCTTATTGATAGCATTAAATAATTTAATATATCATTTATCGTATAGCTTACCTTAGCTAGACCATCCTATTTCTTCGGAGAAGGTAAACAACCTCGAGCCTAATTTACAGCATATGACGTCGAATAAACTGCGTACAAAACAAACTCTCATCCACTTTGCTATCCTGACGTCAAAGTTTTAAATTTCTAGTATAATTGTGAATTAAAAACTTAATAAGATGACAGATGTAGCAACAACATTCTTTACATAAGTATCAAAAATTTATAAAGATTTGCAAATAAATATGAAAAATTATCAAATTTTTATAATAATTTTTAATAGTAATTTATAATTTATAATTTGAAACTCTGCTTAATCCATCCTGCTGTAAAAAAGAGAAAGTTAAATAATCTGCCGTATCAGGATTATACGTATTCTACTTACAAATCAAATATCTCTATTAAAACAATATCTTAATAGTTACAAGATCATCCAAAGAAATATTGTATTTTATCATTTTCAGTTTTGTAAGCGTAGAAGACACATCATCTGGCAAGGTGGTATTCGAAAAATACTTCTTTTACCAAGGGAAGGGTGGGTGGGAAAAAATGAGTTAAGTCAGAAAGTGGATTTCTCTATTAACGTGTCAATGATTTCTCAATATAAAAATTCCTCAAGACTGAGACACTGGTGTAGTATCAAAATTTAATACGATGAAAGAAACTGCCGTGTGTCTAAAATACCAGACATCTGTTCTAACATACCTTCTCTGTTATATACTAGAAATATAATGTTAGCAAACAAAAAATATCTTAAGCAAACCAAAAAACTATACTTAACCAAGTACTTAACACCCAGAGCACATTCTTGAGGAAAGCTTCTTATCAACAGCTTTTATATTTACACATGATGTAATTTTTGCCTTGAAACTCCTGTCCAACCTGTTGAAACCTTCTTATTAACCAACCGTCAGTTAATAAAAATCAGAAACGTAAAGAAAAGCAAGAAAAAAGGTGATACATAGGAGGTACTTAAGAATTGTGACGGAGTTCCATGATGGATGAATGTGCGTGAAACGTTGCGTAGCGCTAGCAGCCTGGATTGTTTCAAAAGACAAGAACACTATTTAGACTCTTCAAATTATATAAAACAGTATGTAACACGATAACTGTAATAAATGAACGGACAATAATAACTATTACAAGAAATAAAATGTTTATAATACGAGGTTAATGATAATAAAAATTATACGGCATTTTAAACCGTTTTCGTTCGCAAATTTTAAATTAAGAAAATTAGTATTCCAATTATTATTAAAATGTGACTAACCAGTGTGGACGGAAATCCTCTGGAAATCTAAGCGTAATTAAATAATTTCAAACCAATTTCATACCCTGTCTTCCCTTTTCTTAAATCACGACCCACGACGTACAGAACTCAAGAGATGAAATGATGTAACAAGTAAGAAGTGATATGAATAACAACACGCAGATATTCAGTGATCCCGATCTACACACAAATACTGTGATCTCAGCAATGATGGCGATGTGACTTTGTTTTATACTATTCCACCGTCAGCAGCACTCCTACCACTACTGTTAATTACGTAGCGCAGTAATGACCACACTATTACGTTTTCTGACGACTCGTTCACGAGAAAGGGAGTTACATCCATTAGCTTCCTTCTATATCATAATTTCCTTGAAGTGTAATATTTGGTACTCTGGAGCGGCTTATATTTGCATTAAACCATAATACTAACAACATATTTTAAAAAAGGCTGAAATACAATTAAATGTTTTACTTTTTTGTAATTAATTCTTTCTAGTTTGTTTACTATATTCTATTTCTTTCGTCTTCCTTTCCATTTAGACTTTGATGAAGTCCTTATAATATTATGTAGCTTGAACCAGGTATAACTTTGATTCATAAGAAAAAGATCTGAAGGGAAAGGAACGAGGAAACAGTAAACCATACTTTTTGTTCTGTATAGGGATAATGTGTTTCCAGTAATGTTTAAAGGAAGTAATCTTCCTAAACGGAAGTACAAAGTATTAAAGACATGAAAAAAAACAAAATAAAAAATGAAATAATACGCTTAGTACTAGACTATAATTTCAAATAAAGTATAACAAAATGAACTTCAAAAAAAGAATGATTTGTAAAATTTCTGTTTCTAAATTACAGATATTCTGTCTATGTTCTGCTATTGTATACTCTAATACTTTAGACTTGCAAAAGATCTTGGCAGAACTTTATTCTGTCAGTATGCTACAGGTTATTAAATAACATTTTATTATATCAAAGTTTGTGTGTGTGTGTGTGTGTGTGTGTGTGTGTGTGTGTAATTTACTGTAAAAAGAGTCATGTAGAACAGAGATTACGTTCAGAGGTAATAATTTATGAATTTAGTAATGACCGTCAATCTACAAGTGACGTAAACGATTGTTGAGTTTCAGTTATGTCAACGTTTCAATAATTTGTATGGCCATCATTACACCCGATGCTGTATGGGCAATAAACAAATAATAATTAACAAATGAACAGTCTAGGTACATGTGTGAATGTGTGAGTTTATTATATAAAGAAACATAATTACCATTACAGTATTTACTTACACTTATATTATTAAGGTACAAATATACATACTATCGATGTTAACATTGAAAATGTTTATAAGGACGTGTCGCACATTTGAAAATGACCGCTGGTGCGTGATCGAAAATGGAAACCACTTCTTTGTTATGTGATCCATAGAAACTACTTCTTTGTTATCAATAACCTAGTACCCATATAAAACTTCGCTTATGAATGCGACTACATTTAACTTATAATCTGTACATTAGTAAATGAAGAGTGAATTCATTGATTGGTGAATGAACATAAATATATATAATTTTTAGGTTTATTGAAGCATTTTAAATGCCCTTCTCTGTGCATTGTATTTGTGCAATGCCTATAAATTTTTTTCAAGTAACACAGACACACGCACAGAAAGAGAGAGAGAGAGAGAGAGAGAGAGAGAGAGAGAGAGAGAGAGAGAGAGAGAGAGAGAGAGAGAGAGAGAGAGAGAGAGAGAGAGACATACATACAAATGCGCGCGCTCACTTTACACAAATTATTCTGTTCATGTGTTGAATTATTTTTGTATTTTCCGTTGTAAAGTATTAATTAGGACAGAAAAAACTGTCAAAACTTCCATATAAATATTTTCGAAATTGCGTCCATTCATTCGACGAAACTCACAAAATATTTCGTCGTTTGTAGTTAATGCTGTAAAAATTAATTTTACACCTTCATGTTGTTTAACTATTTACACTTATTTAAAAGGCTAAACTTTGCCACACCTTGAAAAATCTGTATTACTAACCCGTTAAACGTAGCAATAAATGTGAAATCAATAATTGAAAACCAGTACACACATAATTTTAGACATTAAAATTAAAATTTGATCTGAAGAAAATGCTATAATTTCTGTAAATATTCTCCAAAGGCAAGGATATTAAATTCCTAAGATAGTCACTCAGTATATAAATATACAAAGTCTCTGTCATTGAAATGTCACATGCAGGTATTTCTGAATTTCTGTCATTATAATTTAATGTAACCTGTTTCATTTATTACAACTCGGACTAGTATTTTCAATCAAATCTACATCAGACGTATGTGTAGCGGTTGTTTGAGGTAAACAGGTTTTATATAAATCAATCCACCTTACCACAAATGTTACAAGAAGAAATAACATTATATGTGTATAACCCCACATATCGTAGAGTTTAGTTTTCGTAACATGTCAATTAAATTTTTACTTCTGTAAAAATTCCTTCAAGAGCGGCGTGCGTGAATATTTTACCTTTAACATATTGGTGACTTAAAATATTTAAAATATCATAGTAAATGTTATGCAAGTTAACAGATTTACATGAATGTGTGAGGTATTTAAGGATATTGTTTTAAGGGAAGTCCACCTAAGTTGAATACTTAAAGAGGAATTGAATATTTAAAGAGTAAAATAAATAAAAGCAATGACAACTTAAAAATATTTTCATATTACATGTTTTATAAATAGTGAGAAGCCGGATGGTTTAATAATTTGCCAACTCAAACAGGATAGGTGCGACTTATTAACTGTATTAAATGGCGAGATATTTTTATTTTCATTAAGACACTCCTTTTGTGGCACCAGAACGGCTTAGAAGAATGAAGACGGCCGGCTTCCAACAAATCAAATAAACAGTGTGGTCAGCACTATTCTTTAGCCGCCCAGTATTACCTTACGCATTACCCTACGTACACTGATTCAGAACTATGCAGCCAATCACTGGCTCAAAACCGCGTTTTGATTTAAACGTGTTGACGTTAATCAAACAAGCAGCCTTCAGGTTTCTACCCCAAACGCAGTCCACACTAGACAATAAGATCATATTCTGCAATCTTCTCTATCCTAAGACGACCTCGCAGTTCAAACACTGTTACTTCTACTTATAACACACCTCCACAGTTTGGCACACACTACACTCCTAACTATATGAGCAGATTATCCGGTGTTGGGATTAGCAGTGGTAAAAAGAAACAAGATAAAAATGATTGGAAATAAAATAATAATAACATAAAATTCGGTAAAATGTCAAATAGCAGAAAGACGATTAAGAATCTCTCACGAAACAGAGCTGACATAAATTGGGAGTTTGGTAGAGTATGTAGAAAAAGAATGTATAGTCAGTTAACCGACTGCATAATCTTGAGATAGTAGAACGCATCGTAAAAACTCTAGAAAACTGTGAAAGACAACTAAATTTGGTGACTCAGCTCTTTTAAACAAACTCAAAAATTGCATGATGTTTTAGTTTCTTACAATGTTACTTATTATACGAATATAAATAATCATTATTATTATATATAAATACAATACTGTAGTGCAGTTCTACGAGTAACTTAATTTTAATTTTTATGATATAAGTATGATATTCCACCTGTTATTGCTATAAGAGTTTGAAAAATGTTTAATAGGGAAGTAAACGTTATATAACAATTTTGAAATACTTTAGGTGTCATTTTGAATGACAGCTGTTCTAAATGGAATGAAAGTTGTGAGGTTACGCTTTAGTAGCCTCTATTACCGCACCATGTCATCCCAAGTACTTATTTCGTCAGACTGAGTTGACTTTAGACTGCAAAAGATTCCTTTATTTTATGATTCCGCAGGTAATTTCATGCGAACCTTTTGACGTTCTGGAATAAATAATGTTATCATGAATACTACATACTTACGAATGTATGTTTAAGGTTCTTTTAGTCAATACAACCTACGTTTTTCCCGTACTAAATTATTAAAAATTAAATAAGTTAAAAGTGGAGTTTAATTAATGGTATATCTATTTCTTACTTTATTATAAATAATCGAGAGACAACTGTACATGTATTTCGATTTGATTTTTCACCACACAGACATATGTACGTAAGCAACAGTATACTAAGCTATATTATTAAACTAGTGTCAGTATTTCGTTACAGTCGCTATCTTTTGCGTCATTTACTTTGTCAAGCCTATTGGCGACTACCGTCATTAACGTCTGCGCAAATAAGACATTTTTTGTCATTTGTTTATCAAACAACTGTTTTTCTCTGTACACAGTTAGCTGTCCTACGTGTTGCCTAGCGCTGTAACCAACAATCATATCATTTGTCAGACGCGTGTGCTTAGAAGAAAAAAGTGAGACAATAACATGTGTATGTGAGTGCGCGCGCGCGCGTGTCCTCTCTCGCTCTATCTATTTCAATCCTTATATGTCATCATTTATCCTACTATTAAAGAGAACATGCTTCTTAATAAATTCTTATATTTTCACAAAATAATAGTTCAGAAACAAACTCACACCCAAGTATTCATACGCTATATTGAGATGATACTTAAAAGTGCGTATGTAACACGTAACACGCGGAACCCTCCAGCCACGCATTCCAGACGGTCGTTGATCATTCTGCCAAGCATTGTTCAAGGTCAGGCTTTGACAGAGTTTCTAGCCAGTTCCACAGCGGGTGTAATTACACAAATTTTTCTCGACGCATCATACGGAGAGTGACAGAGCCCTCTCAAATCTCAGGAGGGAACAAATAAACATCCAGCAACCGGCCAAATTTCAGTTGAGACTTAGCTATATTGTAGACATTTTTGGAGTGACCGTTGCTGTTTAATGAAAAGTGATTACTGTGTCTCTTTGTGCGAAACTGTAATAAGCTGACATTTATCTTTGTGCCTTTGACAAAATTTAACTTGAAGAGTGTATAAGAGTGTCTTTGTTTATTTCTAAGTGTCGTTTGTTTCTAATTAAAGTTTTAATTAGTGACGTCATCTAATGTCAATTATCCTGTTTCCACTATCAACACGCCGATCCGTGCGACCATCGGAACAGTACCCACTACGTACGATTAATTCATCTCCTATAATCACTTTTATACCAGGATAATTTCATTTTTATAAAGAATAGTTGTTACTATTAAGTATGTTATTATTACAGACATCTTTTCCGGTGTCTACACTACACTACACCTCAGTCCTATAGGTTTGAATTTCCAGACTGGTTTAGCTAGTATGGAGTCTGACATTTTCTCTAAGTTTTCTTTCCACCGTTGTTTGTAATTTTTTAATTTTTTATTCAAGTTAAAAACTTGTAATTCGTTTCTCATGGCCTTATTCTTTATACGGCCAAGTCTAGAAGACCTATTAACTCCTATTATGAACGGTATTTCCAAGACCTGTATTTTACTGTTTTGTTTAATGGTTGTTGTCCATAATTCACACCCATGAGACAGTACAGTGACTGACATATATCTGTAAAATTTTAATTTTGTATCTCGACGTACCTTGTTACTAACCTTCCGGTTGCTTTTCTCACAGATCGTTGGAAACTTACCTAACTTACCATCAATATCATAATTCCTATCATAGCCAACATCATTTTCCAAATAATTGAAATGGCTTACCTGGATATCCGTATTGTGTTTGCAATTCTTCCATTAGCGTGAATGCTTTTCTAGCACATACGTTTTAGGTCAGTATTTTAATCCTTGCCAAATGCCTACCTTTTGTTTTAAATTTCTTAATTTAGGTAAGCATTTAGGTCGTTTGTCTAGAGATCAACACTGAAAAGCAGTTGTGTTTCTTTAAAAAAATATGTTTGACAGGCACAGGGCGAAATAACCCATTGAATCATAAGTAAAATAAACATCTCAAATGCAGTCCATTAGGATATAGTGTCCGTCTCTTTATTAAGAAACTACCCCAAGACGCACCACTGTGGACAGTATAGAAAAGGGAAGACACAGTTGTGCGTGTTGCAGTTGGTTATGCGCAGTGTCTGCACTATGAACGCGGGACATTCAAGGATTATTTAGTCTCTGGATGTTGCTACGTCAGTTGTTAAAGGTGTTGTGAACTTTGAACTTTGTAACAATACTACATGCTAAAATATCAAATTTTTATATTCATGGTAACATAGTTATACTGAATCTTGATAAGAGTCTTTTAATTTAGAAGTTTTCACTTATACACAGATTTGGTAATGCAAGAAAATGCCTACACATTTTCTACTCCTAATAACAAGTTTAGTTTTTCATTAAAGAGGGAATAACCTATTTTTTTGCAACTTATTTCATGTTTTTCCTCTACACGCAAGTAAACCCCATCAACATCTTTTCATTTCCTAACGTTTTACGTTATGGTTTCCAAACCTTTCTGTAATCTGCATTATTTTTGCTAAAGTCTAGCTTATTCAACTTCCGCGAACCAAATTTTTCTACGTGACCTTAAGAGTATACAGTACTACAAATCCTTTCTGTTCCCTATTAATTACGATTTACTTGATACATCAGAGATAGGTTTATTTCATGTAGTATTCGTTGTGCAATTTTGTGTAGCTAAATTACACACACACACACACACACACACACACACACACACACACACACACACACACACACACACACACACACACACACACACACACACACACACACACACACACACACACACACACACACACACACACACACACACACACACACACACAATTTTATATACCTGACGCATCCCAGCAGCATTTTGTAATTATAGTCCATATAGTCCATGTTTTAAAGGTCTTTGCTATTCACAGCGTTACCATTTTATTGCTGCAGGGGAGCTTAGAACTAGCTGCTATTTTCCTTTTATAAATAGTGTCCACTTCCATATTTTCTTGTGCCTTCAGATTTCTAACATTCCATTTGGGTGGCAAGACCTTGTAATAATTTTAATTTATTTGTTTTTGTGTTATGAGTATCAACTCCTCGTCTTATTTTTTCATCATATGTTCATCTGTCAAGCTTTCTTTAATAATTCCTTGTTTGTATAGATAAATTCCTCATGTCTGGTTGACAAACCGCTAGGTTCTCTACGACTGGATAAAAACATACTAAGTCTCAGTCCATATTTTCATGATAGGCTTTCTTCTTCTTGATTCTACCTAAGCATTTTTTCTTTTATCATATCCTTGTTCAGTTGTGTTATCCGTTTCATTGGTATTAACACTTCGAGAGTAGTTCACCTTTTTTGTCGTCTGGCACTGCAAAGGACAGATGGTCCTCTGTCTGTAAAAGGGCTCGAAGTCAGTACATCCTGAAGTTACATATAGAAATTCACAAAAGAAAGTAAACATTGAACATTGAAATAAGGTTAACCAAAAAACTTTTCACATCACGCAATATAGATTAAGGGTTATGGAAGTACTCTAATAGAAGGCACGTCCATCTGTATACTTGTACAGATCTAAATTATGAACAGATAAGAAAAGGAAAAACAGCGCGTAGATGTGTTTAAGATGTCCCGAACTAGTATGATGCTGATATCTTAGACAGATAAATTGGATTTAAAGAAGTAAATAAAAAAAGACGAATTCTAGAAAGTTTTAAATATGAGAAACAGGAAATCAATATGTCATATGGCGAGACTTAATAAATGTATTCTTAGTTTAATGAAGGAAGAATGGAAAATAAAGGTAATAGAAAGGCCGAGGAAGCAGTAAAGCAGTTTAGTGCCTTGTGATAGAGGAAATAGGGGCTTGGAGTTACCACGCTTTGATAAAGTTGCTAATAAGAAAGAAATTTTAACGGCATAATCCACAAATCTGTCAGATGATCGGAAAACCGTGCCAGAATTGTAAGTCAAAGAAAGATTAAATGAACAGAAAAAATTGTAAATTTTAAGTCCTCAACACAATGGCAGGTTCAAAATAAAATGTTAAAATAAATTTAGGGCAACGTTCTTAAACTGCTTTTTTAAACCATCTGTAAGTGCCTCATAAAGAGGATTGAGAAATATAAATAAAATGAACATACCTCATTTGATTATGTTTACTGGGATCTTAAACACATCGTGGATATAAAGTCCGTGCTTTTGGAAATTGTTCGCCAATGTACTGTCTTACCATGTCCTTGTTACTTCTTTATGTATCTAAGTGTGTCTTTTATTTTCTTTAAACTAGTAAAAACAAATTAAAATATCTATTGAAGTGAAACTTGACTTTTAACGTGTACAATCTTTTAAAAGTGTATAGACTTTTGTCGTGATCAGTACCAATACATGCATTAATAAAAATTATTATTTTCCTTAATAAATTTTTCTCTAAAAAATGCTCAAAAAATTTAAAACCACCAATACAAAATATTACACTACCTGAAAGGTAAAATAATATATGCTTGAAAAGGAAAATATAAAAGATAAAACATAGTTGAATAAAAAAAACATACTGTTGATTATGAAACCATCTCCTTTTTGAAATTGGAAAAAAAGGCGTCTTTCAAAAGGCAGTTAAAATTACATTAAGAAACTAGTTTTTAATTACATGAAATATATATGTTAAACATACCAACACAAGCACACAAATGAAACAGTCTGCAGGGGTGTCTCTATGTTTATCACTATAAGTACATAAGTACAAGAAACCCCGAGTAAGAGACCCGAATGCTTTTATGAGATGGTACGCTACGATAATTTCCGTTCCACAGTGCTGTAGGTATCGTATTTCAGCAGCGATGAGACGAAAGTAAACGAATACTTCCTTTCCTGTATGTGGTTTAGTTTACATCCCGCTTCACAAACACAAACATACTACTTACAAAGTTATAATTACATCCTGTGTTGTGTTGCTGAGGCGATCAAATTTTTTCGTCTTTTGAATTTTGTCAGTTTTTCTGTGTTTTCGTACCACCTAACTGTTACCTTTAGATCACTTTTCTTTCTTTTTCCCTTTTCATTTTACTCTTTATGTCTATCTGTTGTCCTGTCTATTTTTCTTTCTCTCTATCGCCCTCAGTCCCTCTTTCTCTCCTTGCTTCTTTAGTCCCTCGAACTCATAAAGAGAATATTCGACTAACTTAGTGTCCTTCACAGTTTACACTTTCATGCTTGTTAGTTTATTGTTTGGGCTGGCTAAATATTGCTAAATAATGAAAATGTAAACGTTTTTAAATTTGAAATGCATTACTTAGAAGAACTTCTAACTTATAGGAACAAATACATTGGGTGCTAACAATAATTGCAAATAGTCTAGATGGCATGCATAAAACGAACACTCTAAGTGCTAAGAAGAGGCCGAATTGGAATTATTAAGAAAGCATAACTGTAAATATTTAGTCTCGAGTGATATGACTGAATAAAGTCTAAACAACTGGCATTGTTTTGCCGGTTTTTTAGGACTGACAAATATAAGTTATCAAAACTATGTAAGTTTGAAGCATTAGGAAAGGCACTGGGTAACTGCCACGTATGCCATCATTTTTGTTTTTGATAGGTAAATTCTCATGTCATGTTCTTGGCTCATTCGTTAAAGTTGAAGTGCAGAACGTTGTATCTCATCTCCTCTTTTTTCAGATTAACTTGATCACCTCCAAAGTGGATATTATTTACAGGAACATCCTCATTAAATTTACCGCCCCCATCAACAACATTTCAACAATTTTTTAATCAAATCATCTATATTGTATAAGGGTCAAATAGAATACGTAAATTGAGATAAATGTTATTTGAACGAAAAGGATTTATTAACATTTATTAACGATACTATTAACTTTACTGACAATCTACTGTGTATTTAATACAGTTCACAAAAAATAATTAATTTTTCTCAGTTGGAATTTATAACACAAACTAAAATTTAATTTCTGTACAATGAAATAAATTAATATTTTAAAAGTTCTTTTGTCTTATTTAAACTATAAAGTGTGCAGTACTATAAATTGTATTTGCGTCTTTATTTTAAATAGGTTTTTATAAGTGAGTATAAATAATATAAGTTTACTTCCCTGCAACGTCGACTGCAGATCCTTCAGACGACGGGTCTATGTTATCTGGATGGATTACTCTGCAGGTCATTTTACTCTATGCAGCTTCAGGGTCGCTTCCGCGCGTTTGGATGTTTCACGCGGCACGGTTACATACAATTTTACACCGCAAACCGATACTGTTGCTGCTAACAAAAGGGAATCATTGTAAAATGCTTCTAGCTTTTTATTAAAGTGTTAATAAGAATTGTATCGATTTCCATTATAAGCTTATTCAATAAAATGTATAAAAAAGCCACAAAAGTGTATTTACGTAATCGTTGTAGTGATGTTACCTATTGTTTTTTGTTATAGTTTAGTGTGTCCTTTCCTAACCATCATCAGGATTTAACGTACTTTTACCGTTAATCTACTAAAACAAGTGTAAAAGTAAAATATGTTCATGGAACTTTTAACGTGTTTAACATGGGAGTTTTAGCAACATATTAACATGTTTGTGATTAATATGAACATGTGAGTACTGAATGACTCCCAAAGAAAGTTTTACACTCATCATTATTTATTTTTCCATTGTTTTCAAAAAGGGTTTATAAAAATCTCCTCATCAAACTCGTGAACGCTGCAGTATTATTGGCTTTCCCAGACCAGAGCTGATCTCTAGGGAATACATTTTATTATATCCGCGCCTTCGCGAGACCTAATACTCTTTATATTTGATTAAACACTTTTTAGATGGAATAGGTTTTTCTAACATACAAATTTTGTACGTACTTGAGGTCTGCGAACTATGGTATTACACAAAGCTACTTTACTATCCTACAGTTTAATGAAAAAACAAACGTTTTGTATTTCATACACGAAACAAAAATTGAATGAAAATGACATACACAGAGAAAATAACAGAAACAAAAAAATATATTTAACATGAAGAACAGTGATAGTTGTAACGAAATAAACTGCTGGTTTTTGCTGTAATTACCATTAATCCATTACGTACGACGTAACATCTATCGGTACTGTAATGTTAGTAAGTGTAAAGGCTCACTGCTTGCTAACAAATTCAAGCGTTAGTTGAAATTGCTTCAACACCTGAATAGATAAGAATTCTCTAGCTCGTTGTCCGGTAACAAATATATTTGTCAGTGCTGAGGGAGATAAAGAATCCAATGTTTTGTTAAACTAGGTCCCGGAGTGTATTAAACTTATATTACACTCGGGCATCCGGCTGCAGTTCGGATATAACACAATGTTGTCTCGGATTAACAAAAATTAATTACAAGCGCTAATGGCCAATTTATACGTTTACATGGTGGTGGTCTTTTTCACACTTCTTATGAGTCTACAAATAGACCTAATAGAACTTTGACAAAACGCTAAACCAGACTTACTTAAGCAGGTGAATTAAGATTCCTCAGACAAGTGATAAATACTCTCCAAGATCATAGGAGGAGGATTGATATTCGTCAATTCTAACTTTTTTTCATTAGGTATGTTAGTGAGAATAAAATAAAAACCCCAACATATATTTTGGGACGTCCGAAGAAGCGGTAGAGTGGCGGCTTCTAGACTTCGACTTACATCGAATGATCCTATATATTTTAAGATTCCCAAATATGAACGACATTCTACTGTTGACAGCAGATCTTTGTATTTCGAGAAACTCTATTCTATTTCGCACGACGTATCGACGGTTAACTGGGAAAAATAAATCATTTGGGTAAGTTCTGAATCACTTCCATCAATTTTAGTTTCCATTAATATTTCTACAAATAATGTCTAAAATTTTGTCGTATATCCCGGATTTCGTTCGAGTGTTTTTAGCAAATTCTATTTTAACTTATTCAGCGGTTTTAAACTGCGTTTATAATATTTCACTTTCTGTATCTTTCAGAATTATCAACTCATAGTACAATATTCCATACCCACGGTTTTAAGCTAACAGAGTTTTATAAGATAAAAGTTAAACTTAATTTATTTCGAATTTCATAACAACGCTGGTTAAAACTACTTGTGAAAAATTTCAATGGTAATTGAATTAGTCCCATGAGCGTGGTTGTGTTGAATATGTACGTACAGAGAAAGACATTATTCATCCTAATTGTGTTGAATATGTACATACAGAGAAAGACATTATTCATCCTAATTGGTCAAGCCTGTGAAATAGGTGGTTTTTTATCTGTACTGATGTCGTTGCAAAGACCACACCAGTTTCCTAGAAAAAGGTGGACTTTTTGTCCACTGGCTACGTCTCATGGGAATCATTTTCCTCAGAAAAATGAAAAACTTTATTGCATTTTTTCAATTTAAGTTTCATTACTATCTTAGAATACAAGTTTTGAAAGACTATAGACACAGATAGTGCAAGACGCAGTAATTAAAGTCACCATATAGAGAAAAGTAATTAAATGACGACAGGTGAGATAAGTCGACTTAAATTTTAATCACAAATGATTAAATCGAATTACCAGATGAATGCGAGAGGCATTTTAATTACATAACTAATAGGTAAATGCTTGATTTCTCCTCAACCCTTTGCCATGCTTCTTTGAATTCAGTGAAAAGAGACTAAGAACTCTCGCGTCGTTTAAAGATAAAATAATACTCTTCCAGCCTTTTCCTTTATTTTGTTTACAACTCATAACTTTTAAAAGATATTTTACCTTCCAATCGAATTGAATCGTCTTAAAATATTCGGAGTTTTGGAAACAAAATCATAAATTAAATGTTCCAAAATTATACGGTAATATTTGTAGTCACAAGATTTGTTAAATATATTACTAGATATGTAGTAATTACTTTGCCACACATAAAGCGGACATGTGTGTAATCGTTTTCAAATATTTGTATTTTAATGTGTAACGACCTCGTAAGAGTGAATTTTTATTTTATTTTCTGATGACGGGACATATGTCTCAAAACGCGTAAAGTAAACCAAAACGCAAAACGAAGTCACACGACGGAATAAGGTAAATATTAACAGAATTACTTTGCCAAACCTCACATGCATGAATCCTGAATGAGATCACTGACTGAAGCCTCGTATATTTAAAAAGATAAACAAGGAGTAAACAGAGAGTAGATAGGATGTTGAGGATGATAATTACTATTCTGTTATCATGAAAGTCTTGTATATACCACTTAGCGGCTAATCATAATTATGCATTGTGTAGTAACACGTTGCAAAGTGGGAAGAGGTGTTTTGTGTTTTCACTTATAGATGTCATATGTTACTAAGTTTTGCTTACTTTTGTTAGACTGAGTTGCTCTGCAGTGGATAAATAGCCTTGAGAATAATTTTCAGGACAGCACAACTCTCTTAACATCTCTTCATCTCTCTTCATTAGGTACCACGACGTCAAAATAATATCAATAAGATAAAATAAGTTGCATTAACCTGATACCCTTGGACTATGCGGATTCCATTTACGAACCTTAATATTAAAAGAATCTTTTAATAATTACAAAATCTACCAACAGACAAACTCTAATAAAAAATATTACTCTGTGTAAGTTTAGAAGACCGTTCATCCGCGAGATGGTATTGTAGAACTAACTATCAAAGGGAAGGTGGATGGAAGGAAGAAAACATTTAGATCACAAAGTAGATTTTCCTGTTAAAGTGCAAAGCTCAATAATCTCTTAATATAAAAGTCTCTCAAGACTGAGCGCTTGGCTTAATATGATGCTAGCGAAAAGAAAATATATTTTATCTAATCTATATATATTATCTAATCATCAGGTAATAGATAAGTGGAGGAAAAATCCAATAAACGAAACAGGTGTGTGTGTGTGTGTGTGTATCTAGACCCAGATAGAGTAGAGATAGCTGGAGGATCTTTGAAGACGGAACAGGCAGCACCTTGCCTGTGTTGTGAAGCTGATGATGAAAAAGCCAAGAACGTGAGGGAAATTGTTGATACACAGGAGATACAGAAAAATTATGAAACAGTTTCATGAAAAAGAGCGTAAAATTTACAGAGTGCTAGCAACGTGGATCGCTCCAAACGAAACGAGAACTATATAAACTATTTAAATTAAATAAAACACGAGTAGAATGCATGGGATGACAGCTGCATAAGTAATAAAATATAGAGTAGGGAGTTGAGTACTAATCAAAATTGTGTAAATGTATTTAAAAACTTACGGAATTTGGTTAAATCCCTATCTATTTTTCTTTTGCAGTCTTTAAATTACAAAATAAATATTTTAGTCTATCATTAAACTGTAACAAATTATTTCGGACATAAATCATTTTGCAACCAAAAAGTCAATTAGAACCTGTAACCCTTCCCTTGAAACTAAAGATTTTACAACGTGCGTAACTCAGGAAAAGTAAGGAAGTGATGCAACAAATAAGAAGTGATATAAATAACAACATCCCTGTGTTCAGTGATATTGATTTACACATGTATTCGGCGTCACATCTACGATAATCAAGTGGTGTGATCTCAGACAAGACGGCGACGTGACTTTGTTTTACACTTCTCTATCGTCAGCACTACTTCCACTAAAAACCTATTTTACTGATTCCATTTCGGACTTCTATTTTCAATCAAATCGATGTGTGACATCTATGTAACTGTCACAGCAGTGGCTTGGGTAAAATACATTTAATACAATTCAGTCTGTCTTACGACAAATATCACTCGTGTATATATCGTAGAGTTTACTTTTCGTAACATGTTAATAAAAATTCAATTATTGAAACATTCCTTGAACAGTAATGTACAAATGTGTGCGTGCGCGTACTCACGCGTGTTTGTAATATCCTTTGTATTGCAACGAATGCTACGCAAGTTAACATGTTTACTTCAACGTGTTAGGCATTCAAGTTGTTTTACGCAAAAATCCCCGGAATATAGAATTTACATACTTAAAGATTTGCATAAATAAAAGAAACCAAATTTTTAGAAATAATTTCATGTAATATGTTTTATCAGTAATTACTTTTATTGATGAGGAGGAGCTACCAAGTTTAAAAAGTTACCCGTTCTTACCAAAAAAAGCATGGATTAGTCTTTTTGTCTGAAAATAATTTTAAGTCACCTTACAGAGTACACACACTTTGTAAAAACGAATGAATCAAAAGTTTGTTTGTTATTTATACGTCAGTTCGATTTACTATATGTGTTTTTGTTTTATCTATTTCTTTTCGTTGGGTTCTGCTTCTAAATTCGTCATTTGAGACCTGTATTATTTATTGTTTGTAGACTCAATCACTAGTAACGTTCTCCGTCAGTTATGATTGAAGTTGAAATGGTACAATAAATAGGCCTGCTGTTACTATTGTTTCTGTATTCGATCATTTCTAATTTTATTTATCCAGAGTTTTGTATAATATTTGTAAGAATTCATTTCTGCTATAATACGACCTTACGAACCCTTGTGAGTACAGGTCTTTATTTATAGAGAGAGTTTAATTTCTGTTTCTCATGATACTTCTTTCTTGTTTGTAAGCATTCTGCTCATTGCACGACATATTTTGTTGTAGGTTTTTATTTGTTACAGGTATGAGTCAAACTTTTTTATAGATATAAATAAAATTTTCTTACTGACAAAGTTACAAATTTTAATAATGTACGTTACAGTTTTTAATAATCAATCGGTAAAGAGTCATATAGAAGAGCGAATTATAATCTGCAAAGTTCTATATTTTAACAAAAATTCTTGTATCATGATGTTCAAAAAGATGTGTAGGCCTCAGTAAAAACACAACATAGGCAATTACACATGCACAATACGGTATTTATTGACCCTGATACTGAAACTTGCAAATGATAAAATATATCTCTCAGCTCTGGATGGCAAATACCGTAATTGTTACAACTGTAATTTGAAAAGTTATCGTTGCATAAGAGAAACGTGTCCAACACATTACATTTAATGTATTTCATCGTTCCCATCAGTTGATACAATATCGTTTGTTTTAATAACATTCCTGTGCGTTCTCTCACAACAGAAAATAAATAACTCTGTAAATTTAGTGGTCGTTATTGGAGAGATTTATTACGTCTCGTATTTTGAATATTCAAATTTTTTTTTATAAGTAAGTTTATCAGTATAATTATAGTTTTATTTATTTTTTTTAATTATTTAATACTAGATTCAAAATTAATATAGGAAGTGTTCGTGTCATGCTGTATTGACTCCTGAAAATGGTAAGAAGGAAGAATTAGATTTATTTTTCTATGATTTTGTAAGCAATTAAATATGTAGAATAACGCAGATCACATAGTTGTTGTTAGTGATCTTAGAGCTAAAGTTGGTAACCAAGCTATTGGAAATGTTACTAGTGTTTTTGGAGAGTCGTTTTTTAACGGATGTCAGGCTAGATTGCGAGAATTCGCTAACACAAAGAAATTTAAAGTAACGAATACATTTGTAATAAGAAAGGATATTAACAAATAAACTTCGTCAGCCAGAGGTTGTCGATCATTAATCAATGGTATAATCGTTAATCAAAAAATGGTTTTAAAAGTCAGGGATACGCATATTTTTAGAGGTCCAGAGATTAACACCGATTATTATATACTGGTCTATAAACCTGTGGGTTGGCCAAGATATGTAACGGTACACCAGATATAGTAGCGAAAGTCAAACGAAACCTTGTATCGATATACGTAGTTTATGAGCGAAAGTTATACGAAGCTCTAATGTAAATATTAGACAGAAGGACAGAGTAGTTTTTGCACAACGAATGTCTGAAAAATGGCCAAAAATGGGTTTATGCATTGTTTCATTAAAGTCTGTGTAGGAAATTGTAGTATGTTTTATATTATGAGCGGCTACAGACTGAACGTTACTGAAATAGAAGGCAGTGGTGGGTATTAATATGGGTATTCCAAAATAAAAACTTTACCTTGCTTCTTCGTCGTTCCTGCAACGATCATCATCTCGTGCCAACTGTGCCAACATCTTTTAACTATAGTATGTAAAGATTTGAATTTTTGTAAAAATGTGCGTTTGTCCCGTAAAATTATGTTTCTGAAAGGAAATAATGCGTAAACTTTATAATAATGTAAAACTAAGGTTTTCACAAAAGTGTGATGACAGTTGATAACGGCCACACCTGAACAACGCAGAATCTACAGGTTTCAGTGAGACTAGAAATATTCAGTTTTTTTGTACAATGAACTTTTCTATTTTTCTGGTGTTTGTGAATTAAAAAGTTAAAAAAATAATAACAAATACTACTCACATAATTAAAACTGTGAACTTGATCGGCCTACTTTCTATAACTCCGTAGTTACCATTACGATTCATTATAGGCCTACTCGAACAGTAAAAGAACTATAGTGGTCAAAAACTTAAAATACCAAAATCGTGAGAGAGATAATTTTTGGATATCGCGATATATGAAAAGAAAATTATTAAAGCGTGCTGTGGTGTAAGAAAATGTTCTGAAAGGAAATGAAGTCACGCCACCAGGCGTCGAACATGATGTTATATGGCTGACGTAATTCCGGCACGAGGAATGAGAAGAAGAAGCAGTCTAACCGTTATGCAGTCAACACACATTCTACAACACACAACTCTTATCTTCATAGGTATTTTTCGCATTAGAAGATGTAGGTGAAAAGGTGAGCAATTATTTTGTAAATATTATGCACATAAATACGTACTTAAATTCTTTAATAATTAACAATTGTAAACAGTGGTGAGTATGTTTTGTTAACATACAACAAAATAAATAAAAAATACGGGTAATAAAAAGAAGTAAACAGATAATGAAAATATAATAGGGAAACGTGCTGGTTAGTTTTAGTAGACTTTTAACAAATAACGAGTTTTCCATTATGTAACAACTTCAGAACAATTTTTTGTTTGTTAAATACACATGGATTATATAAAGACTAAAGTGAATGTTACATGTACTCACTAAAGAAATTATGAATAGTTTATCGAATCAGCTGTTTTTAACCAATTTAATTAACGTTTTGCCTGGTTCTTTGAAAATGTAAGGTAGATTTCGTTAACTATAAAACCATTTAGAACTTTAATACCAACATTTTTGTATACGTACAAGATACAATTAATAAACTGAAATACCTGTAAATCTGGGTAACCAGGGGTACAGAATTGAATAGTTACGTTGATAAAAGTTAAATATTAGCATAAACATGTGTTGTCACCTTACTCTTATCTAACGTGTGCTTTACGGGTTCGTTTAACGTGTTAATTATCTTCTGTAAGGTAATTGTTGTGATTCATTAATGTTTCAATTTGTTTGTTTTGTGGGGACAGTAAAGCGGTTATCACGCACCACCTGTCCAAGCATTGGTTGGCAACCTTGAATTTTTGTTTTTTGTGAGTTTCTTCCTTTTGTGTTAATAATACTGAAGGTTTTTGGGCTTTTTCTTGTGTTTCTACCAACACAGATGTATTTCTATATTTCTGAGGCACATAGGAAGGTAGCTTTAAACGTATACCTTCTATATGAAGAGAGTACCCATCATCTGTACCTAGCTTTAAACGTATACCTTCTATATGAAGAGAGTACCCATCATCTGTACCAGAAGAGGTTTAAGAGTATTCACAATAGGCCTACTATTAATAATATAGAAGAAGAATGAAGTAATGTACGGTACCATTGGAAAAAGTAGATAATGAAGTGCTTGAAAGAAACTAATAAATACTTAGAAATGATGTTTAAAAATATAGAAAGAAGGGATAAAACAATCTGTATAAGAAAAGCAATTGTCTTCTCACAAATACCTCCAGTCAAAAACATGCAATTTGTAAGTAGAAACGTAATGCAGTGAAATACATCATCCGGAAAGCACATGACTAATTGTGGAATAGATTCATTAATAATATACAACATGACATACTTGGACGCCAAATGGTAGCATATAAATTAATGAAGCATTTAAACCGAGAATAAAGGAAGACAGTGCATCCAAATTTGGTAACAAATGAAGAATGAATTGAGAATTTTTTGGAATTTTGGTATGTTTTTAACCTTTCCACCAAAGCTACAAAAGACAAGATGGGACATAGGTGTATATTTAATAAAATTTGAGAAATTAGAAGGAGCACTGTCATCTAGAAAGAATCGGAAAGCAGCTGATCTGGATGGGATAACACAAGTGTTAAAATACTCTAGTACATTATTTAAGTTTGGACTGCTACATTTGATGAATATAAACTGGCTAAGGTGCATGATCTCGGGAAAATGGACAATTCACAAGGTAATTTCTGTTTTAAAGATAGGTGACAAAATTAGCCATTAAATTGTAGAAGTATAAGGTTGATAAATAAATAATACAAGTTATACTGAAAACTTATTAACGTAAGATTTAGTTCTATCTCGGAAGTTTTACTTCTTCACAAACAGGCAAAATTTTGTAATAGCCAATCTTGTATTTATAAAGTATTCTCTTTAGAAATTCGATTGAGAAAGAAGCAAATTTAATTCTTTTCCTTTCCTAATTATTAGAAAGCGTTTGATAGAGTTAAAAGTTGTATTTCATGGGACATTAGGTGTAAGAAGGATTATATAAAATATCTTATAGACAATATAAAGAGTTTATACGTAAAAAGATAGTAATATAGAAGAGGATGTGACGGAGGAGAACTATATTATTCAGGGAATGCATCGTTTACTTTCTATACTGATGACATAGTTAGAGAGTGGATATTCAGAACGGATCCAGGAATACAAATAAATACCAGAACGTACTTGAATACGGATGATAAAGTTAAATCGGATTTAAAGTTTCTGAAAATTAAATTCGCTTCTTTCTCAATCAATAGTTTCAAAGAGGATACTTTATAAATACATGATTGGCCATTTCAAAATTCTTCCTGTTTGTAAAGAAGCAAAACTTCCGAGATAGAACTAAGTCTTTCGTTAATAGGTTTTCAGTATAATTGTAATATTTATTACTGTACTGTTTCCTGATGAAAACGTAATCGTCAGAACAACTACTACCAGCCCCACATACTGGTGTTCCAGTACAAGTTTGTTCAAATTACAATATAAACATTTCTGTGCAAAAAACTTTTAAGGGTAAATACCTCTTTCAAACTAAGATTTTGTGGGACAAGAGTATGTAGCATGTATTACATTTCCGCTATGTTAGTTGTACATCACTTATGACGTGGACCATGATGTTGATCATAAATTGGCCAAGTTTCAGTCAATATGTGGCACAATTCGTCAAGAGTTATCGAGGAAAACAAGGAAAGAGACTCAACTAAAATTTTATAAGGCAATAGGTGTGCTAGTGTTGTTGTAAAAGTGTAGTTGCTAGGGTCTAAAACTTTAGTTCCGGTGAAAAACATCTAAGTAGGATGTAGGCATCGGAGGTGAGATTCTTGTTAAATGTTGACTTTACAACAAAGACGTAGACAAAGTTTTGTAAATCGTTAATATCCAATATCATATTGCAGAAAACAAAGAGACTTCCTTATCTAAATAGCATGAAAATGGCAGGCTGCCTAAGGTAGTTTGGTAATACAAACCTAGTGGACAAAGAAGTACAGGCAGATCTAGGAAGCCTTGGCAAATTGGATGTACTTCCTTTGAGACAGTATATACAGAAGAACAGAAATGCTTAATTTAAAAAGGATGAAATGTGACGGAAACAAAAACTAAGATACGGAAAAGAGAACTAGAAAAATCAGAAGGAGAGAATGAGTAATGATAGTTGATGAAAAAAGCAAAACTTATAATACGAAATGAGAATAACTTATTATCAAAAATGTTTTTCTACTTGTGTAAGTACCTAAAGACGTTCTTGTTTCAGTTCACCTTACGTAATAGAAATAAAATGAAATTTTCTGCTAGCGTGAATTTAAAAGATGTTATTTTACCGTGAAACCCGTTGTAAACCATTCTCAATATATTCTTTGTAGAGGCAATGAAAGATTATTTATATCTTAAAAAAAATAAAATATCCAAAGCTGTTTCTAATAACTGTGTTAATTTGCGTATACGCAGCCATGAGGACTCAAATTTGTTTTAAAGTATTGTCAGTGACATAAGAAAGTAAAGGTAACCATGGCATTAACTAACGCATTACAAATATTTTTTATATGAAACGGAATTAGCAAAATACATATACATTCTAGTGTTAAACAGATAAAACTAGTGCCTCTAATCCTGTTTTTCTTAGAACATGAACCTGTGGCTTGTCCATTAAACTAGACAAAAGCTTTCTTCCAATCTTTTTCAGTTGCTTCTACCATTTTTCTCTTTCTTCCTCGTTTTCTGTCTTGTAATATTCACTAATCTGACATTCAATTAATGATCTCATTCCAGTTTAGTTTTTCCCCTACTATTCAGTTTCTGATGTGGTTCACTTACATCTTCCTACGATAGCCAAACGTTTTTTCTGATCTTGTAGCCTATAGTCTTTCTGTATATTTCCTTAGTAGAGTAATTTCTGATATCACTATTATTAATTACTTACTCCCTATCTCGCTTCTTAATTATGAAGCATGCGATATTCTTGGTCTCGCTACTGACTTATATATTGCAACGGAACATTGCAATGAAAGCCATCGTAAATGGATGTGTTTTGTAACACATTCTGAGACGTCCATAATAGATATTTACGATACAAGTGGGATAACAGCATTATTAATATACGCGTGTGAAAATTTGGACGACTAGTGCGTAGCACGAGTCGTCTAATCACACAAGTATATTAATAATGCGTTATCACTCGTGGGTCGTACAATATTTTATCTACACCCGCTGAAAAATAAAAAATGTGAGAATCAGAAAATTTAAGCTATCTACGTAGCAGTTGAAATAATGTAGTGTGATGTATACGTTCCCATAGCAATCACGTTGTTATGATTAAAAATAGTTTGTTTTTGCTGCAAATTAGTAATTTCTAAGTTGTTTTAAAATGAGTGAATCTGAAAGTTTGCCTTCAGATATTGAAGAGGAAGCTTTAGAAACCATATCCAACTTAATACCAGAGAAATCGAGATCAAAATATGAAATTGTATATGGAAGATATGAAAAATGGTGCACAGAGAAGAAGATTATAAACAATGCGAATAATAATAATATCTAAAATAAGTAGATAACTTGTTTAGATTGAAATATTATGTTGTATTTTGTGTTGTTTCAATAAATTTTAAAATATAAATGAGTGGGATAACAAAACCAGTGCGATAATGAACTTGTTATCCCACTCAAAATGAGTGGGATAACACGCTATTACGTTACGGGTGTAGATAAAGAAGTTTAAAACTGATTTTTTCATTTTTTGTTAATTAGATGTAAGTTTTGAATTAAAATATTGGAAAAAAGTAAGTTATGTCAAAATACTCATAATTTTATGCTCTATCATGTCCAGTACAATGTTAGTGCGCGAGAACGCGGGTGCGCGTGTTATCCACGTGTTATTAAATAACTTCGTTAATAATTAACATTTCTACATGAAACGTAGACAGAGTATGCATCATATTGAATGCTACGTTTTTCATATGTTTAATACTGCAGTACTATAATTTTAATATGAGTTTTTAAATGAAATTAACTCTTCTTTTATTACATTATCTGCAAGGGGGTAATAAAATTCGTAGATAAAATCTAGGCAAGCCTTTGCAGACTTTGACATAGTTTTAACTTAAAGTCAGTCTATATTAATGAAAATCTATCTAAATCAACTAATCAGAAGTTCTTAAATTTATTCTAGTCGGTCTTCCGCCGACAGCACGTCAGGCAGTTCGCTTCTAGATCCCGTCACAGAAAGGTGTACTTACTAGCTGTCGCAAGTTTTTCGTGTCAGGACACGTATATCTGATAAGTGACGCGGGATTTAGTACATGATTCGAGTTTCTCGTATACGATATCTAGGGTAGCACAACTCAAACAACACAGATATCTAAAATAGATCATTATAAGTGCTTTTCGCCTGAGTTCAAGATCTCCGCATAGGACAAGAGTATTCAGCCGAATACTACTGATTGAAACGCGAGAACACGATTCCGGATTGTGTACGCAATATACACAGATCTATTAAATACTTACTTACGGAACCCTGAGATAAATTAATAAACAGTTACTAATAGATAACGGCGTGCGTGTTTAAACGCGAGTGTCAGCTAAGCCAAGGTCAAGAGCATCTGGACACCGACGCAGCTGATCGACGGATCTGCACGAGAGTGTCGAATTCTACGAACAAGTAAACTT
Organism: Magicicada septendecula; assembly: GCA_034769895.1. Classification (NCBI taxonomy): domain Eukaryota; kingdom Metazoa; phylum Arthropoda; class Insecta; order Hemiptera; family Cicadidae; genus Magicicada; species Magicicada septendecula. The sequence goes on from CM068374.1 coordinate 157,946,161, forward strand.
AAACCGTTGTGAAAACAATCATTAAACTCATTATTAAAAGACTCAATATTAAAATTAATAATTTTATGTTTTGAAGACTAAATCAGACAAATGTATAATTTGGGTTCATTTAATAAATTTCCTACCTCCAAAAATAGACTCTGTTTTATATTATTATTATTATTATTATTATTATTACCTATCTCTGCATATTTATTTTGATACGCTGCAATATACTGAACTTACTATCTTATCTTACGTGTTTTATGCAAAATGGAATGTGTCAGTCACCTAGGTGTTCTGCCGGTGTTAGTAGGCGTAATTTGTTTTCTAATATTTTATTGGTTGCCTCTTTGTCAATAAGACACCTAGGAATATAATTTGTTCTGTGATTTAATTTTTGTAACATTAACTTACGAGGTATGGGTTTGTTTTTATACACGTACATTTCTAAGAGGAACATATCAAGGCTAAAAATTCTGTAGTCTCTTTAGGTTACCTTTATTATCATACGTTTGTTTGCATTTTCCTCAAAGTTCTTATAAATATATCTGTCCATCAACTCAAAGGCTTCTATCGATTCTTTTGCAACCTTCTTACCTCTAAGAAGCAGCAGCGCGGTAATTTTACTTTATAGGTTGGCTAATCTGCTCTTTAATTTTTACGATAATCTGATCATTCATGTCGGTGCTCCTTACAATTCGTCTCAGACGCTCGTCAGCAGCGTTCGGCTCGCTCTCGCAGCCTTACTGTCACATTTCAAATACTTGAACTCAAGTATTCGAGTACCGCGTATTCGCGCCTATCGTATTCTTTACGACATTTGATGTAGGCCTTAGGCCAACACTTCACATATGGCCCATTAGGCCCTTTCTTCAGATTAAATTTTAATAATACGAATTGTATTCATATGCATATTAGCCAATCTATCACTCGAAATGGTACCTAACAATTTCTAATGTACTTGTGAACATTAAATAAATGAATTAATTACAGTCCACTCGCTTCATCATTTCTGCATCCTGGCGAATCAACTTTAAGTATAGAACATTTCACTTTAAGTATAGAACATTTCACACTCAACATTCTTCAACAAAACATTTTCCGGTCTACGCAGACCGCATCATTAACATTTTTTGTTCGCTCCGGACCTGGATTTCCGGATGTATTATTCATAATTATTATTTTTCTGCCCCTATTTCTGGCCATCACGGGCGAATCAGCATATCCGCTGATACGACCGTGGCGTGATTCCATCGGCATTTCGCTCGTCGCCTTTGAGCCTCCTGACAACATCATCGCAAGAGCCTGCTAGCTTCAGTACGTCAAACAAGGCTGTCATCTCTCCGAGCTGTGTTTGCCATCTTCTCCACGGCGTCGGCGCTTTAGGATATCGCCTACAAGGTATCACCTCAATAACATCATATCAAGGTGCGTACAATGGCTGAAGAAGGCCTCAAAGTGTTAACCAGAAAGAGAGGCGGCTTAAAGTCCGCAATAGTGCGCATACAATCAGCTGTCAGTAACTTTGATATAAATTCCAATACAAAACACTTTTTAACAGTAAGACTCGAAAGTTTGAAAAGCTTGGCATCGAAGTACGACGAGGTACAATCTGAAATCGAACTTATTTGTAAAGACATAAACGCTGCTCAAGAAGACCGAGTTGAGGTCGAAGAAATGCTATATTCGACTGAAGCAAATATTTTGCAATTGATTGATACATTTAATGTTCAGACTGTACCTCCCGTATTATCGACCCACATGCAACTAAAACCAATAAGTTTGCCCTGCTTCACAGGCAACATATTGGAATGGCAGCATTTTCATTCAATTTTTACGGACTTGGTGCATACAAGATCCTATTTAACGCCAGTGCAGAAGTTACATTATCTACATTCTTCTTTAAAAAATGAACCTTTAGATTTAATTAAATCACTACCTATTTGTAAGAAAAATTACTCAATAGCGTTGAGTTTGCTGTCCGCAAGGTATGACAACAAGTTCATACTAGCAAAATACTATGTTCAAAATTTACTTCAAGTCAAGTCGACAATTAAGGACTCTGTACAAAGTTTGGCAGAATTCACAAACACGACAACGTCTTCCGTTAATTCACTGGCGGCAATGCAACTGTCAGTAAATTAATTTGAATTTGTTACTATACAATTATTATCAACTAAACTCGACCCTACTACTTTTAAAATATGGAAGGAGTCTATAGACCCTGATAATCTTCCTAACTTTCAAGATTTCACTCATTTTTTAAACGCACGTAGACAGCTGTTAGAAAATACACTGCCTATCCATGCCGGACAGCAACTCAACAAGCCGAGTTTAAGACTCAACAATAAATCTGATAAATATAAATCAAGAAACGCTGCTGGCAGTACTACATTTAAGAGTTATCACACAGCGTCAAGCAATTATTCATGTTTGTGTTGTAAATCTAATCATCCGCTTTACGCATGTGATAAATTTCGTGCATTAAGCAACGCTGAGCGGGGACAATTTGTATCAAGTCACAAATGTTGTACCAATTGTCTTAGATCAGATCATTTTGTATCTAATTGTAAGAATAAGCAGGTATGTAAGATCTGTTCAAAACGACACCACACATTGTTGCACGCGAACAAGTGCCGAACTCAATCTCTGCCAGTAGTAGTAACTATTGCTCACTTAAATTACAATCCACGAACAATATTCTTTTATCAACAGCAATTGTATTTGTCATTGACCAGGCTGGCAACAGACAAAGGGCAAGAGTTCTTTTAGACGCCGGGTCACAAATAAATTTTTGCAACAAATCATTTGCAAGGAAATTACGGCTTAATTTGACTAAATCCAACATACCAATTACGGGTATAAATAATACAGCGTGTTACGCCACTAATCTCGCGTCTATACGCATTATTTCTCGTTATCAGAGATTTAGCTTCGAGGCAAAATGTGCTATCTTAACTGCATTAACCCACAATCTGCCGGCACAATCGTTTGACATAAATCAATTCCACATTCCGGACAACATTTTTCTGGCTGACCCAAATTTCAATATATCATCGGAAATCGACATACTCTTAGGGGCGCAATTTTACCGGGATTTAATTTTAGCTAATAAATACGTACGCGGCCCTCATTTTCCCATCATTCAGGAAACAAAGCTAGGCTACATTTTGGCTGTCAATCTTCCCAACCACTGCCGCTACAAGGGTCCTGCTGTTTCGTTCCTAGCTAGGAACAACGACAGTCAAATTCTGCAGTCTCTCGAAAGATTTTGGGAAGCAGAAACTATCCCTGACAACACACCTGATAACGAGTCAGCCTGTGAAGAGCATTTCGTGCGCTCTACTCATCGCAACCATGAGGGTAGGTTCGTGGTTTCACTGTCATTTAAGTCCGATCATCTCCAGTTGGGGGAATCTTACACCAATGCAGAAGCAAGATTTTTTAATTTAGAGCGTCGATTCAGGCGTGATGCTAAGCTCGCGCGCGATTACGCAGACTTTATTAACGAATGTAAGGATCTTGGACACATGACGCTTATCGAAATTGCGCTATCCTGACGGCAGGAGTGTCAAATACTTACTATCTGCCACACCATGCCGTGTTTAAGCAGTCTAGCTTGACCACAAAACTGCGCGTCGTTTTTGATGGTTCGTCTAAAACTACCAATGACCTTTCTCTCAATGACATATTGTTGGTAGGCCCGAATGTTCAACAAGACTTTTTTCTATTCTTTTACCTTTCCGCATGTTTAAATATGTTCTCATCGCCGACATCGAGAAGATGTATCGACAAATTCGCGTAGCTGAAAGAGATTGTCACTATCAACGTATTCTCTGGCGTGACTCTCCTCTCGAACAATTTAAACACTTTGCATTGCGAACGGTAACCTACGGCACGGCTAGTGCTTCGTTTTTGGCCACTCGCTGTCTTATTCAAATTGGTAGGGACCATCAAGCTTCCTTTCCTGATGCGGCGTTAGCTATAGCGAATGATTTCTATGTCGAGGATCTGCTTACCGGTGCTGACACCATCTCTGATCTGACCAAGTTGAAATCTGATTTAGGTGCGTTATTGAGTCAATACGGTCTCACGTTGCATAAATGGGCATCTAATGAACCCATAGTGGTCGCACGTCATGACAATTTATCACTCCCCTTAAACAAACAGGACAATGTGCATACCCTGGGCATTCTCTGGAATAACACTGCCGATTCATTTCTGTTTGACATTAAATCATTCCCCGTTGAATCAAGCATCTCCAAGAGGAGAATTCTTTCGATTATTGCAGGCATATACGATCCTCTTGGACTGATCGGTCCCGTTGTTTTTTTGTACAAACAGTTTATGCAGCAACTCTGGCTTTGCAAGCTTGGTTGGGATGAACCGATCTCCGGCCAATCACGTTCGGATTGGCATTCTTTGTGCGACAAATTGGGTCTGATTAGCAAAATTGTGGTCCCACGTTCTATTCGTTGTAAGCTTGAGGCAAGTACAGTTGAATTACATGGTTTTTCGGATGCCTCTGAAAGGGGGTTTGGGTGTTGTATTTATATCAGAGTCATTTATCAAGATTCATCGGCCTCTTGTCATCTCCTGTGTTCTAAATCTCGCGTAGCTCCCTTACGACAGGTGTCATTACCTCGCATCGAACTCTGCGCTTGCTTGTTGTTATCGCGACTCGTATTTAAGGTCGTTCCTGAGCTTTATTCGTTCATTAATAGTGTTCATTTGTATTCTGACTCTATGGTGTCTCTTTACTGGATTCATGCCAAGTCAGCGAGGTGGAAAACATACGTCGCTAATCGTGTTGCTGAAATTCAGCGTCTTACGCAAACCTACACTTGGCATCACATCAATTCTAGACACAATCCTGCTGATATTATCTCCAGGGGGTGTCTCCCTGATATTTTGCGCGATTGTTCCCTTCGGTGGCACGGTCCCACTTGTTTGTCTCGATCTTCCGAGTCCAATTCTTTTCCACCCTTTTTACCTTCTAATCCGTCGTCTTCTGAAGTCACTGCGGAAGAGAAACAAACCCATAATCTTTCTCTAATGTCTACCCTGGCTATCGACCTTTCCAAGGACTTTTCCTCGTTGCATCGTCTAACGCGCGTATACGCTTACTGTTTTCGGTTCATCAAAAATATTAGACTCTCCAGTGCTGATAAATTTACGGGCGATCTTACCCCTGTCGAAATTCATCATGCTCTTAATTTCTTCATAAAGCAATCTCAGTCGATCCACTTCGCAGCCGAAATTAATTGTCTTCGTAATGGAGCTTCTGTTTCTATTAGGAGTAAGTTGGCTTCTCTCGACCCGTTTCTTGATGACTCTGGAGTGATACGCGTAGGCGGGCGATTACAGCAGTCGCAATTACCTTACGACACTAAACATCCTATTGTCTTACATCCATCGGCTCATATTACTCGCCTCATCATTGAACGCGAACACATTCGTCTACTTCACGCTGGTGCTCAACTCGTGCATCACTCACTTCGTCAACGTTGGTGGATTGTTAATGCCAGGTTAGTCATTCGCTCCATAATTCGTAAATGTATCAAGTGTCTCAGGTTTAGTGCCAAACAGCAGGTTCAGAGGCTTCGTATTTTACCATCTCCTAGAGTCACTCCATCACGGCCGTTTCTATTTTGCGCGATTGATTATGGTGGTCCCTTCATGATTCGTCATGGCGGGCAGAATTCCAGAACTCTCTCTAAGGCATACGTGTCTTTGTTCATCTGCTTAGCAACCAGGGCCATTCACTTAGAATTGATTTCCGACCTTACAGCCAGTGCGTTTATAGCTGCCTTACGTCGTTTTATGTCCCGCAGGGGCATACTCAGTCAGTTATACTCTGATAATGGCACAAACTTTAGGAAGGCCCGCAATATTTTACATGATCTCTACAACCTTTGGCATAAAAAGGATGCCATCTCATCACTCAAATCATTCACGTCCTCTCAGGGTATATCATGGTCATTTATTCCGGTCTCGTCACCTCATTTTGGTGGCCTTTGGGAAAGCGGCACAAAGAGTTTGAAGTTTCATCTGCGCCGCGTGGTAGGCAAGTCTATACTCACCTTCGAGGAGTTTACGACAGTTTTGTCTCAGACAGAGGCATGTCTGAACTCTCGACCTTTATTTGCCATCTCTTCGGGTGTAAATGATCCAGTGCCACTTACACCTGGCCATTTTTTGATTTGCGCACCATTAACGGCGATACCCGACCCAGACCTCTCCCATATTCCTATCTCTCGTCTTGGGCGTTGGCAACTTCTACAGAAGTTTGTCCAAGGCATTTGGAAGGCGTGGTCTCGCGACTATTTACACCAGTTACAACAGCGTCACAAATGGAAATTCGCTAAGGATAATGTTTCCATTGGGGACCTAGTTTTACTTATTGAGGATAATCTACCTCCATTAGCCTGGAAATTTGGTGTAATTACCGCCACATTTCCCGGCCCAGATAACTTAACTCGAGTCGTAGACATTCGCATGCCTACTGGTGTTTTGCGCAGACCAATTCATAAATTATGTTTGGTCCCTACTAAGGACGAACAATAAAGAAAAGGGATTTATTTTCCTTTGTATAATTTCTAAAGACACATAAATCAAGTGTTCAAGAAGACTTGTTAGTTATAAGCACTTTTGTTTTTAGCATAAGCTTTAACTGTATATTTTTGAGTCAGCAACTGTTTGTTTTACTCAAGCAAGTGTTAGTTTAGTTAATATGCAAGGCTTTCATTATTATTTTGTATTTTCGTATATGCAACATTTGATTTATGCCTCATGTCTTACTTACTATTGTGTAAAAATTTTGTTATTCTCTGAACTTATTTTTCACGATTGTTCAATATATGTATTCATATTTGTAATTAACTAAATTGGTGTTTATAATTTATTGTATAACTTGCATTTATGTAAAACATATTGTTTTTTGCGTCTACTGTATGTAACCATGCCACGCCTAGATTTATTTTATATTGCATTTTTATATTTTATTTGTATTTTGTGATTGCATTGCACAATTATTATTTCTGCTTAAATTATGACATAAATGTCATCACATACGTGCTTGCAATCAGTCAGCTATCTATAGCTTGTTCTCACCCAACAACATATTGTAAGTTCCTGAAACTTCAGGTATAGCATGACTTGTTCAATACATGACGCCATGCTAGATTTACGTTTAAACATGTATAATTTGTGGCAATTTTGTTCATGTAAGCAATACTCTGTACAGGTCTACTGGCCTCAACTATTTCACGGTAACCATCTATGACATGCATAGGGTTACAAGCTATCGGGCCATCATGTGATGTGATCATGTGATCATGTAATGTTTTATCATACATTATTAAACATTGTCTAATTATGTATTTTTCATGTTTCATAACGTTCGATGTTGTACACATACAACATATGACGGCAATACTTTGCCAAAGGCTTATCTTTATTCATGCTTATCGCTAAACCATTAACGTACAGCTGTTATCTAATATTACAACTCAAGGTTCAATGCAGCCTTGAAATTAACTTTCATTATTAAGAACACTGTATGTTATAAACTAAGTTACCAAAATGTATAATAATTTACTAAAATGTAGTAAAAAATCTACTGATTTTTGACGGGCAGCTTGTGTACAGTAGCGCGGTAATTTTACTTTATAGGTTGGCTAATCTTCGCTTTAATTTTTACGATAATCTGATAATTCATGTCGGTGCTCCTTACAGTTCGTCTCAGACGCTCGTCAGCAGCGTTCGGCTCGCTCTCGCAGCCTTACTGTCACATTTCAAATACTTGAACTCAAGTATTCGAGTACCGCGTATTCGCGCCTATCGTATTCTTTACGACATTTGATGTAGGCCTTAGGCCAACACTTCACATATGGCCCATTAGGCCCTTTCTTCAGATTAAATTTTAATAATACGAATTGTATTCATATGCATATTAGCCAATCTATCACTCGAAATGGTACCTAACAGTTTCTAATGTACTTGTGAACATTAAAGAAATGAATTAATTACAGTCCACTCGCTTCATCATTTCTGCATCCTGGCGAATCAACTTTAAGTATAGAACATTTCACACTCAACATTCTTCAACAAAACATTTTCCGGTCTACGCGGACCGCATCATTAACAACTGTAATAAGGTATGAAGAGATTTTGGATTCAAACAACAATAATTTTTTAGCCTTTATTAAAAAACAAACAATAATATGAAACAATATTTTTATACGAGCTCTCTTAAGTTTTTTCAGTTCGAAGGATTAGATACGTATAGACCTGACGATAGAATTTGAACAGCCGCTTAGGATATAGGGAATAGACAAACACTTCGTTGCGAGGTTAACAAATTTTTCAGTCATTTCGCACATGCGCACAACAGTCTTGTACAGTGTTTCATAGTGTGAACTTTGGCTGCATCAAGGCTGACGAGAACATTAAAAGCATATGTGTGACGTAGATAGAGGTAGTGTGTGTTATTGCGTTATTGAGTAAGTGTTGTTATTGCGTTATCTCCCCTCTATCCTCTATGCACACTTTACACTATAGGCCTACTTGTAAGTGATAGTAATTCTTTGGTGGGTTTGTTGCAGAGCACCGTTCTGGAAAGGCTGTCAGATTTATATACACAAAGAAACAGAAGTTTTGGAAACGACACTTATAAAAGTCAGGAAGCCCATCTGAACTATTCAGTAGTGGGTTTACCGTTGTTTGTGTTATTTAAAGATTGGGCCTCATAGTTGTCCAATTCAGTATGCACACTCACACGTTGGTGATGCAGGTGAATTACGAGGTGAGCTTAATAATCAGATTACTAGAATATCTGACGTAGAAGAAGCCGTCAAATAAAATAGCTGAAGTAGAAATATCTGTCTTGACTGTGGAATAAGCTATGTCAACAAAAATATCTGCAGTAGAAAACTCAGTGGCAAACATAAGAGAACAAATTAAAATTGAAGTTGAAGAGTACATGAAGATTCAATCAAAACAAATTTCTGAACAGACTGTACCAGTGATAAAGACAGAAAAAGACAAAGAAAATAAGTTAATAGAGAAAGTAACTTTGCCTGCAGTAGGGACAGTTCATGTCAAAGCTCCAATCTTTGACGGAAGCAGTCACTGGGCAACGTACCGCCGCCAATTTGAAGCTGCTGCATGCGCAAATAATTATTACGCATGGCAAGTGTTACGAATGGCAAGACACCAGAACAGTGCGGACGCCCTGGTACATGCTTTGCAATTTGAGGCCGCCAAATCAGCGTCTGGTTGGACAAGTCATAAAATGCGCGCGCTAAAAGGTCGCGACGGCACAGACGATGGGGAAGAAGAACAAGGAACAGAGACTCGACGGTCGGCGCCACTGAATAAAATTAGAAAGGATGGAGACCGAAGTGTTATAGATGTGGGAAACCTGGACATCTACAACGAGATTGTCGGGTTAGAATTCAGCAGCAGGGAAACGAGCAATAGTCGGTACAACGGGGCGTGTGCTGACTAACTGGAGGAACGAAGCCCCTAGACAATACGCAATTTCTACACTTCAGAAAAACAGCGGGAGCTTGGTAGTTACCAGATTTGTTCAAGAAAGACCAACCTCGATTACAGTTGACACAGGCGCAACAGTTTCTATTGTGCACCCCGACGTCGTTAAAAATCTCAAGTCAATCTGGTGCTCTTGCAGCTTGCGAACAGCTACTGGACGGCCTGTAAAAGTGTATGGAAAAGTGGAGATACTTCTACGCCTCGGTCGAATTGAGTTTAATCATCAAGTACTTGTTGCAGATATTGTACATGAAGCAATTCTTGGTGTGGACGTTATGAACGCATACGGATTTAGAGTCGACTTCAAAAACAATGTCTTGAGAATCGGAGGCGAAAAGGTAATGTTATCAACAATGACGACAGCAGAAAAAACGATGGACGTCATAAACCAAGTGGCCGTAACTGTTCCGCCAAACTCCGAAAAGTTCATCATGGCTAGAACCGAGGTAGATACTAGGGGCAACCAGTGCTCTATATTCGAACCGCAGGTAGTCAACACACCGGGCATACTAATTGCCAGAAGTTTAGTGAAACCAGACGAAACCGGAAATGTACCTATTAGAGTGGCGAATATTTTGGATCAAGCTGTCACTTTACAAAGCAATACGCTCCTAGGCAAATTGACTCCTGTTGCCTGGGTAGCCGGAATGACGCAACGAAGATCCAGTGCTCCGGATAATTCCAAATTACCAGAGGAACTGCAAGAATTATTGAACAGATCTTCTAACGACCTCTCAAGTGGTGAGGTAAAAGAACTCAGACAGTTTTTACATGAATTCAAAGATTATTTTGCAGTTCGGGGACAGTCACTGGGAAGAACCTCTCTTGTGCAACATCGCATCAATACCGGGGACACAACACCGATACGCCAACCTCCTCGAAGGCCTCCATTATATAAGCACGAGGAAATGTCTCGGTTAGTACAGTACATGTTGACAGAGGGAGTAATCGAGCCTTCGTCAGTTGCTTGGTTTTCTCCTGTAGTGCTGGTAGGGAAGAAGGATGGTGGATTGTGTTTCTGCGTAGGCTACCGGAGGTTAAATGACGTTACAAAGAAAGACTGCTATCCATTATCTCGCGTTGACGATACACTCGACACGTTGTCCGGAACACAGTGGTTTTCCACATTGGACCTGAAGAGTGGATATTGGCAAGTGGGTCTTCATCAAGAAGACAAGGAAAAGTCCACTTTCTCGAACCCAAGTGGCTTATTCCAATTTAACGTAATGCCTTTTGGACTTTTTTGACGTAATGTACCGGCAACATTTGAAAGATTGATAGACCTGGTACTCCGAGGCCTGACATAGAAAACTTGACTTGTTTATTTAAACGATGTCATAGTGATCGCGAAGACTTTCAAAGGCCATTCCGAAAACCTTAAGGAGGTTCTAACTAGAATTCACGGTGCCCAACTGAAACTGAGCCCGAAGAAATGTTCTCTATTCTAGAAGGAAATACAATATCTGGGCCATCTGGTTTCGGCATTGGGTGTTAGCATGGATCCTAATGAAGTAGACGCCGTAAGAGACTGGCCAGTGCCGAAGAGTAAACACGAAGTTCGGAGTTTCCTGTGGTTATTTTATTACAATTATTACATTATTATTCCTGTGGCTATATTATAGACGTTTTGTGAAAATTTTCGCTACTATTGCTAAACCATTACCTGAGCTAACGGAAAATGAACGAAACTTCCAGTGGTCAAGAGAATGTGGCCAAACATTTAGGACTTTAAAAATTGCATTATGTTCGCAGCCAATTTTCGCTTTCCCAGATTCCGAAGGGAAGTACATTGTGGACACAGACGCAAGCAATACTGGTCTAGGAGCAGTTTTGTCTCAAGTTCAAAACGGTGAAGAACCAGTAATAGCGTATTACAGCAAGGCACTTTTTAATCCGGAGAGAAATTATTGCGTCACAAGGAAAGAGTTGCTGGCAATCGTCCGAGCGTTGGAGCACTTCCATAAATACCTCTATGGAAGAGAGTTTTCACTACGTACCGACCATGCCGCGCTTACATGGCCCTTAAGATTTAAAAATCCGGAAGGACAGTTGGAAAGGTGGCTTGAACGTCTGCAACAGTACAACTTCAAGGTACAACATCGACGGGGGCGCCTGCATGGTAATGCAGATGGCTTTTCACGAAGACCGTGCCCGGAAGACTGCCGACATTGCCACAGAAAGGAAGAACAAAACTCAAGCGAATATGTTCAAGCCATCACGGTAGATTTCCTGGCAGACGGCTCGACAACACAAGACTGTCGACAAGAACAGATGACTGATGAAGACATTGGACCGATCTTGACAGCAAAAGTGGAAGGTCGCCGCCCGGATTGGCAAGATATCTGCCATGGTTCCGAAGTGCTGAAGGGCTACTGGGCACAATGGGAACAACTCACCTTAGAAAACGGATTGCTGAAAAGGTCTTGGGAAAGTGCAGATGGACGAGACGAGGTCATGCAGTTGATAGTTCCCCGAAGTAAAGTGCAATCTCTTTTGAAGGAGATGCATGATGGAACATCTGGAGGCCATCTTGGCGTTAACAAAAGCCTTGACAAAATACGTTAGCGATTCTATTGGCTTCATCTTCGCCACGACGTAGAGGATGGGTTCGGACGTGTGAAATATGTGCTGCAAGCAAGGGCCCACAAACCAGAAGCAGGGGAAAAATGAGACAATATAACGTTGCACTGCCTTTCGAGAGAATTGCCATAGACATTTCTGGACCATTCCCAGTTACTGACGATGGTATATCATGGTTGTAGGTGACTACTTTACTAAGTAGGTGGAAGCCTACGCAATTCCAAATCAGGAGGTTACCACTGTGGCAAAGCAGTTAGTTCACAACTTCTGCTGCCGTTATGGAGCCCCTATGGAAATCCATACGGATCAAGGGAGAAATTTCGAATCAGGAGTGTTTAAAGAATTATGCCGTCTACTCGGAATTCGAAAGACCAGGACAACGCCTCTGCATCCTCAGTCGGACGGGATGGTTGAGAGATTCAATAAGACACTTGAGCAGCATCTTTCGAAGGTTGTTGACAAGAACCAAACAGACTGGGACCAACGTATACCACTATTCTTCATGGCACATAGATCATCAATACACGACACAACCGGTATAACTCCAGCAAAATTGATGTTTGGGAGGGAGATTCGTTTTCCTGGGGACTTAATGTTCGGATCACCTGAGACTCAGTCCCAAGAGCCACAGAACTATTCCTCGCAATTAGAAAACCAACTGCGAGAAATGAATCGCTTGGTAAGAGGACGGCTGAAGATTGCCAGTGATAAAATTAAAACTCGGTATGACATTCGCAGCAATAGTGTGGGTTTCCAAGAAGGAGATCAGGTCGGGTTGTTTAACCCGAAGCGCCGTCGTGGTGGCTCACCTAAATGTCAGTCTAACTGGAAAGGACCCTACACTGTGAAAAAATGAATCAACTATGTTGTCTATCGGATTCAACAGGAAGGGCAGCTAAAGTTCAAGGTTGTCCACCTAGATCGCCTAGCTAAGTACTACTTCAGAGATGGTTTGCCAGTTCGGGATGAACAGGCTTAGGGAGGGGACAGTGTTACGACATCACAGAACAATCTACGTGTTTATCGAATGTTCCAGAGTGATCCGGAATGTAACGTGTGTGGCGTACGAGCTTGTTGACGCTCGCCAGAGCTTTCTAGACTGTGCCATATTTCGCTCGGGCGCGCGCACGGACTGTGTCAAGGCCGCAAGGAATTACGTCGTAACTAGACTGGCGCTATCGCGCATTATGGAATAATCTAGTAATTTGGGGCGGTATAAATACCTGTACTCAATAGTAGGGGGAAAATGAGAGTTCTACCCCGGAAGTGACGTCATATGGCGGCAAATTCAAAAATTGTGGTGGTGGGGGTAACCATGCGGTAGTCGGCTTTCGGCCATGTTGTCGTCGGCCAGCCTAAAGTGGGGTTATGTGTGCGTTGATTGGCGCAGGCGAGGCCTGTCGGTTCGCAGTTGGCCGTTCGCCGTTCGCCGTCCGGCGGCCTTGCTGCGGCCTGGTCGCGGCTTGATGGCTGCCCTGAGTGGTGGGGTCGTCGGCGGCGGCGGCCCTGTTGTCGGTATGTGGTGGTGGCCATGTTGGAAAAGCGTCGAGGTTGTCGGTTGGTGTAAGAGTGTGGTGGTTAAGGTTCGGCCATGTTGCCGATTCGTGCATGTGTTATAGTCTATGGGTATGTATATGTAAGGGGTTTTCCGGAAGTGCGGCCATGTTGGAAAAGCGTCGTCGGCGTTGCCAACTTGTGCTGGTTTTATCGACGTTGTCGGTTCGTGCGAGTGTTATAGTGTATGGGTTTAAGATATATTTGCACTGCCGCCAATGTCCGTCGATGTGAAGAAGTGAATTGCATTGTTGCCAACGCGTTAGTCACGTTGTCAACTCGTGTATGTGTTATAGTGTACGGGTTTCGGATATATTTACACTGCCACAATTGCCCCGATATCGTCGATGTTGTGTCTATGTGTTAAGTAAATATATATACAGATTGAAAAAATACGTTCGCACCAACCTGTTGGTCTAGGGCTTGCTATGTCGAGCCCTACATTTGTTGTTGTAAGAAACACACATGATATGCAGTTGTCAATTCACTTATATAAAACACATGCACACGCAATATTTATGTAATATCTGAACGCACCAACCTGTTGGTCTAGGGCTTGCTATGTCGAGCCCTACATTTGTTGTTGTAAGAAACACACATGATATGCAGTTGTCAATTCACTTATATAAAACACACACACGCGCACACACAATACTTACGGAATCGATGCCGTGTATTGCATTGTTGACAACTTGTGAACTGCGTGTCTATGTGTTAAGTAAATTGTAGTATGCGAAAAGGATAGTTGAAAATAAACACTTATACAATGAAAAAATATGTACAAGTTTATTTTAAATAGAACACAAGCCAAGCTAAGTGTACGTCTTTGATTTTGTTTGTGTGTGTGTGTGTGGCAGCTGTTACTTCTTTTTGTTGATGAGTGTGCATTAGTTGTTATGATGATGTAATCGACGCCGTCTGTCTGCCCATCTGTTTATCGCGGCGTGTGAACTTAATCGTACTTAAAGTTTTTTAAATAACAGAACACACAAGCTGTCTGACACCATCTGTTATCACAGCGTGTGGGAAACAGAACGCAAGCCAAGCTAAGTGTGCGTCCATGACTTTGTGTGTGGGAGCTTTTTTTGTTGTTGTTACCATCTCTTTCGTGTACATCCTTGAGATACTATATTATATGAGCTGTACGAACTGCTCTCAAAAACATATCGTTCGTCGCGAGACTCAACTGGAACTCGTACAAGGTTAGTTTTTTTTTTAAATATTCTTTAATTTCCAAAGTATATTATAATCATACAATTATTGTTTAATAAAATTGATTTTTTAAATTAGTTCTATGTAACACGTTCTAGCTTGCATACATAAGTTATGTTCGAAGGAATTTTGAAATTAAAAAACAATAAAAATATTAAAGCAATACTGTTTAATTACATATAATTAAAATACATAATATGTAAACGCACACAGTAGTAAAAATTACAAAATGTATACGAAATACATCTAAGTAAAACTAATTACAAGTGCACTATGATATGACAAATATGTACAAAAAAATTAAATAAACACACACAGTAGTGACAATTAAAAAAAGCAATACTGTTTAATTACAAATAATTAAAATACATGTAATCAAAATATATTACAATTTAAAATACATAATATGTAAACGTGCACAGTAGGGAAAATTTCAAAATGTAAACATAAGCAATATGACAATTGTATACGAAATATAACTAAGTAAAACTAATTACAAGTGCACTATGACAGGACAAATATGTACAAAAAATGAAATAAACACACACACAGTAGTGACAATTAAAAAAATACAATTGTATACAATTAAATCAAATGAATTATGTGTAAGCACATTATATTTTAACATTATGTCAATATATGTAATCGTACGCGACAAATGAAGATGCCCATTCGGTCCTACTGTACAATTTCTACTATGTAAGCTCTATCCTTTCCTCCGCGATAAATTAGTTGCAGCGAACATGGTACTAAACGTTTTAATTACTCATCTTCGAAAACGCCTGCGTATCTCTTTCGTAGATATACACGATATTTTAGTCTAGGTTCTCTGTAATTTTGGAGAGTGACGAGTACAGCTTTACCGTACTTTACGTCTATATTCTGCATTTCTTCTATCGGATATTTTACACCGATTATCAATTCCTTTATTTTTTTATACTCAATTGCGCTAATAGTTGCAAACTTTTCAGTGAATGATGCCATTTTAAAATAAAGAATTTATAATTTCTGGCACGTCTCTCAACGAATGAACGAGTAACGCTCGTGCACAGCGGAATATATAGGGAGGTAGTTGTGGTGGTGGAAACCGGAGAGGGGGGAACCACTCAACGCACAGTAAGCGTTTATTTTTAACCGTTTGAACAGGACACGAGCTGATTTCTCACGGTTCGATGGGTAGGTGGGGAAGAGGGGAGTCGGTTATTTTTTATATGTCTAGACAGCACTCGTGCTTGTTCGAACATGTCGACGACGCTAATTTATGTTTAGACAGGTGATGTATTTAACTGTGTGAACAGGATACGACTTGATTTCTCACGGTTCAATGGGTAGGTGAGGAAGAGCGGTGTCGGTTATTTTTGTACGTCTAGACAGCACATGTGCTTGTTTGAACATGTCGTCGACGCTAATTTATTTTTAGACAGATGATGTAATCGATAGAAAGGCGACGACTGTTATTTTTTACGTAAGCGCTAAACAATAATGTTTTCAATTAGTAATTTATCTAAAACATATTGATTATTCTAAAATCTGATACAACCCACTCGCGTAAAACGTGTACTCTAGTAATTGTACATATTTCCGGAAATAAGTGGTGCGCGAGACAGGCTGTTCCGTGTATTGATTGTAATTGATCGAGTTTGGGACAACCGAAATCTTCTAAATTTATAATATTAAAATGCACGATACGCTTCTGTAGAAATATTTTTTTTTGCAATCCTTTTACGAACACGAAGTTGTAAGGAAACGTATACTTTTCTAATATCGGTATAAGATGTTCGTACGATGTGTCCCCGTCCGTCCACGTTAGTCCATGATAATGCTCTGTTAACAACCTGTTTATCCTCACGTGTTTGTGATTCGAAACAATCGTGTCTATTGGATGTGTAAATATCCAATGCCTGCTGGCAAATGCGGTGACGTCCATAACGGCTAGTTCCTTAACGAGTTCGCTTCCATCGTTGTCGATGAAACAGTGAAAGTCAAGTATGACTGCTAGTTTATCCTCGCACATCATTTTTTCGTTATAAACAACGTGTTTGGTGTTACTAGGAACGTTACAGATCCATCCGTCTTACGGAACAGACACGTTGTATATTGTGAAACGCTCGTAAAGAATTTGTTCGGAACGTTTATTTTGTACCTTATATTTTCGTCACGGATCAGTGCAACAACTTTACATGTCAAAACGTTGTATACGAAATTTCTATAGGGTACAGCACTGTATGCTTTAAGTCACTGCAGCGTATGTACTCGTACGGAGATAGCAGCTCCATGCGTCCGTCTTCAACGCGTGCTGTTCATACACTGAGGTATGCGATATTAGCGGAGGTTGGATTAAACACTTTTGTCACAGCAGCATACATATTTTCAAACCTTGTGTTCACTAGACGATAAAATTATAGCGTGAAAACGAACTAGAAATACGCTCCCATGTAAGCGGTGTATGCGGTTCTAAATAAGGGACAATTATGTAGGGTTATGGCACAATTCACACACGTGATAAAATGTCGACAGGGAATAAGTACAACTTCCACGTTTTGTGTGTAACAGACTTTGCACATCGTATCACGATTCGAGCTTCCTTCTACGTTTTTTATATTCTCCTTGATCGTGTCGGTGCGTTGTTCGTTCTTTGCTGTCACTGCTGCTGCTGTTGGTGCTTGCGCTTCGGTAACGATACCCAGTGCCTTGATGATAAAATTTTTATCTTTCATTAACATTACGTAAGAGCACGCAGGGAAATGACGTGCGTGTTCCATCCAAGCTCCACGTTCCCATTTGTTTAATCCGCCTCCACAGGAAAAACAAATTACTCTATCGCTGCATCCGGTGTAAAAGAAACCCGCTTCTGATAATTCTTTAGGCGTTATCGTTAACGATACTGGCCATTCTTTAAAACTCTTTAAACGGTTTTCCAAGTTTTTGTAACGCGGGTACGGAGATGTGATTTTTTGAATTAAGATGACCTGTACTTCTTTATCGTCTGGTGATAAGGACTTGATTGACGTCGTCGTCGTCGCTTCACCGCATTGTTTGAAAATAGCAGTTGTTGTTGGGATTGATATCGTCATCATTGATATCGTGTGAAAACATCTTGTGCGTTGTAGCGTGACAGATGTATGCATAATATTGAATGGCAATTGATCATTAGAATAATGAAGTTATAATATTTAAATTTGGAAGAAAGCATTAAGTTTAATATATATAGATTAATTCATAGCAACTGTGGAAAGGAATCATTATTATAAAGAAAATACAAGTTCAAATAAAAGGAGTTACTAGCGATGAGTCATCCAAAACCAGTCTCATAACTAAAGGTTTTCAAGGTATAACCCAGGAAGGTAAAATAGTAAATAACAAAGCAGTACTGAATATGACCAAACACACAACGAGGGAGAATAAATAGAATAGAAACCCTAAAATAAGCCAAGATCAACCAATACAGGTTGTGTATTTCTGAAATAAAGAAGCAGATGGAGAAGATCCCAAGAAACCTGATGGCATCAAGAAGAAGATGGAGAAGATACCAGTCCCAGAAGGCAGGAGAAAAGAAGACTGATGAAAGAAGAAGAAGGCAGCATCCTGAAGAAGATGTCATGCTCTTATAAAAGACACCCAAATCCCTATATCCCCAAAATAAATATCTAAAAACAAAAGTATAACGAAATAAAAACCACATGTATATAAATTTAAGAGAGAGAAGTGTATAAAGTAAAAGTTTCCTGTGAACTAAGATGAAACAATAATATAGTACCCATGGAACAAATCTCCATTGAAAAAACGCTAACCAATTTATTATGTTGATAAGACAATACGACCATTTAGCATTAACATAATATATAAGTACAAAGTGAACCAGTGATAGTTTTGGGTATTATAAAAAATGAACCTTGTGTTTCATTCTTGGCAATCACAAACATTGGATGCAATGAAATATGCATTTTTCAATGACTTAAAATGTGTACTGTGACAATATGTTGTTCATAAGACATGAATCTGTTTAAAATAACATTTTTGTTTTACATGAAAAAAGAAAAACAGATGTCATAGTGCTTTTTGAACGGTTAATACTATTTATTTGTTAATGACAGGGTGCAATTACCCAAAGACAATGTATAAAAGACGGTATAAAAACTGTAGAATCCTACTTATAATAATAATTAGAAATAAGAATATAAATATAAGGTTTTTATGTATATAGTACAAGAATGTTTAAAAATGTTTTAGATATAAGGCCATTTGTTTGGGTCTGATACAACTAACATCAGAACTATAAAAATAGTTACTACTTGTAAATAGTCGAGAGTAATTAAGATGTTAGTTAGTAAAAAACCTTTTTTGTAAACCATGTTTCCATGTTGGAAATGGGGATTTTTTGCAAAATGTCTGACTTGAAGACAACCATTTATTTAAAAAAATATTCTTTATTTTGTTTAGCTATTATTTGTATTGTAACCAATAATAATTGTCATTGTGTAATTTGAAAACATGTTTAATTTATAATACTATATGTAAAAGTCAGAGAGGGTATCACACATCATATATTGTTTGTAAAATATTTTGTAAGAAAAATTGTTAAAAAATCATAGGCCAAAAGAATGGAAACCAAACTTCATCAAAACAGAGAAATTAATCAATTAAATGCAAATAAACAAAAGGGGTTTAGACAAAAAAAACTTGAGATCAAGTCATATAATTGCACATACCATTTAGGAAGATTTTAATAAATTATATTCAGAATTATAAATAAAAATGAAAATGACTAAACTCAGAAATTTGGACATGGGAGTCATATATTCCAGAATAATGTTTCAGAATACAACTAATTCAATTAATTACCAGAAAATAAGGGAATATGAACCTTTTAATACAATATAGGATTATTAATATTAAATATAACTGATAAAATGGCTGAATTTATATAATGACAGGAAGTAAATTTTGATGTTTTGACTTTTCAGAGTATACCAAACTGAAAGTGAAATTACTATTTTTTGGACAGAAAACACTATAAAATGGCATTATTTAATCTGAAAATAACCAGAATGAACTGAAAGATTAATTTAAATCACATCTAGTGAATAAAATTGACAAATAACCAAAGTTTAGGCATTCATATAGTGAAATAGTAAAGTGTACACAGGATGTGAAAAAATATTTGAACAATGTTAAGAATAATATTATATGGGCTAAGAGTTTAATTGAAACTGAAGGAAACAGTTAGTTGATTATTGGTTTTTGAACGGTTAACATAAACGAGAGTTTTGTGACAATCTAACCTATCTTACAACGTTAAAGATCAGTGGCGAACAGTACGTTACTGTAAAGTCGAGAGTGAATTATAAAATCCTTCCAGAACATATACATTGGGACAAAAACAATCAAGAAACACTAATTAACACTAAACAATACATTTCTACTCCGAAAAACACCACAAAACACCAGAAAACTGTATAACACATTAACCAAATTAGTGTCGGAATTGGGAAAAGTGTTTTGACTTATAATTACACAGATATACTAAATACAACCCAGAATCACTACACCAGTCACTACATAACATTTAACAAGAGATTTGCAGACACAAGAACAGGAATATTGCCAGAAAATACATTATTTGGAATGCAGCAGGAACGAGCGACATTTTGATCAACTTGACGGCAGCCATCTTTCTTTTGACGATCCCAGTGCCTCCTCTTAGTTCAACTCAGCTGTTTGGTGAAAACAATTATTATATTTACAAATTATTATTCAATGTCTGTGTTTATTAATAACTATTAATTTGATTGTAACGTTATACTTTTTAAATATTAGCCCGATTTCTCTGACTTTGATAATAACTGGCTGTTTAAAGAACCCTATATAATTTTTATATCATATACTTGTAACTTTTTTCGATATCCTGAGAATCGATACTAATCGATAAGAGTCAATATTGCTATTACTTAATAAAACATTAATACTTTTCAATACTTAATAGTTCTTTATTTCTTCAATAATACTAATTACCAATAATATAATTTTAATTGATAATCTACAAGGACTTTACCACCCGTAAGTGAAGATAACCTAAAAAATAAAAAGGTAAACAAGTATCGATTGGTTTACAGACAGTCTTATGAGTGGTGATAGATTATTTAAAATATACTAAAACTTTAATAAAAATTTTCAGAAGAGCATTACACTGTTTAAAACTTCACAGCCCTATATTAATTAATTGATCCTAATTAATTAATTAATAAAATTAAATTTTTTTTTTTTTTATTTTTTTTTATAAACATAATTTTTTTTTTTAAATTTCCTTCAAAACAATAAATTTTGTTTTGAAACTTTCGGCGAAGCTGAACAGATATATTCCTTCATCAACTTTACGCTACTCGACCGGTCTTGCTACCATTGGGACTCGACCAGCTGGGAAACTTAAGGAAGTGTTTCAGGCCAGTAAGACGTCGAGAGCCACACCAAATACACACCAATTAAACATATTATATTACAATTTACTTATTTTATTACAAATTGGCTAGCCCAAACAGCGGGGCTTGATTACATCGGAGTCACATACTTAACAATCTCTTATACATCAACACACACATCAAATCCTAGATTATATTATTACAAATTGGCGCACAACTTTAGGGGCTTCAATTAGCGATTGGAAGGCCAATACATTCTGCCCAATCACTAGTTGGAGCTAGGCAACAGCTACAAAGCCAGAGAATTTCAAGGGAAAATGCAACGACGTGCAACATCTAAGAAACGGGCGGCGGAGGCCGAAAAAGAATTAGAAGTTGAAATGGACAATAAAGAGGCGACGCCAGTGGAGGTGGAAGGGTCATTACCCCCGGTGTTGTCCAAACAAACGGAACAACCGGAGATATCCTCACAGACAGGGGAGGTTAATCTCCAGGAGAAGCAGGTGGAGAAATCCAAGACAACGGAGGATAATCAAATGGACAGGTACATGGAAGTGTTCTTGCAAAGGATGGAAGAGAAAATAAACCAAAATAGTAAGGAATTGAAGGAAGACTTGAGTAAGGAAAGGAAAGAAGATAACCAGTCCTTGAAAGAAGAATTAAGTGGGATGAACAAGAACATGGAAGGGTTGAAGGAAGACAACCAGTCCCTGGGTAAGAAGATTGATGAAACCAATAAGAAGATGGAAGAGAAGATGGAAGAAAACAGCAAGAAGATGGAAGAGAAGATGGAAGAAAACAGCAAGAAGATGGAAGAAGAGGTGGGGAAGAAGTTAGAAGAATTGAAGGAAGACAACCAATTGTTCAAGGAAGAATTCAAGTCGACCAAAGAAGAATTGATTAATAAAATTGAAAATACTAATCAGAAAATCGATGAAACCAGGAAGAGGATAGAGAAGAACAACCGGCAATTAAAGGAAGAGTTGAAAGAAGATAACAAGAAGTTGGAAGAGAAGATGGGGGAGAAATTGGAAGAATTGAGAGAGGATAATCAAATTTTAAGAGAAGAATTAAGAGAAGTAAATCAGGAGAATTTGGACAAACTGGACGAAAGGATGGAATTGTTGCGAGAAGAATTGAATAAAGAAATCACTGTTAACAAAAAAGCGATGAATAAGAAGATGGAAGAAGAAAATATAATGGTCAATCGACAGATTCGAGAGATTGATGGAAAGTGCAACCAGACCGAAAAGGAGGTGAATGAGTTTAAAGAAGTGGTGAACATCAAGTTCACAAATATCGAAGAACATAGTCGTAGGAAGGTAGAAGAACAGAGGAAGGAAAATCAAGAAGAATTCGGAAAAGTACGCAACCAGGTCACAGAACGATGTAATGATATACAAGAGACCATGGCCAATATCACCGGTCAGGTGCGTCAAAGCCGAGAGGATATGGAAGCGATTAGAAACAGACCGACTCATTTCACCGGATTGCCCGTCAACGAAAGCCGAGAGTGGCTCAACTTCCGGCAATACAAACGCAAGCCGATGGAGTTCCTGGCTAGGGTAGAAGAATATTTGACCAAGCATAAAATTACTCAATGGAGCCATAGCAGGGAGATATTCGACGAGTCTTTCCGAGACATAACAGATAATTGGTGGATGGCCAACCGGAGTGAAATTTCCGACTACCAACAGTTCCGGAAAATGTTTAAGACAAAATACTGGTCTGAGACCACCCAGAACTTGATCCGAGACAATATTTGTAATGGAAGATACAGGTCACAATTAGGTAGCAGTATGACGGCATATTTCTTGGGGAAGGTGTGTATGGCAAAACACCTTGAGCCAGCAATCCCAGAAGAATGTTTAGTGAATAAGATATCTTATCACTATGATGAGGACATTATCAGGGCCCGGAGAGGTAGTCAGATCAAAACGATCCAGGGAATGACCGAGTTATTGGAGGGATACGAGAACGAAGAGTATTATCGGCAGAGCAGAAAGAGAAATGAGAGACCAGAAGCAAGGCCGACTACCTACCCCAATAACGGCAATAACCATGCAAGTAACCGGAACCAGCCCAGTAATTACGACGGCCCTAACAACCCGCCGCGTAATAACCAGTTTAACGGTAATTTTAACGGCGTGAGGAATAACAACCCCTACCCAAATAACAGAAACAATTTTTATCAACAAAATAATAATGTCCCATACAGTCAGAGAAATCCATATCCCAACAATAATGGTGACAGACCTTACCCACCTAACCGAAATTACTATAATAACAATTTTAGTAATAACAATAATAACAATAGTAATAACCGAGTGTCGCGCCCTAGGGTAAATTTTATAAGAGCAGAAGATCGCGGACCCAGGAGATACTATCAACCGAGGAGGAGCAGCTTCCACGGCGCCGACCGAAGATGGAGGAGTGCGGAACGAGACGGCCCAAGACACGAAGAGGGAAGACGAAGTACCAGCCTGGAAGATCTTGGCAGACAACCGAACAGGGCGTTAAACATCAACCAGGGTACAGAACGTCAGGAGACAAACCAGAGTTTCCCGAACGATGCCTCGGTCAATAATAATATACATACTGACCAAAATACTTTAAACGAGAGGAGGCAGTAATCAACAACGATGACCCGTTACTGCTTATACTTCCTGGGTTAGAAAAGGATGAATTGCAACAAGAAAACCAGCATAAAAACATCACTATTATATGTAACCATTATCTGAAAGACATACGAACTGAACTTTTGTAAGAGAACGAGAAGAGTCTCAGCAACAGTAATAATGAGATAATTTATATAACAGCGGAGGTGGAAGGAGTTCCCGCTAAAATAATGATAGACACAGGAGCTAATATTTCAATAATAAACTCCAATGAGTTGGAGAGAATACAGTGTACATGTGGAAAAACTTTGCCAATGTTACCAGTCAACAACATTGTATTGGTAGGTGCAACTGGCCGCCAGAATAAAACCATTAGGAAGCAAGTTTCCTTAAGTGTCGTTAGCCGTGATATAGCTTTAGATATGGAATTTTTAATCGCCACCGGATTACCATTTGACATCTTAGTCGGTTGCGATATTCTTCGTAGATATTCGGCAGTAATCGATCTTAATTTAAATAGAGTATCACTTTTCCCAGACGGAGTAACATGGACCGCAGATCTGGTAGGAAGCACAACTATACTTCCCAGCCCTATACATCAACAACTTCGTAAAATAAATGTTATTAGAAACAGCCCTCTTTATAAACCCATAATATACAATCATGGAGGAGAGGATTTATGGTCAGTTAAGATCCAAGAAATACGGAATTTCCAGTGCGGAAGCGATAACGAGAAAATACCAACACATCTGGCTGATCGTCTAATTGCAATATATGAGAAATACAAGGCGGTGTTTTCTGATGAACCAGGGAAGGTAAAAAACTACCAGTGCCAACTTCGTTTTAAAGAAAACGTAGAGTTTAACCGGAGGTCATATCCAATAGCGCAGTCGCTCAAAGAAGCCGTGAGAACAGAGATAAACAAGATGATAGAAAACGACATAATTGAGATTAGTCAATCACCTTACACTAGTCCAATTATTGCGGTTCCGAAGAAAGACGGACAAGTCCGGCTCTGTTTAGATGCGCGTGAGTTGAATAAGACAATTGTGAATGACAGAACCTCTCCCGGTGAAATAGAAGAAATCTTAAAGCGTTTTCATGGTACTAGATTTATTAGCACCTGGGATACGGTCTGTGGTTATTGGCAGGTAGAGCTGCATCCACAAAGCCGCCAATACGTAGCGTTCATTTTCGAAGGGCGCAATTACCAGTTCAAGAGACTGCCCTTCGGACTTGTCAATTCTGTCGCCATATTTGTGGCATGCATGAACCAGATTTTGGGGCCAGAAGCGCTCCAATTTACCACCGTCTATGTTGACGATTTACTAATCACATCCGGAACCTGGGAGGAGCACGGTTACAGAGTGGAATTTGTACTAAACAAACTAGCGCAGAACAACATAACACTGAAGTTGGAGAAATCCAAGTTCATAGCGCGCGAGGTACAATTCTTAGGCTTCAACCTAGACGACCGAGGTATTACCCCATCAGCAGAAAAAGTGGAGGCAATTCAGAGGTTCCCGCAACCAAGAAACAGGAAACAATTGCAATCTTTCCTCGGACTCTGTAACTATTACAGGAAGTTTCAGAGCCGATATTCCGAGTTGACCGCCAAGTTTCAACCACAGTTATCTGCCAAAAACAAATGGACTTGGGGTGAAGATCAAGATATTACTTTCCGATTGATAAAAGAGAAGTTTCTGGAGAGTGTGATACTTCGTCACCCAGATTTTAAGAAACCGTTCTTTCTAAACTGTGACGCTAGCGATCTAAGCTTAGGAACGACATTATACCAGGAAGATGAGGAGGGACAACATCTGGTAATAAGCTTCGCTAGTCGCACACTGAACCAGTGCGAAAAGAACTACAGTGTGACAGAAAAGGAATTGTTGAGCGTAGTGTTCGCATGCAGCAAGTTCCGGACGTACATTCTCGGATATCAAGTCACGGTACGAACTGATCATAAATCCATCTCGTTCCTTCGTAGGTGCAAATTGAGTCACGGCCGATTGGCTAGGTGGGTACTCGCCCTACAAGAATATGACCTGAAATGGGAATACATTCCAGGAAAGAAGAACGTGGTAGCGGATGTGTTGTCACGTATAAATCTGGAAGATCAGACTTTCGAGGGAGAGAAGGAGAGCTTAGTAAAAATTTATAACATATTCACGACTAGAGCCGATTTACAAGCTTTGTTAATAAATATCCGAATCCATCAGCAGTCTGATCCTAAGCTGAAAAACATTGTGAGTCGTTTGGAAGCCAATGATGAAACCATTTCTAAATATTACCACCTTAACAAGGGAATTTTATTCATAAAAACCGCCTTGGACGATGAGACATGGAAGGTGATAATCCCACACCAAATCGAAAAGGAGGTCATCATCGATTACCATGTCAGGTATGGTCACATGGGAGCGTTAAAAGTGATACAAGCTCTAGAAGAAAACTGTAAGATCAAGAATATCAACCGCAAGGTGAGAACATACATCAAGTCCTGTAAGATCTGCCAATGTGCAAAAGTAAACAATGAAAAGACAGAGGGTATCATGATACCAATAACTTCCAACACAAAACTGGAAAAAGTGTTTTTGGATATATGCGGGCCATTTCCCCGTAGCGGTGGTCGGCACAGATATAAATACTTGGTAATCATAATGGATCACTACACCAAGTATATAAAGCTATATCCGGTTAATCGGGCAACAACAGCAAAGGTTTTGGCGGTGATTATTGATTTGTATATCCCAGAGATCGGTAGACCATCTTCTATTATTACCGACCATGGTACACAGTTTAAGGGGAGGAGATGGCGAGACACTTTATTAGCACTTGGGGTCAAAACGTATAAGACATCAGTCTACCACCCAAGTAGCAATCCGGCTGAGAGAGTACTAAGAGAAGTGGGTAGGATATTGCGCACGTATTGTCACAACCAACAGAAAAAGTGGCAAGAGTACCTAGCAGCGACAGAAACATTCCTAAATTACGCCCACCATCCAGCTATAGGAATTCCACCGTACTCAGCCATGTATGAGAAGCCGACTCCCCGAGACATTGAACAAATCATTGAATTTCCAACGAACAACAATAGGAAATTCAACCAGTTGAAGTTTTACAATAAGGTAGCAGAAGATCAGGAAAAACGGCAAGCCAAATACCAGAAGGCAATAGGGCGAATTGTAACATATAAAGAGGGTGAAAAAGTCCTCCTAAAAAATAGAGAGCTGCCTAGCACCTTAGAAGGCATAACCAAAAAACTACTATTACTATACACTGGCCCATATGTTGTGGTAAATGATAAGCATAACAATACATATGAGTTGAAGGAAATCGTTTCAGGAAAAATCAAAGGAGTGTACAATCAAGCTTCTATGAAGAAATATTATGAAGAATGAGGTGTGAGTTTTAGAATTTTGAATTTTTATATTTTAAAAAATTTTAAAATAATGTAAGTACATCTTACAACCTAATATTTTGAGAAGAACATTTTGGAGAATTATAAGAAGAAGGAATTTAGAATTTTTATTTTAAAAATTCGAAAATAATGTAAGTACATCTTACAACCTAATATTTAGAGAAAAACATTTTGGAGAATTATAAGAAGAAGGAATTTTGAATTTATTTTTGAAAAAAATCCTAAAATAATGTAAGTACATCTTACAACCTAATAATTTTGGAACAAACTTTATGGAAGAAAGAAAAAGAAAGACTTTTGAATTGAAATATAATTATAAAAATTTAAAATTGAGTAAGTACATCTTACTACAACCTGATAATTTAGAACAAAACTTTATGGAAGAAAGAGAAAGAGAGAGAATTTTGAACTTAATACAAAAAATTTAAAAATGAAGTAAGACCAACTTACTATAACTAAGTTTATGAGAAAACTTTATGGCAAATAATTAAGAAGAATTTGAATTTGGAGAAATACCAAAACATTCAGAAATAATAGTAAGATCACAATACTATAAACAATTCTGAATGAAACAATTCTGGGAATAAAGAATTAAACAGAATTTGAATGTTGATAGAACGTCTGAACTTTGAAACAAGATAAGATCAACATATTACAAGGATTTATGAGAAATATTTTTCAATTAAATAAAAAGAATAGTTTGAATTTTACATTAAAACTAACCAAGTTCCAAAAAATAATTATGTGTCAATTATGATTGAATTGAGAAGAAAATAAAGTGATTAATTCAGAAAAGAGAATTAATTTTAATCCAGAATAAATGCTAGACATTCACAATAGCATTTGAAGGAGTAGAGAAGAATAACAAGAAAGAGTGTAATATGCCAGAGAAGGGAAAAATTTGGAAGCAACGAGACTAATTACCTATGAAACGATAATGAAAACAGTTAATTAAGAGCGAAGAAGAACAACTCATACCAAACAGATGGAGAAGATGATTTTGAACAAATGATTATAATAAGACCTATACGAAATGCAAAGAGAAGAAATACCACATGAAATATAATTTAAATGAATTAATGTTAATGAATGCGAAGGCGGATTAATAACTTTCTAAGAGAAAGGAAAGAACCAAAATGTTTAAATAAAATGATCAATAACAACCTGTATATCTAATGTAAAGATACAATGTTAAAAAATTAAATACAATATATTAAGACCATTCAAATAATGAATAAGAAAGACTATATATAAAGACCATACTAATACTATGAGTAACCAGAAGAAAGTATAAAGAGAATTCAGATGGAGAAGAAAGAGTTACACTGTAAACAGTAACAAGAATTATTAAAAGAAAGGTTTTCAACCATAATAAAAATAAATATATCAGACAAGTTAAGAGTTTTGAAAAAATATATATGTAATGAGTATAATAATGATTATGAAGATTTATTAAGATAGAAAATGTGAGATAATCTGAGAGACTACGAAGTGGAGAATCCAAAGATATTTTTATTAGTCGAAAATGAGACTACTTTTTATTTATTTATTCGATGACTGACTGAAGATAATTCCAGCAGCATTATGTTTTTGAGCAGGGATGAATATGCCTCTGTACTCAATTTATAGAAGTGGTGTATGGCCAGCAGAGAAGTAGCGTACAGTGCCCCTCTGATCTGCCCCAGCCCACGTGATAGGGAATGTTAGGGAATTAATATCCCAAGGATGCAACACGAAGTTGATATAGAAAGAAAATGTATTATAATTATAATATATCTCAGAAGACACTAACTATCCGAAAAGGATCAGTAGTAAAACAAATAATTATATATATAAAATTAATTAAACTCTAATTATAAAAAAGTCGATATAAAAATGGAGAAGAAAATGAATTATAAGAAATGATGAAATTATCATAAGAAATTATTTCATCCTTAAACATGTCTGAAATAATTACTTCTGGAGGAGAGCAATCTGTAGCGTGACAGATGTATGCATAATATTGAATGGCAATTGATCATTAGAATAATGAAGTTATAATATTTAAATTTTGAAGAAAGCATTAAGTTTAATATATATAGATTAATTCATAGCAACTGTGGAAAGGAATCATTATTATAAAGAAAATACAAGTTCAAATAAAAGGAGTTACTAGCGATGAGTCATCCAAAACCAGTCTCATAACCAAAGGTTTTCAAGGTATAACCCAGGAAGGTAAAATAGTAAATAACAAAGCAGTACTGAATATGACCAAACACACAACGAGGGAGAATAAATAGAATAGAAACCCTAAAATAAGCCAAGATCAACCAATACAGGTTGTGTATTTCTGAAATAAAGAAGAAGATGGAGAATATCCCAAGAAACCTGATGGCATCAAGAAGAAGATGGAGAAGATACCAGTCCCAGAAGGCAGGAGAAAAGAAGACTGATGAAAGAAGAAGAAGGCAGCATCCTGAAGAAGATGTCATGCTCTTATAAAAGACACCCAAATCCCTATATCCCCAAAATAAATATCTAAAAACAAAAGTATAACGAAATAAAAACCACATGTATATAAATTTAAGAGAGAGAAGTGTATAAAGTAAAAGTTTCCTGTGAACTAAGATGAAACAATAACATAGTACCCATGGAACAAATCTCCATTGAAAAAACGCTAACCAATTTATTATGTTGATAAGACTATACGACCATTTAGCATTAACATAATATATAAGTACAAAGTGAACCAGTGATAGTTTTGGGTATTATAAAAAATGAACCTTGTGTTTCATTCTTGGCAATCACAAACATTGGATGCAATGAAATATGCATTTTTCAATGACTTAAAATGTGTACTGTGACAATATGTTGTTCATAAGACATGAATCTGTTTAAAATAACATTTTTGTTTTACATGAAAAAAGAAAAACAGATGTCATAGTGCTTTTTGAACGGTTAATACTATTTATTTGTTAATGACAGGGTGCAATTACCCAAAGACAATGTATAAAAGACGGTATAAAAACTGTAGAATCCTACTTATAATAATAATTAGAAATAAGAATATAAATATAAGGTTTTTATGTATATAGTACAAGAATGTTTAAAAATGTTTTAGATATAAGGCCATTTGTTTGGGTCTGATACAACTAACATCAGAACTATAAAAATAGTTACTACTTGTAAATAGTCGAGAGTAATTAAGATGTTAGTTAGTAAAAAACCTTTTTTGTAAACAATGTTTCCATGTTGGAAATGGGGATTTTGTTGCAAAATGTCTGACTTGAAGACAACCATTTATTTAAAAAAATATTCTTTATTTTGTTTAGCTATTATTTGTATTGTAACCAATAATAATTGTTATTGTGTAATTTGAAAACATGTTTAATATATAATACTATATGTAAAAGTCAGAGAGGGTATCACACATCATATATTGTTTGTAAAATATTTTGTAAGAAAAATTGTTAAAAAATCATAGGCCAAAAGAATGGAAACCAAACTTCATCAAAACAGAGAAATTAATCAATTAAATGCAAATAAACAAAAGGGGTTTAGACAAAAAAAACTTGAGATCAAGTCATATAATTGCACATACCATTTAGGAAGATTTTAATAAATTATATTCAGAATTATAAATAAAAATGAAAATGACTAAACTCAGAAATTTGGACATGGGAGTCATATATTCCAGAATAATGTTTCAGAATACAACTAATTCAATTAATTACCAGAAAATAAGGGAATATGAACCTTTTAATACAATATAGGATTATTAATATTAAATATAACTGATAAAATGGCTGAATTTATATAATGACAGGAAGTAAATTTTGATGTTTTGACTTTTCAGAGTATACCAAACTGAAAGTGAAATTACTATTTTTTGGACAGAAAACACTATAAAATGGCATTATTTAATCTGAAAATAACCAGAATGAACTGAAAGATTAATTTAAATCACATCTAGTGAATAAAATTGACAAATAACCAAAGTTTAGGCATTCATATAGTGAAATAGTAAAGTGTACACAGGATGTGAAAAAATATTTGAACAATGTTAAGAATAATATTATATGGGCTAAGAGTTTAATTGAAACTGAAGGAAACAGTTAGTTGATTATTGGTTTTTGAACGGTTAACATAAACGAGAGTTTTGTGACAATCTAACCTATCTTACAACGTTAAAGATCAGTGGCGAACAGTACGTTACTGTAAAGTCGAGAGTGAATTATAAAATCCTTCCAGAACATATACATTGGGACAAAAACAATCAAGAAACACTAATTAACACTAAACAATACATTTCTACTCCGAAAAACACCACAAAACACCAGAAAACTGTATAACACATTAACCAAATTAGTGTCGGAATTGGGAAAAGTGTTTTGACTTATAATTACACAGATATACTAAATACAACCCAGAATCACTACACCAGTCACTACATAACATTTAACAAGAGATTTGCAGACACAAGAACAGGAATATTGCCAGAAAATACATTATTTGGAATGCAGCAGGAACGAGCGACATTTTGATCAACTTGACGGCAGCCATCTTTCTTTTGACGATCCCAGTGCCTCCTCTTAGTTCAACTCAGCTGTTTGGTGAAAACAATTATTATATTTACAAATTATTATTCAATGTCTGTGTTTATTAATAACTATTAATTTGATTGTAACGTTATACTTTTTAAATATTAGCCCGATTTCTCTGACTTTGATAATAACTGGCTGTTTAAAGAACCCTATATAATTTTTATATCATATACTTGTAACTTTTTTCGATATCCTGAGAATCGATACTAATCGATAAGAGTCAATATTGCTATTACTTAATAAAACATTAATACTTTTCAATACTTAATAGTTCTTTATTTCTTCAATAATACTAATTACCAATAATATAATTTTAATTGATAATCTACAAGGACTTTACCACCCGTAAGTGAAGATAACCTAAAAAATAAAAAGGTAAACAAGTATCGATTGGTTTACAGACAGTCTTATGAGTGGTGATAGATTATTTAAAATATACTAAAACTTTAATAAAAATTTTCAGAAGAGCATTACACTGTTTAAAACTTCACAGCCCTATATTAATTAATTGATCATAATTAATTAATTAATTAAATTAAAAAAAAAATTTTAATTATTTTTTTTTATAAACATAATTTTTTTTTTAAATTTCCTTCAAAACAATAAATTTTGTTTTGAAACTTTCGGCGAAGCTGAACAGATATATTCCTTCATCAACTTTACGCTACTCGACCGGTCTTGCTACCATTGGGACTCGACCAGCTGGGAAACTTAAGGAAGTGTTTCAGGCCAGTAAGACGTCGAGAGCCACACCAAATACACACCAATTAAACATATTATATTACAATTTACTTATTTTATTACAAATTGGCTAGCCCAAACAGCGGGGCTTGATTACATCGGAGTCACATACTTAACAATCTCTTATACATCAACACACACATCAAATCCTAGATTATATTATTACAGCGTCCACTCACGACTCGTGCTGATGAAACACTGAGCGAAGAATAGGGAGGAGAGGATAATCGTTTCCCCCTCCACAAAAATAAAATACACGAAAATTGATTACATTTTTTTAATAAAATATCACATTACATTCTATTTACAACAAAATAAAAATACATGAAAATTGATTGCATTTTTTAAAATAAAATATCACATTACATTCTATTTACAACAAAACAAAAATACATGAAAATTGATTACATTTTTTTAATTTAAAAAATCACGTACATATAGTGCACAAATTACATTATAAAAAAGCAAAAAAAAAATGTACAAATAAACTTCGTCCTGTCTGCTACAATCGAATACGAATAACGGTGTTTTTGGTATGAACTCAGTAGGTGTTAGGAGTACGTTGGGTTGACTTCTGTGGTAGTACGATTTTTGAAATCGCGTATACGTGTCGTACAGCAATGGGTAACGTCCGTTAGGGATATGCAGGTTCAGGTTATCGTGGGGGTAGTATTTGTCGTTCATACAGAGATATTGTTGGCTAACACGTGGGCGTCGTTTTCTTCGTTTATGGCTCGCTCGAACGCTGTGAGCATTTCTTCGTCGTTGACGACTGTAGTGTCGTTCGTGTCGGCCGGTTTGATGACATTACCGCGAGCGTCCCATCTCAGGCAATTACGATACTGTATTTTAACTATATTTCCAATATTTACAGCGTGAGCGACGTCTTCCCATGCGCGTAGTTTCTTCGCTGTAGGATGTTTGCGATATATTTTTTCTCACAATGAAGTGTTCAAGCTTTACAAGGGGGGGGTGATATTTTACTTCCTGTTAGGAATGTTGGTGATAGGAAAGTTCCTATAAATGACAAGAAGATACAAGATGGGTCTAAAATTCTGCAGTATATACCATATGAACATAAAGAATTTTACAGAAATATTATGTCGTACCCTACATCAAATACACAAGAAAATAATGGTAAACTACCCAGTGATTAAAGTACTATTAATACTGGAAGAGGAAAACATTGGTTACTTTTACTCTATATATTTTTGTTTATTTTTATAATGATATTCCAAGTGATTAAGTGTTACTAAGTGAGAATCGAAAGACGCTAGTTATTTTTAGTTTTTTGTATATATTTCTTTGTTATTTTTTAATATGCAAGACATAAAAATATTGCTCTGAATCTAAACAATTTTATGAACAACAGTTAAAAGTAAATAAAGTATTAATTTTCGATTTTTTGAAAATGTTATCTGTTATTGGTTGGAACCGAGATCAAAATGGAAAAGATTCCACAAGCTTTGCTATCATATAACGGTTTACTTGTTCTAATTATGCTAATATTGTAACCTGGGATCTTTAATCATTGTTTTATTGAGTAACTTTATAATTGTAAGTTTTCCATACAGTGACTCATTTAGCCGCAAATCAGTTTTTTATCGTTTTCTAAAAATTATGATCTGTGGAATGTTTTCCTTCTTCTTCTTCTCACCCATTCAATTGCTTTTATCAAGGTGACAAGTTAAAGTACATCTGTCTGGCTCAAGTATATTTTACAAGATGATTGTCTGAAATGGTGTAATAGTGGCTGTGGATGTCGAACCAAGCTCTAATGTTTGGTAAACTGACTCTATTTCCCAGTGTTGGACTATTGCCCCAGGATTACTAAGAGCCCCATTTTACTAAGAGTTAATAAATGTACTCTTTAACTCTCTTAACAATGTACAAAAAAAATGAAGTGACCTACCGCGTTTGCACCGGCTACCAAATTGGCTTCCAATTAATTACTTCTCACGCTACAACCATTAGTAAAATCAATGAGAGGTCAGCGGCTGAGCTCACGGGTTTTAGGTTTTCACTCAGCGCCGACATTGCTTTCAGTATTTTTTAAATCTTGTTTTTTTACAAGGGAAAAAAGTCAAGTCTCTTACTCTTTTTATGCATTAGAGAAAATTATTTTTATAAACATTCAGCCAATTTATGATAATTCAATTTCTGTTCTCGGTTTAATTGTGTTTTTGTGATTTTATATTTACTTTTATACAAAATAGCCTTATAACTAGTACCTAATTATCTACAAGTATAAGCCGAAGATGCATGTTATTTATAATATTTAAGAAATTTTTATACTTTACATTAACAACATGAGATATTATTTTAAAACAGTACTTTAGTAAAATAATTAGATCATTTACTTATAAAAAACATACTTGCAGATGGTAATGTGAACTAATGCACTACGTTTAATAATGTCGACGCATTTTTGTATTAAAGATGTAAAATTTGTTCATTAAATCAACCTGTATAAAGCTAAAGTTTTTCTTGTTTATATATGTATATACCCTGCCCGTCCGCGCGCGTTTGCACGTTGTGCCTGAAACCATTTTATTAGACACCACAGATATAGTGGGTTTTGGGGGATGATTCTACCACCTTTACAGATTGCTATGTCTCTTGCCTTCGTCTGCTTTTTTCTTCCATTCATTATTATATTTGGTTTCCTCTGTCCACTTTCTCACCCCCATCGTGTTTATTCCACTGAACTCGTCATCATATCCTTATAGGCAATGTCCGCTGCTGATTGAGGGGAGAAATCCATAGGCACAAATGTTACTTTGAAATGCTTTATTTACACTCTTTATATTGTAAACATTCTGTTAGTTGTAATAAATCGATAAAAACTAACTAATTTGTGACTTTGAATCTGACTGTATATCTGTGAGAGGGTGTCTCAGTGCATGTATGAGAATATGAACGTGTGCAACATCGTCATTTTTACACTGGTGTCCAAGGTGACTGAACAGTCTGTAACACTTTGGGAAACAACAGAAAGATGATTCTACTTTTTCTGTGATTGTCAAATTCAGTGAGGTTTAATAGTATACTCCTTTGTAAGACAGTGAAAGTCATTGTAAGCGCTTGTTTCAAACACCCTATTGTTAAAAACCTTTACAACAAGGTTTTGTGTCTTTTCTGTGTGTACGTGTGTGTGTTTGTGCGCGCGCATATGTGCGTGTGTGTTTTGATTGTCACTACCGAGTTTTTGGGAGTCGTTTGGATCATTTTGACGCTAAGATACTATTCTTGAACTGAGTCTAGTCTGTTTACCTATGGTGTCCGTCTCATGACCCTGTTTGTTCAGACTCGTCCATCTTCCTATTTTCATATCCGTACTACAACAATCTCTTTTCCTATCTACTTTTCACTGTATCCTGTTTATTTGGCTTTACCTTGTGCTTCTTCTTTTACTTTAACTACATTATTTTGTGTGTATTAATTTATCATCCATCAATTTGTAATAATAGTCTTAATAACAAAAGGCAGATTTTTATCTCTGCGTTATCGTCAACCAGTTTATTGTGCGCTCAACATTTTTTTTTAATAAGAAAATACCTAAGCATACATGGAAACAGAAGAGAATAATGCAGAATCAGCTCAACCGGAAGGCAACAACCAATAAACGTCGATGATTGTCTCACGCAACGGTGACGTTATAAATCAATGTTGTAACAGTTGGAATTCGTAACCGAACGCAGACTGATAAATTTTATTGTTTGGAAAATCCAATATCTTTGTCCGGAGAGAGACGTACCCCACATCACTGCGCCGGTCATTGCTTCTATTATATTTTATTGAAGTCTACAAACTTAAATGATTTGAACACCATCTTGATACAAGTAGTTTTTGATAAAATCGTACACTTTTACTCACTAAAACCTCTTCTTTTCTGTAGTCATTCGTTATCATTCGTTAGATTCGTTATCATTTTTTTAAATTTAGTAACTTTTATCAGCAAGAATAATCTTTTACGGTAAACATAATGCCTGCATACATACTTAATCCGTGAATTTACTAGCCATAACACACAACACTTTGTTGAAGTTACTAACTTTAATTTCACCAGGTATAATCGGTATTTGTAGCTATACCTATTTAGACCTTCACCAATGTTGGTCTTGCGAAAAGACCATGTTTAATTTTTCCAATGTAATTGGCTTACTCCTTCTATTCTTATCAGCCTTCCTGTCCAATTGTTTATTCCAAACCAAGGCTTTTAGTCCTTGCTAAAAATAATAGCTTAGCGCAGAATGAATCCGAAACAAGTTAGGTAAATTCATCAAAGTGCATTATTTACTTTGCAGAAAGCTTAAAAACTAGAGTCATATAACCCGTACGGCTAATGTGTCAAACATACCTCTTCCGCAGGGATATGCAAACCAATACGGTAGTCAAAGTGTTCCCTCAACTTCAGGTTCAAATTTATACTACAGTCATACTAAATTCAACACAACCATTTCCTTCAATGCAGTCTCCTATGTCATCAACGTCCAATTCGTTTTCCAGTGAACGAAATTATACTAATGCTGAAGCAGAGTCACCTTTAATGACATGTTTTGATGAATCTCAAGAACAATGCTAATGCGACAAAATATGCAACGTGATTTTGAAAAATCACCCAGCATCATGTGCCCAGAAATTAAATTTTGTCTAAAGTAAAGAAAAGAAACAAATTTAACTGTTTAGAAAGATAAACTGAGGGCGGAATGGTAAAAGTAATATATGTTGTTGACCAAGGAATTACTTAAAAAATTAATTGAATAAAATTGTTTCAGAAAAATGATATTTTTTAGTTATGATTTTTAGTTTGTGCATTTCACTAGCTTCGTAAAACTCTACAAATAAATAACATGCACAAGTAAATGAGTTCATTAGATTAGCATTCAAAGCAGCATTGTATGAGAATGTTCTTATAAACCACAGACATAAAAATATTGATTCCTGTTGAAATAAATTTCTATTAAATTGGTACATTTATAAATACGTATTTTACAAAAAGTTACCTCTACAAGTTAAGTAGGTCTGTATGCTCGTGGGTGTATGAAACACTTACTTGAAATAGGAAGAATTATATGTGGTGTAATTTTCTTTAGACTAGTGATGTTATAGTTATGTTGTACGTTACGTGTTTTATCTTAAAAAATATTATTTTTACGTGAAACCAATAAAGCGATCATATTAAATCATAAAGAATAAAACAGGCTCGTTTGTGACATACCACAACTTAAACGCTGAGGTTTTACAGACTTTATGAAAATTTAAGTTTAATACGCTTATCGAAAGTGAAACTTTTTGTTTGGTTGAATTACCTGAAGTTCTAGCCAATGTATTTTCAAATATTCGATTCATTACAGTAGGTTTCATGGATAGTCGTATGTGCAAAATTCCAATGTTCAACATAAGTATATACATTGTACTGTTGGCACAATATTGCAACAATACATATATTTGCATATTTACCCAGGGCAGTATGTTTTGTAAATAACTAGTGTAAAAAGAATAACCCGAAATGTTTAAAAAAATTTTATGCGGGAAAGTGCAGGCCGTTGCCTGTTAAAAGTGTACACCTGCACCGATAGTGTAAATACAGCGTTTGTGTGTCTGTGTGTCTACGACTGTCGACTTGCATTGAACGGTGAGAGGGGGAGATGCGTACAAATTGTTGGTTTTGTCATTAAAGCAGGTATCGAGTGGATTAAAATAAATTAATTAATATGATTTTTACCTGTTACTAAACACGTCACAATTCTAAGATCACCATTAGATTAAGGACATTTAAACGCATATGGTGATGCAAAATTATTACAGAAAAGTGAAATAATAAAGACGTTATATAAATTAATGTTAATTACTGTACTACCATAATTAACTAGTAATGAACAAGTGAGTTATATGTAAATGACGAATGAAAAATTACGAAGACAATGCAACCACTCGCGTAAAGATTCAGTTTACGTGATCGAGAAAACGGACTAAAAAGTGATCAGTAAATAAAAGGACGCTTCGCACAAAGTGACAATATTTAACATGTCAAAAACAATATCTGTCAGTTTGCCGTTTACTATAAATACCTCCGGCATTTTTGAGCGAAGTCAGACTCAAGATATCTTCACACAACGTCACTCTGCCGGTCTGCCGACCAATTTGAACAACATTACCATCATCTGTAGTACACCACAATTGATGGAGGAGCACCGGATCATCATCCACAACAAGCCATAGAGTACCGAGAACGCATCAGCATCATCATCATCATCTTCATTGTCATCATTCAGGACCCACACACACGTACACACGCAACGGTAACTTCGGAAATACGCAGGTCACAAGCTTGCACACGTTATGCTTTGTGCAAGGTGCTCATAAAGAACATAGTATGAGATGGTAAAGACTTAAATGTAAATAATGTAAATATTAAAGTAAAAGACGTAATGGTAAATTGTTGTTAAAAATAATAATTTTCTTCTGTTCAATTTTACAAACTAGGTGTCTCATTAGAAAACATAAATATTCTTAAAGTAAATGTTATTTTTTATAAAAGATTAATAGCAACAATTAAATTTTATTTTAGTAAAGTTAATATTATTTTATAAATGAGTTGGTATTTTCAAAAATGAGTCCCAGTCAGACACCCATGCAATATAAAGTAATTGTATAATTTGTTCATCATATATGTTTAGACATTTAAGATTATATATTATTAATGTGTGCTAAATAGCAAAGGTATGTTATGTTTTACAGAGTGTAAACTTATAAAAGATTATATTTTTAACTTTCATAATTTCAATTTTTAATAATCAAGTAATCCCTTTGTAATATTTAATAAACTGTTGAATGATTATTTTAGTATGTTTTAATTAATTATTTCATGTTATCAACGTTTCACTCCTCTTATTTAAAAAAGTACGTTTATTGTGCAATCACATATATTTAATGTAACGAACACAAAAATCCTACGACCTAGCCGGTGTTTAACACTTTATAGTTGCGTTGGGTAAATGGTGAGAAATGTATTCATTTACAAATACCTGTAACATTGTATAATATATAAATAATGAAGTATTTGGATATTACAATTTACTTAATGCACTATTCTGAATTCGGTTATTTATTAAATTTCAAACAGGGCTCCGAATTCCATTGACCGATGGATGGACTCTTTCATAATGAAATGTCTTTTAAAGTCTATAGCCTAGAGTATGTCGATATTAGTTTTTTGTAAGAGGTTATAATATGTGGGTGCGCGCGCTTCTGTAAGTTGACCATGTTTTTTAGTATTAGGCATAGATGCCACTAAAGTTGGCCATGGTATTGCAGAAATGGGTGACTTGATTGTTCCTTCAGTACACAGTTTACTTCAGCAGTTGTTGCAGCCGTGTAATTCTTCTGCATTGTCAATTTCACATTACATTATATATAATTTCTTTTTTAATTTGTAATGAGACCTCTTAAAAATCCCCACAGAGCTATTAGCGTACACTCTGCCCTACCTGTAGTTTAAAAACTGTTGAGCATGGGAAAGTGTTGATATTTAACTGTTTTTTAGCTGTGTGTATTAAGAGGACAGGTTAAAGTGTACCTGGGCTGTTATTCAGTGACATATCAGCTTTTATTGAATCATCGTGCTCATTTTTTGGGTACACCAATATTTTGCTGATTTAATTCATAATTTTGAATTTTAATTTAGTGTTAAATAAGAATTCTTATTAAAAAAAGGTCTTATTCTCTTTTACATCCTAATTATTTGTTTAATAATTTGTATTTTTACTATTTTTAATTAAACATCCACGTCTTTGGAAACCAGTAGTATTATTTTTGCTTTGTGTTTTATAGTTCATAATAGTCTTTCCAAAGATTAGACCTTTGTTGATGAAAAAAGATTTTTAATGTAAACAAACCTGAAACGCAAGAGGAAAGAGACTGTGAAAGGGAGCAAATAAAGAAAGGAAAATAAGGAGAAGAACGTAACATATTCACGTGTAGCAAAATGTTAGTGGCTCCTCTGTTGCATCAACGTGCTAACAGACTCGACGTATCTAGTAATTGATACATTACGAAACTGTGACATTACAAAGTACTATGAAATATCTCTGTTACACTAAACAATTCTTGAGAATACAAGAACCACAAATAAATGATGTAAAATAAGAAAAATAAAATAAGAGACTATTAATTGCACGTGAAGAATTTTACAATTTTAACTAGAAATACATGTGCCACGTTCGACTGTTAAACCGCAGTCGCATAGTGCACTTTAATACAAACACGACACAGTGACAGATGCAGCAATTTAGTATAAGATTCTTTCTCCTCTTTCTCAGAGATATTGGATTTTTCAAACGATAAAATTCATTTGTCAGCATTGGATGACGTATACAACAACTGTTACAGTATTGATTTGAAGCTCCACTGTTGTGTGGAAGAAACGCATCAAATATATCGACATTTATTGCTTTGTCGTTGGCATATCTCTCAAAAACACTCAGCTGATTCCGGATCATCTGATTTAATAATATCCCTTCGCGTCCTTATAATTTTGTTACAAAAATTTGGAGAACAGGTTAGTACTAGTACTAGTTAACAGAGACACATCTCTCTCTTCATTTATGTCCATAAATTTTATAATTAAACATGGAGAGTCAGACTTAATTAATATAAAATATTAGTTGTGGTGAAATTCACGTCAAGTTAATAAATGTTTCCAAACTACATATACTGTACATGGGTTCTTGACAAAACCACCAGCTGTGTTTGTTACATTAGTGTAATCTTGGGCTTGAAGAAACCTTAAGACGTACTTAAGAATTTTTTACCTTGTATAATCCACTATGCGATCTCAGTTTTTTACATACAACATGTTTCAGGGACTAAATCCCCATCTTCAGGTACAGTAAAAAATTTATTATTCCCCTAATACATAGGGGTCGTCGAAATGATTAAAATGTTTATACATAAAAACACACGCACAAAAATTACTGAATAAATTAACATATAACGCAAACACATGAACACGTTAAAAGCGACTCAGTGCACCGGTCGACCTCCGATCGTCAACTAGCCCGTGTTCGTGCTTCAATGCTTATCATCAACGCGGTATCATATAATTTATTGGATTTAAATGATAGCTGATCGTTGAGTAACTGCTCTTTATTTACTTTGGATGCCTTGTATATTTCAAACTCTTCTAAAGCATTCAGGAAATGACCTTTATTACAAACATGTATCGGCTCCATGTTCTCTTTGAATCCGGTGTAATTATGG
This sequence comes from Magicicada septendecula, assembly GCA_034769895.1. NCBI lineage: Eukaryota > Metazoa > Arthropoda > Insecta > Hemiptera > Cicadidae > Magicicada > Magicicada septendecula. The sequence continues at coordinate 157,988,087 of CM068374.1, forward strand.
TTTTCGTTTATTAGGTGGAGTGCGTAATTTGATGAGGTGGTTTGGGGTTTCTTTTTTGGTAGGTGTTCTTTAAATCTCTCGATAAATTTCCTCCCCGTTTGTCCAATATAGAACTTATCGCACTCAGTGCACTGGATTCTATATACTCCTGAACATTCCTCCAAAGTTATTGGTTTTCGTGGCTTAAGTATATTTTTTAGATTATTTATGGTCTTGAATGAAACATTTATATATAATTTTTTAAATTCATTTTTTATTATGTTGGGGAGTATGTTCGTGTATAATGCTGAGACATATTGTGTTGTATTTTTAACTTTATTATTGTCACCATTTATTTTCCGTAATTGTTTATGTATCATTTTATCCACAATTTCTGTGTTATATCCATTTTTCAAGGCTATGTGTTTTATTATGTTATATTCTTCCTTATAATCCTCCGTATTCATTGGTACGCTTATTAGTCTATGTGCTGGTGCATTAAATGCCGCCATTTTTTGTGTGTATGGATGATTCGATTTAGCATTTATAACTATGTCTGTTGTGGTAGGTTTTCGGTATATTTTAAAACCGAAATGGTTGTTTCTTTTTAACACCAATTCATCGAGGAAGTGCAAGCCATTATTGGTTTCCATTTCCATAGTAAATTTTATGTTGTGGTTAATTTCGTTAATAAATTTAAATTAATGGTGGATATGTTTTTTATACGAACATACTCCCCAACATAATAAAAAATGAATTTAAAAAATTATATATAAATGTTTCATTCAAGACCATAAATAATCTAAAAAATATACTAAACCACGAAAACCAATAACTTTGGAGGAATGTTCAGGAGTATATAGAATCCAGTGCACTGAGTGCGATAAGTTCTATATTGGACAAACGGGGAGGAAATTTATCGAGAGATTTAAAGAACACCTACCAAAAAAGAAACCCCAAACCACCTCATCAAATTACGCACTCCACCTAATAAACGAAAACCATAATTACACCGGATTCAAAGAGAACATGGAGCCGATACATGTTTGTAATAAAGGTCATTTCCTGAATGCTTTAGAAGAGTTTGAAATATACAAGGCATCCAAAGTAAATAAAGAGCAGTTACTCAACGATCAGCTATCATTTAAATCCAATAAATTATATGATACCGCGTTGATGATAAGCATTGAAGCACGAACACGGGCTAGTTGACGATCGGAGGTCGACCGGTGCACTGAGTCGCTTTTAACGTGTTCATGTGTTTGCGTTATATGTTAATTTATTCAGTGATTTTTGTGCGTGTGTTTTTATGTATAAACATTTTAATCATTTCGACGACCCCTATGCATTAGGGGAATAATAAATTTTTTACTGTACCTGAAGATGGGGATTTAGTCCCTGAAACATGTTGTATGTAAAAAACTGAGATCGCATAGTGGATTATACAAGGTAAAAAATTCTTAAGTTAATCATAATAGCGATCTGGAGACTGGAAAAAAATGTATCTTAAGACGTACTGTTCTACGTAAACCTAGAATTCACACAAAATGCGTGTGGTGAAAAAAATGGTATTTTAAGAAGAAACAGTTTAAATAAATACATAAACTTACGAATAAAGGGTAGATATAACAGAGTCGGTCTTCTATCCAAGAATCAACTCTAGGAAAGTGCAGGAATAGTGCTGTGCAAACGCGCATGCGCTTACGAACAAGCGCACGCATGCGTTCGTAAACATACATATTCTTTAAATGCATTTTAAAGAAATTAATGCAAAGTGGAATAAAGGAAAATTAGAATAGACAAGGACACACTATAATTTTTCGAAGGAAAACGTGCTAATTTTTTTACATTGACTGCCTAATTGTTGATATCAGAACAGTAGAATTATTTTACGAAACTCTAGATAAACAAACAGCCATAAGTTTCATTAACAGTTGTATACAAATTTTCATATGCATAACATTAATTTTTATTTTGTTATGACCGTCGTGGTGTACACTAAAGGTGAAATACCAAACACCAGAGAAAGTCACCAATTGCAATTTCAAGGTCAGCTAAAATTAAATAAAATTACTCAAATACAATTCTCTATTCGGAAGAACGCCCAACACACAGTAATGGAACAAACAAGAAATGTCACCTTATTAAAAACCTCGCACCAAGTAATACACAATAATGAGTTTACGCTAAAACGCAAGTCATAACAACACACTAATATCGCGGTCTGAATCTTAATATGGCCGGCCGCTTGTGCTTATATACCTCCCTCAGATCAGAGAATAATCTACCATGCTGCGGTCGACGCATTGAGAATAGTTGCGTAGTTGCAGGTACTGAAATGCTCCGGAAACTATGTCAGTGCCCGACTTTTTATACACCCCGCAGACAGAAGGCCGGTAAAATACACGACAAACGTACGAAATGCGTGTATTGAATGTTCGAAAGCGTCGCGTAATCACAGCGCGTGCGAAGTGTCACGTAACCGTGATATCTATCACCCCAACGTAGCACCCTCCCGCCAACATGAGCCTGTTCATTCCGAACTGGAAAACTGTCTCAACAGTAAACTTTGCTTATTGACTATTTTTATTTGCTTATTGTTTTCCATTCTTTTATAAGTCAGGCCATTAAGAGATTTTAATAACTAACAGTTCTCCTGATAATCAAACCCTTATTTGGAATAGGAAAAAGCTCCAAAAATTCTTGACATACAGAAGTAAATGAGTTCATTAAATTAGTATTAAAAGAAACATTGTATTTGAATATTTTTAGAAACTACTTACACAATAATATTGATTCCTGTTGAAGTAAATTTCCATCAAAAGTGTAAAATATAAATAATTTACAGAAAGTAATCTTTGCAAGCTGAGTACGTCTGTGCGGTCATCGTGCATGAAATATTTACTTAAAATTGGAAAAATAATATGTAGTGCTATAGTTTCCTTAAACTGATGGTGTAAGTATTAAGTGTATGTGTTGTAAGGTACGTGTTTTAAGTTACGAATTTTCAGGTGGAACTAATAAATGCATCGTATTAAATTATCAGTATGAAAACAGAGAATAATTTCTGATAGTCACAAATTAAGCGCTGCAGTGTTATACAATTTATGAAATTTTTGCTTGAGTACGCTAATGGTAAGTGGAATTTTTAGTTTGGTTGAATTATCCGTTTCAAATTTTAGCTTCGTTACAGTAGGTTTCCTGGATAGTAGTGTGTGCAAAATTCCAGTGTTCTACGTAAGTAGGCGCACACACAAGTGTGTGTGTGTAAACAACATTTATATATAAGCAATGACGTGTTTGGATGTTGTTACAATTACTTAATGCACCGTTTCGAATTTGGTTATTTATTATTATTTCAAACACGGTTTCGAATTCCATTGACAAAATGAATCTTTCAAAATGAAACGTCTTTTAAAATCTATAGCCCAGAGAATGTCGATAATAGGTATTTTGTAACAGGTTAGAATATGTGTGGACGCGCGTTTTTGTAAAATGAGTCATGGCCACGATCCTTTAGTATTACGCATAGATTCCACTAAAGCTGGCTATGGTAGACTCGAATATGCGTTTAGTACACAGTTCACTTCAGCAGTTATTGTTGCATTGTTCTGCCCGTGTCAGTTTCACATTTTATTATGTTCAAGTTGCCTTTTAAATTTGTAAATCGATACAAAATTACATACAAAAAGCAATAAATCTAAAATGGTATAAAATACAAATCCACAACGTCTGCTCGCAAAAAAAAACATTCCGTTTACATAATCTAAGTTATTTGGAATCAAATGCTTAGTACTATTTGGCGAAATCATTTCTCAACTGGCGCCAGGTAGTGGCATAATGTTGCAGAGATAATTACAGGTGGCTGTAGAAATATCGGGGCAGTTTCTGCGAATGTAGGCCTACATCTTCGTCGTCGACTATTTACCAGACAGTGACAGTACGAGAGCGTTATGTCATTATGCTGATTACGGAATACGAAATAAACTTAGTGAAAACTGTTACAAAAGTAATTCAACTAATTGGACGTTAACAATAATTTTAGGAATCTCTTTAGTTTAACAGTACATCGTCCAATGGCACCCAACAGTGGCAAGATCTATCATCAAAGTGTGGAAAACACAAAATTTGCTAGATATGATAGAAGAAAGAAAAAAATACAAAATGCTAATAGTATAGAAACAAAATTAAATAATGAACTGAGAAGATAGACAAGAAGGCGAAAGGAGAAATATGGGTTGAAATCATTGAAGTTTCAGCGAAGACAAAGACTGTATCTGTATCTGAAGTCAAAAGAGCTTCAATGGGGGAGAAAATAAAGTTTTTAAACATTTGCTGTAAAAACCTCTCAATGAATATTCATCACAAACCCAAGACAATTTCTTTAAATATTGGAGACTATACAAAAGAATAGCCTACTACAAAATTGTAAACATGAAAACAGAAAATATGATAAAGACAAATAAGAAAGGATATACCGTACTGAAGAGTGAAGTAGAAAGAGACATAAAAGATATGAAGAGAAGAAACACCACAGGAGAAGATGACATACTTATGGATCTACTAAAGAATGTAGGAGAAAACGAATGAGGAATCTGACACTACTTAGCAGCAGGAAACTGGATAGTGACCAAAGTATTTCCACGACGTGACTGTGATCCCACTAAAGAAGAACCAGTAAGCAGCTGTCACAAAACCAGCAGCTCCACGTATAGGAAAGATTGCACGCGTACTCAACAGATGGCTAGTATGAAGGATAGGAGGAAACTAGGAACGGAGGTAAAAAGCAGGAAACTTTAGGAAAAGTGGAGGAACTAGAGACGCAAAAATGAGTGCTAATGGTCGTCTCAGAAAGAGTTATAGCGGTCAAATAAACACGTTTCTATTCTACTGACTGAAAAAAAAACTTTTAAACGGGTAAACAAGATAAAAGTTGATAGAAGTACTGAAGAATATCGGCGATAAATTGGAAGACAGAAGATGAATCCTCAACCCGTATTTGTTGCAAACTGTGAGGGTGGCCTTGAACTACGGAAGTGTAGAGACAGGAAGTGACGTGCAATTTGGATGCTGAATATCATCCATTCTGTTTATTCTCTACGAAGAATAGTTAAGAATAATCCTTGGAAAGTGTCGGTGACTTTAGGATAAGAGGAAGAATCATTACATCCATTAAATATGCGCATTTCGGATGCTGCTGTTAAAAGAACGGATTGACTTTTCAAGACATGAGAGAGAGAGACTGATGGGAACAGGATGGAACTATGAAATTTAAATAACTACTGCGAACAGTCGAAGGAAATCAAGAAAAAAAAAATTAATCAATTTGGAAATCTACTAACCAAAGACGGCTACTGTAACAGAGAACCTCATATGGCTGCTTTTGAGAATGTAACTCAAGTCTTACATTTATAGTATTAGTCAATATGTATCGGAAACATGGACACTACGAGTTAGGAAAATGAAAAACAGATACGTTAAAAGGTTCCAAGTGTAAGCTAGAGAATAATTAAAACAGAAAAGTGGGGAGACAAGTTGACACTTAAAGACTCTTGAGAAGAGTGGACGGAAAGAGATCAATTCTGACCACAGTTCATCATAGGAAAGAAAATTGAATCGGACACATTCTACAACGAAATTTCCTCTGCATAATATCATTGAGGTAAAGCTGAAAGAAACTCCATAACTTGGAAGACGAATAACTCGTGTATTACGTAATTTAAAGGAAAAAGGAGATACTAGAAATGAAGGACTAAGGACGATTGTGCAAGATGGAAAGGAAAATTTGCAGATGAAGTCAATAAATGTGCCGTCAGTCAGAATACTTTATATTAAGACAACGGCAACAGCAACAATAATAACAATAACAAAAACAATTACTACAACAACAACAACAACTACTACTACTACTACTACTACTAGTAATAAAAATAATAATAATAATGTTTCCCCTAGAAATCCAAACCTACGTCCGGGCCTTAACATCTTAACTCTGTTTGGGGGGGGGGGGTTACAGCTGTCACTCTAGCTGGCCAACAGGTCAGTGGTAACGAAGATTTGACAAGAATTTGTTATTCACTTTAGAACACGCCGTAACTAACGGTGAGACTGATCATGACAATAGATGGATGGGTCTTCTTAAGTGAGTCGCAGGCGGTGGCCTCAGGATATCACGAGCCTCAGGCTATCGCAGCCTACTGTATTTGTTCCCAACTGCGGTACACGAATTTTATGCTGCGGTCAGTGTACAGGGACTGGGACAGTGTACACCACATTCTGGGACTGAAGAATCCTCTAGAAACCTTCATCACAATTGTGTGTTCGGAGAAAATTACTCCATTATTGACAGACACGGTATCTAATTTAGGAAAGGACAGTGAGAGACTTAGCAATAATGAGACTCTTCCTTATCGCTAAAGCAGTTATGTCATATGTTGGATATTAAATTAAAAAATAGAGAAAAACGCGTCAGGCCTTATGGTTAAAACGAAATGAGACGATCAACAAAGCGGGTATTAACATTGACGCAGACTGGTGACATTGATGTTAAAGTGACTCCTCACAGAATATTAAACAACATAAAAGGTGTGGTAGTCGGCAAGGAACTACTCAATTGCTCTGAGGACGAGAGAGTTATTGAATTGTCCTCTCGTGGTGACGTAGTTTACCGGAGACTGACAGTGAGAAGGGATAGACACACATTTTCATCCGCTTCACACGTTTTAAGATTCAACCATATAATTTTACCAGATAAAATCAAAGCTTGTAAACTTTTATCTAGCGTGAGCAACCAGAGGCTAGCGTCAGGAATTTCATAATAGTACTAGGATTTCTAGTTTGAACACAGCCGCTGCGAGAGTCAAGAACTACTTATGTGGGAAACCAACCCACTGCGATGGTGGAGTGATAGTGGTGATTAGGGAGAACCTAAGAAACGTTTTAGCAAGATTCCTCTCGGAACGTTCCTTGAGAGTCCGCATAGGGGAACCATCTCAACCCGGTGCGTGTTGGAGAATCGCGTGCCTGAGGGCTCTCTGCTGAGAGCTACACTGTTTATTATTGCTATTAACGACTTCTTTAAAGGTATTGAAACATGTACAAGAAAATGCCCATATGTTGACGAAGGTGCTTTGTTTCACTCATCGTCATTCACCGTGCTAATACAATACAAATTGCAAAGAGCAATAAACAAGATAACAAAGAACGCCAAAAACGTAGGTTTTAGTTCTCAATAGCGAAGACAACCTGCGTTTATCTCTCTTGCAAATGAGTAAGATGTCCGAATCAAACTCTGAAAGTAAACGGAGTTGGGATTGACTCCATCAAGATTGTTTGGTCTTACTCTTTTGAATTGAACAGAATCTTCTGGGACTATTATTCGACTGACCGTTAACATTGATAAGGCTAATCAAAGTAAAAGCCCCCTAGATGTCAATGCAACACACAATGCAATTAGGTGAATCTACCATATCAAGTGGGGAGCAGATAAAGAAGTGTTGTTGCGTTTATGTTGTGTTTATAGCCCTTATATATATTCAGAAGTGAAATCGACCAATGCGGAGAATTCAACAGTAAACCCCCTTGTGTGCGAACTTCAAGTCCGTTTGGTGACTGTGGACTACAAAGATCACGTAATTTATACTAATGGGTCCAACGCCTCTGAAATAGATACTCAGAAGTCAGTGATAGCGAGAGGTGGAAATTTATAGATATACAGAATACAAAGAATTTAGAAGCAACATTACACCTGACGTTGATTAGAGAACAAGCTAAAAAAGTTACATAAGAAACAAAAAGTGACTGAATAGTAATGTTGCACGTACAACAGTTAAAGAGACAGTAAGAACATATAAACAAAAAACCTTACAATCAGTGGCTTACTACGGGAGAATTGAAAGGTGAAACAGAATCGCTAGTAACTACATGTCGAGACCAAGCAGTTAGTACTAATTACTACAGAGCTAAACTACTAAAGACGCAAGAAAATGTGAAGCGTACATTATGCCAATGTAATACAATTTTCCATGTAATAAGTGTGTGTCCTGTCCGCGCTTCCACAGAATACACAGAACGTCATGATGCAGTTGCTATACATTAAACGGTATAATATAGAATTCTCGAATAACTGGTAGTCACAAGCCAAAAACTGTCGAAGGAAAAGATCAGACAACAATTCTGTGGAATATGCAGCTACAAACGCTGTTGGAACACAACTATAGATAACAATAAACCAGATGTAGTTGTAAAGATTCAGCAGAAGAAAATCCAGTCTAGTAATAGATATAAATATACAATTTAATTATAACATCACACAAAAGGAGTCGGAAACATTCAGTAAATGTAGGAAACTTTTAATTGAGTTTGAGGGGTAAATACGTGGATAATTCCCATAGTCACAGGAGCAACGGAAATAATTATTAGTAACAGTGTGACACATTTAAGTAATTTACCTGTTACACGCCTATTTCAGACCAATCAGAGTCAGCTATCCTAAACACAGCTTATATAGTTAGAAAATGTGTACATAACTGAGTCAGCCATGGAGCCGACACAATGGCCAAGTGCATATATAGGCCTAATGTAAGACAAAGAACACCTTAGGTTACAGGTTCAAACTTGGTGAGTGCAACCTACTTCAAACATAAGTGGTCTAGGCAAACATTTCAATTCCAACCATTGAACCTGGTACCGAAGTAATACGAAGTAAGACGAAATAAGGGCAATAATAATAATAATAGCCGCTTAAGGAACACATAATTGAATATAAAATTGTAAATATTGTTAAGAATATTCACTTTAATATATCTAACATTTTAACTGCAAAAACAATACCTAATTGAGCTGTTCCGTATAGATTAATAACCAACAATAATTTGTTAATATACGTAATTTGCCTCTGCTAAATTGACTTACTTCGTTGCTCCAAAAAGTAGTTATTATTAATATTCCTTACTGTATTATGTAGGTTGTATAATAAAACAGTATTTTTGGACAGTTCAACCAACGATCATACGATTTAACGATGGCTGTATTGAGAGTATCACGTAGAACATGAGAATTCATAGTTAACGCAATGAAAGCATCACTGAATTGATGGGCATAAACAAAGAAATATTAAAAAACTCCATTATAAATTAAATGTGGCCTCATTAAAAGAACGTTAGGTACCAGAGTGATAAAACTTCGAATACCACCGAACTCCAAAAATCCTAAAATAATGGTGCTTTGAAAACGTTGTTGGTACACAAACAATAATTAACGCCCATATAGGCCTAAGACTTGAAATTAATAGGGAAAAAGCACAAGGATAAGCATTGTCGTTATTTGTAGCAAATATAATTGTGTATTGTCATTTGTAGCTCCTTGTATATATAATAAAATTATTACTATATACATTTATTTATTTATTTATTTTATTATTATATAGGGAGGGGGAAAAGACAGAGTCACAGGGAAATTTTTGTCTCGTTATCTGATAGCAGCATATTGAGATAATGTGTCTGTTGCTTACAGCGCAGTTGCCTGTTGCCAGTCTGCACAGGGACCGCTAGCTATATGTGTAGACAATAGTTGTTTCATTAACAAATGAGAGTAATTAAATTTAATTACTACACTTTCACAGCGTTTAATGGAGGCGTTCGTAAAGAAATCTGACAAAGTAACTAAGATACGGAATAGAGTTTTGTTCAGCAAGCATTGTTAACAAAACACCGATTTCAGGTTTAATAACATTGCTTGCTGAAATTTGTTTTCCAAATACACACACACTTGTTACTCGTAAGACTGTGGAATTTCAGATAAGGAGTACAAGGTACTGAAAATTATGAGTTATTGTACTCAATCATCTAGCGTTTTCTGTGTGCAACACATGACAAATATACACATTTATATAAAAAAACTAGTTTAAACTGATGTAGCTTTCAACAAAATAGTTATTCGTTCACAGCCCTGTCTCACGGAACATGATAAAAATTATATTACTTTTGTTCAGTAAGTAACACAGATATTGAAATATAGCCATTTGGTAATGTAAAAAGGGGTCGAAGTATTAAGCATAATGTGAAATGTGAAAAAACTCTCCTGATGTGGTGACGCAATAGCTTAATGGTAACAAAAGCGAAGAAACTATTTGTGGTTTCTGACGTGATAGTTTCTGTATATTGTCTGCGGTGTGTGGACTTTCTATAATAATCCGACAGGTATGCTGTGAAATGCATCAATAGCTCAAGCGTAAATAGCAGTAGCAATACGACGTAGTCATCCGATACGACTACGCATGATGGGAGTGGATAAAATACAGCACACTAAACGTTTAGAGATTTTACTTTAATTCCAAGAAGTGGCTTCAGTTGTAACGTGTTTCGGCACAATTCTTTGTGTACAGTACGTGCATGGGTGTGCGTGAGCGCGCTCCTGTGGTGTTTTTCTATCTATTTAATTGTTCTGTCTTTCTCGTCTTTTCACTCTTTCAGTAACTCACTCTCACTTCCTTCTCTCTCTGTCTCCGTCTGAGTGTCTGTCTGTCTGTCTGTCTGTCTCTCTCTCTCTCTCTCTCGCGCTCTCTCTCTCTCTCTCTCTCTCTCTCTCTCTCTCTCTCTCTCTCTCTCTCTCTCTCTCTCATCCTACTTATGCTAATACAATTCCGTCCCACATAGTACTTTTTTTTGTTCTTATTTACAGCACCTACTAGATTCTATACGTTATTTTGCAGTCTTCATTTGCTAGCGTAAAATAAAGATGACAATCGAAGCCGCAAAATCATAAAATAAAAGTGATACAAATCGCATTAATGATTTAAAATTACAGAAAAATAGTATAAGGCTTCTTTTCTGAATACTTTTGTTTCTGGAAAGGAACTCTCAGGGGAGCTTAGTTATGAGTGATTCCACTCGGACTCTGCATCCAAACACACACATAAGAGACATTAATTTATGATAAGGTCAATTTGAAGCATGTGTTATCTGACACATCTGTCACATTTCTAACGTGTAGGCAAACAGAACAACAAAACTCGTTTAAAGGTCCCCGTGGATTACACTGTTTATCACGCCTACAATAAAATAACTCGTGTCGTACACGTGAAATTACTCTTGTATGACGTAAGTGACACAAGGGATAAATGGAAACGTCAACCAACTGAGCACGTTAGAATGAAGAAGGGAAATTTCACACCTGAGCCTTTTGCCTCAGACGAACAAATACTAACATAATATTTCAACATTATATTAGTCATTTTTCTATGGCCAAACTCTTGTATTATAAAGAGACGAATAGAACAGTTTTCAACTCTACATGGTTTTTTAGACGTTAGTATATTATAGTAAAATCCAGACCTGTTATTTTAGACAGTACGTTGTAATATGTTCTGACGAAATGAAAGTGAAATCTGATATCTGTTATGAGCCTTATACTACATAGCAATGTTTAGATTATGATTATTTGGTGATTAAGGTGAACATGGAAACAGCCTATTTATTATCAGTTTAATAACAAACTATAATTTGACAAATTTATTTACAATTTGGAAAAAAAGGTTCTTCATGTTGGAAATCATGAAACGAAATTTCTCTGCTCAAGATAGACCTATTATTGAGTGGTTCGGATTTTACATATTAAAGATATAAGTAAATGCAAATAATAAATTTTTTTTTAACTAAACGTTAAAATATTTAAAAAATTATTAACATTGCGTATGACTGTAGCTATTGTTATATTATTGTTAGTATCCAAATACATACTTAACTGTAATATCAATTATTATTACTTAAGTCTTCTATTAGTGCTGTTAGTAATACTACCAATAGTTAAGTTTAGTTTTGTTGAAACTGAAATAGAAAACATTTTGTTAATGTTTACTTTACTGACATAAAAAGTTGGAATTTCCAAAATAAAATTTTCCGTTTTCGTCGATCTTATCGATTTTATTAATTTTATTAATGGTTCATTGTAAATGAAAACTGACTGTATCTACAGGAAAATGGAATAAATCAAACTCTTATGTAAGAGTAAGTTATGGATATTGGCAAAATCTGAATTGTGTAGAATATAAGTTGCAAAAATGCCTTTTGTTGTTACTCATTCTGCAACCTTGCCTTAATGTCAGGTCAGGTTACATTTGTTGTGGGAAGGTATTACTATTTAAGATGAAACAAAACCGATATTATCTATGGCTATGGCAGAGACTTAATAGTAAAAATAAACTATTTAGCATGCTATGTAGAACGATGCTCATAAGCTAAAAAGCAATAGTAGAAAATACATACAGCTACAATTGCATCAGACCATGTCAAAGCCGGTTCTATAAAATGGGTGTGAAATTTAGGCTTTGACAAGGAAGCAAGGAAGATTAATCAAGGTTTTTAAGATTAATCGAGGAATGTTTGTTTTGCGTAAGGTTACGGTTTGTACCCTATTGGAGACATTACAAAGCAGGTAGGTAGAAGAGAAGATCTGAGAATCAAAAATATCATGGACGACGTAAGAACATAAACGGGGAAATTAAGATAACAAGTAAAGGTAATATCCATGGGACGAATTTCAAAGGCGTATTCAAGTATAATTCTATAAAGCTATTACTTAAAATGTTAGACGACGTCGTAAGAAATGGAAGGATATCCTTTGAAGTTAGAGTAGAAAACATATCTAATACCTAAAAATGTGGGAAAAAATAATAAGATAAAGAAAGGTTGATAAGTTGAGCAGGAGGAGCCGAGAGAACAAGAGAAGAAATGATAAAATTAGAGACTTTCTTTGGTAACCTTTTTTAAAACCATGTCTTTAAGCTACACTGCAAGTAATATTACATTAATTTAGTCTAACGGTGAAAACAGCACCACGTCTAGACACGCTTTAATTTAATGTGCAATGTTCTGCTGACCACTCACACCACAGATATTTTCATAATTTCTATGTTGAGAATAAGAATCTTCCACAGTCTATTATTTGGGAAAGATTATTCAGCTTTTAGAACAAATTTTTAGATGTGTTTTTTTTTTAATCTAGCAAATCGTCGACTACTGCGAAAGCTCAGAAACGTCATGAATCTGTTGACGCCTGTAACCGTGAGAATATTACAAAATATCCTTCTGGGAGAAAAGAAAGACTGGGAGAAAAGGAAGTAAAGCTTACGAAGTGTGATTAAACGTTATCGAAAAGAATCAATTATAAAAGTATTATAACGCTTATATAAGTATAATGAAAACGCAACCAGAACTTGGCAAGTTTAGACTTGTTTTTTGCAGCGAGGTGATGTGTACATCCATAGTTCCATTTTGGAGAACTGTGAAAGTGACATGCATTGAGATACTTGTAGCTGAGATGTGTAGATTGATAACTTCACAAGAAGAAGAAGAAGAAGAAGAAGAAGAAGAAGAAGAAGAAGAAGAAGAAGAAGAAGAAGAAGAAGAAGAAGAAGAAGAAGAAGAAGAAGAAGAAGAAGAAGAAGAAGAAGAAGAAGAAGAAGAGCCTTCTATCACGAAACCACGTAAAAATGCAATTTGAAAGATATCAAGCTGAAAAGAAACAATTTTTTTTTTTTGTTATTCATTAAATAACGAAAAATAATTTTCAATAATTATCTCTAGCTGTTTTTTAAAAGTAAATTGAAATATTTTATAGTGAGATCTGTTTTTAAGCATAGGCTACATTTTTTTTTTGCAGATGTGATGGATAAAATTCAACACGCTTCTTATATAAACAATAAATAAAAGAATGATTTCCCCTTCTGAAGTGTACGTAATGTGTTGGTGAGACGTCTTGAATTTATTTTCAGACTCTATTCAGTCAACAAAGCGTTAAAGTAACCGCTATTAATAGTTGACTTAAAAATTTAGTAGAACGTTTATCGAATCGATCAGTAGTCTGTACCATGTATACCAAAATTCTGTATAAATGTAAATCATTAAATGACACAAGTGTGATCATTAGTACTACGTAATACTTATATTTGTTTACGTACACCGCGCTATAATCAATTTGTGATTGTTCTTAGAGACGTATATAGTGACGCCTTATTAATTTTAACCCCATTAATTAGAAACTACGAAAGAGTTTGTGTATAATTACTATTATACATATACGTATTCTTATATTAATACGTTATAAATATAAACAGTAATTTTTTTGTTCACATAGCATATACACAAATATTCATAGAAACGCTTAGTCTATTTCTGCGTTTAATTATTTGTGTATTAACGTTACTTAGGATGTGATGATGACAAGCATACACAGAAATGTTTTCAAAATTGTGTCTACTCATCGACCGAAACCCACTAAACCTGTCGTCATTTACTCTTTCAGATTACTACTAAAACAAGAATTCACCAACTATAAACGTAAACAATTCTGATTCAATTACACATATGTAAGCTTCTTAATAGTAATACTTGATTTTACAGACTATATTAAACAGACAGAATAAATTTCTGCTAAGGTCAGTTACAAGATGAGAACACATAATACTGAAGTATAACAGTACCATATTAGTATACTATACCAGTACATAAATGAAGTATATTTAAGTGAGAGGCAGGGATAATGACGTACCATAATATGTACTGGCTTACTGCGCCATTATTTTTTCTGCAGTACTATACGTTGCAATCTAGTATTTGAAAGTTAATAATTTACGTACGTTTCAATGTAAAGGTGTTATCTTATCAGAACGCTCTACTAATTTCGTTTAATAATTAATACTTATGGTATAACAGATTATTTGTACACAGACTCTGCATGTGGAGGTCAAAGGGTCAAACATTTTCTCTAATTCTTTTTTGATTCGTGTGTCCTTTTAGATGACTTGTTTATTTCATCTTAAAGTTTGCACTCGGCTAGATATCAATAAAGTTTTCAGTATTCCATATATGCAGAAAATAGAAGGAAGAGAAAAGTAGAAGTGTAAAGGATAAAATAAACAGGGAATAGAAAGAAAAAAAAGATTTAAATAGAAACATTTTATTAAGTTTAATGTTATTTATATTTATATTGTTTGAGTTATGTTATAGTGTGATTGAGTAAATGAGTGCAAGCCGCTCTAAAGTATTAAAATATCGGTATGGAGAACCATACATGACTTCCATGTTCTAAGATTTATATTTAAAATCATTTACGAAATGAAGTGTTTCCATAGAAACTACTTCTTCCCACTTTTTGCTTCAGCCTTAACCACAGTACTGTGGCCACTAACGTATACCACCACACGTTATCGCACTCGAGTTTCACTGATGATGGCAGTCGGCGGCACTGCCGAAACGTCTGGTTTTGCAGAAAACATTGGACTACGGCCAAACAGCCCGGGAAGTAATTTTAACAACAAACTACTTCTTTGTTGCCGATAACGTAGTACACATATAAAAATTATCCTCTCCCCTTCAACTATCATTTACATTTATAGAAAATTACCCCCACCCCGTTCAACTAGCCTCTTCATTTATAGATACCTGTATTTCATCTACGTTTTTACAGTGGATTATTAAGATCTTCTTATCAGGATACTTTATTTATCAAAATTAAGTACTTTACTCTTGTTACAACAAACAATGTTTCAGGTAAACTGCCCTTTCCCCCTAACTGATCTTCACCAAAATCAACAGGCCTTCAGTCCTCTACAACTCAGGCGCATATGTAAAAAATTACTTGATTCTGTTTGAATTTACGGCAGTTATCGTTCGTCATGGAAAAATTTCTCTTGTTATAACATAAAATGTTGCAGGTAAACTACTCCTTTCCCTTAACCGATCTTCACCAAAATCAACAGCCTTGAGTTCTTTACAATTTAGGGATGTATGGAAAAACTTATTTGATTATGTTTGAATTTACGGCAGTTATCGTTCGTCATAGAAAAATTAACTTTGTTATCACATAAAACGTTGCAGGTAAACTACTCCTTTCTCTTAACTGATCTTCACCAAAATCAGTATTTCTTGAGTCCTTAACAATTCAGGGTTGCATGCAAAACATTATTTGATTCTGAATTATTTAAGATATCCGGGCTGTTTGGCCGTGGTCCCTGGTTTAAAACAAAACCAAACGTTTCGGCAGCTCCACTGGCTGCCATCATCAGTGGTATAAAATTTCTGCACTTTGGGTGTCTACGTGCATGCCCACAGTACTGTGGTATAGACCCACAGTACTGTGGGCCTGCACGTAGACACCCAAAGTGCAGAAATTGTATACCACTGATGATGGCAGCCAGTGGAGCTGCCGAAATGTTTGGTTTTGTTTTAAACCAGGGACCACGGCCAAACAGCCCGGATAACTTAAATAATTCAAATGACACCGGCCGTGAAAGCCTAAGGAATTATTTGATTCTGTTTGAATGTACGGCAGTTATCGTTCGTCATAGAAACAATTACTCTTGTTAAAACATTAAAGGTGGCAGGTAAACTACCCCTTTCCCTTAACCGATCTTCACCAAAATCAATACACCTTGAGTACTTAAAACTTCAGGAATGTACGAAAAAAATTATTTGTTTCTCTTTGAATATGCGGTAATTATCATTCGTCATATATATAAAATTACCCTTTTAAAACATAAAAATTTGCAGGTAAACTACCCTTTTCACTTAACCGATCTTCACCAAAATCAACAGACCTTGAGTACTCTATAACTATAAGCTAGGAAGGTGTGCAAAAATGTATTTGATTCTGTTTGAATTTACGGCAGTTATCGTTCGTCATAGAAAAAATTACCCTTGTTAAAGCATAAAACGTTGCAGGTAAACTACCCCTTTCCCTTAACCGATCTTCACCAAAAACAATAGGTCTTGAGTACTCTACAATTCAGGGTATGCGAAACATTATTTGATTCTGTTTGAATTTGCGGCTCTTATCGTTTGCCATAGAAAAAAATCTACAGATAGATAGACAGACAGACACACACACACACACACACACACACACACACACACGCACACGTTTCGAAAAATGACGTTTTTTCATGTTTTGAGGGTAGTACAATCAGAATCTGCAATTATCTCGAACACGATTTTTTTTACCATCACCATACTTCGATTTCCTTATGGAACATGGAAGTAAAATATCGGTATGGAGAACCATACATGACTTCCATATTCTAAGATTTATATTTAAAATCATTTTCAGCCAAACAGCCAGGCTGTGTCTTACCTGCCTTTTTATTGCTGTATTAAATGAAAAATATTATATTACATTAAAATGAAAAAATTATAATTTTATTGCCTGGCAACAAAATTATTTTATTTTTAACAATTACCATTGTTTCAAAAAGTTTAAATAAATTTTCAAGTACTTTACTCTTGTTAAAACGTAAAAGGTTGCAGGTAAACTACCCCTTCCCCTTAACCGATCTTCACCAAAATCGAAAGTCATTGAGACCTCTACAATTCAGGGACGTATGCAAACAATTGTTTGATTCTGTTTGAATTTGCGGCTGTTATCGTTTGCCATAGAAAATACGCTTGATAAAAAAATGTTGCCGGTAAACTACCCCTTCCCCTTAACCGATCTTCACCAAAAACAATGGGTCTTGAGTACACTACAAATTAGGGCTGTATGCAAAACATTATTTGATTCTGTTTGAATTTGCGGCTGTTATCGTTTGCCATAGAAAATACCCTTGTTAAAAAAACGTTGCAGGTAAACTACCCCTTTCCCTCAACCGATCTTCACCAAAAACAATAGGTCTTGAGAACTCTACAATTTAGGGCTGTATGCAAATAATATTTTGATTCTGTTTGAATTTGCGGCTGTTATCGTTTGTTTCAAAAAGTTTAAATAAATTTTCAAGTACTTTACTCTTGTTAAAACGTAAAAGGTTGCTGGTAAACTACCCCTTCCCCTTATCCGATCTTCACCAAAATCGAAAGTCATTGAGACCTCTACAATTCAGGGACGTATGCAAAAAATTATTTGATTCTGTTTGAATTTGCGGCTGTTATCGTTTGCCATAGGAAATACCCTTGTTAAAACATAAAACGTTACAGGTAAACTACCCCTTTCCCTTAACCGATCTTCACCAAAAACAATAGGTCTTGAGAACTCTACATATCAGGGCTGTATGCAAAACATTATTTGATATTTTTTGAATTTGCGGCTGTTATCGTTTGCCATAGAAAATACGCTTGATAAAAAAATGTTGCAGGTAAACTACCCCTTTCCCTCAACCGAACTTCACCAAAAACAATAGGTCTTGAGAACTCTACAATTTAGGGCTGTATGCAAATAATATTTTGATTCTGTTTGAATTTGCGGCTGTTATCGTTTGTTTCAAAAAGTTTAAATAAATTTTCAAGTACTTTACTCTTGTTAAAACGTAAAAGGTTGCTGGTAAACTACCCCTTCCCCTTAACCGAGCTTCACCAAAATCGAAAGTCATTGAGACCTCTACAATTCAGGGACGTATGCAAAAAATTATTTGATTCTGTTTGAATTTGCGGCTGTTATCGTTTGCCATAGAAAATACCCTTGTTAAAAAAACGTTGCAGGTAAACTACCCCTTTCCCTCAACCGAACTTCACCAAAAACAATAAGTCTTGAGAACTCTACAATTTAGGGCTGTATGCAAATAATCGTTTGATTCTGTTTGAATTTGCGGCTGTTATCGTTTGCCATAGGAAATACCCTTGTTAAAACATAAAACGTTACAGGTAAACTACCCCTTTCCCTTAACCGATCTTCACCAAAATCAGCAGGTCTTGAGAACTCTACAATTTAGGGCTGTATGCGAAACATTATTTGATTCTGTTTGAATTTGCGGCTGTTATCGTTTGCCAAACAAACAAAATTACCTTTGCTAAAAAAAAAACCGTTGCAGGTAAACTACCCCTTTCCCTCAACCGATCTTCACCAAAAACAATAGGTCGCGAGGACTCTGCAAATCAGGGCTGTATGCAAAAAATTATTTGATTCTGTTTGAATTTGCGGCAGTTATCGTTTGCCATAAAAAAAATCTACAGACAGACAGATAGACACACAGACACACAGACACACAGACACACAGACAGACAGACAGACAGACAGACAGACACACAGACACTTTTCGGAAAACGACTTTTTTTCATGTTTTGAGTGTAGTAGTATCAGAATCTGCAATAATCTCGAAGACGATTTTTTTTGCCATCACCATACTTCCATTCCTTAAGGAATATGGAAGTAAAATAGAGTTTCAGTAAGTAAAGCGGTAAGAAGCTAATGGATGTCATTTTTCCTCATGAACGAGTCGTCACAGATAGTAACTGCGTATTTATTACTACGCTAGGACTATAGCGGTAGTGGAGTGGTGCTGACGAGAGAAACATTTAAAACAAAGTCACGTCGTTTTATTACACGAGATCACTGCGCTTGTTTATCGTGTGCGTGATGCCAAATACTGTACCGGCTTAGATCCGGATCACGGTATATTTGCTATTTTCTTCTTACTTGATACATCCACTTATTTTTCGTCTCCTGTGTTGGCCGTTTTTGCTCGTGTCCTGACTGAAAGCGCAGGCCTATGTTAAATGTACAATGGGTTTTCAGGTTCAAAGTAACTTGACTACGGTCAGCTTCCAAGAGCACTTGTGTCCCCTTAATAAACTGCCCCCAACTTAATGACCGACTCTAATATTAAATTTTTATTTTAAAATCCGCAAAGGAGAAAAAGATAGGCCTATGTATACAATAAAATTCTATAATTTGTTGATGGTTTAACAAATTTAATACGTATTCTATATCTTATTACTTACACAGTGTTTCTGCTACATGTTTTACAAGACAAAAGAAAGGTTTTCATTTCACTTAAATAGTTCACTAAACTTTTTTACATATTTATAATTTGTTTACATTGCTATAACTCTGAAAAATTATGCAAACATTCTTGCATCTTGAAAGTCTCTCTTAATTTTTATGTTTCCCCCGTGCATGCATTATCTCCCTCATTTAGTAATTTCCTCTGTTTTATAATTTAATTAGTGATACAAAATGAAGAAGACAAGAAAGTGAAACGGATTGGGGGCTAAGATACGTGCCAAAAGAAAGGAACTCCCGGCATATAGAGAACTTAGTCTTTGTGTTTGACGGGCTATTGTAGTTCTTGCTGGTGGATGCTTTAGTTCTTGTTGACTTCTTATTTTCTTTTCCATTTTTCATAAAATTACGTATGTGGTATTTAGTAAAATTTTTTTCAGAATTCGAGTATTTAATTTCAGACGCTCACCAGTTTCATTGGTTAGAATCGTATTGTCTTACGTATTGATAAGACGTCATTACCTCAATCTCTACCTTACATCATTATCAGTATAACATTATTACGCCATGACAGAATGTTCTACATGCTTCTCGGCTATCCCAGCTGTAATGTTTGTGTGACACTTAATATGCGAGGAAGTGTTACGCTAAGTACTCAGTCGCGCCAAGTACCAGTGGCTCGTGTGCAAGTGTTCGCTTCAGAGACGCGCCACTCTCCATTTGCTCAGTGATAAAAGGTTGTTTCATTTAGTATTTACATCAGTTTCATCATAGGCTCTGACGAGGAAGTTCTTCTTCCTTCCGAATTCTTTTGTACTCAAGAAGGATCAGTACCATGGCAAGACAGAATGATATATTGACCTTTTTCAAAGAAACCTTGTCCGATACTGTTTCACTATCAAACCGTAGTCACAATAAAAACTATTTTAATAACTTATTTTGTGTCTTATTCAAAATGTGATTTCCCTAAAATGTATCTCTTAGTAGACATATTTATTTAAAAATAAATATGGTTTCTATCTATATGAATATTGTTCGTTTGTCGCATCTAATTTGTTTCAAAGATTTTGATAGATTATGTTAAGAACGTTACACCCACGTACATTCTCTTTACCTTCCTCCTCCCTCCTAACATCCCTCTCTCTTTCACGCGCGCGCGCGCGCACACACATACACACACATGCAATAATCGTATTTCAGTAGACGAAATATTAACCAGATTGGTGTTGAGTAATCGATTAAAACTATTGGTTTCCTGTAAGCCAGACCTAAACTTGTTTGCAACTGTAAACTGTGTGCATTGTTCGCAAGATTGTTTTAACTCATAAGTATATGCTCAAGTAGTGTTTGCACAATACATTGTTGAGACCGTCCCGCCTGAATTCGCTAATATGCTATGTAATTTAGAAGTCATTACTCTTTTTCTTGTGTTGTAATTATGATACTCAACAGTAAACTATGGCTAGAGACTGATCTTGCAGGGAGAATATTGTTATATAATTATTTGTCACTTGTAAGAGTCATATGGGCTAGACGCAAATGTATACGATTTTTGCAGAGACTGATGTTAAATTTTTTATGGTGCAATGCCATACAATACAATAGTAATTAAAGAAAATATGACATTCATAATTACTCAATTATTATTGTCTTATTTTTATATTATTATTAATAATAATAAAACTTTTCGTACAAGAATATATTTTGTATTATTTTTTCAATATAACACTGTTTAAATACTGTTAATTTAAATAATTTTAAATTTGTATATTTGATGATGTTTGTTAAATACTATTGAAACAGTGTTATAATAAAAAAAATAATTAAAAATATATTCTTGTACGAAAAGTTTTATTATTATTAATAATAGATAAAATATATATAGAAAAACTTGTTCAAAGAGGAATTGCATGGGACCGAAGTTTTTTTCGGATTGCATAAGTTCTCGCATTATACAAACTTAGACATTAGTCAAATACTGCACTTCGTAGACCTTGTATATGTATTTTGTTTCTATTCTATTACATACACCTACATTTCTGTCATAATATAATTACACAATATAATGTCTACCAACTTTAGGCATTTATGACTTTAGTTGTTTTATGAAGTTTACACTTTAGTTTAGTGCAGTAGGCCTACTTTATTCTTATTACTGCCATTATAATTGTTATTTCATACTTTACTATAGTACTGATTAGAAACATACCTGATTTATTTTTTATCAGGCTGTCCATTTTACTGAAGCCTGATACAAAAATATAACAGAGCTGTTCCCATACTCTCCCTTTTGCCATTTTGTTTGAATACTCATTTCATCTCGGGTCCGAAATTGCCGGTCTCTGTTCCACTTCAATTATAAATCGATTAGAATCAAAATCCGACATGATAGTTAAAGTTTTTAAATAGTTTTTAGAAACAAGAAAATCTTATAAAGTTTAAAAACAAATAGTAAGAAAGCTCCAAAAGTTTTATAGAAATTACAGTGTTAGTATAGGCTTCACAACACTACTCTGAACACTGCTGTGGCGCGACTGAAAGTGGCCCGTGTGTAATCTCCAACGCCACAAATCGTCTCCATTCGTGGCGGGGACTGGCTTCTGCCTGCCACAGTCGCGTGTCACAGTCGCTCGTGTGCAAGGGTAGAATTTAAAACCATGCAAAACAACCGGGCGCGACTGAGTGGCGCCACAGAGTTGCCCGTGTGTCAGCAGCCTATGCGTAACGTCTCGTGCGTTCGATGGTGTCGTTCTACAAGCTTCTCGACTAGTCCTGCTGGTGCGTGTTTCTGCCAAGGCCGCGTTGAAGTATCCTCTAGAATTTTCAAGTTTTTGTTAAGGACGCATATTATGGAGCCCTGCAGACTATAAATAGCCCACACCTGCCGCTTAGTTTTCAGTTATTATCGGGCGATTTACACAGTGCGTCTCAAGTGGTGTATTATTGATTGTAGTGCGGAACTCGTTTACAGTTGTTGACATTATTATTTGTGTCGACAGATTAACTTGAATTATTGTACGAGTATAATCTTGTTGAATAACTTGTTGATTTCAACTGTTAATTATGATTAATTAAAGCTGGTGATTAGTGACTTAGTTGGTGTACTATATTTTGTTTTTCGCTGTACCACACGACGACCAAGGGGACCGTCATAACAATATGATAATTACCAACATTACTTGTGCTTTGACAAATTAGTGATTGGTAATTTAAGCTTTTCATATGAAAACACGTGTTTAAAATGCATGTCGGTTCTTGGCATCCAAGTCACGTACGAATAGTAGATTATAAATAAATAAATCACCTTGTATCCGTCGTGTGACTTCGTTGTACGTCGATTAAAATGACGCGTTTCGGAACATGTGCTCCATCATCAGATTAAATCACTCTATTGAGGTCGTTAACAGTTAAAATCACATGTTACACATAATTGTCAACTAATGTAACTCACTCGCTTTCTAAATGGTGCGCACCACAGCGAAGCCGATCGGACACTGAATTATTATCTGAGTGATTACGCCTAAGCAGCTTCAATGCTGTATCGTATAGCGGGGTTGTATTTAAAATTTAAATGGTCATTCAATATGAAGTCTCGGCAATGAAGATCGGCGTAATCACTCAGATAATAATTCAGTGTCCGATCGGCTTCGCTGTGGTGCGCACCATTTAGAAAGCGAGTGAGTTACATTAGTTGACAATTATGTGTAACATGTGATTTTAACTGTTAACGATCTCAATAGAGTGATTTAATCTGATGATGGAGCACATGTTCCGAAACGTGTCATTTTAATCGACGTACAACGAAGTCACACGACGGATACAAGGTGATTTATTTATTTATAATCTACGAAAACACGTGATTTATAAACAGAATACGCATCATTCTAGGATATTTCTATTGGACATTTTTTTGCGGCAGGATGCAATGAGTCGTAGTTTCACATTTGAACGTTAGAAGTTACTAAATTTCAGAGCATATAAGAATTTCTTTTTTGCAACTGGTAATCGTTCAGAATTATTGATATTTTTCTCAGCGGCATTGTTGTAATTACTATTCACTTTTTGATTTACCATTTTAAATTCTTGATTCATTTGGGCAAGTAAAACTTAAGGCAGGATAGTGGTCAGTGACAGTGATCCCGGTTTGCATTAAGTTCATTCATTGTGAAGTGATGTGTCGTTAAGCTACCAACCCCGTTTACCTACTGTTGGGAGAATAGAACAGTGTAGGTAAGATACACGAGCACACACAACATCCCTTTCCACCGTCGACACTTGTGACTACAGACTGGTTCTTTATTGGATGTGGTATGACGTGAGCTGTACTACTGGTAGTGTGTAACAGTAATGTGGTTGACACTTGATGAAGATGGTGATTATGAAGAAACAACTTCTTTAAATATGAAATTTTTTAAATTATTTATCAGCAACTACAACACGTCCAATGTAACTTATGAGTTAATGTGCTGCCATATTTCAATGTTGGAGACCGGTGTTGGCCAATACGTCTTCAGTGGTATTACACTGGGCTTCCAGTTTGCAGTGATAACAGATTGCTGGAGTTTCCCGTCTAACGCAATGTTTTGTGCCTGTTGATTTGATGACGTCATTGAAAAGAGACACATCAATATGTGTGCGTGTTTTGCTACATACCAAGGAGATTTAATGTAACCCAGCCTACCAATATTTCCATGTTTGCATACTACCATACGCACAACCTTAAACTGTTTTTTGCAGGAACAGATTATCTGGCGCATATCCAGAGTTTTGTGACGCACGCTAAACGGGTACACCATATACCCATAATTCATTGGTTTTATGAATGTCTTGTACACAAATTTAATTTCTAGAGTATCTTAGAGTTTCTTGCTATCAAGCAGTGAATACCATTGTATTTATGTCTATTATCTGCCGTTTTATGACTCATGTTTTTGCGACGCAATGAAATTGATACCTTGTTTCTACAAAAGGATAAATTGTTTTCGGCATTTTCTTCATCGTGATAATTTCTGACTGTCGTTAGTAATTTTGCTGATTATAAAATATAGAAATTCTAGCGCGAGACTTCTATTTCCTTTATATGGCATTCTGAAAACAGGTTCTGCTTATTATATATAAATTGATTAAATCACAAGAGTACATGAACAATTGCATTTTTATTTTAGTTATTCATGCATAGTGAATTCGCAATAATAATTTAGATCAATAACACAATAAAATATGATAAGAAATGTTAGATAATAATTGTAATTTACCAAAATATCTCTACCGATAAACGTATAATAGTAATGCCAGCTGTATCGTGAAATACTTTTATAATAGCAATAAAGTAATTAGCATAGGATGTTCACAGTCTCGTTATGTGGCTCCAACTAGCCAGTTATTGTCTCCAATCCTGTTTTTATTGATGGAACAAACCTCACCAAATTTTAATATTACCCACCAATCCCCTACTTGATGAAAGGTGGGTAGTCCCGGACACATAAGCATTTTCTAACATACATTGTAGGAAATAATCTGGAAGAGAGAAGTAAAATTATAAAACTAATTTTAACAACTTCCAATATCTAAATCAAAGCCTGCCCGAGTCTACCGCCATTCAGTGTGTCCAAGATACCAGCAGTCTAGGAGGGTACGTCAGACGCCGCAACTCATATTAAATGCAATTATATGGAATTATATCCGCGGTAAATATTACATAATAGAACGATCTTCGTTTACTGCAAGTAATAAATATATACGCTTAGCAGTTTGTTTGAAATGAAGGACGAAAAGTTAAATGTGTAACACAAAATAAGAACGCACAACGAGGCACGTGATTTCACCACTAAAGGAAGGTTTCTCAATGACTTTCTAGTTTGTTAATCATAAACGCAGTAAGCAGGACAATAACATATCACTCTTTCGTGGTACTAGTACTGCCAAAGTTTTGAACTAGCTAGTGTTAGGTGTTACCTGCTGTCCAGTGTTAGTGACCTTTCCCTTAATGATTATCCTTCAAGTTTAATAAACTATGTATACTTTTATTTTAAAATACTATAATCTAGTTTGCGGAAAACGTTATTGATTATAATAATAAAATCTGAAGAGATGAATACACAGTGAATGGGTGGTTGGAGACCCTCCACACTAAACATGATATAAAGATAGAGACGATTACATTATATTATATTATATTTCTCCAAAAATGCATTTATTCACGCAAATATGATTGATATGAAAGTAAATATGTATAGAATATAATTTTGTTTACAAAGCACTCGTAACTGAATGAACAGGAAACGGCTAAGAGGGTTAATATTTTCCCGTCATAGGACGAAACTTGTCTTACTGTGTTTCGGTCTATATTCAAAGAAACCTTGCAGATAAGTGGGGACAAATCGAACGTCAGTCCCATTTAATAATAAAAGTACCTATGAATTTAATAATTTGCGATTTAAATCAAATTCAACTTGTCAGTGCTCGATTTTATTTAATTACTTTGGCTCCATTCGTTTTAGCGTTTAGAGCTTCACGACAGTGTCTTAATCACGCCAGCTTCGCGCCTCTTACGCTGTCCTCGTCTACAGTCTGTAATCAACATTTGTATGAGGTTACGTTCCAGAACGGTGAATTGCGTTATACTTCTAAGCGAGAAGATCTTGCTCTCTTGGTTTGTCTCCTGGATAGAAGGGATATTTCTGATTCCTGAGGTGACCGTGCATTAAACAAATGTTGTAATGTTCAAAAGAAATAAACATATTTTATTTTCAATTAATTGTCATTATCATGTAGGAAATTTAATTTGTACGTTTGTAGGCTTTGATTATTAAATCCCTTCTCCATTCCATGAACCATCCTAATAGCCTTCCGACTGTTGTTATATGGCGCAATTGAGCACAGTACAATTGGAGTCGATATTAATGATCGAGTAGATTTTACTCAAAGTCGTTTAATTTTATGTTATCTGTAATAAAAATCATTTGGTAATAAATAAATAGATGATGAGTACTTTCATTATCTGTTACATTAGTTTTAAACTTGGAATGTTTTTAACTACCTGACTTTTAATATTAGATGTCTTCAAACTCAGAATTGTAGACTACAATGTTCATGGCTTACAGTAGTGGTAAGTAGTTCGTGACGTTTAGGAAGAGCATCTGTTTTTAGCGGTATAGGTCATCATCATCTCCGGTGCTAAAAACCGATGTGGTGTTTGCTGGTGAGAAATATTAAGTGATTAATTAGGTTGGAATCTATGTTATTGCTTTACCAGAATCATCATCTACTATTTGTATAAGAATCTAGGACAGTATCGGAGGCATATTAATGATTGGAAATATTTGTCCACTTCGCAGACAAGAGTAATGCTAACTGTAATTATATAATCAACTTCATATTATTCATTGAAACATTTTTTTTAATTTTATTAAACTTATTCGACTATTAACAAAGGTATTTTGAGATTTTTGGGACGTTTTTCCACTACATCTACAGTAATCATCTTTTTGTCAATAGTCTGACTTCCATTTAAATTACTAAAGACGTTTCTGTTGTAATTACGATGTGGGTTCTGTAACTCAATAAACACTAAAACTTAGTCTTGTAGCACAGCTGACGAAGGCTTATACGGCCGGTGTCATTTAGATTGAAACTAACTCCCAGGCTGTTTGGCCTTGGTCCAAGGTTATCGTCAAAACCAGAACCGACAACCAGTACTGTGGTTTTAACGTAGCTTTATGTAGCCTTAACCACAGTACTGTGGTCCTAACGTACAACATCCACGTTAGCGTTGACTCGTTTCTTTCACTGAAGATGGCAGCCAGTGGTGCTGCCGAAACGTCTGGTTTTGTCGGAAACCTTGGACCACGGCCAACCAGCCCGGGAGTTAGTTTTAATCTTTAGTCTTGTAGTATTAGGCCTATTCTTCTTCGATCTGATTTTATGTTGTTTTGATAAGTTTATATTCAAATTATTTACACGCACAGTTATGGTTAGGATTACGCACGAGTTATTAACAATTAATACTTAAACACGTTAATACAATATTAAGTATCTTCCTCTGTCTGCTTTACTAATTATAATTACCTGACATATCGTAGCAGCTACCGTGTTATCATCCATCCTGGCTTTTAAATTGTGCATAGAACGATGGACTTTACAAGTAGGCTACATCTACGATTTTTTAATTGACGAGATGCAATGTACAAATGTCAATTACAGCAAACGGAACAGTTTCCTTATAATCGCACTGAATGTTTTACATAATCCCTTCATTTTTTTCAGTGTTTTTTGCTCACAGCTTTAGTTTTCAGTATATCACAGACGACTGGTAGTATTGCAGTACTGTAACTGTGTGAAATATCACAGCTCAAAGACCTCAAGCACATAAAGGTTTATGTGGCGGAATAATCCTATTTCAAGGAGAACAAATTTAATAAAATATAAAGCGTATTAGCTACCGTGAAGAGGCAGACATAATACAGAACGTTCCCCAGGGAAAAAGCTCTAGTCTCGGAAACGCAATAATACTGCAACGTTTGTGTGTGTGTGTGTGTGTGTGTGTGTGTGTGTGTGCGCGCGCGCGAATGCGTATGTGTAAGGTAGAGGAGGTTTGTAAGCCTTGTTTGAGGAAAAATGGAAAATAAATGATCAAGTGTGTAAATATTTCTCTTCATGCATCAGTCAGTACTTTATCATGATTGTATTAATATATTTCTTTACAAAACCTAGTTGCATTAATAGATAGTTTATTTAGATACGTTCTTACAACGTTAATAGTGTCAAAAATTGAATAGTAACGTGGGTTAGGAAGGAATACAAACGGGTAATATTCTTAGCACGGAGTTTTGAAGAC
This sequence comes from Magicicada septendecula, assembly GCA_034769895.1. Lineage (NCBI taxonomy): Eukaryota > Metazoa > Arthropoda > Insecta > Hemiptera > Cicadidae > Magicicada > Magicicada septendecula. Next base: position 158,016,606 of record CM068374.1, read on the forward strand.
TTGAATTTTTTTCACGATATTAAATCAATTAAATCAACACAGATGTTCCGGATACGCCCTAAACAGATCTTCACCACCTTCACCCCAACTCACATCCTGTGTTTAGTAATTTTCATTCATTCGCCTCTTTGACAATGGCTTAGTTAGTCGAAACAGCTGTCAGAGTTAATTAAAAAATTTGTGAAACTTACCAAGTGTTTTTATATATTTTACAAAACCTTTTAATTTTTTTATTAAACAAAGAGAAATCCAAAACCGCAATTTTTGTTTACACTTATATAAAAACGTAATCATATCAAAAATAACCCCTCTTGTTAGTATACGGACTGTATGCACCAATTACCCACTATAATAAGAAACAATAACACTTTTAATATTAAATTTACTGAGCTGTAATTGTAACAAATAAATATTTCTGTAACACTCATTAAGTACGACGAGACAAATACTCTACGTCTAAATATGAAATAGAGTTACTTGTTTGCATTATGTTATCGGCGATAAAAAAACTAACTTTACAATAATCGAGAAGCTGCCGAAAGTGTTTACTCCACTTGGTGTGAGAACAATCAAAAGGGCGCATGTTGAACTAGGTAATGGCCGAACTCACTGTTTATTGCTTATGCACATCGCTGACTGTTGAGTCATCACTAACACGTCCAGGAAACATGTACCATTCAGCTCGTCGTCATAACACTACTATTCCTAAATAAGAAAAGAATAAAAGAAAATGGATAACTAAAATAACAGACTGGAGTATCACAAAAAGAAAAACAAATGAAATACCTATAACGTTTAGGACAGAGAAACGAATGATATCTCAACGTTTAGAGATATCACAATTGAGAGAGCGGGGAACCCAGTTGTAAACATTTTTTACGGTATGTTGACAAAATTACTAATTTTTGTACCTTTATTTTAAAAGAACAGGGTTATCGTTGTATTTGTACAAAGTGTATAAAATTAAATTTTTATAAACACAGAGTGACCCTATTTTGCACGACCATTTTGTACGGCGGTGTTCTAAAGTTCAAAACAAGAAATAAATATATTTATCTCATTAACATTTGTCTCAAATTAGTTAATTACCAATATTTAATCCTAGGGATTCACTACTAGATAACGATTCAGTCGAGTGATTGTTTATTTGAATTCGAGGGATTTTCGTTTATTGAATACAGCTTTCCACATAAGAAATCCGTATTGTTAAAGACAGTTTTTAAATTCGCATTTATTGACTATAGACGGTTTAATGAAGAATTAACAAATCCTTAGCTTATTTACAAAACACTGCAGTGATACGTTTAAGTCTAGTGTTAGTCAGGTACTAATATTTTAGCCATCCTGTACTGCAATGGACATTCAAATTGCATATGGACTGTAGCCGAGAGTAAAGGCATATGATAACACATATAATTCCTATGTGAATAACTAGTAGGGATTGTAGGTTTGATCATTATAAATTTAGCAATAACAACATCTGTTCGAGGAGAAATCATATAACCGTGGCCGTGAATCTACACGCCCGAAAACGAACACGAGGCCGGTCAGAGTAATCCAACCCACGTACCCATCCAGATCCAGGATCATCCAGGATCAACCTGTCGTATGACAGATCTGCAGTCGACATTAAAGGGAAGTGTATTTATATTATTTATGTAAACTAAAATAAAAGAAAAATCCTTATAGTAAGACTATATTAAAAAATCACATAAAAAGACTATAGTAAATAACACAAAAATAACTTTTAAATATTAATTTATTTCATTGTATAGAAAGTAAATGTTTAGCTGTGTTTCAAAGGTCAACAGAGACAGATAAATTATTTTTTATAAACCGTATTAAAAGTTCTGTAGTTTGGCATAAAAGGACAGCATTATTAATAAATCCACTTTATTCTAGTAACATATATCACGACAAATTATTCTATGCGACACCTAAACATCGCAATACACAAATAATATAATGTTATTCTCACAACGCCGAAACTTCCTTCAGTTTCTAAATTCCAAATAGTAATTAATAAGCTAAGAATCTACGTCTAAAAACGTTGACTCTAAGGTGGATATGAAACCCAGGTATCTATTCAGTCTAATGCATTCATACAGATACTGAAGGCTATCAAGTAAACTAGTATCTTCTAAATACACAAGAACAAAATTGTGGTACAAAAATGACTTGGTTAATAAAACAAGGATCCTGGGAAAGACGTCTAGGTAATATTGAAGTTAGTAAGTATGTAGGAAATCAATTTACCAATCACTGCTGTTGATGTGTTAAATTTAAAGCAAAGAGTGTAAGCCAGTCAAGGAAATAGAAAACACTATTAGTTTAGATTATTATATTGAGGTTAATAATTTTAGATTATTGCAGGCAACTAAAGGTTGATGGATAAAATTTAGTTTAAATGGGTTGAGTAACAATACAAGTTTAGCAAACAATCCAAAGTTTAGTTGTAAGTTTAGCAAACAATGGTAGTCAGCAGACCATAAAATTAGAAAGGTAAGAAAAGGAACGATGTTTAACATTAATGTGAAACTTCCGTTTAGCGGGTAATGGTTTTAAAAAAACTGGTCTATGTTAGGGCACATAATATATCGATTTATACAGTAAAAGCAAGAAGAGGTAGAATATATAAAAAGACAACAATTGAATATTTTATCGGGCAGTACCCAAGGTGTATAAAGAAGAATAATAAGGTTCCATACTCATAACGAAAAATTCCACTTGGCAACAAATTAGAAGACAAGACTCTACTCATACACGTACCGTAACGATGGGGAATTTTCTTGACTAACAAGCCTGATTACAAGGATGAATTCGTGCGTAATTAAGTACAACGATACACGTCGTAGCTTTATAACTCTTTATTCTATTGTTTTAATTGAGATACAGCAAATTCACAACATCTTCTCTTTGAAAGTAAATGGTGGCAAGGAAGGATTAAAAGAGAGAGAGAGAGAGAGTGAGAGAGAGAGAGAGAGAGAGAGAGAGAGAGAGAGAGAGAGAGAGAGAGAGAGAGAGAGATTATTGTTTCTATGTAAACAGCCAAAGCAGACTATTAAGGTAGGCCTAAATGAAGCGGTTATTGCTTGGAGCGCTAAGCAAGAGGTGTGGCCGCTAGGAGCTATGTACAGAGCAGTTGTTTGATTAAGAAATTTAATGATTAGACTTCCACAGACAATAATGACAAGGTAGTCTAAGCGAGGCTTGACAAAATAACTGTGGCACCGGATAAGGATTTGTTCGACAAGCATTGTAACTAGACATTGATTACAAAGCATTGAACATGTTTTAGTGCGCCGAATCTATTTATGTAATATGGTGTTTATAGAATGCCAGCACACTGGTAACGAGAAAATATAAGAGAATTGTCTTGATGAAATGTAATATATTACACGTTGCATGTATTATATTATCGATCCACGCAACTTTCTCAACACTAACAATTCATCATTGACTGTCCTCTTATTTTTCTACGTGCTGAATTACACCCTCCACGTATGTCAGCGCTGTTTCATGAGAGGTTGACAATGTAGTAAACCTTTAACTCTTCCGTCGTCTTGGTAGCATATTCACTCCATACAATTGGTAGTCCATTTGCTTATATTTTGTCCTCGATCTCGACTAATACCAACATCGGATTATCCAACCAAAGGGTAACTGAGAATTTACTATATAAGAGAAGTAAATTTGGAAGCAAGAAGTAGAAGACAAAGTGTTTGAATTTCGATGTCTAGTAGGGTTGACGTAAATCCAGTACTACGAAAAATAGGACTTTCAAAAGAACGTTTGTAAGAAGAAACTGATGGAGGTTTTCACTAAGAGGAAAAAGTCGCAGCGAGAGTAACTCGAAATTTGTAGACTACTATCGAAACAACAACGAGAGACAGGAAACAATTAAGAAGAATAATAACGGACAGAATAGTGAAAAGAGAAAAATTTTGTTTTTATTTTTGAAAAATTCCTTACAATTATCTGAGTATCTGAGTTTTGAAAAGGCATATTGTTGTATATGGTGTAGTTTCTTGGATTTTGTATTAGCATGCACGTTCTCCACATCTCTGCCTGTCTTTTCATCCCAAACTGTCTTTGCGTGTGTTTGACTTTGCGTGCATTTATTTGCCTTCTCTCACTTTAGCAACCTCTCTCTCTCTCTCTCTCTCTCTCTCTCTCTCTCTCTCTCTCTCTCTCTCTCTCTCTCTCTCTCTCTCTCTCTCTCTCTCTCTCTCTCTCTCTCTCTCTCTCTCTCTCCTCTCTATCTGCCTCTCTCTCTCACTCTCCGTTTCTCCTTTACTCATACTTTCTTTGATTAAAAATACTACTCTCCAATCTCTTACTTATGTTAATACAATGGAGACATTAGAGCACACATCAGGATCTTTGCTTAAACACACGCTTATTATTTAACTCTTCTTCTTTTTCTACCCTTCCAGATTTAAGAAATTCTGCTTGATCTGGCTTTTCCATCTAACCGTCGGTCTTCACATTTTTCTTCTACTTACCGCAAGATAATTCAAGGCCTGCTTTAGATTCTTTCTCTTTGCATCTATTTAGTACTTCCTACACCGAACTATCCAACAAATTCTGGAGCATATTATTGATTAATTCATAATGGCAAAGCTGTGACTGTAACAGTCACACGTCTGCATGAGTTATGCATGGTTAGATTAGTTAATGAAACAGCGTATTAAATGATAATTGAGTTTCATGTTCCACTTTCAATTTAGGCATTACAACTGATTTTAGGCATTTGCCGTTAATAAATATTTAACGCCTGCAAAGAGAAATCAGTATTGCTCTTGTAAGGCCAGACGTACGTTATAAAATACTTCGTGCTTAAAAACAGCGGTTTTTAATAAAAACTCTGTTTGTAGAAGAACAATGCGCTCCGAGATAGCATCACATAACCTGGTGTAAGCAATAAACGTTCTGGGATATAAACCTACGAATATACGCATCACATGTTGCCGCGGGAGACTGTATTCTGTGCAGGTATTTTAATAAATCCCCATGTGTGCTATAAGAGATTATTACAGCAGTCTGTCTTATTACTGTTGAGCATGTGTTCGTAAATATACTTTTCGCTCAGAACATAGGCCTATTGTTTAACTGTTTTTTTTGTATTGTATTTTCCTGAACAGGAAGCAATAAGAAAAGTATAGAAGTTACGAATATTTCATGCTAACTTGAGTTCGAGTTGCTTAGTAGTCAATGGTTCTACTTCCAAGACGGCAGTAAATGGGTTCGAATATGTCAGAGCTGTGTTCATTTTTCTTAAGTTCTACATTTTTCCGACAGTAAACAAAGCTCAAGTGTAGACGTAGTGTTAATCTGATTGCACGACGTAGTTGCGTATCGTATGACGGGCAGTAGGTACGTATCATGTCGTACAACAACCCTAATTCTATTTAGGGTATAAAACGGTTAGATAAAATAGCGACACCTCATTCCCGTGGGAGCAATTATGAATTAACTGCAACACGTTTCTGTAATAAGAGTCTTAAACATTTTGTTTTAGGCGATGTTGTTAGTTGAGCTGTTTCACAAACACCACTACTAAACCAACTCGTTGTGTTGTAGCTTATTGTTTCCTACAATTAAACTACCTCTACAAATGCACTTATTAGATTGGCTTCCAGTTTTTCCGGTAAACTTAATTTCAAAACTCGAGCCATTACTTTCAGCCACAAGATCAAGTGCAGTAGGCATAAATAGTGTTTCGTGTGTAGGGTAAAGAGTAAAGAATATAGACTGACGTGTTGTATACGTCTTTTTGTAACCAAAAGCTTTCACGTCACCTACTTCCATTTTAATATTCATGTTGAGTGGGGTATCCAAGTCACTTGTACGAATTAAAAACTAAATTTACCTTATTTTGTCCGCCTTGTGACTTCTTATAATTTTTCCATGACGCGTTTCAGAGCTTATGCTCCATCATCAGATATATATTAAAATAAAACTATCACTCTTAACGAGATCGTCACATGATATAAAATGTCAAAAATCTTTGCATACAGACAGCGCGCGGAAGTAGGGTGCGCACCCGTTCACGTTCAATTTGCCACTGAGCGGTCGCTAATTTATCTTAGTACCGGCGAGCAGTTTCAAGGCCGTATCGTACAAGTGGTTTGAAGCAAAGTTTAGTTGATCATTCAACACGAAATCGCGACTGCTTGGGTCGGCGTATGCACTATAAATTTCGAACTCCTCCAAGGCATTCATGAACCGACCATTCTTACATACATGTAACGGAATTAAGTTTCCATATAACGGAATTGAAGTCCGTATAGTTGTGATTATGTGAAGTTAGGTGTCGGGCGTAGTTGGATTTAATGCTGCTGATATTACTTGTTTTTGGTATATGTTCTCGAAAACGCTTAAGGAAACTTCTCCCAGTTTGCCCAATGTAAAAACTATTGGAATCATTGCATAGTACTTTATATATTCCTGTTTTTTCTTCCGGGAGTATGTGTTTTTTTTGGTCTTAGAATGTTTAGTAATTTATTATTGGTTCTGAACGAGATATTAAAAACAATATTGTTCAGCAAAGATGACAAAACCTTAGGCATTACGCTTGTGTAATTAGTTGATATAAACATTTTTTGTACGTTGTAACGAGACATATAACCACGATGTTTTAAACGTCAAAATATAAGTAACATAATAATTGAGGGGGACAAGACCCATTAAGTATTTACAATGAGAATGCCAAGCATGAAAACTACATAAGCAAATAATTAAAGAAGAATGAACTCACAACAAGGGAGTTAATACAGTAATGGTAATAATATAAATAACAAGAAAGAAAATGCATTAAATAGTGATTATACAACATAAACAATAACCCAATAGATCCGGTCAGTAAGAAGCCAAGAAACAAAGAAGGAAAAATGTTACAAAGAAGAAATAATAATAATAATAATGTTATCAATCAGAATGGTGACCTAAGAAGAACCAAGAAACTACAATAACAATGAGATAAGAAGGCCAAATGTGAAATAAATAGCCAACACCAGTGAAGTACTAACTGAGAGACAAGGACAGATAGACAAAACACTAACTGACTACCTTAGATGACCTGAATATGACCACTAGTCTAGTAAATGAGTAGGGCATCCAATATTAGCCAAGAGAGTGAGAGTAATAATAATATTAGAATAATAAGAAGCTGTAAAGAACAGTATAATAACATATTATGACCAGAATTAATGTAAATGAAAAGAGAATCAAAATTGTCAAATAACAGTAATAATTATTAACTAAGTTATGGAAAAAATGATAATAGAAAGAAAAAAGAACTAATTAATAAATTACAGGTGATAATTAATAACATAGTACTAGTAAAAACAAGATTAAAAGTGTAAATTAGAATCAGCTCAGTCAACCCATTGTTGCTTTAGAGTGGGAAGACACATAACCTAAATACAGGTACTTTCCACTTAGATTAATAAGAAATAATAACTAAAACATATTTAAACTAAAATCTCTTGGACAAAAATCAAGTAGAGGTGGTAAGGTTCCTACCAGTACCAAGATCAGCTAACTAGAGTAGTATTTATATGATAATTAATGTAAACTAAATGAACAAAAACAGACAAAATGGGAATCACCATGTAAAACTTAGATAAAACCTATTGTAAAATTAACCAGGAATAAAAAGGGGGAATACCTGTGTAATAAAGAAGATGTTGTATCACTAATATGATATTGTAAGATAATTATTTTCACTAATGTAAAGTATAATAATAATAATTAAGCACATCTGTCATGTGACACTAGATGCAAATACTGTTATTCAATTCTCACCACGAAAGAACGAACCAATGTATAAAAAACACCAGATTATAAACCAATGTAATAACTGTAGTGAACAATTCTGAACAAGATAGTGGCTTCAAAGAACACTACTTAATTAAAAAAGAAATAAAGTAAGGAGACACCTGATAGTACAATACAGAGGTCACTAAATAGAATAAAAATCAGGGAATAACAATGTATTCCCAGTAACTAAGTCAAACAGTAGTTGTAATGACACTGTATGTGTAATTGGGACAACACAGAAATTGCCCAGAAACAATTTCTCATTGTAATTAATCAATATAGCTAGTAGACTCATAGGCCTAAGGCAACGTTAGCATAGGAGATATATTTTGTTAATAATCATAAGTAGATGATAAGTAAAGAGTGTAAAAGGACTTGAAAAGCATAATCTCGAAGAGATGTGATTGTCATTAGTTAGTTCTAATCAAAGAATATATAAATTTATTAATAAATAGTGCAAAGTGTCCATTTCAAACAATATCTTCCTTAATCATGGACGAAAACATATCATGTGTGGACTCTAAATTAAGGGCCAAATATTCGCCATACCGTAGTAAGCTTAGATTCACAATCTGAGGTGTGATAAGAAAGTTGTATCATTTTAAAAATATTTGATTTATTTTGGAAAAATGTCTAGCGTCAGTTCATACTCTTGAACCCGAAGGCCCACGCTTATTGTAACAATTAAATAATTTCGTTACGGGGGTTTGTGCGCTAAAGTAAAGATCTTCAGCCAATCAAACAAGAGAATTCGATCAATTTTACAAGGAATGCAGACGAGAACGGCAGAAACAGACGCCATCTCGAGACACATTTTGAATAACCTTTGAAGAGTACAGACGTCAGCTCCGCATCGCCAGAAAACAGCTGTCTAACCTAACTTTGTGCGTGTTATAGAATGTAAACAATGAAAACATAACCTCATTTGTGCGAAATCATAATAACGTTACAGTTGAAGATTAGTGAAGACTAAATAGTGCGACATGAATTGCTAAGTGTATAATCCATAGCAATTACGCGATAAGCAGGGAGTAAAGTGATTTTTTACTTTTATTAAGGAAGTTAAGAAATTGACGATATATTTTATCGAACAACAGTAATACTGTGTGTACAGACTAACGAATAAAGGACATTGCACCCTATTATTTTCATTCAGCAATTGATTATAAAGAGAATTCTCAAGTTCATTTTATTTAATTAGTAAATAAGAGTTATGAAGATGATGATAGTTTGTTCAATATAAACACTAAGAGTGTTGCAATTAATAACATATCAATGAAGTCATTAATAGTTAAACCAATATTAAACTAACAATAGTTATTCAGAAGTTTGAGAATAGTCAGTTGACGAGATTAATTATCAGCAGTTAAAAAATGAAAATATAATTTATGTTTAGAATTAAGAACGAGTCTACTACTATTACGATATTTCGTTATTTTATTAATAAAAGAAGTTCATACCAAGCGAAATACTATTCTAATAATTAAACGATTACCTATTTGAAGGAATCCAGTATAACTATTCAGATGATTCTTCAAGGAACACTGAATTGCTTTATTATTTTACTGTGTTCATATTTTAGGTATTGTAAAGAATTATTAATTCATTTAACTTTCATTGTCGATTAACAATACAACAAGTTAACATATGATGCCGGAACCAGGCATGGCTATACTGTTTGCTATTATGCATTAAGGTGTAATTGATTCGTAACCACTCTCCGACTACCCAATAATGGTAGAATAAGTTTTCTAGTTATTTTATTTGTATTCTGCAGGCTAAAAGAACCTACATTTTAACTAAATAGTTAACCAAAAAATAAGTTTAACCAGTCTGAAGTAGATCAGAACTACCAAACCTGAGACAAGATTCTCATAAATGTTAATACTATTGTAAAGCAATTTAAACCTAGAACAGTTTATTATATTTTAAACCAACTTAGAGAATATTATTATAAAATATATCACAATTTTACACAGCAAAATAGAGTCAGACGATTTATTTCAGTAGACTAGGTTATTACAGAACAGGTGGACATCTCTCCATGTATGGCAACACAGACAGTGACAAATTGAATTTAGGGTGAATAAATCTAAAATTAGATTGTCACCTCAACACTGCGCGGTCAGCCAGACTCACTTCAAGTAAGTAATTATTTAATAAAAAACTAAAATGTACTTTCAGTGTGAAATCGACTTCATAGATTCGCCTAGTCAACAGAAGAAACGTCACACCATAAACAAGTTTCGAAGAAACCTAATCGAACAATTTTAAAACATTTTTTAAACAACGACAAAAGACTAACCGAATTTTAAAATTAATTAATTTAATTAAACAATTAAAAGCAAAACATTCTAAACAAACTTAAATGAATAAACGGAAACAAAAAGAGTACCGGACTTCGTCTTTCTACAAAGTGACGCATAAAACGTGTGTCAATTTAACCCGACCGGTAATCCGTCTTATCGCAACGTTATTGTTCGTTCCCGGTTTAAAGTTCCTTTCATGCTTTTTAACAGCATGCGCGCTGTTTGTATGCAAATGTTTTTGACATTTTATATCATGTGACGACCTCGTTAAGAGTGATAGTTTTATTTTAATATATATCTGATGATGGAGCATAAGCTCTGAAACGCGTCATGGAAAAATTATAAGAAGTCACAAAGCGGACAAAATAAGGTAAATTTAGCTATTTTCATTGTTTCATGAGTTTTTTTAGTTTCTTAAAACAATAAACTGAGAATGTTTGGAATAACAAACAAGGGAATGTTACGGCACACTAAAAACCATTTGATCAGAGCTTACAATGATCAGTCAATGGTAGTCATTCACTTAGAGAGAATGGTAAAACTATAAAAAATAGACTGAAGCAAAAAATATTATAGGACGATAGTGTGATAAAAAGTGGAATATCTTATTAAGCATGTAATGGAAACCACAAAGTTTTGATGTAGTGAAATAAATCTTACTACGCAAATCCACATTTGGAGGGGAAGAGTAACTAATCAAATAGAACAAACATTTTAAATCTGATAGGAAAGTCGAAGAAATAGTATACAGTATGTACAGGTAGATTGCAAGCTGTTCCACGAAGCGGTTCAACCTGTCACACTAGATTTGTGGCCACAGTACAGTTTTTGTGTGTTGATCTCTTGGACTTTCCTTAAATATTCTGTATAAAACTATAGAAAAAATGTAATTTCATTTGAACAAAAATTTTACTACAAGCCAAATATGGTTGAAATTAATGGAAGAATGATAAAGAACATTGGTCTTAAACAAATTAATGTAGTCTGAATTATTATTAGACGTACGACACGTTCTCTCGAGTAACATGTACCTCGCTGCTACTGTAGACCATAGAACATGACAGATATGATTTTAAAAGTTATTATAACATATACATCCTTTCAGTTTTGCAAAATAATTAAGAGTTAATCTAGGGTATGAATTAGTCGTCTGCTGAGGAAATCACTTACTGCAAATTGTCTACCGCAGACATTAGCTCCCACCTTAAGATGGGAACCCGCTTTGTGAACAGGCAGGTAACATACTAATTTGCACTGTGACATTATGGTGCTACCGGCGCAGGAGTACGGAACCTTTGAGTTACTTGCCAGCGACGAAACCAGCTCTCGTTTGCGTTTCCCGTACACACTTATTCCCTCCCCGTATACACATGGCCAAGCAGTCGGTATGACGCTTCACCCCCAAGGTAACGCTGAAACAGTGAGTGTTAGATGACACTTTCTGGGGGAGGGGAGTTAGAGAATCACAGTTGTATAGCATCTTTTTACCTTACTTCCTGCCGGGTCCATGGTGGTCAAAACGCCCTAGGTTACAAGAAATCTGGATTCCATATGTGCAAAATTAGTGAATATGTACTTACTTTACTGTAAAAAAGTGCCATCCCATAATCATTGATGGCTGTAGATTTTATTAAAGCATAAAGTGAGTTAAAATTTTTTTAGAAAGTTATAAAATATTGCCGTAGACAATTAATCATTAACATCAGCTACTTTTCCTATTTAAGTTATCAAATAAAAAAAAATAGGGTAATAAAGACGACTTGTAAAAGAGATGGTGTTATTACAAATATTAAGAAATAAATCTACCTAAAAGAGAATAGTAACTAACTGTAGGCAATTTAATACTGCGCCACCTTGATGGGTGTTTTTTTTGTCGAAGTGGTAAGGTCATTACGATTGATGGCTGTCGTGCTGACGATAGCATACCGATGAGGCAGTCAATCTTACACAGAATCAAGCGGACATTACTTATGCAGATCACCTACTTGTTTATAGCAGTGCTTTAGCTGTACGTGCCAAGGTCAGGCTCGTTGCAAAATAACACGCATTAGACTAAAATACATGGAACGATATACATACCGTAACAAAACAGGCTTGAAAGAATCAAATTAACCACACGCAAAAGTATCGTAATGACTTTATAATAACAAAACGATTAATAAATACAATAATAAAACACGTACAAATATTTGTAAATTACTCATAATGTTATATTAACTTAACATAACGTTTACTGAAAATTAGATTGAGATTTAAAAGAAAACTCAAACACAGGGTGTCATAAATAGCGATTACAATAGTAGAAACTTAAAACGTAAGTAAAAATGTTAGCCAAATACAACAAGGCAAACTAGGAAAAGAAGCAACTATTGGTATTCTAAAAATTTTAGTAATGCTGCTATTTCGCGAGCTAATTACAATAATTAAAACGAATTACTTGGTGATTTTCACATAATTTATTCGTTGTTACATAATAACAATATGATGAGAATTCCTAAAAATTTAAAAAAATTATACAATTGTTTCGATACAATTGACGTTCTTTGAAAATATTCACCGACTTAAATAATCGCCACAGTCTTATTATTGTGACCTTTTTGGCGTATGCGTCATACGGACTGCTGGCCATATGCACAGGGTCAGCATCGACGTAGTACAAAATTTGTAATTGTTATCTTGGCGCCATCGACCATGCGATTATATCTCCCAGAAAGCGATAGAATCATCTCGCAACCTGGGTGGGATGTAAACACAGCGTTTCCGAAGCGGCCAGCAGGCAGCTTGACCCTGAGATTCCGTGTGATTTAGAGTAATCTTTTAGTTAGGGACGTCTGTAATTGGTAACTTGTATTATTTATTGCTACAGTGTTATTTAGGTGATGTTTGTTGTAAGTTACACCGGTGTGTTTTGGACAATTATAAACTTGAAGATTAATGCTTCTAATGCTTGAAAATTAATAAACGAATTTTTATTCTAAACGACGTATCCATACTAGCGTCGTATCACTGGCTTTCAGAAGTGCGACGTATGAAGGAAAGAAAATATATTTTTAATTTTATCTTGGATTGCTTCCTAATACACTTTGCTAATATAAAATGAGTTACTTAGACACCGTTTCGCAACCATTACGAACAGATACTACTTTATCAATCGTGTGGAGCCCAATTTCAGTTGAGCCAGTGGGGACGCCTCCTTGTAAATTCGATAGGGCATTTAGTGATAAGAAAAGTGAAGCGTATGTTACATCTGGCTTAAAATTAAGGATATCATTCGCTCCAAACTCTTTCAGCATAAAACAAGTCCTTTTCCGATTTAAGCAACAATATAAAAAATCTGAATACTAAGATGTTGTATCTTCATCGTCCTTCTGCACGGTATAGAAGCTGCCATTGAGGCAACGATGAAAAACATGAAAACTTCAAAAAGTAGCTGTGCAGAAGGCTTCTTAGAATATCATGTTTTGAGACAGTTAACAAACAAAACGAGTGGTATAAAAGACCAAAGGGTATGATACTTGGCTACAACACTAGAGGTCCAAGATTCTATTGTCGGGCGCAACGTAAAATCAAGGTAAAATTTTCACTCTCCAGGTCGCCTATACCTGTATAAATAAGTACCTAGGGTAATATAATGTGATAATAGTGGACGTCAAATGCGTATCGCTTGCCTCTTACATTCCTCACATGGTGAGCAGCTTACGTAGACCACCACTAGGCATTTTAATTAGATGTGACACACATAAACTAAACCATGCAGTCACTTAGTGAAACAATATTGAAAAGCAAAAGGCTAGTTAAAAAAAGTTGTTGCTTCAAATCGTAAGGATAATTGCTTGACAAATCATTTTTTCAGACGAACAATCAATAAATATAAATAACTATATACGCTAATCCTCGGAAGAAAAACGCACAAAAATTGTGTTCACATTACAGAAAAAATTGTTGCGCGTACGTTATTGTTAAAATTAGCGTTTAACGAATACAATTTTATTAAAAGAGTAAGACAGCATTATCTGATCGTAGCTGGCCTTATTTTTGTGATGTACAAACCATTGCCCATAGTAGTGTACTACCCCGTTACACCTCGTCATCAAAGTTATCAGTGGTAAATAATGTTTTCACTCATCACTGTATTACAAGCTACCGTTACTACTATCTCAGTGATCATCTTATGGTACAGTGGAAAACAAAATAGAGACACCAATTATGTCTCTATTAATTAATAAGCTTAATTTATTAATTTGTGACCAGCTTTAATTAATCACAAATAACAGTTTGTAATCAACAAGTTGTTCAACAAGTTGTTCAACAAGTTGTTCAACAAGATTTTACTCGTACAATTCAAATTAAATTTGTCCGCACTCAATAATAATGTCAACTAATAGAGTTTCGCACAATAATCACTTTCCGCTAGTAATCACTTGAACGCACTGAGTAAATCGCCTGACATAAACTGAAAACTTAGCGGCAGCACTTGTGTATTTATACCCTGTAGGGTTCCATTATATGGCTCCTTAACGAGCACTCGAAAACTCTATAGGATACTTCAGTGTGGCCTTGGTACAAAACACGCTCGTGCTGAGCTAAGCGAGAAACGCGTAGAACAAAGTTTTTCATTGTACCAGAACGTTCCGTATTGCGTAACACTATTGCCTAACATTACGTTGTTGACATGTTTGTGCACATCATGACACAACGGTGTCGTGCGACGTCACTGCATAGGAGATGATAAGTTGCGATTTATAACTTATAATTGTGTCAATCTGACGTTGACGTGGACTAAAAACAGTAATCTCATTTTATTAACGGTTAAATTTGATTGGTGCATGGAGACAGTGTCAGTGAGTGCCACACAATTAAGAACACTTCATTAAGTCAAAGGTTTCCGACTGTCATCCGAGGCAGTATTATTACACTGTACACTGTAAAATATTAAATGGTAGTTGAGAAGTGTTCAGTTTCAGATTTCTCACACCGATTAGAACTACATTAATAGATTAGTATCTCGATAATTTCTTAAAAGTATCGAGTGGTATTTATTACAGGTTGCAGGTTTGAACATTGTTAAGCAGCTGATAAGGAACGGTGTGAGAAATGTTGGTTTTAAGTATTCTTAGATTTGAAAAGCAATTTTAAGTGCAGCGAAATGATGTGTAATAATACTTAGCCATGTGTGTAGTGCGCGTGTGCGAGGGTACGTGATTATTTTACGAAGATATTCTAAAAACACGTTAATTTAAATAACTATGTAATACGTGAAATTTTGATATGGGACTTATATCCAAACAGTCGTAATAAAAAGACCTAACGGGTGGCAGTAGTTATTATAAAAATTATTAACTGAATGTATGAGTGTTTTGAGTAAAAAGTTTTTATAACCTATACTTATAAAATTGATAATAACATATTTCAGATTTTTTAACATGAATTGTTGAGTTTCTAGGCGTTCTTGTACTGGTAAAGTTATTATCTGTAAGAAGATTATGAGAAGCGGTTACCAAGGAACCAATCAAGTTACAAGAAATTCAGTTCTAAAATAAGAATTAAACCATATAGTCACCTACCATCAGGATCGATAACGAGTGGACGCTGTGCTGGTCCAGGACGTTGGTCTGCTAGCTGTGACGAACGCAAGTTAAAAAATACCGTAGTGCCTGTGGGAGATTTCTCATACATAAAAAGCATTGTCAACAAAACTATGTTTCAGTCACCCGTTATTACCATAATATATTATCCAATGTACTTATTTCTACAGGTGGTCAAACTGAATCAAAAAACAAACCTTTTCAAAGTTAACAGCCGAAAGGTCACATTACTTTGGTGCGAAATTACTCAAAGTAGTCTACAAAGCTCCCACATTATCTACTTCTTCTATTACACACTAAGCAAATCACCTGTTCCGGTCCCACAGGATTATATCCAATTCATCAACGCTTCTTAGGTCTTCTTACACATCGTTGTCCAACGTATTGCCAAATTACCATTTAAGGCTTGTATTGTAAAACTTTCTTAGGCGACTTGCCATGTGGCATCCAATACAGATGAGCAGTCCATTTCTCTTTGTTTTTTTTTTTTAAATACAATCTTGTATATTAAAAATGTGGAACTCTTCTGAACGTCTTTATTGTAGAGTCTATCTCTTCGTGCGCAGCCTTTAACTGACCGGAAGAATCTCATTTCCGATTCCTGCATTATACTCAGATGCTTTTTGTAGGAACCCAAGTTTCAGAACTTAATAACACTGGGATAGCCATTACCTTATGAAACTTTAATCAGGTCTCTTTCCTTCTTTACCTAGATAACACTCGAAGAATTGTGCCACATATTGTCCCTCCGCTGTAGAGAATCAAATTATACGATAAAACTGTAGTTAAAGATGCTTTAATTACCTTAAGCATATTATAACACATTTGTTAAAGAGATTTATTTTTCACGTTTTGTTAAAGTCAAAACTCCACGAACCGTTTTATCATTACAGACGGACAGCGGGAGTTAATAAGGTAACCGTTGTCGGTGACGTGATGAAGTTAGTCACTAAAGTTGGACTAACGCAATTTTATAAAGCAGAACGGGGATCCATAACAACAATTGCATTAATTCTCGGGAAGCAAAGACAAAGAAGGGATTTTTAGAAAATTTACTACGTAAATTTAGAAATAAAACAAATAAATTTTTTACGTAGCCGTACCATTTTACTTCGTTGTTTAATCTTGTATATTTATTTTTTGGTTCTATCAGACGTTTTAAATTGTTATTTTTAATGTTTTTCTTGATCTACCAGCCGGTCTTCTCCACGAATCCGTTTAAGAGTAATTTAGACTTGTGTGTTTCAGCCACTTTTGAAACCTCTGATTTACAGCAGTCTAATTTCTACGATAATTTAAACATTATTTTTGTCATAGACCATCGAGTTTTTGTCTGTGTTACTTACTGATTCCAGAACACAAATATTTTGAACCTTTTTATTTTCATTCTATTAATTTTTTCACCAAAAGTCATATATTTTTTAAATAATGGGATAATTAGCTTTCTGTCGTATAATGTAAGATGTTTGGTTTTGTAATAATTAAATTTAAATCTTTAAATTTCTACTTGTACTCCGTAATATTACTTACAGGGTAGTATAAATATTTAGGTTAATTACGGCTGCGTATAATTTCTTTTTTCCAATTTAGGTAGTTTGATGTCCTACGCTATCTTGGTCACCCCAAGCTATCTGGTGAATATACTTGGGTATTTCACAGTAATGTTTCTGCTAATTCTGTGTGTCTGTTGGCCAAGTATTAAGTTCGTATCAATATTTTTAATACCGGTATTGTTGAAACCATAAGGAAAAAAATTACTTTTCCAAAACTTATAATATTTCCAATGCACGATCCTGATTTATTGCCACCTAAGTTTCACTGCCAAGCAACAGTGTTGGCACAACTATAATCTTATAAAATCACAAGCAGGATGATCACTGTTGCACACCACTATATAAAAATTATCCCGATTAGCGCTTTCAAGCTTCACAGCTCATCGTCAGATCGGAATTGAAAGAAATTATGTGAAAACAAACCCTTCACCCCATCTCACCACACCCTGCTCACACACAACAAGCTATAATTCAAATATCCCTTCCCCACCCCCTGAGCCCTGTCCCTCCATCTGGACAGTTACATATTTTCCTAGCAAATTCCTTGTGTTTCAGTGTTGTGTGTGTGTGTGTGTGTGTGTGTGTGTGTGTGTGTGTGTACATTCCTTTTAAACCTACCCTCTTCCTCTCCACACACGTGGGTCAGTCACACACCCTTATTTTAAAACATCCAATTAGTATTATGCAATTTAATTCTTAATCTTATCTATCTGTCCTCTATCATTGCATAGTACTAATTGGATGTTTTAAAATAAGGGTGTGTGACTGACCCACGTGTGTGGAGAGGAAGAAAGTAGGTTTAAAAGGAATGTACACACACACACACACACACACACACACACACACACACACACACACACACACACACACACACACACACACACACACAACACACTGAAACACAAGGAATGTGCTAGAAAAATATGTAACTGTCCAGATGGAGGGACAGGGCTCAGGGGGTGGGGAAGGGACATTTGAATTATAGCTTGTTGTGTGTGAGCAGGGTGGGGTGAGATGGGGTGAAGGGTTTGTTTTCACATAATTTCTTTCAATTCCGATCTGACGATGAGCTGTGAAGCTTGAAAGCGCTAATCGGGATAATTTTTATATAGTGGTGTGCAACAGTGATCATTCTGCTTGTGATTTCAACCACTAACACTACTTTCTTCATTAATCTTATAAAGTGTCATCATTATCTAGTTACTGAATGTGTTTAAAATCTTAAGGTCTAGTCTTTGATTTTGGTACCCAGTTTTGATTATTCCTCTGTTGGGTACGTGTGTACTGTATCAATTAATAAATACATGTATGAATTCAAACGTGTATATTAATAAACTCGTATAATATTGTTACGCCGTCACAGAACTTTCTACATGTTTCTCGGCTATCCCAGCAGAGACCAGCTTTAATATTTGTGTGCGTACGTGACACTTAACATGTGTCAATAAACGACTGGTATATTCCAGACCATACTGGTCGGCGCTTGTGTTCAAGGCTGCAACAAATTACGCTCTACAGTTTTCGAGTAGTGTTGACTCGTATTATGGATTATTCTGGAACACTTGTGCTATATATTTAAACAACGACAGCTGCCGCTTAGTTTCACTTTAAGTAGCGATTTCTGCAAGTGCGGTTTTTGGCGAAGTGTTTCTGTTTTATAATTGTGCGGGACTCTGTTAGTTGACATTATTATTGCGTGTGGACAACTTTTACTATAATTGTTTTAAGAGATTATCTTGTTGATTACAAACGGTTAATTGTGGTAATTAAAGCTGGTGATTAGTTACTTTATTGGCGTCTTGTGTTTTGTTTTCCACTGTACCATACGACGATCAGTGAGACCGACGTAACAGTATTAATATATTAATGTTCTAGTTTAATTTAAAAAATAAAAATTTTCCTTGTGTATCCTTGACAGAGTTGCTCAGTGTACATCATTTAACACGTCCAGAACACAATTAGGCTACATGGCAAGCGTCAGAGCTGTATCTATTTTAATTTTCTGAATGGTAAGACTAGTTAACACTTAAGGGATACAAATTTGTGTTTAATGTAAAAGTGTGCAGTAATGAAGCGGGCATATTCTTTAGTATGTCTTCGAGTAGAGGCGTATAAATACGATATAAACAGTCGTTCAGATGTTTGTAGGTTATTTAAAAAGTTTATTCATCCGCCACCTTCAAGCAAAAGAGTTTTATTTTAAATTACTTTATGGATAGTAGTTATGAAAAAAATTGTAATATATTTTCGATTTACATTTTGATAGAATTAGCTGTAATTATAAATATTGTTAATTTAGAAATTTTTGTTTTATAAGTTTTATTGTAAGTTGTTTTACGTTTTTTAAGGCAGCGGAAATATCCTGTGTAAATCCTGGATAATCACAATAATTAAGCAATACCTTTAACTTGTCTTTCTTTACTATGAATACACCAAGAATTATTTATTTTACCTCCATAAGATACTGTTCTGTTTTATAAAAAAAGAGAGAATGAATTTTAAATTGTGAAAAACTGTTAAGTAATTACCAAACAAAATTAACTGAAGAAATGAATTTTCTACTTTGGCGAGACGACGGCGGAAGCATCAAAGAATGTATTAAGAGGCAGCGACAATGTTTAAAATTACATTAAGAGATTGAAGTTTAGAGGAATGAACAATAAGGTAAGAAGGAATGTGGTTAAGTAAAAATAAAATAAATCAGTAGAAATCTATTCGGAAGACATGATGTGTGATAATCGTAATAATGAATATGATGATGCTAATACTAATGTTCATAATGATGGTCATGACGGTAACGATGATGATTTTAAAGTCAATGAAAAGCTAGTGATTTACGTAAGGAAGAAAAATCAGAGTAATAAATGAAATAAACGAATTTAAGAGGCCTAATTTAAGAGAGTAAATTGCAAACGAAATCTTTGTTTAAAAGGCTGAAGTAAAATTATATCATACTTATATAATATAATACTTATTATTATACTTATTATATTATAGGCTTATTATTATTATAGTAAGGTAGAAGTATAATTATTAAAATTATGGAAAATGTAAAAACAATATTCCCTATAACAAACTGTAATCGTTATCACGTTCTTAAGACACCGTAATTGGAAAATATGTCCTCGGAGGAACAGTAAAGGCAGATCGCATCCCAACTAAGACATGTTGCCTTCCGTTGCTAGGAGACCGAGTTTTCAAGCAGACGAAGTAAAGCCCAATCGTGTTTTCTTAAATTTTCCTCTAGAGTCGCATAAGCAAGCAATTTATAACTAAAAAAAGGAAAACCCTATTATTAGATTTATGTAATAGTTTTTATTCATTTTGCATTATTACAGGCCTTTTGTTAATTGATTAGAAATTAACGCAACGTTATAATTGTAATTAAGGTTCAAGGAAAACAATATCATTGACAAATAAAATAATTGTTAGTAAATATAGTGAAAGCGCAATATAAATCATACAGGAACAATTAGAGATATACCCTCCTAATCCGTTATCCTGTGTATTACTAGTAAATAAGACAACGTTTAGGCATATTTTCCCAGATTTTGTAGTAAATATTAAATATTTACTCTAATATTACTTAGATGATTAAAAACAGGCTATTAAAAGAAAACATAACATACACATGCCCGCACACATACACATGCATTTTTATAACATTTTGATACACGTTCATAACATAGTATCCAATAATGTATTATAGTGTGTCGATTATCTTTGCTTATTGAATTATTTATTTAGATGTTGAATGATCTTAATACATTTCGTAAAGTTCAAACGGTATGCCAATTTTCATTCATTGCTTGTGTAATTTGTAATTCCCAGTCTGCTCTCTCAATCTCTTTTAGGGACCGCTCTCATATATTTTTCGAACATACCTATTTCGACTTATGGCATCATAATTGTGTAAACTTTGGATTTCTAATCTCCATTCCTAATCTAATCTGTTGGTTACTGACGTGTCACTTACAGCACGTCATATTTACGCTTTCGTGTTTTGTTGTCACAAGCAACATCAACGTCAACTTTCATAAAGTCTATTTGGACAGTTTGAAGACCTATTTTATTTTTAAGACCTCACTTTTCTGCACCATATACTCTGGACTTTACAATTCTTGTTCCTTTCCCCTTAACTTAGGAGATACTCCAGATACTATAAGTAGTGCCACTATTTTATTTAGTCCTTCCATCCAATTTGCTGTCGCCCTATTCCACCTTTGCGTTTTGCACGATTACCTGACAACTATTTAAACTAATCTGTTCTTATGCAAGTTAATCGCTTTAGAGTTATCTGTACTCCAGTCCGCTATGTCTGTTATAATGGATATTTCTCGGATTTAACAGTTAATTAAACTGTTAATTTTTAACATTCATGTTTCGTAATGGTATCCAAGTCACTTTTATACTATAGTAAATGATTACCTTGTATGCGGTCCGCCGTGTGACTTCTCAAACTTGTTTAACGTTACGCGTTTCAAGACGTATGCCTCATCATCAGACGTTTAAAAAACCAAAAACACACATATCACATAAAACTGCGTTTGTCAAGAAATAAAATTGCAGAAACAAGCATATTATGTGCACGTGTTGTAGGGTGCGCACCCGTTCAGGTATTGTCTGCTACTGATTGGAACTCGTTGAGCAGTCTCAGAGCAATATCATACAGGCGGTTAGATACAAAGTTCAATTGTTCATTCAGAACAAACTCGCGACTGCTATCATTATTATATGCATTATAAATTTCCAGCTCCTCCAAGGCATTCATAAAACGGCCCTTGTTGCATATATGCAAAGGCATTAGATTAGATTTAAAATCTGTATAATTGTGATTGTGTTGGGTCAGATGACGAGTGTAATTAGATTTTATATAATTATAGTTATGTGTCTTTTTTGGTAAGTGTTCACGGAAGCGTTTGTAAAAACCTCTTCCGGTCTGACCTATATAGAAACTGTTACAATCAGTACAAACCAGTTTATAAATGCCTGTTTTTCTTCAATGGGTAAGGGCAGTTTATGTCTAAGTATATTAATCAGTTTATTATTGGTTCTAAAAGACATAGTATAACCAATATTGTTCATCACCGAAGACAAAATTTTTCGCATGACGTATGTGTATTTCGCAGATATAAATTTTTTCTGTGTTTTATTAAGTGGACGGGGGTTAAGTTGAATGTTATTATGCTTCTTTAACAATTTATCAATGATGTGACTACTGTAACCACTGGAAACTGCAATAAACCTTATTTTATTTATCTCAGCCTGGAAATCATTATTGTCAAGGGGGACTGTCAGCAATCTATGAATTAAACTATTATATGCTGCCATTTTTTGAGAATATGGGTGGTGGGAATCTGCATGTATTGTATGGCTATTGGCAGTAGGCTTCCTATAAATATTGAATTTCAATGTGTCCATCCGTCTAGTGAGGTCAGGTCTAGAAAGTTAATCGTGTTATCACGCTCAGTCTCTAAAGTAAATTGAATATTATTGTTGATTTCATTTAAATGATTTTTGAAGGAGTCAACTTGTCTCAAAATTCCGTCAAAAATAATGAACGTGTCATCTACGTAAAGTGAATAAAATTTTATCTTATTTGCGTATATGTTATTATTTAGTAGATGAGTATTTTCGTAGAAATTTAAGTATATGTCGGCCAATAGGCCTGAAAGGGGTGAGCCCATAGCTAGACCACCATCTTGGCTATAGAATAAACCATTAAATGTGAAATAATTCAATCAATTATGTAAACTTCGTAGTTTGGAAAATAAACACTGTCTAGAGACTGACATCAATTGCAAACATACATTCCATCCTAGAACAATGAATTTAACTAATATAAACTTCAGTGATAATGAAATGGTGCTCCTTAATAAAGGACTTATTTATAATCTCCCACCAACCGGGAAAAACAAAGATATTTATGAGCTCGTTGAGGTGGAGGCGGCTATTAAGACTATTCCGAATCCTATTGTACAGAACGAGGCGCGCATATTGGAAAACAATAAATTCACTAGAACTATCAGATCTAACGATAACCTACCACATAATCTATTTATGCATCCACGATTCTCCCGTGAATACAAAACTTTGAGGCACATTAAAACAAAAATAACTAGTAATAATGCTAGTATTATTAAAGCAGATAAAGGGAATACATTAGTAATCATGGATACTGATTCTTATAATGCCAAAGTTTACGACTTTATCTCTAACCATAATATTAGACAATTAAAATCTGATCCTACCGATAAATATACAAAAACCTTAATCAATGTACAACAAATGTACGAGTTTGCTCAGTGATAATACACGTCGTTATTTAAAGCCAATTAATGCGAAGGCTCCGATATTTACGGGACTGCCTAAATCCACAAACCACACATACCCATAAGACCGTTGGTTAACTTTACTACAGCCCCTAGTTTCAAAACGTCAAAAATTCATGCAAAATTAAGTAAGGACAATCTACTTAATGGCTTAATGGACAAACATTTAATGGTTTATTCTATAGCCAAGATGATGGTCTAGCTATGGGCTCACCCCTCTCAGGCCTATTGGCCGACATATACTTAAATTTCTACGAAAATACTCATCTACTAAATAATAACATATACGCAAATAAGATAAAATTTTATTCACTTTACGTAGATGACACGTTCATTATTTTTGACGGAACTTTGAGACAAGTTGACTCCTTCAAAAATCATTTAAATGAAATCAACAATAATATTCAATTTACTTTAGAGACTGAGCGTGATAACACAATTAACTTTCTAGACCTGACCTCACTAGACGGATGGACACATTGAAATTCAATATTTATAGGAAGCCTACTGCCAATAGCCATACAATACATGCAGATTCCCACCACCCATATTCTCAAAAAATGGCAGCATATAATAGTTTAATCCATAGATTGCTGACAGTCCCCCTTGACAATAATGATTTCCAGGCTGAGCTAAATACAATAAGGTTTATTGCAGTTTCCAATGGTTACAGTAGTCACATTATTGATAAATTGTTAAAGAAGCATAATAACATTCAACTTAAGCCCCGTCCACTTAATAAAACACAGAAAAAATTTATATCTGCGAAATACACATACGTCATGCCAAAAATTTTGTCTTTCGGTGATGAACAATATTGGTTATACTATGTCTTTTAGAACCAATAATAAACTGATTAATATACTTAGACATAAACTGCCCTTACCCATTGAAGAAAAAACAGGCATTTATAAACTGGTTTGTAATGATTGTAACAGTTTCTATATAGATCAGACCGGAAGAGGTTTTTACAAACGCTTCCGTGAACACTTACCAAAAAAGACACATAACTATAATTATATAAAATCTAATTACACTCGTCATCTGACCCAACACAATCACAATTATACAGATTTTAAATCTAATCTAATGCCTTTGCATATATGCAACAAGGGCCGTTTTATGAATGCCTTGGAGGAGCTGGAAATTTATAATGCATATAATAATGATAGCAGTCGCGAGTTTGTTCTGAATGAACAATTGAACTTTGTACCTAACCGCCTGTATGATACTGCTTTCAGACTGCTCAACGAGTTCCAATCAGTAGCAGACAATACCTGAAACACGTGCACATAATATGCTTGTTTCTGCAATTTTATTTCTTGACAAACGCAGTTTTATGTGATATGTGTGTTTTTGGTTTTTTAAACGTCTGATGATGAGGCATACGTCTTGAAACGCGTAACGTTAAACAAGTCTGAGAAGTCACACGGCGGACCGCATACAAGGTAATCATTTACTATGTTAATTTTTAGTTACCATCTGGAATTCATTCTATTTGATGTATTATAAATTTGTCGACTTACCAGTCTCTTTCCCTAATTTAATTTTGTCATAACATGTTCGCCATATATACAGCTTATTAATTAGTGCATACATTTTTAATTTAAAAATAAAAAATATTTTTTTTTTCCTTTAAATGGTTTCTTTTTGCTACGGACACTTACTCTTTAAAATTAAATTTTAAACGTAATCTCATACATACTTGATTTGAATTTCAAGCAACGCAGTGCACGACTTTCTTGTTTTGTGCAAAAGTCATAAGAACATCGGGAAAAGGTGAGAATGTACCTTTTGCTACTGATATCCCCTTCTCAAACATGTTCAGTATTATGTTCGGAGCAGTGCTTGTTCCTGAACACAAATCCTACTGTATAAGGCACTAGAAAGCACTGAATTACTCTTGAATTACTCTTTTCCAATTCCAATTCATTTTTTCTTTTCAAGCAGGCATTTTGCTTGCCTGCCTAAAGAAGAACACTTTATCCTTTCGTCATTAGCCTGTTAAATGCTTTGAAACGAATTGTTAGAATCATCTAGTTTCTACTAATCTCTTTTCTTATCTGGAGGTGTGTATAATTTGTGTTCATAGAAACCTTTGTCTTTACTTCAGTTTACCTTCTTTATTGTTCTTTGAATTAAATTAATGTTTGCATGAAAAATTGTTTATCAACTAGGTACCTCTAATTTTAAAATCTCATAATTTATAACTTTACAAGTTATTTATGTTCTCAACAATTTCTCATAACAGTACAATTCTGAACTCTTCCGTCTCATTTTTGTGTCCTCTGTTTTTTAGTTTGTTTTTCTTCTGCAGTATGCCGTAATCTTGTAATTTCATTTTATGAAATTAATTTTTATCTTGTCTCAAAATACGTATTTTGAACGTTATTAATTATTTCAAATATTTTAAATTCAGAATAATTTAATGAATGAATTAAGCACAATTTTACTTGGCGTAAAATCAGTAAATAAAAAGTTCATTTATGTCAAATTGTCTTTACTCATAAAAGAAGTATTAATGGCTGGCCTTACAAAGAGCAAAGCAGTATTTTACAGAACAACGTTATAATTCAGGAGGCTAGTTATTAAAAGTTGTTCTGGTCAGCTGAGCTCTTCTGCCGAGTTTTTGTGTAGACTAACTTTGTTTGGTCTGTAACTACGATATTGAATTGTTTGTAACAAAAGTAATATAAGTAATCATTTCCCTCTTCGTGTTTAGCTCAAAGCCGTAATTTTAAACAATTTTCACGTAGGAGCTTTGTTGTCTACGCACGGATGAGTACGTACTGTAACCCCCCATTTTTTTTTTTTTTTTTTTTTTTTAAGAAGGGCTACTAGATATTTAGAACTAGACAAAAGGCCTAGAAGAAGCATAAAATGTGCTGGGTCCATGGGTCCAGTGAGACGAGACTTACAATTAAAACTCTCTATTGGCCAACAAGAATAACCTTTATTATTTCGTGTGTTTTTAGAATACATATAATTATAGTAATATTTCTTAAATCATATTTTGTGTATATATATATATATAGGAATGTTAATTATCGACCGTATTATTATACTGTTAATGATTTCGAGGTTCGGTCATTAATTATGAAAACTCAGTTTTGCGACGTTTCGAGACTTATTCTTCTCATAATCATGCCTACAACATTAAAATATAGTCTTACTACAATTTTATTATTTGTAAGTGTGTATAGGTGTGTGTAAAGTCATACATTACTATAACTATTTACTTACATTAACTGTGAGATGAGCTACAGCAACCACATTACACTAAACACTTATCACTGTTCCATACTTATACACATATAACACATTACATTTGTATAGTGTTAGCGTTATGTAGTTATCTGACAGACTGCCAGCGATATAAAATTTTAATAGTACCTAACTAGAAAGTTGTTCAGTATTCCTATACCTGTAAACTATTGTCTATTTTAAAAAGAGTGAATAAGATTAGAATAACACTTGCTAAGACTTTGTACGTCCGTTTTCTTGTTAACTGAAAGGTGTTTATTCTTCTCTATTGTTAGCATTTCTAAGAATTGCCGTTTAAAGTGATTACTTTCTGCATGAATTACTTTAGCTTTGTGAAACTGAAACAAGTGACCGTGTGCACGGGCGTGTTGTGTTAGGGCCGTGGGATCAGGTCTGTTAGTATTTACTTTCTGGCAGCTATATTTATGTTGATAAATACGTCTTTTAAAAAAATATTACGGTTGTTCTGAACAGTATTTTACGGTTGTTCAGCACATCTTACAAACAACACACATCGACTTAATAAAAAAAACTGTCCCCCACAACCTCTGCACCCATTATAGAGCATAAAATGAATGCACGCTGGAAACACCCAGCGGGCGGGCCTACAATTATTCTCGTACTAACTGTATTATTAAACTCAGGTTACATTGAAACTGTCCAGCCGGCACACACCCGATTAAACAGTCTAACGGTATAAAAGTCAATCGAACTGTATGTTAAATGCGCAGAGCAGAATGTTTCCTGCCAAGGCCAGGTGCGAGTAAGAAAAAGTTTAATTATCACCTCATTTTGATCCAGATGGTCACATGGTTATGGCTTACAGTGGTGTCTCCCTCAGCAGCAGCGGAATCACAGTTTAATGGTGAAGATGGAGTTACACCATTCTGGAGTCAGATCACCGGCTATCTCGGGAACCCTGGACATTAATAATACTTAATCGACTGACCTCTGAACCATAACACACACATGTCACATACAAAAGCGTGTATGAACAGAATCAAGACCTGGCCACCCCTCACCAATTCAACACTGTTCATCAAAAATTAGGTGCCACATTTTCTCATTTATATTTCAATTAATATCTCACTCTTGATTTGGCTCAATTTAAAAGCACACTCACAGGCATATACCACGTTGACATAATACGACAGGTTGTAAGTTTATACGGCCATGTGCTCGCACAGTCAATTCACCAAAGTCTCGCAAAATACATAATTTTTATATCTCTTTTTACATGCACAATTACTAATTACCAAATACAAGGTAATAGGCTGTATTCTTATTTAAATAAATCAAATATTTAACAGTGACTATACACTTCCGGTCACCACGCCACGTGGCATTCATACCAGACAAATCTGTTCACATCTAAGTTAATTACGGTTTGAATTTAAACCTTTCGCAGCCAAATGAATAATATATATTTTAAGTACTCACCGGAAGGTGTTTGGGCATTTACGTAGCCATGAAAGAGAAGACAAAACCTACAATTAGAAAAGCTCTGCCGCCGGGAGAGAGACCTGTTTTCGTTACTGTAGCAAGCTGACGACTAACAGACTCAACGTGCACCGGACCCGCAACTTAATTGTCGCCCCGCTAGATAGCGCCGGCATGCCTTAACTGCCGAAACATGGCAATACAGATTGCTTGACCGACAACTTTGCCAAAATTAAAAATTATATATATATATATATGTATACAAAAAAATTTCTATATTGTACAAACGCCGGTTTTCAAGCAAACCGGCACAGTACGTAATTTTGTTTAGTCTTCTCGATATCTGCATTTGTATTCATGTTCTACATATTATTTATGACTTTTACAACTTTACTGTATGCAAGGTTTATAGAATTTAAAAATCTGTTCACATGTGTTCTTATGGATTTGAACAATGGAAAGGAATTTTTAAACAAATTTCAACCATAAAATGTTTTCCTTGGGAAAGAAGAGAGACGTGTCGCGATAGTGACGATGCTGGTCTAAAGAAGGGTAATTAATCAGGTAGTCGAGAAAGAGAAAACAAAATTTACAAAGATATGAAAGGTTAGTCAAGAGCTTACTATATAAATAAATCAAGAGCTTAGAGATGTGTGTGATCTTGGCATCTGATATAGAGTTATTTTGTTCGATTCCCGGACTTGTTGTAAAATCAAGCTACGTTTTCACTTTCAGGACGATTTTATTTGTAGAAATGAGAAGCTGAGATGATATTCAGGGGTAATAAAATGCGACTGAAACATAGTACTGACCACGTTGCTTTCTCGCGTACCGAACGGCTTACTTACAGTACATAAAGCCGCTAATCTTGCTCATCCTCTAAAATATTTTGGTAGCATAGTTAAGAAAATTAAAATTTATTAAAGTAAAAGAAAAGATAAAGACAACATTTCCACATTAGAGTTTAGGTTTGGTGAATTTATTCTGAACATTTTTGAATTAAAATATTTGGCAAATACTGTGCATGTGGACGATGTACAAATGTTAGTGGAAGCCGAAAGATTTGATGCACTCAATTTGATGCCAGGTATTTTAAAGATAGATAAAGCAAAAGAATGCTAAAGAGAAAGGAAAAAAGAGAGAAAGAGAGAGAGATAGGGGAGGGAAAGAGAAAGAGAGAGAGCAACAAACAATACTCTAATAATTAAAACAGAATATATATGATATGAAAAATAAAATCAATTAGTACAATTGAAAGCATAGAAAACTTACACGATGTTGAAAATTTAGAAATAAAACATTCAAGCAAAATACAATTTAGTTGATTGCGTAATACAAATACAGTGGTTTAGAACAATCCATTACGAAGCAAATGGAAACCATCGTTACTGAGTCATTCCTGAAGGTATTTTTGCCAAAGGTGGTGACACGTACGTATCAATAAAAATTTTGATAGATATTAAAGTGGTGTACTGGAGGAAACCCACTACAATTCCGAAATCAGAACTATAACAATTAAATAATTTCATAAAATGGAATAGTACAATTAAACGTCTAAGTACAAGATGTTAAAAATATAGAAAAAACATTCAAACAATGGATGAGGTCCGACTAGGCTGTTGGAAGTTGACGAACAGAGGACTACAAGAATTTAATTGGCGTTACCCCCAATTAAATCAAACACTATCATGAGAAGGAAAACACCTCAAATAAAGATCAACTATGAAAGGAAAAGGGGACCTTGGGCTATACAAACTTTGCAGAAAAGGAAAATAAGAAAGGGAATTCAAACTTCCAGTATGCGCTGGATATGTTTATTACAATCACGTTTTGTCTGGAAAAGATTCTTAGTTACATAAGTATCTGTTTTCCCTTTCTTGCTTTAATCACGTACAAATATTGCTTATTTTAGTTGTCATTCAGTGATTAGAATGGTAGACCTCCTTCTCGTTTTCCATTCTCCTTGAGTTTATTTCTGCTTTGTAACGTACGTTTAAACTTGTATTCTGAATAACTTGGTAGTCTATGTAGTCTACCTTCTGCTTCCCTATTCAATAGGGACTGTTTTTGCCAGTAACAGTCATACCGTATTCCCACAACTTTGTAGTAAATAGACATTTTTTTATTAAAATCCTCAGAAACATAGTAAATTACAGGAATAATTCTTCTTTATATGTGGCTAACTTTACACAACGTTGTAAATATAAATGATTACATAATTGCAATCTTTATAATTTAAAAAGCTTATTCTAAGATTGGTTTCAATGAAGTGAAGTAATAAATGGTTATCTATATTTAAACATTTTCATTTTTTTATACAAATTTGGAATAATTATTCAAAAGTCATGTGATTTAAGTACCGCGAGTATACTTAAAAATAAAAAAATTGCATCCATCAATATAAACTTAAACGCGTGAATAAGAGACAGACCCTTTGGTCTGAAATTCCTACACAGCTAAGAGGGTCCGGACAACCACAACAAATTTTTTGTTTCAGTTTGTTTATTAACAAAAATGATTTTCAGTTTTTCGTTGTGTAATGTTGAGTATAATACATTGTTTTTATATGGCGTTGAGTGTTCTAAGAAAATATTATTTAAAAATGCCAAGCTTCAGCGTAACCAATGAGCAGCTTCATAATGTATATATGCATAATCTTATTATGCATACTACAATTTTATGCATTTGCATTTTCACAAAACCTCGTCAAAAGCAAAAGGAGAGGGATACAAACACAGTGATCATTTGGACCTTCCTATTTAGTAATGATGTAGGTAAAACCCACCTTCAGAGACTTCGCGAAATAAAGCTCTTAAAAACATATTAGGACGGAAAGACTCAGAACAATCCGTAAATACAGTTATCGTCTTCCTCTTCCAAAAAACAGCGTTCTTTACTGAAAACTTTAAAGTTTGGTGGTACTGGTGTTGTTGTAAGTTTTAATGAGGGAGCTATTATTAAGATCATGTGCTGAAAGCCTTAGGGTTGAGGCCTGACAAACAATGTATAAAAGCAATAAAAAGACTTAAGCGCAGAAAAAAGTAGGTGACCTTCGGAAAATGTATATAAAAAGGCTCACAAAAAAGAAAGGTAATTAGAGGAAAACCTAAAAGTGATACAGAAGCAGGACACTTGTAGTCAATTTTAGTAAAAGGTAAGCTCATCTCCAATTTTAGGTTCCCGAAACTTTTTTAAAATTTGTATTTCTTTTTCAAGATCTAAAAAAACGTAGGTACCTGAATTTGTTTTCAAAGTATCCAATGAATATTGTAACTAACCTCGTGTTACAAATAAAATTTATTTTTATGTTTAATAAAAATTAATGTTTGAGAATATTTATAAGTTATAATTTTATTATTATTTTTTATAAGTTATATATTTTAATTATTTCATTTAATTATTTAATTAGTTTTTATTATTTAATATTATTTAATTAAAAGTATTAATAATAATTTATTTCCGTGTATTGTTTTGCTAGGGTCTGTAAAGAAATATTTGTTCTATTGGGTTAATCAGATTATGTCAAAGCTGGGTCGATTTGTAGTCACTTCTAACTCAGCTCCCGTTTTTTTTTTTTGTTTTTTTTTTCTTCTCGATTTCTTTAGCTATTA
The DNA here is from genome assembly GCA_034769895.1 of Magicicada septendecula. Taxonomy (NCBI): domain Eukaryota; kingdom Metazoa; phylum Arthropoda; class Insecta; order Hemiptera; family Cicadidae; genus Magicicada; species Magicicada septendecula. The sequence continues at coordinate 158,048,524 of CM068374.1, forward strand.
CTTTCTAAGTTAAATTAAAAATGAAATAAATTAATTTAATTACTCAAATAATTAAGAAAACTCGTATTTAGAAACAGTAATGACATTTATTAAAAGTGGTGCGATAGTCTTATGTGCATCGACTATTGCTGCGGCTGAGACTCAATTCCCAGGTCGATTGTGTCAACTAACAAAATATATAAAATTAAAATATTGATTAACAAGGTTCTTTAAGCTGTAGAAATGGTCAGGGCAAAGCAAGTTACAAGATACAATACTTACAATTAATTAATACTTAATTACTATTACGTAAAAGAAAATTATATTTGAAAATAATGTCATTTAAAAAATCGAACCAGTTGGCTGCGTATGACGTCACGTAGCTGTTGACTCACCGTGGCATTGTACTGCTGGCAAGATGAACTCGAAACATGGCCGCCATCGACTTCGGATTTCACCCAACTATGCCGGCTCCTGGTTTTTTCCTCTCACCAAATGTAATTGTGATATATTCTTCTGCGATAGTGTAGTTCCTCTGGATTCTTCGATTGTAATGTTCTTTTTCGCTCAGAGAGGTAGTTTGATGCGGTATTACTAGTGTCGTATTAAGTGTTCGAAATCTGGCTAAGTTCGTTGTTCAATGGAATAGTATTAATTTGAAAATTCCAACATGGCGGATGATTCTTGGTGTCTTAGGTGTTTAATTATATGTATCTTTTTACTGGTTCTTCATTTCGTTAACTGGTTCAGTTATTTTTATTAATTTTGTGTTTATAACATCTTCTGTAACTCTCCATAGTGTACTTTCAACTTAGTTCAAATTATTATATTTTTTAGATCTCCCTTCTGCACGTTCCCATCCGTTCTGGTTCGCGTTTAACAATCAACTGCTAAATGAAATCGTTATTTAATATAGTAATTCCAGAAATATTTTGGTATCCTATTCCATTGTCTGAAATCAGCTGTTCGTCTTTGTCCAGATCTGATCTCATAGAAATATATGACATTATTTTTCTATTTTATGGCTATAATTTAATTATTTTTTAATTTCATAAAAATTTAAGTACCTAGCAATATTCCTGTTCTAATTTTACATAAATCAATATCCAACATGATCTATTTTAGTTTCAATTAAGCTTAAAACTGGCATTTTTTGACATTTCTTATAGGTTTTATTATAATTCACATAGTTATAAATTAAATGGCTTACAAGTCGTTTTATGTTAACATTGTCCTTAAATAAGATTACTTATTACATCATTATTCTTTGTCTTTAACAATTTGTTGTTACAACAAACCGATACTGATTAATTTACATTTTATTTGTACTGTGTCCTCTGTTAGGCATTATATTACACATTTCCAATAAAGTCAATTTATCCTCTGATCATTACATTTACTATTATATATTTCTGAGATAATTATAATTAAGTATCTTTATTCTAAACTGACTAATCTCTGTTAATTTTATACAGTATTATCTAACTTATCCTTTTGGATTTGATTACATAGTAAAAGTTGAATTTGGCCTAAAAATCAGTTTTGCTTTGCTACTGATATTATAACTAGTTTGCTGCCTTATTATTTCTCTCGTTTACAATTTAAAAGATATTATGATTACTTCCTTGCCTTTCCTACCTTAACAAAACTTTAACACAAATTAACATTATTTAACTATAACAGAACATCTTATAATCTAACATTTTCGATTACATATAATGAAAGTTCATGTTCCCACATTTATATTATTATGAACAATCCTTACGTCTTATATCTAAATACTTTATTACAATTAATAATATTTCAGTAATTTTCTGTCTTTTTGTTTGTTTGATTGTGACTTCACTTTAAGCTACCTCCTAACCGCATTATTCTCTATTACAGTTTGTTATAATGATTTTTTTTTTTTTTTTTTTTTTTTTAGAATAGGGAAATTTACAATTTATTATCACTAGTTTTGGTATCTAACTATTATAGTTTATAGTTGATACCACTTTACTTCTCACTGAGGCATTCTCTATCACCTACACTAATGGTAGTCTTTAATCTTTCCTTCTTAATATTCTACTTTCTACACTGGTGTTATATCTATATTTAATTTACATTCTTCATCTATATGTAATGTATCCTGTAACTTGGGTTACTGGGATTTAGGGTTTTGTGTCATTATTTTGAATCAAATTAAATTATACCTATCTGTCATAAGATTTGGGAAGTAACCTTCCCTAATACTACACTCTTTGTACAAAGCTTGAATTAGTTGGTCCTTTTATTCTCCTCCAATGAGTATGGTATTGTTTTATGTTTGGATCCTTTGATGTGGTTATCTTAATAATTCATCCGTGATTATCTTTCCTTACTGCTCCTTATCTTACTGGGTATACTGATGATGTACTGGGGTTTTAATCATCATGTGGTTGAACGTATATTGTTTTATAAAGATTGTTCATTTTATTTGGACCAAGAGTTTTTTTTGTTGTAGAGTCTATTGTCAGCATTTGATTTACTATAATAATCAATTTATTTAATTTATTTTTAATCATTTTGTTATTACTCACTACAGATTGTTTCTTCCTTTTCTTTTCAAGGTTGTATTAAGTTATATTCAGGGTGAAAATTTTCTTATGCTACATATGCTCTCCTGTAAAAGTGATTAATTCAGATCATACGCTCAGTATGGATGAAATAATTACTTCTGATTCTTATATTTACCATATTTTTATTCGTTATTTCACTTTATATACCTACTTTTCCACTATTGAGCTCTCAGTTGATATGTATATCCTTCATTTGCTTCTTTATTTATTAATAGATAATCCTTAATCTTATGTATATCATTATTATTCTATATATTTTTTAATATTATTATATATAAAAAACTTTCACAAATGAACTTACTTTTGTTATGACTTTCACAAGAGTACTCTGTATTTACTCACACTGAGGAAGAGGCACATCACCTTGTAACGTTTGTGAAAGTGATAACAAAAGTAAGTTCATTTGTGAAAGTTTTTTATATATAATAATATTAAAAAAAGTGAATGATGAGGATGAATCAACAAGAAATTTATATATTTTTTCTTCCTTATTTGGTGCTTCATCACCGGGATGTTCACTCCCTAACGTTCCCTATCATGTGAGTTGGATCAGGTCAGATTGGCACAATTTGGCTACAATTTCTGCTGTCCTATACTTCACTTAGCTGAGCTCAGAGGAATTATCATCTCTGCTCAATTATAAGACTGATGGAATATATCTACATCCAGTCATAAAAATAAAAATCATTAAAAATAGTCTCTTTCGACTAATAATAAACATCCTTGGATTATTCACTCCATAATAAATAAACCTCCGCTCCACAGTCCGTTAAGGACCAAGGCGTACCGCGCGGCTTTTGTGTTAGTGTGACGGTGTATGGCTAGTACTACGCGCCACCAGCCGCTAGTTGCGGTATTCACGGCCAGGAGGCGGCGCTGTTATCTCAGCGCCTACTCAGTTTGCCTCACGACGCTGAGTGCACGCCGCCCGTATGGAGTGCACGCCTCACTCCATAATGGTTCAGATTAATTAATACTTTTATACAATTGATTCTTCTTCTACTTTAAAGCTCAGTTCATATTTTGTGGATTAGGTATAGGGTATAATATTCATTTCATCCTTTCTTTGCATACTTTTTCTTTGTTTGTTGTTGGTATAATCTCTCTCTTGTTTACATAGTAATTAGCATTTATATAGATTTTTTTTCATTTTTAACATTATCATTATGGTCCCAGGTTTTCAGCTTCTGGTCTTAATACTTGGTTCTTATTTGGTTGGTTCTTTTTCCTTGTTGCTTCTTCATCAAATTATTTTCATTGTCAGTTTGATTAAACTATTTTGGTTAAATTATAAAAACATTCTGGTCTCCTTTTCCCTTCTTCATTTAAAAGTTCTGTATAATTTTTGGGTTTAAAAAAAATTTTCTCATTTTCATAGTTTGTATTAGTTGTTACTGTTATCATATAGTCACTGTTACAATACAAGTTGTGACATAGTCTTTACAGCTGTGGTAGTTTATTATGGGTTTTCCTTTTTCAACACTGGTTCTTATGAATACTTGTTACACTTTCTTCTTATGACGCTTTTAACATTCATGGATATATTTTTTTTCTTGTAACATTAATTTACTCAATCTATTGATATAGGTTTTCCTCATTATCTACTGGAACATGTTCTTATTTATTTTGACCCTGGAGAGTTTGAGAAAGTTTGTATATTTGTACTCCGTTTATTCCAAAATTCTTTTATATAAGAGTTCGCTCAAATTATTAGTGTAATTTGAACTTACGTTTTTTTTGTTTTTTTTTTGTTTTTTTTTTAATTAAGAATCATTTGTTGTTTTTCTTCCTTTCAAAATTATTTCGTTCAAGTTATTTTTGTAAGTTGTCCTTACGGTCCTTTTGAATTTTGTTAATTAAGAATCATTTGTTGTTTTTCTTCCTTTCAAAATTATTTCGTTCAAGTTATTTTTGTAAGTTGTCCTTACGGTCGTTTTGAATTTTGTTAATTATTTCTCCTCTAACTATATTTTATTGACAATTGATTATAAGTGCCCTTTGTCTTGTTTGAATTAATATCCTTTAATACATAAGAGTTATTGTTATTATCTTTAATAATCACATATGGTCCGGTATACAGCAGTAATAACTTTTTGGTAATGCCTTCCAAAGTACTGGGTAGTTACCGATTTTTCAATAATACTTTTTCTCCGACTTTGTAGTTTATCACCTTCTTAATTGCCCTTTGATACCTTTTATGTCGCCTTTTCTGGTCCTCGGCCAGTTTATTGTAAAACTTTATCTGATTAAATTTATATTCATTATTGACGGGAAATTCAATGATTTCTTGTATTTCTCGAGGAGGTTGTTTCTCATACATTGCGGTATATGGTGTGATCCCTATAGCGGGATGATGTGCTAAATTGAGGAATTCCTCCGTGGCTGACAGGTATTCTTGCCATTTTCTTTGTTGATGGTGACAGTATGTTCGCAATATCCTCCCGACCTCTCGCAGCACCCTTTCCGTAGGATTACTACTGGGGTGGTAAACAGATGTTTTGTACGTCTTGATACCTAAGGTGATCAAGGTATTTTTCCACCTCCTTCCCTTAAATTGAGTTCCAGGTCGGTGATTATTGATCCAGGTTTTCCTATCTCTGGAATGTAGTAATTGGTGATCACTCCCAAAACCTTCAAAGTGGTAGCTCGGTTAACCGGGTATAATTTTATAAATTTGGTGAAATGATCCATCATTATTATGATGTATTTATAACGATGGCGTCCGCCACTATGGGGAAATGGCCCGCAGATAACTAGGAAAACCTTTTCCAGCTTTTCTTGTGAAGTAATTGGTATCATTATCCCCTCTTTTGTCTCGTAGTTCGTCTTTACCAACTGGCAAATAAGGCAGGTCTTAATATAGTTTCTTACCTTTCGATTTATATTCTTTATGTGGCAATTTTCCTCCAACGCCTTTGTCACTTCCATTGCCCCCATGTGACCGTATCGGAGATGATAGTCTAGGATGATCTCCTTCTCAATATTAGCAGGGATTATTATTTTCCATACCTTTCCATCAAGAGATGTTTTAATAAATAATACGTCATTATGCATGCAATAAAATCTGGTTATGGTATCATCTTGGTTGGATAGACGAAGTTTTATACTGTTTAGTTTCGGGTCAGACTGCTGGTGTATGCTGATGTTCCGTACCACTTTCTTCAAATCAGATCTGTCCTTGATAATATTGTATATCTTCAGTATGCTCTCCCTCTCGCCCTCGAATGTCTATTCTTCCAAATTCACTCGTGACAACACGTCTGCTACAACATTCTTACTTCCGGGAATATACTCCCACTGTAGATCATATTCTTGCAGGGCAAGTATCCACCTGGTCAGTCTACCGTGGCTTAATTTACACCTTAAAAATGATATAGATTTATGATCTGTACGAACTGTCACCAGATATCCCAGAATATAAGTCCGAAACTTCCCGCAGGCAAAGACTACACTGAGCAGTTCTTTTTCCGTCACGTTATAGTTCTTCTCGCATTGGTTAAGTGTCCTGCTAGCGAAACTAATGACTAGATGGTTGCCATTTTCGTCTTCTTGGTACAACGTTGATCCCAGACTGATATTACTGGCGTCGCAGTTCAGGAAGAAAGGTCGGTTAAAATTGGGATGATTAAGCATTACTACCTCTAAAAACTTATCTTTAATTAACTTGAATGTCTCGTCCTGTTCTTGACACCATCGCCATTTATTTTTGGAGGATAACTGATATTGAAACTTGGCCGTGAGCTCTGAATAATTGTTTTGAAATTTTTTATAGTAATTACATAGGCCTAAAAAAGACTGTAATTGCCTTCTATTTCTTGGTGTAGGGAATCTCTGTATGGCGTTTACTTTCTCTGATGAAGGTGATGTTCCTTGATTATTCAGCTTGAAACCCAAAAATTGAAATTCTTCGGCAATAAGTTTCGATTTCTCTAGCTTTAAGGTAACATTATTATCAGCTAGTTTCTTTAAGACATGCTCCACACGGTAACAATGTTCCTCCCAATGGGCTGAGGTGATCAACAGATCATCAATATATACAGTTGTAAACTGGAGCGCTTCTGGTCCGAGTATTTGGTCCATACAGGCTACAAAAACGGCTACTGAGTTTACTAAACCGAAGGGCAATCTCTTAAATTGATAGTTGCGCCCTTCGAAAATGAACGCCATGTATTGACGGCTTTGTGGGTGCAACTCCACTTGCCAATACCCACACACGGTATCCCATGTAGTAATAAATTTAGTGCTATGGAATCTCTTTAATATTTCATCAATTTCCCCAGGCCAGGTGCGATCATTAATTATCATTTTGTTGATTTCGCGTGCGTCAAGGCAAAGTCGGACCTTACCACTTTTCTTATGAATAGCCACAATCGGACTGGTGTATGGCGACTGGCTGCTTTCGATTATATCTTTATTTATCATATTTTGGATTTCAGCTCGTACAGCTTCCTTCAACGATTGTGCTATCGGGTAGGATTTGCGGTTGAACTCCACCGGTTTCCTGAACCAGATCGTACACTGGTAGTTTTTGATCTTTCCTGGCTCGTCGGAAAACACGGCCCGATATTTTTCATATATTCCAATTAATTGATTTATTTGGTTCTCAGTCAATTTCTCAGTTGTATTATTGCACTGGAAATCCCGTATCTCTTGTATCTTTTGGGCCCATAGCTTATTTTCGGTATCTTGGCATACTGATTGGTTGTCTGGTGAGTAATCTGACAAATAATTCACTTCACTCGCGCGGTTGAGAGTTTGTCGGGAGTCTACCATCTCGCTATTTATTAAACTGGCTACCCAGTTCGAACCTTCTGAAAAGAGTGATACCTTCTCTCTGCACAGGTCAATAACAGCAGAGTTCCTTCTTAATATATCACACCCTATTAGGATATTAAATGGTAATCCGGCTGCAATGAGAAATACCATGTCCAGACTTACACCCTGACTGGTAACATTTAGGGATACCTGCTTTCGTATCGTATTATTTTGCCGACCAGTAGCTCCTACAAGTACTATGTTATTAATGGGTAATACTGGTTGCGTTCTGCGACATTCCTGCTGTATCCGGTCTAATTCACTGTTACTAATTATCGAGACATTGGTTCCTGTGTCTATCATAATTGGAGCAGAAATACCTTCTATTTCCGCAACTACGTAAATGATTTCATTGTTCTGATTGTTAACCTTTGTATCGTTTTCTTCTAATAAATCCTTACGAATATCTTTTAAATAATTATTATAAATAATAGTAAATTTTTGATCTTCCTTTTTAAAACTCGACTCTTGTCCATACCCAGTAGATAGGAGCAGTAAAGGGTTGTAATCGTTTATTACTGCCTCCTCTCGTTTAAATGTTCCGTATCGTTACGGATATGGCTGATAGCAGCGTCAATCTGGAGTCCTGGAACTGCTTCGTTTGGTTCAATTCGGTCATATAGCTGTGCTTCATTTACTGGTTGTCTCCTTTTATTATCAAGGCTCGAACTGCGTCTGTGTTCATATCCTCTATGATTGTTACCTCCCTGGTTTACTTGAGGTGTTTCATACTCATAGAACCTACTCCTCCGCTGGCCGCTACCTTCTGCTCTTATATAATTTACTGGAGGTCTATATGTCCTGTGGTTATTATTACTTCCTGCTGGGTAATTTCTATTATTATTATGATAGTGGTTGTTATTGGGTGGATTTGGGTTCCTCTGACCATTAGAACCATAATTATTATTATAATAATAACCGTTTCTATTTGGTTGACTGTTATTATTATGATTATTATTATTACGATTAATATTATTATTATTATTACTGCATCCTACATTATCCCGGCTCGCGGAGCTATAATAATAATTATTATTATCGTTCTGATTATGATTATTATTATTATTATTAGTATAGATGTTGTTATTTCTAAATTCAGGTTTCTCATATCTCCTTCTACTCTGACGGTAATAGTCTTCGTGCTCGTACATCTCGAGTAACTCCGTCATTGCTTGTACGGTTTTAATAAGACTGTTTTAATCTATGATTTTTTTTTTTTTTTTTTTTAGAATAGGGAAATTTACAATTTATTATTACTAGTTTTGGTATTTCACTATTATAGTTTATAGTTGATACCACTTTACTTCTCACTGAGGCATTCTCTATCACCTACACTAATGGTAGTCTTTAATCTTTCCTTCTTAATATTCTACTTTCTACACTGGTGTTATATCTATATTTAATTTACATTCTTCATCTATATGTAATGTATCCTGTAACTTGGGTTACTGGGATTTAGGGTTTTGTGTCATTATTTTGAATCAAATTAAATTATACCTATCTGTCATAAGATTTGGGAAGTAACCTTCCCTAATACTACACTCTTTGTGCAAAGCTTGAATTAGTTGGTCCTTTTATTCTCCTTCAATGAGTATGGTATTGTTTTATGTTTGGATCCTTTGATGCGGTTATCTTAATAATTCATCTGTGATTATCTTGCCTTACTGCTCCTTATCTTACTGGGTATACTGATGATGTACTGGGGTTTTTAATCATCATGTGGTCGAACGTATATTGTTTTATATAGATTGTTCATTTTATTTGGACCAAGAGTTTTTGTTGTTGTTGTAGAGTCTATTGTCAGCATTTGATTTACTATAATGATCAATTTATTTAATTTATTTTAACCATTTTGTTATTACTCACTACAGATTGTTTCTTCCTTTTCTTTTCAAGGTTGTATTAAGTTATATTCAGGGTGAAAATTCTGTTATGCTACAATATATTTAACTTTTAACATATGGGTTGGTTTACTTATATTTACTTACTAACTTTCAAGTCAGATTGCTGAATTAATTATTTAATAAAGAGTGTTAATAATGCTGATGATTTTTTATGCTCTGGTAATAATGTAATATATATTATAAAGATAATAATACAACATATTATTTGGCAAAGAGGCTAAAACATATTCACATCAGAATATCAGTCTTTCATAAAACATTTAACATACGTTACACTTATGAGAGAGGGAGAGGGAGAGGGGAGAGAGAGAGAGAGAGAGAGAGAGAGAGAGAGAGAGAGAGAGAGAGAGAGAGAGAGAGAGAGAGAGAGAGAGAGAAAGAGAGATGTGCCTGATAAGTGTTGTCAAACAGTGAAAGATATAGAAGAGAATTCTTTGTACTTCAAGGTACAGGGGAACGTTGACGAAAGTATTTTGTTAAACTTTTACGGTCACTAGAGATATCCAATAGTTACTTTCTCGTGAGTTAACTTTACGTAGAATCAGGTTTATATTATAGTAGTAAAGCGAATGGGGAATTCCGCTGTTCGTATGTGTACAGTCAATCAGAAAAGTAAATTTCATGGCTATGGTGACTATTGATATTTGCGCCATATATTAGTGCTGTGACACCACACAAATATCCAGTACAAAATATAATATTTTCTATGATTTAATTTTAATTTAAAAACAGGATTTTATCGTGGCTGAATTCGTTAAAAATATAATCGTTTGTTTGAGTGTGATTTACAAAACAAAAGTGTATGGAATGGTACAAAAATTTGTGTCATCACCATCATCATTAGTATTTTGCCCATCCGTCCTTCAATTATGACTATTCTACAACTAGTTCTGACTGTCGCGTCTTGCAGAACAATGTGCTCCGTTATACCGATCAACACGTTGCAAGCTTCTTGTTCCCATCTCATTGAGTAAGTCCTCTTTCCACGATCTTCTGCGTCTACCCCGTTACCGTCGTTTACATAAAGCACAGACCTACAACGTTTTGGCCCAACGGTCGTTGGTCAAACTTTGAACCTTGTAAATTTTGTATTCTGAATACCCCGTTGCGACACCTGTAGATGACGTCACTTTTTTCTCTCTTATCTACAGCCGGTCTTGAGCAGGGCTGACTGCAGTAAAAATTACTTTAGTTCTACTCAAGACTCCGATTAGGCCACTCGTTTCAATCGCCAGCCGAGGCTACAGGATTTTCATTATTTATATTATTAACATGTTCAACATGCGCTAAGTCTTGGGCGATCTCAGCTTTACTTCACACTATTATGTCATTCGATATTTAATTCTAATTTAATTAGCGGGCATCATGCCGTGGTAATTACTACACGTGCCAGCAATCGCTTCAACTAAACTTCAATAAACAATTATTTGTATACAAAGGATACAGTCCACTTAATTCTTCATTTCTCACCAGCTAACTGCAACTAGCGTTCCTAAGAATAACTCAAGAGCACTTCGAGAGCTTCTAAGACGCAACATTTTTTGGTCCTCCGGGCCGGATTTCACATTTTCATCATAGGGCCGCATTTTGGTCCTCCACGATTTCAAATACATTTCACTTATTAGGCCCAAACAACCTGTGGCCCAAACAATATTCAAGCCCAAATACTTTCGAATTTAGATTGCTGGCCGTGGCATGCCTTTATTTCCATAAAACCAAACTTCATACGTGACATGCAAGATTCGGCGAAGCGTCAACTCTAAGGCTACAAGACACTACAAGACATTTGTTCTACGGCAACAAAATTCTACAACCTAAAGTTACGCAGAGCTACAACGTCAAGCCTCATCCGACCAGCACAAACAGGCGGTGCGCCAACTTCAAAGGATTGCCGGACGGGATCAAAACGGAACCAACAAGACCGAAGCCGTTTTGAACACGCCAGGATTCAACATCCACGTGATTATAAACTTTCATTTTCTTTTATAATTGTTCATATATAATGCATGGGTACAACAAACTGAATAATATTTTACATTTAATATAGTATTATTAATACTTTTACGTAAGCAGATATTATTGTCATGTGAGCATAAACTTTCATTTTTAACTAGATTTTCATATGTACATTTGTACATAAATTTCCATTTACATAACTGTACAATAACTCATTAAGAAGCTCAAGTGTCGAGATAAGGCTATATGTATATTATCATTTGAATAATTCATGCTTTCAATAACGCTCATAACTATTCTTTTAAAACAGATAATAAGTATCTATTATAGTAAGTAATGTATTAAGGTGTATACCGATCACTGGCTCCCGCATTATATCAGATTTTAGCAAGTTATTCAAAATTACAACAATTGTTCACCTACTCTACTTTTAAATATTTTTTCAAATCATATTTTACATTACAGTCATGGCTGATGTGAAGGCGTTAATAAAGAAACGGGGCACAATTAAGGCGTCTATATCCCGTGTGAACACTTTCGCGGATAATTTCGATCCAGACATAAGCGATCATCATGCATTAAAAATTAAGCTTCGCCATTTAATGGAATTGTCCGCTAAATATGACGATATTCAGACTCAAATTGAGTCTGACGACTCTGATTTCGCATCAACCAGTAACAGAGTTCAAACCGAGGATGATCTCTGCAATATCGAATGCAAGTTACACCACTTGTTAGAGCAAGTAGAGCAGGTGAACCAGAAACCGTTGATTCAAACCGAAATTACGCCAATTAAAACCCCCCTTATACAGTTGGAACCAATTAAATTGCCTTGCTTCTCAGGTAGCATTATTGATTGGCAACACTACTACAATATATTTCTTGAATTGGTACACGTCAGAACCGACCTGACGGATACTCAAAAGTTACACTACTTTCACTCTTCATTGAGTGACGAGGCATTAAATGTAATAAAATCTCTTCCTATCACACATGAAAATTATGCGGTAGCCATTGATTTATTAAAAAGCAGGTATGACAGTAAGTTAATTGTCTCAGCCCATCACATAGGAAATGTCTTGGGTGTGAAATCAGTTCAACAAGAGTCCAGGGTTAGCATTTCCAGATTCATTGACGAGATAACCGCGAATATCAATGCCTTAAACTCATTAAATCTACCTGTAAATATATTTGAAATTATTCTCATTCGTCACTTAGCCCAAAAACTCGATAATCGCACGTGCCGGCTCTGGAAAGAAAGCTTGTCGGAAGAACGATTTCCTAATTTCAGTAATTTTATAAAATTTTTAAATAACAGAAGGCAGTTATTACAAAACTTGGACGGCGCGGCCACTTCAGCAAGCAAGATAAACGTTGGCGATTAGGCTCACTATCGCAAAGCAATTAAACCGGTAAATGTTTCCAAATCAACATTCCATGCTCATATCGGAAATAATATATGTCAGCTATGCAAGGGTAAACACCGACTTACTGAGTGTCCACAATTTGTAGCGATTAGTCCACTGGAGAGAAAAATATTCTAATTAAAAATAAACTTTGCCTAAATTGCATACGCCCAGGCCACGATCTTACACACTGTCACTCCAAATTTTCTTGCAGAACGTGTACGAAACGCCATCACACAATGATTCATATATCTAACAAAAACGATTCGTCCAGGAACAATCAGTGTTCGTTAAAATTGTAACCAAATAAGTCTATATTATTATCCACCGCGGTCTGCATGACAACTGACCATGCAGGTAGGAAGCACCCAGTTAGGATTTTATTGGACTCAGGTTCGCAAGCTAACTTCTGGACTATGAATTTCGCACGTTGCATGGGTCTAAAACTGATTAAATCTCAATTATACATAACGGGTATATATAGTTCATTGTCTCAAGCTGATTTCAGTACCAGAGTAAGGTTGCATTCACGCTATAAGAATTTTAGTTTAAACATACATTGCGCTGTGCTTCCCAGTATCACTAATAATCTCCCTGCGGAATCATTTGATATCGCATCTTTAAATTTACCAAAGGGCATATTCTTAGCCGACCCACAACTGAACTTCTCGTCGCAAGTCGATCTATTGCTCGGTGCTCAGTATTACTTGCAATTAATTGAACCTGTCAAATTTATCCGTAGCCCACATTTCCCCATAATACAGGAGACAAAATTGGGATTCATTCTCGCAGGTAACTTGCCATTTAATGTCGACATGACGAAACCGGTTTCATCATTTATGGTATGTGAAAATGATAGTGCCATTTCCTCGCAACTAAAGGACTTTTGGAAGTTAGAGGACGTTGCTATTCGTGATCCCTCCGGTGAGGACTCGGAATGCGAAAATCATTTTGTAGCTAATACTGTCCGTAATAATGATGGTAGATTTGTGGTATCCCTACCACGCAGGTTACATAATTGTCATTTAGGCGATTCTCCCTCTGGCGCTAGCTGCAGGTCCCAATCTCAGGAAATCAAGTTCAAGCAGGAACGTAAACGTACACGTAACCGTAAACGGATTCTACACAGTCACCCACAATGGTGGCATGGTCCCGTCCTGGTTGTCCCACGAGTCATCACCATGGCCTATCAGTGCCTTCGATACCCATTCTCCCTGCACTCATCCCGATCTGGAGCAGGAACGACGCATGCAGGCCCAAACCTCACTAATTGTCGCTTCATCCACATCCAGTTATTTTGAAAACTATTCATCTCTTTCAAAACTCATTCGCGTTTTTTAATATTGCCGCCGATTCATTCGGAACTCTAGGCTCCCCATAGCTGATAGGGACACTTCCTTTTTAACGGCCCAGGAGTTGCATGATACACTTTTGGTTTTTATTCGCCAGTCTCAGCAATTGCACTTTAGCATTGAGGTTAAGGAACTCGAGGCGCATCGCTGCATCCCTAATAACAGTAAAATTCTTTCACTTAACCCCTTTCTGGACAAGACAGGTATATTACGCGTGGGTGAACGTCTGCAGCACTCCCAGCTTAACAACGGGAGCAAACATCAAATCATACTACACCCGCATTCTCATCTCAGCAAGTTAATCATAGAAAACGAACATCTTCGTTTACTACACGCTGATGTACAATTAACCCAGTTTTCTCTACGGCAGAAATATTGGATCATTAATGATAAATCCTATATACGCTCAGTAATACATAAATGCATCACTTGTTTCGATTCCGTGCTAGGGGCGCAAACCAATTATTAGGACAATTACCCCCTTCCAGGGTTACGCCTGCTAAGCCATTTTCCCAATCTGCTGTCGTCTATGCCGGTCCCGTATTTGTACGTCATGGCGGGCAGCGTTCTAAATCGACGTCAAAGGCGTATATCGCTTTATTTATATGCATGACCACTAAGGTCATTCACTTGGAACTTGTCTCAGATCTTACCTCAGACGCCTTCATAGCGGCCTGAAAACGGTTTATAGCGCGTAGAGGTATCCCTGATCAGATATTCTCCGACAATGGAACGAACTTTCGTCGTGCTAGCAGCACACTCCACGAATTATACAGACTTTTGCAGTCTAAAGGATTTGAGCAAACCACCCAGGAGTTTACCAATGCTCAAGGCATCAAGTGGTCCTTTACTCCACCCTCAGCCCGTCATTTCGGTGGTCTGTGGGAAAGCGGAGTCAAGAGTGTCAAGTTTCACTTGCGTCGCGTGGTTGGCGGAACTATTCTGACTTTCGAGGAGTATTGTACCATCCTAACTCAAATAGAGTCCTGCCTTAACTCACGCCCTTTATTCGCCATATCCAATGACTTTAGGGACCCCGAACCTTTAACTCCAGCTCATTTCCTGGTTGGTTCTCCGCACACGGCACTCCCTGAACCTGACTGTTCCCAAGTCAATATTAATCGTTTGGGCAGATGGCAGCTGCTCCAAAAATTCACCCAATCCATTTGGAACAGGTGGTCAAAAGATTACTTGCACCAGTTGCAACAGCGCAACAAGTGGCGCATTACGTCAAAAAATTTGACTCCCGGACAACTTGTCCTTATTCTAGATGACAATTCCCCCCCCCTTCAGTGGAAACGCGGGGTAATCACGAATGTTTATTCAGGTAAGGACTCAATAGTGCGCGTTGCTGATGTTCGCACCGCACATGGTATCCTACGTCAACCCATTCATAAATTATGTCCACTTCCAGTGGACTCAGACTAATTCGCATTATTATGCATCATTGCATCAAACATTTATTATGCTTTCTATTTGTTGTTTGTGTTATATTATTATTAAGTTTTTATTATTGTATTCGTATGTATCATTATTATGTTATTGAATTTGTTGTGATTATTATTATGCTATTATGTACTATTAATTATTATGTCAATCGTTATGTATTATGTATATTCATATTACGCATTTTTACATCCATTTGGATATGTCTATCATACTGCTATGTACCATTGAATTTTGATATCATTATACTAATAATATGCATGTACATTATTATGTTTTTCAATATTGTATTTACCATGGTTATGTATCTTTGAATTTTTGGGGGATTGTTAGTCTACTATTATTGTATCAATTATTGTGTCTTTATTATTGTATTACTATATTGAGTCAGTTTTTGAGGATGTTTTCTTTTACATAAATTAAAGGTTGTCACTTACTTTCTGTTAAAAATTAAATGTATGTATTTACTGAACATATGTTAATGATTCAGGAAAGATTATGTTAGTTATATAAGCACTTTTATTTTTATCATGAGCTTTATTTTGTACGTTTTCAGCACAGAAATTGCTTTGTTTTGCTTTTGAGTTTATTTCTGATAGCTTGATTAATTTTGTTTCTTACAGATTTTTATGTCAGAGACGATTTACTTTAAGCAAAAGGTCAATTTATTTAATGTATAAGGCTTTCAAGCATATTATGTATTTTCTCTGCATACAACCTTTGATAATAATTTGTGATTTACGTTTCACATAATAACTTAAGTTGCAAAATCGCCCCGATTTTGTGCGGGCAGTATGATCAAACTTTGAACCTTGTAAACTTTGTATTCTGAATACCCCATTGCGACACCTGTAGATGGCGTCACGTTTTTCTCTCTTATCTATAGCCGGTCTTGAGCAGGGCTGACTGCAGTAAAAATTACTTTAGTTCTACTCAAGACTCCGAGCAGGCCACTCGTTTCAATCGCCAGCCGAGGCTACAGGATTTTCATTATTTATATTATTAGCATGTTCAACATGCGCTAAGTCTACTTGGGCGATCTCAGCTTTACTTCACACTATTATGTCATTCGATATTTAATTCTAATTTAATTAGCGGGCATCATGCCGCGGTAATTACTACACGTGCCAGCAATCGCTTCAACTAAACCTCAATAAACAATTATTTATATACAAAGCATACAGTCCACTTGATTCTTCATTTCTAACCAGCTAACTCCAACTAGCGTTCCTAAGAATAACTCAAGAGCACTTCGAGAGCTTCTAAGACGCAACATCGTTGTACTTATAGTGTCTAAAAGAGTCTCTCACCACAAAGTGGGCTCCCGATATCCTCATTCCTAATGCACTGGAGCATGGACATCGTACAAGACTTCTTCCAGCAATCCATTTCCACTACTTAAAGCTTAAGGACTGTCTTTGAATTATCTCCCAAGTTTTAGAGCCATAATTGACTGTACTATGTACCATGGTAGAAAAAATTGTCCTTTTCGTTTTGTGGATTATTTTTCCACCCAAAAGCACAGAATTCAGATACCAAATCACCACATTTCCTTGTTTTATTTTGCAGCAGCTATTTTTTATGGTCGCATCTGTCACTTCTGCCACACTACAATGACGTCACCCACTGTTATCTAGAAAAGCACTATACGCGTATTTATAATATGCGAATCGATTGCCATATTAGTTCCTTCACCTCCAATGCCGAGCTGTTTGGTTTTTCCAAATTTATGTCGAGGTTCCAAGATCAGTAATCTTTATGGAGTTTTCGGATCATGTAATTGGTCTCCTGTTTGTCAAATGCTACACCCCACCTTGTTCATCCTCAAATAGAAGCATGTAGAGATAGTCGTCAGTTATAAAAATCCTCATCTCACGGCAAATACCTTTCTACCAAAATAAGGTTACGTTAATATATATGTTGAATAAAGTGTGTGCTAAGGAGCACCGTTCCTCAAGTCTTTGGTTAATGCAAAGTATTGGGACACCTGAGGCCAAACTTTAAGAGAACCGACTTATTTTGGTTATAATTATTTCCCGAGCTGTTTCCCCGTGGTACAAAGTTTATTACAAAACCAGACGTTTCAGCAGTGCCACTGACTAGCGTCTTCAGTGAAAACAAGTAACGCTAACGCAAGGTGGTATACGTTAGGACCACAGTACTGTGGTTAAAGCTGGAGAAGTCCCGTGAACACCACTTCTACTTATAAATTTCTTAAGTGTCACGATACGATAATAAATCAACTACCAGCCAATCAGAAAGAAGGTGTATGAGAGGCTCGCAAGGGGCCCTGCTATAAAATACTTAATGACAGGCTTTCACCCCACCGATTCATAGAGACCGCAGCATATTTCTGAATCTGGGTGGACTCCATAAGAAGGCGCGGGAAGTACCCACTGACCACCGACAAAAGCTTCGTCTCATCGGCAGAGCGGTTTGCGACCTCTCATACACCTTCTTGTTTCTGAGTGACTGGTGGTTGATTTATTACCATATCGTACCACTTAGGAAATTCATAAGTAGAAGTGGTGTTCACAGGGCTTTTCCAGCCTTAACCACAGTACTGTGGCGCTACGTAACACATTAGAACCGACTTATCTTTCTTAAAAGTTAACTACTACTATACCTTAAAATAAGCAGCCGTAACACCAACTGGCTGCATAGTTAGACAGAACTTTGGTAAGGAATGTAATAATTCGTCTTATAATACGTCGATAAAAAAATATGAGACCCAAAACAAAAAAATTGCATAGCTGGGGGCCTTCTTACAAGCTCTTTCAAGCAAAATATATTATCAATACGTCTTCCCGCGTGGGAAAAATGTTTATTATTTAGCGTCATGTATCATAATCTGTACTCGAAATATGATATTCGATATCGATATCAACGTCGTATTTTCTACCGTATTTTTTATTTCGTCTATGTAGTCGTCCAACAGAACCCGTCGCACTAGGTCCACGATATTTGCTGAACGTCCTTTTTATATAACAATCCTATGTAGGCTTGCTTCCTTCGTACAGGACTTCCTTATCATTAAGGCAGTTTATAAACATTCATGCAAATATTTCAATTACATCTTTTTGCACATTCTTTATTAGTCGACTGCTATACTTCCAGGTCCAGCAGGATTCTTGTTCTTCATTCTGTTTAATACTAGTACCACTTCTTCAGCTGTTATGTCCTCAAATTCCTCATTTTCATCATATGGATCCTAATTTCATTGTGCTGTTACACATTCTACCCTGTCTTCTGAAAATAAATTCACAAAACACCTTTCATACCTCCAAAGTAATCAATGGCATGGCACGAAAACGGATTGTACATCATATGGCTACTTTCGGCTAATTAACTTTAAGTCATGGTATACCGTAGGAACTGGAAATTTGGAAATTGTTGCGCAAAATTGTTGTTTGGATATCAGCGAGTTAGAAAAAGGAATTTACGACACATCGACTGTTAAGTAATGCCGTTACTTTAAATTCATAAGTTTGTGTGTTAACTTTTGATATGTGCTATAATGATAAAAATAACAATAGATAGAACTCGTCAAAAATGTAAACCAAAAAATCAACGCTTTAAAGTTGTCAAAGACAAAGTGTGTCTAGGAAATACGCTGAATAATACTAATGACGTCACACAGGAATTAAGACTTAAGACTAATGAAGAGAATTGGGGAGCTTCACACATATACCCCAAGATTATCAATTCCAAGTCAGCACAGCACAACACAAAGCTGGCAGTGTAGCAAGTGCGCCATAGTTACTTACGGATATAGAAATTAGTCACTAACCGGAAAAACTAAAGGAACTTTTGACAATTTTGAAACAAAGGTCCAACAAAGATTACTAGACTTTTAGAGGACAGATATTTGTGCAAGTACGCTTTAAGCGTGAGGTGAAGCAGATGTATAAAGAATTCAGTTTTGTAAATTTTGTAAATTTCCAGTAGCTTACCTATGCAGGACGCATAAAGAAAGCCGAAGAAGATATTAAGGAGGATGGCAAAGAAACAATTCACACAAAGGAGGAAATGACAAAATATGATAGTGATATAACGTAAGCCTGTATATAAAATGCTACTGGATGTTGCTGAATGCAATTCAATGTTGCAAGTTAGTTAAAAAAACAATGCCTAAAATTAAAGAAAGCTGGAGTCCAGTAAAGAACTTTTTCGTCACACGAAGAAAAAAATGGAGCAATTTTTGAAGAATATTTTGATTTATTGAACACAAATAAAATACACATTATAAATCCAGTGTAAATCAAGTTAATATTTTGAGTGGAAACCATGTAAAGATAGAATTTTGACGGTTCTGTGTTGTGAAACAAATTATAACAACAACAGGCCATACGAGCAATAAAAATCATTATACAGAAGCGCGGTGTACTACATAACACAACATATGCTGCTATTAAAAATGTACTTTGTAACGTGTCATTTCACCAAACATAAAAGTAATAAAAGTACTAACTAAAAGATAGTTGTAAACTGTAACGCGACATAATGGAAGCCCTATCTTAAATAACAAATTAGTTTACTTAACCAGAGGTCAGAATGTTTAAGCTCACTTATTCAACTAAGTAAAATAAAATAAACCATGGTTAATAAACCATTAACCATGTCATAAAATGTAAAAATAAAAGTATAATGCAAAAGTGCAATAAATAAATACACTGTACTTTAAATTATAAAATATAAACCTGTGAGAAGTGTGTTAGTGTGAGAGAGTGGGGAACAATGAAGAATCATTAATTAAGCAGAAAAGACTGTAAAGATTAATGATCCCTCCAATTACCCTAAGTGAAAACAAAACAAGCACTAGGCGAACAGAATGTCGGTGCAAAACAAGCAATTGTATAAATATAATATTTGTCAGTGAAGTGTTAACAGTATTAATTCATGTTATTTCTTTTTAATGAGAAAACAGTAAATAGAGTTGACAGTAAGTTAGGGTAAAAGGTCTCATGTAAGAATGAGATATTAGTGAAGGCCTTGACAGTAGTTAATTATATTCATTTTTTAATGTCAAAGACTATGTTTGTTATTGTTATTAAACCATGTTGTTAATTGTACTAAGCCTATAGGCAAAATAGGAAAATTGTGTAACCACCATACAATATTTATAAAGGGCCCATATAAACAATAATCTAATAGTCAGCTAGTAATGCTTGATAGAATTGATGGAATGGGAGTATAGTACACTATGTAGTTTGTGTTATTGTTTGTGAATCAATGAATGTAATCTTGGTCGTGAAGGCTATACCTTAAGTTAATATATTAAGAGATTTTGTTGTAATTTTGTAAATATTGTTAGGATATATTAAGGGTCAAAGGTCATGTAATAAGTAGTAAACAAATAAGATCAGGAAAAAGGGTTCAACAAAAAATAGATAATAATCAATGTAAATTAGAACATGTTACTGAAATGAAATTCATGGCCTAGGCAAAAAAGTTCAATATAAAGGAAGTAATGTCAGAAATGTGTAAGTTAGCTAATCAATAAGAAAAATAATTAGAAGGGACAAAAATTCTTAAATATTTAAGAATTACGGGACAATAAAACTTAATTATTATAATGGTAATAGCACATATTAGACTAATTTAAGGAATTATAATATGATATAATCAATGTAAAAGCAATGTAAGGGTCCATAATCAGAACTTTTGTAAAGGTGAAAAAACATCTTTTATAAAGGCCCACTTATATCAAAAAGGTATCAAAATGCCTATCCTTTTCCTTTTATAAGGAAGAACACTACATAACTTTAATTTAACATAATCAAAGGTTAAAAAGGGAGTATTTTGTAACATAAAATGTAAGAATATTTGATTTTTATAATACTAGTCATGTGACCCAGAGTTCACCGGTATTAACCAATAGCAGGCCAGATATTCCTGGTCAAGACCGTTGGCGAGGCAAAGAAAAATTATTATTCCATTGTTAACTTCAGGAGAGGACAGATGAGCTCTGTATAGTAAAAGCCAATTCAATACCAAGGAATCAAATTTAGATGAGTTGAACCATTTAAATAATCACAAAAAATGGAAGTATAAAACCATAAGGAAGAAGAAAATGTAAACAAATTATCGTAAATAGATGGAAGACTAAAAATAAGAAGAAAAATGGGAATAAAAAGAGTGGAAGTAAAAACCGAATACCTCAATCTTGGTGAAATTTTATAACCTAATATTAAACGCATAACTACAACTACACCACACCCAGAACCACTTCACAGACACTATTAACCCAAGCACTAGTGAGAACTAAAGAAAAAAAGCTAAACATAAAATCAGTGAACACGCCGCAAAACATTTATTTTAAAAGAAACGAGCGAAGACATCTTTCGTAGGAACTCAGCTGTTTAACTGGCGGCCATTTTGATTTCGCACAGCTTGCGAAAATGAAGCAAATTATTTGCCGTTACACGGTAACCACAACTTAATCCTTTATTGTGTTAGTAAATAAGGTTTTTATTTCCAGATAACTGTAATGTATTGTACTTTGTTATTGCATTTCTGACTTCCCTAACAGTCTCAAAGAACCCAAGACCTGAGAAAACAATATTTATAAAAAACTAAAATATTTCCCAATCGAATTTAGTAAGAGAGTTGACCCGGCCTTAGTATAGTTCGACATACAAGTCGACTAACTGACCCTGAATAAACAAATGATAATAAATACAATTGATTGAAATAAAGGGAGTTGTTATTTATGAAATAGCATCTAATTAAGAAATTTTATAGGTAACAGTGAAGAGTGGGGATACACAGGTGAACAGAACTTCATAGCCAGCGAGCGAGAGACGACTAACCTACAACAAGCCGATCGAGGTTAAAATCGATCGTAAACATAAACAAACATTAAATGACAATATTTGAAGAGAAACACGCTCTCTCCTCTCCTCTCTCTTTATTTTAGATTTCATAATAGGCAACAACTACGATTGATTTTCAGAGTTCTAGAATATAAAGAAACAATTAAATATCGACAATTCAAATAAAAGATTTTTTTTATTATTTCTACTAGAACAGACACATCTCTCGACAACTACTCTCTACTCAAAAAATTACGTTACGTTGCAAATTGATGCTCCAACGCGGGGCCTAACCAACTCTACGCGAGATTAATAATTAATTAATAATTGGGAATTAACATACACCACAAGAAGAGAACGTTACAACTCTTGTCCCCATTTGAAATGGTTAAAAACGGCGTATGTAAATGAATCCCAATTTTATAATCCCCGTAAAGAAGACAGTTTTATTTGTTTGCATCAGTATTTAGTTTTATATAAAATTATCTTATATTTAGTTTTTAGGTTTTGTGTAAAAACATATTGGTTTTAAAAAGTTGCATAGAAAACAGCCAATATCCCTTTGTTAAAAAATTGAATGTGGTTAGCCTTTGGTTATTCATAATTAGTAAATAATTTAAATTTGAAATGGACGCATCAATCAAAATTACTTATGCGGTTCTCATTTTTAAAATCTGAGATCTCATGAGGAAAGTGGTAGTACCGTTATTTATTTCACAAATCAGTGCGAGTTTAATTTGTAAAGACATAAGAGTAAACTGCACTTGCAAGAGACATAAGAAATAGTAAAAATGAGTCGCTGTTTTTCTTCTCTAAACTACTGGCAGCCCGCCTGCCGAACTCTCCTAATCTACACCCTCTCAGTTCTCTGTTAACCTCTCTCACTTGCTACACTCTGTTTTCCTTCTGTAGGACTTTAGGTGGGAAGAGATATTAACAGAAACAAGAGGTTATTCAGAAATTGAAAAGGTTGTGGTTTAGAATCTTTAAAGTTTTAATTTTGTTTGCTAAATATTTGACTACTATATATGGCTAATTATACGACAATGATAAGACATTTAAATTAATTTGTAATTGTCCTAATATTAAAACATTTATGCTGTAAGTTGTCTGTTTTATCTGGTTGTATCCTAGAAGACAACATAAAATACAAAAATTATGCAATAAAGCTGTATCAAAAAACGTTAACGTAAAAAAGAGGAGAACAAGTGTTCTTTTGTTTCTTGACTTATAAGGATTATATTTACAAGATCTGTTAAGATACCTACCACTTCATATTGCCATATATATGTCTTCTCCTTTCCTACTTCTTTCCTCTTCCCAGGTGGCTACATACTTTCATTTTCTTTTATTGTTTTATTCCGAGACGTCAAATTAATTTATTCACTACATTAATGTTTTTGTCCCTGTTTAAAAGGGTACAGCCTAACGTATTTATTCAGAATCTCATCAGTAACGAATGTACTTTCTATTCTTCTTAAAATCGTCAAGTCTCATGCTACCAAAATGTTATCCCGTGATTAATTAGAACGTCATATATGTTTCCTTACGTGTCTAATTCCTAGCCGTTTTGTGTGTCGTTCGTATTCAGATCTTCAGTTAAAAAATAAATATGACAAAGTTATGTTATAATGGGATTAGAGGTTAGGCCAAAGCTTACCTGTCGGCAGTGCTTTTTGCATACTATAATTGAAAAATATTTCCTCAGTGGTTAGAGTCGCAACACCGTTCCGGATTATAAATTTTGCATGGCGTTGCTAAGTAACTGACGAGGATCACATGATGTAAGACAGGATTATAACATGACGAATGTGGAACTTCTCAAGAACACAACTTCTTTGAGGTAACTGCTGAGAAGGTAGTATATATTAAATCTAATCTTACTTCATTTAATACGAGAAATTAATGTATTGATTAAATATAAAATAAAATTACTTTAAAAATTTTGAAATTGGTTTAAAAACTATTTTACTAGAGGTTTCATGAAATTGTGTTCTGCTTATCAATCTCTCTCCCTCTAGAGAGTTACACATCTACTGCGCCTGATTAATATAGTTAACTATTCCGTTACGTCAAGGAATTTTTAGTGTTCTATTTTTAAATTTAATCATTACTTTGTTTTTATTGCTGACTATATGTCTTTGTTATTCAGGGCACGATATCCTTCCATTTTGTAAAATTGAGGGAGGCACTGATGACTCTCCTCGAAGACATCGTCCTACCGATTCAGGCAATCCCTCCAAGTTAGTAAGTCACATAAATCTGAGAAGCAATCGTATCTCAGATCTGGTACCAACTGTGGTTGGCGACACATTGAAGGTTGGAGAAAGCCGGATGCCTAAAAGGAGTGGTATTTACTGACATACCGTGACTCAATTTGTAGTGGCAGATGCACTGCTGAGGAACAGCCTGTTTGATGTTACAAAATGTTATCGTTTTCCGTAGAAAACAGATATCTAGAACAATAATGGATAGAATGAAAAGGGTTTGGGTGATAACATTCTACAAGGTATCGCATTCCCGCTTTCATTTATAAGCAAATCCAATAAAATGAGATTCCAAAAAGTAGAAACGATATTGCTAAGATGAATAGCAACGGGAAGGCATACAAATGTCGCTGAAGTATGAGAGAACCTCAGTATAGAAACCTTGCAAGAGAGACATTGATGACTATTAACAACATTGCTTTCACCAGAGAAAAATATTAGTTCATAGAGCCAAATTGTCAGCTCATAACAAACGCATCGATTTCTTTGTAATTAAATAGAGCCCTAGCAAATTAAAGACGTTCACGAATCCCATTTCTTTAATGTTATCTATTCAATAGCAATTCACAGAAGAATGAAACTTATACTTGATTCTAATATTTATAAATAATGCCAATTCTGCGTAGTTATACCCTTGAAATTTCCATCGAAACTCAATATTCCAAAACCTTACTATATTCCAATATAAAATACACTGCGTTTATAAAGTATCCAAAAACATTGCGATTAACCGGAATGATGTAGTGGTCGGTAAGGGAAGTATTTAATCTATGGCAACTTTATTTTGATAGGTTCCGTCATTGTTAAAAGTTTTGAAAATAATTAAAAATAATTGGTTTCATGTTAGTCAAAGTGAACTCTTTCGACTAGAATGTAATCGTTATAAGGGATACAATAGACAGAATTAGTGATTGGGAATCGAAAGAGACATAGGTTGGTATAAGCAGAATATATATGAGGACACGCACTCACGCGGACATATAAACACTATTATGGGATAGGAAACTTGTGTGGCAGACCAGGAACGCGTTCCACAGGCAGTTCAATTATTCTACCGGCATCCAGGGCAACTTCATAAAGGTCATTTTACGCCGCACGTCCATCCATCCAGTGGACGGGTTGGACGTTCTGGACATCCATGCAATACCATTTCACATCGAGAATTTCTATCCGACGGATGGACGGTTTTATTGTGCCAGCTCCTACTCCCTTCAGTATATTTTAACTGCGCTAGTTGTGTAGTGTGCAGTGTATCTTCTGATTAGGTGCTTTGGTGTCAAAGTGATTTTGTGAAAAGTGTACCAAGGATTCATAAAAGCTCACGTAATCACGACGAAAATGTTGTTTTGTTATATTATGTGAGTATTGGGTGCCCAATCCATAACAAAAATGGAGTTCTGCAAGCACCATAATTTGATGGAAGATTTAGAATAAGACGAAGATGAATCCAGAACATATTTAAGACTTAGGAAAGAGCAGTTTAATAAAATTTAATCAAGCGAACAACCAGTCAATATCGACGAGCAGTGGTACTCCAGCTGTTGAGCTGTCGTGTGCATGCGCAGAACAAAACGTCCGTCCACTGGACGTCTTGGACGTCCGTGGATGGATGGATGTCGGTGTGAAGTGTCTCATTTGACAAGCCGGTGAGCGATCTTTTTCCAACATTCGTCCATTTTATCCACGGAATGGATGGACTTGCGGTGTGAAATAACTTTACTACATTCTACAGGCGACTTTACGAATGTAAATAGCGGTGTTCCATAAGGAGCTGGCCATATGTTGTGAGTTGCGAATCAAAATTATAACTCAGGGGCAATGCAGTCACTTAACAGAAGATTAGTGTGAAGTGTCAGTTGTTAATGTATGGGGAAATTTTGTTGTTACTTTTATTATGTGTTGGACAATTCTAGACTTGAGAAATTTTTATTTGTTGTTTACTGAATTCATTGGTAAACTTGCAAGAATTTTCCTAGTGCCTAATTAACACTCACATTTTATTTATTATAATTATTTTTGTGCGCGCGGGCATATAGAAGCATATATGTATCGCGTGCGAGTTTTTACACTCATACATTCGTTCAGAAGTGTTTGGATTGTTACAGTGGCGGCTGGTAACATTTTTGACTGGGGGAGGCAACATTTTTTTGGACCCATATGTAGCAAAAGTCACCAGTAGAAACTAAATTATTGCTACCATGAAATAATTGTAAAATTGAACCTTTTACTTTACTACTACAAGTATTGTTTATATCAAAAACCTACCTTGCAAACTACAAATATTTAAACAGTGTTTGAAACTGAAATAATTTATAACCCTAAGCAGTTTACGTTCCTAAACTTAATACTTAATAAATTATATTATTAAATGCATGCATTACTAAATAAAACATATTTGTTCCCTACCTTGGATTAGTTTATTTGCTTGAACATGAAATCCATTCTCCTCTCCTTTTGTTTGGCAAAATGGTCAATAACTAATTCATTGAAGTTAGGAGTTATTTCTAACATTTTTTCAATTGAACACATTCCCAGAGGACTTAGTCTACCCTCTCTCATTGTATTACGTGTAGATGTTTTAATGCGTTTGAGAGTTGAGAAACATCGTTCACTTTCTGCTGTAGTCATAGGGATTGTACAAATAATTTTTAATAGTTTTACCAGTTCGGGAAAAACAGTAACTAGATTGTTTTCATATACAAAATTGAGTAAAGCCAATGCGCCAGTTGCCTTTGTGAAGTCGGGCCTGCTGTATAGAACTACCAGTTCATGTCTTAATGCAGTTTCATTTAAATTAAATTGTTTAGCAGCAATTTGTAACTGTGTTTCTGGAAAGATAAGATGATGTTTAGAAAACAGGGTTGGTTGCAACAAAACAGCTATTGCTAAGTGGTCTGAAAATGAAAATCTGTCGTCTATGTTGGTAACTATTTTGTCACAAACTTTTTTAGCTGCAGTCTTCTTGCTTTCATCAAAACGTGATCTTTCTGGTTTTGAGATGATTCTCCAAAATCATTTGTTGCAGACAGACTGGCATCAAAATCAATATAATCTCTGACATTTTGAATGTGTGACTTGAATGAGGCAACATACTGATGTGTTTTAATACTGTCAATTTCTACTTGCTGTAATTGATTAAACAAAATGTCATAGGCTGACATAATTTTGTTGAAAAATGTTAACCAAAAATTAAAAATCATCATTATTTAATGTGTTTTTCAGTCCTAATGCTTTCTGAACAGTGGACTTGTCACTCTCATCATCTATGATTTTTTCAAGAGCAGCGGAAATGTCATTTTTATGAATAAATATTGTTGTCACCCAACGGCATTTAAAATTCCACCTGGTATTAGAACATTTTGGGAGACGTTTCTTTACTACTTCATCAAGTATGGCAGTTCGTTTGGAAGATCTTGAAAAAAATGTTGTAAAGCCATCTAAATTACAGAAAAATATTTTTACTTGCTTGTTTTGTGCTGCAGCGCGCTCAATAATTAAGTTTAGTTGATGGGCATAACAGTGTATATACTGGGCATTCTTGTACACACCTTTAACTTTTGCTTGAATACCGTTATGTTTTCCACTCATTACTGCTGCCCCATCGTAACTTTGTGCAATAATTTTACTAGGCATCTTATCAAGTCCTAATTTTGCTAATTCTTCAAAAAAAGTATTACTAATACCTTCAGTGGAGTGATCTTGTGGACTGACAAAACTGATAAATCTCTCATGTAATTTTCCATTCAATTCATACCTCACAACTAACACCATTTGTGAAAGAGTGGCACAATCCGTGGTTTCATCTGCTTCAATTCAAACGTTGTCTGTTTCATTTATTTCTTTTTTTATTAGTCCAATGCACACTGCATAAATAGAATCCAAAATTTCATTTTGAATTGTTTTAAAAAGACCAACGAAACCCCTATTGTTTGTTTTTTCAATATGCTCTCTTAAGGTGCTATCTAGGCCTGCCATTAAATTTACTAAGCCCCTAAAAATACCTAGATTCTCAGATGTGTTTGTTTCATCATGTCCCCTTAAAGCTAGTTCAAATATTCCACAAAACGTTACACAGTCAATTAACTTACTTAGGATGTATCTGTTCTTAGAGACTTCTTCATTATGCTGTTTAATTTTTAATCTATGTGCACTGTATAACTGGCAACTAATATTGACTTTTCCTAACAACGAATATTCGATACAATTGTTCATATGAGTTTCCGTAATTTTATGTTTTTTAACTTTTTCTCCCAAATGTTTCAAGTCCTTAATTCCATTTTCAGTCCAGGCTGAATCACTGTTTAGGTTTATCACCAAACATACATAACAAAAAAAGGAATTCATCACCTCATATTCACATATCCAATCAGAATGTAAGTAACAGTTTCTATTAAATTTTCTTGTGTAGTTTTTTTACTCGGTGTTGGCATATCCGTTTTATACTTTTGTTGTGTGATATCTAAGTTTTGTTTTGGTGGCCCTAATTTTATTAATTCTATTTTCTTTTTGTAAGTAAGTGAATTTGAAATAATCAAACTTTTAATATTACTTACTGAATTCATAGCCATTTTTTTCGTTTCTAATAAATACGCACAGAACACACAGGCTCAGGCCTACACAGAATAAGTTACACGTTTATGTACACAAGGTTCGACAAAAACACTATCTTTCACAGAATACACTGCCTATTAGAACATTACGTTTACACAAAAAACACAACAAGAACACAATCAAAATTATATAAAACACAAGAGAAAATATATACAATTAAACAGCAACAGAGAAGTTTTGAACAACGCTCCAGTTGTCTATGAAAAGAGCCGCGAAATCAGAGAGCAGGCAGAGCCCTTCCTATAATTGCTGCCGCTAATTTAAAAGCATGGACATGTGTACAAGTCCTCTTTCCCTCCTCCCCGCAAGACCCGCCTATGCAGGGAGGGCTGTCGTAAAAGCGTCCGGCTGTGGGACCATGCCGAAAACATCGGCTGATCGCTATTAGTCGCCCTAAAAATATCTATCACATAAGGATACTACACATTATAGTTATAGTATTAACAAGTTTAATTTACAGATTTAGTAGGAGGGCTGGGCCCTTTTGCCCTCTCTGTACGAGCCGCCACTGGGTTGTTACATAAAATAGTGACAGTAGGTTTGTGTGGCAGATATTTTATTCAGTCTCATACGTGTTTACTGGTCTCCAATCGGTGTAAGTGCTTTCCAGAACTAACTAAATGGTAAAAATTCAGTCGCTTAGCAGTACAAGCGAGAAAGCAATTGTCTTGATTACTCTACAAGGCTATTTCTGAAAATATTGGGACTGACATGTTATCATGAATCAGCAGTATACGACTGGCTGCATGTGCGCGTGTTGTCCACAACGCGTCACTGTATCAGTATTATTACCGCGACAATTATGATCTACCTACAGTTGTAAAAATGGGGTTACAATTTAACAACTACACGTAATGTGGGTGTGAGTTTGAGTTTGTGCATATGTAAACAGATAAAATAATGGAAATCACAAAGGCATATTTCGGCAATTTAAATTTGTTATCTTAACGTACGTTTTAATAAAACGGATGTAGATAAATATTTATAAATCTGTACTTTTTGAGTAAAAATTTAGATTTTTATACGTAATTTGACAGATATATTTTTCTAGATTCAAAATAGTTTAGCAATATAGATTGCTAAAGCTAAATTTTATATATTAAATGATATTTGAAACCAGTAGCATAGATAAAAACCTATTAAATCAATTTTTATAGCTTTATGTCTGAAGCACATTGTGCTAAATTGGAAAGTTCCATGTCTCTCAAAAGTATTATAAAAGAATACGTTTATCAGCAAAACGTTTATTTGAAAATTATTTGGTAAATGTCTTCAGGGAGGCTGTGGAGTTTCCACTGTAGAGGAATGTGAACGATGAAAAGGAAGGATCAAGAGCAGATACTAGATTCAGTAAAATGGCATAAAGGAATATTTACCCTGCATAAAGAACCCGTAGATTATATGAAGTCAAACTATACTATTTTGAATGTTCATCACTTCTTTGTTCACTACTTAAAAATTATTAGCATTGTTGGTACTTTCACTGTAAACTTACTTATTGTATTTTCTCATACGTCGTTTCGGAGTGGTGTGCTCCTTTTGTTGTTGTTTTTCTGCTCTTCTACCAACTGAGTTACATTCAGTAATATTAATTCCTCTAAGTCTACTAGTTTATATATTCGATTATATCTATGTTTTTCTTCCTTTCTTTAAAATTTGTCGTTCGCATCTTCTATCTTTTGTTCCAGTGATATTACCAACTTTCGATTTTCTATAGTTTATAGATAGATCTTCTCTAAAATCTCTAATTTTCCATTCTTTTTAGTTCTAATAATTTGTAGCCTGTTTCTTCACTGTAGTTTTAGTTCATAACTTTCCAAAAGAACGGTAAGCACTCTGCCCATTTTTTGTACTGGTCATGGCAGTAGTTACGTAGGTTCTTGTCTAATTCTTAATACACTCTCTCAACTAGATTACTCTGCGGGGGTGCCATGGATGTGAGTATTGGGCGGAATTACTGTCTCAATCCATAACCTGTTCGTAATTTGTTTTCTTGGTCGTTAATGACCGTTTTCCATTTGTCCATACATCGGTATAAACTTCTGCAGTATTATTTTAAGAACAGTTTTACTGATGGGTCGCATTATAGTATATGTATAATGGAGTGCCTTAGAAACACATCTACACTTACTAACATGTGCATAACTCCCCGACTTATGAAACTAAGCCGTATATGTAAAATTACCTAGAATGAGGAATAACTAAAACGCAGCTTTATTGATCAAATTTTGCTTAGTAGTCTGACTTACTTAAATTTGTAGTCTATCAGAAATTAAATTAACATAAATACATTAAGAATAACTGAATTAATAGTGAAATGTTTCAAAGTTTTCATTTATAATTGCAGGAATGCTTCGTATTCCATAAGACATTTTGATGTTTATACTAATTCAAAGTCCTACTCGACAAAAATGCATGTGCTCCCGGTAACCCGTGTATGGATTCATTAAAACTTATATCATTTCGTGAAGAACCTGTGGCTTTTTAGCAAATTTTGTATTGGTTACTTGTCTGACGATATGTGTTTGAGATATATTTCCTTCTTCCGACCCTTTATGCATCACTTGATGTTGCGGTAAAACCTTAAAACTTTATTTCCACCCCTTGAATTCTGCGCCGTTACATACATATTTCTGTTACGTTTTTCATTCGCCTTAGAGTGAGTAGTGTTAGTTATTTACAAAACGTTACAAACGCCTTGTTTAAACGTACTATTCAAAACACAGGCTAGTATGAGGCTACTTCTGCAAGCTGCAGTAAACATTAATCAATTTTTGTCACTTCATAGCATAACACATTACAACAATACTTTTCTAAATATAGCCAATATCCTCATTATCAAAATATATTTCTTATGTGAGCTTTCTTTATATTTTCTTTGACTTTATATTTGTAAAAATTATACAGTCCTTCAAAACATAAATTTCGGAATGATGAATAAAGGGATTCTGTGGTTGAAAACACGTTAATATTGGGGAACCGGATGCGTCACACCTAGACAGTTTGCAGACCTGTGAAGTGGAGTTTATAGAAGATGAAATTTGGTTATAACAATATAAAAGCAAACTAACTTGCGAGATGGGGAAGTAGATGATGATGTGCTGCTGTTCCAGATGCTGATGGGAAAAATTTTGACATTATAAATTTCCTTTATTATTTGTAATACTATAGTTAATTTGAAGTTAAACTTGTATAAATTTGTCAGGAATTAGAAACAATCTACGTCAGGATAAACTACTTTTCCCATACAGGACATACTTAGAACAATGTGGTATGCACCATACGCGGTAGAGAGTCTATATGTTTATCAAATTTTCTGTGACGTACTGTCTATATTTTGCAGGTCCATTTTTTTACTGAAAAGCAAGTGACTATTGTTAAATTCAAAGGCCAATTAAATGGTTACTAAAAATCTAATTACTTACTCTTTTTATTGTTTTAATTAATTTAACTATTACATATAATAATTTTGTAATGTTTTAAATTTGCAGTTAAATGAAATTTTTTCAAGTCTTACATTAATGGTAGTTACAAGAAAATCTATTTTTTGTTTTTTTTTTACGTAAAGAATCAGGATTAGTTATCTAGCCATCATTTTGCGTCATTCGGTGACAATGTGGCCATTAGTCAAGGCACACAGATTAATGTTACGTCCAATGTCCAACGCCCGTCACTGTTAATGGCTCTCGTCAATGTGTGTGAGCCAAATAGATTTTCTACGTTCATTTTGACGGTTTGGTACCACTTCACTGTTACGCAACGATGTAAGTTTCAATTGAGTACAATATATTTCTATATGATATCCCTTTTAGAAGTCCCTACGCTATGTTCTAATGGTCGAAAAAATTGTATATTATGTGTCCTTGCAAAATTTCAAGAATGAAATTCAATAAGTTAAGAATATTTCTTCATTGATTATAATTTGTGTCTCACAATTATCAATTGTGGAAACTTCTACACTCAAATAAACTTTTACGATTATCTGTTTTTGCAAGACCATAAACTTTCCTTATTATTTACAGCAAAAAAAAGTTTGAAGTAGAGATATCTTCTTCTGTATGTATTCACGCTTACAACTTACTTGTTACTAACTTTCTAGCCAAAAACCCATCAAACTTTATTTCCGTTAACTTAAGGGAAGAATACGTTAACTTCCTCAATTAGTAATTGAATTTTACACTCTATTTCCGGTAATACCCTCCTGTTGATATATTAGTTTGCGTTATCCAGATCTGTTTCCAAATAAATACATTTTTGTGTCGCTTCAAATTAGTAATTTCAATTGGTAAGTTTATTCTTTTAGCGTAGTTTTTATCTATATTAGGTGACAAATATATACCTAAATAACGCCAACTGATATTTGTTAATAATATTATCTTCTATACCAATTTAGAATCTACGGGCTCATTGCTACACAACACAATTATATTTGGTCTTGAACAAGATATTTTTAAATTATTTTCCTTTGGAATTTGATTAAAAATACGTAGTCCGAATCATATGCGAAACGGTTTAGTGGAAATACGGTACTTGTATTGTTCTCGGATTACTTGTGTTTGGTGCTGCTGCTTTTGAGTGTTTTTGTCCAACACGTAGTCGTTCTTTTGACGATCTCTGTTATCCTCATCACTAGATAGGGGGGGGGGGGAATGAATAGTTTTTGTGGTCCGTTTTGTGTAACTTAGATTATATTAAATCCAGTGCGGTCGGTTGTAGTGAAAAGCGGCAGTTACTAACGGCAGTGATTTGCATTTCCTGCATGGACAGCCTATCTCCAGATCTGCAGCTTGGTACTAATATTAGACCGGCTGCCACGTTACTTTAATGGAACAATTAATGCTCTATTGATGTCAAAAACAACATGTATATTATTAACCAAATATTTACACACGAACACTACTCTTCAGTAGCAAATATCAGATAAACACTTGTACTCTCATGTGGTTAAGTCATTCGCTATGAAGAAATGACCAAGCTGTCACAATTCAACAGACTAAAATTAATGATAATTTAATATCCGTACCCTTCCTAATCTGGTCAAATATTATTAGAGCCGCCTCTCGAATTTCAAATCAACAAACCTGCATGTACTTGGACAGCAAACAAACGGTTGATAACTTAAATGAACAACATTTAGTATAATTGTAAACTGTAAATTTCTGTCCACTGAGTG
Organism: Magicicada septendecula; assembly: GCA_034769895.1. NCBI lineage: Eukaryota > Metazoa > Arthropoda > Insecta > Hemiptera > Cicadidae > Magicicada > Magicicada septendecula. Next base: position 158,082,845 of record CM068374.1, read on the forward strand.
TTTAATCGAACCAAATAAAAAAAAATCATTTAACTAATGCACACCCGTGTATTCCACAAGTTCTTACTTAACACAGTATTCGTCCCACCTCAGCATAGTTTACTTCTAATGTGCGAATTCGATCACAACTATCGATTTGAATGAAAATTCCAAATCCGATCACAACGAATTCGATCCAGTAGCTAGGTTGCGAAAATTTACTTACATTCATGATAACAAAAGAATAATGAACCGGAATTCTTTATAATTAAATCTGAAAGTGAAAACCATATTATATTAATTTTACCCAATGAATTATATTATTTCAATTGCCACACATCCGGCCACATCATCAATCATAGTGTGAAAACAGGATAGTTGAAAACAGTACTATACTTCCCATTGACGTAGTCGATCCACCAGCCGTTGACCTGACCATTAACACTAAACTTTAAATGACTTTAGACGCTAACGGTATTAGTGGTTTTATTTATAAGACGGGAGCCACGTTGTACACAGTTTTAGATATATCCGCAAAATATGAGATGATCCAGCTAAGCCACGACAGTTCTCGAAACCCCTTATCTTCGTGTTTGAATACACGGAGAATAAACAAATTCCCCACCGTCGAATTTCTAAAGAAGCACGGAATTCTACTTCTCCTGTAGGTAAAATTCAGAATATAAGCTCTACAAGAAGTTAGCCTAATCTAACATCAAAAGAAACACGACCTCTAACTACAAACAAGTTACTGCAGACTCCACAGGAGAATTTAATCTCTAACTACTCATCACAAAATATAAAATTTCACCGCCCAACTTTTTTCTCTAATGGACATAGTAAATGAAATAAAAATTCAATAGACACCCTACTACAACTTACAGAAGGCATCGCAGAGGTCTAAAAACAATTAACAATAACTATACGTCAAGTTCAATAACTAACGAAGTTCAATAAAAATTTGGTTCACAAAACTGAAGAAACAACTGTTGTCACGTAAACAAGCGAATAATAATCAATCTTCAATCCTCGGTGCAAGTACGGTGGACACACATTCCTTCTTTCCCTGCAAAAACTAGCTGTACCTTCTAATTAATAGAGCCTTAAATTATCCCACTGCCAAATATTTTCATTTCATCAAATTGGAATTGAATTCGTTTACGCTATCACGAGCTTAAATTGTTAGTCGTCAGGAACTACAATCTTTGTTAGTCTACAGTCATCTGTTTACAAGGCACTTGCAGAAAGTACGGTCGATCTTTTACACTTTCGTCACATTTAATATTATGAAGTTTAGTATGCCAGCTCAAGATTGCTCAAGGAGGCATATTAATTACAATTAGGACCGATCTACAATAAGAGCAAGTACTGTTGAACTTCTGCTTCAAGACTTAGCAGAAACAGTCTTTTAAACTCCTCGGTCACTGTCTGCAACGTCTATCTGTCTGCCTCGGACGGTATTTTATACAAAGAACTGTTTTAAGAGGCGGGAATTCACTTTCCCCTTCATCGAAAACTGTCGGCGGCTTTAATGACCACAATCTAATCTAGGGGAGGTTGGACCGTAGAGGTAGAATATTTTGATATGAACAATTTATATTGTTAACAATTACATCCCTCTTTGTTGGGCAGCTATCGTCCTATCTCATTGACGGTTGTTCTGTATAAAGATCTTCAGCCAATTGTTAATTCCAGGCAGGAGTGGGAGTTAGAGACAAGAAAGTTTCTGTTTCGCATTCAGTGTGGTTTTCGACACTATAGATTCACCCTCGACCAGACTTTGTTTTTATAAAATAAATCATTGAGTGCTTTGACTTACACAAAGCGTTAGATTTAACATGAAGGCAAAAAATCGTGAATACCTCAGACACATGGAATTTTAAAGACGCCTTCCGATTTTTATATAAAACGTTTGTTAACGATTCAAACTTTTAATGTGAGGCTGGACCATGCCCATGGAAGACTATTAAGAAAATAAACAAAGGTGTTTTGGATTACTTGCTCCAACTTTAATTATTGCGCAAATACTTACCTTAGATATCTGAACAATCAGTTCTGTCCTCTGGTTCATCAACCACTGCTAGCGGTGGCTCCATTGTGCTCCCTTGGTGTAAATGTCGACAATTCCTTTACCTCTTTCTGAAAGCAAGACTACTGAACGTGATCCTAGTGGCCTACCATAAAATGATACGAGGTGGCTGCAGCAAGTCAGTTCTGCAAAGGGTTTATGGAAACAGTTAGAGTGCGTTTTATACATTTTTTTAAGAATGCGACTGTTTGCGGACCATAGAATTTGGCGATTACTGCAGTTATTAGTTGTTTGTGTAAACGGAACTGAAGACGTGACAAACGAAAACAGAACGTCTGTTGAATTGTATAGTAAGAGAATTAATTTAGTAGAGTAGGACTGAAAGTGAATCTAATATTAGAGGGATGTAAAAAATGTATTAGGAGAAGATACGTTTGCACACTCTTGCAGTGAAAGTGAAACAGGATTCAAATAAAAAGCGCAACTATTTTGCAGAAATCGTGAAGAAACTTGTGACTGAAAAGTTTATTACACTGTTTTAAGGTCACATCCACGCTGTCTCCTAATAATGTATTTCCACAGTAATAATGCATGTTGTTGATTGCTTGATGGAACGTGATGATTTATAAAGTGGCAATATGATTTTAACGAGACATTTGCGCAGAATATTTTGTAAGGCCCAGTATAAACAAGTGTGCTCTAGGAACATTGACGACTAGAACTAGGATTTATATTACCTAAAAATTTTAAAATATGTACTAATTTATGCCATAAAACTACTAGGATATGACGTAGATAATTATATGTAATAATTACTTCATGGTTTTTAATAATGAAACGTTTAGCAAAACGTTACAGATTAAATTTTTTACCCTACTTTATTTTTATTAGAGGTACAGTGTTATTTTTACTTATAACAAGCGTTTATAAATTCGCAAATTTGGAGGTCCCAAGCTTCTGTTATGACAGCTTTGTATTCTTTGGAGTTCTTTCTACTCTGCATGAGCGTAAGAAAATATTAAAACATTAGGTAAGTTTTAAATCACGTTTATCATATTATTTTTTTACTAAAACTGTTGGTTATTTTATTCATCGTTGAATATCCTTTATTTCGTTTAGCACAGAGTTTAATTTCTCTAATTTTTTGGATCTCTCTTTCAACCTTTGCTTGCGATAACTCACTTCCAGTTAAATGAAGTAAAAAGGCTAGAAAATACCAGGACATATATAAAGCATAATTATAATTTGTTTAATATAAATTATGAGTAAAGCGCTCTCTTTAGTTATATATAAAAATCCGATGAAATATAACCAAACATTTGCTTTTGATTTGGCTTTGGTTAGAATATAATTTAAACGTAGACGTTTGTCAAAATTTTAATTTGTCTTAATAGGGCTTACTGTGTCTTAATTTGTGTCTGTTACGGCTTGTATAAATCAAAGGCCTACTGATTACTTTGACTACGACCTATGTAGGCCTAAACTGTAGAAGTGGATTATTTAGTTGTTTGATTAGTTATTTTTTGTGTGCGTTGTAATTAGTGGGCAATGACTTTTAATTGAGAGTTATCGAACTCAATAACTTCAGCGATTATATTGTTTCTTGCGTGACAGTAAGTGATAGATTTCTCGGTAAATGTAACGCTGCAAAATTGGGAAATAAGCTTTAAATACTTTGATTAGTAAGATTGAATGCCGATAACACAGACCTTATAGAAAAAAAACACAGAAAAAGGTACTGTTTCTTTAAGATTTTAATATTAGTGCGCAGAGGATTAAATTGAATAAGAGTTTAGAGGTCGTTGACAGAGCAGGAATTTCATTACATAGGGTATTTAATAACATATACCAAGAGAGGGAAATACATAATTTATTTATATGCCTCTATTATTATATAATAAATAAAGTAAGTAGTAGGAAGACACAAGTAAACGGACTGAATGGGAAATATACTATTGTAAAGTTATATAAACTACACAGATAGTTCATCAGCTCAGAAATAATTTAAAGATGAGGCTGCTAAATTTACTTGTGTCTGCGCATAGATCAGAGTCATGATCTCTGATGACTACATGCCAACTTAGAATTGAAGTTCCTAAAATGGCGACGTACAGAATAATATTAAGAATACCGTCAACTGACCGTAGAATAGATGGTTTATTCCTAAGCCACGTAAAAACAAATAATAATTACCGGCTGATACCAACCGTATAAATGGACATTCCTCTGTCACATCTTAATAAGAGACAAAATTAAAGTCAAAGTAGATGGAAAGAGAAGTAGAGCTCGATCGCCGATCCAGTTATCTATTAAGCTGAAACACTGATAGATTTTGGCAGTGGAGGATGTTTCGAGAACAGCCAGCGACAAATATGTTGCATTAGAAACACCTGAGAATATTTTTTCTTGAAAATAAAAATGGCGATAAAAAAATGAAGAAGATAAAAAAGGAGAAGGAAAAGATGAAATGATACTTTTTATCTCTACGATCAGTTAAAATAAAGATTGCTTCTCACATAGCTCTAGCTATTAAAAATTTAAATAAAAAGTAGAGTTCATTTTGTAGCAAACTGAGGTTTCTCTCAGAATAACATTAATTTTTTTCTACAAAAATGGGTAAGAGGACCATAACCTTTGATGATCAAACTCGTTACAATTATCTGCCAATAGGACACCACACTGGCTTAGAATTCATATACGCTGTATAAGCGTCACTTACAGTTTATAAATTTATGGTAAAGGAGAAACTTTTTTGTTAAATCCATTAATTCTCCTACAATCAGTTTATCAGTGCTAAAGATTGGAAGCTTTCTGTAAAAAATATGCTCAAATAATATTAATCATTAGCTGATGGAGAGAATTTATAAGTTAGCTGTGATTCGCGTGAATACTACTCGCCTGTAATCCCTAATTGACAGTGCCTACAAACCTCATTGCACCCTGTCACTGTACAGAATAGACCCGAAATGTCTTGTTGGATACAGAAGTCTCAATACTTACAGTAGTTTAATACGCTGCAGCAATTGTTGCGTATTCGCTGTACTGTAACTCTTCTATTAATCGCTGGCCGTTGCGTATTTTTGCGATGTGACCTTCTACCCCTCCGTCTAATTCTGTTGCAGTAAGGTCTTTCCATTGTGAATGAATTTGTATTATTCAAGAATGTTTAGTAATCAATTGAGTGTTGGCACTTTTGCAATGAAATTTGACACATTCTTTACAAAATAGACAAATTACTGCAACCACTGGCATCGTTTCCAGTACATTTGAATGGAAAATACTACCCCTTGCAATATAAAGGAAACGTAATAATAATAATAATGGCTCCCATGTGTACCACCGAAGCAGCTTAGGAGTCAGGCAGGGTAGGCTGCTCTATGCGAGCCGTACGGCATACAAGGAAGGCAGTGTGGCCAGCACTACGCTTCAGCCGCCCATTATTACCCCCAGGATGTTATCTCAGGTACTCATATTCAACAGGCTGAGTCGACCTGTGGGCTGAAAAATGCACCTTGATTTTTCCCGGTGCGAGCCCGGGAATCGAACCCGGGACCTCTAGGTTAGTAGCAGGTGCCATACCCACTGGTCTACTGAGCCACCAAATTTAAACGCACTGTCGTAAAATGCACAAGCAAAAGGTAAGACATACCAATTGTGGCTGACGATCAGTGAGCATGGGAAGAGTGGAGTTACTTTCCGGTCTCTTACAAATCACAAAAAGTACACGCTTCGGCATTCAGACAAAAACAAGATCGGGTACTGTGTAAGCGACGGGCAAACCCATGGACCGCCATTACCCGGTGTCCCGAGCTTCAGACAGCTACCGCTAATACTTTTCTACAACTAAGTTACAGATGCCAAAAACCAGTAACGCCACGTATTAACTATATTCCTGTTTAATTCAGTTGAATTATTCCTGTTTGTAGTATGTACTGTCTTTCAGCATAAAGGCTGAAATTTAAGCCATTAGCTTCAGTGTCCTAAAATGTTATTTTAATTTCCGTTAACTACGGTTTTCACTTTAAATTTTCTACAGAAAATTAGGTTAAAGAAGAGAGACGAAAAATTGAGTCATCTGAAATTTGCTTGTAATGTTAAAGTAGAATTATTAAAAGTAATAGTTAACCGTAACTAATGAAACAAAAATTGTGCATTAAATTAAATTTATTTTGTTGTCTGTATTGGTAATGCTTTCTTGTTCTCTCCCATAATCGTCTTCTTGTTCCTTTAACTTTTATAACGAACCGTAAGTCAGGCATTGCTTCTCATCGCCTTGCCATAGCAACGTTTATTTCCTCCTAGAATGGTACCTCTTTCTATTATTCTTCGCTGACTCTTTCAACTTGAAACCATTTCAACTGCTGCGCCCGTATTGCACGTACGTATTGCACCCATAGTCCCGAACTTAACAACATCATGATAAAAGTTAAACACAGTACGGTTTTTCATTCTTGCAAACAGTTGCACAACATTATGTTGCAATATGTTAATATTTACCTTTACAAAAGATAAGAATTATAATTTGAAGTTAATTCAAATGTGTACAATCCATCACAGGAATCTTTTAAAGAAATAAGACTACTGCGACCAATAAGTGGCGGTGATAAACGCATAAATAAGCAAACGTGCACATCTGAATAGTATTGTAATAAATAACCATAAGTGGAAGGCTAACATTGTAATTCATTAAAACATAACAAAGAAATACGTAGTAAAACACAATAGCTAAACAAGCGAAAACATAAAAACATAAGAACAAACAAGTGTAAAAGAACGTAAGTAAAAACATACAAATTGTGTGTTATGTACACGTAGAACTGTGATATCAGGTTGCTTTTTAATATTCGCACTAGTCACAAATGACGTCACGGAATGGCGTGTTGTATTGCAAGAAACCTCTCTACAGGAGTTTTTGGTAATTTTCAGTAGCGCATGTATCAGTGCCAAGGCCAGTATTCAAGACATTAAGATAAGAGTGAAATATAAATGTTCACCAACGTCTCGATGTTGACCGTTGGTACGTTTCGTAAGTGACCGCCAAAGATCATGTCTGACTGTATAATTCTGTTTAAATAATCTCGAGCTGACGTCATATCGCTTCGTCGTTTTATTACCTCTTGTTACCCTCCAATATCAGCAGCGCTGGATTTCTTTGCGTTTGTACTGGTACACGTTTTTACATAACACTATAAGCACAAAGAGCGAAACACGCATATCTGGAAATTGTTACACGCATATCATAAATATTAAGGCATTCGTGAAAGGTTAATGTTGTAAATATCATACAAATTAATAATAAAATAACAAAGATTATATTTACGTATCGAATTTACGATTACAGTCATTTGTAATAACAGGTATCTTACCTTTATTATGGCGAATTTTGAAATTAATATTTAATAACTGAATAAGTTATAGTTTATGTTTGTCGAATCGGTAACAGCCCATAAAATCGTGGAATCTGAGGTGGCTTTGACAACATGTATATAATAACAGAAATGCACTGCTTCCAGGGGGTTCAGTTAGTTGTAGTTAAGATGTATGTTGCATATGAAGCCTAATGTCGTATTTATTATAAGCATTTTCCGGGCTGTCAGGCCGTGGTCCTATGTTAGAAACCGCAAACGTTTCAACCACTCCATTGGTGGCCAACTTCATTGGTGGAAGGACTGAAAGTACTGACAACGGTCTGCGTCAGTAAAACCGTCAGTAAAAGGTTTAGCCACAGTACAGTACTGAAAGCTTAAGGCAACAACTAATTTCGTATATTGAGACTTTACTAAACGGTCGTTAAACATCATGTCCGCAAAGGCAACTTTTAGAATAGTGCAACCACGTCGCCTTCTTTCTATGTGTTTGTTTTTTATCTCTGCTCTTTTACCTCATGTCTCCTTTATTGGTTAAAATTCTATTTCTTCACGGGGTGTTTGTGAGTACAAATAGTTTTCAAATAATGTTAAGTCTTCTGAATTCAAACAGTAGTATTTTAAGTAAGTAAATTAATTAATTAACCTAACAATGTAAAGTTTCTTCTTACTTTCAATTTTCTTCTTCTTCTTCTTCTTCTTCTTCTTCTTCTTCTTCTTCTTCTTCTTCTTCTTCTTCTTCTTCTTCTTCTTCTTCTTCTTCTTCTTCTTCTTCTTCCCCTTCTCCTTCTCCGTCTTTTCCTTTTTATTCTACTGCTCTTTAATAGTTTGTAGTTATTTCTCTGCATATGTTTCATCCGAGTTAATTGAATTCTCGCCAGATGGTTGGGAAATATTACACGATGCGCCATACTTCTAACCTACTTACTTTTGAGTAAAAAATTAGATTTGACCTTCAGAGGCTTTTCATCAAAGAGGCAGAGGCATTATCACGTTCCAGTGATCCCCCGATTGATGAATGCAAATATGGAAGCGTCTAAGCTTTAATACGTCACAGATGAAAAAGTATAAATAGAGGAAGCGACAAAGTGACATAGGTCTGTAAATTTTTTATACAAACGATAACAGAGCTTATTCAAGAGTTACCAGAAACGGTTATACATTAAAAACTAGGGTATGGAATTAACTTGGTGTTATTTGTTATTTTCTTTGTATAGCGGATACTGGATAACTGTGTACTGTAAAAATTCTGTAACGCGATTGCTAATTTTTCATAGAAGTATTAATAAAAATTTGTGTATTGATTTCTTTCATTTTTAATAATTTTATCTTGTATTGAGTTTCATGCGGTCACTGTAAAATTTTGAAAACATTGTTAAGAACCAAGTTAAAGAAAGATTAAATATGGTATATATAAATTTTCTTATACAAAGAACTAGTATATTTTGCTGCTCCGAAGTATTTCAAAGCACCATAGAGATATTGGAAATCACACCAACAGATTTGAGGAAGGAAAATTCGTTACGTTGTCCAACCGTTATAATGTGTTTCACACTTATCCCACCCACTGAGTAATAGATAATATTTTGAGAAGAATGCGACAAACTGAAGATGTTTTTTTTGGATTATGCAACTAAAAATCGTCACCGGGGGAAAGTATCCCTTCATCTGTTTACGGTTATATAGATTATCGGTAAACATTTCCGTTTCAAATCAACTTTGTATAGTGAAACGTTATCTTCGACTAGATGTTGACTTTCGAGCCGGTTACATTCAGCTTTGCCATGTTATCATTTGGTATTTTATGATTTTATCACCATTCTGTAATAAGACATTTCACTATCAGTTCATTCTAGTTAACAGATCTAACTCGTTATGATGATCGGTTTAAATGTTTTTTCAGTATTTTTCGGCTGAAAGTTATTACATCTTCTTCGTCTCTTTTATATTGTGTCCATATTTTATTGCCGTAATTTAGAATAGCTGTTATAAAAGTTTGTACATTTATAATGTTGAATTATGGTTTAATATTTTATATGTTTATAGAGACTTTACAGCAAAACAATTCCTGTTTCTTATTTCAGATCTGATAATAATTTACGTGTTTTAATATTATTTGTATTTTAAGCAGAGCTTAGATAGAAGCGCGATACACAGTCCGACCTACAAGAATCTAATTGAAACGGATTTCTTAATTTTCTGTTGACGTTAAGTGTATACCATTTTGTTTTCATAGTGGTGCACAAAGACTGCATAAAAGTATACCATCCATTGGTTTAAATCATGAGACCCTTCTTATTCCCTTATTCCTCATATCCTTCTAACTCTAGGTTATTCCACTGAAAACTTTGAATACCCATCTCTGATTACACATAAATGCGATGTGTAATTTTAAGTACAGTGGAACCTCGAAACTTCGGATCAACTGGGTTCGAACCCCGTCCGGATTTTCAATTTGCCCGGATTTTTGAAATATACTTTAAACTGCTATAATTGTATGTCGGAAAACATTATAATCCATATTTTATTAATTTGTAATGGTTGAGGTATTGAAATTAGTATTTAAAAAGGAACAAGAACAGTTTCAAATTCCATAATGAACTCCCGCGTGCGTACACAATAGCGCTGTTTTAGTGATTTATTAAAATAACCAAATCACTGAAACAGCGCTGGAAGCGTATGGAGGTGCATTTGCCGCGGCCGATCGGCAGGTTCCAAGTTTTTTATTCAGATTTTCTGATTTTTGTTCACGTTCCAATATTATGTGAGTGGAGTGTGGTCTCCTTCCCGCAGCACGCCAACAATTGACTCGTCCTTTGTTTATATGTCAAAACAAAACACCTGGTCAACTCACCCGCATTCCTTCTTTTTGCCATCTCTCCTGACATCTGCTCTGCTTCTGCATGCAATTACAAATCTTGCACTTTCCAAAGAAGAAACTTTGAGTAAATTAATACACTCACTTGATACACTAATAAAAAACTCAATTTTTTTCCTAATTAACAATTATTAATTCATTTTTTTAAAATAATGAACGAGCTAAATAAACTCTTACAGAACAAAAATAAAAGTCCTTTTTATTCTCTAGCAGAGTTAATATAGAAAAATCTTCTACAACATTGAAAAATAAATTATCTTAAAATAAATTCAAAAAACTACCAACCCACACCACATTTTCTTTTAAACATTAAAACAAATTATTAAAAACATTGGAAAACAAAAGTTGTTGCTGTTTAAATAATCATGATTTTAAAAAATCCTTAATCGACTTCTGAATGAAGTTAGCAGCCATACCTCTAAGCCTTTTTAAAAAAACCAGCTGGGTAGGTGTACTCTTAGACTGTTTTTTAAGTCATGACAGCTTTTTCTAATAAATTAAAAGCTTCACTGTGGGAAGGTCCCTCTCCAAAAGTGACTTCCTCTTCGTCACTTTCTCCGCATACAGGGGCTTCACTTTCAACTACAGTGTCAGCTACCTCTTAATCAATTACAGTCTGAAAACCTTGATCGTTGGCATCCCAGCTCAGCATTCTGCAGCGTCACTTGCTTAACATTGTTTACAACCTGGAATAGTATCAAAAAGTGATGTAACCTCTTCAACAATTCCGTCATTTTCGTTTTTGGCAGAATTCTCTTCATTGCTTTTTTGTCCGGCCACAGTTTGTTTCACCCATTTTTCCATCTTTGTTTTTTTGCTAAGAGTTTACCAAGCGTCAGCCAATATGTATACACAGCACTTTTACGTTGATTTTCTTAATAAAATCGAGCCCGTTTAGCTAACAACAGACGTCGGAAAACCTGTTTCCGATATAAACTTTTAATTTCTTCAATGACGGCCTGGTATAATAAGTTGGAGAACAGCGGTCACAATTGTTCAACAAAATTTTTTTCAATGCTGTTTATCACTTCAGGAGATTAGTGTGTTAGGGTATTGTCAACAACGAGGAGTACTTTTTGCGTTTTGTTTTTTCTTTGAAAACTTTTTTCACACTAAGTATGAAGTCATTTTCAGATCAGTCTTTAAAAATATCAGACGACATCCATGCATTTTTTGAGACTTATAAATCACGGGAAGGATCTTAACATTTTTGAAGCAACGTAACCTTTTACTTTTTTCTATCACTAACAAATGCACTGTTTGATAACCACATGCATTAGTACAAACCAATGCAGTCACTACGTCTTTGCCTACTTTAAAACCTGAGGCAGAGGTTTCACGGCGAGAAGCAAGAGATTTTTTAGGCAGAGATAGCTAGTTTACGCCAGTTTCGTAAGGAATATAAGGAAGAGGACATACAGAGATAATCAGTCTGGAACAAAAGAAGAGGTTAGTGGACATTTACAACAACTACCGCAACGTATTCTCCAACTCACCTGGTAAAGCGAAGAATTTTGTATGCGAATTAAAGTTCCAAGACTCCGTAAGTTTCAACAAGAAGTCGTATCTTATCGCACAGTCGTTAAAGGAAGATGTAAGGAAGGAAATACTACGAATGATCGAAGAAGACCTAATAGGAAAAAGTAGTTCACCATATACCAGCCCCATTGTAGCGATACCGAAAACAAAGGTAATAATACTTATGAATTATCTACCCCAGACACAAATCAAGTCAAAGGTGTATACAATCAAGCCGAAATAAAAAAGTATTATGAGAATTAAAGAAAGATTTTTGGAAAAGCCTTTATTTCAGTAACCATCCCAATTACGGAAATAAACAGACTGTAAGGTGGGGCATTAGCCTATGTAACGTGATGTTTCCCTCTACATAAAGAATATACCCTAACCTAACTAATTATCTTATCCTAATAATGAAGAATAGAATAATAATTAAGTAAGGAACCTGTATAATGTTAAAATATGTGTTAAATAGTAAAGTTGAGATGAACATAAAATAAAATAATAAGACCAAAATACCAAATATGATTATCTGGAATTTAATAATAAATAACTCTAGTAAACTGCATATTTAATGTTGTAAAAAATAGGTGAAAGCCTATACAGCAGAACTTAAATGGTTTACCGATCAGGAAAATTTAGAAACTAGATAAAATTTGAAGTAAAAGAAATAAAGAGTCAGACAATAATCATATCTGAGTGTGAATCAAATCACTAAAACCATTCAGAGAATGATTAGTATAAAATAAGTGAATAATAACAGTTTTAATTGTCTATAAAATGAAAGGTATGTTTTGAACCATATGTCTATGTTAAAGCAAGACAAAGAAATAAAGAATAAAGTAAGATAAATTGTTTCATGATAAAAAGTATGAACAACAAACGAATAATAAATAAGACCAGTATAATTAACTATTGTTGTTTAGTAACTAAGTAATAATGTAAATAGTAAGAAACTGATGAGACAAAAGCCTACATGTACTGGGTAGGAAAAATGATAAAAATGTATGTAAATAAAACCTCTTACATGATAGAGTACACATTATAAAAGAATGTATGTTAGTAGAGTAAGAAGGTAATAATGAGAAATGTCAAGAATTGACCAGGCATAATGTAAATAATAAGTTGTCAGCTTTGACAAACACTTTATACAGGTAATGTGGAAGTTTATAATGGACAGTACAAGGAAAAAAAGCTTGTAGTGAAGTATACAAGATATTGTAAAAGTTCAAGTAGATCATAAGTGATAATTAAGAGTTGTTACTTTGTAGTAGGATTAAGGAATTTTAGTCTGAGAAAGGAATTAAGGTCCCAATGGACATGATTAGGCCTAGATGGCAATACTAAGTTTTTATAACAAATTGATGTTTATAATTATTATCACTATTGTTAAACCATATAATGTTAAGTAAAACCAATTATACAACTAAGAATTAAATGATGGAACAGAAAAATTAATATTTTATGAAGAATACTAGACTAAATCAATCTATGAAAATTGTTACTTTATTATTACTGAACAGAACCATGCCTTAAAAGGTCTCAAAATGATCAGCATAAAAATTCTGATTAATGGTAGTAATATATTATTAATTGTAAGTACCATAAGGAAGATACGTCAATTTAAAATTTTTTAATGTATTTGATCAAAAAAGAGACGCTTAACTTGGCGTCTGTTGGTGAACATAAACCAGAAAACGGAATTCTTGTCATTAAAAACGAAAATTTTTAATAATTCAACCAATCAGAATCCTTCACCGGTGAGGTGAATTAACCCATAATGCAACGGCAACGCATCAGTCTTTCGCCAATCATCATGCAGTAAAGAACACCTCCTCTGTGATACAAAAAATGTAAATAGTCTTGTCACCAAAGTCTTGATCCTGATTAAGGTTATGTGCAGTGTAAACAAACCTCAGTCTAACCTCCAAATGGGAATGCAACCCCACAGTGAACGTCAAGCGTAGTCAAGTAACTTAATCATTAAAGGACATTACAGTGAATAATTAATAACAGTGAATTATAAAGAAAATATAAAGAAAAGGAAAGAATAGTGTTTATTTTGAGAATTTATAACGAACTCAATAATTAATGATCACGATCCCATAGTAACTTGTAATAGACACTTGTGAACTTATGTTTATATCATCACTGTAGATAAACACTAACACTATTAATATTATTTTATGTGCAACTATAGTATTTTGTTTTTGTATTCAGTGTTTAACTAAATAACTTAACTAGGTTAACACCAACATCGGACACTGTCTGAATTACGAACTAATCGTCACTTTAGATTTCATGTTATTGTTTCATAATATTATATATAATTTTATATTGTAATGTTTTGTTCTTCAAAAAAGGCATTTTTTGTTAATTATTGTGGTCAAAAGAACTCATAAGGGTTATATTTCCAAAACGTAAACACAGCCTAAATCTCTGAGATTTTTGAACTCATACTACCAACTGTTGAACTATCAATACAACAAGCCTGGTTAATTCATATTACGAGAAATGTTCTTCATTTTAATTGTAGAAGAATAAAATTTTAAATGAAAATAAAAGAAAAACTGAAAAGAATTAATGGTGTATGACGTATTATTTTATAACAATTAATATTTTATAATCAACTTTGAACATTAGTGTTTACTTCAACTCCAGAAGAATAAGTTCACCGCACTTATGTTGGCACAACCCGTGCTATTTAAACGAGTTAACTAGGTCAGTGAACTCAAATAAGATAAAGTGAATAGATTAGATGAAACTCACAAATAATCATTAATACGAACTTTTAATATCGCAAGTAATTAAAAAATAAAAATAAAAGAAAGTTAGAACATCCTAAATATATACCAGTAAGCATGGCATAATTCTAATTATTTTAGTAAACTGACCAACCTATTTAATTTATAATTAATCTGAGTGAATCGTATTACCCAATCGGAGAAGAAGTAACCAGAAAATCATTTAATAAATAAACCATTAATTAACCAAACCATTATCAGTAAGTAAAGACAATTACAACACAATAAATATATTTGTAATCATTATTACAAATTGGCGCCCAAGTCATCAGTGACTTTAACCAGGTAATCCCAAGTTTTATTATATAAAGTCAGTAATATTGCACCGAAGAAACTAGTGTTATAGATTTGGCTTGCAACGTGAGGCTTTTATTTAAGAATTAAGAACATAAATAAAATAATCTTAAAAAAAAATAATAAATAAATAACTCACGAATAATACAGGTGTTATAACATATAGGCCTACGTTTTATAAAGAAATGTAGGTTCGTATTATTACGACATCACAGAACAATCTACGTGTTTGTCGAATGTGCCAGAAGAATCTCGCTCTCATATGTGTGGCATACGTGACTGTAGACGCATTTGCGAGGGTCTTCTCGAGGCCGCCAGCCGCCCGGACTGAGTCAAGGCCGTAATTAATTACGTCGTACACTGGTGCTAAGACGCAATTAGGAATGTTCTCGTCTGTGAACGTGGGTATAAATACCAGGCGGCAGCGGCCTTATTATTCAGTATAGTGGCGATATATTTACATCGCGGTTCGAGAGTTATTCTCGGGCGATATTACGTTACGCGTCAAGTGGTTATTAGTAAAGTGTTGTGTTTTATAATCGGGCGGTATAATTGTAATATAATTGTGTTTAATTTTAGTGGACATTTTATTGCGTGTGAACAATTTTTATTTGATTTGTTGTAGAGACTGTGTTGTTAATTACGAACTGTTAACTATGGAAATTAAAGCTGGTGATTAGTGACTTAATTGGTGTCTTGTACTTATTTTGTTTTCCACTGTATACCTACTACGATCGAGTAGACCGTCGTAACAGTGGTGTCAGAACTGGGATAAAACGGTTAACAGTGGAAACAGTGGACACTTTATACAAGACGACTGTAACTCGTAATTAATCGATAAACATGGATACCAGTCAGATGATGGAAGCTTTCCAAACGCTGGTGTGGCAGACACAGGAAGAAGCAGAAAGACGACAAAAAGAAGAACGAAGACAAGAAAGAGAAGAAGCAGAAAAACGACAGGATGAGAAACGCAGACAAGAGGCGGAAGAGGCAGAGAAAAGACGCAGACAGGAGGCGGAAGAAGCAGAAAAACGACAAGATGAAAAACGTAAGGAAGAAGCAGATTAAACGGAAGTTCTCATTGAAGCTATGCAGAAACAGTTGCAAGAACACAGTACCGCAGAATTGGTCTCTTACGAGGTGAGTTTAATAAACAAGTTACTAAAATTTCAGAGGTACAAGAATAAATGACATTAAAAAGAGCTGAAGTAGAAAAATCTGTTTCGAGTGTTGAAGAATCGATGTCCACAAAAATATTTGACATAGAAGAAACCATGTCAAATAAAATATCTGCAGTAGAAATCTCAAAGGCAAACATAAGAGAACAGTTCCTGAAGTTACGACCAAAACAACTTTGTGAACAGACTGTACCAATGATAAAGACAGAGAAAGACACAGAAAGTAAGTCAATAGAGAAGGTCACCTCGCCTGCGGTTGGGACAGTTCATGTCAATGACCCATCCTTTGATGGAAGCACGCACTGGCGTTAATTGTAAACCAGCTTTCTTGTCAAATAAATTTTAAAATGTAGTAGTCATTTATTTAAAAAATATGAATTCGGATAAAAAGTTGAAATTAATATAAGTTTTGAATATGATCCTACCGTTTCTACATGATACAGTGCTGTAACTTATAAAGATCCTTGTAAAGTTGTATACAAGTAGAACACGGTAATTGCAAATAGATTTCTTACGTAAAAAATAAGTGAGGTTAACAAGCGTTCATTTTGCACATTATGAAAGTGATTCTCCGCAGCTATGTTGTCTTTGAGTAAATTATTTGTTTATCCTTGATAAATGCTCGTTTCCAAACGATAGTTAAAAAGACAACTATTAAAGCTAAATGGTTTTTAGCTAGCAATGACAATGCCTTCTCTCCATTATATTTAAACAAGTACGTGCGCAAATGCGCGCTTACACACACAGACACACACAGACACACACACACACACACACACACACACACACACACACACACACACACACACACACACACACACACATACACACACACAGTGTTTTATAAATGTCAATTAACTTTATAAATATCCTTGGTTATATTTTTATTTACACCAGCATAAGACATACGTCTTTATAATAGTAAATTTCTTTCAAATAGGAAAAATCTTGAATACGCACAACGCACAGTGACTGCCATAGCAGTGGTGTGCATGTGTTACAAATTTCTGTATTCTAAACACATACATTTCATATAATGAGCTCGTTTTTTAAAATTTAATTTTAAAATACTTTATCACGTAATTGTCAGTAAATAGTTTTTAACAGTTTTGTTTTATTAGTGACTGGCGAAACTTAATACAATGTCGAGTTCCTCCAGCAACAAATAGGCTACTTGAAAGGTAGAAACATCTGCCAACCAACTTTCATTTCTTTAAAATTATTTCAGCAGGGGTAGTATTTTTCTATTAGAAAGCTCTGTTATTAATAGAAAAATAACACGTCCCAGTAGGTACACCGAATTAACTACTTTAAGTGCAATAAAATCGTTATGGACTGAGTAGTGGGTCATGTGAAAAGGGTAGCGAGTTAGAAATAGTAACAGGCATGCTGTAATTGATGTGTTTCCAGTAAATAAAAAACGTTTAATTGAGGAAAGTGTAAACTCTGTTGTTCTTCAATAACATCAGAAAATTTAATGGCATGCTACTATAGCAAGTCGGGTAGCAATACTTAAAGAGAGAGAGAGAGAGAGAGAGAGAGAGAGAGAGAGAGAGAGAGAGAGAGAGAGAGAGAGAGAGAGAGAGCGCCGTAGCCCGTGTGTGTAATATAGTGAGTAATAGAAAAGGTTTGAAAGGTTTCTAGTTACTTTTGCCTAACTCACGATTACCTAACTACGCAAAACTAGACTAATTTCTATTACTTTGTTTCAGAACATTCCTCTTACTGCTTTTATCAAGCTACGAAAAGCGGATTTAAATGTGTACTTAGTTATCTAACATTCCTGAATAATTAGCTGTGGTAAATTCAGTAATTTTCGTATCATTAAATGTCTGTCTTGGATACATCAAGGACATCAAGGTCGAACATTAAAGTAACACATGTCTTGCTTTTAAATATAGAGAGCTGAACTGTTTACTTATAATCAACTACCAAAATAACGTCGACTATTTTAACATAGTTCAACACTACAAATTTAAGCCCCAGTAATTTACTGTCGACTAAGGCGGCTGAGATTATGTACATGGGGTAATGAATTTATTGCCGTCATTGATACAAATAAACGACCTAATAATACCAGGAAATTCTACTGACGCTTGTTTGTTTACACAGGCTAAGTAAAAAGTAGTTTGTAATGCAGCGTGGTAATTCCAGCCTCACACTGAGCGGGAGAAAGACACCAAAGGTGTGGCTGGAATTACTTTTAAGTTCGTAAGTTTAATCTCGTTGTTAGGGGCAAACAAACGTCAAACTGGCAAAGAATGTCAGGAATTGTAAAACTCAGAACTTTTTTATTGTTTTCTTAGAATTTCCTGTTTCAACTCGTATGTATGATACTTATAAGTACACTTCTGGTATAACAGTAAACAAGAGAGAAACATAAAAACGCACGTTTTCAAATCGTAGCTGTAGTGTGATGCTTTTACAATGGTTATGGCGCCAGCTTTTTGCCAGATACCAAACAGTCTCAACTAATCTCTTGGACAGCTGTAAGTGCGTCAAGATTACATAACCAGTAGGAAGCGATACGAGCTTTACTAAGTCTTGACTGCAGTTCTAAAGCTCTAACATGTGAATTGCTTACTGCTTCTGTACAAATATTTGATTTATTACTTTTCAATTGTGAGTTATACATAGAATTATTAACAAACATTTATTCACATGTACCTAGTGAATAATACAGTAAATAAGTAAATTGTTTCTTACGACATTCCAGTCTAAGTACCATCTTGAAAATGTAATAAGGGCGCTGTATTGTTTACTCCGATTAGCGTTATTCCGACACAGCGCACACTTGACTTTCGTAATCCGAATTGACAGTAATTACACACATACGTATGCATCGTACTAACTATTTGAACTTACAATAACTGATAAGTTTAAATTACTAAGTTTATTACAAGCAAGGTACAGAGTTCCACACGCAACTCTACACTTTTCATGTAGCCTCATAAGAGGCTGTAGTCTATCATTATAGCATGTAAGAGCCTTATAGTAATATCATTATATGGTTTATTATCAGCACATACGAGTAGTAAGCTATCCTACTGAAACACATGCAGCAAGATTTTCAATTGATTATTCTATATGTAAAATCAAATAATATTAAATTTTTTCCGCCACTGTAATGCCTATTCTTACAAATATCATCAAACGTACCATTAGAAGGATGGTCTCTCCGGTTTTACATTAATGTTTATTTTACCGACACATTATTTATTTTAATTAAAACTTACAACAACTACAGATGTATTTTGTTATTATCTCTGCAAATAAATCCATCTCGTGGTTTGTTTAACCACTGTGAAATATTCGAGGTACACGGGGGTTTTTATTACTTTGATTGCTACGATTAGGACACGGTTATCACACTTACACACACCCGTTTGGAGGATACATACTGGGGCGCAGTTTTCTTGTTGGGACGATCGATTATTACCCAGCACGCACTCTCGCACGCACACGCATGTGACCTCCGCGCGTATAGACTCACACCGCGCCGCTTGAGCCTACATGTCACGCGTTGCAGTCTGCATCTTAGAGTCAGTACAAATGCGCGCGGTTTGCATTGACTCAGCGAGCATTCTCGTACGCACAAGCATGTGACGCTCGCGCCATGTCTGCATGATGCATGCCCGCGGGTTTCAGTCTGCATGATTTGCATTGACTATAGCACGCACTCTGGTACGGCGCGCGCGCGCTTTGCTCACACCACGGATACTAGAATATACGGTAGGGATCACGCGCAGCCTGGCTCGGCGCGAGGCTGAGCGGTGACGATGGGACCCACTCGATGCCGCTCTTCATTAACAGACAAGCGGGTCGCATGTACTTCGCATCCTTCAATACGATTTTTATTTAAATTAGGTAAAGATATTCCTGTTCAGTCCTCGTATTAATTTTGTCTACTATCTTAGCTTTCAAAATCTTTGTTTTATATAGTCTTACGGTGAATATAAATTACAAAAGGAACTTTTGTTTCCGTTTATAAATTACATTGATTTTTCCTTGTCATTAAATCCTATAACGTGATTTATAAAAGAATTAATAAAATTGCAAATAACATTATTATTATTTTTATTATTATTTGTTTAGAGGGGTCGACTTCCATTGGTCTTTTTCCCCTGGCAAATAACATTATTAAGCTGATGGCCGGTGGAATGCCGGTGAAAAGCCTCCGAAGGACGTCAACCTCTTCCACCATCTCGGAGGGCACTTTTTTTTAAGGATAAAAAGGCTCCCACAGGCTTAGGCCATCATAGACCTGTGGTACGGAAAAACCTGAATAGCTGTTTTGTGGTTTTAAAATTGAATTGCAGATGCAAAGAAGAAATCTAAGAACTATATCTGGTACATATATACATGAGAATATTTCTTTATTGTGACACAACTTTCTTCATTTTTTTCGTTTTCTTTCTTTCTTCGCTTTCATTACGCTTTGCTCCTTTCCACTTCTTTGATGAACGTTTGTTCAGTGATTTCATTCTTATGAAAGTCCTCGTCCGTAAAAAACATTTGACCATGAAATCGTCCATTTCTGGATATTTACTTTTGATTATATCTTGTAGGTTTCTGAAAACTTTGGGCTCTTTGTTAATTGAACATCCGTGGAACTTTTGAAACTCTTCTTCTATTTTAAAGACATTTTGCATGAATTCATCTGTTGGCTTCATCAACGACCCTCTTGAAATGTTCTGTAGCCAGTTCTTGCCGGCAAAGGAAATATCCTTTGTGAAACTTCCATAAACATTTCCTCTTTCTGGGTATTTTTTCCTCATCCTGTAAGCTATATAACCAGCAATCATTTCAAGTAGCTCTGGTTTTTCTGAGACACCACTGTCTTGGATATTTCTTTTTTCGTTTTCTTCTTGGAAGTGCCTGATGAGTCCATCGACTGCTGATGTTAATTCTTCGTCATCATCATCGCTGTACTCTCCTTCAACTTGTCCACATGAATTGCTCGTTCCGGGTTTCATTTCTTCTGAAAGTGAGAGGTCGGAAACTTGGTCTTCGGAACAATCAGCCAGAATGTCTGCACTTAAAGTTTCAATTTCCTTCTCAGTTAAGCAACTGCTACTCGTTATTAGCTTTCCTGCATTGCGGCTCAGAATCAAATGTTTAATCCTTTGCGATACAGTAATTGGTAGAGGATGATCATAAAATCGGCCGAGACCCCTGATTTGTGAGAAATAACTCTCAATAATGTCTTGGTTGCATCTTGATGCCATAACGTACGAATAACCTTCTGCTTTCAAATCAGTAAGCAATCCACGAAGACTATTTATGGACATCAGCAATCCTTTCTGAAATGGTAGAAGAATGTTTTCTGCTTGTTTCTCTCTTGTCTTTCTGGACGGTCTTCTGTTTTTCTTTCCAGATACAGAAGTTCTTTTCATTTGGAAATATTCGTCATTAGTTTCCCCGTCTTCCATTTCTTTGTCCTCCTTCCCTCTGTCTCTTTTTGCTATTACTTTCATGGAATGTATCAGTTTGTACAACTTGTCAAGGGCATCGTCCTGTTCTTTTAAACAAGTTCCATACGCACTTTTCAAGTTGTAAATGGCGTCAATTGGTATACGAGAATTCAAAACATCAAACCCATTGTTGACAATAATAGCAGCTTCTCCAACATGACTGAATTCTGGAAAATTGTGAATGAGGGCCTTACCGACAGTCAAAGACAGTAACTCGGCTGCTTTCCTTACATTCTGTCTCTCGGTCCCAGCCACAAGAAGGTGGTTCATTGTTAATTTATGGGCGTACTGCAGGTCTTGTCCGGTACTTTGAAGTTCAACAAGTTTAACAAATGGTTCTTTCGTGAAAAGCTTGCCTGATTCAAGCTCGTACCCTTCATCAAGCAAGTGGTTGCGTATTAACTTCAGTGCATGTGGCACATCACAAAAAACCCAAACTTTTCTGTTTTCTTCTGCTGGATTTTCTATAAATGACCTAGTCCATGATACTTGTAAATCAGACAACAATTTTCTGTTAGAAGACCCCATGTCACTTACAAAACCTCTGACTTTAAAATCTGTCTCCTCTATAACTTTAATAGTTTCAGTTAACAATTCTACAGAAACGGCCGTGTCAAAATTGTAGTATATAGGTTGCATCCACTTTCCAAGTAAAGGTCTAATCACCATGACCTGGACATTGTTGTGTGGTCCTCTAATTATTTCTTCCATGTGATCAAAACATAAATCGCTGTTGACTTTCATTTCATCGAAGCTGAGAATGACATCTGTTTCCAAGTTTGATAGAAGTGTTGCCTGTGTCTTTAAAATGGTAATGCTTAAATCAATGAATCCGGGGGGAACTGAAAACTGCCTTAGACGTCTTTTAATTGTCATTTCGCTGGGAAGGGGGTATTTCAATACATCCCTCACGAAACCCAAAGCTTTGTGGGAAATGCAACGTAATGTCGCGGCTTTAGCGATGTCATTTGGTGACCAGTTAGAACACCTTCCTTTTATTACAGCTTGCTGCTGACATTGTGAAAATGTGCCCTCTACTACTTTCTCTATTCTCTTTATTTTCAAAAGTTCTCCGTGAGCTGCAGATAGGCGCTCTTGTAAATCAGTTATTTGCTTTTTAAGTTTCTCGTTTTCTTCTTCAATACTTCTTAGCTTTTCCGTCAAACCAACGACATCACATTTACATTTTCGGAAGTTCTCTACCTCCATTTCATTCACAATTGTTGGGTTCTCCCCCACTTCGGTTTCTTTTGATGAGTCCTCTCCTATTTTGTTTCCGTCTGTCATGTCCGAGGAAGCCTCATTGTTTTTCGTTGATTGTTGTACAATTTCTAATACTTCTTTAAGTTTGTTCCGTTTTTTTACTCTTACCTGAAATAATACAGTACAGCAATAACATAATTGTTTTCTTTGGCACTAGTCATTATTTAAATTTGCACAAGAACTGTGTACGTGTTGTTATGTAAATATAAGTAAAAAATGAAATGTGCCACCGCGTAGGCCTTTACAGGCCCATAGCTGCCAAGACGACTGCTGCTCGGCTCAAGGCCTGCAGATGATGGGAGGTCATGTGGTCAGCACAACGCTTCCCTCACTCGCATTTCTTGGTTTCCTGACCGGTGCCCCAATTTTCCTCACGACGCTGGGTCAACGCCGTTCCAGACCTCCTGGCGTTTCTAAATTATTTATATTCACATTTCTTTGGAGGTTTTGAATATATAAAAAGAATAACGTTAAGTCGTTATATTTTACTCATATACATTATGTTAATTACTTTATTTCTTACGGTTTCTCACATTCCATACTCATTTCTCTATCACGGAATTAAGTGAAGTAAAAGTATAACTGTAATAAGATCAACGTAAATCGTTTGTGTGATTTGCTTTAAACACTATTAACGATCTATATTGCATATTAAAACACCTGGATCTTAAATCTAGTTAATTAATTAAAATTAAGTAATTAATATAATTAAATTAACTAAGTTAATAATAATTTTTAAAACAGGATTTTCCAAAACAGGCGTCTACCCATTTAATCCGGCTTCAGTGTCAAATGAAGCTTTTGCTCCCAGCATAATTAGGTCTACCGACGTAGAGACTCCTATAGGACATCAGACCCAGGATGAACCATCGAATAGGGCACCAGAAGACACTTTACCCCTACCGTTGCCTACCCCATCGCCTGAGAGACGTCGGCGTGCAATTGCTGATGTGCTGAAAGCCCCTACGTTTGATGCGACAAGGAAAAAGAGAACAGTCAAACGCAATATTGACTTTACAGCAAAGTGTCTAACTCCGCCAGACCACTCAACTAGGCCTAGGCCTACTCCTTCACCAAACCAATCGACATTGTCACCTTCCTCACCAGAAGCTGGACCTTGCACATCAAGGTCCAGCATTGATAATGAAGACTGGGTTTGTGGAGTCTGCAAAGGCTCATACAGCGCTGATGTCAAAAAAATAAATGGAGCAAATTGGATTTCTTGTTCATTCTGTGCGACACCGTATCATGAAAACTGCCAAGCAGCAGAAACTGACATGGACATTTTCATGTGTGATAGGTGTGCAAATTTAAATGACAGTGACAGTGATGATGAATAAATACAATTCGTGACTGTTTAAATGTTTTCTTTTGTACGCGTATATGTAATAAATTAAGATGGCTACAATTATAAGTATTAATTTAAAAAATTTTTTTATTTTATAAA
Source organism: Magicicada septendecula (assembly GCA_034769895.1). Taxonomy (NCBI): domain Eukaryota; kingdom Metazoa; phylum Arthropoda; class Insecta; order Hemiptera; family Cicadidae; genus Magicicada; species Magicicada septendecula. The sequence goes on from CM068374.1 coordinate 158,107,078, forward strand.
TATTTTATTATAAAATTAAAACAATTTATGCAATAATATGACACAAAATTTACTTATTATGCCTACAGTTGTATTGTTAATTAAATTATACTTCATAAACATGATATTCATTTGTGTTTATACGAGATATCAAGTATCACGGAATTAAAGCGATAGTGTCACGGAATTAGGTATAGTATCACGGAATTAAGTGACATGCAGATGCTAACTTTATAATTTTTTTCACAGAAACTAATAAAATTATGGATCATTATTTCATATACACTCTAATTACATAGTTCTAACAAGACTCCGCACTCATTAAAATTATTTTTAATCAACAGATTTTGTAACTGTAAGCTAATATTCTTATTATCACGGAATTAGATGAGCTTACCCTAGTGCTTAAATGTTATGGTAAAATGATAACATTTTATAGCATTAAATATTACTGAAAGCATGGTTTAATTGAATGTTAGGCCTAAATAGTTCAGTTAAGTATTTTTCTTAAAACATTACAAAATTTAAAAAGAATGCAATATTGTAGGATTGTAACATACCTCACGGACTTTGCCGTTGATTTTTTCCTTACAAGCAACAACGCTGCTAACAGGTAAATTTAAATGTGGAACAGCATCTGGTTTCAGAACACGTTTAGCAGGAAGATTCAACAATTCACTTTTCAAATCTCGTAAGTAATCAGAGTCGTCAAAATGCTCTGAACACACACGGGCTTCATTAACAGAAAACGAATCTGCACGCTTACAAGCATGTATCCACTTCAATCTTAACTCCTTGTTTTTGGGAAACCTGTGGAATGTGAAACGTAACTCTTTTTGATGTCTGGTATGGTGCGTACAGCCGGCTATAGCACAACAAACCATTCTTGGTTCAGTGAACCAGAGAACTCAAAATAAATATTATCCACCTGATTAACAACACGCACTACAATACACAGAAATGGAGAAACAGCATGCCTGAACACAGCGGTGGGTCCCGCGCTACGTCAGTGGGCGGAGCTTGCTACTGCGCACCTCGCTGATGATCCCTACCGTATATTCTAGTATCCGTGGCTCACACGATGTATAGGCCTATAACTACACTACTAGAAATATATAGTTTCAAACAAAAAGAATAACGTAAGAGAATATTAAGTATGATTTTTGTAAGTAAATTTTTAGAGCAAAACAAAAAAATTATAAAAATCAAGAAATTGAGATATCTTTATAATTGTAGGAGCATTTATGTGTAACATACAAAATTATCTATATTACTGTGCACTTATCTGCACACTAAAATCTCAGACTTCTATCTTCCCCATTTTTTAAGATAATGGTTCTCAAAATTGATGGATTTTGAGCGAGCATGGTAAGCATAGGCGGTTAAGAGTGCCCTCAAGTTATATTAATAATTTTCATTTAAGACTTAAAAAATATGTCAGGATTTGTGAAACTCAGAACAATTTTTATTGTCTTCACATGTACACCATTGTGTTTCTTAGAATTCTCTGTTTTAACTTATGTATGGTACTTGTAACGTCCACTTCTGGTATAGCAGTTAACAAGAGAGAAAAATAAAAACCCACGTTTTCGAAGCGAAGCTGTAGTGTGGTGCTTTTACAATGGTTACGGTGCCAGCTTTTTGTCATAAGTATACCCAATGGTTTCAACTAACCTTTGGGACAGCAGTAAGTGCGTCACGATTACACAACAAATAGGAACCGATACGAGCTATACTAAATATTGACTGCAGTTCTAAAACCCCTATAAAGCAATTGCTTACTGTTTCTGTACAAATATTTCATTTATGACTTTTAGGTGTCTGTTTTACATATAATCATTACTAAAAAGTTATTAACCACTACCTTGTGAATACTACAGTAACTAAGCTAATTGTATGTCACGATTTTAACTACATTCCTGTCTAAGTACCATTTTAAAAATATAATAAGGGCGCTTTATTGTTTATTCCGATTAACGTTATTCTGACACACGCACACACACGCGCGCACACACACACACGCACACACACTTGACATTCGTAATCCGATCTGACAGTAATTACTTAAAATACTTATGTATCGCACTAAATCTTTGCACTTACAAAACTTATTTATAATTTTAAATTACGAAGTTCCACGTGCAACACTACACTTTTCATGTAGCCTCATAAGAAGCTATATCATTGTATCATATAAGAACCTCATAATAATATCATTATGTGGTTTATTATCAGCACATTCGAGTAGTCTCCTACTAAAACACATGGAGTAGGATTTTCTTAACATACTTCTGTATCGCACTAAATCTTTGCACTTACAAAACTTATTTATAATTTTTAATTACGAAGTTCCACGTTCAACACTACACTTTTCATGTAGCCTCATAAGAAGCTATATCATTGTATCATATAAGAACCTCATAATAATATCATTATATGGTTTATTATCAGCACATTCGCGTAGTCTCATACTAAAACACATGCAGTAGCATTTTCAATTTGTAAAATCAAATAATATGAAATTTCTTCCGCCACTGTGATTTCCATTCTTACAAATCTCATCAAACATCCCATTAGAATGATGGCCTCTCCGGTTTTATATTATTTCTTATTTTACCAACACAAAATGTAATCTAACATATCTTTATGTCTGAATCAGCATATATCAAAATGTATCAACGATCTCGTATCAGGTATGAAGCTGTATACCCCTTATACACACACTTGGATGTGTGCGTCTGTCGCTAAATTACTGGTTCATACTATTAATTTCTAGTAGAACTGTACATATAAATTGTTGACTTGAAATTTTTAAAATAGCAGACCTGTGTGAATCTTATTCTGAATTTAATATTTACAAATAACTTAGATTTCAGTTCTGCTGACAACCAGGTTCGCGAATTCCCGTCGTCCTCAATTGCGAGATGTGAACTTTCCACAAATTATATGTAATCGCCTCTAGTATGCGCTTTACGTACATTGGAAATCTTGTTCGATGAACATGATTATATGTACCGGTACTATTTATGTACTATTAATATATGTTGTAATTATCAATTGTTTTAATATTAATATTATTAATTTTAACTGTTTTAATATCTGAGCTAATATTAAATGCACTATGTTAATACTTACGGAAATAATTTTAGATAATACTAAGTTCAAACACACATTCGTGCAAGATAATTGTACTATATATATATATATATATATATATATATATATATATATATATAAGTAGATAGGCATACATAAACACACACACACACACACACACTTTGGAAGTAAATATGCTAATATTAGGGCACATTTCTTGATTTCATGTCAGATAGAATCACGTAGATAGAATCTCATAAAGCATAATTTTTGTTGCGTACAAATCAAAATCGTAGATATACGTGATTCGAACACGCTACATTGAAATTTTTTTTGAAATTATTTTGAGAATTTTATAAAAAGACAACATCTATACCTTTCTACAAAACGTTCAAAACTATACTTTATGCATTTACTTTTATCTAAAATTTTGGGTAATAAATCTTGATTTTACAAAAGTGCAAAAACGGAAGTACCATGTTCTTTTCCAAACTATTGAGAAAGAGCGTACGTAAGTTTTCTAAGTAGGCTAGTGGAGAACATTTTATTTAGGTACTTTTTAAATTACGCCTATAAAAACACAGTACATTGAGAATAGTAGTCATAAACAGTCAGATATAATATCATACCTACGAGTAGACGCGCACATGCTTTGTAATGATAAAGCCGAGGAAAACATTGATTCATATCACATCTTCAACTACTGGAAATTAGACAACCCTTAGTAATTGAAACGAGGTTACAGAATAAAATCTTATTTTTGAGCAGGTATTTTTATCAATAATTTCAAATTAAAAGTTTAATCTACATATGTTAGCTGTACGCAATTACACATGTCTGTATACACGTATACATAGTGTGCATGTGTTTTTGTGTAGTTATATATTATCATATATTGAAAATAAAAAGTATATAAATTAATAATCATCATTATGATAGGCCTATATGAGAAAATTTCCCCTTGAAGAATTCCAATCTTTCATTTTTCAAGCAACTTTTATCAACTTACACTATCAAATTACTTAAACAAGCAGTATCCATCTTGGAAAGTGTCACAGTCAGACACGAGTGTTACAGTCATGGCTGCAACCGAGTGAAGTGCGAGTCAATAGTGGATAATGAAATTGTAAATCAGAAACTGGATGTCAACTATCTATTGCTGACATAAAAAGCTATGGTCCAGTAGGAAAAGAATCAATCTTCTAAATCAGGATGCACACAGTGATTGAATTTTAACCTAAAGTTTTTAATAATTGTGAAAATAATAACATAATAAAGTATAGCCAGAGCTGTCGAGAGAAATACCAGACGCCATAAGAAGCAGGAGACAAATAAAAGTTGTTGAAATTAAGAAGTTGAGAAGAATAGACGTGCAAAATCTGAGAATCGTATAAAACGGCAGATGTAGTGAACTGAATACAGGATATGGGATAACGCTGTTGGAACAAAGTAATCGTCCAACAAGAAAAAGGTAATTGGCAAAAATGTTATAGAAAAGTAAACGAATAAGAATGAAATAATGAGATTTGATTCAGTAACAGTGTTAGGTGGAATTAAAACTTAATGGTAAAGGATCTCATAAACTAAAAGAAGAAGAAGGAAAAACGACCCGTAATTAAGGCGCTTCTTAGTCTCGCACTATTAAACAAACAGCCTGCTGATTCCACAAGTAACCGTTTTCCACTCCTCTCGACACACTACAAGAGCAAATTCCAAAAACTCGGGTAGAATGTTTAAGAGTCTCAAAGAACCTAAGAAAGTATATAACCGAAAAACCTGAGTCGCCTGGAAAATATAATTATATATGGTAACTTTCTCGTCTCCTTTCAGAATATTGGGTACGTGAAGGAGAATCTTCAATTTTTTGTAGATGATCGTAAATTCCAGTTTTACATTTCATTTCTTCATAACCCTGTAACAACACGTTAGCAATACTCATACCAAGTCCCTAGTTTTATGAGCTGATATGTTCGTAAAATTATAAAAGTAAGGTATAAAATACCCTACATGAAACTTTATAGCTGATTTTTTTTTTATGTTCGAGTGGCATTGCTTTTAATACTCATCAGATAAGAGAACTCTTGTGGTGAGTTTATTGAACGACAAACGAGAGAGAAGAGAGACGTATTTTTGATTTAACATTTGGGAGACCGTACACCTAATGCTATTTAAATTAGCTACTACACTCAGATTGTGCATTATCTTTGGCGTAAGTTGTTGCAGCATCCAGATCACAATTGCGATTTCTACCAACAAACAAAACCACATCTAATCTGACTATAATATGACCTCATAGTCCTGTACCCTAATATCAAAAGAACAAAACGGCTTCAGGAAGGGGAGATTATGCATAGATGCTATCTTTATACTTTTAAATTAATAATTGAAAAGATAAGTGAATTCTACTTGGAGACGTATCTAGCATTCATAGATGTGTCGAAAGCTTTTATAATGTGGAACGTTCGCTACTCTGGAGTATAATGGAGCGAAGGGGTTCCCATTCGCAATTAATTAAAGTTCTTAGGAGCTTATAGTGCAAGACAGCGGTTGTCGCGGACTTGAATGGCAAATTATCAGAAGATATTCCTACAAAGAAAGGTGTGAGACAAGGGTACCATATTTCACCGACACTTTATAATATCTACATGGACGACATATTTCGGCAATGGACAGCTAAAGTTGACTCGGGAATATCACTTCAGCAAAATATTTATGTGAATACATTGATTTATGCAGATCACATGGTAATGATACAGAAAACAGAAGACCAGTTACAGTGGGCGATATTTGCGTCCAATAGCATCATACAAGACTGTGGGCTACAGACCTTTGCTACAAAATCTAAAACGATGGCATTTCATAGGTACCTGCAAAATAAAACACGAAAGGATACCCGAATGAAATTTTATAAAACTGTGGCTGTCCCCACATTCCTGTATGCTAGTGACACGTGGACTCTTGGTAAAAGACACGTGCAGAGGATTCAGGCAGCCAAAACTGAAATTTCTAAGACGGTCCAACTTTTAGATCGAGAAGGAACGAAGATATTAGACGCAATTTAAACATTGTACCATTGCACCAGAACATTGAAGATCACAGAAGGAGATGGTGTAAACACTTAAATCTCATGCGTGATATCCGTCTACCTATGGCTGCCTTAGTTTATCACCCTACTGGGAAGAGAGATGTTGGTGGACCGAGGAGGAGATGGGTTCCGGAACAGTTTTAAGGCTTAGTACTTGGAGTGGTGATGATGTGTCCTGTACTCTCGATGTTTTTTCCACTGCTTTCTTGTAATATCAAATATGCTGGAATATCAAGATACAGCTGCTAAAAACAATAAAACAAAAAATAAGGTAATAATAATTTTTACGCTTAAAGTAAGAAGCGTAAGTAATCCTATGATATCCCCGCATTCATTTCCTGCTATAACTTAACGAAGTTCGTTTGAAAGATGTATTTTTGGCTTTGCAGGACTGTTAAAGTTAATCTCTCCCAAACTACAAATTGTCCATATTGCTTAAACGAACTCTGAATTGTGTGCAAAGCTCAGCCAAAAGAATTGAAAAATTGATTATTAGTTTAGCTTGTTCGTTAATTACTTGATTGATTTTACTTTTACTTATTAACCTTTCATGTTTTGTCAATATCTTTAGTTGTTAACTATTTACTGGGTGAACTGCACATTCATTTTTTAACATATAGTTTCATTACAGCTTGCATTATCAAAAACTTTTACATCCTATTGGTAATCTTCTATATCACTATTCCAATAACATTTCGACAATTTTGTCATTTTCTTTACTTCTGTTACAAGACGGAATCTGAACTCTTACTAAAATATTCACAAAATAGCTTTTAATTTTTTATTAAATCTCATAAATATACTAATAATTTTTTCTCTTGGTTCTGTAAATTGTCATGTGTACCTGTTTGTACCTGTTTGACCACAAAAGTGTATTACTACATTCTATCTTTTCAAATATCGATAACTCGGGCACATTTTTTCCGCTTTTACTTAAGCTTCTTGACGTCGTAAATCAGCTGTCCATATTAGTCATACATTTGAACAGGAAACTTATTATTACTTTTAAAAGGTCATCCAATCAGTTGTTAAATGTATTCTTCTTAGAACAACTAAATCATCAGACGACTCACTTATCATCTTGATACAAGAATTAGGAAACGAGTATATATTAAAACGTGGCAGTTTATGAAGGTAAGACATTGCAAGTTGATAGCAATTGTGGTGAACTACACATAATTGTGAATACGTTTTATAATATGGCTAAACAAATTAAACAGTCTTCACTTTGTTCAAGTGTCAACTATCAATCTTAAGTTTACTTGCTAGTAGCCGGGCAAAGCTCAAGTTACAGGTTTCGCTAAGTTACAGAATAGCGACATCATACATCAGATTACTATCATCAAAATTCTGGGTTCCTGACGCTCCGTACTTTGAGCGTTAATATTGTAACGTTACCAAATATGGTAGTTACATAATATAAACTAATATAACGTCAAATAAGAGAAAAGCATGGAAGTATGTCTAGATAAATAAACCTAAGTGTATAAAAGTGTGTATCTACAAATATATTTAATATAAAAATCCAACGATAAAGAAGATAATATTAACATAGCAACATCAAATACAAAGTGAAGAAAGAAAATGCCATGAGCCAAAACAAAATATCAGTAACCAGACCTAATAGGATCCAACAGTGAGGGGAACCGACAAAATAAGGACCAACAAACTCCAACAGCGAGGGAAATAAATAGAGATAGTGACTACAACGAAAATATTGAAGAAGAAGAAAGAAGAAGGACAAGGAAGCATACCATGAAGAGAGCAGAAGATGGATGGATCATGCAAGGACTCAACATAAACCACGTGTACTAAAGACTATATAAGAGACCAAAAGAAGTGATGATTACAAATATGAAAAGAAAACCAGTGTTTAACATTTAAGGAACCACAAACAATTGCAGTGAGTACTTGATATATATGTGAAACCTGTGAAAAGTTAACTAATTTCAACTGAATAAACCACACAAACAATCCCAGTGCTGAAGTTTATAGTGTAAGAAAATATGTTAATTTCATAATGAAACAGCAAGAATTAAAATAGTCAAATAAACACAGACAATGAGTGTGACTAATTTAATAAAGGTTGTGATCAATGCAGATAATCATAAGACCACCAGAATAGAATAAAATAGAACAATTATGTTATTGTTAATAGAGAACTGACAACAAATAAAAAAACCTTTGTTATGTATCAAACAAAGTGACAGGAATTGAATTCAACCAATGACCAGAAAAATATTGTTATTAATACAAAAAGATTTGTGTTATTGTTTAAGAAGGAGTTGTATAAACATGTGTAACAAAATAATTAAAATATTATAGTAAGATACCATACTGAAGTCATGTTAGTAGTAGAGAAATACTGCATTAAAACATGTGGTACATTGTTACATAACCCCATAGGGAAGACACCTATGAAACAGAAAATCATACATGTTAATATATGATCATCAACTATGATATCAATCAAGAATTTGTTATAAATAATAATAAATCCTAAGAGACAATGTATTATATTGCAGCACAATGCAAATAAAACAAAGCAAATATGATGACACAGAGATAGTAGAGATGGAACAAGTATGACAATTTAGTTAGACAAAATACAATATCAAAACAAATACCAATGTTAATAAAAGTATTACCAGTAGTGAGATAAATATCTGGTACTACCTTGAGAACAGATTCTGAACATAATAATGACAGTATTCTAACCAAAATATTGTAAACTAACTAACTATGTACATATAACCAGAAGTAAGCTGAACCATTGTATAACCAACTGTATAACCAAAAATGCTGTATCAAAGATTGAACACAGATAATTAAGGTTGTTACCAGTAGTAAGAGGAAATCCCAATGCTACTTTGAGAACAGACTATGATCATAAAAACAGTCATTTTATATACAAATAATTAAAAACCAAATGACTATAGTGAAAGAACCCAGATGTAAACAAACCATGAGGAGCAAGTTATTTATGAAAAATATAACATGTAAACTTGTTTAAAAGTAAATGAAAACATTATCAAGAGTTAGAATAATGTCTAATACTACTTTGGAAACCCAAACCAAGGGTAACAATAACAACTTAGTTATTGTATTAACAAAAATAAATGACTACTATGATATGACACAACATAAACAGACCCATTACTGAAAAATTGAAGGGTTCTGAACTAGCCAAAAGCTAACCATTATGTATAATGAATTAGGTACAATGTGTGTACACTAATTACAAATAATACATGATATCATTTATATAGAAAAAAACAAAAATAAGGTAACAATTGTATAAGAGAGGTAGGAGGGGACTAAAACAATGTAAATAGTAGTTTAAACACAGTCATGTACAAATATTCTAGTGTAAAATTATGTAAATAGACATTACTAATATTATTAGATCGCAATATTACTGTTTTAAATAAGAAAAATTAGTTTTAAGCACATTTATGAAAAATCAAATATGGACGCCTAATGACGCCATTGCGAGATATTGTTTAGGGAACAACTATTCCCAAATTTTGAATCAAACTAATTGAGATATGGACTCAGAGCGTTTATTTAAAAAGTGTTTTAATATAAATAAGTGAAATTTGGTGTAATAGACTTATAAACATAAGATACACCACAAATAATTAATAAAATCGTTATAGTGATAGAAGTGATGGACGGAAAATAATCATTCTTAGACTTAAATTAAAGCGTAGGATGTCCGCAATTCACTGACATCAACCATTTAACGATAGGACATGGATTAAGAAAGTTATTGTAATTTTAAACTTTTCAATTAAATTTTTGTACCAGTGCTGACGTCACAAAGCCTCAACCTCAAAATCGAATTTGTTAAAAAATTAAATGTTTTAAGAAAACAAAGGCTTTTGGGTCAGAGAGTATAATTTTTTCAACCAATAGAATGAATGAACCTTAGCCAGACGAGCAGGAGACGCTTAGAGGAAACATCACAGTTCACGATCAGTCTTTCGACGGAGAGGCCACGCCACTCGCCAACATGAAAAAGTTTTAATTTTGAATTTGTGCGCGGCATTGACATTAAGTAAATCAACATACATAACCTTAACACTACACCAATATTTACGAGTGAAAGGTGCGGAGTTATTTATTTAAACAAGTACGATTAGTGTATAATGTCAATCGTACTTGCGAGTGTTGTGAAAGATAAAAAACAGGGAGTAAAATTTTTTTATTTAAATAATATTGAAACAGAAATAATAATTTCTTAAACAACTAATTTTGACACTACGCAAGTCAGAAAAGGCGAAGTATCAAAAACCATGATTGAATTATCAGAATTAAAAGAAATATTAATTCACAATTATTAAAATATTGGAAAAAATATTTTAATTATTTATCATTATTAAAAAATTATGTTAGAAGCATTTACTACTAAATACGAGTAATTACAATAGTCACTAATTTGACTAAAATTGTTTTCTTGATTTCTCGATGTTTTAAAGTAAACATTATTAACTTTAATACGAAAGAATAAATGTAATCCTGATAATAACACATCAATATATTACGAATAATGTGTTTATATTTAGATTAAGAAATAATAAATATTAAGAAATAGTTAACCATTATAACAATACCCATTATAACATAACCTTAGAATCGTAACGGTAACTTGCCAGTTTCACTGTTACCGGTCTGTTCTCAAGTAAAATCCAAACCAGATGGAAATAATAAGAGTTTTTTTAATAAATTTTTCTCTTGCAAATAGATAATTCTCAAAGCGAATTATTAAAATAAAGTGATACATTTTAACTGTACAAGCCAACGAGCTTGATAATTGTCAGACTATTACTAAAAGTTGCGTGCGCATTCCCGCGTACGATAGTACCATAACTATCAGATATATGGTATTAATTTTCGATTTTTATATTTGTTTGTTAATTATTAATAATTGTTCATTTTATATCTTTATTAATATTACATCTTGTATCTGGTATCATGTTACCTAAAAGAACCTTACGAATATGGTAATTCACTGATACAAGAGAACATAACCTCTTGAAATTAACTTATTGTACAAATAATAGGTTTACAAGCCTTGAAGCTGAATAGAGTCTTATTTTGAATTTTTATTTGTAATTATTATCTAAAAGGTTGTTAGCCATTGATTGTTCATTGTTCAAAGATTTTATAATATCTCGAATTGTTAATAAACCTCCACATTTATTACCAGTGAAAAAGAGTATCATTTCAATTCTAAATTAGTTCATTTATTTTTAATCAGTTCTACCAAAGGTGGCGGAAGAGTTTAAATAGATCTAATAATTCAGAGTATTATTTAGATATTATTTCATTTATATTGTGTGTGATAACTATATTGAATATTCAACCTGAATATTTATCTGTATGTAAAGTGTATGTATTTCAGCGGAACCGTCACTGAACAGGACTGAAATATCCACGTGTGGTAAGTGAGGGAGGTATATAACAGAGTGCGCGAAACATTTTAAATCAAAAAAGTGGACTATTAATACGCACCCATTAAACAATACAATCACACTAATAACCATAATAGTTACAATTACGACATTTTGTATAAAACAACATTACCGTAGATACCAGTGCGTATCTGCACTCACACTATTACACCACCATAAACATAAATACTTGTACTATATTAAATTTGTTCCTTTACAATATGAATAAGAAAATATTATAGTATTGCAATAAAAAACCTCTAATGCCATCGAGTATTATATAATAATAAACAAGTTCACGAAAGCTAGAACAAGCTATATGTTTACGAATCCATTAAACAATTATTTACAGGACAACAGTATCAGTCTGAATATCTGAATATCATTCCCTGTGACAAGTGGAATTATTCATAACGAATCAATCATGTTACAGCTGGCTATATTAACACTGGAGAAGCGTTTACAAAACTTAATCGTTGAAGGCAACAGAAAAAACTATATCTACGTGCATAGATTTTTAAGAAAATTTGCAGCCGCTTATATAGCAAATTTGAATAATGATTAATAGAGACCACCTTTAATTTCATTTTATACGTTTCATACATGGCAGACATTGTTGCGTGAAAGGCTACAAGAGAGAATCAAACACAATAGGAGTGTATTTTTACGACGGCCTCACGGATCGTTGTGTTATACAGTGGAAACAGAATAGCCGACACCAAATGGAGTCGCTAACTACAAACTTTCATTAGACATGAAGAACAGATAGAAATCAACAAATGCATTCTTATACAATTAATCAAGTTAACCTTTTCCAGTAAACAACAATAAATGTCATCTTACTACAGTTTTGCACTAATTAGCACAATAATCAATTCTCATTAAACCGCCACAACAACTTCCAACCGCAGTCTAGTATCGTCTTCACATCTAAACTCAAACTGGCCGCTTTAAAATCTAGTATTTATGTTCCGCCCAGCTTAGACTGTGGTGACATAAAGAGCCTGAATGTAGTTCGAACAGTCGAGTAACGTTTGAAAGAGGCATCTCTCGTAACCTAGAAGTTTACGAAATTCTGCCGCGCAAACATACTCGCAAGGCGTCACAGGCACTCAGCGATGCGGTACTATCTATTTCCTCTGCTTGGCACTGCCCCCTTGTTAAGTCTGTTCGTACAGAACTGGCACACCGTCTTTAAAAATATTTAATAACATCATTGATTCTCTTTTTCACAGTGTAAGGGTCTACCCAGTCACTTAAGTTCTCGTCAACAACATTTTGCGTAACGTCCTCTTAAGCGACCTTCCCCCCGGACGCTTCCTTTAACTCAGGAAGACGCAAAAGTTTTTGCTGAACGATAACATTAGCTTTTCTAACCACCTCTTCTGCCGCCATACAAATTGGTCTTTCATCTACTAGTTCTTCTTCCGTTTCCGTATCCAACCTTAAGGGTTCCTCTTTACCACACCTGTTGACCCCTTTTTCGGTCACGTCACTTGCTTGATCGAATGGCTAGCCGATCCTATCATTTCAACCATGGAAAGTTTTATCTCTTCTTGCACAACTCTAAGGATGTTTTCTCTTATGTCCACAACAAACCCGTATGTATCGATAAAGTTCGTGTCAAGAATCACTTCGTCCCCAATGTCTGCAACAAACCCGTAGGTATCGATAAAGTTCGTGTCAAGAACCACTTCGTCCGCAATGTCCACAACAAACCCGTAGGTATCGATAAAGTTCGTGTCAAGAATTACTTCTTCTGCAATGTCTGCAACAAACACGTAGGTATCGATAAAGTTCGTGTCAAGAAACACTTCGTCCGCAATGTCTGCAACAAAAATTTGGTGCCTAAACTAAGGAGGCTTGGGACTACACGTACGTCTACTTTTCGTAGCACTTTGACGTCACAGTCTGAATGGTACAAGAGATAAACTGAAGATGCAACTCAGTTTAGATAAACTAAAGTCACACCTCAAGAAAAGCCTTCACTAAGTACGGTTATAATGATATGCTTTTTTATTTTAAATGTTGGTCGGGACAAAAAACATCCTTTATAACTGCAAAGGACACAGTTAAAAATGAACAAGTAAGGAAGAATGTAGGAGCGCAGCAGATGTTGAAATACATATACCATAGTCTGTTGCGATATTGGGATAATTTACAAACAACTGAAAAATACCTAGCAGGCGATGAGAATCTAGAGGCCAAGTATGAATAAAGAGAAGGAGGAGAAAATTAGTAAAAATGTGGAAAAACACAGTAGGTAAAATTATAAAGGGAAGAGTTTCCTCTTTAAAGAAATATGCAATGGAAACGAAGATAATGATAAACGAGTTTTTGAGGAAACAGTATAAAACTGAATGCGAAACTAACAGCTGATAAATCACTCTGTCAGCTGTGGCGTGCCTTGGGTGAAACTCTTCAATGAGGTCGCATTCCGCAAAAGTCTAGACAGAGATACACATGGCAGTAAGCAGTTTTCCACTAAAAATAAAACTGTTTTCAACGTTGCTTTGAATAACATGAGAATATAATAACATAATACAGACTATTTCCACTTAAACATAATTTTTTAAGAAATTTAAATTCTAAATTTAAGAAGCGTGAATTCTAATGTACGTCAATAAGAACGATGAAACGAGACATATTTACTTACTTAAGACTTAGTCTTCTCTATTTACGTATGTATTCTGTCTTTCAATGCTGAAAATAATACAGTTTTTAATTATCAATACTCATTATAATTTGTAGCGATGGTAGTGACTAATCTTTGTGGACAAAATTGTATCTGCTTAACATAAAGCAAGACTCCACCAAAGCTAAAATAGTTAAGCGTTTCACAACGATAATCGGAAGAGAAAAATTAGAAGGGGGGAAAGATATTGGCGAAAAATAAGAAGCAGGAGAGAAACTATATGTTTAGTCCATTCCAATCTATCAGGATATTAGAGGTTCGTATTAATTAGTAATGGAGGTGTCTGCGCCCTAATAGAACGCAGAATGAAATTGACTGCATGTAATAGAATACGTTTATGAATGAACACACTCTCGGATGAAATAAAGTTTCTAAACACTAGAAAACTAGTTTCTTAAACCCAATAGAATTTTAAAACAAGTGATTTGCAAATAAACAAATATATAAATATTTCATTACAGTAACGCAGCCTACTAAGAAAAACTTTTGAATTACAAAACTTTTTTGTTACTGTCCTCCGTATGTTGAACACACTAAAGAAGAAACCTTAGCAGTTGATTATCACGTTGCTCTTGTGATTATTACCTTATCATTCTCGTTTTCCCTCATCACTGAGAGTAAAAGAAACTAATCGCCTATAACCAAAATTAAAGTATATGGAACATTCTCGTAACTTGTTGCGTCAGTAGTGATCTTCATTTGTGTAACTAATTGAGATAGTGTGTCATACATATTTTTTAATAATTACAGAATAAGCCAGTATGGGGTTTACACTTTAAGCAGTAAAATAATTAATAAAGAAAACGCATAAAATGTAACTCTGTTTTACACCACTTATTTAATTGGCTAGCATATACAGTAATGTATTATGACGTATTATGTAGAACGTTCCCTATATTATGTGTTATGTCGTACGCTCTCATATCCTCGCCATTTTCCTCCTCTTCAGTTTTTTGGTTCTATTCAGAATCTATTTTTTCAAATATATATATATTTTGGACTTAGAGCAATGGATACTGTACTAAGATACCATTATTTCCTTAATTATATCCCTCTCTCTTTATTTCACCTTTTCTGTGTAGTCATCTGGGTCTAATGTATTAGCATACAGTGTAGAAGAGGAGATTTATTGTATCCCTTATGGTACCAAATATACTACTCTTTTTTAGTGAACTATTTTAGGTTCGTATTTTGTCTGATGGAAGTATTTGTTCTTCGTTGACTCACAACGTTGACAACAGTGTGTAACCGAAGGCAATAGGACTAATTGTTTCTCGGAAAGAGAATCTTAACCAGGCAACGTACCTGGTTATATACCTATATACGTTGTACATAGATGTACAACGTGCATGCAGTTTAGATATTAAGAACAAGACATTGGAAAATGAATCAAATACAGGCTGTAGAGCAGTATACAAAAATTCTGCTTCATTACATTAGTAATAATCATATCCTTTGTTTACTTATCAACTTAGTGAAATAAACTAATTTTTACTAATATTCAATTAAATATGATATTTAAAATATACCTTATTTTAATCCGTCTTGCGATCTTGTAGTTTATTATTTCACTACATGTTTCGAAAATAAATTCCCATCATCAGGTAAAACTTCTTCTTCCTAGTATATAGGAGTCGTCGGCGAAATTATTAAAACACATACACACAGAAACGAATAAAACAAACACAACTGTTATAAATAACATAATTAAAAACCGTAAACACACAACTATCGAAGACAGTGCGCACTGCCCGACTGTCACATTTCAACTGGGCTTATTGCAAAGTTCACCGTTTATCTTCAATACGGTATCATACAACGTATTCGATTTAAACGAAAGCTGGTCGTTGAGCAAACATTCTTTATGGATTCTGGATGCTTTGTAAATTTCAAATTCTTCTAACACATCCATCAAACGACCTTTGTTGGTAATGTGCATGGGTACCATATTTTCCGCGAACCCAGTGTAATTGTGGTTTTCTGGTTTTCGTTTATTAAGTGTAATGCAAAATTAGACTTGGCTGATGTGATGCCATTTTTTGGTAAATTTTCTTTATATCTGTCAATAAATCTCCTCCCCGTTTGACCGATGCAAAACTTATCACAATCATCACATTGCAACCTATATATACCTGAGCAATTTTTAGTAATATGTTTATACGTTTCAGTTTTTATTCTTTCCAGTTATTTTAATTGTTACTATTTTCTAAAAATCTATTGACATTATATTCTTCCATTACTAAACAAGAAATTAATCTTGCCTTTCGTCCACCTTGCAAGATTAAAATATTAGGTTTTGCCGGTTCCATAGGATTCATCTGGTTTATGGGTCCCACCATTTTCGGGGCCACCAATCGGTTCCGTTAGGCTGCTGACACACGGGCCACTCTGTGGCGCCACTCAGTCGCGCCCCTCAGTCGCGTCCGGTTGTTTTGCATGGTTTTAAATTGTACCCTTGCACACGATCGACTGTGATACGCGACTGTGGCAGGCAGAAGCCAGTCCCCGCCACGAATGGCGACGTTTTGTGGCGTCGGTGCTGGCACACGGGCCACTTTCAGTCGCGCCACAGCAGTGTTCAGAGTAGTGTTGTGAAGCGTGTATTAACACTGTAATTTCTATAAAATTTTGGAGTTTTCTTACTATTTCTTTTTAAACTTTATAAGACTTTCTTGTTTCTAAAATCTATGTAAAAACTTTAACTATCATGTCGTATTTTGATTCTGATCGATTTATAATTGAAGTGGAACAGAGACCTGCAATTTGGGACCCGAGATGCAATGAATATTCAAACAAAATGGCAAAAGAGAGAGCATGGGAACAGCTCTGTTATATTTTTATATCAGGCTTCAGTGAAATGGACAGCCTGATGAAAAATAAATCAGGTATGTTTCTAATCAGTACTACAGTAAAGTATGTAATAAAAATTAGAATAGCAGTAATAATAATAAAGTAGGCCTACTGCACTAAACTAAAGTGTAAACTTCATAAAACAACTAAAGTCATAAATGTCTAAAGTTGGTAGACATTATATTGTGTAATTATATTATGACAGAAATGTAGGTATGTAATAGAATAGAAACAAAATACATAGGCTTATAGAAGATCTACGAAGTGCAGTATTTGACTAATGTCTAAGTTTTGTATAGTGCGAGAACTTGTGCAATCCGAAGAAAAACTTCGGTCCCATGGAATTCCGCTTTGAACAAGTTTTTCTTTATATATTTTTTCTATTATTAATAATAATAAAACTTTTCGAACAAGAATATATTTTTAATTATTTTTTTTTAATATAACACTGTTTCAATAGTATTTAACATACATCGTCAGATATACAAATTAAAAATTATTTAAATTAACAGTATTTAAACAGTGTTATATTGAAAAAATAATAAAAAATATATTCTTGTACGAAAAGTTTTATTATTATTAATAATAATATAAAAATAACACAAGAATAATTGAGTAATTATGAATGCAATAGTTCCTTTAATAACTTTTGTATTGTATGGAATGCACCATAAAAATTATCAGTCTCTGCAACAGTCGTATACATTTGCGTCTAGCCCGTATGGCTCCTACACGTGACCTGTTGAGTATCATAATTACAACACAAGAAAAAGAGCAATGACTTCTAAATTAATGTTTTATGCAAACACTATTTGAGAACATACTTATGAGCCAAAACAATCTTGCGAAACAATCTTTTATCGCTGAGCAAATGGAGAGTGGCGCGTCTCTGAAGCCAACCCATTCACACGAGCCACTAACTGAAGCGGCTGAGTGTCACCACAGAGTGACCCGTGTGTCAGCAGCCTTACTGTCAAAAAATGAGAAACTTCTTTGACGAGCGCGGTCAGTTATGACACAGTCGTAGAAAACCCGATCAGTTGCAAACGAGATGAAACTTTGAATCCGGCCAATTGCAACCAACAACGTCCTATTAGCTTTAGACACTTACTGCGGCTGTCAAAGGCATGTGAAGAGAAGAAATCTCACGCCTGGAATGGTAATGTATACGGCTTTTTCCAATGTTTATATTCTGTTTCGACCAATAAGCTTTCTCCGTGGATGTATTTATGTATTTACACCTTACATAGTGAACCCACATGTCACACTGGACCTCTGAGCTCACTTCGCTCTCGCCCTACACTGGCATCTAAATGACGGCCTTAAGCCGCCTAGCGATTTCCATGTGAGACATCACTCATGTGTCACAGATATCGAAGCATTGATCGCAATTTGACCCTTTAACTTGCCGTTTCTGCTCGCTCCACTCGTAGCTAAGATGATATCACATGTGGATCCACCACATGTCAAAACTTATCATCTATAAGTTCAATGTATATAAAAGAAACATTTCTACTAGTTGATACGGTCAGCTGCTACCAAGTGAAAAGCAGGGGGGCAATTCATCGGGTTAAAACAGGTAAAAACGTCATTTGGTCGCAAATGATGCTTACCGTCCTTGGCAGGCTTCTTGCTCCGTTACTATTTTAGCACTGAGTATAGGCCTAGCTCTAAACTGGTACTTCGTTTAGCTTTTCTAGAAAACCACGTCTCGGCATGAACGAATTTATTTCACTCAATAAAAAATAATTAATTTATAATTTTAATTAAAAAGTAGGGGTCAAAATTAAAGTTATCGTTATCGGAGATCAGAATTTATTGCATAGACTAAGAAGGGAAAATTACGTACGGTTCAGGTACGCATCATATTTACGCGGTTCAGAGATTGGTGTGTTTTAAAACAGCTGAGCGGTACTTCATACCCGACATGCTGCCGTGTGTTGGATGGCTATAATCAGTCACGCAGCGTAAAAAAATGGTTCTTGATCCGTCAGCAATAATCCCATGAGGCTCTTCACTCATCTCATCTTGCTACGAACATATTTTTTGTTGTCTCTGAGCCTACATAAAATGTGTATAATAACGAAAGTGTGTAACATGTTTGACAAAAATATTAATTAGAATTCAATCGTTAATATAAGCAAACAATTTAAATTCATTGACGTATTCAAGCTGTTATCAGTACTTTTTTAACGTTAGTTTATTTTAAAATGTTTCATTATAATATATTGGAACAGTACAACCATTTACGGCACTGTGCATTTACACAATAATTTAAATAAATAATAAAAAATAAATAAATATGGATTAATAAACAAGATTCAGATTGCAAGCTGGATCGTAGTTAAAAAGGGAACGCAGAATTCCTGCATGGACACGCATATCTGGCCCACCTGTCGCTAGCGTTGCGTACACGTGTATTTTGTTTGTGTGTGTGAAGCCTGTCCGTTCCTGAACTGTAACCAACCCTTTTCAAGTATTGATAGATTTTAAGTTTTATTTTAATTATAAGAAAAATATGTACGATATGGTAAAACAAAAGACACCAGAGGGTGTAGAAAATAAAGGTGAACGAAGGGTTAAAAGACCGTGACAAAGTGACAGAAAGTTGAATTACTATAAGTAAAAAGTGAATAGCTCTTTTTGTAATTACAAAAAAGAAGTGTAATTTACGTTATAACAAATAGAAAAAATAGTAAGTGTGTAAAAGTGTTTGTTCGTGTTGTATGTTGTCGGGCGTTACCTCCGCGCACTTTTTGTTACTTACCGATGACTGGATCCTCTGCGGTGATGTAGTCCTGTAACACAACTTAATACTATGTTTTTTGTGGGCGCCACTTGGAAACGTTGGTTCCAAGAAAGAAATGTGATTATTAAAAAAATTAAAATTTTTAAATCTTACTTCTATGAAACAATATAAACAAGTCAGTTTAGCTTGAAAAAATAAGGTAAGTTTAATGATTCTTCAAAAACAAATCGTCTGAAGGACTAACATTCATGAAAAAATTATAAAATTGCAGAGTTGCATAAAAATTCATAAGTTATTATTATTATTGACAATTTTATTTATCCAATCAAGTATCGGCTAGTATTTTCAATTTTTTACTCAGTTGAAAAGCATGAGTTTAATACGTGAAAAAATCTTTACTCTCAGGACGTGACTCCTTTGAACTACCAAGACATATCAATAAGATGCTTTACAAGGAAAATTAAGTGATTTGAAGGTGTGTGTGGCATGTGTAGTACAACTGTGTGACAAAATGTAACCAGGTAAAAAATGACTTTAATTTTGGTAACTCACGTTCCAATGGTTAATTAATCTCGCACTGGACACTCCTCTCGGGTAGTTTTTCAATCTCGCCTCTTCACGTGTGCACTGAATTTATTTTAAGTCAAAATTGCGATCATTTACAATTTCCGCACTTTTTGTGAAATTGTTTGGCAGTATATTTTCGTTCAAACCCCGCCGCTACAAATCAGCTGCTTCGCGTTGATTCCCAAATTGGCCGCCACAGCGCTGATTCCCATGTAGTCGAGAGAAAGACTTTGTGTGTGTATGTTTACGTTAAGGGAGTTATTGTCAAGTCAGTTTGTCTTTGCGAACACAGCAGAATTGGTTCTCTATTTAAAATTTCGGTCCCTCCTGGGCCGTTGACGTTCTGGCTGCGTGATTTCTATTAAAATGTGCCGTGTTGCTGCGCTATTTCAGCAACACATTGGCGTAGATTCTTGTAGAGGTTAAGTCAGTCTGTTTGTCAATGTACGGGAAAAAGCCTTTCTTCGGGTCTTGTGTCGATTTCTCGCCTTTCGGTTTCGCCTTGACTGCGTTGATCAGTGTCGTGGGTGATGCGTCTGTTCTGGAGTTCAAGCTTCAAGTGTTTTTGGGTCGAATTTGGTCTCTCTTTTATACTAATTCAGGCTGATTGTTTTCATTGACTTCCGATATATTTGTGTAAAAATTCCTTCTAGATTGTTCGAGAATAACGAAATGGAATGTCATGGAACAAATTTAATTTCCGTCGAAGCTTTTAGAACAAATTTCTTATTCTTCACACTAAGGATATTTCAAAAATTACTCTGGTATTTATCAAACAGTTTTACATCAGTACTCACAATTTGTATGCCATTACTACATTTGAATTCTCTGTTTTTAACTGAATCTAATGATACTAATTATGATTGGTTTTTAAATAAATTAACTCTAATATGTAACACAATATACAACTCTCACCTTGGGTTGTTGTCATTGAAATTCAATTTTTATAACAAAAAATTGTTGTTGAAACTATTATGTTTCTTCCACAATATGAACACATAATATTACTATCTTCCTATAACAAAACAAACAAATTTTAATATATATAATACACAGGTAATTTCCATTTTATATGGTCCATGCCTATGGCCTAGGTTGTTGTCAATGTTATAACACAATAATTAGTCTCTTTCTTTAATATATATAGGATTTCTCTAGTGTACACTAAGAGTTTATTACATTGTCTGTCTTTTGTGATACCTGGTTACTCTTTATACATATTATCTTTATTACAGGATAACATAGCATCATATTGGTTTGCCTGAGATGTCCTTTTTTCATAGTGTGACAAATCTCACTCTTATAAGTTAAATTCTTTCATAATTGATCTTATTTTCAACTGAGTTTGTCCGTTTTTAAGGTATACAGAAGTATTGTACCATTCTCTTTTATTTTTGCCAACATTTTGTAAATATTTAGCCAGATATGACTATTTTTTGTACTGGTTGATTGGCCCCAGCCACACATGGTATAGGTAAATATTAAGCTAACTCGACTATTACAATGTTAAAGTTAGTCAAATATATTAGTATAGTCGCTTTATATTATATTTCAACTTTCTAATGCAATTTGGTTGCATTTTGGCAACATTAAATCCATAAATCACACAATATTATATGCCTACCACATGTTTTTAGTTAATACTGTTTTTGGCTATTTCGACTGACTTTTATTCATTTGACAGCTTTCTTTATCTAAAATAAATAGTTCAGGTTTGTCTGTTTGACAATTACATATAGTTTTTTTTTCAATTTGATAATAATTAATTTTTACATGAAATCTGAGTGTTTGGTCTAAAATCCAACACATTAATATTTTTTTTGTCATAACAATTATATAATTTTTATTTTAACTTAGATTCTTTCTAATAATGTATTTAAGTCATTTAATACATTTATTTTATTTACATTACATAATATAATAATGGATCATGTCCATTCATTCACAATAAGTAGTTCTTTATACTCTATTCAGAGTTACTAAACTCAATAATTAATGACTTCATTTTGGTTGATCCTGATATTATTTGTCTCTCTCATAGTATCTTATGGTTTTTTCACTGTTATTCACTTTAATAATATATATAGGGTTTGTGTCTTAGTCACAGTCTGGTCGTTTTTTTCATGTTAGTAGTAATAATTATTAGACAATACTACAAAATTTTTTTAGGGCTACTTGGGTTTGATACTGTCCACCTCACTCTCCTCTTATGATAAATTGCTATGTAAATGGTTTCCTTTATGGAACGTTCTGTGACGTTACAACGTATAGTAAACATATAAAAATTAGCGATCGATTGAGCATCGAGTAGTGTGAAACAGACTTCATATTTCGCGAAGATAGGCGAAATTCGTGAATTGAACCAGAGTGGGGGTAAAGACGCTTTGATAAACTCTGACAAGATGAAAATTGTTCAGACCTGAGCTTTTGCACGACCTGGCTATAAATACCAGGTCGCGCTAATAAAGTTTTCTTCTTCTCTATTCAACCGTTGCCACAGCAGGCTATGTCAGTCAGAGACGTTATTTTAAATCTACAGTGAGAGTCACAGGACGAACTGGAAGTCCAACCAAAGCAGCAGAGCACATACGAGGAGGTCTATGGATACAGCTGCAGCATATGATGTGAGGCGAGACCACTATTAAACAGCACATGCAGTGGAATCCTGGAAGAGGGCCCGAGGACGGAGGACACGGACTGAGGACCAAAGGAGGACATACGGATGACTAACCACGTCAAACGAGGTGATGAAAAACCATAGTAATTACAGACATTTGAAAGACACTAATTAAAGTTAGAATAAAAGACATTCAAACAGTTGATTAAAATAACTAAATTGTACATAAATGTAAAGGCAGAGTGTAACTTAGAATAATATCTCTGGTATAAAATTTAGTAATTGAGAGTAACATAAATGATATAAGAGAAATATTTGATTTTAAGTTAAAGTAATTAATAAAGTCTTTATTAATAAAGGAGAATGCACATGCAGTAGAAAGTTTTAAAGCCAATTAATATGAAAGATATTGAAATAAAAGTAAATTCATTATTGAAGTAAATTAATCAGCAATTGCAAAAGATGGAACACACAATGAGTAAGCCGAGAGCAAAAAAAATAATTAATTAGTTAAGAGTAGATAATAAGATTTATGTATAACCTGTTGTATGTAATTTGTTAGCTATAAGTCGTGTGCGAAAGATTCGTACAAACGATTTAATAATGAGTATTATTTTAATATGCGAAATGAAAGAATTTTGTTTGATAAAAAAATAAATAATAAAAAAATTTTAAAACTTATATAACGCATCATCTCCTTATTACGATTACGCCCATGAAATCAAATGTGTGTTGTTACGTTATATAATTTGGAGCTCCAAAAGCGTGGGGCTACCCAAATTAAACTATTCAATCTGTGTGTGTTGTTATAATATTCTCTTTAATCTATCTCTTTAATATATTTATATTCTCTTTAATCAGAAAAAAATATTTTTGAACTCACGAACATCAACAAGTGATATTTTAATTGTATAATCTGGCAATTGTAGGTAAAAGTGAGTAAGAGCTTGGACGACAGTAATGGCTTTGGAATTGAACAATAAGAA
The DNA here is from genome assembly GCA_034769895.1 of Magicicada septendecula. Lineage (NCBI taxonomy): Eukaryota > Metazoa > Arthropoda > Insecta > Hemiptera > Cicadidae > Magicicada > Magicicada septendecula. The sequence goes on from CM068374.1 coordinate 158,131,158, forward strand.
TTGTGAAATTACGAGGAAAGGAGGAGCGCTCAAAAAAGGAGCAAACAGTTCCAATTAAACGAGTAAGGACGTAGGATAGTGTTTGTTAGTCAAGGGCAAGAATGACTAGAATAGGTAAATAAGTAAAGGAGATTAATCGAAGGTTAACAAAGAAAACTGATACGCTAGAGTAATCAACTAATTACAGCCATGTCACTCGCAATTGTGGAAAAGTTTGTTTAGACAGGATGTTATTCAAGCAAGCGACATTAAGAGTAAGAAACTTGGTGTTGGGCAAAATACAGGAAGGACACTAAGATGGCAGTTGTAGTTGGAAATGAGTTTAGCTAAAGGAATAACGGAAAATATATTAAAGGAGAAATGTAAATGAAAGATTGTACTTTTCTTGTGTCTGTAAATAAACTTAAATGTGTTATCATACAAGAAGGATGGTATAACTTTGCAAAGGCTACAAGCTTTGTAATACAACTAAAAATTGTCACATGATACAGTACGTGGCAGTTCTTTAAAGACTGCATCATGACGTTGCACAGTTGTCCGTTCTGTACCTGACAGTTGTCTGCTTCAATTGGAATCAAACTTAATAACAATAGGACTTCATAATATTATTTATAAGGGGTTATACGAAAGCGTTACTTTTCTTTATGAATGTCGGTATTAAGCATTATCTGGAATCAGCAACAATGATACTTGCAAATTTTAACGCTGCTTTGCTTAGAACAATTATGAGTTGCAAATCAAGCTCACTAACATGCAGTCTTAGTTAACAGAGAAACAAAACCTGAACTAAGAGTTAATATTAACTAACTTTGTAAGCAAGGATATCAGTGGTTTCATTTATAATTAAGTAACCGTTAGTCGCTTCGGACTGTGTAAGGCATTTCGCTTCACTCCACAATTTTTAAGTCTTGCACTACTACAATATAATGTTCCAGTCGACAAATGTATGTATAACTTCCTTAAACCCACACCACCTCGTAAACACCTCGTTCCATGACTAGCCAAATCCATGCAGCCTGCTCATGCGTCTTCTTCTATTCCCTTATAAACTTTTTGACAGCTTGAAAAAACTATATTTCCATCCCCGAGTTCTGAAAAGGTATATACATATGTCATTACACGTATTTTTGACTCACAGTAATTGGTATTGGCATTATTTGCAGACTTTATAAGCGTTTCGTTTAACCGACTTCTTCACAACTACAGAGCTAGTTTGAGGCCACTTTTGCATCGTTGCTATAGTCATTCTCAATTTTTGTAATTTTATTGGTATTACTTACTACAATAAATCGAAGGTTTATAAAACAAATCCAATGTCCCCATTCTCGAACTACCTATTTAAAGTTTTTTTACATTTCAGTTAATTGCTGTGTATGAAAATTACACAGATTTTCAAAACATAAATACTGGTATAATGTATACATTCTGCAGTTGCAAAACGTCAGTGGGAGTCAGAGCTGTGACATTTAAACAGTAGTCTAATCTGTGTACACCATTGAGCCCATCTGTCACAGACAGGATACAATGCACCGCTTACACGTACCGTATCGGAAGTAAATCACAATCGACATACGTGAATCGATTACAGAATAAAACCATTTGACAAAATCTGTTGTTGAAAACAAAATTTACGTGCGAAGACTGCTTCTGTTCTGTATGTAATGATTAATTTTAGACTACATGCCACAAATACGGAGGGGTTTTTGGAACAAACTACAGTGGAACAAAACTGGGCTAATTCAAAATATTATTACGACTGTTACACAGATCGTCGTGTTGCACAGTGGAAACAGAATAACGGACACCAATAAAGTCACTAGTTACAGTTTTTATTAGAAAATAACTGCAGTTATGAATCAATAAAGCACTCTTATAAAGTAACTCAGGTTAAATTTGCCCAACAACCATAGATGTCGCCTTATTGCAGGTTTACACTAAATAACACAATAATCACTTCTCAATAAACCGTAACGATCATTGTGAACCGCACTGTAAGATCGCCCAGTTTAACTAAACTGGGCCGCTTAATGGGTAACACTACTGGAAATTTTATTCATTTGTAGAAGATAATATTCTTCTTGAAAAAAATAATAGAAGCAATAGTTTCCTTAGCGCCTACAGTTACACACTACGTCGGTAAGTACAGATGCATGTTTTTGTTAAGTTTACAAATTTTTTCACAAAAATTGTTTTGTTTATGTGAAGGACCAGTAGGCCTATTGGATATCTAGCCAAAATCATTTCGCGTCATTCGTTGCCAATTTTGCCATTAGTCAAGGCATATAGAGTAAAGCGACGTCCACACGTCAACGCCCGCCACTGTTAATGGCTCTCGCCAACCTGTGTGCTGCCGAATAGTTTCCCCTTTTCCTTCTGACAGCTTGATAGAATCTCTCTGGCACACAACAGCGTGTGTTTGAATTCAATATAATCCGTCTCTAAATTGTATTCTCTTTCATATACTATATCCGTATGCTATGAAATACATTGTTATTGTTTTTGTAATTGCAAAAATTTTAATTTAAACGGCAGAATGGCAAACAAAAATTGTTTTAATTTTAATTATATGGAAGAAAACTTTATCAGCAAGTGTTTATAATATGAGAGTTAAATGAAATGAGGTGGAGAAATCGTGAAACCACGATAAAGACCAAAATACGTGATGTTACCTGTTTTTGGAAAAACCGTAATTTATTATTAACAATTTCTAATTTAATTCAAAACTGCCTTCTGACAGTTATTTGCTGTCTTTCGTGTTATACAAATTTCGTTTTCAAGGGTTGTATTACCTTGTAAATTAATATCGCCTTCTTACAAAGTCCTAAATTATGGTTCCTATGATTTTCCTATTTGTTGCCTACTTTGGTTTATGGTTATCGTTTTCACGTAACTCTTATGAATGTTAATGCAGTGGTCTCCCGTTGTCGTCTCAATCTCATGCATGGAATAATTTATGCCTTGGGGGAGGGGTGATTCCCCATTCTAAAGAGGAGAGTAATTTAAGCAGGCAAGAGGATATGTGGAAAAGGATACGAAAGCTTAATAGTGTGGACATTAGTTTTTAATGTTTTCAAGTTCGTAAAAGTAAAAATAAAATTTTTAAAATATGAAAAAATAAGTTAAAATTTAAAAGTTATGTTTAGTTGTGGTGGATTCTTTCTGAACGTGTTTGAAGGGTTTTGTGGAGAAAGACAATACATTTTTGGCTGAAAAGTAAGTACTTAATATGATGAAGATGATAAAAGATGTAAGACATGTTCCATGCAAAAAAATGGCAGAGATGAGACCTTTCTATTTACAACACCAAGGACTGCCATAAGAAGAAAAAATGACGTAGTGTCCTAATATTTATCACCTGATGACATTTGACATACTACGTTACGTCTTATAATACAGTCATCGAATACCATATCATAAGTGTAGCAGAAGATGATACCAACTTACCTTATGTCTACAATTTCTATTCAGACTTATATACTGCATCAAAATAAAATAACCTAAAATGACATTTACAATCTGACTTAGTACTTATTGTAATCGATTTAAAGATATCTTAAAATATATGCCTACTTTTGCTGTTCACGTTTATTTTTCTTTTCCGCCGTTGTATTTTATACTTTAGTCAACAACTTAGTGACCTTAGGTAATTTTTAATTGTCCACGGTTGTTGCAGACTTTATCATCCCCCACCGCTGTTCTTACATGCATGTGATTTACTCGATTGCGTCTTTCACTTGATATCGCACACGACGGTGGCCAGCAACTAAGTGTGTTGTACCTTGTCACTGTCACTTTACCCTTTTCAAACAGAAACGGTGTGCCGTGGTGATATCGAAAAGTAAACACCACGGCCACTTAAATTTATTTTCCTTGCGTGCGGCGCGCTATCGCGGTTTGTTCGATGTCAGCATTGATACTAAAATCAAGTTTGTCCACTGCTACCGTGAGTGGTGACGTCATTGGGAAGGCGGTGGTTTTCGCTTATTAACGAAATTTAGTCAGCTGCGTCGGGGTTTGTATAAGTTAACGTCGCGACGTGCGTCGTGCTCTCTTTTCTCGTTCAACATCGGGGGCGGCTGGATTGTGATGGCGCACTTGACTGTACTTGACTATGCTTAGATAAACTTCATAAAGAGCTTCAGGTTTCTCCGTCTAGTCGAGGGGAAAGAGGTCCAGGTCATGGGCACGAAGATCTACGCCCATCCGCGGATCCTGTGTAAGAAAACCCCCAACGCCATCACGCCATCCGGCCTCGTCTTTCACACGCCACGAACATGCAGGAACGGCTGTAGTGCCCGCCGAAAGATCAGGTGGAAAAATTCCATTATGTAATTGAAATCACACTCGAAGTGCTCAGCAGATTGCCGGGCAACACACACGCTAAAATCTATACCTCAATATTAAACTCATGTTTAACATTCCGGAACATGTTTAGTGAAAACATGATGAAGTGTGGACATTACTGACTGGGTTCTAAGTAGCTTATAAGCATTTGTGCTTTGATTTGTATAGAGTCATGGGTTACCTTTCAATTATTTAAATGTTTCACTCTAGTTCTGTAAAAAGACAAAACAGTTTAAAACCTTTTTCAAACGATATTCTGAGCTTAAGAAAATGTAATATTCGCAGAGTGCTTGCATCTGCCTGCCATGTGACCGGGGATCCGGCATGTTTCTATTTGTGCTCTGATTTTTCACAACTTAAAATATTTCTTTATTTGGTCATTTTGCTGGTTCGGTTTTTATTCAAAATTTATTCTATTCCGTTAATTCCTCCACTTGATTAATTCACACCTTATTTTAATTTAATATGTGATACTTAATTTTATTTCAACTACTAGTTTACTTAATTGGTTTCATTAACTGATTAGTTTAAATCTAATTACCCTTTTTAAGTACTTAAACCTCGGTTACTGTGATGACGGTTTTCCGTTGATGTGATTAATCCTAGTAATGGGGAACAGGGGGATGTAAGTACTGCGACACACTTGAGTTATGTTTCTTTGAATTTAATTATTAATCATTATTTTTCTAATTATCGATTATTATTGTATCATTTAATTATCATGGATTGTTTGCCCCAGACATTTATACTTGTTATGTGTTTATAAATAGTTCCTGCATTATTCATGCAATGCAAACTGTTATAAAATAGAGGAAGTTAGTTAGAATTATAATACCGTAAACCGGGGTAACTTTGGGACACTTTTTCAGGTTTTTTATGTCTCCTGTCAAAACGTATTAAGCTGATTCGCTGAGACTACGGTTAAATATGAAGTTGACCTTCTTCTTTCCAAACATGGACACGATTTTACTCTACGAGCAATGACTTTCTTATAAACGCCCTCTATCGTTGTCCCAATCTTACCCCATCGTGTGGGGAAACTTTGGGACAGTACCATTTTTGGCTAAGAATGACAAGGAGTTATCAATTTGTCCCAATTTTGCACATCAGTCGTTTATTTATGAACATTTGAAATACAAATCAAACATGTAGGGTACATTTAGGACAGGTTTTTTCTGTAGTTTTACATGGAAATTTACAAAAATTAACAGAGTTAGGCTAATTTAAATAATAATAAGAGTAATGCTACATGGTAATACAGTAACTCAAATTACTGTAGGCATAATTGCTCTAAAAACTTAAAAGTTCGTTATAAACCCCGAGCTCATTCACACTGTAAATTCCCCGACGGTTAATTTGTTCGGGCGGGTTGATCACCCGCACTATTTCGTCCTTCGAGTAATAAATTTCGTCGGTCTTTGCTGGCCATTTCCAGTGGACGCCTGACTTCTTCATGGCAGTGATGAGTATTTCGTCACTATTTCTCATCTCGGTGATCTGTCCTGGGTAAAGTTCATCCTCGTAATTCACCAAAACGTATTGTCCCACAGTGAGATTCTGGAGGCTACAAGTACTTTCAGATTGCGAGCGTGAGGTCGAGGGAGTGGGCTCATCGTCGAAGTCGCTGAATTCCTCGTTTAAGGCCATGCTGTCATCAGTGTCTTGTAACGATAAATCAGTGCTCCCATCATTGCTGGTACTGCTGCTCTCTCTTCTTGGTCTCTTCTGCTGCGGTACTCGCTGTCGTGCTCGCTCACCGTTTGATGTTGATGGTTGGGGTTCAGATGCCGCTTCAGCTTCAAGTTCCTCCGCTGAAATACTTTTTCCCGGGGGGACGTTCAGCTTCTTCCTTCTGTTGGTTTGATGACGGCATTTGGTCGCTTCTTCCCGCTTCTTAGTAATCTGTTCTAAGAAGCTCTCCCCGACGACGGAAGAAACGGACGAATCCAGGCTCTGCGAAGGCAACCTTTTCAGGACCGGCTGTATGTCAGTAGGATAAATTCCAGACTTGCGGAACCCGGCGATCAAGTTGTCTGGACCCGTGTGCAGGCTATCCCAGAGTTTCTTCAGCAGTGTGGGAAATTGTTCCTTGGGCACAGTCGTACACCGACTTCCAGCGGCCGTCTCCTTCCACTCTTTAAGTACTTTTCGCCAGGCACCTTTCATCGGGCGAAAGTATGCCACGTCCAATGGCTGCAGGAGATGCGTAGTGTTCGGTGGAAGGGCTATGAACTTTATGTTGTTTTCCTTGCAAAGCCGCAGTACCTCGATGTTGATGTGGGAACTAAGGTTATCGCCGATAATGGCCTTCGGTCCTTCCTGGCGCTTCACGATAGGCAACAGTAATGATTTGAACCAATCCTCGAAGGTGTTCCCATCAAACCAACCTGATTTGGTCCTGTTGTACCGCGATCCGGAGGGACCGTTTTCGGTCCAGGTTGTCCAAATCTTCTCTGCCTTGTAGTTTACGTAAGGAGGCACCATATCCCCTGCTGCATTTCCGCACACCATGATTGATGTGCACGCCTTTGACGAATTTTGGATCCTCTCAGGGTACTTGGTTCCCCTCTTCGTGATAATTTTTCCGGCGCCAGGATCGTCGACAAGGTTTGTTTCATCATAGTTATAGACGTTTGTGGGAGGAATTCCGCTCAGCTCGTGTTCCAAATTATCGAAAAAATTGTTCACGACCTCTTCATCTGTCGCTGCTCTTGAGTGAGAAATGTTTTTCACGGTTCTCTGGGTTAACACTGCTTTGTGTCGTTTCAAAAATCCCTCCGCCCAATCTTTTCCTGGGTAGTTGTTTTTAAAACGCACCTCCTTCTTCCCACAGCGGTCCAGGTAGGACTTGACGATGCATCGAAGGTCGACCGTATCCACAGGGAATCCGTAGTTCGACACGGCAATAATGTGACCCACGAATTGCAGCTCCTCCTCATTTGTAAAAACAGAAGCCCGGCCCACAGGATTGGAGTGTTTTTCCTGGCTCTTCAGGTGCAAGGTGTTTTTCGGAATGCCAAATTTTGATGCTGCTTGGCGAATAGACAAAGTTTTGTTTTTGATGGCTTGCAAGGCCTCGTTCAAACTTTCTTCTGTGTAATTCCTGTATGGCCGTGTTCCAAGAGCACGTTTGGGATTTCTCGGCATGGTTCATCAGCTTTAATTCTGAAAAAAAAAGTAAAAAAATACATAAAATAACTTTGGACACCTTTGGGGTAACATTGGGACAGTCCCAAAGTTACCCCCCTCAGTGCTGACTGTTTACAATGTAGAGGTTATATAGTAACATACATGTATTAATAAAATTACTATAAAAGAAAATAGATGCCAAAACATGTACTTCTCAAAATACATACCTGTCGGTATTGAAATATGCACAGTTTATTCCTGGTGTATGATAGTTTCCGGAGCAACGAAGAAACTTGAAAATGTGACGTGGGAAACAAGATGGCAACATTCAGACAACTGTAGAGCAACAGCTTCAAAACGGTGCCACGAGGTAGCAGCACATTCCAACGGTTACAGTAGCTGTGATTGTGCGCCAATTCCACATGCGTAGCATTGGCAGGAAATACGAAAGCTGAAAATTACGCGTTGTCCCAAAGTTACACCCCCCGTCCCAAAGTTACCCCGATTTACGGTACTCATAATTTAGGGAGGTTGGCTTCCCATTGTTATATTTGTAGAAAATACTTTGAAATATTTCATGTAATTACTCCACCGAGTGACTGCAAATACTGTGCCACTTTTTGTGACTTAAACCATTATGTGAAATTTAAAGAAAGAGCTGAATGGAACTCTTATCAAAAAAAGAAAGATTGTAAACTATTGTTAAAAAAAAAAAGACTTAAATAAGTCTTGTTACTGTTATTGTTGATCAGCTGTTTTCTTGCAAGACCTGTCACTTTGGCTCAGCACATTTTATTTGCAATCTAGGCCACTTGCCTAGTCCTAAATATTAACTAAATATTAAGTTACGCCTCCCTCAGAAAAAAAAATTGTTCGTTATTAGAAAAGGTGGGTGGAAAAATATTCTGGGTACAAGGGGGCGTTTCAACATTTATACGGAAAACGTCCTGTATAATGGAGAAGCTTGGATCGGTAGCGAGTTATTAAACACGAGAAACCAAAGAGGAGTACTACACATGGAAAACCTTATGTATAATGGTATAATGGACGTACATGTGTAGTACTCCTCTTTGGTTTCTCGTGTTTAGTAGCTCACTATAGATCCTAACCCGTCCATTATACAGGAAGTTTTCAATGTGTAGTATTCCTTTTTGGTATCTTGCAACGGGTATAATTGAATGGTCAATATTAGTGTTTCCCACACGGATGTCTGTTTCAACTGATTAGACAAAGGCACATGAAACGATGTTTTGATAAGAAGAAAAGTTTTAAGAACTACAAGAACGACGATTAGGTCAAGAATGATGTGAGATAATCACATTCAATGAGTAAATATGTGATTCCAAGAAAATTAGCTAAGACACCATTATAGGTCGTATTCCTATTATAAAGGTCACTCACTTAAAGTTCTCTATCACACACTCAGACACATATACACATACCACACTTTCACTTTTTATTTCATTATCCATTTGCATAATTGTTACACACATAAAGTACATGTTTATCCCACCTGGCTCTTTTCATTTAAATTTAAATTCTTCTTTGTGCTTTGTGGCTGATATAAATTTAATTCAATAAAAACCATATATAATTCACACTCACTATTTAATAGATCGCTATCGTTCCTAGCACCACTGTTTCTACATGCATTTGATTTACTCGATAGCGTATTTTACTGGATGTCCTACACGATGGTGACCAGCAACTTAGTGTTGCACCGTGTCTGCCATTTGGCCTGTTTAAATGGAAACATTCATATGGATGCCCAATAATTTACCGGTGTCTTTTGAACTTTCAAATGTCACACCTTGACGGTATCGAGAGTGCATTGCATGCCTCTTCACACTAAAGCAATATCATTCTAGACAGCGGGTGGCAAACGTATTGTTGCAACTCTTTTGGTCTCGCGTGTCTGTGGTATCACCCTTATGCAAGTTCGTTCTACATATTTGGATACTGGTTCTACTTCATCGCTTACCTAGGTTTATTTCTGCTACCTAACGAACACTTACTTCACATCTTATGTAAACTCAGAGTTACGATGTACCTAATATTTTTGCCCGTTTTGTGTAGATTTAGGCTTATGATTTAATTTTTGTAGTTAAGTATGTTTGTGTAAATTTTTGATTTGTTTTTTGACAATTTTGTAGTTCAGTTTTTGTGTTATCGGGCATTTTGATAAGCTGACTTTCCATATTTAAACCTAATGGTCTGAATCCCTGTACATCAATCTCTTTTAACGTTTAAAGAGACTCCAAAATATTCTTCAGAAAGGTTAGTCCATGCTTCGGATCCTTAGATGACAGCAGTTCTTTTACGATTGTATAGTGGCTTTGGTGGCACTTAAAAGTCACATAGATTAATGGACTGTATGAGGATGAAAACAAATTTGTATTCCCTTCATTGACCCATGTCGTAATATCATACGCCGTTATTACCGTTTCCTGCCGGAAAATTGTGATTAATTTTTTATGCTTTTTGTAGATCGTTTTGCAGATTATTTGCTAATCGCTTGGGGAGACTATAAAAAGATTAAATGTTGTATGATAGGTTACTATTACACATTTTTACTGAGATATTCTCACTTTATTTGTAATTAATTCGCTCTTTATATTATCAGTTTGTAGAAGACTCAAGCTGTTTGTTAAATCCGCAGATATATTCCCATATAGCCTATCAAATACTGATTCTTTTGTTATATTGCAAATTGGACAAATTGGACGATTGGACATACCCAAAACAGGTGTTTTTGCTCTTTTAAGTTTCCTCGAGCGACACTTATATGTCCATACGTTGTTCTCTTCAATGTGCTAAATGAAGTAGTTACTTTTACCAAATCGTAGCCTATGTTATGCATATCACCCAGTTCTTTTCTACATACTTGATATATGGGGATGGATTCCTCTACGGGCTCTCTGCCCATAAAAAGTACTAACAATACAATTTTTATTTAAAAACGAAAAAACTGTTAAGAGTGTTGACTTACCTTAATAAACAGACTTAAAAATCATAAACGCTTGGTAGATCCAAACTATTTATTGTCACATTCTGACAGTTGTTTCAGCCGATTAGGGTAATTTCAAAGAGATGGTAAGAATAACTAAATACAAATAATGTGTTAGAGCAAATAATTTAATGAGGTATTCTCAAATAATTTAATTGCTAGCAGTAAAGAAAATATTGCTTATTGCCTAAATATTTGTAATTTCGTAATTAAATGAATCGTATTTTACTTATAGATTATAGATTATAGATTATATATTACTTATAGACTATTTCTGCGCTCCCTCGCTTTCATTCTCTCGCGCTTTCTCTCTCTCTCTCTCTCTCTCTCTCTCTCTCTCTCTCACGCACACACACACACACACACAAACGCAATCATTTCACATTGGAGCCTATTATTGTTTTTACTTATTCATCAAATTTATATGCGAGTGTGTACTGACAACTGTGTGTTACTATGTTTTTTTGAATCGTAACGTATACACAAAGCATTGCATATACATAGCCTAAACACACAATGTTAGTTGATGTTTGATTTCAGCTTAGTAAGAACATATTACGTACGAACCTAAATACGGATCTCCAATAGGTATCCATAGGCTTGTTATAGACACAACATTGGTAAATTACTATTAACAAAATAACAACTGTACTAAACAACTTATACCTGGTGAAGTGTTTATATTGTTTCCTTCCAGTTGTGTCAATGTCAAAGTCAATAAGTACACCATTTATGTTTTTGAATTAGAAATACGGTTTCAGCTAATAGCCTATATGATAAAAAATTGTATTTTTAAAAGTAGGTAGGTACTAACATTTCTGACATATTCGGTCCTCTTTACAGTAATTAGGAATAAAAGTAAATTCATATTTTAAATTTTTCTAAGCAAAAGTGGCTTTAATTTAAGATAAATGCTGAAGATAAAATATTAACATTGTTTTTAGTTGATATTTTTTAGTTAGTTTAGATTTTAGTTAATGAAGTTGGGAAGCGCATAACACAAGGCAAGCCAATCAGCAATCTACTATAGTTTTGAGTCTTAATATTTACTGTGTAATTTGACTTAAAAGCTTAGGTATCATAAAATCTTATTAAATAAGCAACAACATCTATGTAGTTACACCGATGATGCACTCTTAATATCTGACAAAGACGATAACTTGCAAAGGTGCTGCATCAGTTGAAGAGGGCATGCAGTTGTCTCAACATTGACATATTTTCTGAGAGATCAAAGTCGGTGTCAATATCCCCATATCTTATATAATGCAAATTAATGGTAAGATATGCATCATAGAACTTGTCACGGATACAGCATAACTAGGCGACATATTGACAAACGACAGGGCAAGTAGTGAAGAGCGGCGAAATTAATGTGGTATTAATACCAAATTACTAATGCCGACAAAAGGCTGGATGCTTGTCACAACAAATAGAATTTAAGAGCCAAAGTATGCTACGACGGTCTAAATATAGTACAGTGGAAACAAAATACAGATTCCAATGCAGTCAGTAATTACCAGCTTTAATTAATCACAAATAACAATTTGTAATCAACAATATACTCTGATACAGTAATTCAAGTTCAATTTGTCCACACGCAATAATAATGTCAACTGTAAGGAGTTCGACACTAATTATAACACAATAATCACTTTACACAACAACCACTTGGTTGGGACTGAATAATCGCCACTTATAACTAACTGGCAAAGCCAGCTTCTGTTGTTTAGATAGGTCGCGCAGGTGTTCCAGAATAATCCTATGGAATGCGTATTTTATTACATTAATATTTTTAATTTTTTTGAGTCAATAAAACTATTTTCGAATATCAAACTTATGATTACGTAACTAATATTACTATTATTTTTTTAAGTTCTATTATAAAAGTTTTTGACTTTTTTTTAATAGGAACGAATGAACACATTTGTGTTTGAAATGTGCTGAAATTTGTAATCGGTTACTTCTCTGGTAAATATGTTTTCCTTTTAAGCATAAAATTAACAATATTAAAGAATTTTAATAGACAAATTTGGAAACATATAACTCATTACTTAAATAAGTAATTTAGGTTATGGTAAATGATATTCTTATAGAATTTTCAAAATAACAGAATATCATGTAACAAAGCATTAATGTAGCAAATTTATTCACTGACAGTTATCTTTATAAGTGAAATGTGTTAAAATATGTTGACATTTTTTTAAAGTGCTAGCAATGCAAACCTAAATATACTTCAATGGTTTTTTTAGCTGTAGCTTAAGGGTGTTGTATAAATTTTAGATTATAATTAATTGACAGGAAATAGTTATAACAAACAAATATTTTAAAATTTTTTATTTTTGTACAGACTGTAACAGAGTGTTACGAGATACTACACCAGTGTTATGCCGAGCGCATCTGATTAGAAGAAAGTTGGTCAGAATCGCCACATTATTTGATTTTGGCAAATCGGTAAGTTCACACCCGTTACAGTTTCAATAAAAAGTCAAAATAGAGTTTATTGATGTATATAACTGATAGGATATGTTCTACATTCATCTCTTCTAACTTCTTTTTATTTCAGTTCCCGTAAATCAATAGTTTACGCTCTGGTTTAGTGAAGACATCAAGATCGTAAAGCAAGATATTAAAGAATTATTATTTAGTTTAACAAAAACACTAAATTACTATTATGCAGAGTAATTTTATACCACTAAAACCAGACCTCATCAAGATTAGAAAAAGGTTGGCCAGAATTTTTATCACTATTTTATTTCGACGAATCGGTAAGTTAATGTCCGTCACAGTTTCAATAAAAAGTCAAAATAGAGTTTATTGATGTATATAACTGATAGAATATGTTCTACATTCATCTCTCTCTCTCTCTCTCTCTCTCTCTCTCTCTCTCTCTCTCTCTCTCTCTCTCTCACTCTCTCTCTCTCTCTCTCTCTCTCTCTTTCTCTCTCTCTCTCTCTCTCTCTCCAATGGCGCTACAGCCAATTTGAGCCCTGGCCTCCTGCTCCTCCTACATTCATCTCTACTAACTTCTATTGTTTTGCACATGCCTTTTATTGACATTAAATGTAAAAAGAAAAAAGATGTGTGAGGTATTTAAGTAGTCGTATGTGTGAGTTGTGTGAATACATGTAACTGGAAGCATATTGTTACGACGGTCTACTTGATCGTCGTAGGTACAGTGGAAAACAAAATACAAGACACCAATTAAATCACTTATCACCTATCAATAACTAAATCAATAACAATGTCTATTAATGTCACACAATTATTAACACAATACTACTTCACTTCGACACACTCAATCCGCCCTAGCGAAAATCGCTCACGTAACTGAACTGACAATCCGCCTGCTATGGCTTTATATAGGCCCCGCAGGGGTTCAGTACAGCTTTGCCTCCTTACTGCACGCCAGCGGATTAATGATTATCTCAAGTGTTCTTGGAACTCACCAGAACGACCTACGTGAATGACGCAACACAAGCCACACAGGATGAGGGAGTGGAGAATGTTCTGGATTGTTCGGTACAGTCGTAACACAACCCCCTCCTTAAGCCTGTTCGTCCCGAAATAGCAAACCGTCTCTGGAATAATACTTGGCCAGGCGATCTAGGTGGACGTCCTTGTGAAAGATAATTTTTTTAAGGATGGGGTTTTCCTTGACATCCATAGTTGGCTTTTCAATCACTTCTTTTCCCGTTACGCTTATTTGTACTTTCTCTGATAGGTCTTCCATTTCCACCTGCAATAGAAAAGTTTCCCCTTGACCAGGCTTGTTGACTTCTTCTTCGGCGAATGACACTTGCTTGATTGTATGCTTGGCAGACCCTGACATTTTAGCCATGCAAAACTTTATCTTTTCTTGGCCAACTTTCAAGATATTCTCTCGCAAGTCCACAACGAACCCGTAGGCATTCATAATATCCGTGCCAACAATCACTTCATCGACAGTATTTGCAACGAGCTTTTGGTGGCTAAACTCGAGAAGACCTAGGCGTACACGTACGTCTACCTTTTCTAGCACCTTGACGGGGCTTCCTGTCACAGTCTGTATTGTACAAGAGCTAATTAGAGGCTGGCGGTTGCTGACTAAGTCAGTGCGCACAATAGACACTGTAGCCCCCGTGTCAACTATAAATGATGTTTGTTTACCTTCAGAAAATCCATTAACGATCAAGTTTCCACTGGTTTTATGTAGCGTGGAAATTGTGTTCAGTTCTGGGGCTTTACTTCTCCAATTAGTGTGATCACTCTCTTCTCTCGGTATTTTATTCTTCCAACAGTCTACGTGCAGATGACCACGTTTCCCACAGTTGTAACACTTCGGTCTTCTGTCTTTATCCTATGGTTCGAAAAATCGTTGTAGCGATGCTGACTTCTCAAACGGTTGTTTTTGAATCGCTCTTTATGCCGGCTGCTGTTACGATACTGTGGTATTGGATCCGTTTGGCTACAACGTGATGGCATACTTTGATTAATGAAGGTCGCCGACTTGGCAGCTTCAAAACGGAGAGCATGAACTAGAGCATCTGAGCAATTATGATGCCGTGCCATTCTTAACGCTTGCTGTAATTGACTATCTCTGATACTGTCAATAAACACAATGTGAATAATCCACGTTCGGAAGGCCTCCGATTTGTCAGGAGAAGCCAATCTCGTCAGTCGGCCGATATTCGCTTCAAAATCTTGAAGGTTCTCCCCTGAACGCTGTCGCCTTGCTTTAAGTTGAACACAGTATACTTCGCACAAATGCAGGTCACCGTACCGTAATTCCAGAGCTTTTGTTAATTCGGCATAGATGTTCTGACCGTCAGATAGCACTTTCTGTATTAGCTCTGTGGCAGGCCCTTTTAAAGCAAGAATTAGTGAAAGTCTTTCCTCTCCTTCCGTCCATTTATTTAAGCGAGCGACACCTTCAAATTGGCGAAAATAAGTCGCCCAATGAGTGCTTCCATCAAACGTTGGGGCCTTTGCGTACACTGGCCCTACTACAGTTTGATTTCTCTGATGTTTTGAATCTTCATCAGCATTTATTGATGGTCTTTCTTTATCAACTATTTCTTTTACTAAATGTTCGACTTCCTTTTTAATTTGTTTTATTGAATATTGTAACGTGACGTTTCCCTTAACATAAAGATTGTCATAAATATACTGAAGTACAAAACAATAATAAAGTAATAAACCTATGTCATGAGACATATATACTAACAATGGCGAAAAAGGTAGAGAAAGCGTGAAGCACGTCAAGATATTTTTAATGGATGGAATGTTAAAGAGTTGCAGTAGTAATGTGTGTGTGTGTGTGTGTGTGTGTGTGTGTGTGTGTGTGTGTGTGTGTGTTTATTCTGTATTGCCTATAGAATATTACCAAATAACCAAATCTGAATATTACCCATAAATGTCAATGTTTCATGATTCAATCAGACTGCAGTTATTCAGTTGTAAACAATGTAGTTTACTATGACGATACCACACCTGTTATAGAGTTTACAATCCCTTATGGATAATTTTATCTAAAACTAATATAAATATGTGAATATTTGAATAGTGGGGACAGCGAATATAGCGGACAACAGAAATGATGCGAAAAATGCGGTGAGGGGTACAGTCTGATAACTGGGGAGCGTAGATTGCGATTTCACAAATATTTGACATTCGAAGAGTGGCGGACACCACCTCGAAATATAGAGGGGAGATCGAGTAAAAACAATGACAGTTTTTCGTTTAGACAATATTAATACACTGTATTAAAGCATCTTTATATTTTTGCAAACTGATTCCCATCGCCCTTTTCCAGCCTTTGAATTAGCAAAGTGTCAGTAAAGCAGACAATCATTTTGGCGTGTTTAAAATCAGCTTACAAAGTCTCTTTTCTTACAATTTAGTTTTTATAGTTTTTTAAATACTTTTATTCTTTTAATTTCTCATCTACTACCTATTTAACTATACACATACATACACATCTATAAATTCAACATCGACCTACTCTAGTTTTTCAATGAAAGAAATAGCTTTTAAAAATTTGATATCACTCGTTTCTTCATAAATTCGAACAGGTATTTGAGAATTTAACTCATTAATGTAAAGAACATTGACGTTTCGACACTGAGTATAACACGTATTGGGGGAACGTAATGTGTTATCTCTAAATCTATAGTGGAAATTTGATGCAACTGTTTTTTGTTCACATACAAAAATTCTTCAACTGAGATCGAATATTGGTTATGTTAATCAAAGAACATCTCTTAAGTTTTCAAGTAAACTTATACAATAGGACTATTCGTAACGTTAAATGTGCCTTTGTCTAACATGTTGAAACAGACACCTATTATGCGACGCCTTCATTTTTAGGAGGATGTAATAACGTTATGGCAGCAGTATTTTCATTGTTAAGGAAACGATCGCATGGAAAACAAACAATTAGGCAGTGCGTGTGAGTTTTATACGGTATTTGTTTTAGTTAAATTAGAATCAGCTATCAAGTATGAACAAGAATATAAATTTAAATAAAAGAGTTAAGTTGTGTTTTACGTGCGTAAAAGTACGGTAAGGAATAATATAATAAAAATAAAATACATATGCGACGAGCGCGCACGAGTGGTTGTGTGGATGTCTATGTATGGAAGTTTGTTCTGTATGTCGCAGTGTAATATGAGATTATAAAGCATATAATTTTTTTACATCCTCTGCTCTAAGCACCTAAATTATTACAATCTTCATATCGTATATGCCTGCTTTGCACATATAAATAGTCTCTAAAGCTACTTTTCTTGGAACCACTTATTTCTTCATTGAATGTGATTATCAGACATCTTTCTTGACCTAAATGCAGTACTTCAAACTTTTATTCTGATCAAAACCTCGATTAATGATATAAAGTAAGTAAGAAAGATGCTTTGGTGGTGGTGGCGTAAGATGCCCTCTCTTAAGCCCCGCGATGGAAGCCAATTTGTAAAGGAGATTAGACAAGAGATGGGTTTTCTCTTCCTGTTATTTTGGAAATATAAAATTATGTTTTATTATTATTATTATTTAAATATTTAATTTTTTATTTTATTTAGTAAAAGTTCCTCGGTGATACCCAGTCGTCAACGACTTCACTGATACGAGAGTGGTGTTCGTAGCCGTACGGTTTGAATTGTCGCAAAAATTAATTAATCTTTTTAAAGTTAAACCCGATTGTGTTGTTTTTTCAGAATCGATTCCTGATTTGAATCGGTCTTCTAGGTTAGCCGGCTTCGTCTCCAAAATTCTCGGAGTTCTTCACTCTCGTCGTGGTTCTACTCTTCCTCGCTCGTCTATCTGAAATTATTAAATCTTAATCCACTCTACAAAATAAAATGCTGATTCTGTTAACAAATTGATTTATTTAGTATTGTTTTAAAACTTGGATCAGTTGATCGGTTCGTGAGTCGATCGGATATGGTCCGAGTCGACTCGCTCACTAAACTCGACTTGAACAAACAATGTCTAAAATTAAGTACAATATTATTTTTAATATCAGGTAATGGATTCTTTTAGCTGTTAGTAAAGATCGGAAAACGCTTTAGGACAACATACAATGCATTACAATATGAAGGGTCTAGGAGTAAAAGGAGCCAAGTCCGTCTGAAAAAAATGTTCTGGAAACTCTTTTAACAGTTTGAGGTCCTCACATTTTCACGGCAACCATCAAATAGTTCCGTATGGATACATAATAAATTTATCAACTAATCTGAAACACATGTGTCGATTTTATTTCTTAAAAAAGTGGCTACATGATGAGAAATAAAATATTTTAGTAATCACTACCAAAACATACTGGGCAAAAAGGAGCATATGTACGGACGTAACCCTTTCTTCCCCTGCATGCCATGATTTGAATCATGCAAAATCCAATAAATACTCTTTTATGAGCTAAAATTGGTAGGGTTATATAATTAATTTCCCTTTTTGTTTCAACTAAAATGGTTTATTTAAGTTTTATAAATGGAGATACGTAATTCAGAGGGCACATATAAAAATTTTCACAGTGAAATGTTACAATGGTTTAAAAAGTTACTAAGAGAAGTTACAATAGAAACCATTTAAAATCAATTATCGTTTTTTTCCTTTTGCATTTTTCTTTTTTAGATCTTTGTGTGGCAACTCTTGAAAATAGGTTTGAGCCTCCCTCTTCTTGCAAAATCGTGTCAACTCATTAACATCTGCGTACTTCTCGTTAGAGATTTCCGGTTTTCCTAAAATAAATAATTTTGTTAGTTTTGGGTGGTACTGACATAGGATGTTACTTTCTTTGCAACAAAAGTCATTAAGATTTGTCTTATCTTAATATGAATAAGTTTTAATAGGCAACAACAAAAAGTACTGTACCTTGATATGAAGTAGTAGGTAGCATTGATGGCTCAACAAGAAACCTCTTCCTCTGTGGCAGCGTAATTACTTCAGCCTCACAATGTCCAGTGTAATTGTGTCTGTAGTGCTTAAGTCTTTCTGACTGTGGGTACTTTTTAGTTCTTTTATTGGTCTTGTAAGAACAGTTAACTTCTTTTTGTAAGTTAAACCTAGGAATGTAGATCAGTCATGCCAAAATGTGTCATCCACTTCTTCAACAGTAAATGGCGATGGGTTTTGTCGTACCTCCCTAAAATGTACAGCACATTCTGAAGGTAGCTCTGCCCTATAGTTAGATTTAATTAAGCCCATCTGTTTATCGCATTCCATATAACCGTGCCCTCTAACTGGATAAGTCATCTGGATGCTTTTAAATCTTTTCCTAGTATGAAAGAGGTAGTGGAGAAACCTAAATATAGAAATATTCTTATTTTGTCCACCATACGAGTCTGCGTATATGTGTAAATGTTCTACTTGGTCTGATAAATGGTTATTTACAAAGTGGAGCAACATGTCACAAACGTTAGCACTGCCCTTTCTTCCTTCACATTCTGGGTATAAGTAAAATACACTGTCATTTTTACCTAGGTTATGAATATTAAAACAAAATACTGACAACTGTCTTTTGTAGTACTCGTCATTAGTAGATATATTTGGAACACATAGATTCCGACCAAAGTCAATACATATTGCAGCATATCCATCATTTTTTTTAGCCATTTTCCTAGCTTTCCTCTTGATTGTACAGAATTTTTCAGCTTTTTTTAGGTGCAGTTTCAAATCTATTTCCAACGCCCTAATTTTAGCTTCAATTTCTATCTTCTGTTCAGCATCATTATTTTCCTTCAGCTCAATTTTTAAGCATTCAAGTTTTTTATTGTTTTCATCGCAAAAGCTACATGTATCAGTCCTTGGGAAGCCGAGTGAAATATTAAAATGATTGTTAAACAGTGACCTATATGATTCATACGAAACTTCAACTTCTGGATATTTCTCTTTAAAAAGTGTGTGCATTTTACTAACATTTAAATCTTCTGGGAGGTATTTTTTGGTTGAGTCTTTTGTATATTAATGTGCCCCACGACCACTAAATGAACCTATGTGGGCTTCCATCAAATTTATTTTGTCTTCACTATGTTTATGTTTTCTGTTATAATGTTGTCCTCGCTGATCTTTTGGTGAATTCCCTGTTAGTTGTAAGCTATTTATCAAATACTCCACTTTTTTTTGCTTATTCCATGAATTGCGGTAAATGCTTTACGGCAAACTGGCCACTCAGTTACTTTATTATCTACAAGACCTCGAACTTTGTACTTACACGTAACATCTTTTAACAAAGCATTCGCCTGGTCTGCTCTGGGGCGGCGCCTCTGAACGGGGTGAGAGATATAAGACCGCACAAATACGAGTTTTGCTCGTTTGTGGTTCCAGCAAATTAAAGTTTTTAATTATGTTGTCTCTAACGGTGAGAGGAATAACTTCAAAACATTTAGATCTGCACTTACAGTCACTGTTAGCTTCATGACTTTGCACTCTTTATTTTCTTTGCGGCATCCCTCATCCTACCCGTAACTTTCCTCTTTTTTGTTTTTTGTTCCAATTTTGCACCAACGTCATCATCACTAGTAGTAACACGGTAAGGTACCGTGTAATGCTTTAAACAGTTATTTGAAATATTAGTTTCTTATAAAAAATAACTATTTCAAGATTGTTTTGTGTTTTACAAGTAGATTGTTCGGAATATTGAATTGCAGTAAAATTTAATAAGTACTTAACTTTACAGCAGTGAAAGTCATTTAGTCGTTGACTTGACTCTTTCTTCCCCAGAACTGCAGTGACTTGGCCCCTTCTTCCCCGGCACGCGCATTATTTCTCCTTAGTTTTCTCTGTTAAGGAGCACGTTTTTCCCTAAAACAAATACACCATCTGATTCAGTTTATAAAAAGGAATTTTACTGCGTTTTAAACTCAATTTCCGAAAAATATGGACTTGGACCCTTCATATTTTTTAATTACAACTCTTAATAAATAACAAGACATAAAATAATACTGTGTGTAAAATGTTATAATTCTTAGGTTGATTAACTTTCGACAAAATGGTTGGCCCCCACTCCAAGATGGCGGACTTCCTCCAGCTGGCCGACTATGCTATACGTCTCACCTAGTATCTTCAAATTAAATATTGTTTTAAGAATTTAATGTCAATAATGTCCCTGAATAAGGTTTTGTTAAGGTTCACAAGTGTCTGGATTAATTGTGTTTTGGTGAATATCGTGTTGTGTAGTGATGTGGTTGGTGCGTTATTAAATAACCAAGATTCTCACCACCTCGATGTCATGTTTGTCGAATTTGGGAAGCGTTAGTTTAAATAGATCGTCCTTCTTTCATTCAAATTTCGTTTCTTCTGTTATTATGTTTTCCAGGGTTATTCTGAATGGTTCTCCTGGAATTCCTATTGCATTTTTTACGTCTCCTGGTATTTTATTTTTACTCTTTTATCAAAATGTGACTCTCTACTACATGCAGTTGACCTATTCTGTTCGCTAGTTAACAATAGAGTAATTAAAAAAAAAAAACCGTTTAGCTTTTGTGATCTCTGATTGGTCCATTTTTTCTTGACCCCGGTCACGTGACCGTAATTATTTGAAATTTATGAATTTTATTTCTGTCACCTCAAATTATTCCCTATTTGTTTCTAGATTAATTTAAATTTGGATTATACGATGTTGTTGTTTGGGAAAATAGAAGTATTTTGATACCGAATGTGACCCATTTCGGCCCATCATTAAATGTTTTATCACCTTTATAATTTTGAGTTTTCTGAGGCTTTGACCTATTTTTCTTAACATTTCTTATTGTTTGTTTTTTCTACTTTAATATGTTCTAATAGGGTTGTTCTTATTACTATCAATAATGTCTGGTACTTCTACATTATATATAACATTACAGTTTTAAATACCTATGCATAAGTTTCTTATAATAACAATAATATTGGCAACATGTCAGCTCAATGGCTTGCCTGATGTGCTACTAATACTTTCTCTATCCATCTGATTATTGCTATTGTGGGTTTTATATTGAATACCTTCCCTGTTTCATTAAGGTCAGGCTTCTGTTTAATTTTATTTGGTTTGGTTAGGGCTATTCTTGATATTTTAGTGTTGTTTAAGTTCAGCTCATCTCTTTCGGCCTATAGACTTAGCATTTTGCCATTCCTTTACAATAAGTTTTTACATAATATGATGTTTCACCATGTACCTGATATTGACATTTCTGAACAGCTTTTACAACTACTGTTCTTGAAAAATTAACAAATCTTTTAACAAGTAATTCTAACATAATAAAATTCTGGGTATATAGAGCCCTTTTAACAACTAATTATAACATAACAACCCATGGGTATACAAAACAATTTAAACAACTAATTATAACATAATAAATCCTGGGTATACAAAATCCTTTAAACAACTAATTATAACATAATAAATCCTGGGTATACAAAACCCTTTAAACACATACTACTTCTATTTACTGGTTCTTAATATTGTAACAGTACCAAAAATATGGTAGTTACATAGTATAAACTAATGTAACGTCAAGTATGAGAAAAACATGGAAGTATATCTAGATAAATAAACCTAAGTGTATATAAGTGTGTATCTACAAATATATTAATAAAAAATCCAACGATGAAGAAGAGAATACTAATATATCAACAGTAAATACAAAATGAAGAAAGAAAATGCCACGAGCCAAAACAAAATAGCAGTAACTAGACCCAATAGGATCCAACAGTGAGGGGAATCAACGAAACAAGGACCAACAAGCTCCAACAACAATGGAGATACATAAAAATAGCAACTACAATGAAAATATAAGAAAAAGAAGAAAGAAGAAGGACCAGGAAGAGCACCAAGAGAAGAAAGAAGATGGACAGAAGATATAAGGACTCCACATAAACCACATGTACTAAAAACAATGTAAGTGAAAAAAAAAAAAATGATGATTATAAATGTGAAAAGAAAACCAGTGTGAAACATTTAAGGAACCACAAACAATTACAGTGTGTACTTAGTACAAATGTGAAACCTGTGAATAATTAACTAATTTCAACTGAATAAACCACACAAACAATTACAGTGATGAAGTTTACAGTGTGAGAAAATATGTTAATTTCATGATGAAACAACAAAAAATTAAAATAGTCAAATAAACACAGACAATGAGTGTGACTAATTTAATAAAGTTGTGATCAATACACATAATCATAAGACCACCAGAATAGAACAAAATAGAACAATTATGTTATTGTTCATAGAGAACTGACAACAAATAAAAGACATTTGTTATGTATCAAACAATGACAGGAATTAAGTTCCACCATTGACCAGAAAAATATTGTAAATAATACAAAAAAGATTTGTGTTAGTGTTTAAGAAGGAGTTGTATAAACATGTGTAACAAAATAGTTAAAGTATTATATTAAGATACCGTAGTGAAGTCAGTTTAGTAGTAGAAAAATACTGCACTAAAACAGATGGTACATTGTTACACAACCCACAGAGAAGATACCTATTACAACAGAAAATGATACATATTAGTATAAATATATGATCATCAACTATGTTATCAAACAAGAATTTATTATAAGTAGTAATAATAAATATTAAGAGACAATGTATTATGTTGCAAAACAATACAAATAGAACAAGTCAAACATAATGACACAGAGAATAACAGAGATGAAAAGAGTATGCCAATTTAGTTAGGCAAAGTACAGTATCAAAACCAATATCAATGTTTATAAGAGTATTACCAGTAGTGAGATAAATATCTGATAATACATTGAGAACAGATTCTGAACATAACAAGAACAATATTATAACTAAATTATTGTAAACTAACTAACTATGTACATATGACCAGAAGTAAGCTGAACCATTGTATAGCTAATTAGTTAAGAAAAATACTGTATCAAATATTGAACACAGATTATTACAATTGATACCAGTAGTAAGAGGAAATCCCAATGATACTTTGAGAACAGATAAGGACCATAAAAACAGTCATTTTATATACAAACAATTAATAACCAAATGACTATTATGAAGAAAACCAAATGTAAACAAACAATGGCAAGCAAGTTATTTATGAGAAATATAACATATAAACTTGTGTAAAAGTAAATGAAAACATTACCAAAAGTTAGAATAATATCTAATGCTACTTTGGAAATCCAAACCAAGTAGAACAATAACAATTTAGTTATTGTATTAACAAAAAATAAATGACTACTATGATAGGACACAACATAAACAGAGCCATTACTGAAAGATTGAAGGGTTCTGAACTAATTAAAAGATAACCATTATATATAATAAATTAGGTACTATGTGTGTACACTAATTACAATCATTACACGATATGATTTATATAGAGTAAACCAAAAATAAGGTGAAAAATTGTATAAGAGAGATAGGAGAGGAATGAAACTATGTAAATATTAAATTAACCACAGTCATATATAAATATTATAATGTAAAATTGTGTAAATAAACTTTACTAATATTATTAGATTGTAATATTACTGTTTCAGTTAAGGAAAATTAGTTTTAAGCACATTTATGGAAAATCAAACATGGACGCTTAATGACGCCATAACGAGATTTGTGTAGGGAACAATTATTCCCAAATTGTAAATCAAACCAATTGAGATATAGACTCAAAGTGTTTATTTAAGAAGTGTTTTATTATAATTAAGTGAAATCTGGTGTAACGGACTTATAAAAAAATAAGATACACCAGAAATAATAAATAAAATCGTTATTGTGATAGTAGTGATGAACGGAAAATAAGCATTTTTGGGCTTAAATTAACAAGCAGAATGTCCGCAATTCACTGACATCAACCATTTAACGATAGGACGTAAATTAAGAAAGTTATAGTAATTTTAAACTTTTCAGTTAAATTTTGTACCAGTGCTGACGTCAAAAAAGCCTCAACACCAAACTCGATTTTGTCAAAAAATTAAATATTTTAATAAAACAAAGGCCTTTGGGTCAGAGAGTACAATGTTTCCAGCCAATAGAATGAATGACTTTCGACAGACGACCGAGAGACGCTTTCAGGAAACATTACAGTTCACGTCTAGCTTTTCAACGGAGAGGCCACGCAACTCGACGGACATGAAGGAGTTTATATTTGAATTTCGTGCGCGACATATTTATTAAGTAACCAAAATAACATAACCTTAACACAACATCTATATATACGAGTGAAAAGTGCGGAGTGATTTAATTAAACAAGTAAGGTCAGTGTATAATGTCGACAATACTTGCGAGTGATGTGTTAAATAAGAAACAGGGAGTACAATTTTATTTAAACAATATTGAACGAAAATAATAATTTTGTAAATAGCTAACCTTCGATACTACGCAAGTCAGATAATGCAGAGTATCGAAAACAGTAATTAAATTATCAGAATTAAGGAAAAATTTAATTCACAATTATTAAAATATTATAAAAATATTTTAATTATTTATAATAATTTAAAATATCATGTTTGAAATAATTATTAATGAATACAAGAATATTTAGTCACTCATTTGACTAAACTTATTTTTCTTGATTTTTTCGATGTTTTGAAATATACTTTATTAATTTTCATACAGTATAAATAAACGTAATTCTGATAATAATATATTAAAGTATTACGAATGATATGTTTATATGTATAGTTTAAGAAATAATAACTGTTAAGAAATACTTATCCATTGTAACAACACCGGTTATAACTAACCTCAGAATCGTTACGGTAACTTGATAATTTCAATATTACCGATCTGTTCTCAAGTAACATCCAAATCAGATAGCATTATTAACAAGAGTTTTTTAGAAATTTTTCTCTTGTGAATAGATGATTTTTAAAACGAGTTATTAAACGAAAGTAATACATTTTTAACTACTGTACAAGTCATACAGCTTGACAATAGCAACCTAGTATAATAAGAAGCGTGCGCATTCCCGCGTACGATAGTTCCATAAATACCAGACATATGGTATCAATTTTTGATTTTTATATTTATTCGCTTATTATTCATTATTGTTAATTTTATATCGTTATTTGTATTACATCTTGTGCCTGGTATCATGTTACCTAAAAGAACCTAACGAAATATGGTAATTCACTGAAACAAAATAACATAACCTATTGAAGTTAAATCATTGTACCAATAACAGGTCTACCAGCCTTGAGATTTAGACAGAGTCTTATTTGAATTTTTTATTGTAATCAGTAATTGAAAGGTTGTTAGTTTTTGATGATTAATTGTCAAAGATTTTATTATTTATTAAATTGTTAATAAACCTCCACTTTTATTACCAGTAAAAGGAGTATCATTTCTATTAAAAATAAGTTCATTTATTTTTTAATCAGTTCTGACACAGGTGGCGGAAGAATTTAAAAAGATTTAACATAATTCAGAATATTCATCAGTTATTGCTTCATTTATTTTTGTGTGTGATAATATATAAAATATTCGATCCGAATATTTACTTGCATTTGAAGTGCATGTATTTCAGAAGGAACGTCACAGAACAGGATTGAAGTATTCACGTGTGGTAAGTGAGAGAGGTACACAACAAAGTGCGCGAAACATTTTAAAATAAAGGAGTGGACTATTATTACGTACCCATTAAAAACAATACAATAACACCAATAACCTTAACAATTACGATTACATCTTTTAATAAACAACATTATCGTAGATACCAGTGCGTGTCTACACTCACACGAACACCACACATTAAGAAGAATTATAAAATACTATCATCATATTCTATATCTATAATTTTACATTATAGATTGACGAACCCAACGTGGGGCCTGACATAATAAGACCCCAGGAACGTAGATACTACATAAATACATCTAAATCTACATCTATATCTATAATTTTACATTATAGATTGGCGCTCAACGTGGGGCTTGACATAATAAGACCCCAGGAACGTAGATACTACATCATAAATATATCTTGAATCTATATCTATAATTTTACTTTATAGATTGGCGCCCAACGTCTGAGCACGATTTAGGGAAATTACAAAATAACTAGAGACCTAATCAATCCAATTCGTGAAAAGACAGCAGGTACATTACCAGTGTATCAAGATGTCGGGATTAACAGAAGCAACAAAGATCCAAATGATGTAAATGCTCAAGCGAATGATGAAGAAAATAGAAGAAACCAACCGATCCATAGTGGAATCATTGAAGGAAGGCAACCAATCCTTGAGGGAATCATTGTGTAAGAAGTTGGATGAGT
Organism: Magicicada septendecula; assembly: GCA_034769895.1. NCBI lineage: Eukaryota > Metazoa > Arthropoda > Insecta > Hemiptera > Cicadidae > Magicicada > Magicicada septendecula. The sequence goes on from CM068374.1 coordinate 158,158,331, forward strand.
GCCATAATAGTACAATAGAGGTACTAGATAGAACCATAGAGGATAGCAGAAAATTCGGAGAAAATTTAAGAAGAGAGAGAGAGCAGAGGGAACAAGCCAGCCAGAAGATAGACGACAACAAACCAGAGATTGAAGAAATACCCGAAGAGGAACACTTGGAACCAAATGAGCTACCAATAGTAGACAAACGAATGGAGATTGAAGAGGTACCTGAAAATAAAAACATGGAACCGACGAGTCCAGAGCCTAAAGAGCGTGGAGAAAAGAAGATCCAAATAATTAAAGAAAAGGAAGAAGTGAAGATGGAAGAAAAAAGAACCATGCGCCCAAGGAAGGCAAGAGTCACAAAAGAATTGATTGAAATGACTAGAAATGGTCTGATTAATGTGGTCAATTCACCAATTGTTAACCATGAAAAAAGGGTCTTCAGGAAGGAGTATCGGAGAAGCATCATGGAGATGGACAAGGAAGAAGATTAGGTAACAACAAAGAAGAAGATGACCAACAGAATATCCCAACCACGTATTTCCAAAAAAAGAGTAAAATACTTTAAGAAAAAGGAAGGCTACCAAGAGAAATGGGACCGGATTGTTGAAGGATACGCCAGAGAGATAAGAGAACTGCGGAAGAAGAGGAGTCAAGTAACGGAAGTACACAATCAAAGGATAGATGAAGATACCCAAACCAAATTGAGGGAGTTATCAAACATCAGCACTGACAGCCACCAGAAGAACAATGGAAACAAATGTATTGAAGAAAGAGATGGAAGGAAGGCAGAAGAATGGAAGGCAGACTCAGCCCTAATAGCTTCCAATGGAAGAACCAGATGATAGCCCGATACCTGTCAAGAACGGACGGAAGTATGGATATTAAAGAAGTCCGATCGACAAGAAGAGAGGAGAACGACGATTACGGCTAAAACATAAAATATACACTGAATTATGGGACTGACTATTATGATAACCAGTAATACCTATAATCAAACTTCAATGAAAAAATATATTGAAAATTAAATTATGGGACCAAAAAGTGAAAAGATAGCGATAAGGATTATTTTATTATTGAATTTATATAAAGGATGAAAATATTTGTTATGAAAAATGAAGGTATAAATATGAATATAACTATTGACTATATCAAGATGGAAAATGAAATGTGGCTATAAAGATTATTGTTATTTAAAAGTGAAAAATGAAAATATGATTATAAAAATAGATGTTGACTAAAGAAAGGAAAAAATGTGTTACTATTATGAAAATTATTATGTGTCTATATTAAATGAGAAATAACTGTATAATTATGTATTGAACATTGAATATATTGTAATTTTATAATGTGAGAAAACACGCTCCAAGAGAATTAATGTAAAGGATACAGAACATTGTATTGATTAATAATAACGTACTATAATATAAAGAAGAATATACGAGAACGACAAACACCATCCCTGGCAAATACAATTTCCAAGAGCCACGTCAACAAGTAAAATTTAACATCCTACCCGTACTATAGAAGAGTAAGAATATACGAGACTGACACACTCCATCCAAGGCACAAATTATTTCCAAGAGCCACGTCAACAAGTAAATAAGAACATCTCACCCGTACTATAATAAAAAAATGAATATACGAGACTGACGCATTACATCTTTGGCACAAATAATATGATTTCCAAGAGCCACGTCAACCAGTAATTTTAACATCCTACCCGTACTATAGAAGAGTATGAATATACGAGACTGACACACTCCATCCAAGGCATAACCATTTCCAAGAGCCACGTCAACCAGTAATTTTAACATCTAACCCGTACTATATAGAATAAAGATGAATATTGTAAAAAAAATAATTATGGAGACGTCTTCGTTTTCTTTTAAGCCCCACGTTGTGAGCGTCAATTTGTTAAATTACTAATTACCAGTGATGAATGTTTTTATAAGCCCCTACTTGCAAGCGGCAATTTGTAATAAACTACGTATGGTGAGTCTTTCTTTGATGAGTCCCTTTCGTAGGAGTCGTCAATTTGTTATGGAATAAGTATGTTGGGTACTAGCGGTGGAACGTCCGTCTTATTCAAACCCCACTGTTGTAATCAATTTTGTAGAGAACTACTTGATAATTATGTGAGGACGTATGTTATAAAGTATGATACCAGCTGGAGACGTCAAATTATAAAGAAATCTTGTCTATGAGTGTAATTAGTTATAAGAGACTCTGGTGTAACAAACGTCAAGTAATACGTTGTAGGTGGCGATTCGTAACAATTAAGATGCTGTTACCTGGTTTAATTAATATGTTATTAACTAATATACCTTTCGGTTGTGACCGGTGAAACCCTCAGAACATAGATTATTAAGTCCACAAAATTAGAATTATGTTCCTGAATTTATAATGGTATTATTCTATAGACTTAATTTAGTTCTCAGTGGTTGTTTAATATGAGCAATATATATGGAGTATTTACTGAATGTAAGTGGTATTTGTTTCAACCCTAGTAACTCAATGATAAAAATTTCGTTTAAATTTAGTATTAAAAAACCAGTTAGTTCAGCAATCTCCCGTCCCACCAGCTGCAAACTTGGAGCGCTGTTACTAGAAATAAGTGTACTTATAGGTTAGTTATTCGGAGTGTTTGTATCAATCTGTTAATAAATTATTACACCAACTACATATAGTATTTTCTCTGCAATGATTAAAACGTTATCTCATACAACAAATGTACTTTATTTATTTTTCTCTGGTATTTAACAGGTTACGTTGTCTCAGACAAACAATAAGACGATCCAATCGACTGTCCCAACATATATCGATTCATAATTATTCAAACTCTAAAAAACATATATACTTGAAAATAATGACAATTAATTCTTATACCAGGGTTCGTGTAGTTCTTTGAACCATTAGTAAGGCCAGGTAAAATGCATAATTAAGGTTGTTCAATTTACAAAAGAATAAAATTATTTACTTAAAATACAATGATATGAAAATAATTTGTTTTTTACCCAAACGACGAAAGCTTCGTTAGGCGGTGAATGTTTGTCAACAGCGGTCAAAATCCAGTTTATATCGTCTTCACCCAGTAAAACTGCTCTGGTTTTCAATGAATTGATGATGGTGTGTACTGGTAATCCCACAGGAACTCTTGTGCCTCGATTCTTCTTTTGCGACTTCACAATTCTTGGTCCCAATGAACTGGAATTAGGATCTCAGCTTACGCTGTCAATGAAGGTTATTTCGTCAACCGAGTCTTCTGTATTTCCAAATATTTCCGTTAATTCAGGCTTTAACTCTTTACTGGTCTTCAATTTATAGCATGAATTGGTTTGATACCAAATTCAGCGGAATTATTTAGTGACTGAGTTGAGAAGCTTTCAATTCTTTTTTATTGTACTCATTGATAATTTAGAGTGTTATTTAATTTGTACGATTCATTAGCGTTAAAATATAATTGTTTTACAAAAAGGCTTTATCAGTTTGGATATATCATTCCTTTATATTTATTCATATATTTAAATATATCGGTTCATTTCAATCTAATAGCTTGTAACAATCAGAACCATCTATTCAAAATCAACAACTTATTATATATCAGTTGCCTTAACAACCACGTTTTCTATATATCTTTGGGCCGGCATTATAGAATATTACTACTCCTTTCCAAAAAAATACTCCATGCTTGGATTAATCTTGAATCACATAAAACTTTCCCCTAACCTTCCTTACTAAACAGTAAATGTTTTACTAGAGTTTCGTTGGACTGGGTTTACTAAAAAGGTATTAATTTCCTTTCACTAATATGGAATTTAGGCCTATAGATTCATTTACAACCATTATAACATTATTTGGTTTTTAACTTAATTTTCTTTTTTTTTTACCTGACCTACTGTACAATTAATTATTGATTACATAGTTAATTACATGAATTTTAATTTACTGGTGGTTAGTTGTTTTTATATTAATTAACTGGTTCTGGAACCCTTTATTAATTTATGACATAATTGTCAGAACTACTTGTTAGATTTAAAACACTGGTTTAATTTAAAAGTTAAAAGTTAAAAGTTAGATTTAAAACTCCTGATCCAGTTTATAAACATTAATTAGAACAACAGTATTTTTCAACATTATACAATACTGATAACTTAGTACAGTACCTAACATTGGTACCTATACTGGGTTATATAAATATAAATCTAATATAAACATAAACATAATTATTGGTGAAGTATTATCATCAAATAACATTATTTCATTTTTAGTATATTCAACATACAATATAAAATACTCTGTGACCTGAACATGCCACAATTGCCACAGTACAAAACAAACAATTCATAACATTCAATCATTCCTTAGTCTGGCTTTTATACATTTAATACTAGTCATTGCCTCCTTCTGGTTTGAGTTACTTCTCGAGCACATGACCTATTGAACAACCTTAAGTCAGGGTATGGTCCTTGACCATATTTCATTCAATTTTTTTATGTAACGTTGGGGAACCTCAACTATGTTACGTTACAATATACGAGACTGACACACTCCATCCAAGGCATAACCATTTCCAAGAGCCACGTCAACCAGTAAATTTAACATCCTACCCGTACTGAAAGATGAATATACGAGGCCGACAAACCACATCTTTGGCACAAATAGATTTCCAAGAGCCTAGTCAACAAGTAATATTAACATCTTACCCGTACTATTGAAGAAAGAAGAAGGAGCAAATGAGAAGTTGGAAAAATGAAACCAAAGAAATGTATTAATGTAGACAAACCACCGCACACAACCACATTGTTTATAGTGTATGTTACTAGAGAAAAAGCCAATACCACATGGAATGTAAATACCAAATAAAAACCATGAAGAAGAAGAAAAACAAATGTACTTATGAATTATATCTAGAAGAATGAAACCTGAGATGAAGAATATGACGAGACGACATTCAAAGTGACAACAAAATGAAGAGATTAATCAATGATAATGAAGAATGAAAAATAATATACTAACGAAGATAATCATGAGAGTATACCAGTGAGGAAGTGTAAAACAAACTATCCCTATAATATGTGAAGAATATAGTTAAGTTGAATCAAGAAAAGAGAGAATAACAATGTATAAACCGCAGATGCGTGAATTAATCCCAAGGATATTTATTATTTGTCGGAAGAACGACCACTATTATTATTTTGATGATTTGAGATGAATTGACTGAAGAGTAATGCCAGCAATCATTTATTATTATTGAAGGAGATGATTTGCCTCCATATTTATTGAAGTTAGTATGGCCAGTAGAGTTGAATAGCCAAAGTGAGCCGCTCTAAACTGCCCCAGCTAAACTTATGTTAGGGAATTAGGGAACTAAATAAACAAGGGAGATGATTACATAGAGAAGATATAAATACGATTCAAATAGAAGAAAGTGAAGGGATATATGGAAAAAACATGTAAATCAACATGGAATGTACAACAATTGATAAATACTTCAATGAAAGATATATCATAATAATTCAGAATTAATCAATTCTTATAGGAAGGCATATGTAACAGTACCAAAAATATGGTAGTTACATAGTATAAACTAATGTAACGTCAAGTTTGATAAAAACATGGAAGTATATCTAGATAAATAAACCTAAGTGTATATAAGTGTGTATCTACAAATATATTAATAAAAAATCCAACGGTGAAGAAGAGAATACTAATATATCAACAGTAAATACAAAATGAAGAAAGAAAATGCCACGAGCCAAAACCAAATAACAGTAACTAGACCCAATAGGATCCAACAGTGAGGAGAATCAACGAAACAAGGACCAACAAGCTCCAACAACAATGGAGATAAATAAAAATAGCAACTACAATGAAAATATAAGAAAAAGAAGAAAGAAGAAGGACCAGGAAGAGCACCAAGAAGAAGAAAGAAGATGGACAGAAGATATAAGGACTCCACATAAACCACATGTACTAAAAACAATGTAAGTGAAAAAAAAAAAAATGATGATTATAAATGTGAAAAGAAAACCAGTGTGAAACATTTAAGGAACCACAAACAATTACAGTGTGTACTTAGTACAAATGTGAAACCTGTGAATAATTAACTAATTTCAACTGAATAAACCACACAAACAATTACAGTGATGAAGTTTACAGTGTGAGAAAATATGTTAATTTCATGATGAAACAACAAAAAATTAAAATAGTCAAATAAACACAGACAATGAGTGTGACTAATTTAATAAAGTTGTGATCAATACACATAATCATAAGACCACCAGAATAGAACAAAATAGAACAATTATGTTATTGTTCATAGAGAACTGACAACAAATAAAAGACATTTGTTATGTATCAAACAATGACAGGAATTAAGTTCCACCATTGACCAGAAAAATATTGTAAATAATACAAAAAAGATTTGTGTTAGTGTTTAAGAAGGAGTTGTATAAACATGTGTAACAAAATAGTTAAAGTATTATATTAAGATACCGTAGTGAAGTCAGTTTAGTAGTAGAAAAATACTGCACTAAAACAGATGGTACATTGTTACACAACCCACAGAGAAGATACCTATTACAACAGAAAATGATACATATTAGTATAAATATATGATCATCAACTATGTTATCAAACGAGAATTTATTATAAGTAGTAATAATAAATATTAAGAGACAATGTATTATGTTGCAAAACAATACAAATAGAACAAGTCAAACATAATGACACAGAGAATAACAGAGATGGAAAGAGTATGCCAATTTAGTTAGGCAAAGTACAGTATCAAAACCAATATCAATGTTTATAAGAGTATTACCAGTAGTGAGATAAATATCTGATAATACATTGAGAACAGATTCTGAACATAATAAGAACAATATTATAACTAAATTATTGTAAACTAACTAACTATGTACATATGACCAGAAGTAAGCTGAACCATTGTATAGCTAATTAGTTAAGAAAAATACTGTATCAAATATTGAACACAGATTATTACAATTGTTACCAGTAGTAAGAGGAAATCCCAATGATACTTTGAGAACAGATAAGGACCATAAAAACAGTCATTTTATATACAAACAATTAATAACCAAATGACTATTATGAAGAAAACCAAATGTAAACAAACAATGGCAAGCAAGTTATTTATGAGAAATATAACATATAAACTTGTGTAAAAGTAAATGAAAACATTACCAAAAGTTAGAATAATATCTAATGCTACTTTGGAAATCCAAACCAAGTAGAACAATAACAATTTAGTTATTGTATTAACAAAAAATAAATGACTACTATGATAGGACACAACATAAACAGAGCCATTACTGAAAGATTGAAGGGTTCTGAACTAATTAAAAGATAACCATTATATATAATAAATTAGGTACTATGTGTGTACACTAATTACAATCATTACACGATATAATTTATATAGAGTAAACCAAAAATAAGGTGAAAAATTGTATAAGAGAGATAGGAGAGGAATGAAACTATGTAAATATTAAATTAACCACAGTCATATATAAATATTATAATGTAAAATTGTGTAAATAAACTTTACTAATATTATTAGATTGTAATATTACTGTTTCAGTTAAGGAAAATTAGTTTTAAGCACATTTATGGAAAATCAAACATGGACGCTTAATGACGCCATAACGAGATTTGTGTAGGGAACAATTATTCCCAAATTGTAAATCAAACCAATTGAGATATAGACTCAAAGTGTTTATTTAAGAAGTGTTTTATTATAATTAAGTGAAATCTGGTGTAACGGACTTATAAAAAAATAAGATACACCAGAAATAATAAATAAAATCGTTATTGTGATAGTAGTGATGAACGGAAAATAAGCATTTTTGGGCTTAAATTAACAAGCAGAATGTCCGCAATTCACTGACATCAACCATTTAACGATAGGACGTAAATTAAGAAAGTTATAGTAATTTTAAACTTTTCAGTTAAATTTTGTACCAGTGCTGACGTCAAAAAAGCCTCAACACCAAACTCGATTTTGTCAAAAAATTAAATATTTTAATAAAACAAAGGCCTTTGGGTCAGAGAGTACAATGTTTCCAGCCAATAGAATGAATGACTTTCGACAGACGACCGAGAGACGCTTTCAGGAAACATTACAGTTCACGTCTAGCTTTTCAACGGAGAGGCCACGCAACTCGACGGACATGAAGGAGTTTATATTTGAATTTCGTGCGCGACATATTTATTAAGTAACCAAAATAACATAACCTTAACACAACATCTATATATACGAGTGAAAAGTGCGGAGTGATTTAATTAAACAAGTAAGGTCAGTGTATAATGTCGACAATACTTGCGAGTGATGTGTTAAATAAGAAACAGGGAGTACAATTTTATTTAAACAATATTGAACGAAAATAATAATTTTGTAAATAGCTAACCTTCGATACTACGCAAGTCAGATAATGCAGAGTATCGAAAACAATAATTAAATTATCAGAATTAAGGAAAAATTTAATTCACAATTATTAAAATATTATAAAAATATTTTAATTATTTATAATAATTTAAAATATCATGTTTGAAATAATTATTAATGAATACAAGAATATTTAGTCACTCATTTGACTAAACTTATTTTTCTTGATTTTTTCGATGTTTTGAAATATACTTTATTAATTTTCATACAGTATAAATAAACGTAATTCTGATAATAATATATTAAAGTATTACGAATGATATGTTTATATGTATAGTTTAAGAAATAATAACTGTTAAGAAATACTTATCCATTGTAACAACACCGGTTATAACTAACCTCAGAATCGTTACGGTAACTTGATAATTTCAATATTACCGATCTGTTTTCAAGTAACATCCAAATCAGATAGAATTATTAACAAGAGTTTTTTGAGAAATTTTTCTCTTGTGAATAGATGATTTTTAAAACGAGTTATTAAACGAAAGTAATACATTTTTAACTACTGTACAAGTCATACAGCTTGACAATAGCAACCTAGTATAATAAGAAGCGTGCGCATTCCCGCGTACGATAGTTCCATAAATACCAGACATATGGTATCAATTTTTGATTTTTATATTTATTCGCTTATTATTCATTATTGTTAATTTTATATCGTTATTTGTATTACATCTTGTGCCTGGTATCATGTTACCTAAAAGAACCTAACGAAATATGGTAATTCACTGAAACAAAATAACATAACCTATTGAAGTTAAATCATTGTACCAATAACAGGTCTACCAGCCTTGAGATTTAGACAGAGTCTTATTTGAATTTTTTATTGTAATCAGTAATTGAAAGGTTGTTAGTTTTTGATGATTAATTGTCAAAGATTTTATTATTTATTAAATTGTTAATAAACCTCCACTTTTATTACCAGTAAAAGGAGTATCATTTCTATTAAAAATAAGTTCATTTATTTTTTAATCAGTTCTGACACAGGTGGCGGAAGAATTTAAAAAGATTTAACATAATTCAGAATATTCATCAGTTATTGCTTCATTTATTTTTGTGTGTGATAATATATAAAATATTCGATCCGAATATTTACTTGCATTTGAAGTGCATGTATTTCAGAAGGAACGTCACAGAACAGGATTGAAGTATTCACGTGTGGTAAGTGAGAGAGGTACACAACAAAGTGCGCGAACCATTTTAAAATAAAGGAGTGGACTATTATTACGTACCCATTAAAAACAATACAATAACACCAATAACCTTAACAATTACGATTACATCTTTTAATAAACAACATTATCGTAGATACCAGTGCGTGTCTACACTCACACGAACACCACACATTAAGAAGAATTATAAAATACTATCATCATATTCTATATCTATAATTTTACATTATAGATTGACGAACCCAACGTGGGGCCTGACATAATAAGACCCCAGGAACGTAGATACTACATAAATACATCTAAATCTACATCTATATCTATAATTTTACATTATAGATTGGTGCCCAACGTGGGGCTTGACATAATAAGACCCCAGGAACGTAGATACTACATCATAAATATATCTTGAATCTATATCTATAATTTTACATTATAATATGTATTAGTTTATACATACGACCATTACTTCACTTTCTCCCTTAACCACTGGTTTATAACATGATTTTTGATCATCACTATTTCCTTCTTTGTACACCTATCACTTCACTCCCTTATAACATAATTTTTACAATTTTTCCTTAGACTAATGCACATATATTTTACTCTTATTTATACCATTGCATTGCATTTTCTATAATTTTATCTACTGTCTGATCTTTTCTCTTAAATTATTATTATTATTATTATTAATTTATGGAGTATTTTTTATTTATTTTTTACCTGGTTATTAACATGTTTTTAGTTTAGTTTCTTTTGTTATTTTTATTTTCAGTTCTTCATGCATTTATGTTATTTTGTAATTAATGTGGTCTTCACTGTCTTGCTGCTTATTGCATGTCTTTATTTTAATTAGTTGTTTCGTCGTTGGACTTGTTTATATCTCTCACTTACTATATCTATTGGGTTTTCACGTTATTAAGTTCTCTTCTTCTAATTTTCGTCATAATTACGATATTACATTTCTTTAACATTTATTTTTCTTCATCCATTGTTTTGTTTTAACATGGAACCAGAATACTCTGCTTAATACACACTTATTTGTAAGTTTCCTTTCATTTATCATTTACACTAGTACTAGTTAACTATGGTTTCTTTATCTTAACAGTTCTTATATGCATGGTGATGATATGTATCGTCACATTGTGCCTTTGCCTGTTGAAACAAGACACCCGTGACGAAACACTAATTTAAACAATTCCATTATACCCGTTCCAACAATCCAGAGACGAGTACTAGACTTTCTAGACATAGTGTATAATGGAGAAGATAGAATCGTTAACGATTCATTAAACAGTAAGTGTGGATTATATAATATGGTCCATATTGAATTAAAATAGTATCAGGCATTAAAGACAAACAAGAATTTAAATTGTAATGAAAACATCCAGATGGGGTAATTATGTACTTGGTATGTGTAAAAAGTATTGTTACGACGGTCTCATTGATCGTCGTATGGTACAGTGGAAAACAAAGTATAAGACACGAATGAAATCACTAATGACCTGTTTTAATTATTACAAACAACAGTTTCTAATCAACAAGTTATTAAACGAGATTATACTCTAACAATAATTCAAGTTAATCTGTCCACACATATAATAATGTCAACTATAAAGAATTACACACTATAATCACTGTTTACTAATACAGCCCTTAAAACGGACTGTGTAAATCGCCCGACAACAACTCGATACTCACTTGGATAAATCGCCACTTAAACTGACCGTCGCTGAATGCGTGTATTTATATCCCGCTGATATTCCAGAATAATCTGTCTATTTAAATGACGTGTTAAACAAACTGGCGCTTTCGAGAATCCACAAGAAACAGTGTCCTTGAACACATTGCGTTGGCCGGTACGGTCTGGAATAGACGCGGCGGTTGACGCGTAATTGTGTTTCATCGCAAAGTAGCAGCAATATGTAGGCGCGCGCGCACGCATAAACACACATACACACACACATTACAGCTGGGATAGCCGAGATACTTGTAGAACGTTAAGTATTACGTACAACAGCCTCCTCCTTAAGCCTGTTCGTCCCGAACTAGCAAAGAGTCTTTGAAGTAATACTTAGCCAAGCAATCTAGGTGGACGACCTAGAACGTTTTCTGTCGTTCCTGGTGAAGGTCATACCGAGTTTTCATTTTGACACTGGCCGTCCTCTTATCAAGCGATTCACTTCTCGCAGTTGGTTTTCTAATTGTGAGGAGTAGTTCTGTGGTTCTTGAGACCGAGTCCAACTTGATCCAAACATCAAGTCTCCAGGAAGACGAATCTCCCGCCCACCCACAAATTTTGCTGGAGTCATGCCGGTTGTGTCGTGTACTGATGACTTATACGCCATGAGGAATAGTGGTATATGTTGGTCCCAATCTGTTTGGTTCTCGTCAACAACCTTCGATAGATGCTGCTCAAGTGTCTTATTGAATTTCTCAACCTTTTCATCCGATTGAGGATGGAGAGGCGTTGTCCTGGTTTTCAAATTCCAAGTACACGGCATAATTCTTTAAACACTCCTGACTCGAAATTCTTCCCTTGATCAGTGTGGATTTCCATTGGAGCTCCATAACGGCAACAGAAGTTGTGAACTAACTTCTAAGTATCTAACAAAGTTACCTTTGCCACAGTGGTAATCTCCTGATTTGGAATTGCGTAAGCTTCCACCCACTTAGTAAAATAGTCACCTATAACCATGACTTACCGGTTTCCATCGTCAGTAACTGGGAAAGGTCCAGCAATGTCTATGGCAACTCTCTCGAATTGCAGTCCAACGTTATACTGCCTCATTTTCCCCCTGCTTCTGGTTTGTAGGCCCTTGTTTCCAGCACATATTTTACATGTCCGACACCATTCATTTATGTCGTGACAAAGGTGAAGCCAATATAATCGCTTCCGTATTTTGTCAAGGTTTTTGTTAATGCCAAGATGACCTCCAGACGTTCATCATGCATCTCCTTCAAAACAGACTGCACTTTACTTCGGGGGAATTATCAGCTGCAAGACCGCGTCTCGTCCAACTGCACTTTTCCGAGCCCTTTTCAGCAATCCGTTCTCAAACGTAAGAGATTCCCATTGTGCCCAGTAGACCTTCAGCACTTCCGAACCATTGCAGATATCTTGCCAATCTGAGCGGCGACCTTCCTCTTTTGTTGTCAAGATCGGTCCAATGTCTTCATTAGTCATCTGTTCTTGTCGAAAATCTAGTTTCGTACAACCGTCTGTCAGGAAATATACATTGATGGCTTGAACATGTTCACATGTTCGCTTGCGTTTTGTTCTTCCTTTCTGTGGCAATGCTGACAGTCTCGCAGGCACGGCCTTCGTGGTAAGCCATCTGAATTACCATGCAGGCGCCCCCGCCGATGTTGTATCTTAAAGTTGTACTCTTGCAGACGTTCGAGCCACCTTGCCAACTGCCCTTCCGGATTTCTAAATCTCAAGAGCCATGCAAGCGCAGCATTGTCGATGCCCAGAAGAAAACTCCCTCCCATAGAGGTACTTTAGGAAGTGCTCCAAAGCTCGGACAATTGCCAGCAACTCTCCTCCTTATAACGCAATAATTTTACAAAATATTTTACAAAAATTTCTCTGGTTTACAAAGCGTCTTGCTGTAATATGCTATTACTCATTCTTCACCGTTTTGCATTTGAGACAAAACTGCTACTAGATCACTATTGCTTAGGTTTGTATTTACGATGTACTTTCCTTCGGAAGATGGGAAAGCGAGAATTGGGTGCGAACATAATGCAATTTTTACAGTCCTAAATGTTTGATCACACTCTCTCAACCACTGGAAATTTTGTTTATTTTCCGTTAGCTTATGTAGTGGTTTAGCAATAGTAGCGAAGCCCTTCACAAAACGTCGTAATAAGAGCACAACCCCAGGAAACTCCGAACTTCGTGTTTACTCTTTAGAACTGGCCAGGCTCTTACGGCGTCTGATCCATGCTAATATCCGCTGCCGAAACCAGATGGCCCAAGTACTCTATTTCCTCCTCGAATAGAGAACAATTTTTCGGGCTCAGCTTCACTTGTCCACCGTAAATTCTAATCAGAACCTCCTTAAGGTTTTCCATATAGTCTTTGAAAGTCTTCCCGATGACTTTCATCGTCTAAAAAACAAGGCAAGTTTTCCATATCAGGCCTTGGAGTACCAGATCCATCAATTTTTTGAATGTTTTCGGTGCATTACAGAGTCCAACTGGCGTGACGTTAAATTGGAATAAGCCATTTGGGGTTGAGAAAACGGTCTTTTCCCTGTCTTCTTGATGAAAACCCACTTGCCAATATCCACTCTTCAGGTCCAATGTGGAAAACCACTGTGACCAGACAGCGTTCGAGTGTATCGTCAACGCGAGGTAATGGATAGCAATCTTTCTTTGTTACGTCGTTCAACCTCCGGCAGTCTACGCGGAAACGCAATCCACCATCATCCTTCGCTACCAGCACTGCCGGAGAAGACTAAGCACTTCACGAAGGCTCGATTATGCCCTCTGTCAACATGTCATGTACTAACCGAAACAATTCCTCTTGCTTAGATAATGGAGACCTTAGAAGAGGTTGGCATATCGGTGTTGAGTCGCTGGTATTGATGCGATGTTGTTCTTCCCAATGACTGGCCCCGAACTGGAAAAGAATTTTTCAGTTCATATAAAAACCGTCTGAGTTTTTTTACCTCACCACTTACGAGGTCGTTAAAAGATCTGTTCAATAATTCCTGCAGTTCCTCTGGTAATTTGAAAGTATCCCTAGTACTGCATTTTTGTTGCGTCATTTCGGCTACCCAGACCACAGGAGTCAATTCGCCTAGGAGCGTATTACTTTGTAAAGTGACAGCTTGATTCAAAATATTCGCTACTCTAATACTTACATTTCCGGTTTCGTCAGGTTTTACTAAACTTCTGGCAATTAGTATGCCTGATGCGCTAACTACCTGGGGTTCGAATGGAGAACACTGGTTGCCCCTACTATCTACATCGGTTCTAACCATGATGATCTTCTCGGAGTTTGGCGGGACAGTTACGGCCACTTGATTTGTCATGTCCATGGATTTTTCTGATGTATTCATTGTGGAGAGCATTACCTCTTCCTTTGCGATTCTTAAAGCATTGTTTTTGAAGTCGACTATAAATCCATATTCGTTCATAACGTCGACACCAAGAATTGCTTTATCCACAATGTCTGCAACAGTACTTGATGATCAAACTCAAGTTGACCGAGGCGTAGGTGTATCTCCACATTTCCGAACACTTTTACAGGCCGTCCAGTAGCTGAAACAGCACCAGATTGGCTTGATATTTTTTACCACATCGGGACGCACATTAGCAACTGTTTGACCTGTAATCGACGATGGCCTTACAGGTTGGAACTATTTTTCAGAGGCGTAGAAATTGCGTATTGCCTAGGGGCTTCGTTCCTGTAGTTAGTCAGCACACGCTTTGTTGTAGCGACTACTGCTCGTTTTCTGCTGCGGGACTGTAACCCGGCAATCTCGTTGTAGATGTCCAGGTTTCCCACATCTATAACACTTTGGTCTTCCATCCTTTCTTACTTTATTCTGTGACGCCCCTCGTTGAGTCTCTGTTCCTTGCTCTTCTTTCCACCGTCTGTGTCGTTGCAATCTTTTAGCGCGCACTTTATGACTTGCCCAATCAGGCGCTGACTTTGCGGCTTCCAATTGCAAAGCATGTACCAGGGCTGCCGCACTGTTCTGATGTCTTGCCATTCGTAACACTTGCTGTAGTTCGTAATCTCGGAGACCATATGTAAATGTCTGCATCCCAAACCTCGTTCGAAAACTTCTGGCACTTCAGGATAGGCCAGTTTAATTAGTCTGTCAATGCTTGCTTCAAACTTGAAGGCTCTCCCCGGAATGTTGTCACCTTGCTCTCAACTCAGTGCAGTACACATCTCGCAAATCCTTATCACCATACCGTAATTTTAGAGCCTTTATCAATTCTGCATAGGTGTTCTGACTATCAGGGGGCACTTTCTGTAATTGCTCTGCGGCAGGTCCTTTTAAAACGAGAAGACGTAAAACTGGCTTCTCTTCCTCTGTCCAAATATTTTCACATGCAGCTGCTTAAAATTCGCTTGCATACGTCGCCCAGTGACTGCTTCCGTCAAAGGTTGGTGCTTTAGCAGGAACTGTCCCAACCGCAGGCAAGGTAGTCATTTTCTCTATTGCCTTTTCTGTCTTTTTCCTTGGTACAGTCTGTTCAGAAATTTGTTTTGGTTGTGTCTTCATGAACTGCTCGACTTCATTTTTAATTTGTTCTCTTATGTTTGTAATTGAACCTTCCCCTGAAGATATTTTTTCTGACATTGTTTATCCTATATTTGATACAGATTTTTCAACTGTAGACAATCTTACCTCTTGACCATTCAGATCGCAGAGTAATTTTCCTAAGTGAACACGTATGAGGCCCATATGTGCGGTAGTATTTTCTTGCAATTGTTTTTCATTAGCTTCAAAAAGCGCTTCCGTTTTATCTGCTTTTCGTGCTTGAGATTCCTAAATTATTACTTTCTGCCGTTCTTGTGTTTCCAGCAGGAAAGTTTTCTGTCTCTCTTCCGCTTTCTCATCATGTCGTTTTTCTGCTCCTTCCGCTTCTTGTTGGCGTCTTGTTAGGTCTGCAACAGCAGCGTCTGTAAATTTTCCATCATCTGACTGGCATTGATTGTTTACCGATTAACTACAAATTACACTAGTCGTGAACAAGTGTTCACTGTTTCCACTGTTAACGGTTCGGCCGCACTTCTGACCCACTGTTACGACAGTCACACTGATCGTCGTATGGTACAGTGGAAAACAAAGTACAAGACACCAATGAAATCACTAATGACCCCTTTTAATTATTACAAACAACAGTTTGTAATCAACAAGTTATTAAACGAGATTATACTCTAACAATAATTCAAGTTAATCTGTTTACACATACAATAATGTTAACTTTAAAGAATTCCACATTATAATCACTGTTTACCAATACACCACTTGAAACTCGCTGTGTAAATCGCCCTACAATAAGTCGAATCTCACTTGAATAAATCGCCACTTGAACTGAACTGACCGTCGCTGAATCTGTGTACTTATAACCCGCTGATATTCCAGAATAATCTATCACCTTGGATGACGTGTTAAACAAACAGGCGCTCTCGAGAATTCACTTGAACACACTGCGCTGACCGTTCGGTCTGGAATAGACTTGATAGTTGACGCGTAATTGTCTTTCATACCAAAGTAGCAGCAATATGTACCCACACACATTACAGATGGGATAGCCGAGATAATTTTTTTTTACAATTGAGTACTACCCATCTAGTAATTTACATTTCAAGAGATAATATAACCCATCCATTGGCTATAATCTCCCCATTTAACTAATATCCATCAGATCAAGTGGTTTAGTTCACCTCAGTCTTCTAGCTGCATTGGTTGTATCCAGCAGTCGCCGTATCCCAGGGTGTACATGCTGCAAGACGCGTTGCCCATGCTTCACTGCCTGCTTTTTTATTTCCTCAATAACAAGTTCAATTTTTAAATCCCTGTGTAAGTTGTCGTTTCTTACATACCATGGTGCATCAGCAATGCACCGAAGCACCTTGTTTTGAAATGTTTGAATTATATTTAGGTTTTATTTCTTTGCACAGCCCCAGAGTTGTATCCCATAGGTCTAGATAGGCTTTAGCACTTGCTTATACAACAGCAATTTATTATGGATTTACAGTTGGGATCGTCTTCCCAAGAGCCAATACATTTTCCTGAACTTTAGATTCAACTCCTGCTTTTTCTTTTTGACGTCCTCCTTCCATTTAAGTTTTGCGTCTAATGTAATTCCTAAATATTTAGCTGTATTAGCATAAGGAATTGGTAATGAACTAATTATAACTGGTATCCAATGACCAATCTTTAGATTTGTAAAATTTACATTGACTGACTTCATCTCATTTAATCTAATGCGCCATTTTTTGGTCCATTTGCTCACAGCATCAGAGGGTCATTGAAGTTTTACTACAGCTTATCCAATTTTGTTTCCAGTCGCTAGAATTACAGTATCATCTTCTGCAGGTGGCAATGGTTGCATTTTCTACAGTAGGAAAGTCCCTTGTATATAACAAATACAAGACCGGTCCCAAAACACTACCCTGCGGAACTCCAGCTGTTATTTTCTTCAGTTCAGAATATTCTTCTTCATATACTCGAAAATGTCTGTCAGTTATGTATGATTTGAGTATTTTGTAATATTGTTTTGGTAGGTCTCTTTGTAATTTCCACTCCAGACCTTCATGCCATACCTTATCAAATGCTTGTGCTACATCCAAAAAGATACTTGCGCATATTTTTTTATTCTCAAGTGCATTTTCTATTATACTTTTAATCCTGTGCACTTGATCTATCGTTGAGTGCCTTTGTCGAAAGCCGAATTGATGATCAGGGGTAAGATTTCTATCTTCAATAATAGGCTTAAGTCTTTTTAGTAGTAGCTTCTCAAACAATTTTGAAATTACTAGAAGCAAAGAAATTGGTATATATGACTTCCTATCATTTGGTGGCTTATCTGGTTTTAATATCATAATAACTTCAGCTAACTTCCACTGTAAAGCAACATACTTCAACCTTAAGGATGCGTAAATTAAGTACAATAATTTCCTAAGTCCTTTTTCAGGCGGAGCTTTTATTATTTGGCCAGTAATCAAATCGTAACGTGGTGCTTTTTTTTGCATTTTTGTTACTTCTAATATCATTTTTTAATTCCAGAAGTGTCACAGGAGTTATTTCTAGATCATCACATTTGTGTATAGGGTAAATATTTTCTTCAACTATTTGTCTAGGGAGAGGCTGAAAAGTTTCCTCTATGTATGCCGCGAAGAGGTCTGCTTTTTGCTTATCATTTCTAGCCCAAGATCCCTCATCTTTTCTTATTGGGGGAACTTGCATTTTAGGCATTTTGATTCCTTTTGTTGCCTTTCGAAGGGAATAATTGTATCTATTTGGGCAGATAAATTTTCTAAGTACCTATTAATTCATTCATTCTTGAATTCTTTTATGAATGATTTTATTTTAATACATAATTTATTTAAAACTTTTTTGTTATCTGGTGCTCGATTTCTCTGTCAATCTTTAAGTGCCTTCCTTTTTTCCTTAATCAGCTGTCTTAATTCAACTGGATAATTAATTTCTTTATTTCCTTTTTTATAACTAATAGGAGTACTATCCCAAGCGGCATATTGCATAATTTCAATAAATCTCTCAAGCTCCTCTTCTAATTGTACTGGATCTTTAATAGGTACATGCAGGTTTGTGTTTTTTCCACTGAACAAGTTCCAGTCAGTTTAGCCAGTTGTTAATTTTGGGACTGATGCCTTGTTTGTAATTATAAATTCACTAATTGTCATTATAACCGGTGTGTGACCGGTGCCTTTCCTCAGGGAAAGGCTCTCATCATTTTCTACATGAATATAATTTTCAGAAATCCATTTTGTCACAAAAAAACCAATAATATCAGGTAATTTGTTTGTGTCTGCAAGCCAGTATGTAAGTTTACCTCCGGAGTGAAAGTCACACCCCAGTGTTTCTCCTGCTACCAGTAATTCTTTTCCTTTCGGATTAATTACTCTTGATCCCCAGTACAAGTGTTTGGCGTTAAAATCTCCTCCAATAATGAAGTTCCCACCTAAAGTTTCAAACAGTTGTATAAACTCTTCTCGCCTCAAATTATATCTTGGTGGACAGTAGATTGCACCAACACTGTATTCTTAGTACCTGTTAGCTTGAATCCTAATGGTTATAACTTGCAAATATTCTTCCTCTACTTTGAGAATTTCATAACGTTGAAGGTTCTCTTTAACAAATATTGCTGATCCTCCTCTTGCTCTATCTGCTGGGTGGAGAGCAGAATAGCAGAGATAACCATGTACCTTGTAACGTCACAGAACGTTCCATAAAAAGAAATCATTTATATAGTAAGTTAGCATAAGAGGAAAGTGAAGTGAACAGTATCGAACCCAAGTAGTCCCAAAAAATTGTGTAATTTTGTATAATAATTATTTCTATCAACTTGAAAAAAAACGACCAAACTATGACTAAGACAAAACCCCATATATATTATTAAAGTGAATAAGAGTGAAAAAACCATAAGACACTATAAGAGAGAGAAATAATGTCAGAATCCACCAGAATAAAGTCAATAATTATTAAGTTTTATAACTATGAATAGGGTATTAAAAACTATTTTTTGTGAATAAATGGACATGATCCATTATTATATTATGTGATGTAAATAAAATAAATGTATTAAATGACTTAAATACATTATTAGAAAGAGTTTAAGTTAAAATAAAAATTGTATATTTGCAATGACAAAAAAATATTAATGTGTTGGATTTGAGACCATACACCAAGATTTCATGAAAAAATCAATTATTATCAGATTTAAATAAAAACTATATATAATTGTCAAGCAGACAATAGTGAACAATTTATCTTAAATAAAGGAAGCTGTCAAATGAATAAAAAGCAGTCAAAATAGCCAAAAACAGTGTTAACTAAGAACATGTAATAGGCATCTAATATTGTATAATTTATGAATTTAATGTTGCCAAAATGCAACCAAACTGTATTAGAAAGCTGTAATATGATATAAAGCAACTATACTAATATACCTGACCAACTTTAACATTGTAATAGTCAAGTCAGCAAAATATTTACTTATACCATGTATGGCTGAAGCCAATTATCCAGTACAAAAATAATCATATCTGGCTAAATACTTACATAATACTAACAAAAATAAGATAGAAAGGTACAATACATCAGAATACCTTAATAAGAAACAAACTCAGTTGAAAGTAAAGTCAATTCTAAAAGAATTTAACTAATTAGAGTGAGATTGCTATCATGCGGCTCATCCAGCGGATAGAGCCAGAGGAGGCACGGCCTTATTGCTGAAAAGCACTATCAAATATTATGAAGACCTGAAAATAGAGGAGGACTCGTTTCAAGTGGCAACTGTCAAAGTGCAGCTGCTTGGTAAAGGAAACTTTAAAATTTCTGCAATATACTGCCCACCAAGGCAAAATCTGAAAAAAGAAGATTATGTTGAGTTATTCAAGATGCTGGGGAATCACTTCATTGTTGGAGGTGATTTTAACGCCAAAAACACCTTTTGGGGTTCTAGGTTATCGACCACCAAAGGCAGGGAACTATACAAAGCTGGGATTGAAGTAAAACTTGATTTTCACTCAAGCGCTACCCCAACTTATTGGCCTGCAGATGGCAACAAATTACCTGATTTGATTGACTTTTACGTTGTTAAAGGATTATCCAGCAGGTACATAGATGTTAAAAACTGTGAGGATCTCTCATCGGACCACTCACCGGTTGTCATGACAATAAATGATGAGGTTATTTCTCGGTCATACCCGTGCCAGCTTTCGAGTAACAAAACGAATTGGACCCTATTCAGGCAACTACTGGATGAAAGCATAGACCTTCATGTCCCTTTGAATGATATTTACCAGTTAGATGAAGAAGTCAAGAGATTTAATACTAATATTCAGAAAGCAGCATGGGAAAGCACTCCACAGATCAACAGAAAACTGAAACAGAGAATAATCTGCCCTCCTCCAGAGGTGAATGAACTTGTCAGGAAAAAGAGGAAGGCCAGGAAAACCTGGCAGCGAGTTCGTACACCAGAAAATAAAAGAGCCTTGAACTTGCTCTGTAATGAGCTGAAGGAACTGATAAAAAAGGTTAAAAATGAGGGGATTGGAAAATATTTAAGCAAGCTAACAGCTCAGAAGGATACAGACTATTCACTTTGGAAGAGTACTAAAGGACTGAAAAGGCCGAAAACCCACCAGTCGCCCATCAGCCGGGAAGACGGGACATGGGCGAAAAGTGCGGCGGAGAAAGCCGTTCTCTTTGCCAGACACCTTGAGGAAATCTTTCAGCCGTTACCTAGACAAACAGCAGAGGAAAACACTAACTTTGAGCCGAAAGTAGATAGGAAAAACATACAGAAAGTAACGCTACAGGAATTGAGAGAAGAAATTAAGAGCAATCTAAGCGCAAAAAAATCCCCGGGTTTTGACCTGATAACAGGCCAAATACTAAAGGAACTGCCTGGAAAAGCCATGAGAAAACTACTCCATTTGATCAATGCTGCCTTCAGGCTGAAGTATGTGCCTAGTCTGTGGAAGGTGGCTGAGGTTATCATGATTCTAAAACCTGACAAAGCACCAACAGATAAAAAGTCTTACAGGCCAATCTCCCTGCTACCGGTGATCTCAAAACTATTTGAAAAACTGTTTTTGAAGAGATTAAAGCCTTTGTTAGAGGAAAGAACCCTGTTGCCGGATCATCAATTCGGATTCAGAGAAAAGCACTCCACTATTGACCAGGTACAAAGAATCACCCATGTTATTGAAAAGGCTCTTGAAGGGAAGAACATTTGCTCAGCCGTCTTCCTGGATGTAGCGCAAGCTTTTGATAAGGTCTGGCATCATGGGCTTGAGTACAAGTTACATAGGGATCTCCCAGAGGAATTCTATCTGATACTAAAGTCTTACATCTCAGAAAGATACTTTAGGGTGAAGCATGAGGATGAATATTCAACTTTAAAGAAAATATCCGCGGGAGTTCCCCAAGGGAGCGTATTGGGTCCAATTTTGTATTTGTTATACACGAGAGATTTACCAAACAGTGAGGAAACAACCGTTGCGACTTTTGCGGATGATACTGCTGTTCTGGCGGTAGGTAATGATGCCGAGACAGCGGCCAATAAACTGCAAACTTCAATCGCAGAGGTATGGGATTGGACTCGACGCTGGAGGATCAAACTCAATGAAACGAAATCAATACACACCAATTTTACCAACAGAAAAATAGAAATACAAAGGATCTACATCAATGAACAAGAAGTGCCATACTCTAACACTGCTAAGTATTTGGGTATGACTCTGGACGCAAAACTTAAATGGAGGGAGCATGTAAAAAAAAAGAAAGAGGAACTCAACATAAAATTCAGGAAATTGTACTGGCTGTTAGGTAGGAATTCACAACTAACAGTTGAAAACAAATTGCTGTTGTATAAACAAGTGCTGAGACCTGTGTGGACTTATGGTGTACAACTCTGGGGATGCACCAAGAAATCTAACATTCAAATGATACAAACTTTTCAAAACAAAGTACTTAGGAGTATCGTTGATGCCCCCTGGTATATTAGGAATGACAATCTGCACAAAGATCTCAAAGTAGAATATGTCAGTGAAATCGTAACAAAATATGCAGTTAACCATGACATGAGAATTCAGACTCATATAAATCCTGAAATGCGTTGCGTGGTGGAAGAAGCTCCGCACACGCTAAGAAGGCTTAAAAGATTGAAGCCCCAAGATTTGGTGACACATTAGTGCATTTAAATCTGTAAAACTCTAAAAGAGAGAAAGACAATAATCTCAACCCGGGGAACAGCCAGTGGGCTTCTACCCCATAAACCGTGACGTAATATTAAAGAAAAGCAACTTGTTGGGCTCGCTCAGTTGTTGCAAAGGGAGGTGTTTTTAGTGGGTTAGAGTCCCACACTACCTGGAGCTACGGGGCTCCAGTGTGTCTATAGAGATTTTCACCTGCCCTGCCGGAAAAAAAAAAAAAAAAAAAAAAAAAAAAAAAAAAAATTAGAGTGAGATTTGTCACACCATAAAAAATGACATCTCAAGACCAATTAATGATGCTATATCATCTTGTGATAAATATAATATATGTACAAAGTAACCAGGTATCACAAAAGATAGACAAAATAATAAACTCTGTGTGTAAAGTGGTGAAATAATACATATATTAAAGAAAAAGACTAATCACTGTATTAGAAAACTGACAAGAATCTAGGCCATGAGCAGAGGCCATATAAAATTGTATTTATTTGTGTTTTATTGATGTTAAAATTTGTTTATTTTGTTGTAGGAAAGTAGTAGGATTAGATGTTCAGCTTGTGGAAGGAACTTTGTAACTCCACAACAATTTTTGTTATAAAAATTGAGTTTTCAATGACAACAACTCAAGGTGAGGGTTGTATATTGTATTGTTTAATAGACTTAAGTTAATTAGATACCAATCATATTTAGTATCACTAGATTCAGTTAAAAACAAGGAATCTAAATGCATTAATGGCATACAAATTGTGAGTACTAATGTGAAACTGTTTGATAAATACCAGTGTAAATTTTGAAATATCCATTGTATGAAGAATAAGAAATTCGTTCTAAAAGCTTCTACGGAAGTGAAAATTGTTCTATGACATTCCATTTCGTTTATTCTCGAACAATCTAGAAAGAATTTTTACACAAATATACCGGAAGTCGATGAAAACAGTCTACCTGATTTAGTATAAAAGCGAGACCAAATTCGACCCAAAAACACTTGAAGATTGAACTCCAGAACTGATGCATCTCACACAACACTGATCAACGCAGCTAAGGCGAAACCAAAGAGGCGAGAAATCGACAAGACACGGCAGGAAGGCTTTTTCCCGTACATAGACATAACCGACTGACTTAACCTCAACGAGAGTCTACGCCAAAAAGTATCGCTGAAATAGAGCAGCGATACGGCAAATTTTAATAGAAATCACGCAGCCAGAACGTCGACGGCCCAGGAGGGACCAAACATTTAAATAGAGAACGAATTCTGCTGTGTTCGCATTGACTGACTAACGTGACAAATAATTCCCCCGAACGTAAACAAACAATACAACTAAGCCTTCCTCAACACTGCATGGGAATCAGCGCTGTGGTGGCAGATTTCTGAATCAACGCTAAACAGATGATTCGTAGTGGCGGCGTTTGAACGAGATTTTACTGCCAAACGTTTTGACAAAAAGTGCGGAAAAAGTAATGATCGCAAAATTTGACTTTAAATAGATTCAGTGTACACCCGAAGAGGCGAGATTGAGAAACTACCCGAAGGAAGTGTCCAGTGAGAGAATAAACGACCATTGGAACGTGAGTTACCAAAATTAAAGTCATTTGTTACCTGGTTACATTTATCACACAGTTGTACTTTACACGCCACACATACACCTTCAAATCACTTAGTTTTTTCTTGTAAGGCATCTAATTGATATGTCTTGGTAGTTCAAAGGAGTCACGTCCTGAGAGTAAAGATTTTTCATGTATTAAACTCATGCTTTTCAACTGAGTCAAAATCTGAATTACTAGCCGATACTTGATTGGATATATAAAAAATTGTCAATAATAATAACTTGTAAAATTTTTTCTCTGCAATTTTATAATTTTCATGAATGATAGTCCTTCAGACGATTTGTTTGTTTTTAAAGAACCATTAAACTTAACTGATTTTTCAAAGCTAAACTGACTTGTTTAAATTTTTTCGTAGATTTAAAAATTTTATCAATCACATTTAATTTTTTCTTGGAACAAAGGTTTCCAAGTGGCGCTCACAAAAAGCATAGTTTTAAGTTGTGTTACAGGACTACATCACTGCAGAGGATCCAGTCAACAGAGTAAGTAACAAAAGTGCGCGGAGGTAACGCCCGACAGATTACAACACAAACATTTAAACAACACCCTTTCTTTTCGTTATAAATTGGCAGCCCAACTAGTGAGGCTTGAAAAAGACGTAACAAGCCCGGCAACTACCAACAGATCGAGATGCCGCAACCAAAGGGAAAAAAGGTGAAGAAGACGGTGGAACCCGAGTTAAGTGTGGAAGACGGAGAGGCAGTACAGGTCGAGGAAACGGAATTAGAACCACCCACACTAGAAATGGAAAGACCGGTACAAACGGCAGACGAATTAGAAGAACAAACGGGAGAAGAACCCATACAAATGGTAGAACAGACAGAGAAACCCGAACCAGAAAAAATAACAGGGAGTGTTGACGCGAATATATTAATGATGATGCTCCAAAGAATGGAAGAAAATATAAATGAAAATATGAATAAAAACAGACAGGAAGATAAGGAGGAAACTAAAAAAAGTAATGAGCAAATGTTCCAAAGGATGGAAGAAAATATGAATAAAAATAGACGGGAAGATAAGGAAGAAATAATAAAATCCCTGAAGGAGGATAATAACAAAAACATAGAATCTTTAAGGGAGAATATAACCGAGAAAATAAATGACAATGGGAAAAAGCTAGAGCTATTTCAGGAGGAGAATAAAAAAAGTATAGAGTCCCTGAAAAAAGAAATTAGCATAAAGTACGAAACAGTAACCAAAAAGATCGATGATAATAAAATCGATAATGACAGGAAGGTCGAAAACATGGAGAAACAATTGGAAAGGTTACGGGAGGGAAACAATACACGTTTCGAAAGTATAGAGGAGCAAACAGTAGAGACCAAACAAGATGTTAGAAATCTCGAAAACAAGGTAAGGCAGAACCAAGACGCCATCATGCAGGAAGTCCAGAAAGACGTTAGCGAGAGGATGCAGGAAACATATGACATCGCTAACAGGCTGGATGAACAAATAAAAACTAACAAAAATAGTATACTGGAAATAGACCAGGGAGAGAAAAACCTGCAGGAAAGATTAGAGGCGCTGAGAGACACACCAATACTAAACACTCATACGTGTCATGGTGAAAACAGGGAAGTAATCAACTTCCAGGACTATCGACGAAACCCAATGGAGTTTTTGGAAAGAATGGAGGAGTTTATTGGGAGAAGTACAGAAACAAGGTGGGACAGGATAAGAGAGATGCTTGACGAGACGTTTAAAAATACTAAGGATAACTGGTGGATAGCGGTACGACCAGAAATAACGAATTTAGCAGAGTTTAAACGCCAGTTTAAAGAAAAGTATTGGTCAGAGACCGCACAAAACAGGGTAAGAATGGACATTTTCTATGGCAAATACGACGCGTCCTATGGACAATCCCCGACGTCTTATTTCCTGGGAAAGGTATGTTTAGCACGGAAGTTGATACCGCCGATCCCAGAAGAATGTTTGGTAAGGCAGTTAGCTGGACATTACAGGTATGGTATCAAGGATGCCCAATTATACCAACAAATTAGCAAAATAGCCGATCTGGCCAAATTATTGGAAAATTGCGAATCCACAGGAAGGTTCCAGGATTACCAACCCCCCAATCGTAAGGTAGAGTACAACAACAATAATAACGGACCAAACCGGAATGGAGGTGGGAACACTAATAATCTAAACACCAATAATCAGAATAATAATATCCCACCAAATGGCCGAAATGATACCACTCAGGGCCCAATTAACCGCAACTATCCGGGACCAAACAGAGGTAATTACACCGGGAATAACTACGGTAGGAACTTCCACCAGGGAAACGGTTATCGCGGGAATAATTATAGAGGAAGTAATTATGGTCAACGTAATGGTTATCGCAACGGGGGAAACCAAGGAGGAGGCGGTAGGAGAAACCAAAATGAATATAGGCCCCAGGTAAATTATATGATGGCCGATAATCGATGACCATATCCACCCAATTTACCAAGTTACGGGTATATGACTCAACAGGCGCCAGGTAGCCAGGGTGATACGGCGAATAACCGGCAGCAGTTATCAGAGGGTAGGAGTAACGAACCACCCCGAAACGAAAGTAACAACCAACAAGAGCCAAACGCTAATCAAAATAATAATGAGAATCGGGTAACAGTTCACGAAAATCCGGGTTTTTCATTACAGCATAATCAGGCAAATAATGACGAAAAACCCCGAGTATTTTATGTAAACCATGTATTGGCAGAAACTGGCCGAGAACCAGATAATGATCCCCAAAATGAAAGTGAGAGAGAGGAGGAATTCCGCTATGCAGAAAAATTATGGCCCAAACATGTGATGAGATGGTAAGGCCATGAAACCAATCATCCAGAATAAATGTCATAGACCAGGCATTTGAAGGAGTAGAGGTGATAAACATCGAAGGTCGAATATTGAAAAGAGAAGGAATTAAAAAGGAATGGGAATGATAAATAAGGACATAATGTAAGGAACACAACCAAAAGGGGTTGAAATAATCAACGTAATTAACCCAAACTGACAAATATAACCCAAATATTATCAAACATAAAAACAATACCTACGAGGTAACTGACACAATTAGGAACAAGGTAAAAGGAACGTATAACCAGACTTCATTAAAAAAGTACCATGATTAAAAAAAAATCACAAGTCGAATACGCAATCAGTGACCTAGTACCATGACCAAAAACCAAAGTCAGATACAGCATCATAGAGAAGGTACCTTGACTAAACATGTCAACGTGAATTTTTTAACTTAGCCATAATTAGAAAGGAGGTGGAGATTATTAAATAAATATAAATATTATTGTATAATGATTATTATTAATAAATATTACGAGATGGACACATTCCACCAAAGGCAAAACGATATATATAAAATATAGATTTATTTCCAATAGCCATGTCAACGTATATTTACCAGCTTACCCGTACTTAGAGAAGGAGAGAGATTATTATTAATAAATACTACAAGATGGACACTTAGTAAAGGAGAAAAGAAGGAGAAATACTGTCATATATTTGATACTAAATGGAAATGATAAATGATAAATGAAAAAAAAAGGAGAGGAAAACAGTGTGTTACATAAGGAGGTAATGATGAATATGAATATAGCTATTAACATTGAATGATTTTAAACGATAATTTTAACCTGCGGAGAACGATATATTAATATAATTGTGAATTAATCAGAAGAGTTTAAGAAAGGGAATTTATGTGTAGGAGCCTATGATCTTTGAATATTGTATTTTTTTTTTTTATTATTATTATTATTTGTTGCAAAGGTGCAATTATTATTTTCTGAACAGGGATGTGTTGCCTCTGATTTCAGTAGTTATAGACAGGAAGGGACAGAGAATGTATGCCATAGCGAGCCACTCTGACTCCCAACCCTCTATGTAAGTTAGGGAATTGATAGGGAATTATATCAAAGATTAATTATAAAACATCAAGGTAAAAAGGAAAGGAATAGGTGATACGACAAAGAACGAACTAGGAATATCGAGTTGGATTAATATATTAAAGGAGTAGTACAGGAATTTAATTATAAGATAAAAGAATGAGATATAAAGAAGCTAATAAAAGGTTATTATAGAGATGATAATTTCATCAAAACCAAAGATATGTTTTTCCGAAATTATCAACTTTAACGGTGAGGCATATGTAACGTCACAGAACGTTCCATAAAAAGAAATCATTTATATAGTAAGTTAGCATAAGAGGAAAGTGAAGTGAACAGTATCGAACCCAAGTAGTCCCAAAAAATTGTGTAATTTTGTATAATAATTATTTCTATCAACTTGAAAAAAAACGACCAAACTATGACTAAGACAAAACCCCATATATATTATTAAAGTGAATAAGAGTGAAAAAACCATAAGACACTATAAGAGAGAGAAATAATGTCAGAATCCACCAGAATAAAGTCAATAATTATTAAGTTTTATAACTATGAATAGGGTATTAAAAACTATTTTTTGTGAATAAATGGACATGATCCATTATTATATTATGTGATGTAAATAAAATAAATGTATTAAATGACTTAAATACATTATTAGAAAGAGTTTAAGTTAAAATAAAAATTGTATATTTGCAATGACAAAAAAATATTAATGTGTTGGATTTGAGACCATACACCAAGATTTCATGAAAAAATCAATTATTATCAGATTTAAATAAAAACTATATATAATTGTCAAGCAGACAATAGTGAACAATTTATCTTAAATAAAGGAAGCTGTCAAATGAATAAAAAGCAGTCAAAATAGCCAAAAACAGTGTTAACTAAGAACATGTAATAGGCATCTAATATTGTATAATTTATGAATTTAATGTTGCCAAAATGCAACCAAACTGTATTAGAAAGCTGTAATATGATATAAAGCAACTATACTAATATACCTGACCAACTTTAACATTGTAATAGTCAAGTCAGCAAAATATTTACTTATACCATGTATGGCTGAAGCCAATTATCCAGTACAAAAATAATCATATCTGGCTAAATACTTACATAATACTAACAAAAATAAGATAGAAAGGTACAATACATCAGAATACCTTAATAAGAAACAAACTCAGTTGAAAGTAAAGTCAATTCTAAAAGAATTTAACTAATTAGAGTGAGATTTGTCACACCATAAAAAATGACATCTCAAGACCAATCAATGATGCTATATCATCTTGTGATAAATATAATATATGTACAAAGTAACCAGGTATCACAAAAGATAGACAAAATAATAAACTCTGTGTGTATAGTGGTGAAATAATACATATATTAAGGAAAAAGACTAATCATTGTATTAGAAAACTGACAAGAATCTAGGCCATGAGCAGAGGCCATATAAAATTGTATTTATTTGTGTTTTATTGATGTTAAAATTTGTTTATTTTGTTGCAGGGAAAGTAGTAGGATTAGATGTTCAGCTTGTGGAAGGAACTTTGTAACTCCACAACAATTTTTGTTATAAAAATTGAGTTTTCAATGACAACAACTCAAGGTGAGGGTTGTATATTGTATTGTTTAATAGACTTAAGTTAATTAGATACAAATCATATTTAGTATCACTAGATTCAGTTAAAAACAAGGAATCTAAATGCATTAATGGCATACAAATTGTGAGTACTAATGTGAAACTGTTTGATAAATACCAGTGTAAATTTTGAAATATCCATTGTATGAAGAATAAGAAATTCGTTCTAAAAGCTTCTACGGAAGTGAAAATTGTTCTATGACATTCCATTTCGTTTATTCTCGAACAATCTAGAAAGAATTTTTACACAAATATACCGGAAGTCGACGAAAACAGTCATCCCGATTTAGTATAAAAGCGAGACCAAATTCGACCCAAAAACACTTGAAGATTGAACTCCAGAACTGATGCATCTCACACAACACTGATCAACGCAGCTAAGGCGAAACCAAAGAGGCGAGAAATCGACAAGACACGGCAGGAAGGCTTTTTCCCGTACATAGACATAACCGACTGACTTAACCTCAACGAGAGTCTACGCCAAAAAGTATCGCTGAAATAGAGCAGCGATACGGCAAATTTTAATAGAAATCACGCAGCCAGAACGTCGACGGCCCAGGAGGGACCAAACATTTAAATAGAGAACGAATTCTGCTGTGTTCGCATTGACTGACTAACGTGACAAATAATTCCCCCGAACGTAAACAAACAATACAACTAAGCCTTCCTCAACACTGCATGGGAATCAGCGCTGTGGTGGCAGATTTCTGAATCAACGCTAAACAGATGATTCGTAGTGGCGGCGTTTGAACGAGATTTTACTGCCAAACGTTTTGACAAAAAGTGCGGAAAAAGTAATGATCGCAAAATTTGACTTTAAATAGATTCAGTGTACACCCGAAGAGGCGAGATTGAGAAACTACCCGAAGGAAGTGTCCAGTGAGAGAATAAACGACCATTGGAACGTGAGTTACCAAAATTAAAGTCATTTGTTACCTGGTTACATTTATCACACAGTTGTACTTTACACGCCACACATACACCTTCAAATCACTTAGTTTTTTCTTGTAAGGCATCTAATTGATATGTCTTGGTAGTTCAAAGGAGTCACGTCCTGAGAGTAAAGATTTTTCATGTATTAAACTCATGCTTTTCAACTGAGTCAGAATCTGAATTACTAGCCGATACTTGATTGGATATATAAAAAATTGTCAATAATAATAACTTGTAAAATTTTTTCTCTGCAATTTTATAATTTTTATGAATGATAGTCCTTCAGACGATTTGTTTGTTTTTAAAGAACCATTAAACTTAACTGATTTTTCAAAGCTAAACTGACTTGTTTAAATTTTTTCGTAGATTTAAAAATTTTATCAATCACATTTAATTTTTTCTTGGAACAAAGGTTTCCAAGTGGCGCCCACAAAAAGCATAGTTTTAAGTTGTGTTACAGGACTACATCACTGCAGAGGATCCAGTCAACAGAGTAAGTAACAAAAGTGCGCGGAGGTAACGCCCGACAGATTACAACACAAACATTTAAACAACACCCTTTCTTTTCGTTATAACCTTAACATATGATGTCTTTGTGGAATGACTTTCAGATATTAAGCAAATATCAATTTTTTCTGAATTCAAAAATATTTTTAGGTCTTGAATATGTTGTGGCAATCCATCTGCTATCCAAGTTGCTATTCTAAATTTTTGCTCATATTATCTAAAATAACTATTTATATCTACAAGGTGCATGTATACATCTTCAAATTTCTTATCATTCGAGTCTAGATGCTTTTCTATAGCTTCTAGCCTTCTTAATATTGTTTCTAATACACTACTTTCCTCTATTTCCTTCCCCTTACCTAGTCTAGACTGGACCACTTGAGAGAATGTTCTGCTTCCAGTTTCTTTACTTTCCTGAGATTTTTGTACCACGTGCGTTAGCTCCATACTTTTTTCCACTTGTTTTCTATATCTTTGTTGAAATCCACTAGTTCTGTTGTGAATACTTTGTAATTCCATAGCTACCTCACACCCTCGATAGTTTGCTGGATGTTGGCCTCCACAGTTTACACATTTTGGTGGAGTATCTTTATTTATTTTACACTGAATTGTAGCGTTCTTGCCTGTACATTTTACACATCTAGGTTGTCTGTGGCAGTACTTGGTTGTATGGTTGAAACCTTGGCAATTTTTACATTGTGGTATCAGGTTTGTAGCTTTTCTTAAGGGGTCAATTTTGACACTCATATGTAGGATAGACTTAATGTTATAAATTTTTTCCACATCTTTATTGTCAAACGTGATCATGAATAGAGGGAGCTCTCTCTTGCATATTATTTGTTTTCTATCTTTATCCAACTTCCTTTCTTTTTTAATAATGTTGACAGCATCAACTATTTTCAATTTTGCTTTCTGCTGTAACTCTTCTAATATTTCTTCTTTACTACAGGTAGGGTGAAGTCCTCTAGCCATTACCTTGATGGGCCTGTCTTTTTTGTCTTTATATGTGTACTATTGATGTCCTTCTTCATTCAATTTTGTAGCTAGAGATCTATAAGCATCTGAGTCTTGAGTGTTGATTTTCCACACATTATTATTGAGGGAGACAATTTTGGTTATTTTTTTATTTTATTTTATTTATTTATAAGGTCGCTGCAACAACAACGGTCATTAGCGACCACAAAAATGAATTTGTACAGATTCTTAAACAAATGTATTAATATATAGTAAATATTTGTTTAAATACCAACTAGTGTAAACAAATGAGATAGATAAAAATATTTAACAAATAAAGTATTAGTTTAACTGATGCAAAACAAAATGAGAAATATTAACCCCCCCCCACAACACAAGCAATATAAATACACATCATGCACATAAATAAATATAACTAAGTATACATATAATAAATATAACACTAAGTAACAAAATATAACAACTATATAACAATAAGTCAAAATAACATATCAGTCCATTAACTTAATTACACAATTTTTAATGTTCTTATAACTTCCTTAGTTCGTACCTATATTGCTGTTAACAACTGAATATCCTTTAAGAGGAGAAGTATGTTGGCGGCTGCAGTCTTGTCATTTAAACTTTTTCGCACATCTGCAGGGATATTAAATTTGCTTCGTAGATGTTGAAGAGCAGGGCACTCTGAAACAAGATGGAAAGCTGACAAAACCGTGCCACAGCGATTACATCTCGCAGGAGGCTCTCTAGTGAAAATGTACTTGTGAGTCAGTAGCGTGTGGCCGATGCGGAGTCTTGTTATGACCACTTGATTTCTCCTGGAGTCTGTAGCAAGTGAGTGCTGCTCGTAAATATTTTTCCTCACTCGGAATAGCTTGGCGGGTGGTGACTTAAGCCAATCATCATTCCAGTGTTCTAGAAGTTTTAAATGAAGATATTTCTTAAGGTCATTGTGGGATAGTTCGTGAGGATGATATTGACTCGACGTAGCAGTTTTCGTAGCCCTATCAGTCATCTCATTGCCCTTAATTCCGATGTGCGATGGTATCCAATTGAAAATAATTTCCTTGCACTGTCTAGTTGAGATATCAAGGGTTATGCTACTTATGTCTTGAATAATGGGTTCTTTGCTGTCCTCCTGCTGCAGACTATCTAAAACACTTCGAGAATCTGAGGAGATAATATACTTGGAACCCATGGAATCTTTTATTATTTCCAGTGCTGAATGAATTGCATATGCTTCGCAGAAAAAAACCGACCAGACCTTGTCCAACCTGAATAAGTATTCATGTCCAGATAATATTACTGCACATCCATTGTTTCCGTCTGTGCGGGAACCATCCGTGAATACATGAGTGTACTCTGTGTATTTATCAAGTTTTTCGTAGAACTTAGACAAGAAAATGTACGGAGTTGTAGTAGCTTTTGGGGATTCTGAGATTATGTTATCAAATTTGAGAGGTTTACGACACCAAGGAGGCGCTGGTGGATGTTGCTGGGTGAAAACAGAAGGAAAATGAGTCTTTAATTTGCGTAGGTAGATATTAATACGTTCATAAAATGGTTTGGGTAGGGTTGGGCGTTTAGCAAATTTGTCGCTGTTCCTATTTGAGAACACATTAAGACTCACAGGGTTATCAGGATTTGAAGCTGCTCTTGTGGCAAATGACAGACAGAGTTTTATTCTCCTTATTCTAAGCGGATATTCATGAGACTCGGCTAGAATGCTGTTAATCGGGCTAGTTCTAAACGCTCCTAGGGCCAAGCGTAGGGCGGATGTATGTATAGTCTCCAGAGATTTAAAAATTGTTTGTTTAGCTGAGTCATATATTATTGCTCCGTAATCCATTTTTGACCTTATAAAGGCTTTGTAGGTGTTCATGATTACGTCTTTACTGGCACCCCGGTTGCATGGTGCGATTGATTTAATAAGTTTTATTCTCCTTAAACATTCACCTTTTAAAGTCCTTATGTGAGTACCCCATGTGAGTCGCTGGTCGAACGTGAGACCTAATATTTTGATTTGATTTGATAGTCTAATTTCTTTGGTTCCAAGTGACAACTTTATATTTCTTGAATGTGGTCTTCTGATGCGAGAAAAAATTATATATTCAGATTTTGATTCTGAAAATTTAAAACCCGTGTTTTGCGTCCAGTTATTTAATTTATTGAGTGTTTCCTGAATGCAGTCCGTAGTGGACTGGATGTTGATTCCTTTACACAAAAGCGTTAAATCGTCTGCGAAAAGACATTTTTGGATGGGCTTTGATATTACAGAAGAAATTTCATTAATGGCAATTAAAAAGAGAGTGACACTAAGTGGAGAGCACTGTGGCACTCCGTTTGAGATTTTATATTTATCTGATAATATGCCATTTACTTTTACCGGGATCTCTCTGTGCTGTAAGAAGTTTATTACAAAGTTAAGCAAATATCCCGTAACTCCAACATTTTTCATTATGTATAAAATTCGGTCCTTCCATACCAGTTCATAAGCTTTTTTCAGATCTAAGCAGACGGCAGCAAGATGTTCATTATTTATAAAGGCCTCGCAGACATTTATTTCAATATTTATTAAGTGATCTAAACTAGATCGAGCTTTTCGAAAGCCGCTCTGATGCGCTGATAAGAACTTAATACCCTCCAAGTACCATTGTAATCTTCTGTTAATAATTTTTTCCATTAACTTACATAAAGTACAGGTAAGAGCAATTGGACGATATTTTATAGGTTTACAATGATCTTTATTTGGCTTAGGGAGTGGGATAACTGTCGCTTCCCTCCATTTATCAGTTAATGTTCCGGAACACCATATAACATTGAACAATCGTATAAGGATGTCAGTGCTGCTTCAGGAAGATTTTTAAGAAAGTTGTTATGGATACCGTCTGGCCCTGGACTAGAATTTCTACATTTCGACAGAACATTTTTTAGCTTCTTTAGAGAATTAAGGTGATTAATTTTGAGATCCGTAACTGCGCTTGTTTTCGTGATTTTATTTATCGAAATGTTAGATGATTTTTTGGTTTCTTGAAAAACTGGGTCGTAGTTGGTGTCGCAAGAGTTTTTAACAAACTTTGCAGCCAATGTTTTAGAATGTCTTCCGGTTGTGAAATTACCGTCCCGTCTTCTGCAATTAGTGATTTAGTCCCGTTCGATACTGTGAGGACTTTTATATTCGTAAGTTTCTTCCACACATCGGTGGTCGGTGTCTGATTAGTGATGGATGAAACATATGAAGTCCACGCCGCCCTCTTGCATTGTTTGAAGGTTCTACGAGCCTTCGCTCTATAACGCTTGTATTTTTTCTGGTTATCATAAGTTGGATGCCTTCTGTAAGTATTATAAGATTTACATATTAAACGATGAACCACCTTACACTCTTCATTCCACCACGGAACTCGACACTTGGTACCTTTATTGGCGGTTTTTTGAATACTCTGATTAGCAGCAGTCAGTATTAAGTTAGTAATTATCTCAACTCTGTTGTTAACTGTTAAAATTTTCTGGTTCGTGTGCACAAAGAGAGCTTAAGTGCTCCGTGATTATGTTTCGGTATTTTTCCCAATTGGCTTTACTGAATTTTCATTTGCGCTGGGGTATTAGGTTAGGGCCTTTATGATGCATTTCCAAGAAAATAGGAAAGTGATCACTGCCATAGATCACAAGAGACTGTCCAGCTGAGTAGATGGGCTATGGAAGGGCTGCAAAGTGCGAGGTCAATCGAGCTAAATTTGTTGTACGACATACTTTAAGTCAGTATAATGATTTTTGTTCAATATTACAAGGTTTGTGTTTTGTATTATTTTCTCGATGCCCCTTCCGCGCTTATCTGTTTTGTAAGAACCCCAGATAAAGCTATGACTATTAACATCCCCTACTATCAGAAAAGTTTGGGTAGTTGATTTACTTTTTTTTCTTTGTTTGTGTTCAATAGTGCCCTTACTGTTGCATAGTCTTCAATGCCAAATATATTAATTGGTGAAGGTTGCTTTTCTTTTGGTACCTTAACCTTCTTTAGTTCTACTTTTTTGACAGGTAATGTGTCATCAGTTTTTTCAATTTCTGGAGAACACTCAGCTTTTCTCTTTTTCATTCTCCTGGTTACATTCTTGGTTCTAATCCATTCTGTTTCCTTGACGAGTTCTTCTTCATCTGTATAGTATTCTATTGTCAACTCTGTGTTCTTTCTCTTGTTGTACCTTATTCTCAATCGTCTTTTTGGGTTTGTCAACCTCCTTTGATAAATGGGCGGTTTTCAGTGCTTTATTTTTCGATTTGAGATCAAGTACTTCTTTCTTTAACTTTTCGATTAGAAGCTCTACTTCACTCAGCCTTTTCCTGAGTTCCTTATTTTCTTCCTCCAAATTAAAAGAGCTTCTTTCACTTGAACTTCTTTGTGATCCACTTGTTCCTGGAGATCGTAATACTTTGGAATTTCTCTTAAAAGGATCATTTTCAAGCAACAGTTGGCCTCCCCAGAATCCTTGGGGCCGGCCTCCATAGAGGGTGGATTTTCCAGAGTGTGTGGTCTGCCACCTGGGGTATTAATTTCCAAAGAAGTTTTATCCATTGCTTTAAATGACTGATCTTCAGTCCCCAGCACCAATTAGCTCGCCGACCCACTTTCCCGCTGGGATTGGTTATCCAACCTTCCACTGGGTTACTCGGCTTAACAGGGGCACCTCTGCTAGGTTAAGTGCTGGAGTTGGAGTGAGAGAGGCTTCGAGAACTCTGTTGATAAGTTCTTATATTATGTGCATAGGTGTTCATCCACAACGCATCATCACTCCGCCGAGATAGTTGTAGAACGTTCCGTAGTACGTAACACTTTTTCGCATTACTTAACAGTATGCAAATGAATAAGTAAACAAAAAACTTTTAATAATAATATTCTTTGGTATGTTGTAACGGCTATAATTGAATGGTCAATATTAGTGTTTCACAGACGGATGTCTGTTTCAACTGATTAGACAAAGGCACATGAAACGATGTTTTGATCAGAAGAAAAATAGTTTTAAGAACTACAAGAACTAAATTTAGGTCAAGAAAAATGTGCGATAATCAGATTCAATGAGGAAAAATGTATTTCCTATAAAAGTAGCTAAGAGACGATTATAGCCCTTATTCCCATTATATAGGTCACTCACTTAAAAGTCTCACACACGCACACACACACACACCACATCTACATTTATTTTATATTTAATTATTCGTTTGCATACTTTTTACACACATAAAGTACATAACTACCCCCCCCCCCGGCTATTTTAATTCAAATTAAATTCTTGTTTGTTCTCAATGCCTGATACTAATTTAATTCAATAGAGACCATATAATATATATCACACTTACTGTTTAATGGATCGTTATCGATCCTAGCTTCTCCATTACACAGTAAGTTTTCCAAGTGTAGTACTCATCTTTGGTTTCTTGCAATGGGTATAATTGAATGGCCGATATTAGTGTTTCCCACACGGATGTCTGTTTCAAGAGATTAGACCTAGGCACATTAAAGGTTTTTTTGATCAGAATGAAAGTTCAAAGACTGCATTTAGGTCAAGAAAGATGTGTGATAATCACATTCAATGAAGATATATGTGATTCCAAGAAAATTAGTTAAGAGTTTTCATTTATATACCATTGGTTATTATAAGGTGGTTATAATATACAAAGGTGGCTAATGCGAAATGACGATTGTAAACACTTAAATGCTTGGAGAAGATGATGTAAAAAATATTATATACTGTAGAATCTCATATTACATTGCGACATACAGAACAAACGTACACACATACACATGCTCACACCCCGCGCGCGCTCGACGCATCTATATTTCATTTTTATTAAATTATTCCTTACCATACATTTTACACATTTGAAGTACATATTGTAGCGTGACAGATATAAGCATAATATTGAATGGCAATTGATCATTAGAATAATGAAGTTATAATATTTAAATTTGGAAGAAAGCATTAAGTTTAATATAAATAGATTAATTCATAGCAACTGTGGAAAGAAATCATTATTATAAAGAAAATACAAGTTCAAATAAAAGGAGTTACTAGTGATGAGTCATCCAAGACCAGTCTCATAACCAAAGGTTTTCAAGGTATAACCCAGGAAGGTAAAAAAGTAAATAACAAAGCAGTACTGAATATGACCAAACCCACAACGAGGGAGAATAAATAGAATAGAAACCCTAAAATAAGCCAAGATCAACCAATACAGGTGGTGTATTTCTGAAATAAAGAAGAAGATGGAGAAGATCCCAAGAAACCTGATGGCATCAAGAAGAAGATGGAGAAGATACCAGTCCCAGAAGGCAGGAGAAAGGAAGACTGATGAAAGAAGAAGACGGCAGCATCCTGAAGAAGATGTCATGCTCTTATAAAAGACACCCAAATCCCTATATCCCCAAAATAAATATTTAAAAATAAAAGTATAACGAAATAAAAATCACATGTATATAAATTTAAGAGAGAGAAGTGTATAAAGTAAAAGTTACCTGTGAACTAAGATGAAACAATAATATAGTACCCATGGAACAAATCTCCATTGAAAAAACGCTAACCAATTTATTATGTTAATAAGACTATACGACCATTTAGCATTAGCATAATATATAAGTACAAAGTGAACCAGTGATAGTTTTGGGTATTATAAAAAATGAACCTTGTGTTTCATTCTTGGCAATCACAAACATTGGATGCAATGAAATATGCATTTTTCAATGACTTAAAATGTGTACTGTGACAATATATTGTTCATAAGTCATGAATCTGTTTAAAATAACATTTTGTTTTACATGAAAAAAGAAAAACAGATTTCATTATACTTTTTGAACAATTCATACTATTTATTTGTTAATGACAGGGTGCAATTACCCAAAGACAATGTATAAAAGACTGTATAAAAACTGTAGAATCCTACTTATAATAATAGTTAGAAATAAGAATATAAATATAAGGTTTTTATGTATATAGTATAAAAATGTTTAAAAATGTTTTAGATATAAGGCCATTTGTTTGGGTCTGAAACAACTAACATCAGAACTATAAAAATAGTTACCACTTGTAAATAGTAGAGAGTAATTAAGATGTTAGTTAGTACAAAACCTTTTTTGTAAGCCATATTTCCATGTTTGGAAATGGGGATTTTGTTGCAAAATGTCTGACTTGAAGACAACCATTTATTTAAAAAAAATATTCTTTATTTTGTTTAACTATTATTTGTATTGTAACCAATACTAATTGTTTTTGTGTAATTTGAAAACATGTTTAATTTATAATACTATTTGTAAAAGTCAGAGAGGGTATCACACATCATATATTGTTTGTAAATTATTTTGTAAGAAAAATTGTTAAAAAATCATAGGCCAAAAGAATGGAAACCAAACTTCATCAAAACAGAGAAATTACTCATTTAAAAGCAAACAAACAAAAGGGGTTTAGACAAAATAAACTTGAGATCATGCCATATAATTGCACATACCATTTAGAGAGATTTTAATAAATTATATTCAGAATTATAAATAAAAATGAGAATGACTAAACTCAGAAATTTGGACATGGGAGTCGTATATTTCAGAATAATGTTTCCGAATACAACTAATTCAATTAATTACCAGAAAATAAGGGAATATGAACCTTTTAATACAATATAGGA
Source organism: Magicicada septendecula (assembly GCA_034769895.1). Lineage (NCBI taxonomy): Eukaryota > Metazoa > Arthropoda > Insecta > Hemiptera > Cicadidae > Magicicada > Magicicada septendecula. Next base: position 158,198,604 of record CM068374.1, read on the forward strand.
TTATTAATATTAAATATAACTGATAAAATGGCTGAATTTATATAATGACAGGAAGTAAATTTTGATGTTTTGACTCTGCAGAGTATACCAAACTGAAAGTGAAATTACTATTTTTTGGACAGAAAACACTATAAAATGGCATTATTTAATCTGAAAATAAGCTGAATGAAATGAAAGATTAATTTAAATCACATCTAGTGAATAAAATTGACAAATAACCAAAGTTTAGGCATTCATATAGTGAAATAGTAAAGTATACACAGGATGTGAAAATATTTTTGAACAATGTTAAGGATAATATTATATGGGCTAAGAGTTTAATTGAAACTGAAGGAAACAGTTAGTTAATTATTGGTTTTTGAACGGTTAACATGACATACGTTTGATAACGTGGATAACCTAACCTATAATAGTCATACAAAGCGAGTGTATAGTGCGTTATTGTGAAATCGCGAGTGACTTGTAAAATACTTCTAAAACTATCATATTATAACAGAAACAATCAAGTAACACTCCATAACACAGAACAATATAAATCTACTCCGAAAAACACCACAAAACACTAGAAAACTGTATAATACAGTAACCCAAATTAGTGACGGAATCGGAGAAAGTGTTTGAACTAATAATTATACGGATACACTAAATACAACTCAGAAACAGTACACCAATCACTACACAACATTTAACAAGAGATTTGCAGAAACAAGAACAGAAATATTGCCAGAAAATACATTATTTGGAACACGGCAGGAACGAGCAACATTTTGATCGATTTGACGGCAGCCATCTTTCTTTGACAATTCCAGTGCCTCCTCTTAGTTCAACAGCTGTTGGGTGAAAACAATTATTATATTTACAAATTATTATTCAATGTCTGTGTTTATTAATAACTATTAATTTGATTGTAACGTTATACTTTTTAAATATTAGCCCGATTTCTCTGACTTTGGTAATAACTGGCTGTTAAAAGAACCCTATTTAATTTTTATATAATATATTTGTAACTTTTTTCGATATCCTGAGAATCGATACTAATCGATAAGAGTCAATATTGCTATTAATTAATAAAACATTAATACTTTTCAATACTTATTAGTTCTTTATTTCTTCAATAATACTAATTACCAATAATATAATTCTAATTGATAATCTACAAGGACTTTACCACCCGTAAGTGAAGATAACCTAAAAAATAAAAAGGTAAACAAGTATCGATTGGTTTGAAGACAGTCTTATGAGTGGTGATAGCTTATTTAAAATATACTAAAACTTTAATAAAAATTTTCAGAAGAGCATTACACTGTTTAAAACTTCACAGCCCTATATTAATTAATTGATCCTAATTAATTAATTAATAAAATTAAAAAATTTTTTTTTAATTTTTTTTTTATAAACATAATTTTTTTTTAAATTTCCTTCAAAACAATAATTTTTGTTTTGAAACTTTCTGTGAAGCTGAACATATATATATTTCTTCATCAACTTTACGCTACTCGACCAGTCTTGCTACCATTGGGACTCGACCAGCTGGGAAACTTAAGGAAGTGTTTCAGGCCAGTAAGACGTCGAGAGACACACCAATTAAACACATTATAACTTACAACTTATTTATTAATTTATTACAAATTGACTAGCCCAAAGAGTGCGGCTCGATTACATCAGAATCCATACATCTAACTCCAACATCTTCTTTTATTTTATTTATTACAATATTTATCCACCTTAACTCTATCATTTAAATTTACATTTTTGTTCATACTTAATGGCTGGTACTAATTTAATTAAAAAAAGTATAAAGTTTACAGTCACTGTCTCCATGACAATGTAAATGCTTTGCGCTTAGTTCTGCTGCAATAACGTTATTACATCCTCCTGAGGTTAAATTCGTAGCATATAGGTGTATGTTTCAACGTGTTAAACAAAGGCACATTAAACGTTATATATTGTAAAAGTTTACATGAAAACTTAAGAGATGTATAACTAACATAACCAATTCGATTTTAGGTGAAGAATTTTTGTGTCTAAACAAAAAACAGATGCATCAAATTTCCACTATGGATTTAGTGATAACACAATACGTGTTATACTCAGTTTCGAAACGTAAATGTGATTTACATGAGTTAAATTCTCAAATATCTAACTAGAGATATCAGTTAGATTAAGCTGGTATGCAAACTTGTTCAATCTGAGAGTGTGGTAAGTAACACGTAAGTTTTATCACAAGCGCTTTTTGGTTTTCCTTGGATCCGTCTAGTTACAGCCTCTTCTATTATTTAAACTCTGTATCCTAGAGGTAAGAATTTCATGGGATCTTAGGGAAAACCAGTCCAATAACTTGTTGTTAACTTTTGTTTCCAAGAACCAAAAATGGGGACTTGGCATATTCAAAGAAGCAAATGTCACAACACCAACCAAGGCAAAGTTTTTTGTATGATTAGATCGTGTTAAAATTATGTAAGGCTGTGAATATTTGAATAAAGTATTAGACGCGTAACCGTCATTAATGTGAAAAAATTACTAGATTTTGAAACATCTATTTTCATAGAAAGAACAGAATTGATTTGGTGGGCTACATAGAACATATTAGAAATGAGACGAAAATTGTAAAGAACAAAAAGAGTACCAAGAATTGCTAATATTTAGGAAATAAAGAGATAGGATGGGAAAAATGAAGAGGTTAGCTAGAGGTAAGAAAGAGTAGAAGAACTTTGTAGAAGTTTCAAATAGAACGAAATGTGTTGATTGTATTAAAAAGTGTATGTTTTTTGCTTTAATACAAAAGTATACTACACGGGATTTATTGTCAGTAATATAATTAAATGTAAATGAACAGTAATATACCCTACGTCAATGAATGTTATAGGGTTGTGGATAATAAATAAATAAGCTAAACCTTATTTACACAAGTGACCCTCCTACATCAGAGTCAGCAAAATCTGCTACTTTTGCTGATACAGTAACTTTAGCAGCAGACGTAGCCGTAGCAGTTGCAACTCCAAGAGATCATCAACAGAATAAAAGAATAGACATACTTACGGAAAATAATTTTTTAAAAAGTACAGCGCCTTCGTGTGTGCTCTCGTATTTTGAAAACACGTATTTTTTTCTCTCACAGCAGGTTGTGGAAGCTTTTACAAAATACATGAAAAGTTTGAAAGAATAAACAGAAAAATTAAAGACCTCGAGGATTAAATTTTTAGAAATTATTACTGGGGCTTAGTTGGAGATTTTGTTCCTACTCTGACACTGTGTGGTCCGAAATTCCAGTATGAATGGGTTTTATATCATTTCATATTCTCTACTTCTCTAATGTCTGACTAGGGAACGCGCAGGTGAATGTGTGCGCGCGCATTTGAGGATGTGTGTGTGTGTGTACAAATGTAACATGTAACTTTAAAAAGAATTTTGTTTCTATTATACAAAACGACACACTCTCAGTAAGACATCTGCACACCTGCGCACTTAGTAATAATCATAGAAGGCACACTAAAGGGGAAGAAGTACGGAGGACGGCCAAGGAAACAATTCATGGAAGAACTAACTGAGAGTGCGGTAGCAGGAAGTTGTAGCAAAATTTTTATTTTTTTTTATTTTTAATTTATTGGAGATCTGTAAGCTGTTCGACTGAGCGAACATTTAACAAATTGTCTGACAACACACACAGGATTATGAAGAGCTGACCATTGACAGCTCTTCTTGTTTTGATAATAGATTAAAGAGGTAACAAAATACAAAACTAAATGATAAAAACATGTAAACAAATGAACAAAAGTCACTATCACTTCCTGCTGGCATGATACAATAAGTTCAAACATTAAACACTGGGCCCATAAGGCACATATACAGGTTGACATTAACACGTATGAATGACACGAATACAAAAACATACAGAACAGATATCACAGACAGTACAATACAGAAAATACAGAGAATACATTATGAGTTAAACCTGAATGGTAAGTCTAATAGTTTGTGTCTTTTTAGTCTATAAATATCTTCACTGTTGTCTAACAAGTTAATTGCCAGGTGGTTGGGATGCTGTTCTAGTTTGGAGATGTGAGTCCTGCAGAGGCGCATGATTTCTTCTTTCACGGTTGAAACTTTGAGGTCGCGGTGTATAGAGTTATTTGAGACAAACCAAGGAGCGTCCACTATTGATCTAAGTGTTTTGGACTGAAAGCGCTGGATAATCTCAATATTACTTGTATTTGCAGTACCCCAAAGTTGAATACCATAAGTCCATACCGGTTTAAGCACGACTTTATAGATCAAGAGTTTGTTGACGAGACTTAACCGTGATTGTCTGCCTATAAGCAAATAGATGTCTCTGACCTTGTGATTAAGTTGAAGCTTCTTAGATGTTATATGTTTTTTCCATGTTAGTCTCCTGTCCAGATGCATCCCAAGGTACTTAGCACTTTCAGCTTGCGGTACTGGTTGACCGTTAATTGTGACTGGAGGGCAGTTTGCCTTACGTGTGGTGAAGGTAACGTGGACTGACTTCGATGAATTGATTTTTATGCGCCAATTATCAAGCCATAACTGAACGCTGTTTAATGATTCTTGTAGTATAAGAGATGCTATTGAGGGGTCGGAGTGTGTCGCTAGGATCGCTGTGTCATCGGCGTAGGTAGCAACAGTGGTTTCACTTGCTGACGGTGTAGCAAAATGAAGAAGACACTACTGGAGGGGAAGTTGTTGTAAGGAAGCCATTTGTAGTCACACACCAGTCTGAAGACTGAGGACAGAAAAAGAGAGAAAGTATGAAATGCACGCTTAGCAGACAGACTATCTGGTTGTCTGTCAGTCTCTCTCTCTCTCTCTCTCTCTCTCTCTCTCTCTCTCTCTCCGTCTCTTCACTCCTCACCCCTCTTTCTTCTCTCTCACATGCAAATGCTCGCGAGCATACATACAATTTTAGAAAATGTTTAAAATTTAAAATTGTTTAATTAATTACTCGATGACTAATAATTAATTTATCTCCATATTCAAAATTTACAAAAAAGAACGCATACCATCGTTTACTTAGGTTTTGTTTCTGCAGCATTGGAATACACGACATTGAAGAACGCCTGAAACAAATTCATATTATTACTGTTTTATTACAAAGGTAGATTCGTTGATAGCGCAAAGCAAAGAAAGAAACAATAGTTGTAAATCGGAGAGAATATATATGCCAGTTAAAGTGGGTAGGGACATTAAATTCAATATGTGTTAATAGGATATTCTTAACAGCCAATCAAGCTCCTAACATTTTTTTCTAAGATACACTGTTGTTGTGTTTTATAAGCAAATAGGGAGAGAAAATACGAGATAGTATTATTGAGATATGACCAGATGTGTTTGAACACAACAGGTGTAATAGATATGAAACAAAACTTATTAGATGATGCTACTAATACCAAATAAAATATTTCTGAAGAGGACAGAAAAAATATCTCAATAACTGGAAAGTGTAATGACAAAGATTTTAAGGATGATTATCTATATCAGTAAAGTGTACCAAAATCTAGGAAAGACGTCATTTCGTATGTAATATAACTTGCTATATTCATACGTATACGCACACACACACGCGCGCGCACATGTGTGTGTGTAATCAAATTATAATTACTTCTGCTAATAGCTGATTTCAAATCTTTATCGTTTTAATTGACTTGATGCAGGTTTCACTGATTGTATCAGTATCTTTAGAGGTTTATAAATGAATTAAATATATTAAATTAAATGTACTTTATACTTATATGAAATTTATATAGGGTGATTCAAAATTACACGTCAATGTCTCGGGACCTAATTCTATAGCTAAGAAAAAGAAAAAAGTTCATATAAACATAGGTCCAAAAATAGTTCGTTAGTGAGTTACCGCTCGCGAACCAGTTCGCTCTGATTTCTGCTCCAACGGTAAAATGACACCATACTGAAATTCTTGAGGTATGAAATAAAGAATAAATTTTCTGGTTTCTTACGATTTTTGATCGGAAAAATTGGATAAAAGAGATCCCAGTTTCAATTCATTTTCAATTAATTTTGAAGAAAAACTGTGTAAAACACAAAACATTGGAGTTGAAAAACGCACTTTTTAAAATTTAGGATAAAATAACTTCTTTAATTTTGCCAATAAACAAATAAAAATTTCGATCTAGCTTTGTATAGAATTTAATTATGAGAAAATTAATGTGTACAATGTTTATTAAAAATAAGTACAAATTTGAAAAATGTGAGTTTAATTAAAAAGAAAACAGGCCAAAATGCTCCCGAAAAGTGTTACAATTTACAAGAAATGGCATTGTAAACTTTCGAAACACCCACATTTCAGCAGAAGAAAACCCACACGAGACTGCTACAAGACATGACCAACATACTTTTTCATTTATTGTGTGGTGGGGTTTTCTTAGTGATAATCTCTTAAGCCTTCTTTCTTACCCGAAAGGCTGAATAGAAGACAATACTTACAATTACTGTAAATTCAACTCTGTAAATATATACTTTTATGTATTTAGTCACGTTCTGCTACAGTCCGTTTCTTGATGTAGGCCTATATAATACATTTAATATTTATAATTAAATTTACCTCAAGATGTTATTTTTTTCCTTTTTTGGAACATGTTTCGGGTACTATCTTGTACCCATCCTCAGCCTTCCGGTTTTTTTGTCTGGTGATGTACATATGTGTTGTTGGTTGCCTATTATTATTGTGGCTTCCTGTTGGCTTCTGGTATTTCAAATTGGTTTTATTGTGTGTGATTGTGGTGTACGTGTTAGTTTTTTGTGCATTTTCAATGTTGAGTGCTTTGAATATTGTGTCATGTTTTGTATTGATTTGTATTTGTTCAGGTATTAGTTTGTTTTCTCTTTTATGTTTGTATATTTGTAAATTTTCCCAAATGTTCATTATGGTGCCTTTGTGTGGTATATGTTTTATTAGTGTTACATTGGTTATGTCTGGGAATTCATGTCCTGTGTTTATTGCATGTGTGGCTAAATTGGATTTATATATTTCTGTTTTTCTGTATGCATTTAGGTGTTCAAAATAACGTTTTTTCAGCTGTTTTTTGTTTGTCCTATGTAACATTTATTGCAATCTTGGCATTCAATTTTGTACATGCTGTTAGTTGTTGTATTATCTTTGTTGTGTGAGCTATTTAGATTTTGTAATTTATTTTTATTAGTTTTGTATGCTATTTTTATATCTGTGTTTTTAAATAGTTTTGTTAGTTTTGTCATTTTATTATTTATGTATGTGAATGTGGCCCATTTGTTGTTGTTGTTATTATTTATTGTTGTTCAGTTTGATTAATTCTTAATTGTTCAGTTTTTATTTTATATTTGATTTTATTTTCTATTTTGATAACAGACATTTCTATGAATTCCCAGACATAACCAATGTAACACTAATAAAACATATACCACACAAAGGCACCATAATGAACATTTGGGAAAATTTACAAATATACAAACATAAAAGAGAAAACAAACTAATACCTGAACAAATACAAATCAATACAAAACATGACACAATATTCAAAGCACTCAAACATTGAAAATGCACAAAAAACTAACACATACACCACAATCACAGACAATAAAACCAATTTGAAATACCAGAAGCCAACAGGAAGCCACAATAATAATAGTCAACCAACAACACATATGTACTTCACCAGACAAAAAAAACGGAAGGCTGAGGATGGGTACAAGATAGTACCCGAAACATGTTCCAGAAAAGGAAAAAAAAACATCTTGAGGTAAATTTAATTATGAATATTAAATATATATATATTGCAATGTTACAAGTATATTATAAAAAATTACACAAATACAATACCATGTACTCAACGCAACTATGAAGTGTATCACACCGGCCAGGACGGTGTTTTTTTTATTCTCGTTGCGTCAAGTATATGTAGGTGCACAATAAAAAAATAATTTTCAAAGAGGAGTGAGATGTTGATGACATGAAATAATTAATTAAAACCGTTTCAAAATAATCATTAATATTAATGATTTATTAATATTAATAAAAAAATATGCAAATATTAAATTTCAAATTATAAAAACAAAAAAAAATCATCTTTTATAAGTTTACAAAAATACAATATAACCTTCTATGCTATTCATGACATACGAGATAAAAATAAACAATCATATAATCTTAGTAAGACATATAATCTTACTAACTAAACAGACATGTTAAACAAATTGTCTAAACACTTTTTATTTCAGTGTGTCTGACTTTGACTCAAATAATAATAAACAAAAAATAAAATTGTTTATTCATCACCTGCGTACTGCCGATGTTACCGCTGCGCGCGCGCGCGCGCGTGTGTGTGTGTCCTGAATCCTGAGAATTTGATGATGATGATTATGCTGATGCTGTGTTCTCTGTCTCTACGGTTTGTTGTTTGTGATGGTCCAGAGTTCCTACATAAGTCTTGGTGTGTGTGGTAAAGATGTTCGATCGGTCGGCAGACCAGCAGCGTGACGTTGTGTGAAGATATCTTGAGTCTGAGATCGCCCCAAAATTGCCAGTGGTATTTATACTGGACGGCGATCTGACAAGTCCAGGACTGTTTTCGATCTGTTAGATATTGTCACTTCGTGCAAAGCGTCCTTTCCATTACAAATCACTTTTTGGTTCATTTTCGCGATTTCGTAAACATACTCGTAGCACGAGCGATATTATCATTTGCGTAATTTTTTGGGCCCCTCACATATAACACACTTATTAATTACTATTTAATTACACTAGTAATTAACATTAAATTACTTAGCGTCTTTATTATTGCACATATCTGCAATCATTTTTCATCACCATATTCGTTAAAAATTCCTTAATGTAATGGTGTCTTTATAAGTGGGGTAAGTCTTTGTTCACAGGTTTAAAACGTATTAATTAGTTTATTTTTATCCGGTTAAAACCTGATTACTGACAAACCACTAATTCGTACGCATCACCCCATCTTTGCATGTCCGAGCTGGCTTCACTCACACAAACACACAAGCGCTGTATTCACTCGCGGGGCAGGTGTACGCTTTCTGACAATTCTTAGCCTGCATAATATTGTTAAAAACTGTTCATCATATATTTTCTATGCTAAATATTTACAAACATACCGCCCTGGGCAAATATGCAAGTATATGTATTGTTGCAATATATAGGCTATATATAGCTCAAAATTGTATCTATAAATGAAATAGACATAGTTGTAGTGTTTAGTAATTGGAGGAAGGAAAACAGATGAAAATACGCTTATTAGGTGAAGACAGTTTAAAGTTTTAGCAGGTCATTTAATAAGCTCAGAGCTCCGTAAATCCTTCCCCATCTTTTCTATTTCCTACCCGTCTCTTCCACTTCTAACGTTCTTCTTTTTTAAGTCTGTCGTTACAAGACTCCACCACAACGTTTTGTTCCTTTCTTCTTCTTATAATTAATTTTACTCCCCGTTTGTTTTTTATGGTCCCCACATCAGCCATTCTATACACCTGATCTAATCACCATATTCCAGAATTTACCATCATAACAGTTTTTGGTTCATTATATATGTTACAGACATCAATACTTATTTCTGCATTAATATACAAGTTTATTTCAGTATTTAAGACTAAAAACTTATAAAAACTATACATGTATTCCATGTTGTAAAATTTATATTTAAAATTATTTACTTGAATTCGGTTCGATAATTTATAAGAAAGTCTCCCTCACTTTGTAAATCGAGTTTTATTTTGACAAATTGAATGAAACATTTCCATAGAAACTACTTCTTTGTTGCCTATAACGCAGTACACATATACATAAAAAAATGATCTACTCCCCTTCAGCTGTCATTTTCATTTATAGAAAATAACTCTCTCCCCCTCTCCGTGCAAAATAGTAAGCGAGTTTTGCCGTTCAGAGGGCTTACTAGCATACTAAACTAAATGGTAATGAGAGGATAATGTAAAAGTTTTATTGTTTTAAGGACTGAAACTATTAGTAGAGAGACGAGTTATTTTAAATAATACTGGAAACAGTCTACGCAAAATATTTAGAGTCTACTAAAACAGAGTGTGTATGTTGAATTTGTGTAGGCCTATATTTGAATTTTAAGAGTAAGAGGCAGATTAAAATAGACCAATGCGTTCGGCATGAACTGTGCGCTTATTATGTCAACAACAAGATTATAGAACAAATTACCAGATTTACCTACCTAGGATAGAGTGTCCCTTATGTGTAAAATGACGATCCTGATTACATAAGTAAAGAAAGAATATTTAAAAATGCAATGCAGGCCACTGTTTGAACGTGACAATGTAAGGGCTTTACTTACTGACTCTAAACAGCTATAAACGCTGTAACTAACTGAGTGATTAAGATTAATGAAAAATTTAGAGATTGTCATTTTAACATTTCGCTTGGCGCTAAAGTACCCAGTTTAAATAAAGAAAAGTTAAAAGTAATTGGTCAATATATAACAAGGACGGAGACAATAAGCCGACCAAATATAATTTTAAATGAAAACATTTTGGTGGAATTGATGTATCGGTTAACTAGGAGACAAGTTGTATCAATATAGGTATCTGAAATTTGAAGTGGAACAGAACTGGCAAATATTGATTTACAGCTCGATGTTAAAAATCGAAATGATGAAACAGTAAATGTTTGTTGGGCCTTAAATCTGATCACCCGGGCCAATCATTCAAATCAACCATCATATTCTACCGTATTAACATTGGCTAAGGACTCCATGTGATGTGCATATGTCGGTCTATTTAATAAAAGTTTGCTTAAAAATATTTTTTTTCTTTTCGTCTAGGTGTTGATTTTTGAGCCGGTTACATTGGGCCAAAAAATATTTTTTTGGTATTTTATTATACTGTCACCATTCTTTAATAAGGCGTTTAACTCACAGTTCATTCTAAGTGCACCAATTCAAATCGTTATTCGCGAACCAAACTATTTTTCTCAATATTTTTCGTCTGAAATTTACTATATTTTCTTCTACTCTTTTATATTGTTACGACATCACAGAACAATCTACGTGTTTATCGAATGTTCCAGAGGGATCCGGAATGTAATGCGTGTGGCGTACATGCTTGTCGACGTATTTGTTAGACTGTGTCAGAATTTGCGCGGTCGCTCGAAATGTGTGAAGGCCGCATTAATTACGTCGTACACACTGGCGATAACACGAAGTTTGGAATCTTCTGGTCTGTAAGCGTTGTATAAGTACTAGGCGGCAGCGGCCTTAGTTTTCAGTTATAATTGCGACATACTACAGTGCGGTTCGAGTTATTATCGCGCAATATTACTGTGTGCGTTCAAGTGGTTATTAGTGAAGTGTTGCGTTTTATAATCGGGCGGTATAATTGTAATACAATTGTGTTTTATATTAGTTGACATTTTATTGGGTGTGAACAATTTTTATTTGATTTGTTGTAAGAGACTGTGTTATTAATTACGAACTGTTTAACTGTGAAAATTAAAGCTGGTGATTAGTGACTTAATTGGTGTCTTGAATTTTTTTTTTCACTGTACCTACGAGGATCAAGTAGACCGTCATAACAATATTATGTCCATATTTTATTGTCGTAATTTATAATTGTCGTTATAAGAGTTTTAAATTCACAATGTTTAATTGTGATTTAATATTTTTGACGTTTAAAGAGGATTGACAGCAAATAAATTCCTATTTCTTATTTAAATTTTGATAATAATTTGCGTGTGTTGATATTATTTCTAATTTTGTGCAAAGCTTAGATAGAAGCGCGATACAGAGACGAAGCTACTAATATCTAATTAAACCGAATTTCTGTTTTTATTATTTTCTATTGACTTTAAGGTTATTCCATTTTGTTTTTGTTGTAACGCAGAAAGACTACTTTGTTTACCTTCCAATTGTTTAAATCATGGAACTTTTCTCATTTCCTTCTGATTCTAGGTTGTTTCATTGAAAACTTTGCGTACTCATCTCTGGTTACACAGATCTGCGATGTGTAATTTGAAATTGACTTATAAAATTGACTGTAAGTAGCAGGCGAGTTTTTTTTGGGGGGGGGGGCGGAAGCTGATTATTGAAATATAGTGAAAAAATTCCATCGCTATGGTTTTCCGCAATAAGCATTATTTATATTAATACTTGACGAAATCCCACTAACTTAATAGTAAATTGTTTGGAAGATTACAAATATACCTTTTATATTTTTGTATAAAGGCTTTTGTTTGTGTGTTTATACTTTCTAGACTTTTTACAGTAGGCAATATTCGTTTATATCACAAAGAAAAATAATAATGTGCCCTAAAGAGGTAATGTGACCCAGTAAAAAAATTTTTATCACATCCGAAAACAAGTTGAACCCTGTAAGATTTCAGGCAAATATACGTCTAGCCCCCTCCTATTATAACACTATAGTTTTATTTTGTTCCTCAGTTATTTGGACACCACAGTGGGTTAGATGCGTAGTCTATATTTTATTTTATAGTATAGTGATAATACAAAATTAGTTTTGGTTCTTTGTAAAATAAGATACAAGGACCACGAGTGGGTAATTTATAGGTACACGAAGGTACTTTCTCTGTTCCGGAGCCAGCAAGGTGTTAATACTAACTTTCCCTGTTTTTTATTTTTTTGTGCGAATGGAATAGTTGTAACACTACGCAACATTATGTAAAATGAAATTGCCCATTAAGACATATTCTAGGACCAAGACGTTAATAATTGAACACGTTAAAGTTGATCGAATCAGAAGCTTGCACTGCACATAAAACTCGGACTTATAGAACAATTTCTTAAGGCATTGCCTAAAGACGCAGAACGGTTTAAGTATCTCTGCAATAAGTATCCAGTATTGTCAGAGGCAATGTTGAAAAAAAGCGTATTCGTGGAGCCAGTCATTAGAAGATTCATTAATGATGAAACATTTAAAACTACCATCAACAAATAAGAAAAATGTAGTTGAATGTAATTGAAAATATTGTTAGAAATAAGAAAAGTCCAAATATCAAAATAATGTCAGAAATATGTTGAACAAGTAAAGAACTGGGATGTCCAAATAGCATAAAAGTACATTTTCTGGATTTGTATTAGGATTATTTTCCGGAAAACATGGTGCAGTAAGTAAAGAGAAAGGTAAAAGATTCTATCAAGGTATTAAAGAAATTGAAAGAATATACCAGAGAAAATGGGATGTAAATATGACTCCTTGCTATTGCTGTATGCTCAAGAGATACGACCCGCAAAAAGTTTGTACAAGGAAAAGTACTCAAAGGAAATTTGAAAGTCAGCGACAGAAGTACCATAAAGACTTGTGATAATTTAAAATAAACTTCAAATGCTTTTTTGGACATATTAAAATACATTTTACTTGCAATTTGTTTGCAAACATTTTATGTTAATAAAATTTTATTTAATAAAATCCTACTTTGCGTCATTTTTCAACATCTTAATAATCTTTTTGTAAAAACTCCATACGCCATAGAATAAATGGATGTCACATTTGATAACAGCAATATAAATAAAACGATGTTTACCTAAAATATTTAGAAATTTTTAAATTTAATTTTTGCCGTTTATTGTTCTTAGACGATTCATAAGTTTATCCAACTGCTTAAATTCGACAATAGGTGCAAACATTGTAAGAGAGTTTATATAAGTATACATATAGTATACACTCTTATACTGAATGAGTGTTATATCTTACTGAATGAAATCTGCAGGCTGTGTATAAATTAACGAGAACAAGCGAAATCACAATTACAAACAAAATTTGTTAAATGAAAATTGGCCTTTTTGCTATTGAACAGCGCAGTGACTTGGTGTAACATCGGCAGAGAGGACAAAGAGAAATCTGTTTGACACCACTGAGGTTGACGAGAGCCATTAACAGTGACGAGTATGGGCGAACGGATGTCACATTACTCTGTGTGACTAGTGGGTAAACTGGCACTGAATTATGTCATGTTGCTCGGTAAAAATACTTTCGCTTGTAATCATATCCATTATGCAATCGCAATTTCCTGAAAGCTCTACTCCTTCTATTCTTCATTTGTGTAAGCAATCCTGTATGTGATCACTTAATTGTTTACGTAGCAAAAATTTAAGAAAAATTGTATATGTTGTGAGCTGTTTTATCATAATTCCATTAGTTTTGCTTTTAGAAAATTACCTGTGACAAAGGTAGTTTCACCTCAGTGAAAAATAAAACAAACTAATCACATCAAGCCTAACGTTGGAGAGACATCGAGCCTAATCATGTCAAATAATGAAGGGAGAGAACATTATAATAAAAAATAAGCTATATACAGTAAGTAACAGAAGGTTCCAGAATTTTGGAGGCGGCAATTTTTTATAAGGAATACTTATAAGCAATTTTATAAGGAATTGCTGTCCTTCTTTTACTTAATAGCCATATGCACACATAAATGGGTATGCAGTCGAGGACCGGCTAGTCGTTTCATAGCAGTTAGTAACAGGTTATTGTACTTGTAAAAAATGTTAAATGTTGTAACGTCACCATATCACAAAACACAGATGAACCCTATAAAACAGTCAATTATCATAAGAAACAGTAAGGCATAACTCTTTGAAGTAGAAAAAGATTTATTATGGTGATGATTAAAAGGAATAAAATATAATTTATTTGTCAATGAGCATAAATGTTATGAGAATAAAGATAAACTGACTTAAAGACTAAACCAAACGTGACTATATAATTACCCATTAGATTAGGATTAGGAGGAGGATAATAATGCAACTATACAGAGAACAAATTAAGAACAAACCAAAAATACCTTGCAAAGGAGAAATAACATAACTCAACCACTATAAATAAAGAATAGAGTATCTATAAGATAAAGGAAATAGGAGAATAGAACTCCAAATTGAAGAAAAAGAAGTATATCAACTAACAGACCAAAACCTACTAAATAACATAACAATAACTGAGGTTCAAAATAAAAAAGATACCCAACAAGATTAGAAGAGTGAAGAAATGACTATGTGTTTGTATAAGATATGACAAAGTATAACATAAGAGTATAACATTGTACTTTACCTTCTAATAATACCATTAATGTAAATAACTGAATATCAGAAAGGACTGATTAGTAGTTAAAAATGTATTTAAAAAGTAAGACAAACTGAATACTTGTAATCAAAATAATAAATAGTAGATAGTACTATTTATGAACTGTAAGAAATGAGTAAAATGAATAGATAAGACAAAGCAGGTAAACCAAACATAATCAGTAAAGGTGAAGGTAGACAACCAAACCTAGCCAGCTGGGAATTTACACTTATAAATACCAAAATATATAAAATAACGTAAAACTGTTAAAGGTTATACTTAGATGTAACTAAATCACATAAAGATGATTCTATGACAGATATTATGTCACCACAATATTGTAATTATTATAATTAATGTGAAACAACGTGATGAAATGTGAAAGACTACACAAAACTCACATGATACATTAAAAAAACATAGAAATACCAAGAGTTAATGCATGTAACTAGTATTAAAACAATCAGTGATAATTAAGCTAACTATTGGTCAAACTACCAACCAATAAATAACAAAAAGAATAATCAATTAATAGTTTCTAATGAACATGACCTCATACACCTAGATAGAGGGTTCATTAGGTGTAAATTAAGAAGCAAATAAGAATAAGGAGATGTAATAAACCATTGTAAAACTTACATGAAACTCAAATGATGAATTCGAAATAAGATGTTATTAATATAACAAGTGTATTAAATAGAAATAAGTAGAAATAATAAGCTGCCTGCTTGTCCAAGAACTCATGCAATTTAAGTGATAATATACAAGAAACAAGGCATGTCTTAAGTAGAAAAAAGTTAACCAAAAGTCGATATGGTTAATTCAAAGTACGTATCAAATATAATAAACCATTAAAATGCAACCAGTGTATTATAATCAGTTAAACTAACTCATGGTGCTATAGGCCTCAAAAGCCTAGCCAAGGATTTTATATTTATGTCACAATTATATGTTTTAGTGTTAAATTATCACAGGTAAGGACTTTGTGGCAATTATATTCAATTTATGTCACATCAAAATGTTAATATAATAGTTGTGAGAAAGATTGTAATCAAAATATTGTAATAGGTAATAAGTAAGGGATATTACCTTTATTAATTGTAAATTGAATTATGTTTTGTGGGATGTCAAAATGTTTATCAAAACAAATGCCAGACAGTGGTAATAATATTTAAGGATTCACAAGTAGCATAAGGAAGTAACATAAGTTATAAATTATTTTAATATATTTTGTAAAACGTTTGGCGTCGCTTTTAGACTCTCAAACCCGAAGACCCACGCTTTGAACAAAATTAAATAATTTTAATAACGCGGGGAGGATGTATCAACAAAGGAATGTCATCAATTCTGACCAATCGAATCACCTATAGCGAGATTTGTGGGGCGAACGTTTTGGGAACAGCGAGAAACGACGCGCAAATTTTTGACAGTTCATCTCTAGTTTCATAGCCGTGCAGATGACGGGATCCACGCTCCAGTAATTCGCGATTCATCCATAATGCAGTGCGGTATCGAAAGTAAACACGGGGCGTTCTTACCTATTTATTTGAAATTAATCAAAGTGTTCTGAAGTATAAAGCTATGAAAGTTATTAAAGGTCTAACAGTATATATTCAATTGCATAGTGTATAATAAATTGCAATGAAGTGACTTAAGGAAAGTATAGTGACAATTATTTATACTTACTAGAATTATCGACCTATACGATAAATTTATATAACCTATTGAACAATATGAACTATTATCAACACTAAAAAAGACTCTAAACATTATTAATACTGTAAATTTATTCACTGTTAAAAATATTTTATTCACAAATTAAGGTTAATTTTGTATAACCTCGAAACCCAGTTTAACCTTAACATTAGACGCCCGTCGTCTTGAGAACTTAATGATATTAGTTTAAGATTTTCTATATTTAATGTAATATTATGCGGTAGGTAGTGTGTCAGTCATCGGTATAGGAGACCAGAATTCATTACTATAGTAACAAGTAAATAAACAAATGATATTTACTGGCATCGAATGTATACCTTTATCCGTTCCTATAGTTATTAATGTTTTTACTATGCGATTGTATTAATATGTTTTGTAATTTTGTATATAGATACGTCTATATATATTTTGTAATTGTCCTATATTTCTGTATATGTTTTAATTGTAAAATTTATGTTTATACGTATTTCTGATGATCCAATGAATAAGTAATGAAATATCTATAACGCGGTAGGTAGTGTGTCAGTCATCGGTATAGGGAGTTGCAGAGAGGGGGAGTGAGGGGGAAGAGCAACGGCGAGGGTGTGAGGAGGTGGTGCGGCGCGCTGGAGGGGGCAACGCCAGTATGCCCCGTGGAGTCAGGGCGAGAGGTGACCTCACGTGGCGAGGCAGATCTCTGATTTCACTTTCTGTGAGTAGGTGGCGCACGGCGAACCTCAGCCTCCGGTTCAAGCTGGAAGCCTTGAGCCATAAGTTCCTGCCATTAGGCACAAAATAAAGCCTTTGAGTGTAAAATAAAGCCTTTGAGCATAAAGACAGTGGTATTGAGCATAAAAAAGATCAAATATGCCTCCTAAACGCCAGCAACCACCAACTGGTGAAGAAATTGCAGCAAAAAAGCACGTAATGCTGAAGTTCAAAGACGCCGTAGAGCGGCCATGTCAGAAGAGCAGCTTCAAGCAGAATGTGAAGCTAATGCTGTAAGTCAACGGCAACGCAGAGGAAACATGCCACAAAATCAATTTCAACAAGAGCGCGAGGCAAACGCTGAAAGACAAATGGTTACACGCCAACATCAAAGAGGACGTCTGAGTAGATATGTCCAATCCCGCAACACCGCTTTGCTTCCCGAAAACGTCAATGAAGACGAAATTGAAGAAAGTTATCTTGGCCCAATGGACGCTAAATGTCCATTTTGCAATGGCAAGCATTTCAAAAATGAATTAATGTCAAATTGCTGCCATAAAGGGACCATTGCATTAGAAGAAGTACGAATGCATCCCTTCATTAAAAATTACATGAATGGATCTGATCCAAATTCCAAAAATTTGATGGAAAACATAAGATCCTACAACAGTGCAATGGCCTTTGACTCAATGGGAGCACAAGTTGACCAATCAGTGACCAAACGTTCAGGTCGTTTTTGTTACAGAATCCATGGGCAAATTTATCACGCTACAACTGCATTACACCCAAATCAAGGTGAATCACCAAAGTATGCCCAACTGTAAATTTTGGATTCGGCCCAAGCCTTGAGAGAAAGAAAGAACAATCAAGCAAACAATGGATGCATTCGTGTCGTAATGGAGAACCTCCAAAAACTTCTTGGAAATATCAGTCCGTTCTTGAGAGAATACAAGAACATGCTCAAATTTGAACAAGACGAAATGCTAAAGGCAAATCGGGAAAACCGAACGCGAATTGAATATAGCATGACTTTCTTGAGAGAAAGAGTAATTAATCTGCACCCCGGCAGAACCAACGCTCCCACTGCCAGAGGAGAAATTGCTGCCGTTTTTCACAGTGCAGATGGTGCACCCCCAGAAAATCGGGATATTACAATTCATCCGAAAAGCGGAATTTAAAAAAATATATCCATCCTGAGTAGACTCTGTGACCCAATGTGCTACCCTTTGCTTTTCCCATATGGGGATTCAGGGTGGACAACAGATCTGATGAAAGCTGTTGGTCAAGGAAATGTGTCCCAGCCTCAATGGTATTCATACCATTTTGCCTTTCGTGATGGAAACTTTAACCAGTTCCTCAACGCTGGAAAGCTACTCACCAATTCATGGTTGATGCCTATTGCAAGACCGAGGCAAACCTTTTGAATTGGTTTCGAAAAAATCAAAACACAATAAGAGTTAAAGACTATGATGTCCTTCACCGATTTGCGAACAACCACAATTTTGAGGACGTTAACATATTGCCTGGAAAGAAAGTTATATTGCCTTCAACCTTCCAAGGGAGTCCAAGAAATATGGCTCAAAATTACCAAGATGCTATGGCCATGGTCAGGAAGTATGGCAAACCTGACTTACTTGTAACATTCACGAGCAATCGTAAATGGAGGGAAATCAGTGAAAACTTACTTCCCGGTCAGCAACCATGCGACAGGCCTGATTTAGTAGCAAGAGTGTTTCAGTGGAAACTGAAATTCCTACTTGATGACTTAACCAAACACCATAGATTTGGACGTGTTAGGGCTATGCTCCACGTGATCGAGTTCCAAACACGTGGTCTACCACATGGCCACATATTGCTATTCATGGCCTCGGAAGACAAAGCCTGGGAGAATGAAAGAATTTACAAAATTCTCTGTGCAGAACTCCCTGATAAAGATGCCCACCCGAGGCTACATGAAATTGTAAAATCCTGTACGATACACGGCCCATGTGGTCCATTAAATCCAAACGCACCGTGTATGGAAAACGGCAAATGCACAAAAGAATTCCCAAAAGATTTCTGTGCCGAGACCAACAGCAACGTCAATGGTTACCCAAAACCTCAACGCCGAGATGATGGTAACTGTGTTGAATTTGGGGGAAACAAAGTGGATAACAGATGGGTGGTGCCATACAACCCATACCTGTCTCTGAAATACAACGCCCACATTAACGTAGAGATTTGTAGCTCAATTCAAATCGTTAAATACCTGTTCAAATACGTTTACAAGGGGCATGACGTGCAAATATTTAATTCGTTACTGTTCCCACAGAACAGGAAGCTACTATTGAATGGGACGAAGTAAAAAATTACTTGTAGACCCGATATGTAAGTGCACCTGAAGCATGCTGGAGGCTCAAAGAATACAAAATGCACCACCAAACTGATCATGTGGAAAGATTAAATTTCTACCTTGAGGACAAGCATAGAATATGTGTTATATCAGGCAAGGAAGCTGAAGCTGTACAGCAAAAAGCCACCAAGTCCAAACTTCTGGCTTGGTTTAAACTTAATCAGGAAGACCCTAATGCCCGAGAGTATTTATATATTGAAATTCCCGAACACTATACCTGGGATGACAAAAATTCTAAAGGGAAACCACGTCTTAGAGGACATGAAACTACAATTGGCAGAATGTTTGCCGTAAGTCCCACGGATAGAGAAAAATGGTTCCTCCGAATTCTCCTTCTCAATGTTAGAGGAGCAACATCTTTCGAGGACCTAAGAACGGTCGAAGGAAATCCTATCCCCTTTGCAACTTTCCAAGAAGCATGCATGCAAGGGGATTAACTGATGATGACTCAGAATGAGATACTTGCCTAACAGAAGCTACAACACATCAAATGCCAGTACAACTTAGGCAGTTGTTTGCATTTATTTGTATCATGTGTGAGCCGTCGGATGCAGCAGCATTATTCGACAGACATAAGGACAATCTTATGCAAGACTATAAGAGACCCTTTCCTGATGGAGAAAAAGCTCTCTATTTGACACTTAAAGAAATTGAATCTGTCCTTCGAACACATGGAAAGTCATTGGTAGATTTTGGCCTAGAACTTCCAGTCGGCAGCTATGACGAGCCAATCCATTCTGGAAAATATTACGATACAATTGCCGAAAAACCATGTTCGAAGAAAAGTTTCAAATGCTCAACCCAGGGAAAAGAAGGGCTTTCGACAAAATCAGGGAAGCAATTGAAAACCCTAAATTACCCAAACGTCTATTCTTTATTGATGGAACTGGCGGAAGTGGTAAAACCTTCCTTTACAACACAATCATGCACTATGTGCGTAGCAAAAATGAATTAGTCTTGCCATGTGCATTTACAGGCATAGCAGCAACTTTGCTTGAGGGAGGCAGAACGTCCCACAGTCGTTTCAAGCTGCCTATTCCAATAAATGAAACATCAACCTGTAATGTTCGACATGGGACTAATACGGCAAATGAACTGAAAAAGGCCAAAGTGATAATCTGGGATGAAGCTTCAATGGCCCCAACACATGGAGTAAATGCAGTTGACACACTGTATAAAGAACTCTTAGCTGAAGATCCAAAAATTCCTTCTAAAAAACCATTTGGAGGTGCGGTCTTTCTTTTCGGTGGAGATTTTAGACAAATTCTCCTTGTTGTTCCACATGGCAACAGAATCGAAAATACTTTCTTCATGCATGAAGAATAGTAAGTGTTGGAAAAATATTCAGGTCCTAAAGTTATACCAAAACATGCGTGCCAAAGAGGACAATGTCCCATCAGAACACCGAGGCTTTTCCGATTGGCTTTTAAAACTTGGGAATGGAAAACTCCAAGAGCCTGGATTAGAGGAAGGCATCTTCGAAATTCCTCCAGTGTGCATTGAAAATGGATGTATTTTTGATGCTGTCTTTCCTGAGGTCATCCAATCAGGAGATGACAGCATTGCTAACCATGCAATCCTGACTCCAAGAAAGCACGAGTCACTTGAACGTAATGAAAATGTCCTTAGACGAATTCAATCTGAATTGAAATGCTATACCAGCATAGATTCTATTCAGCAAGACAGTGCAAATGCCGAGGAGGCAGCAAACTATCCAATGGAGTTTTTGAACAGCTTAACACCTGGAGGTATGCCTCCTCATAGACTGAACTTGAAAGTTGGTGCAGTAGTAATGTTGTTACGAAACCCTGACTCAACAAGAGGTCTTTGAAATGGCACTAGAATGGTCGTCAAGCAAATGATGTCAAAAGTCATTGACTGTGAAATCCTGACCGGATCTTTTAAAAGTACCAGGGTATTTATTCCAAGAGTTATTCTTGCACCCAGTGACCCTGACCTTCCCTTTACATTAAGACGAAAACAGTTTCCATTTAGACTTGCTTTTGCTATGGCCATCAACAAAAGCCAAGGACAAACACTGGATTCAGTTGGTATTTATTTGCCATCTCCAGTATTCAGTCATGGACAACTATATGTTGCATTTTCAAGAACAAAGTCCTTTCAGCAAGTCAAGGTAAAAGTCTTAGGAACTGAACAACAAGGCAACTTAAAGAAAGACCACAGAGTTTATACAAAAATATGGTCTACAAAGAAGTTTTCGCCCAATAATTAAACTTCATAGCCAGCCGTGGCTTTATCAATATGTGCCAATAAAAATGCTCGCCACCCGGGCGTAGAACGGTTACTTCAGCTACTTCAATGTAGGCTAATCACTCTCCTATTATTAGACGTTATAATCGTAATTGACATCTTTTAGTTCCGTATTTTGCAGTTCAAAGAACCTATCGTTTAAAATTAACTTTGACGATTTTTGTCAACCAACAATTTATGTAACAAGGTACCAACCCTGGGATACGTGTTTCAGAAAATGTAATTGTTTATTGTAAAGCAAAAATAATTGAATTGATTGTTTTTAATAAGGATAAGGATCAGTTGACACGATGATTAAATCGCCTTTTCAACATTAATGGAGCATGCATTTATTTTCATTCGGTAAAAAGGTTTTATTAGTACAGTAAAAGTTATGTTTACTTCTGAGATCAGTTGGTAACACTCATCACCGGCGGCAATGAAGCAATTCAAATATTTTATTCTTTATTAATGACGAGAATTGGTTGACATTGTTATCACCAATGAAGAATCTACATTCGAAGTGAGTACTTATATATGATATCAACATAATTAATTTCACAATAAAATCAATTATTCAGAAGCAACATTGAGAAACGACTACTCGGGTGATGTTATTCCATAAGACTACCTTCAGATTGACTCAACTCGTTTCAGTGGTATAATCTAATCATAACATTCCATTAATAAAGTCGTTCAATTAATTAACCACTATAACAATATAAATAATAATATTTAAATAGAGAATAATAATAATCAGTTACCGAATATAACCAAATCGTACTCATAAAATAAGAAGGCGAAGGAGGTTAACGTATTACAAAATTGGCGCATACTCGTATAACCAGATAACAACATATATTATTAGAGATACGTAGACATACATAGAGAGGAATGTACTACAATGTTCATGTTTCCCGCTTACTTACACGTGTTAAGAATTTAATAAAGATAAAAAAAATTTAATGGCGAGCCACTAGTTACACGAAGCTTCTTTAAAGTTAACGAACGTTAAATCGTTAAGAGTTAAAAACAGTTTGTTAAATTACTGAAGTTTATTTGACAGCATTTTACTAAACTTAATGACTTTCGTCTGCGTATGACTGCAAATTGCACAGAATTAAGCGTTATTTAGGTAAATGCCTAAATATGTTATTCGCAATTGCAGAATTCAGGCATTGCCCGAAATTTTACTCACTCCGCAAAGTGCGAATCTTGTAATGAGCATTTATTTTGGGCAATGTGCTAAATAAAATACCCACTCCGCGGAGTACGTATTTCCATTTGCGCAATACCTGAAGGAAACTGTAATTTCGGCCATTGCGTAAATCAAAATACCCAGTCCGCGAAGTGAGCATTTCATTTTACTCACTCTGCGAATTGCGTATACTGCTTTTACTCAATAGCCGAAGTGACGGTTGTGTGAAAAACACACCCACGCACACGCACACACACACACTCACGCGTCTTTACATGTACATTTATTGTTTCTATTTTTTTATTTTTAAGTAGTTCTTAGCGGTTGTAATTTTTATTTTTACATTTATTTTATTCTTAAACAGTGTAACAGAATGTAATAGAAAAAAATAACTAATCTAAGAGACCTAATTGTTAAACATTAAAATAAGAAAGCTTCCCTCACTAAAATTTTAATATCTATAACATATTTTGAATAAATGCAGTTCTTAATTACTTATTGTTACAAGAAGCACTATTATGGTGTTTTGAATTGCATTTTACGTTAAGTTCCAAGCAAGTAGATGATTTATTTATGCAGTTCTATTTACAACTACAACTGTAACGGCCCATAAGGTTATGACCGTTACTTAAAATATAAAACTAGACGCTTGGCCTAGATGGAGCGAAAATGTGCTGGAGCCCAGAGTGACAGGACTTGCAATAAAACACTCATTTAAAGCATAACAACTTTTTATTAGTCCTTCCTCATTTCACAATCAAAACATATTTTACTCAAACGATTGAATGTGAGTAATAAATATAATAAGTAAGTAATAAGTTTCATGTTACAGGAAACAACCAAGTAATAAGTATAACTACAATAACAGTGTTCCAACGATTGAATTCTTATATAATTCATAGCAGTTCTTAGTTTTCATTTTATCAACAAATATATATATATATATATTTTAACAAGACCACTTGCATAATAAACAATTTAATTTGGGTTTCAGGCGTATCTGTAATAAGAACTCTATGTAACTTGTAACGGTATTTCAAATTTATTTGATATTAATAAAATTGTGCACCTAGCACATACTTCGACTTAAAACATTCGTTATTATTTGTTATTATGCCGTAAGGCTTATGCTATATACATCCTTACTGACTAAATATTCTATTCTACTCATTATTGTATTAAAGAAAAATCTCCTTTCCAGACTACTCAGTCAATTAATGTGTTTCAAAATATCAATATTTAAATATCTTTTTATATATTGTAATGTACTCAAAATATTAAGAGTTTTTGAATTTATCTTTTGTTTCTCAGTACTGATTTATATCAAACACTAATTGTTTTCATTTAAATGCTTTGTATTCGTTTTATTTCAATACTAATTTGAGCTCTTGTTACGTTAATCGTATTTCTAAAACATCTATGATTTTAATTCTACTTTACAATAAACATTGGCTCTTACTTTTAAATAGATCAAAAATGTCTTAAATTGTCTTTGAGTTCATTGTTCGATTAAGAGATAAATAAGTTGTTTATCACCTTATTGTCGTCAATCATACTCGATCATTTGATCCATCTGTAGTCGTCCTCGTCTCGCACTCCAGCGTCCTCTTGTCCAGCGTCGACTCGCTTTTTTGTCCAGCGTCGCCTCGCTCTTTTCTTGTCCTGCATCGACTCGCTCTTCTGTCCAGCGTCGTATCACTCTCTGGAACTTCTCCTCGTGCTGTTTCTGACGTCAATGGATCTTCTTATGTGGATCCTCTTATGTAATTTTGTTATTATTTAACAACAGTTTGTTTGACAATCGAGTTACCTAACTGTATGTAACTGGAAGGATGAAACTATTTACAAACATTTATATTATTCTGTGCGGACGGGCAGAAGCTCCCGCTGCACTGTGGATGATTTAAGAAAGAGAACCACTGTAGCTTGTGTGTTCTATTTATACCCAAGTCTTGGTCAACACCTGCAGTGGTACGAAATCGACATGTCAGAAACTGTCTCTGGGTTCAGTTCCCCCACTCCTTGTCAATTTCGCTATTTCTTATATTTTTGCGAATTGCAGAGTCCTGTAAGTATACTCTTATAGTTATCTTATAACTATTTTCACTATACATGTTCACTGCAATTTTGGACATTGTAACTTAACCCTTTCGATTTGTACACAGTTATTTCACTATTACACTCGTACGGTGTGTCACTTTCACGTGATTTTTGTACACAGTATTTATTAAATTTTATTACATTCTATTGCGGTTTTGGATTTTACTCCTTAATATAGTTTATGAGTAATTACGGAGAAACAGTAATTATGGAATTATTCATCTTGGGGTGGTAAACTCGCCTGCATAGACTTGCGTTCACACACACATGCAAGATACTGGTGTACACACTTTCTGTTACATTTGTGTGTGTGTGTGCACGTCGATTCAGGTCGAAACACCTGTTCATATTTTTGTCTGAGCCAAGCTTGCAATCCCTGACATGCTTATTTATAATACATTATTAATTATTTACAGTTTATTAGGTATATTTAAATTTTTATATTCAATGCTCAGTACATCAGTTATTTGTACTGTTGCATTATCCCTCTGCTTGGTAACAACAAAAATTTTATAAATTTATTTATTAAAATTTTTTTATTATTATTATTACACTTGAAAAAATGTAACACATAATAAAGAATAATATTCGTCATTTCACCCTTAATTGGAGTGTATACAAATGTCTTACCTCCCCTCCTTATACGCTCACTGCTCGTGACCTTGTAGTAGGGTGGCTTCAACAAACAGCTGATCTGACTGGTTTTATTGACTTCGTTGTTTTCATGTGTAGAACTTCCTAAATGACGTTGCGTGGAATTTACCAATTTCTTTCTTCTGTATCTAATCATATACGATGAAAGTGTGTTGTCCTACTCGCTGTCTTAACGTATACGGTCCATTATAAAGTCTGAAGAATTTCTTCCCCGTATTATCACTCCGTTTTCCCACTGGATTAGCTTTGAGTAGTACACTTTCTCCCACGTTGAATTGTTGTAGCTTGTGAGTTAGATTAAATCTTTCTACTCTCTTGTTACCTCTTACTCTTATCCGTTGCTTTGCGTATTCAATTTTCACACTTATTGGTACAGGTACATTCTGGTTATTAGGTTTGTTTATATACTTAGTCCAAAATCTGTTTGGCTTCTTATCTTCTTCTAATTACATCGGAGTATATCCTGTTGCTTCACTATAATTTTCGTTGATGGCTTTTTCAAGAAATGGTAAATATTCTGCCCATTTATTGTGTTGATCATGGCAATATATTCGTAAATATTTACCTAATTCTTTGTTAACTCTCTCAGCAAGGTTTCCTTGAGGATGTCTTATGGATGTGAGTACAGGTTGTATTCCATTTTCCCTTAACGTCCTCTCCCATTTTTCACTCTGGAATTGTACACCTTGATCACTGAGTACCTTCTTCATTTTTCCATATGACGGAATATATTTCTGCAGTAGTATCTTTAGAACAACTTTGGTTGTGGGTCGCATAATTGGGTACAGTCGGACTGCCTTGGAAAACACATCGATACATACCAATATGTGGTTCACACCTCGACTTGATCGTGGTAGTGGTCCCAGAAAATCCACTGCAATTAGCTCTCCCTTGTTCTCCTTCTGTATGCTCTGCATTCCTACGTATGTGTGTAAATTCGGTCCTTAATTTTACATTATCTTACTCATACATTCTTACCTTCTCTTCTAATCTTCCTTAACTCTTTTCTTAATATGACATTACTTTATCTAATACATTACTTATACAATACATTAACATTCATTACCTTTTATTACATTTCCTTAACATTACCTTTCTGATCGCTGCTACTTTCCTGAAATACACTTCCGTAACAGAATACTCTTTTAGCTTTGTAGTGTGTCGCATGATCGGTTACAGAGGAACTGTCTTGGAAAACAACGATATTTTTCTCGAAGTCCTTAATCCTAAGTAGTCTCTGCCCTTTTGACTTTTCACTCTTGCTTTCTTCTGTGTCCTTGTATCTTCATTAAGTGTTCGCTTGATCAGCCGTTCTGACAATTATAGCAATTATTTTCCATTCCTAACACTTTCTTCATATTAATAACAACAATAACATCTTTTACCATTACTTTCTTAAATATTTCTCTACAATAGCATTCCTTACCATTGATAATACATTTCTTAATTAACCCTTTAAAATAATATTCCTTATTTCTTTTTATTTGCTATCATATCCTTAATAAATAACATTTCTTAATTATACTCTCTTCTCTTGTTATCAATAATTAATAGTAATATAATTATTCTCATTTAAAAATAATTATTTATTTTCGGGTATTGAGTTCGGTTCGGTGTGTCGTTATAACTGACACCCCTAATTGTAACAATTGGTTGTTGTACACAGGAAATTTATTGTGCTCACCCTCGCGACAACATTCCATTGTATTACTCCCTCGTTACCTTTCCGTTGCATTGCTGCGACGTTTGTGTGCGTACTTACTGTGTGAACGTTTGTTTTGATCGTGTAAGTCACCTGTTCGTAGGGTGAAAACTTTATTCTCCGTCTCTTTCTCTCGTAACGGTCGCATTCCATAATTCTCTCCTTCTTTCAGCGTAGCTGCTTTTGACGAACGCATTTTTTACTAGTTCGTATGCGTTTTGCTCTCGTGCATCGCCTATAATAATCTTTGTAGTTTTTATACCTACAGTTATAATTATCGATACTATAATTATCGTTCGCTTTATATTTCTCGTGCTTATACCTACCGTTATATTTACCACAATTTTGTGTAGTGTTTTGTCTAGATAACTTACTACGTTTCTTTTTATACCTACAGTGATATTTATCTCCGTAAGTGTAGTATCTCATGTGTTTCACATGTGTCATCCTGTGTGACTTACTATTGTGTGTGTGTCTCACACTTGGAATATCGCTATTAATAAGGTACGTTTTATTAACCTTAATTTGCTTCTCTTCATTAATGTTAATTACTTTATAATTATCGTTAGTAATTACACACGTATTTTCAACTACTAGGAATTCTTCACTATTATCTTTTCACATATCAGCTCCGTTTGTTTATTAATAATTCCACACACATTTTCTGCGATCGTGTCAATACGTAAATTTTTATTAGTAATTTTTTCGGTTAACTGTGCAGTACTGTCGATTATACTTTGTTTTATTTCAAGATTATCAATTTTTAATTCTTCTAGACTCTCTGTAATTTTTATGGTGTCCTGTCTAAAATTTTCGGACTGTAGCTCTAATTTATTTTCTAAACTTTCTGTTTGTTTCTTATTAGATTCTTTTAATTCGTCTATTCTAGCATTTAAATTTTCTGTCTTTTTATTTAAATTTTCTGTCTGTTTTGTGCTTAATTCATCGACCCAGGCACGCATCATCGTCTGGAACGCCTCTACGTCTAAATTTCCTGTAGTCGTCATGTTGAAGTATGATTAAAATATTTATTTAGTTATTCTTTAAAAATTATTATTTGTAACCGTTCCCTACTTATTTATTTATTTCTTTATTTTTATTAATAGTTATTATAAATACTCATTACAGTTACACCTGTTACATAGACAAACAATATCATTCGTGGGCGCCAGCTGTGTGATTACACAACAATTAACATTACATTCAGTTACTGTTTAATATAAATAATAATTACATATTACACATTTTTCATTTAACACACTCTTTATATTTTAGAGCAACCATTTAGCTACATAAAAAATTTTAATAGTTAAATGATGGGGATCGGGCCATACGTTCATGGGCTACAATTTATGTAACAAATTTTTTTGCACAAATTTAGGCATGTCGTGCCCCACGTTGGGCGCCACTTTATTTTAACAAGACCACTTGCATAACAAACAATTTAATTTGGGTTTCAGGTGTATCTGTAATAAGAACTCTATGTAACTTGTAATGGTATTTCAAATTTACTGTATTTGATATTAATAAAATTGTGCACCTAGCACTTACTTCGACTTAAAACATTCGTTATTATTCGTTATTATGCCGTAAGGCTTATGCTATATACATCCTTACTGACTAAACATTCTATTCTACTCATTATTGTATTAAAGAAAAATCTCCTTTCCAGACTACTCAGTCAATTAATGTGTTTCAAAATATCAATATTTAAATATCTTTTTATATATTGTAATGTACTCAAAATATTAATAGTTATTGAATTTATCTTTTGTTTCTCAGTACTGATTTATATCAAACACTAATTGTTTTCATTTAAATGCTTTGTATTCGTTTTATTTCAATACTAATTTGAGCTCTTGTTACGTTAATCGTATTTCTAAAACATCTATGATTTTAATTCTACTTTACAATAAACATTGGCTCTTACTTTTAAATAGATCAAAAATGTCTTAAATTGTCTTTGAGTTCATTGTTCGATTAAGAGATAAATAAGTTGTTTATCACCTTATTCTCGTCAATCATACTCGATCATTTGATCCATCTGTAGTCGTCCTCGTCTCGCACTCCAGCGTCCTCTTGTCCAGCGTCGACTCGCTTTTTTGTCCAGCGTCGCCTCGCTCTTCTCTTGTCCTGCATCGACTCGCTCTTCTGTCCAGCGTCGTATCACTCTCTGAAACTTCTCCTCGTGCTGTTTCTGACGTCAATGGATCTTCTTATGTGGATCCTCTTATGTAATTTTGTTATTATTTAACAACAGTTTGTTTGACAATCAAGTTACCTAACTGTATGTAACTGGAAGGATGAAACTATTTACAAAAATTTATATTATTCTGTGCGGACGGGCAGAAGCTCCCGCTGCACTGTGGATGATTTAAGAAAGAGAACCACTGTAGCTTGTGTGTTCTATTTATACCCAAGTCTTGGTCAACACCTGCAGTGGTACGAAATCGACATGTCAGAAACTGTCTCTGGGTTCAGTTCCCCCACTCCTTGTCAATTTCGCTATTTCTTATATTTTTGCGAATTGCAGAGTCCTGTAAGTATACTCTTATAGTTATCTTATAACTATTTTCACTATACATGTTCACTGTAATTTTGGACATTGTAACTTAACCCTTTCGATTTGTACACAGTTATTTCACTATTACACTCGTACGGTGTGTCACTTTCACGTGATTTTTGTACACAGTATTTATTAAATTTTATTACATTCTATTGCGGTTTTGGATTTTACTCCTTAATATAGTTTATGAGTAATTACGGAGAAACAGTAATTATGGAATTATTCATCTTGGGGTGGTAAACTCGCCTGCATAGACTTGCGTTCACACACACATGCAAGATACTGGTGTACACACTTTCTGTTACATTTGTGTGTGTGTGTGCACGTCGATTCAGGTCGAAACACCTGTTCATATTTTTGTCTGAGCCAAGCTTGCAATCCCTGACATGCTTATTTATAATACATTATTAATTATTTACAGTTTATTAGGTATATTTAAATTTTTATATTCAATGCTCAGTACATCAGTTATTTGTACTGTTGCATTATCCCTCTGCTTGGTAACAACAAAAATTTTATAAATTTATTTATTAAAATTTTTTTATTATTATTATTACACTTGAAAAAATGTAACACATAATAAAGAATAATATTCGTCATTTCACCCTTAATTGGAGTGTATACAAATGTCTTACCTCCCCTCCTTATACGCTCACTGCTCGTGACCTTGTAGTAGGGTGGCTTCAACAAACAGCTGATCTGACTGGTTTTATTGACTTCGTTGTTTTCATGTGTAGAACTTCCTAAATGACGTTGCGTGGAATTTACCAATTTCTTTCTTCTGTATCTAATCATATACGATGAAAGTGTGTTGTCCTACTCGCTGTCTTAACGTATACGGTCCATTATAAAGTCTGAAGAATATCTTCCCCGTATTATCACTCCGTTTTCCCACTGGATTAGCTTTGAGTACTACACTTTCTCCCACGTTGAATTGTTGTAGCTTGTGAGTTAGATTAAATCTTTCTACTCTCTTGTTACCTCTTACTCTTATCCGTTGCTTTGCGTATTCAATTTTCACACTTATTGGTACAGGTACATTCTGGTTATTAGGTTTGTTTATATACTTAGTCCAAAATCTGTTTGGCTTCTTATCTTCTTCTAATTACATCGGAGTATATCCTGTTGCTTCACTATAATTTTCGTTGATGGCTTTTTCAAGAAATGGTAAATATTCTGCCCATTTATTGTGTTGATCATGGCAATATATTCGTAAATATTTACCTAATTCTTTGTTAACTCTCTCAGCAAGGTTTCCTTGAGGATGTCTTATGGATGTGAGTACAGGTTGTATTCCATTTTCCCTTAACGTCCTCTCCCATTTTTCACTCTGGAATTGTACACCTTGATCACTGTGTACCTTCTTCATTTTTCCATATGACGGAATATATTTCTGCAGTAGTATCTTTAGAACAACTTTGGTTGTGGGTCGCATAATTGGGTACAGTCGGACTGCCTTGGAAAACACATCGATACATACCAATATGTGCTTCACACCTCGACTTGATCGTGGTAGTGGTCCCAGAAAATCCACTGCAATTAGCTCTCCCTTGTTCTCCTTCTGTATGCTCTGCATTCCTACGTATGTGTGTAAATTCGGTCCTTAATTTTACATTATCTTACTCATACATTCTTACCTTCTCTTCTAATCTTCCTTAACTCTTTTCTTAATATGACATTACTTTATCTAATACATTACTTATACAATACATTAACATTCATTACCTTTTATTACATTTCCTTAACATTACCTTTCTGATCGCTGCTACTTTCCTGAAATACACTTCCGTAACAGAATACTCTTTTAGCTTTGTAGTGTGTCGCATGATCGGTTACAGAGGAACTGTCTTGGAAAACAACGATATTTTTCTCGAAGTCCTTAATCCTAAGTAGTCTCTGCCCTTTTGACTTTTCACTCTTGCTTTCTTCTGTGTCCTTGTATCTTCATTAAGTGTTCGCTTGATCAGCCGTTCTGACAATTATAGCAATTATTTTCCATTCCTAACACTTTCTTCATATTAATAACAACAATAACATCTTTTACCATTACTTTCTTAAATATTTCTCTACAATAGCATTCCTTACCATTAATAATACATTTCTTAATTAACCCTTTAAAATAATATTCCTTATTTCTTTTTATTTGCTATCATATCCTTAATAAATAACATTTCTTAATTATACTCTCTTCTCTTGTTATCAATAATTAATAGTAATATAATTATTCTCATTTAAAAATAATTATTTATTTTCGGGTATTGAGTTCGGTTCGGTGTGTCGTTAGAACTGACACCCCTAATTGTAACAATTGGTTGTTGTACACAGGAAATTTATTGTGCTCACCCTCGCGACAACATTCCATTGTATTACTCCCTCGTTACCTTTCCGTTGCATTGCTGCGACGTTTGTGTGCGTACTTACTGTGTGAACGTTTGTTTTGATCGTGTAAGTCACCTGTTCGTAGGGTGAAAATTTTTTATTCTCCGTCTCTTTCTCTCGTAACGGTCGCATTCCATAATTCTCTCCTTCTTTCAGCGTAGCTGCTTTTGACGAACGCATTTTTTACTAGTTCGTATGCGTTTTGCTCTCGTGCATCGCCTATAATAATCTTTGTAGTTTTTATACCTACAGTTATAATTATCGATACTATAATTATCGTTCGCTTTATATTTCTCGTGCTTATACCTACCGTTATATTTACCACAATTTTGTGTAGTGTTTTGTCTAGATAACTTACTACGTTTCTTTTTATACCTACAGTGATATTTATCTCCGTAAGTGTAGTATCTCATGTGTTTCACATGTGTCATCCTGTGTGACTTACTGTTGTGTGTGTGTCTCACACTTGGAATATCGCTATTAATAAGGTACGTTTTATTAACCTTAATTTGCTTCTCTTCATTAATGTTAATTACTTTATAATTATCGTTAGTAATTACACACGTATTTTTAACTACTAGGAATTCTTCACTATTATCTTTTCACATATCAGCTCCGTTTGTTTATTAATAATTCCACACACATTTTCTGCGATCGTGTCAATACGTAAATTTTTATTAGTAATTTTTTCGGTTAACTGTGCAGTACTGTCGATTATACTTTGTTTTATTTCAAGATTATCAATTTTTAATTCTTCTAGACTCTCTGTAATTTTTATGGTGTCCTGTCTAAAATTTTCGGACTGTAGCTCTAATTTATTTTCTAAACTTTCTGTTTGTTTCTTATTAGATTCTTTTAATTCGTCTATTCTAGCATTTAAATTTTCTGTCTTTTTATTTAAATTTTCTGTCTGTTTTGTGCTTAATTCATCGACCCAGGCACGCATCATCGTCTGGAACGCCTCTACGTCTAAATTTCCTGTAGTCGTCATGTTGAAGTATGATTAAAATATTTATTTAGTTATTCTTTAAAAATTATTATTGATAACCGTTCCCTACTTATTTATTTATTTCTTTATTTTTATTAATAGCTATTATAAATACTCATTACAGTTACACCTGTTACATAGACAAACAATATCATTCGTGGGCGCCAGCTGTGTGATTACACAACAATTAACATTACATTCAGTTACTGTTTAATATAAATAATAATTACATATTACACATTTTTCATTTAACACACTCTTTATATTTTAGAGCAACCATTTAGCTACATAAAAAATTTTAATAGTTAAATGATGGGGATCGGGCCATACGTTCATGGGCTACAATTTATGTAACAAATTTTTTTGCACATAAATTTAGGCATGTCGTGCCCCACGTTGGGCGCCACTTTATTTTAACAAGACCACTTGCATAACAAACAATTTAATTTGGGTTTCAGGTGTATCTGTAATAAGAACTCTATGTAACTTGTAATGGTATTTCAAATTTACTGTATTTGATATTAATAAAATTGTGCACCTAGCACTTACTTCGACTTAAAACATTCGTTATTATTCGTTATTATGCCGTAAGGCTTATGCTATATACATCCTTACTGACTAAACATTCTATTCTACTCATTATTGTATTAAAGAAAAATCTCCTTTCCAGACTACTCAGTCAATTAATGTGTTTCAAAATATCAATATTTAAATATCTTTTTATATATTGTAATGTACTCAAAATATTAATAGTTATTGAATTTATCTTTTGTTTCTCAGTACTGATTTATATCAAACACTAATTGTTTTCATTTAAATGCTTTGTATTCGTTTTATTTCAATATTAATTTGAGCTCTTGTTACGTTAATCGTATTTCTAAAACATCTATGATTTTAATTCTACTTTACAATAAACATTGGCTCTTACTTTTAAATAGATCAAAAATGTCTTAAATTGTCTTTGAGTTCATTGTTCGATTAAGAGATAAATAAGTTGTTTATCACCTTATTCTCGTCAATCATACTCGATCATTTGATCCATCTGTAGTCGTCCTCGTCTCGCACTCCAGCGTCCTCTTGTCCAGCGTCGACTCGCTTTTTTGTCCAGCGTCGCCTCGCTCTTCTCTTGTCCTGCATCGACTCGCTCTTCTGTCCAGCGTCGTATCACTCTCTGGAACTTCTCTTCGTGCTGTTTCTGACGTCAATGGATCTTCTTATGTGGATCCTCTTATGTAATTTTGTTATTATTTAACAACAGTTTGTTTGACAATCAAGTTACCTAACTGTATGTAACTGGAAGGATGAAACTATTTACAAAAATTTATATTATTCTGTGCGGACGGGCAGAAGCTCCCGCTGCACTGTGGATGATTTAAGAAAGAGAACCACTGTAGCTTGTGTGTTCTATTTATACCCAAGTCTTGGTCAACACCTGCAGTGGTACGAAATCGACATGTCAGAAACTGTCTCTGGGTTCAGTTCCCCCACTCCTTGTCAATTTCGCTATTTCTTATATTTTTGCGAATTGCAGAGTCCTGTAAGTATACTCTTATAGTTATCTTATAACTATTTTCACTATACATGTTCACTGTAATTTTGGACATTGTAACTTAACCCTTTCGATTTGTACACAGTTATTTCACTATTACACTCGTACGGTGTGTCACTTTCACGTGATTTTTGTACACAGTATTTATTAAATTGTATTACATTCTATTGCGGTTTTGGATTTTACTCCTTAATATAGTTTATGAGTAATTACGGAGAAACAGTAATTATGGAATTATTCATCTTGGGGTGGTAAACTCGCCTGCATAGACTTGCGTTCACACACACATGCAAGATACTGGTGTACACACTTTCTGTTACATTTGTGTGTGTGTGTGCACGTCGATACAGGTCGAAACACCTGTTCATATTTTTGTCTGAGCCAAGCTTGCAATCCCTGACATGCTTATTTATAATACATTATTAATTATTTACAGTTTATTAGGTATATTTAAATTTTTATATTCAATGCTCAGTACATCAGTTATTTGTACTGTTGCATTATCCCTCTGCTTGGTAACAACAAAAATTTTATAAATTTATTTATTAAAATTTTTTTTATTATTATTATTACACTTGAAAAAATGTAACAAATAATAAAGAATAATATTCGTCATTTCACCCTTAATTGGAGTGTATACAAATGTCTTACCTCCCCTCCTTATACGCTCACTGCTCGTGACCTTGTAGTAGGGTGGCTTCAACAAACAGCTGATCTGACTGGTTTCATTGACTTCGTTGTTTTCATGTGTAGAACCTCCTAAATGACGTTGCGTGGAATTTACCAATTTCTTTCTTCTGTATCTCATCATATACGATGAAAGTGTGTTGTCCTACTCGCTGTCTTAACGTATACGGTCCATTATAAAGTCTGAAGAATTTCTTCCCCGTATTATCACTCCGTTTTCCCACTGGATTAGCTTTGAGTAGTACACTTTCTCCCACGTTGAATTGTTGTAGCTTGTGAGTTAGATTAAATCTTTCTACTCTCTTGTTACCTCTTACTCTTATCCGTTGCTTTGCGTATTCAATTTTCACACTTATTGGTACAGGTACATTCTGGTTATTAGGTTTGTTTATATACTTAGTCCAAAATCTGTTTGGCTTCTTACCTTCTTCTAATTCCATCGGAGTATATCCTGTTGCTTCACTATAATTTTCGTTGATGGCTTTTTCAAGAAATGGTAATATTCTGCCCATTTATTGTGTTGATCATGGCAATATATTCGTAAATATTTACCTAATTCTTTGTTAACTCTCTCAGGAAGGTTTCCTTGAGGATGTCTAATGGATGTGAGTACAGGTTGTATTCCATTTTCCCTTAACGTCCTCTCCCATTTTTCACTCTGGAATTGTACACCTTGATCACTGAGTACCTTCTTCATTTTTCCATATGACGGAATATATTTCTGCAGTAGTATCTTTAGAACAACTTTGGTTGTGGGTCGCATAATTGGGTACAGTCAGACTGCCTTGGAAAACACATCGATACGAACCAATATGTGCTTCACACCTCGACTTGATCGTGGTAGTGGTCCCAGAAAATCCACTGCAATTAGCTCTCCCTTGTTCTCCTTCTGTATGCTCTGCATTCCTACGTATGTGTGTAAATTCGGTCCTTAATTTTACATTATCTTACTCATACATTCTTACCTTCTCTTCTAATATTCCTTAACTCTTTTCTTAATATGACATTACTTTATCTAATACATTACTTATACAATACATTATCATTCATTACCTTTTATTACATTTCTTTAACATTACCTTTCTGATCGCTGCTACTTTCCTGAAATACACTTCCGTAACAGAATACTCTTTTAGCTTTGTAGTGTGTCGCATGATCGGTTACAGAGGAACTGTCTTGGAAAACAACGATATTTTTCTCGAAGTCCATAATCCTAAGTAGTCTCTGCCCTTTTGACTTTTCACTCTTAAGCCTAGTCCACACCAGTAGACCACGTTGCGCAACGTGTTGCGCAACGGTCTCGAGACGGTCTAAACTTTAGACATAGACATGGTCTATAGACGACAATCTTGGTCTCGTCTAGCGTCCACACTACTATGTGAATTTTGTTAGTCTCGTCTAAGCACACCACCATGGAGGACATTGCTTTGTGTGGAATGAGTGCCTGTTTGGCTATTATTACGAATGAAAGATCGCGAAAACGTAAACGTTGGTGGACGCGCGAAGTACTCACAGAAGGACCAAGGTTCGGTACCACATTATTAAATAAATTAAAAATGGAAGACGCCATGGGATTTCGGAATTTCACCCGCCTGACGCCTACTGATTTCGAAGAATTACTTCTGATGGTTGGAGGGAAAATTTCGAAGCAAGATACAAAATTTAGGGAAACCATTACAGCTTCTCTTCGACTGGCAGTCACACTGCGTTTTCTAGCAAGTGGAGACTCATTCACGAGCCTCATGTACACCTTCAGAATATCCAAACAGGCAATATCGAAAATAGTACCAGAAGTTTGTGAAGCAATTATCTCTTCATTGAAACAACAGATAAAGGTATGTATAAAAAATTAATATTATTTTTAATAAACAATTTTATATTTAACATTTTTTACAAAACTAAATTTTTTTACAATTTTTTACAATTTTTTGTGCAATTTATTTTTTACAATAAGAAACAAATGAGACTTTATAAATTTATTTAACAAATGAAATTGATAAATTGGTATGATTTTTTTTTACAAAATTACAAATGCGTCATCCCCTGACTCCAATTGTTGTATTTGAACCTCTCCGATTTCATAAATACCAGTAGGTGCAGAGGGATTTGAGCTATAACTTTCTTCCGAAACGTGATATGTTGATGCGACGGAAGAAGTGGATGGTGGACGTGGCATCTGAATGGGCGGGATTTCCGAAGCTAAGAAACCCATGTCCAATTTAAATAAGACGTCGTTTATGTTACGCTGTGCCAAAGCAATTTCCATTCTACTTTTGTTACAGTTCCTCAATTTATTCGCTACATATTCCCCGAATACTGCGTACTCATCTCTGGAACTCACCACTTGAGTTAAGGATTTCAAGCAGTTGACTGCTTGTTGGGCAGCGGAGTCCTCGTTCTTGCGGACGCGTTTAGGAGCGCGTCCTGGGGGTTTGAATGGTGGGCTGTTGTCCTCACATTCCACATGCACGGTTTCATTCTCTTCCTCGTGATCGCCTGTATCTAGCAAACTATCCTGAAACACAAAGAAACTCTTTAAAAATATGTCTTCAAGACGTTAACAGAATTGTTTCTTTAATAAAAATTACTATTATTATCTTTATCGTTTTCTCAGATTTCACCAAAAGATAATGCACCACTCAGATCGACTTCATTTCGCTTGAAATGAATAATTAAAGTGGAGTTTTTCAAAAATATTCAAGGAACACGAACATCGTCTCCAGCTTTAGTTATATAGCTTTCCTATTTCATTGGCAGTAAAAGCCTAACATAAGGTCAACATCTAAACAAATAATTTTAACTAGCACAAAATTTTTTAAAATATTGATCGCATTACCGATTTAATATTTTTACTTTATTTATACACACACATATATATTCATAATTTGTGATTACCTATTTCTTCGTTTCAGAGACCGACTTCCGAAGCTGAATGGAAAGCTATTTCTCAGGAGTTTCTGAGTAGATGGAATTTTCCACACTGCATAGGCAGCATTGATGGTAAACACGTTCAGATGGTGGCCCCAGAACACAGCGGGAGCTTGTATTTTAACTATAAAGGTACTTTCAGCATTGTGTTCCTTGGCGTTGCAGACGCCAACTACAACTTATTGTACGCCGATGTTGGATGCCAAGGGCGTATTTCTGATGGGGGCGTTTTCAAGTTCACTTCACTATACAAGGATTTAGAAAACAATACCGCACACGTACCTGTAAGTGAGGCATTACCAGGAAGAACAGAACCTGTACCATATGTTTTTGTGGCAGATGATGCTTTTGCTATGTCTAATTATTTGATGAAGCCGTACCCTGGTCGTATATTGGACATTCCGAAGAGAGTCTACAACTATAGGCTAAGCAGGGCTCGAAGAATAATTGAAAATGTTTTCGGTATTATGTCGTCCAAATTTCGGGTGTTTCTTAAACCGATAGCTTTACAGCCAGATAAAGTGGAGTCTGTCGTGTTGGCTTGTGCCTACCTACACAATTTTTTACGTAGGAATTCAGCGTCAAGATATGCCTACACCCCACCAGGAAGTTTGGACTCGTACGATGGCGATGGAAATGTAATTGAAGGATTTTGGAGAAGAGAAATCAACGAAGAGAATCGTTTGGTTGATCTGCGCAACGCTCCTCGAAAATGTTCATCTAACTTGCATAAAATTCGTGATGAATTTCGAGATTACTTTGTTTCACAAGAGGGAGTGGTATCTTGGCAATACGATTCAATAAAGTAATTTACTTGATCACTTTTTGTTAGTAGAACCAATTTAATTAAAACTAAAGAATTAAGGTTGATTTAAATCAAATTAATAAAGGATAAATGTATTTTAATAAAGAGTTTCATAGAGTTATTTGTACTTACTTCAATTTCGTTGTTCCCACTGTCCGTGTTATCTGTGTTGCGGCTGCCCTTTGATTCGTTTGCCGGTAGTAAAAATAATAAATAGTCGTAAGCGAACCATGAAGACTTCTTCGGAGACGACCCACTTGACGGAGTGATTTTTTTCCGCTCCCTGTTGAATGAAGTTTTCAGATTATGAATTTTTTTCTCTATTTCCTCCACGGAAACTTGGTGGTTTGCAGCCAGGAGTTCCATAGCTGCTCTTCTTTTAGCCCGGTTTTTGTAATCGGGACTTGTCACATCCCACAAACATTTTTCATTATGGTAATCTTCGATTAATTTTAATACGTTTTCATTTAACCACATGTTGCACGTGATGTAAACAAACTAAAGTAGGGGGGTAAACGGCGCGGGGGAAGGAGTGGGGCAGGTCTCGTCTCGTCTCTAGACAAACGTCCACACCATCGATATGTTGCGCAACATGTCTAACCGTTGCATCAGGTCTCCCATTCCGATCGGGAGACTTTAGACCGGCGATTTTTGGTCTCGCAACGGCCCCCGTAGACCAAGTTGGTCTATTTAGGCAGTCTACCGAGACATCCTGAGACAACCTTAGACACGTCTCTGAGACCTCGGTTGCGCAACAAGTCTACTAGTGTGGACGAGGCCTTACTTTCTTCTGTGTCCTTGTATCTTCATTAAGGACACTTAATCAGCTTGATCAGCCGTTCACACAATTATAGCAATTATTTTCCATTCCTAACACTTTCTTCATATTAATAACAACAATAACATCTTTTACCATTACTTTCTTAAATATTTCTCTACAATAGCATTCCTTACCATTGATAATACATTTCTTAATTTACCCTTTAAAATAATATCCCTTATTTCTTTTTATTTGCTATCATATCCTTAATAAATAACATTTCTTAATTATACTCTCTTCTCTTATTATCAATAATTAATAGTAATATAATTTTTCTCATTTAAAAATAATTATTTATTTTCGGGTATTGAGTTCGGTTCGGTGTGTCGTTAGAACTGACACCCCTCATTGTAACAATTGGTTGTTGTACACAGGAAATTCATTGTGCTCACCCTCGCGACAACATTCCATTGTGTTACTCCCTCGTTACCTTTCTGTTGCATTGCTGCAACGTTTGTGTGCGTACTTACTGTGTGAACGTTTGTTTTGATCGTGTAAGTCACCTGTTCGTAGGGTGAAAACTTTAGTCTCCGTCTCTTTCTCTCGTAACGGTCGCATTCCATAATTCTCTCCTTCTCTCCGCGTAGCTGCTTTTGACGAACGCATTTTTTACTAGTTCGTATGCGTTTTGCTCTCGTGCATCGCCTACAATAATCTTTGTAGTTTTTATACCTACAGTTAAAATTATCGTTCGCTTTATATTTCTCATGCTTATACCTACCGTCATATTTACCACAATTTTGTGTAGTGTTTCGTCTAGATAACTTACTACGTCTCTTTTTATACCTACAGTGATATTTATCTCCGTAAGTGTAGTGTCTTATGTGTTTCACATGTGTCATCCTGTGTGACTTACTATTGTGTGTGTGTCTCACACTTGGAATATCGCTATTAATAAGGTACGTTTTATTAACCTTAATTTGCTTCTCTTCATTAATGTTAATTACTTTATAATTATCGTTAGTAATTACACACGTATTTTCAACTACTAGGAATTCTTCACTATTATCTTTTCACATATCAGCTCCGTTTGTTTATTAATAATTCCACACACATTTTCTGCGATCGTGTCAATACGTAAATTTTTATTAGCAATTTTTTCGGTTAACTGTGCAGTACTGTCGATTATACTTTGTTTTGTTTCAAGATTATCAATTTTTAATTCTTCTAGACTCTCTGTAATTTTTATGGTGTCCTGTCTAAAATTTTCGGACTGTAGCTCTAATTTATTTTCTAAACTTTCTGTTTGTTTCTTATTAGATTCTTTTAATTCGTCTATTCTAGCATTTAAATTTTCTGTCTTTTTATTTAAATTTTCTGTCTGTTTTGTGCTTAATTCATCGACCCAGGCACGCATCATCGTCTGGAACGCCTCTACGTCTAAATTTCCTGTAGTCGTCATGTTGAAGTATGATTAAAATATTTATTTAGTTATTCTTTAAAAATTATTATTGATAACCGTTCCCTACTTATTTATTTATTTCTTTATTTTTATTAATAGTTATTATAAATACTCATTACAGTTACACCTGTTACATAGACAAACAATATCATTCGTGGGCGCCAGCTGTGTGATTACACAACAATTAACATTACATTCAGTTACTGTTTAATATAAATAATAATTACATATTACACATTTTTCATTTAACACACTCTTTATATTTTAGAGCAACCATTTAGCTACATAAAAAATTTTAATAGTTAAATGATGGGGATCGGGCCATACGTTCATGGGCTACAATTTATGTAACAAATTTTTTTGCACATAAATTTAGGCATGTCGTGCCCCACGTTGGGCGCCACTTTATTTTAACAAGACCACTTGCATAACAAACAATTTAATTTGGGTTTCAGGTGTATCTGTAATAAGAACTCTATGTAACTTGTAATGGTATTTCAAATTTACTGTATTTGATATTAATAAAATTGTGCACCTAGCACTTACTTCGACTTAAAACATTCGTTATTATTCGTTATTATGCCGTA
This sequence comes from Magicicada septendecula, assembly GCA_034769895.1. Classification (NCBI taxonomy): domain Eukaryota; kingdom Metazoa; phylum Arthropoda; class Insecta; order Hemiptera; family Cicadidae; genus Magicicada; species Magicicada septendecula. The sequence continues at coordinate 158,241,065 of CM068374.1, forward strand.
AGGCTTATGCTATATACATCCTTACTGACTAAACATTCTATTCTACTCATTATTGTATTAAAGAAAAATCTCCTTTCCAGACTACTCAGTCAATTAATGTGTTTCAAAATATCAATATTTAAATATCTTTTTATATATTGTAATGTACTCAAAATATTAATAGTTATTGAATTTATCTTTTGTTTCTCAGTACTGATTTATATCAAACACTAATTGTTTTCATTTAAATGATTTGTATTCGTTTTATTTCAATACTAATTTGAGCTCTTGTTACGTTAATCGTATTTCTAAAACATCTATGATTTTAATTCTACTTTACAATAAACATTGGCTCTTACTTTTAAATAGATCAGAAATGTCTTAAATTGTCTTTGAGTTCATTGTTCGATTAAGAGATAAATAAGTTGTTTATCACCTTATTTTCGTCAATCATACTCGATCATTTGATCCATCTGTAGTCGTCCTCGTCTCGCACTCCAGCGTCCTCTTGTCCAGCGTCGACTCGCTTTTTTGTCCAGCGTCGCCTCGCTCTTCTCTTGTCCTGCATCGACTCGCTCTTCTGTCCAGCGTCGTATCACTCTCTGGAACTTCTCATCGTGCTGTTTCTGACGTCAATGGATCTTCTTATGTGGATCCTCTTATGTAACTTTGTTATTATTTAACAACAGTTTGTTTGACAATCAAGTTACCTAACTGTATGTAACTGGAAGGATGAAACTATTTACAAAAATTTATATTATTCTGTGCGGACGGGCAGAAGCTCCCGCTACACTGTGGATGATTTAAGAAAGAGAACCACTGTAGCTTGTGTGTTCTATTTATACCCAAGTCTTGGTCAACACCTGCAGTGGTACGAAATCGACATGTCAGAAACTGTCTCTGGGTTAAGTTCCCCCACTCCTTGTCAATTTCGCTATTTCTTATATTTTTGCGAATTGCAGAGTCCTGTAAGTATACTCTTATAGTTATCTTATAACTATTTTCACTATACATGTTCACTGTAATTTTGGACATTGTAACTTAACCCTTTCGATTTGTACACAGTTATTTCACTATTACACTCGTACGGTGTGTCACTTTCACGTGATTTTTGTACACAGTATTTATTAAATTTTATTACATTCTATTGTGGTTTTGGATTTTACTCCTTAATATAGTTTATGAGTAATTACGGAAAAACAGTAATTATGGAATTATTCATCTTGGGGTGGTAAACTCGCCTGCATAGACTTGCGTTAACACACACATGCAAGATACTGGTGTACACACTTTCTGTTACATTTGTGTGTGTGTGTGTGTGTGTGTGCACGTCGATTCAGGTCGAAACACCTGTTCATATTTTTGTCTGAGCCAAGCTTGCAATCCCTGACATGCTTATTTATAATACATTATTAATTATTTACAGTTTATTAGGTATATTTAAATTTTTATATTCAATGCTCAGTACATCAGTTATTTGTACTGTTGCATTATCCCTCTGCTTGGTAACAACAAAAATTTTATAAATTTATTTATTAAAATTTTTTTTATTATTATTATTACACTTGAAAAAATGTAACAAATAATAAAGAATAATATTCGTCATTTCACACTTTATTGGAGTGTATACAAATGTCTTACCTCCCCTCCTTATACGCTCACTGCTCGTGACCTTGTAGTAGGGTGGCTTCAACAAACAGCTGATCTGACTGGTTTCATTGACTTCGTTGTTTTCATGTGTAGAACCTCCTAAATGACGTTGCGTGGAATTTACCAATTTCTTTCTTCTGTATCTCATCATATACGATGAAAGTGTGTTGTCCTACTCGCTGTCTTAACGTATACGGTCCATTATAAAGTCTGAAGAATTTCTTCCCCGTATTATCACTCCGTTTTCCCACTGGATTAGCTTTGAGTAGTACACTTTCTCCCACGTTGAATTGTTGTAGCTTGTGAGTTAGATTAAATCTTTCTACTCTCTTGTTACCTCTTACTCTTATCCGTTGCTTTGCGTATTCAATTTTCACACTTATTGGTACAGGTACATTCTGGTTATTAGGTTTGTTTATATACTTAGTCCAAAATCTGTTTGGCTTCTTACCTTCTTCTAATTCCATCGGAGTATATCCTGTTGCTTCACTATAATTTTCGTTGATGGCTTTTTCAAGAAATGGTAATATTCTGCCCATTTATTGTGTTGATCATGGCAATATATTCGTAAATATTTACCTAATTCTTTGTTAACTCTCTCAGCAAGGTTTCCTTGAGGATGCTTATGGATGTGAGTACAGGTTGTATTCCATTTTCCCTTAACGTCCTCTCCCATTTTTCACTCTGGAATTGTACACCTTTATCACTGAGTACCTTCTTCATTTTTCCATATGACGGAATATATTTCCTGCAGTAGTATCTTTAGAACAACTTGGGTTGTGGGTCGCATAATTGGGTACAGTCTGACTGCCTTGGAAAACACATCGATACATACCAATATGTGCTTCACACCTCGACTTGATCGTGGTAGTGGTCCAGAAAATCCACTGCAATTAGTTCTCCCTTGTTCTCCTTCTGTATGCTCTGCATTCCTACGTATGCTGTGTAAATTCGGTCCTTAATTTTACATTATCTTACTCATACATTCTTACCTTCTCTTCTAATCTTCCTTAACTCTTTTCTTAATATGACATTACTTTATCTAATACATTACTTATACAATACATTAACATTCATTACCTTTTATTACATTTCCTTAACATTACCTTTCTGATCGCTGCTACTTTCCTGAAATACACTTCCGTAACAGAATACTCTTTTAGCTTTGTAGTGTGTCGCATGATCGGTTACAGAGGAACTGTCTTGGAAAACAACGATATTTTTCTCGAAGTCCTAAATCCTAAGTAGTCTCTGCCCTTTTGACTTTTCACTCTTGCTTTCTTCTGTGTCCTTGTATCTTCATTAAGTGTTCGCTTGATCAGCCGTTCTGACAATTATAGCAATTATTTTCCATTCCTAACACTTTCTTCATATTAATAACAACAATAACATCTTTTACCATTACTTTCTTAAATATTTCTCTACAATAGCATTCCTTACCATTGATAATACATTTCTTAATTAACCCTTTAAAATAATATCCCTTATTTCTTTTTATTTGCTATCATATCCTTAATAAATAACATTTCTTAATTATACTCTCTTCTCTTATTATCAATAATTAATAGTAATATAATTTTTCTCATTTAAAAATAATTATTTATTTTCGGGTATTGAGTTCGGTTCGGTGTGTCGTTAGAACTGACACCCCTCATTGTAACAATTGGTTGTTGTACACAGGAAATTCATTGTGTTCACCCTCGCGACAACATTCCATTGTGTTACTCCCTCGTTACCTTTCCGTTTCATTGCTGCGACGTTTGTGTGCGTACTTACTGTGTGAACGTTTGTTTTGATCGTGTAAGTCACCTGTTCGTAGGGTGAAAACTTTATTCTCCGTCTCTTTCTCTCGTAACGGTCGCATTCCATAATTCTCTCCTTCTCTCCGCGTAGCTGCTTTTGACGAACGCATTTTTTACTAGTTCGTATGCGTTTTGCTCTCGTGCATCGCCTATAATAATCTTTGTAGTTTTTATACCTACAGTTATAATTATCGATACTATAATTATCGTTCGCTTTATATTTCTCGTGCTTATACCTACCGTCATATTTACCACAATTTTGTGTAGTGTTTTGTCTAGATAACGTACTACGTTTCTTTTTATACCTACAGTGATATTTATCTCCGTAAGTGTAGTGTCTTATGTGTTTCACATGTGTCATCCTGTGTGACTTACTATTGTGTGTGTGTCTCACACTTGGAATATCGCTATTAATAAGGTACGTTTTATTAACCTTAATTTGCTTCTCTTCATTAATGTTAAGTACTTTATAATTATCGTTAGTAATTACACACGTATTTTCAACTACTAGGAATTCTTCACTATTATCTTTTCACATATCAGCTCCGTTTGTTTATTAATAATTCCACACACATTTTCTGCGATCGTGTCAATACGTAAATTTGTATTAGCAATTTTTTCGGTTAACTGTGCAGTACTGTCGATTATACTTTGTTTTATTTCAAGATTATAAATTTTTAATTCTTCTAGACTCTCTGTAATTTTTATGGTCTCCTGTCTAAAATTTTCGGACTGTAGCTCTAATTTATTTTCTAAACTTTCTGTTTGTTTCTTATTAGATTCTTTTAATTCGTCTATTCTAGCATTTAAATTTTCTGTCTGTTTACTTAAATTTTCTGTCTGTTTTGTGCTTAATTCATCGACCCAGGCACGCATCATCGTCTGGAACGCCTCTACGTCTAAATTTCCTGTAGTCGTCATGTTGAAGTATGATTAAAATATTTATTTAGTTATTCTTTAAAAATTATTTTTGATAACCGTTCCCTACTTATTTATTTATTTCTTTATTTTTATTAATAGTTATTATAAATACTCATTACAGTTACACCTGTTACATAGACAAACAATATCATTCGTGGGCGCCAGCTGTGTGATTACACAACAATTAACATTACATTCAGTTACTGTTTAATATAAATAATAATTACATATTACACATTTTTCATTTAACACACTCTTTATATTTTAGAGCAACCATTCAGCTAAATAAAAAATGTTAATAGTTAAATGATGGGGATCGGGCCATACGTTCATGGGCTACAATTTATGTAACAAATTTTTTTGCACATAAATTTAGGCATGTCGTGCCCCACGTTGGGCGCCACTTTATTTTAACAAGACCACTTGCATAACAAACAATTTAATTTGGGTTTCAGGTGTATCTGTAATAAGAACTCTATGTAACTTGTAATGGTATTTCAAATTTACTGTATTTGATATTAATAAAATTGTGCACCTAGCACTTACTTCGACTTAAAACATTCGTTATTATTCGTTATTATGCCGTAAGGCTTATGCTATATACATCCTTACTGACTAAATATTCTATTCTACTCATTATTGTATTAAAGAAAAATCTCCTTTCCAGACTACTCAGTCAATTAATGTGTTTCAAAATATCAATATTTAAATATCTTTTTATATATTGTAATGTACTCAAAATATTAATAGTTATTGAATTTATCTTTTGTTTCTCAGTACTGATTTATATCAAACACTAATTGTTTTCATTTAAATGCTTTGTATTCGTTTTATTTCAATTCTAATTTGAGCTCTTGTTACGTTAATCGTATTTCTAAAACATCTATGATTTTAATTCTACTTTACAATAAACATTGGCTCTTACTTTTAAATAGATCAAAAATGTCTTTAATTGTCTTTGAGTTCATTGTTCGATTAAGAGATAAATAAGTTGTTTATCACCTTATTGTCGTCAATCATACTCGATCATTTGATCCATATGTAGTCGTCCTCGCCTCGCACTCCAGCGTCCTCTTGTCCAGCGTCGACTCGCTTTTTGGTCCAGCGTCGCCTCGCTCTTCTCTTGTCCTGCATCGACTCGCTCTTCTGTCCAGCGTCGTATCACTCTCTGGAACTTCTCCTCGTGCTGTTTCTGACGTCAATGGATCTTATTATGTGGATCCTCTTATGTAATTTTGTTATTATTTAACAACAGTTTGTTTGACAATCGAGTTACCTAACTGTATGTAACTGGAAGGATGAAACTATTTACAAAAATTTATATTATTCTGTGCGGACGGGCAGAAGCTCCCGCTGCACTGTGGATGATTTAAGAAAGAGAACCACTGTAGCTTGTGTGTTCTATTTATACCCAAGTCTTGGTCAACACCTGCAGTGGTACGAAATCGACATGTCAGAAACTGTCTCTGGGTTCAGTTCCCCCACTCCTTGTCAATTTCGCTATTTCTTATATTTTTGCGAATTGCAGAGTCCTGTAAGTATACTCTTATAGTTATCTTATAACCATTTTCACTATACATGTTCACTGTAATTTTGGACATTGTAACTTAACCCTTTCGATTTGTACACAGTTATTTCACTATTACACTCGTACGATGTGTCACTTTCACGTGATTTTTGTACACAGTATTTATTAAAATTTATTACATTCTATTGTGGTTTTGGATTTTACTCCTTAATAAAGTTTATGAATAATTACGGAAAAACAGTAATTATGGAATTATTCATCTTGGGGTGGTAAACTCGCCTGCATAGACTTGCGTTCACACACACATGCAAGATACTGGTGTACACACTTTCTGTTACATTTGTGTGCACGTCGATTCAGGTCGAAACACCTGTTCATATTTTTGTCTGAGCCAAGCTTGCAATCCCTGACATGCTTATTTATAATACATTATTAATTATTTACAGTTTATTAGGTATATTTAAATTTTTATATTCAATGCTCAGTACATCAGTTATTTGTACTGTTGCATTATCCCTCTGCTTGGTAACAACAAAAATTTTATAAATTTATTTATTAAAATTTTTTTTATTATTATTATTACACCTGAAAAAATGTAACAAATAATAAAGAATAATATTCGTCATTTCACCCTTAATTGGAGTGTATACAAATGTCTTACCTCCCCTCCTTATACGCTCACTGCTCGTGACCTTGTAGTAGGGTGGCTTCAACAAACAGCTGATCTGACTGGTTTCATTGACTTCGTTGTTTTCATGTGTAGAACTTCCTAAATGACGTTGCGTGGAATTTACCAATTTCTTTCTTCTGTATCTCATCATATACGATGAAAGTGTGTTGTCCTACTCGCTGTCTTAACGTATACGGTCCATTATAAAGTCTGAAGAATTTCTTCCCCGTATTATCACTCCGTTTTCCCACTGGATTAGCTTTGAGTAGTACACTTTCTCCCACGTTGAATTGTTGTAGCTTGTGAGTTAGATTAAATCTTTCTACTGTCTTGTTACCTCTTACTCTTATCCGTTGCTTTGCGTATTCAATTTTCACACTTATTGGTACAGGTACATTCTGGTTATTAGGTTTGTTTATATACTTAGTCCAAAATCTGTTTGGCTTCTTATCTTCTTCTAATTACATCGGAGTATATCCTGTTGCTTCACTATAATTTTCGTTGATGGCTTTTTCAAGAAATGGTAAATATTCTGCCCATTTATTGTGTTGATCATGGCAATATATTCGTAAATATTTACCTAATTCTTTGTTAACTCTCTCAGCAAGGTTTCCTTGAGGATGTCTTATGGATGTGAGTACAGGTTGTATTCCATTTTCCCTTAACGTCCTCTCCCATTTTTCACTCTGGAATTGTACACCTTTATCACTGAGTACCTTCTTCATTTTTCCATATGACGGAATATATTTCTGCAGTAGTATCTTTAGAACAACTTTGGTTGTGGGTCGCATAATTGGGTACAGTCTGACTGCCTTGGAAAACACATCGATACATACCAATATGTGCTTCACACCTCGACTTGATCGTGGTAGTGGTCCCAGAAAATCCACTGCAATTAGTTCTCCCTTGTTCTCCTTCTGTATGCTCTGCATTCCTACGTATGTGTGTAAATTGGGTCCTTAATTTTACATTATCTTACTCATACATTCTTACCTTCTCTTCTAATCTTCCTTAACTCTTTTCTTAATATGACATTACTTTATCTAATACATTACTTATACAATACATTAACATTCATTACCTTTTATTACATTTCCTTAACATTACCTTTCTGATCGCTGCTACTTTCCTGAAATACACTTCCGTAACAGAATACTCTTTTAGCTTTGTAGTGTGTCGCATGATCGGTTACAGAGGAACTGTCTTGGAAAACAACGATATTTTTCTCGAAGTCCTAAATCCTAAGTAGTCTCTGCCCTTTTGACTTTTCACTCTTGCTTTCTTCTGTGTCCTTGTATCTTCATTAAGTGTTCGCTTGATCAGCCGTTCTGACAATTATAGCAATTATTTTCCATTCCTAACACTTTCTTCATATTAATAACAACAATAACATCTTTTACCATTACTTTCTTAAATATTTCTCTACAATAGCATTCCTTACCATTGATAATACATTTCTTAATTAACCCTTTAAAATAATATCCCTTATTTCTTTTTATTTGCTATCATATCCTTAATAAATAACATTTCTTAATTATACTCTCTTCTCTTATTATCAATAATTAATAGTAATATAATTTTTCTCATTTAAAAATAATTATTTATTTTCGGGTATTGAGTTCGGTTCGGTGTGTCGTTAGAACTGACACCCCTCATTGTAACAATTGGTTGTTGTACACAGGAAATTCATTGTGCTCACCCTCGCGACAACATTCCATTGTGTTACTCCCTCGTTACCTTTCCGTTTCATTGCTGCGACGTTTGTGTGCGTACTTACTGTGTGAACGTTTGTTTTGATCGTGTAAGTCACCTGTTCGTAGGGTGAAAACTTTATTCTCCGTCTCTTTCTCTCGTAACGGTCGCATTCCATAATTCTCTCCTTCTATCCGCGTAGCTGCTTTTGACGAACGCATTTTTTACTAGTTCGTATGCGTTTTGCTCTCGTGCATCGCCTATAATAATCTTTGTAGTTTTTATACCTACAGTTATAATTATCGATACTATAATTATCGTTCGCTTTATATTTCTCGTGCTTATACCTACCGTCATATTTACCACAATTTTGTGTAGTGTTTTGTCTAGATAACGTACTACGTTTCTTTTTATACCTACAGTGATATTTATCTCCGTAAGTGTAGTGTCTTATGTGTTTCACATGTGTCATCCTGTGTGACTTACTATTGTGTGTGTGTCTCACACTTGGAATATCGCTATTAATAAGGTACGTTTTATTAACCTTAATTTGCTTCTCTTCATTAATGTTAAGTACTTTATAATTATCGTTAGTAATTACACACGTATTTTCAACTACTAGGAATTCTTCACTATTATCTTTTCACATATCAGCTCCGTTTGTTTATTAATAATTCCACACACATTTTCTGCGATCGTGTCAATACGTAAATTTCTATTAGCAATTTTTTCGGTTAACTGTGCAGTACTGTCGATTATACTTTGTTTTATTTCAAGATTATAAATTTTTAATTCTTCTAGACTCTCTGTAATTTTTATGGTCTCCTGTCTAAAATTTTCGGACTGTAGCTCTAATTTATTTTCTAAACTTTCTGTTTGTTTCTTATTAGATTCTTTTAATTCGTCTATTCTAGCATTTAAATTTTCTGTCTGTTTACTTAAATTTTCTGTCTGTTTTGTGCTTAATTCATCGACCCAGGCACGCATCATCGTCTGGAACGCCTCTACGTCTAAATTTCCTGTAGTCGTCATGTTGAAGTATGATTAAAATATTTATTTAGTTATTCTTTAAAAATTATTTTTGATAACCGTTCCCTACTTATTTATTTATTTCTTTATTTTTATTAATAGTTATTATAAATACTCATTACAGTTACACCTGTTACATAGACAAACAATATCATTCGTGGGCGCCAGCTGTGTGATTACACAACAATTAACATTACATTCAGTTACTGTTTAATATAAATAATAATTACATATTACACATTTTTCATTTAACACACTCTTTATATTTTAGAGCAACCATTCAGCTAAATAAAAAATGTTAATAGTTAAATGATGGGGATCGGGCCATACGTTCATGGGCTACAATTTATGTAACAAATTTTTTTGCACATAAATTTAGGCATGTCGTGCCCCACGTTGGGCGCCACTTTATTTTAACAAGACCACTTGCATAACAAACAATTTAATTTGGGTTTCAGGTGTATCTGTAATAAGAACTCTATGTAACTTGTAATGGTATTTCAAATTTACTGTATTTGATATTAATAAAATTGTGCACCTAGCACTTACTTCGACTTAAAACATTCGTTATTATTCGTTATTATGCCGTAAGGCTTATGCTATATACATCCTTACTGACTAAATATTCTATTCTACTCATTATTGTATTAAAGAAAAATCTCCTTTCCAGACTACTCAGTCAATTAATGTGTTTCAAAATATCAATATTTAAATATCTTTTTATATATTGTAATGTACTCAAAATATTAATAGTTATTGAATTTATCTTTTGTTTCTCAGTACTGATTTATATCAAACACTAATTGTTTTCATTTAAATGCTTTGTATTCGTTTTATTTCAATTCTAATTTGAGCTCTTGTTACGTTAATCGTATTTCTAAAACATCTATGATTTTAATTCTACTTTACAATAAACATTGGCTCTTACTTTTAAATAGATCAAAAATGTCTTTAATTGTCTTTGAGTTCATTGTTCGATTACGAGATAAATAAGTTGTTTATCACCTTATTGTCGTCAATCATACTCGATCATTTGATCCATATGTAGTCGTCCTCGTCTCGCACTCCAGCGTCCTCTTGTCCAGCGTCGACTCGCTTTTTTGTCCAGCGTCGCCTCGCTCTTCTCTTGTCCTGCATCGACTCGCTCTTCTGTCCAGCGTCGTATCACTCTCTGGAACTTCTCCTCGTGCTGTTTCTGACGTCAATGGATCTTATTATGTGGATCCTCTTATGTAATTTTGTTATTATTTAACAACAGTTTGTTTGACAATCGAGTTACCTAACTGTATGTAACTGGAAGGATGAAACTATTTACAAAAATTTATATTATTCTGTGCGGACGGGCAGAAGCTCCCGCTGCACTGTGGATGATTTAAGAAAGAGAACCACTGTAGCTTGTGTGTTCTATTTATACCCAAGTCTTGGTCAACACCTGCAGTGGTACGAAATCGACATGTCAGAAACTGTCTCTGGGTTCAGTTCCCCCACTCCTTGTCAATTTCGCTATTTCTTATATTTTTGCGAATTGCAGACTCCTGTAAGTATACTCTTATAGTTATCTTATAACCATTTTCACTATACATGTTCACTGTAATTTTGGACATTGTAACTTAACCCTTTCGATTTGTACACAGTTATTTCACTATTACACTCGTACGGTGTGTCACTTTCACGTGATTTTTGTACACAGTATTTATTAAATTTTATTACATTCTATTGTGGTTTTGGATTTTACTCCTTAATAAAGTTTATGAATAATTACGGAAAAACAGTAATTATGCAATTATTCATCTTGGGGTGGTAAACTCGCCTGCATAGACTTGCGTTCACACACACATGCAAGATACTGGTGTACACACTTTCTGTTACATTTGTGTGTGTGTGTGTGTGTGTGCACGTCGATTCAGGTCGAAACACCTGTTCATATTTTTGTCTGAGCCAAGCTTGCAATCCCTGACATGCTTATTTATAATACATTATTAATTATTTAGTTTATTAGGTATATTTAAATTTTTATATTCAATGCTCAGTACATCAGTTATTTGTACTGTTGCATTATCCCTCTGCTTGGTAACAACAAAAATTTTATAAATGTATTATTAAAATTTTTTTTATTATTATTATTACACTTGAAAAAATGTAACAAATAATAAAGAATAATATTCGTCATTTCACCCTTAATTGGAGTGTATACAAATGTCTTACCTCCCCTCCTTATACGCTCACTGCTCGTGACCTTGTAGTAGGGTGGCTTCAACAAACAGCTGATCTGACTGGTTTCATTGACTTCGTTGTTTTCATGTGTAGAACTTCCTAAATGACGTTGCGTGGAATTTACCAATTTCTTTCTTCTGTATCTCATCATATACGAAGAAAGTGTGTTGTCCTACTCGCTGTCTTAACGTATACGGTCCATTATAAAGTCTGAAGAATTTCTTCCCCGTATTATCACTCCGTTTTCCCACTGGATTAGCTTTGAGTAGTACACTTTCTCCCACGTTGAATTGTTGTAGCTTGTGAGTTAGATTAAATCTTTCTACTCTCTTGTTACCTCTTACTCTTATCCGTTGCTTTGCGTATTCAATTTTCACACTTATTGGTACAGGTACATTCTGGTTATTAGGTTTGTTTATATACTTAGTCCAAAATCTGTTTGGCTTCTTATCTTCTTCTAATTACATCGGAGTATATCCTGTTGCTTCACTATAATTTTCGTTGATGGCTTTTTCAAGAAATGGTAAATATTCTGCTCATTTATTGTGTTGATCATGGCAATATATTCGTAAATATTTACCTAATTCTTTGTTAACTCTCTCAGCAAGGTTTCCTTGAGGATGTCTTATGGATGTGAGTACAGGTTGTATTCCATTTTCCCTTAACGTCCTCTCACATTTTTCACTCTGGAATTGTACACCTTGATCACTGAGTACCTTCTTCATTTTTCCATATGACGGAATATATTTCTGCAGTAGTATCTTTAGAACAACTTTGGTTGTGGGTCGCATAATTGGGTACAGTCGGACTGCCTTGGAAAACACATCGATACGTACCAATATGTGCTTCACACCTCGACTTGATCGTGGTAGTGGTCCCAGAAAATCCACTGCAATTAGTTCTCCCTTGTTCTCCTTCTGTATGCTCTGCATTCCTACGTATGTGTGTAAATTCGGTCCTTAATTTTACATTATCTTACTCATACATTCTTACCTTCTCTTCTAATCTTCCTTAACTCTTTTCTTAATATGACATTACTTTATCTAATACATTACTTATACAATACATTAACATTCATTACCTTTTATTACATTTCCTTAACATTACCTTTCTGATCGCTGCTACTTTCCTGAAATACACTTCCGTAACAGAATACTCTTTTAGCTTTGTAGTGTGTCGCATGATCGGTTACAGAGGAACTGTCTTGGAAAACAACGATATTTTTCTCGAAGTCCTTAATCCTAAGTAGTCTCTGCCCTTTTGACTTTTCACTCTTGCTTTCTTCTGTGTCCTTGTATCTTCATTAAGTGTTCGCTTGATCAGCCGTTCTGACAATTATAGCAATTATTTTCCATTCCTAACACTTTCTTCATATTAATAACAACAATAACATCTTTTACCATTACTTTCTTAAATATTTCTCTACAATAGCATTCCTTACCATTGATAATACATTTCTTAATTAACCCTTTAAAATAATATCCCTTATTTCTTTTTATTTGCTATCATATCCTTAATAAATAACATTTCTTAATTATACTCTCTTCTCTTATTATCAATAATTAATAGTAATATAATTTTTCTCATTTAAAAATAATTATTTATTTTCGGGTATTGAGTTCGGTTCGGTGTGTCGTTAGAACTGACACCCCTCATTGTAACAATTGGTTGTTGTACACAGGAAATTCATTGTGCTCACCCTCGCGACAACATTCCATTGTGTTACTCCCTCGTTACCTTTCCGTTGCATTGCTGCGACGTTTGTGTGCGTACTTACTGTGTGAACGTTTGTTTTGATCGTGTAAGTCACCTGTTCGTAGGGTGAAAACTTTATTCTCCGTCTCTTTCTCTCGTAACGGTCGCATTCCATAATTCTCTCCTTCTCTCCGCGTAGCTGCTTTTGACGAACGCATTTTTTACTAGTTCGTATGCGTTTTGCTCTCGTGCATCGCCTATAATAATCTTTGTAGTTTTTATACCTACAGTTATAATTATCGATACTATAATTATCGTTCGCTTTATATTTCTCGTGCTTATACCTACCGTCATATTTACCACAATTTTGTGTAGTGTTTTGTCTAGATAACGTACTACGTTTCTTTTTATACCTACAGTGATATTTATCTCCGTAAGTGTAGTGTCTTATGTGTTTCACATGTGTCATCCTGTGTGACTTACTATTGTGTGTGTGTCTCACACTTGGAATATCGCTATTAATAAGGTACGTTTTATTAACCTTAATTTGCTTCTCTTCATTAATGTTAAGTACTTTATAATTATCGTTAGTAATTACACACGTATTTTCAACTACTAGGAATTCTTCACTATTATCTTTTCACATATCAGCTCCGTTTGTTTATTAATAATTCCACACACATTTTCTGCGATCGTGTCAATACGTAAATTTGTATTAGCAATTTTTTCGGTTAACTGTGCAGTACTGTCGATTATACTTTGTTTTATTTCAAGATTATAAATTTTTAATTCTTCTAGACTCTCTGTAATTTTTATGGTCTCCTGTCTAAAATTTTCGGACTGTAGCTCTAATTTATTTTCTAAACTTTCTGTTTGTTTCTTATTAGATTCTTTTAATTCGTCTATTCTAGCATTTAAATTTTCTGTCTGTTTACTTAAATTTTCTGTCTGTTTTGTGCTTAATTCATCGACCCAGGCACGCATCATCGTCTGGAACGCCTCTACGTCTAAATTTCCTGTAGTCGTCATGTTGAAGTATGATTAAAATATTTATTTAGTTATTCTTTAAAAATTATTTTTGATAACCGTTCCCTACTTATTTATTTATTTCTTTATTTTTATTAATAGTTATTATAAATACTCATTACAGTTACACCTGTTACATAGACAAACAATATCATTCGTGGGCGCCAGCTGTGTGATTACACAACAATTAACATTACATTCAGTTACTGTTTAATATAAATAATAATTACATATTACACATTTTTCATTTAACACACTCTTTATATTTTAGAGCAACCATTCAGCTAAATAAAAAATGTTAATAGTTAAATGATGGGGATCGGGCCATACGTTCATGGGCTACAATTTATGTAACAAATTTTTTTGCACATAAATTTAGGCATGTCGTGCCCCACGTTGGGCGCCACTTTATTTTAACAAGACCACTTGCATAACAAACAATTTAATTTGGGTTTCAGGTGTATCTGTAATAAGAACTCTATGTAACTTGTAATGGTATTTCAAATTTACTGTATTTGATATTAATAAAATTGTGCACCTAGCACTTACTTCGACTTAAAACATTCGTTATTATTCGTTATTATGCCGTAAGGCTTATGCTATATACATCCTTACTGACTAAATATTCTATTCTACTCATTATTGTATTAAAGAAAAATCTCCTTTCCAGACTACTCAGTCAATTAATGTGTTTCAAAATATCAATATTTAAATATCTTTTTATATATTGTAATGTACTCAAAATATTAATAGTTATTGAATTTATCTTTTGTTTCTCAGTACTGATTTATATCAAACACTAATTGTTTTCATTTAAATGCTTTGTATTCGTTTTATTTCAATTCTAATTTGAGCTCTTGTTACGTTAATCGTATTTCTAAAACATCTATGATTTTAATTCTACTTTACAATAAACATTGGCTCTTACTTTTAAATAGATCAAAAATGTCTTTAATTGTCTTTGAGTTCATTGTTCGATTACGAGATAAATAAGTTGTTTATCACCTTATTGTCGTCAATCATACTCGATCATTTGATCCATATGTAGTCGTCCTCGTCTCGCACTCCAGCGTCCTCTTGTCCAGCGTCGACTCGCTTTTTTGTCCAGCGTCGCCTCGCTCTTCTCTTGTCCTGCATCGACTCGCTCTTCTGTCCAGCGTCGTATCACTCTCTGGAACTTCTCCTCGTGCTGTTTCTGACGTCAATGGATCTTATTATGTGGATCCTCTTATGTAATTTTGTTATTATTTAACAACAGTTTGTTTGACAATCGAGTTACCTAACTGTATGTAACTGGAAGGATGAAACTATTTACAAAAATTTATATTATTCTGTGCGGACGGGCAGAAGCTCCCGCTGCACTGTGGATGATTTAAGAAAGAGAACCACTGTAGCTTGTGTGTTCTATTTATACCCAAGTCTTGGTCAACACCTGCAGTGGTACGAAATCGACATGTCAGAAACTGTCTCTGGGTTCAGTTCCCCCACTCCTTGTCAATTTCGCTATTTCTTATATTTTTGCGAATTGCAGACTCCTGTAAGTATACTCTTATAGTTATCTTATAACCATTTTCACTATACATGTTCACTGTAATTTTGGACATTGTAACTTAACCCTTTCGATTTGTACACAGTTATTTCACTATTACACTCGTACGGTGTGTCACTTTCACGTGATTTTTGTACACAGTATTTATTAAATTTTATTACATTCTATTGTGGTTTTGGATTTTACTCCTTAATAAAGTTTATGAATAATTACGGAAAAACAGTAATTATGCAATTATTCATCTTGGGGTGGTAAACTCGCCTGCATAGACTTGCGTTCACACACACATGCAAGATACTGGTGTACACACTTTCTGTTACATTTGTGTGTGTGTGTGTGTGTGTGCACGTCGATTCAGGTCGAAACACCTGTTCATATTTTTGTCTGAGCCAAGCTTGCAATCCCTGACATGCTTATTTATAATACATTATTAATTATTTACAGTTTATTAGGTATATTTAAATTTTTATATTCAATGCTCAGTACATCAGTTATTTGTACTGTTGCATTATCCCTCTGCTTGGTAACAACAAAAATTTTATAAATTTATTTATTAAAATTTTTTTTATTATTATTATTACACCTGAAAAAATGTAACAAATAATAAAGAATAATATTCGTCATTTCACCCTTAATTGGAGTGTATACAAATGTCTTACCTCCCCTCCTTATACGCTCACTGCTAGTGACCTTGTAGTAGGGTGGCTTCAACAAACAGCTGATCTGACTGGTTTCATTGACTTCGTTGTTTTCATGTGTAGAACTTCCTAAATGACGTTGCGTGGAATTTACCAATTTCTTTCTTCTGTATCTCATCATATACGATGAAAGTGTGTTGTCCTACTCGCTGTCTTAACGTATACGGTCCATTATAAAGCCTGAAGAATTTCTTCCCCGTATTATCACTCCGTTTTCCCACTGGATTAGCTTTGAGTAGTACACTTTCTCCCACGTTGAATTGTTGTAGCTTGTGAGTTAGATTAAATCTTTCTACTCTCTTGTTACCTCTTACTCTTATCCGTTGCTTTGCGAATTCAATTTTCACACTTATTGGTACAGGTACATTCTGGTTATTAGGTTTGTTTATATACTTAGTCCAAAATCTGTTTGGCTTCTTATCTTCTTCTAATTACATCGGAGTATATCCTGTTGCTTCACTATAATTTTCGTTGATGGCTTTTTCAAGAAATGGTAAATATTCTGCCCATTTATTGTGTTGATCATGGCAATATATTCGTAAATATTTACCTAATTCTTTGTTAACTCTCTCAGCAAGGTTTCCTTGAGGATGTCTTATGGATGTGAGTACAGGTTGTATTCCATTTTCCCTTAACGTCCTCTCCCATTTTTCACTCTGGAATTGTACACCTTTATCACTGAGTACCTTCTTCATTTTTCCATATGACGGAATATATTTCTGCAGTAGTATCTTTAGAACAACTTTGGTTGTGGGTCGCATAATTGGGTACAGTCTGACTGCCTTGGAAAACACATCGATACATACCAATATGTGCTTCACACCTCGACTTGATCGTGGTAGTGGTCCCAGAAAATCCACTGCAATTAGTTCTCCCTTGTTCTCCTTCTGTATGCTCTGCATTCCTACGTATGTGTGTAAATTCGGTCCTTAATTTTACATTATCTTACTCATACATTCTTACCTTCTCTTCTAATCTTCCTTAACTCTTTTCTTAATATGACATTACTTTATCTAATACATTACTTATACAATACATTAACATTCATTACCTTTTATTACATTTCCTTAACATTACCTTTCTGATCGCTGCTACTTTCCTGAAATACACTTCCGTAACAGAATACTCTTTTAGCTTTGTAGTGTGTCGCATGATCGGTTACAGAGGAACTGTCTTGGAAAACAACGATATTTTTCTCGAAGTCCTTAATCCTAAGTAGTCTCTGCCCTTTTGACTTTTCACTCTTGCTTTCTTCTGTGTCCTTGTATCTTCATTAAGTGTTCGCTTGATCAGCCGTTCTGACAATTATAGCAATTATTTTCCATTCCTAACACTTTCTTCATATTAATAACAACAATAACATCTTTTACCATTACTTTCTTAAATATTTCTCTACAATAGCATTCCTTACCATTGATAATACATTTCTTAATTAACCCTTTAAAATAATATCCCTTATTTCTTTTTATTTGCTATCATATCCTTAATAAATAACATTTCTTAATTATACTCTCTTCTCTTATTATCAATAATTAATAGTAATATAATTTTTCTCATTTAAAAATAATTATTTATTTTCGGGTATTGAGTTCGGTTCGGTGTGTCGTTAGAACTGACACCCCTCATTGTAACAATTGGTTGTTGTACACAGGAAATTCATTGTGCTCACCCTCGCGACAACATTCCATTGTGTTACTCCCTCGTTACCTTTCCGTTTCATTGCTGCGACGTTTGTGTGCGTACTTACTGTGTGAACGTTTGTTTTGATCGTGTAAGTCACCTGTTCGTAGGGTGAAAACTTTATTCTCCGTCTCTTTCTCTCGTAACGGTCGCATTCCATAATTCTCTCCTTCTCTCCGCGTAGCTGCTTTTGACGAACGCATTTTTTACTAGTTCGTATGCGTTTTGCTCTCGTGCATCGCCTATAATAATCTTTGTAGTTTTTATACCTACAGTTATAATTATCGATACTATAATTATCGTTCGCTTTATATTTCTCGTGCTTATACCTACCGTCATATTTACCACAATTTTGTGTAGTGTTTTGTCTAGATAACTTACTACGTTTCTTTTTATACCTACAGTGATATTTATCTCCGTAAGTGTAGTGTCTTATGTGTTTCACATGTGTCATCCTGTGTGACTTACTATTGTGTGTGTGTCTCACACTTGGAATATCGCTATTAATAAGGTACGTTTTATTAACCTTAATTTGCTTCTCTTCATTAATGTTAAGTACTTTATAATTATCGTTAGTAATTACACACGTATTTTCAACTACTAGGAATTCTTCACTATTATCTTTTCACATATCAGCTCCGTTTGTTTATTAATAATTCCACACACATTTTCTGCGATCGTGTCAATACGTAAATTTGTATTAGCAATTTTTTCGGTTAACTGTGCAGTACTGTCGATTATACTTTGTTTTATTTCAAGATTATCAATTTTTAATTCTTCTAGACTCTCTGTAATTTTTATGGTCTCCTGTCTAAAATTTTCGGACTGTAGCTCTAATTTATTTTCTAAACTTTCTGTTTGTTTCTTATTAGATTCTTTTAATTCGTCTATTCTAGCATTTAAATTTTCTGTCTGTTTACTTAAATTTTCTGTCTGTTTTGTGCTTAATTCATCGACCCAGGCACGCATCATCGTCTGGAACGCCTCTACGTCTAAATTTCCTGTAGTCGTCATGTTGAAGTATGATTAAAATATTTATTTAGTTATTCTTTAAAAATTATTTTTGATAACCGTTCCCTACTTATTTATTTATTTCTTTATTTTTATTAATAGTTATTATAAATACTCATTACAGTTACACCTGTTACATAGACAAACAATATCATTCGTGGGCGCCAGCTGTGTGATTACACAACAATTAACATTACATTCAGTTACTGTTTAATATAAATAATAATTACATATTACACATTTTTCATTTAACACACTCTTTATATTTTAGAGCAACCATTCAGCTAAATAAAAAATGTTAATAGTTAAATGATGGGGATCGGGCCATACGTTCATGGGCTACAATTTATGTAACAAATTTTTTTGCACATAAATTTAGGCATGTCGTGCCCCACGTTGGGCGCCACTTTATTTTAACAAGACCACTTGCATAACAAACAATTTAATTTGGGTTTCAGGTGTATCTGTAATAAGAACTCTATGTAACTTGTAATGGTATTTCAAATTTACTGTATTTGATATTAATAAAATTGTGCACCTAGCACTTACTTCGACTTAAAACATTCGTTATTATTCGTTATTATGCCGTAAGGCTTATGCTATATACATCCTTACTGACTAAATATTCTATTCTACTCATTATTGTATTAAAGAAAAATCTCCTTTCCAGACTACTCAGTCAATTAATGTGTTTCAAAATATCAATATTTAAATATCTTTTTATATATTGTAATGTACTCAAAATGTTAATAGTTATTGAATTTATCTTTTGTTTCTCAGTACTGATTTATATCAAACACTAATTGTTTTCATTTAAATGCTTTGTATTCGTTTTATTTCAATTCTAATTTGAGCTCTTGTTACGTTAATCGTATTTCTAAAACATCTATGATTTTAATTCTACTTTACAATAAACATTGGCTCTTACTTTTAAATAGATCAAAAATGTCTTTAATTGTCTTTGAGTTCATTGTTCGATTAAGAGATAAATAAGTTGTTTATCACCTTATTGTCGTCAATCATACTCGATCATTTGATCCATATGTAGTCGTCCTCGTCTCGCACTCCAGCGTCCTCTTGTCCAGCGTCGACTCGCTTTTTTGTCCAGCGTCGCCTCGCTCTTCTCTTGTCCTGCATCGACTCGCTCTTCTGTCCAGCGTCGTATCACTCTCTGGAACTTCTCCTCGTGCTGTTTCTGACGTCAATGGATCTTCTTATGTGGATCCTCTTATGTAATTTTGTTATTATTTAACAACAGTTTGTTTGACAATCGAGTTACCTAACTGTATGTAACTGGAAGGATGAAACTATTTACAAAAATTTATATTATTCTGTGCGGACGGGCAGAAGCTCCCGCTGCACTGTGGATGATTTAAGAAAGAGAACCACTGTAGCTTGTGTGTTCTATTTATACCCAAGTCTTGGTCAACACCTGCAGTGGTACGAAATCGACATGTCAGAAACTGTCTCTGGGTTCAGTTCCCCCACTCCTTGTCAATTTCGCTATTTCTTATATTTTTGCGAATTGCAGAGTCCTGTAAGTATACTCTTATAGTTATCTTATAACCATTTTCACTATACATGTTCACTGTAATTTTGGACATTGTAACTTAACCCTTTCGATTTGTACACAGTTATTTCACTATTACACTCGTACGGTGTGTCACTTTCACGTGATTTTTGTACACAGTATTTATTAAATTTTATTACATTCTATTGTGGTTTTGGATTTTACTCCTTAATAAGGTTTATGAATAATTACGGAAAAACAGTAATTATGGAATTATTCATCTTGGGGTGGTAAACTCGCCTGCATAGACTTGCGTTCACACACACATGCAAGATACTGGTGTACACACTTTCTGTTACATTTGTGTGTGTGTGTGTGCACGTCGATTCAGGTCGAAACACCTGTTCATATTTTTGTCTGAGCCAAGCTTGCAATCCCTGACATGCTTATTTATAATACATTATTAATTATTTACAGTTTATTAGGTATATTTAAATTTTTATATTCAATGCTCAGTACATCAGTTATTTGTACTGTTGCATTATCCCTCTGCTTGGTAACAACAAAAATTTTATAAATTTATTTATTAAAATTTTTTTATTATTATTATTACACTTGAAAAAATGTAACAAATAATAAAGAATAATATTCGTCATTTCACCCTTAATTGGAGTGTATACAAATGTCTTACCTCCCCTCCTTATACGCTCACTGCTCGTGACCTTGTAGTAGGGTGGCTTCAACAAACAGCTGATCTGACTGGTTTCATTGACTTCGTTGTTTTCATGTGTAGAACTTCCTAAATGACGTTGCGTGGAATTTACCAATTTCTTTCTTCTGTATCTCATCATATACGATGAAAGTGTGTTGTCCTACTCGCTGTCTTAACGTATACGGTCCATTATAAAGTCTGAAGAATTTCTTCCCCGTATTATCACTCCGTTTTCCCACTGGATTAGCTTTGAGTAGTACACTTTCTCCCACGTTGAATTGTTGTAGCTTGTGAGTTAGATTAAATCTTTCTACTCTCTTGTTACCTCTTACTCTTATCCGTTGCTTTGCGTATTCAATTTTCACACTTATTGGTACAGGTACATTCTGGTTATTAGGTTTGTTTATATACTTAGTCCAAAATCTGTTTGGCTTCTTATCTTCTTCTAATTACATCGGAGTATATCCTGTTGCTTCACTATAATTTTCGTTGATGGCTTTTTCAAGAAATGGTAAATATTCTGCCCATTTATTGTGTTGATCATGGCAATATATTCGTAAATATTTACCTAATTCTTTGTTAACTCTCTCAGCAAGGTTTCCTTGAGGATGTCTTATGGATGTGAGTACAGGTTGTATTCCATTTTCCCTTAACGTCCTCTCCCATTTTTCACTCTGGAATTGTACACCTTGATCACTGAGTACCTTCTTCATTTTTCCATATGACGGAATATATTTCTGCAGTAGTATCTTTAGAACAACTTTGGTTGTGGGTCGCATAATTGGGTACAGTCGGACTGCCTTGGAAAACACATCGATACGTACCAATATGTGCTTCACACCTCGACTTGATCGTGGTAGTGGTCCCAGAAAATCCACTGCAATTAGTTCTCCCTTGTTCTCCTTCTGTATGCTCTGCATTCCTACGTATGTGTGTAAATTCGGTCCTTAATTTTACATTATCTTACTCATACATTCTTACCTTCTCTTCTAATCTTCCTTAACTCTTTTCTTAATATGACATTACTTTATCTAATACATTACTTATACAATACATTAACATTCATTACCTTTTATTACATTTCCTTAACATTACCTTTCTGATCGCTGCTACTTTCCTGAAATACACTTCCGTAACAGAATACTCTTTTAGCTTTGTAGTGTGTCGCATGATCGGTTACAGAGGAACTGTCTTGGAAAACAACGATATTTTTCTCGAAGTCCTTAATCCTAAGTAGTCTCTGCCCTTTTGACTTTTCACTCTTGCTTTCTTCTGTGTCCTTGTATCTTCATTAAGTGTTCGCTTGATCAGCCGTTCTGACAATTATAGCAATTATTTTCCATTCCTAACACTTTCTTCATATTAATAACAACAATAACATCTTTTACCATTACTTTCTTAAATATTTCTCTACAATAGCATTCCTTACCATTGATAATACATTTCTTAATTAACCCTTTAAAATAATATCCCTTATTTCTTTTTATTTGCTATCATATCCTTAATAAATAACATTTCTTAATTATACTCTCTTCTCTTATTATCAATAATTAATAGTAATATAATTTTTCTCATTTAAAAATAATTATTTATTTTCGGGTATTGAGTTCGGTTCGGTGTGTCGTTAGAACTGACACCCCTCATTGTAACAATTGGTTGTTGTACACAGGAAATTCATTGTGCTCACCCTCGCGACAACATTCCATTGTGTTACTCCCTCGTTACCTTTCTGTTGCATTGCTGCGACGTTTGTGTGCGTACTTACTGTGTGAACGTTTGTTTTGATCGTGTAAGTCACCTGTTCGTAGGGTGAAAACTTTATTCTCCGTCTCTTTCTCTCGTAACGGTCGCATTCCATAATTCTCTCCTTCTCTCCGCGTAGCTGCTTTTGACGAACGCATTTTTTACTAGTTCGTATGCGTTTTGCTCTCGTGCATCGCCTATAATAATCTTTGTAGTTTTTATACCTACAGTTATAATTATCGATACTATAATTATCGTTCGCTTTATATTTCTCGTGCTTATACCTACCGTCATATTTACCACAATTTTGTGTAGTGTTTTGTCTAGATAACTTACTACGTTTCTTTTTATACCTACAGTGATATTTATCTCCGTAAGTGTAGTGTCTTATGTGTTTCACATGTGTCATCCTGTGTGACTTACTATTGTGTGTGTGTCTCACACTTGGAATATCGCTATTAATAAGGTACGTTTTATTAACCTTAATTTGCTTCTCTTCATTAATGTTAATTACTTTATATTATCGTTAGTAATTACACACGTATTTTCAACTACTAGGAATTCTTCACTATTATCTTTTCACATATCAGCTCCGTTTGTTTATTAATAATTCCACACACATTTTCTGCGATCGTGTCAATACGTAAATTTGTATTAGCAATTTTTTCGGTTAACTGTGCAGTACTGTCGATTATACTTTGTTTTATTTCAAGATTATCAATTTTTAATTCTTCTAGACTCTCTGTAATTTTTATGGTCTCCTGTCTAAAATTTTCGGACTGTAGCTCTAATTTATTTTCTAAACTTTCTGTTTGTTTCTTATTAGATTCTTTTAATTCGTCTATTCTAGCATTTAAATTTTCTGTCTGTTTACTTAAATTTTCTGTCTGTTTTGTGCTTAATTCATCGACCCAGGCACGCATCATCGTCTGGAACGCCTCTACGTCTAAATTTCCTGTAGTCGTCATGTTGAAGTATGATTAAAATATTTATTTAGTTATTCTTTAAAAATTATTTTTGATAACCGTTCCCTACTTATTTATTTATTTCTTTATTTTTATTAATAGTTATTATAAATACTCATTACAGTTACACCTGTTACATAGACAAACAATATCATTCGTGGGCGCCAGCTGTGTGATTACACAACAATTAACATTACATTCAGTTACTGTTTAATATAAATAATAATTACATATTACACATTTTTCATTTAACACACTCTTTATATTTTAGAGCAACCATTCAGCTAAATAAAAAATGTTAATAGTTAAATGATGGGGATCGGGCCATACGTTCATGGGCTACAATTTATGTAACAAATTTTTTTGCACATAAATTTAGGCATGTCGTGCCCCACGTTGGGCGCCACTTTATTTTAACAAGACCACTTGCATAACAAACAATTTAATTTGGGTTTCAGGTGTATCTGTAATAAGAACTCTATGTAACTTGTAATGGTATTTCAAATTTACTGTATTTGATATTAATAAAATTGTGCACCTAGCACTTACTTCGACTTAAAACATTCGTTATTATTCGTTATTATGCCGTAAGGCTTATGCTATATACATCCTTACTGACTAAATATTCTATTCTACTCATTATTGTATTAAAGAAATATCTCCTTTCCAGACTACTCAGTCAATTAATGTGTTTCAAAATATCAATATTTAAATATCTTTTTATATATTGTAATGTACTCAAAATATTAATAGTTATTGAATTTATCTTTTGTTTCTCAGTACTGATTTATATCAAACACTAATTGTTTTCATTTAAATGCTTTGTATTCGTTTTATTTCAATTCTAATTTGAGCTCTTGTTACGTTAATCGTATTTCTAAAACATCTATGATTTTAATTCTACTTTACAATAAACATTGGCTCTTACTTTTAAATAGATCAAAAATGTCTTTAATTGTCTTTGAGTTCATTGTTCGATTAAGAGATAAATAAGTTGTTTATCACCTTATTGTCGTCAATCATACTCGATCATTTGATCCATATGTAGTCGTCCTCGTCTCGCACTCCAGCGTCCTCTTGTCCAGCGTCGACTCGCTTTTTTGTCCAGCATCGCCTCGCTCTTCTCTTGTCCTGCATCGACTCGCTCTTCTGTCCAGCGTCGTATCACTCTCTGGAACTTCTCCTCGTGCTGTTTCTGACGTCAATGGATCTTCTTATGTGGATCCTCTTATGTAATTTTGTTATTATTTAACAACAGTTTGTTTGACAATCGAGTTACCTAACTGTATGTAACTGGAAGGATGAAACTATTTACAAAAATTTATATTATTCTGTGCGGACGGGCAGAAGCTCCCGCTGCACTGTGGATGATTTAAGAAAGAGAACCACTGTAGCTTGTGTGTTCTATTTATACCCAAGTCTTGGTCAACACCTGCAGTGGTACGAAATCGACATGTCAGAAACTGTCTCTGGGTTCAGTTCCCCCACTCCTTGTCAATTTCGCTATTTCTTATATTTTTGCGAATTGCAGAGTCCTGTAAGTATACTCTTATAGTTATCTTATAACCATTTTCACTATACATGTTCACTGTAATTTTGGACATTGTAACTTAACCCTTTCGATTTGTACACAGTTATTTCACTATTACACTCGTACGGTGTGTCACTTTCACGTGATTTTTGTACACAGTATTTATTAAATTTTATTACATTCTATTGTGGTTTTGGATTTTACTCCTTAATAAAGTTTATGAATAATTACGGAAAAACAGTAATTATGCAATTATTCATCTTGGGGTGGTAAACTCGCCTGCATAGACTTGCGTTCACACACACATGCAAGATACTGGTGTACACACTTTCTGTTACATTTGTGTGTGTGTGTGTGTGTGTGCACGTCGATTCAGGTCGAAACACCTGTTCATATTTTTGTCTGAGCCAAGCTTGCAATCCCTGACATGCTTATTTATAATACATTATTAATTATTTACAGTTTATTAGGTATATTTAAATTTTTATATTCAATGCTCAGTACATCAGTTATTTGTACTGTTGCATTATCCCTCTGCTTGGTAACAACAAAAATTTTATAAATTTATTTATTAAAATTTTTTTTATTATTATTATTACACCTGAAAAAATGTAACAAATAATAAAGAATAATATTCGTCATTTCACCCTTAATTGGAGTGTATACAAATGTCTTACCTCCCCTCCTTATACGCTCACTGCTAGTGACCTTGTAGTAGGGTGGCTTCAACAAACAGCTGATCTGACTGGTTTCATTGACTTCGTTGTTTTCATGTGTAGAACTTCCTAAATGACGTTGCGTGGAATTTACCAATTTCTTTCTTCTGTATCTCATCATATACGATGAAAGTGTGTTGTCCTACTCGCTGTCTTAACGTATACGGTCCATTATAAAGCCTGAAGAATTTCTTCCCCGTATTATCACTCCGTTTTCCCACTGGATTAGCTTTGAGTAGTACACTTTCTCCCACGTTGAATTGTTGTAGCTTGTGAGTTAGATTAAATCTTTCTACTCTCTTGTTACCTCTTACTCTTATCCGTTGCTTTGCGAATTCAATTTTCACACTTATTGGTACAGGTACATTCTGGTTATTAGGTTTGTTTATATACTTAGTCCAAAATCTGTTTGGCTTCTTATCTTCTTCTAATTACATCGGAGTATATCCTGTTGCTTCACTATAATTTTCGTTGATGGCTTTTTCAAGAAATGGTAAATATTCTGCCCATTTATTGTGTTGATCATGGCAATATATTCGTAAATATTTACCTAATTCTTTGTTAACTCTCTCAGCAAGGTTTCCTTGAGGATGTCTTATGGATGTGAGTACAGGTTGTATTCCATTTTCCCTTAACGTCCTCTCCCATTTTTCACTCTGGAATTGTACACCTTTATCACTGAGTACCTTCTTCATTTTTCCATATGACGGAATATATTTCTGCAGTAGTATCTTTAGAACAACTTTGGTTGTGGGTCGCATAATTGGGTACAGTCTGACTGCCTTGGAAAACACATCGATACATACCAATATGTGCTTCACACCTCGACTTGATCGTGGTAGTGGTCCCAGAAAATCCACTGCAATTAGTTCTCCCTTGTTCTCCTTCTGTATGCTCTGCATTCCTACGTATGTGTGTAAATTCGGTCCTTAATTTTACATTATCTTACTCATACATTCTTACCTTCTCTTCTAATCTTCCTTAACTCTTTTCTTAATATGACATTACTTTATCTAATACATTACTTATACAATACATTAACATTCATTACCTTTTATTACATTTCCTTAACATTACCTTTCTGATCGCTGCTACTTTCCTGAAATACACTTCCGTAACAGAATACTCTTTTAGCTTTGTAGTGTGTCGCATGATCGGTTACAGAGGAACTGTCTTGGAAAACAACGATATTTTTCTCGAAGTCCTTAATCCTAAGTAGTCTCTGCCCTTTTGACTTTTCACTCTTGCTTTCTTCTGTGTCCTTGTATCTTCATTAAGTGTTCGCTTGATCAGCCGTTCTGACAATTATAGCAATTATTTTCCATTCCTAACACTTTCTTCATATTAATAACAACAATAACATCTTTTACCATTACTTTCTTAAATATTTCTCTACAATAGCATTCCTTACCATTGATAATACATTTCTTAATTAACCCTTTAAAATAATATCCCTTATTTCTTTTTATTTGCTATCATATCCTTAATAAATAACATTTCTTAATTATACTCTCTTCTCTTATTATCAATAATTAATAGTAATATAATTTTTCTCATTTAAAAATAATTATTTATTTTCGGGTATTGAGTTCGGTTCGGTGTGTCGTTAGAACTGACACCCCTCATTGTAACAATTGGTTGTTGTACACAGGAAATTCATTGTGCTCACCCTCGCGACAACATTCCATTGTGTTACTCCCTCGTTACCTTTCTGTTGCATTGCTGCGACGTTTGTGTGCGTACTTACTGTGTGAACGTTTGTTTTGATCGTGTAAGTCACCTGTTCGTAGGGTGAAAACTTTATTCTCCGTCTCTTTCTCTCGTAACGGTCGCATTCCATAATTCTCTCCTTCTCTCCGCGTAGCTGCTTTTGACGAACGCATTTTTTACTAGTTCGTATGCGTTTTGCTCTCGTGCATCGCCTATAATAATCTTTGTAGTTTTTATACCTACAGTTATAATTATCGATACTATAATTATCGTTCGCTTTATATTTCTCGTGCTTATACCTACCGTCATATTTACCACAATTTTGTGTAGTGTTTTGTCTAGATAACTTACTACGTTTCTTTTTATACCTACAGTGATATTTATCTCCGTAAGTGTAGTGTCTTATGTGTTTCACATGTGTCATCCTGTGTGACTTACTATTGTGTGTGTGTCTCACACTTGGAATATCGCTATTAATAAGGTACGTTTTATTAACCTTAATTTGCTTCTCTTCATTAATGTTAATTACTTTATAATTATCGTTAGTAATTACACACGTATTTTCAACTACTAGGAATTCTTCACTATTATCTTTTCACATATCAGCTCCGTTTGTTTATTAATAATTCCACACACATTTTCTGCGATCGTGTCAATACGTAAATTTGTATTAGCAATTTTTTCGGTTAACTGTGCAGTACTGTCGATTATACTTTGTTTTATTTCAAGATTATAAATTTTTAATTCTTCTAGACTCTCTGTAATTTTTATGGTCTCCTGTCTAAAATTTTCGGACTGTAGCTCTAATTTATTTTCTAAACTTTCTGTTTGTTTCTTATTAGATTCTTTTAATTCGTCTATTCTAGCATTTAAATTTTCTGTCTGTTTACTTAAATTTTCTGTCTGTTTTGTGCTTAATTCATCGACCCAGGCACGCATCATCGTCTGGAACGCCTCTACGTCTAAATTTCCTGTAGTCGTCATGTTGAAGTATGATTAAAATATTTATTTAGTTATTCTTTAAAAATTATTTTTGATAACCGTTCCCTACTTATTTATTTATTTCTTTATTTTTATTAATAGTTATTATAAATACTCATTACAGTTACACCTGTTACATAGACAAACAATATCATTCGTGGGCGCCAGCTGTGTGATTACACAACAATTAACATTACATTCAGTTACTGTTTAATATAAATAATAATTACATATTACACATTTTTCATTTACCACGCTCTTTATATTTTAGAGCAACCATTCAGCTAAATAAAAAATTTTAATAGTTAAATGATGGGGATCGGGCCATACGTTCATGGGCTACAATTTATGTAACAAATTTTTTTGCACATAAATTTAGGCATGTCGTGCCCCACGTTGGGCGCCACTTTATTTTAACAAGACCACTTGCATAACAAACAATTTAATTTGGGTTTCAGGTGTATCTGTAATAAGAACTCTATGTAACTTGTAATGGTATTTCAAATTTACTGTATTTGATATTAATAAAATTGTGCACCTAGCACTTACTTCGACTTAAAACATTCGTTATTATTCGTTATTATGCCGTAAGGCTTATGCTATATACATCCTTACTGACTAAATATTCTATTCTACTCATTATTGTATTAAAGAAATATCTCCTTTCCAGACTACTCAGTCAATTAATGTGTTTCAAAATATCAATATTTAAATATCTTTTTATATATTGTAATGTACTCAAAATATTAATAGTTATTGAATTTATCTTTTGTTTCTCAGTACTGATTTATATCAAACACTAATTGTTTTCATTTAAATGCTTTGTATTCGTTTTATTTCAATTCTAATTTGAGCTCTTGTTACGTTAATCGTATTTCTAAAACATCTATGATTTTAATTCTACTTTACAATAAACATTGGCTCTTACTTTTAAATAGATCAAAAATGTCTTTAATTGTCTTTGAGTTCATTGTTCGATTAAGAGATAAATAAGTTGTTTATCACCTTATTGTCGTCAATCATACTCGATCATTTGATCCATATGTAGTCGTCCTCGTCTCGCACTCCAGCGTCCTCTTGTCCAGCGTCGACTCGCTTTTTTGTCCAGCGTCGCCTCGCTCTTCTCTTGTCCTGCATCGACTCGCTCTTCTGTCCAGCGTCGTATCACTCTCTGAAACTTCTCCTCGTGCTGTTTCTGACGTCAATGGATCTTCTTATGTGGATCCTCTTATGTAATTTTGTTATTATTTAACAACAGTTTGTTTGACAATCGAGTTACCTAACTGTATGTAACTGGAAGGATGAAACTATTTACAAAAATTTATATTATTCTGTGCGGACGGGCAGAAGCTCCCGCTGCACTGTGGATGATTTAAGAAAGAGAACCACTGTAGCTTGTGTGTTCTATTTATACCTAAGTCTTGGTCAACACCTGCAGTGGTACGAAATCGACATGTCAGAAACTGTCTCTGGGTTCAGTTCCCCCACTCCTTGTCAATTTCGCTATTTCTTATATTTTTGCGAATTGCAGAGTCCTGTAAGTATACTCTTATAGTTATCTTATAACCATTTTCACTATACATGTTCACTGTAATTTTGGACATTGTAACTTAACCCTTTCGATTTGTACACAGTTATTTCACTATTACACTCGTACGGTGTGTCACTTTCACGTGATTTTTGTACACAGTATTTATTAAATTTTATTACATTCTATTGTGGTTTTGGATTTTACTCCTTAATAAAGTTTATGAATAATTACGGAAAAACAGTAATTATGGAATTATTCATCTTGGGGTGGTAAACTCGCCTGCATAGACTTGCGTTCACACACACATGCAAGATACTGGTGTACACACTTTCTGTTACATTTGTGTGTGTGTGTGTGTGTGTGTGCACGTCGATTCAGGTCGAAACACCTGTTCATATTTTTGTCTGAGCCAAGCTTGCAATCCCTGACATGCTTATTTATAATACATTATTAATTATTTACAGTTTATTAGGTATATTTAAATTTTTATATTCAATGCTCAGTACATCAGTTATTTGTACTGTTGCATTATCCCTCTGCTTGGTAACAACAAAAATTTTATAAATTTATTTATTAAAATTTTTTTTATTATTATTATTACACTTGAAAAAATGTAACAAATAATAAAGAATAATATTCGTCATTTCACCCTTAATTGGAGTGTATACAAATGTCTTACCTCCCCTCCTTATACGCTCACTGCTCGTGACCTTGTAGTAGGGTGGCTTCAACAAACAGCTGATCTGACTGGTTTCATTGACTTCGTTGTTTTCATGTGTAGAACTTCCTAAATGACGTTGCGTGGAATTTACCAATTTCTTTCTTCTGTATCTCATCATATACGATGAAAGTGTGTTGTCCTACACGCTGTCTTAACGTATACGGTCCATTATAAAGTCTGAAGAATTTCTTCCCCGTATTATCACTCCGTTTTCCCACTGGATTAGCTTTGAGTAGTACACTTTCTCCCACGTTGAATTGTTGTAGCTTGTGAGTTAGATTAAATCTTTCTACTCTCTTGTTACCTCTTACTCTTATCCGTTGCTTTGCGTATTCAATTTTCACACTTATTGGTACAGGTACATTCTGGTTATTAGGTTTGTTTATATACTTAGTCCAAAATCTGTTTGGCTTCTTATCTTCTTCTAATTACATCGGAGTATATCCTGTTGCTTCACTATAATTTTCGTTGATGGCTTTTTCAAGAAATGGTAAATATTCTGCCCATTTATTGTGTTGATCATGGCAATATATTCGTAAATATTTACCTAATTCTTTGTTAACTCTCTCAGCAAGGTTTCCTTGAGGATGTCTTATGGATGTGAGTACAGGTTGTATTCCATTTTCCCTTAACGTCCTCTCCCATTTTTCACTCTGGAATTGTACACCTTGATCACTGAGTACCTTCTTCATTTTTCCATATGACGGAATATATTTCTGCAGTAGTATCTTTAGAACAACTTTGGTTGTGGGTCGCATAATTGGGTACAGTCGGACTGCCTTGGAAAACACATCGATACGTACCAATATGTGCTTCACACCTCGACTTGATCGTGGTAGTGGTCCCAGAAAATCCACTGCAATTAGTTCTCCCTTGTTCTCCTTCTGTATGCTCTGCATTCCTACGTATGTGTGTAAATTGGGTCCTTAATTTTACATTATCTTACTCATACATTCTTACCTTCTCTTCTAATCTTCCTTAACTCTTTTCTTAATATGACATTACTTTATCTAATACATTACTTATACAATACATTAACATTCATTACCTTTTATTACATTTCCTTAACATTACCTTTCTGATCGCTGCTACTTTCCTGAAATACACTTCCGTAACAGAATACTCTTTTAGCTTTGTAGTGTGTCGCATGATCGGTTACAGAGGAACTGTCTTGGAAAACAACGATATTTTTCTCGAAGTCCTTAATCCTAAGTAGTCTCTGCCCTTTTGACTTTTCACTCTTGCTTTCTTCTGTGTCCTTGTATCTTCATTAAGTGTTCGCTTGATCAGCCGTTCTGACAATTATAGCAATTATTTTCCATTCCTAACACTTTCTTCATATTAATAACAACAATAACATCTTTTACCATTACTTTCTTAAATATTTCTCTACAATAGCATTCCTTACCATTGATAATACATTTCTTAATTAACCCTTTAAAATAATATTCCTTATTTATTTTTATTTGCTATCATATCCTTAATAAATAACATTTCTTAATTATACTCTCTTCTCTTATTATCAATAATTAATAGTAATATAATTTTTCTCATTTAAAAATAATTATTTATTTTCGGGTATTGAGTTCGGTTCGGTGTGTCGTTAGAACTGACACCCCTCATTGTAACAATTGGTTGTTGTACACAGGAAATTCATTGTGCTCACCCTCGCGACAACATTCCATTGTGTTACTCCCTCGTTACCTTTCTGTTGCATTGCTGCGACGTTTGTGTGCGTACTTACTGTGTGAACGTTTGTTTTGATCGTGTAAGTCACCTGTTCGTAGGGTGAAAACTTTATTCTCCGTCTCTTTCTCTCGTAACGGTCGCATTCCATAATTCTCTCCTTCTCTCCGCGTAGCTGCTTTTGACGAACGCATTTTTTACTAGTTCGTATGCGTTTTGCTCTCGTGCATCGCCTATAATAATCTTTGTAGTTTTTATACCTACAGTTATAATTATCGATACTATAATTATCGTTCGCTTTATATTTCTCGTGCTTATACCTACCGTCATATTTACCACAATTTTGTGTAGTGTTTCGTCTAGATAACTTACTACGTTTCTTTTTATACCTACAGTGATATTTATCTCCGTAAGTGTAGTGTCTTATGTGTTTCACATGTGTCATCCTGTGTGACTTACTATTGTGTGTGTGTCTCACACTTGGAATATCGCTATTAATAAGGTACGTTTTATTAACCTTAATTTGCTTCTCTTCATTAATGTTAATTACTTTATAATTATCGTTAGTAATTACACACGTATTTTCAACTACTAGGAATTCTTCACTATTATCTTTTCACATATCAGCTCCGTTTGTTTATTAATAATTCCACACACATTTTCTGCGATCGTGTCAATACGTAAATTTGTATTAGCAATTTTTTCGGTTATCTGTGCAGTACTGTCGATTATACTTTGTTTTATTTCAAGATTATCAATTTTTAATTCTTCTAGACTCTCTGTAATTTTTATGGTGTCCTGTCTAAAATTTTCGGACTGTAGCTCTAATTTATTTTCTAAACTTTCTGTTTGTTTCTTATTAGATTCTTTTAATTCGTCTATTCTAGCATTTAAATTTTCTGTCTGTTTATTTAAATTTTCTGTCTGTTTTGTGCTTAATTCATTGACCCAGGCACGCATCATCGTCTGGAACGCCTCTACGTCTAAATTTCCTGTAGTCGTCATGTTGAAGTATGATTAAAATATTTATTTAGTAGTAATTCTTTAGAAATTATTATTGATAACCGTTCCCTACTTATTTATTTATTTCTTTATTTTTATTAATAGTTATTATTAATACTCATTACAGTTACACCTGTTACATAGACAAACAATGTCATTCGTGGGCGCTAGTTGTGTGATTACACAACAATTAACATTACATTCAGTTACTGTTTAATATAAATAATAATTACATATTACACATTTTTCATTTAACACACTCTTTATATTTTAGAGCAACCATTTAGCTACATAAAAATTTTAATAGTTAAATGATGGGGATCGGGCCATACGTTCATGGGCTACAATTTATGTAACAAATTTTTTTGCACATAAATTTAGGCATGTCGTGCCCCACGTTGGGCGCCACTTTATTTTAACAAGACCACTTGCATAACAAACAATTTAATTTGGGTTTCAGGTGTATCTGTAATAAGAACTCTATGTAACTTGTAATGGTATTTCAAATTTACTGTATTTGATATTAATAAAATTGTGCACCTAGCACTTACTTCGACTTAAAACATTCGTTATTATTCGTTATTATGCCGTAAGGCTTATGCTATATACATCCTTACTGACTAAATATTCTATTCTACTCATTATTGTATTAAAGAAAAATCTCCTTTCCAGACTACTCAGTCAATTAATGTGTTTCAAAATATCAATATTTAAATATCTTTTTATATATTGTAATGTACTCAAAATATTAATAGTTATTGAATTTATCTTTTGTTTCTCAGTACTGATTTATATCAAACACTAATTGTTTTCATTTAAATGCTTTGTATTCGTTTTATTTCAATTCTAATTTGAGCTCTTGTTACGTTAATCGTATTTCTAAAACATCTATGATTTTAATTCTACTTTACAATAAACATTGGCTCTTACTTTTAAATAGATCAAAAATGTCTTTAATTGTCTTTGAGTTCATTGTTCGATTAAGAGATAAATAAGTTGTTTATCACCTTATTGTCGTCAAACATACTCGATCATTTGATCCATATGTAGTCGTCCTCGTCTCGCACTCCAGCGTCCTCTTGTCCAGCGTCGACTCGCTTTTTGGTCCAGCGTCGCCTCGCTCTTCTCTTGTCCTGCATCGACTCGCTCTTCTGTCCAGCGTCGTATCACTCTCTGGAACTTCTCCTCGTGCTGTTTCTGACGTCAATGGATCTTCTTATGTGGATCCTCTTATGTAACTTTGTTATTATTTAACAACAGTTTGTTTGACAATCGAGTTACCTAACTGTATGTAACTGGAAGGATGAAACTATTTACAAAAATTTATATTATTCTGTGCGGACGGGCAGAAGCTCCCGCTGCACTGTGGATGATTTAAGAAAGAGAACCACTGTAGCTTGTGTGTTCTATTTATACCCAAGTCTTGGTCAACACCTGCAGTGGTACGAAATCGACATGTCAGAAACTGTCTCTGGGTTCAGTTCCCCCACTCCTTGTCAATTTCGCTATTTCTTATATTTTTGCGAATTGCAGAGTCCTGTAAGTATACTCTTATAGTTATCTTATAACCATTTTCACTATACATGTTCACTGTAATTTTGGACATTGTAACTTAACCCTTTCGATTTGTACACAGTTATTTCACTATTACACTCGTACGGTGTGTCACTTTCACGTGATTTTTGTACACAGTATTTATTAAAATTTATTACATCTATTGTGGTTTTGGATTTTACTCCTTAATAAAGTTTATGAATAATTACGGAAAAACAGTAATTATGGAATTATTCATCTTGGGGTGGTAAACTCGCCTGCATAGACTTGCGTTCACACACACATGCAAGATACTGGTGTACACACTTTCTGTTACATTTGTGTGTGTGTGTGCACGTCGATTCAGGTCGAAACACCTGTTCATATTTTTGTCTGAGCCAAGCTTGCAATCCCTGACATGCTTATTTATAATACATTATTAATTATTTACAGTTTATTAGGTATATTTAAATTTTTATATTCAATGCTCAGTACATCAGTTATTTGTACTGTTGCATTATCCCTCTGCTTGGTAACAACAAAAATTTTATAAATTTATTTATTAAAATTTTTTTTATTATTATTATTACACTTGAAAAAATGTAACAAACAATAAAGAATAATATTCGTCATTTCACCCTTAATTGGAGTGTATACAAATGTCTTACCTCCCCTCCTTATACGCTCACTGCTCGTGACCTTGTAGTAGGGTGGCTTCAACAAACAGCTGATCTGACTAGTTTCATTGACTTCGTTGTTTTCATGTGTAGAACTTCCTAAATGACGTTGCGTGGAATTTACCAATTTCTTTCTTCTGTATCTCATCATATACGATGAAAGTGTGTTGTCCTACTCGCTGTCTTAACGTATACGGTCCATTATAAAGTCTGAAGAATTTCTTCCCCGTATTATCACTCCGTTTTCCCACTGGATTAGCTTTGAGTAGTACACTTTCTCCCACGTTGAATTGTTGTAGCTTGTGAGTTAGATTAAATCTTTCTACTCTCTTGTTACCTCTTACTCTTATCCGTTGCTTTGCGTATTCAATTTTCACACTTATTGGTACAGGTACATTCTGGTTATTAGGTTTGTTTATATACTTAGTCCAAAATCTGTTTGGCTTCTTATCTTCTTCTAATTACATCGGAGTATATCCTGTTGCTTCACTATAATTTTAGTTGATGGCTTTTTCAATAAATGGTAAATATTCTGCCCATTTATTGTGTTGATCATGGCAATATATTCGTAAATATTTACCTAATTCTTTGTTAACTCTCTCAGCAAGATTTCCTTGAAAATGTCTTATGGATGTGAGTACAGGTTGTATTCCATTTTCCCTTAACGTCCTCTCCCATTTTTCACTCTGGAATTGTACACCTTGATCACTGAGTACCTTCTTCATTTTTCCATATGACGGAATATATTTCTGCAGTAGTATCTTTAGAACAACTTTGGTTGTGGGTCGCATAATTGGGTACAGTCGGACTGCCTTGGAAAACACATCGATACGTACCAATATGTGCTTCACACCTCGACTTGATCGTGGTAGTGGTCCCAGAAAATCCACTGCAATTAGTTCTCCCTTGTTCTCCTTCTGTATGCTCTGCATTCCTACGTATGTGTGTAAATTGGGTCCTTAATTTTACATTATCTTACTCATACATTCTTACCTTCTCTTCTAATCTTCCTTAACTCTTTTCTTAATATGACATTACTTTATCTAATACATTACTTATACAATACATTAACATTCATTACCTTTTATTACATTTCCTTAACATTACCTTTCTGATCGCTGCTACTTTCCTGAAATACACTTCCGTAACAGAATACTCTTTTAGCTTTGTAGTGTGTCGCATGATCGGTTACAGAGGAACTGTCTTGGAAAACAACGATATTTTTCTCGAAGTCCTTAATCCTAAGTAGTCTCTGCCCTTTTGACTTTTCACTCTTGCTTTCTTCTGTGTCCTTGTATCTTCATTAAGTGTTCGCTTGATCAGCCGTTCTGAGAATTATAGCAATTATTTTCCATTCCTAACACTTTCTTCATATTAATAACAACAATAACATCTTTTACCATTACTTTCTTAAATATTTCTCTACAATAGCATTCCTTACCATTGATAATACATTTCTTAATTAACCCTTTAAAATAATATTCCTTATTTCTTTTTATTTGCTATCATATCCTTAATAAATAACATTTCTTAATTATACTCTCTTCTCTTATTATCAATAATTAATAGTAATATAATTTTTCTCATTTAAAAATAATTATTTATTTTCGGGTATTGAGTTCGGTTCGGTGTGTAGTTATATTTAAATTTTTATTTTCAATGCTCAGTACATCAGTTATTTGTACTGTTGCAATATATATATTCAATCTGTCTTAATCACGATTACCAATAGTATTAACAATAAAATTTAATCAAACAGTATAACAAGTGGATACCCTATATCACAGTTATGAATAGAAATCACATATATACATCCATATGACTTGTTTCAGCCACATTTTAATCATTATTTATACGAAAATGCTATTTATATGTACGCTTTTTATATCAACCAATATATATGTATTCAGTCTGTATGAATCACGATTACTAATATTATCAACAATGAAAATTAATCAAGCAGTACAACAAGTGGATGCCTTTTAACACAGTTAAGAATATAGATCAAAAATATATATTATAACCTAAGATTTTGTGTGTTCTTGTTTACGTGTTGTTATGTCGGGTATTACACTCCGCGCACTTTTTTATACTTACTGATGGCTGATTCCTCTGCGACGATGTTGTCCTGCAAGCACAACTTAATCTACTATATGTATGTGGGCGCCACTTGGATATTTTGTTCCAAGAAATTATTATTATTATTATTATTATTGAAATTAAATTTTGATTTGTTAAATTAATTATATTAAAAAATGCGAACAAGACAGTTTGAATTGAAAATAACGTATGTTTAATGAACTTTAAAATTCGTCTGAAGGACTAACACTCGAATTAACAAAATTGCAGAGTTACAAAAATATTATTCTTGACAAGTTTTTCAATTAAGTATCGGC
This sequence comes from Magicicada septendecula, assembly GCA_034769895.1. Taxonomy (NCBI): domain Eukaryota; kingdom Metazoa; phylum Arthropoda; class Insecta; order Hemiptera; family Cicadidae; genus Magicicada; species Magicicada septendecula. The sequence continues at coordinate 158,279,623 of CM068374.1, forward strand.
TAATAAATATTTATTTACTCAGTTGAATAGCATGAGTTTAGTGTATGAAAAATCTTTATACTCAGAACGTGACTCCTTTGAACTACCAAGACAAATCAATAGGATGCTTTACAAAAATTGTGTGATTTGAAGGTGTGACATGTGTAGTACAATTGTGTGACAAATGATACCAGGTAAAAATGATTTTAACTTTTGAACAACTCACGTTCCGGTGGGTAATTATTTCCTGCACTGGACACTTCTCTTGGGGACGTTTTCAAACTTGCCTCTTCGTGTATACGTTCCTCGTGCACTGGTAATTATTTATAAGTCAAATAACGGTTCTTAAAACTCCGCACGATTGAAATAAGTTTCGCACTGTATCTATGCTTTGAATTCTGGCGGTGGCGATCAGCTGTCTGCGTGGTTTCTCGATTCGGCCGTCACAGCGCTAGTTCCAGACTCAATGTAGAAAGGCTCGTCAGTAAATCGTTTTGGGAATGTTGTCAAAGTCAGTTTGTCTTTAGCAAATACCAGCAGAATTGATTCTCTCTATTAAAATTCGGTCCTTTTCGGGGCCGCTAGTATTCTGGCTGTGTGCGTTCTATTAAATATGGCATGTTGCTGCTCTATTCAACAACACGTTGGCGTATACTCCTTGTAGAGGTTAAGTCAGTATTTTGTCATGTACGGGAAAAGCCTTTCTGTGTTCTCGTGTCGAATTCTCGTTCTTCGATTTCGCCTCGGATGTGATGATCAGTTTCGTGGGTGATGTGTCTCTTCTGGATTCAAAGCATAAAGTGTTTTCTGGTCAAATTTCGTCTCCCTTATATACTCTGTAAGGCTCATTGTTTTAATTTTTTGACATAAACTTCCGGTGTATTTGTGTAAAAATTCCTTCTAGAACGTTCGAGAATAATCAAATGGAACATCATAGAACAAATTTGACTTCCGTAGAAGCTTTAGAACAAAAACTTCTTATTCTTCACACTAAGGATATTACTAAAATTATTCTGGGATTTGTCAAAAAATTTTACATAACTACTTACAATCTGCATGCCATTACTATTTTTGGATTCTCTGCTTTCAACTGAATATAATGATACTAATTACGATTGGTTTTGAACAAATTAAATCTAATAAAATAATATAAAATACAACTCTTACCTTGGAATGTTTTCACAAAATTCTAATTTTCTACTTACTAAAATGTTACGAAGTTGCTTGGTTCTTGCTATAACATTAATGCATAACATAGTTATCTTTTCATAACAAAATAAACAAATATTAACACATATAACATATAAATAAGTTCAGTTTTGTGTAGGCATTACATATGGCCTAGGTTTTTTGTCACTGGTTCTTTACAATAATTTGTCTTTTTCTGTATCATATATGGGATTTTTTGGGTACTCACTGAGAGTTTGTTATATTGTTTATCTCTGGTAATACCTGGTTTATCCTGATACTTTTTATTTTTACTGTAAGATTACTTAGCATCATATTGTTTTGCATAAATGAGTTGTTTTCTTGGTGTGACAAATTTCACTCTTATATTTCAAATTCTTTAAGAATTAAGCTTGTTTTCAACTGAGCAAGTATGTTTCTAATGTACATTATAGGATTGTACCTTTTTCCCTTATTTTTTCTAATATTCTGCAATCATTCTGTCAAATATGACTATTTTTGTGATTGTTTTTTGGCCTCAGCCTGGTATGGTATAGGTAAATGGTTTCATAACATGACTGTTAAATTGTTTTAGGTGGTCATATATATAAGTATAGTTACATTATATCGCATTTCAACTTTAGAATACCATTTTGTTGCATTTTGACAACATTAAATTCATAAATATTACCATTTTATAGGTTCATCACATGTTTTCAGTTAACACAGTTTTTGACTATTTTAATTGATTTCTAATCAATTTACAGCTTCCTCTATTTAAGATAATTTGTTCGTCTCTGCCTAATTGACATTTACTTATAGTTTTTATATTAATTCTATAATAATTAATTTTCACATAAGATCTGAGTGATTGGTCTCAAATCCAACACATTAATATTTTTTGTCATAACATTTATATATTTTTTATTTTCATTTATATCCTTTTTAATAATGTATTCAAATCATTTAATACACTTATTTTATTTATATTACAAAGTATAATAATGGATCTTGTCCATTAATTCGCAATAAATATTTGTTTATACCCTATTCAGAGTTACATTTCTTAATATTTAATGGCCTCATTTTGGTCATTTCTGAGATTATCTGGTTCTCTTATAGTATATTATTAGTTTTACACTGTTCTTCACTTAAATAATATATATGGGGTTTGAGTCTTAATCATAGTCTTTGTCGTTTTTTCATGTTGATGATATTAATTATCGGACAATATTACAAAATTTTTCGGATTACTTGGGTTCGATACTGTTCACCTCACTTTCCTCTTATGATAAATTACTATGCAAATAAATTCCTTTATGGAACGTTCTGTGACGTTACAATATATATATATATATATATTATAATACTTATAACTATTTTACCTCAAGATGTATTTTTTCTTTAGGGACATGTTTCGGGAGATCCTGTTCTCCCATCTTCAACCTTCGCCATCTTCTTATCATATCAAGATGGTGAAGGTTGAAGATGGGAGAACAGGATCTCCCGAAACATGTCCCTAAAGAAAAAATACATCTTGAGGTAAAATAGTTATAAGTATTATAGTATTACATACATCAAGAAACGGACTGTAGCAGAAAGTGATTGAAATATATATATATATATATCCACAGGACTTGTTCTAACAAATTTTTAATCATCACAAATATGAAATACTGTTTATATGTGTATGCTCTCCTTTTATGCTTTGAAAACCGGTGGAGTGTTGTTGTAGAAGTTTAATAAATGGAATCTTCCAACCTGTTCTTTTGAAGAATGGTAATACCCGTTAGAACCTGTGAGGAAGAGTGTGATGATGGTGTTGGCGAATTCCGAACTCCTGCTTGTCTCCTTCTAGGCAGCTGTCTTTTGGTGTTGTGGAGCATCTCTAAGTCTGACGACGATGGGGAGCGTTCTAGTGTACAGCTCTGCCGAGATGACGGATGTTGTTATCATCAAACATCATCTCTGCATTTCCATTTTTGTCGGCTGGGCGAGGACCCTGTAACATTTTTTATGTACAGTGGGCCGTCAAAAAATATAACTACCCCAATTCTGTCTCGCTTCGTAACACCGATACCACACACACACTGTCACAATTTTATACACACTAATATTCTGTTACTAGCAATATGGTTCTGTGCAATAAGCGAGCTTGAAAATTTACATTTACATTTTCATTAACATGTACAACATTCAAAACATTTACATCGAATTACCGTTGCAATTACTTTCACTTTTTGCTTTTACTTTTTATCTTTTACTTCTCTTACATATCACATTTACTTATAAATCTCTCAAGTAGTCAAGTGAAATCGCCACGTGCTCCCATATATACCGGAAGTAACGTGTGAGACACACACATACACAATTAACACGCATTCTCATTATTAAAATAAACATATAACCCATTATTAAATTAACAGTGAATAAAGTAATGATCCTCACCTGAGGCACTTTATAAAATTACGAACTCATAGTAGTTGAACAAATTATCTGCCACGCCATCAGACAGACCACGAAACGTGCAGTCGAAAGGATGGAGATCAAATGAGGACGAACTGCTTATTCTTCTAACTGACCATGCCACAAAAACTAACTTGTTGAGGATTGAGAAACTTTAACCTAACAGCTGATGCTGGTTGCTGAATTACTTCGCCCTGGCGCAGCACGGCCTCAATGAATTACAGCGCCGTAGCGCGGAAACCTTGATCAAGTCCGTTTTGTCTCCCCACGGCCACACAGTGGCGGCATTTCAATTTTAAATCTTGCCGGGAAATTTTCAAATCCCGGCACACAACGTACATATCCTTGTTTGGAACCTGGCGACATAATTGCTTCTTTCCTTACAGTGACAAGAGTTTCAGGGACTTCTTCAGTATTTAAAAATTTATTTGGAGCTGCTTGAAACTGGTTCCTGGTAAAAGACTTGTCCAATTTCCCATGTTTTGTTCCTAGGATATAGAAATTTGGCTCCACTACTTCCATTATGACAGCCAAAATGTTTTGTGGAGCCAGGCGGCCACGGTCAACATTTGGAATGGTAACCAAGACATTATCACCAATGGAAAGAGGTGGCAACTTTTCTGAGTGTTGGATATCATTTTTTCAGCATGTTTTTAAAGTCTAATTTTGCAGTTTTTGCGTTCTGTTTCAATAGCAGTTTTTTGCACACAGTGAACACAGAGGAATTTCTGAAAAACAAGCATTGACACATTCAGAGTGGAAATCTTCGGAGCACTTGAAACAAATGTCTCCTATGTTGTACTGAATGTTGCAGATCTGGCATATCTTGACACCACCTCTGAAGTCAGATGAATTGGTTTCCACGTTCTCTAACACATATTCATGATCTTGTTGCAGTTTGAAATTTTTTTCTTCGCGATCTGCATTGTCATTTTCTGAGGCCTTATCGTCAAAATTCTGATTCATTAATAAAAGATGTCCTTCAAGCTCCTCCTCACTGAATATTTGTCTAACAACACTGTCAGGCAAAGCAGAACCAAACAGACCATTTTTCGGCTACACACCAAACATTCCTTCATAAGGCGTCCTCTTGATCCCAGTGTGAAAACTGATGTTCCTAGAATGTTGAACAAATCGCAGACCGGCACCCCACTTGTGTATGTCGTCGTCATGCACGATATCTAGCTGTCTCCCGCATATTGATTCGCCCTTTCGACTGACCCCTTGTTGTGAGAATGGAGAGGTTTCCCATGGACGAGTTTAACTGCATTCCATTTCTCAGCCAATTTTTGGATAACCTAGAAATAAACAAACTAATTAATATATGCTATCTCGTGCGACTGCTGTCAACTTTTTACAACAATTTTCAATTTTTTCCATAGCTAAATATAACAAAAACTATACCTGATTGCAAAATTCCCTTCCATTATCGCTATGAAGAATAGTCGGTGCTCCAAGTAAGCAGAAAATATCAGCAAGAACATCACCAAGTTTTTGTGCTGTCTTAGATTTGAAAGGACGCAGGACAAAAAATTTTGTTAGATGATCATGGCAAGTCAAGATAAATTTATAGTCACCGTCAGGCTCAGACTGCGTATCAATTAGATCGACTTGAAATGAAAAAAAATGTAATAAAATAAAAACAAAAAATTGTTTCTTTCAATTGAATTGTTCATTTTAAAAATATTATTCATAAATAAGGACAAATACAAAAGAAAACAGCAACTATTGGTTCTGGCAGTTGCTTTAAAAAGGTATTTGAAAACAGGGTAAATATTTTAAAGTGCTAGATAACTCAATAACATTTGTAACAATACACAGTAAATGACCAGTGTTTACCTGACATCTGGAGTTGAGCGCTGACATAAACATCTGGTTCACTATAAGACCTTTCTTCTAATTTTTTTCTTTAATGCACAGGTTTCACACAATTCTAAATACAAGTTCATAACCTTCCTGGTAATGTAATTCATGGCATCCCTTAGATATTTAGCAAAGCACTGCCAGTTGTAGAAGTTAAACTTCCATTTGTCACTGAAGCGTGTAAAAATTGTGCAAATCTAATAATATAAAGAAAGTCCACGAATTACATTGAAAATTTACGTTTCAAGTAAGATAACATCGTTCGTATACGTTTGTATTCTTGTGATTATGTATCTTCTTAAGTATTCAAGAGAGAAAAGATTAGTTTCTTTTGTCTGAATATAAACTTAAATGCGTTACCATATAAGAAGGATGGTATAACTTTGTACAGGATACAAGCTTAGTAATGTAACTAGAAATTGTCTCATGCACAGTACGTGGCAGTACTTTAAATTCTGCGTCATGAGGTTCCATAATTCTCCACTACGTATCACCTGACAGTTGTCTGCTTCCGTAGAAATAAAACTTATTAACAATAGGACTTAATAATATAATTTATAAGGGGTTATACGAAAGCGTTACGTTTTGTTATGAATGTCGGTACTAAACATTATATAGAACCAGGAACAACGATACTTTCAAATTTTACGCAGCTTAGCTTTGTTTAGAACAATTTTGATTTACAAATCAGGCTCACTAAGTTAACAGACATCAATTTTAGTTAACAGAAAAAACAGCTAACAGTAGTTAACTGAAATAACAGTTAATACATAATTGACTTTATAAGAAAAGATTTCAGTGGCTTCATTTATAATTATGAAACCGTTAGTCGCTTCGGACTGTGTAAGACATTTCGCTCGATTCATAAAATCTATACAGCCCGCCCATGTGCTAGTAGGCAATATCCCCTTCTTCTATTCCCTTATAAACGATTTGACATACCGAAATAAAACTATATTTCCGTTCCCCGAGTTCTGGAAAGGCATAAATATTTCTGTCATTACTCGTGTTTTTGATCACACTAATGAGTGCAGGTATTGGCAATATTTGCAGACCTTGTAAGCGTTTCTTTTAACGGACTTCATCACAACTACAGTAGTAGTTTAAGGCCACGTTTCCATCGCTGCTATGGTTATTCTCAATTTTTGTAATTTTATTGGTAGTACTCACTATAATAAGACGAACGTTTATAAAACAAATCCCATGTCCTCATTCTCGAACTTCCTATTTAAATTTTTGTTACATATTCAGTTATGATTATGTATAAAAATTACACAGATTTTTAAAACATAAATATTGGTATTATGTATATTTCTGTGGTTGGAAACACGTCAATATAGGGGAGTTAGAGCTGTGACATTTAAACAGTAGTCTAATCTGTGTACGCCATTGAGTCCATCTGTCACAGACAGTGTACAATGCACCGCTTACACGTATTGTATCGGAAGTAGATCACAATTGATATACGTGACTAAATCGATTACAGAATAAAACCTTTTACAAACTCTGTAGTTTAAAACAAATTTTACGTGCGATAACTATATCTGTTTTGGTATGCAATGATTAATTTTAGACTAAAAGCCACAAATACGGAGGGGTTTTGGAACAGACTACAGTGGAACAAAATTGAGCTAATTGAAAATTATAACGACGACTGTTACACAGATCGTCGTGTTGCACGGTGGAAACATAATAACGGACACCAATAAAGTCACTAGTTACAGTTTTAGTTTGAAAATAACAGCAGTTATGAATCAATAAAGCACTCTTATAAAATAACTCAAATTAAGTTTGTCGAACAAAAATGTCGTCTTATTAAAGTTTTACACTAAGTAACACAGTGGGCTACTCACTTCTCAATAAACTGTAACGATCACTGTGAACGGCACTGTAAAATAGCCAGGTGTAACTAAACTGGGAGTCTTAATGCGTAGCACTACTGGAAATTTTATTCATTTGTAGAAGATAATACTCTTCTTGAAAAATAAAAGTACTAGTTTTCATGCCGCCCACAATTACACACTACGTCGGTAAGTACACATGCATGTTTTTGTTAAAATTACAAAATGTTTCACAAAAATTGTTTTGTTTACGTAAAGGATCAGTACTGGATATCTATCCAAAATCATTTCGCGTCATTCGTTGCCAATTTTGCCATTAGTCAAGGCATACAGAGTAAAGCGACGTCCACACGTCAACGCCCGTCACTGTTAATGGCTCTCGCCAAACTGTAAACTTTCCCTCTTCCTTGTGGGGGCTTGAACAACCATAGCAGCTTGTGGTTGAGTTTAATATAGCGTGTTTCTAAATTGTATTCTCTTTTTCATTCCTATACTACATCCGTATAGCCTACTATGAAACAATATTCTTACTGGTTTCGTAATTGCAAAAAAATAATTTAAAAGGCAGAATAAACAAAAATTAAATTTTAAATATAATTATATCCGAGAAACTTTCAATCAGCAAATGTTTATTATATGACAGTTAAAATCAATGAGATGAATAAGTCATAAAATCACGATAAAGACCGTTTTTAAATAAAGATTGGAATATGTGATGTCACTACTTTTGGGAAAAGATGTAATTCATTATAAAATACTTCTACTTCAATTGAGAACTGCTTCCTGACAGTAATTTGCTGAATTTCGTGTTATAAGAATTTAGTTTTCACGGGTTTTATTATCTTGTAAATTAATATCGCTATCTTATAAAGCCCCAAACTATAGTTGCTATTGTTTTCCTGTTTTCTGTCTACTCTTGTTTATGGTTATTGTCATCACGTAACTCTTATGCATATTGATGGTGTGGTTTCTAATCGTCGTCTCTATCCATACATGAAATAGTTAAGGCCTTATGGGAGGGGGTGATTTCCCAATCCAAAGATAAGAGTAGTTTAAGTACAGGCAAGAGGATATATGGAAAAAGATAAGACAGTTGCATAATATGGAGAAATGTTGTTGAGATTTTGAAGAAAGTAAAAGTGAAAATTAAATTTTAAAAATATTAGAAAAGCGTATGTTAAAATTTAAAGGACGTGTTTAGATGTGGTGGATTCATTCTGGACATGTTTGAAGGACATCATGGAGAATGATAATACATTGTTGGGAGAAAAGTAAGTACTTGATATGGTGAAGATGATGGAAGCTGGAAGAACATTCCACGCAAAGAAATGGCGGAGAAGAGAATACTATTTACAGCGGCAAGGATTGCCCTTAGAAAAAAAATGGCGTAGTGTCCTAACATTTATCACCTAATTACATTTAGCATACTACGTTACGTCTTATAATACAATTGTCGAATACCCTACCATAAGTATAGCAGAACATGATGCCAACTTACCTTATGCCTAGAAATTTCTATTTCGGTTTATAGATTACATGAAAATGGCTTATAATAACCTAAAATGGCATTGACAGTTTGACTTGTTAGTTAATGTAAACAATTTAAAGATATCTTAAAATACTATGAATTATGCGTACTCTTACTGTACTCGTTCAATTTGTTTTTCCGCCGTTGTTTTATACTTTTAGTCAACAACTTAGTAATCCTAGTTAATTTTTAATTTCCCACGGTTCTTGCAGACTTTATCATTCCGCACCATTTGATTCCGAGTGTATTTACTCGCTAGCTTATTTTACTGGATGTCCCACACGATGGTGATCAGTAACTAAGTGTTGTGCTGTGTCATTGCCATTTTGGCCTGTTCAAATGGAAAGATTCGTATGGATCACCAATAATTTACCGGTATCTTTTGAACTTTCAAATGTCACACCTTGACGGTATCGAGAGTCCGTTGAAGCCTCATGACACTAAAGAAATATCATTCTATACAGCAGGTAGCAAGCGTGTAGGTACAGCTCTTTCCTTGCCTCTCTGTGATATCTTCCTTATGCAAGTTCATTCTACATAAGTGGTTACTGGTTCCAATTCATCGCTTACCTAGGTCTATTTCTGTAAGGTAACAAAAACTTGCTTTACATCTTATGAAGCAATTACGATAGAGTTACGATCTACCTAATATTTTTGGCCATTTTGAGTAGATTTATGCTTTTTGTTTATTTGACCTTAGGTACAATAGACAATTTTTGTAATTGAATCTTTTGTTTTCGATAACACTGGTCAAATATGATTTTGTTAAATGCTCAATTTTTGCTAATTCTTATGTATTTTTGGGTGCTGATTCTGAATATCTAGTCAGAATATCTCTACCAGCCTCAGTTTTTTTTGTAACTGCCCTTTTTATTTTTCAGTAAGTAAGTTACACACATTCCTATGTAATAAAAATGTAAGAAGCACAAACTTACAATTACAATTAAAAACAAAAAATAGCTAAATAGGAATACGCTACAAACATTCCTTCAAGGTAAGACCATTAACTTACCAAAGAATTATCAAAAATGATGTTGAATACAGAGTAAAATAAACAAAAATAAAATCAAGTTCAAATTACTGAGATAAATACTTGAAATTATACTGAATCAAAAGTATTATCAGAAAAAATAAATAAAACTTTACCTGGTACAAGGAGAGAGAGAAATTGTATATAAAACCAATATACAGATATGGCTAAAGCAGAATCATGCTAAATGTCTAAAACAATTAAGATGATCACAACGAGCATTGAAAACAAAATAATGAAAAGTGAGATATGATGAAATTAACATATGAGTAAAGATAAAATTTCTCAATATAGTATATGAGTAGATGATAGTGTATAGTTAAGGTATAGCGGAAGGAAGAATGAGTAGTAATGATAAAGTGATCTAAAGACAAACCACAAGGTGAACAATCCCAATTATATTATTATAATATTATTATTATTAAGTCACAAGTTGACAAAGATTTAAGATTGACTGTTGAAAGGTCCAGCAATCTATATGAAATGAGTAGAGAAGATGTGCCTCTAGTCTCAGAAAATTGAGTAGTAATGGGAGAAACCAGCTACTATATAAAGTTAGGGAAAAAAATTTGTGTATGAGGGAATATGCACCAATGGAAATAAATAAAAACAGATCCAAATAAAATGGAGTGAATTAAGTAAGAAGAGAAATGGAGAATGGAGAAACAAACAAGGAAGAGAAGGAAAAAAGTTATCTATAACTGATAATTTCATAAAAAACTATGCTAGTATTTTATTAAAATGATCAATTTTAGAGGAGAGGCATTATGTAACGATACAATTAAGCCAAATCTCGTACCAGTGATAAAAAAGATAATTCTTAATATAAAATTTACTTCATATGAAATAAAATGTGTAAAAAATGATTAAAATGTAAATACTTTGACAAGACGTACCACGATATTACCCAACCCAAGTGATTGAGCCGAAAACACAGACATAAAGAAGGGAACCACGTAACATACTTATTAAAATGTAAATATTTTGACATGATTGAGCCGAAAACACAGACATAAAGAAGGGAACCACGTAACATACTTATTGAAATGTAAATATTTTGACATGATTGAGCCGACAACCCAAACATACTTAAGAAAATGTGATTGACAAAACAATGATGGACATAGAACTAAAAGAGAACCAAACCAAGATGAAGAATGAAGATGAAGATTATTGAAGAAGAAGAAGAGGAAGAATGAAGAGGAGACAGATAAAACCCAAGGGGAAACTAACACACATATATAAAAGGGAGAGATTGTATGTTAAAGATAGAATACGGTCAATAAACCTTAAATAATTATATATTAATAAAACCAATGTTATTATTGGCATTAATTTAACATATGTATCCAATTTTTAAGACAATACAATTGTAAAACAATGTAGTATAGGAAAGGTACACTAACCCTGTCAGAAAGGTTAGATTCAACCCAAAACACAACTAGCCTAATATTGTTTATAGTAAAAATAATACTAAAACAAAAATAGTGAGAAATGGTAGGAGAAGGTATAGGGGTTACCCATTAAATAACACTCATTACAAAACAGTGAACCAAAGTGAAGTGCTTTAGTGAAGTGTTAATGCCCTAAAAAATAGTGAAAGTGAATGTGAAACATTCAAATTAGAATGCTAAGGAAATAGACACTCTTTAAAACATTGATAAACCACCAATGATTGGAGTGGAATTATAATTAGTTGTATACCTAGAAGTAATTAAAAATAGTATTTAAAATTAATATAAGGGAAGCATGTGACATATCAGGGAGAAAGCCCAGTACCATAACTTGTGTTAACATGGCATGATAGGATAGAAGTAAAGTTTGTTATTAAAGATTAAAATTATAAAGAATACAACACCCCATGTTGAAAGGGGAATTAACCTTCATAATATTAGAGAAAGTGACAATGTTTATCACCCTAGTTTATAAGACAAGAAAGAAATCAATGTTAGTACTAAGAATAATTTATGACTTATAAAGAATAGTTGATTCAATGTTAAAGAAGGAATATGACTGAAAGGGGACTTACAGTCCATAAACCTAACTATTATATTTTAAATGAAAAGTAATGAAAATGTATGTTGAATAATAATTAAAACACAAACAAATAAATGAAGCCCATCAGGCTGAATTCAGAATGTAATTTAAAAAGGAAATACACTAGAAAACAATCATGGCTGTTTGTAACTATGAAAACAGTTAACTGCCAAGAACATTCAAATGCAAATTGTATCAATTTCACAAAAAATCTTACTAATCTAAGAACAGTGAATGGACAATAATTGTATATCAGTTATTTCAACACAGAAATATTATTGTAATAATTTAATTCAAGAAAGATATGTTATTTATTAAATGTCAACTAATTAGACTATAGTTAAAGTGTAACAGAATATGACCTTATGAGGTATCATTGTAAACTTTGAAAGGAAAGAAAAATAATAGTGATGTCATTTATTATCCCAAAGGAATTATAAGGGAATAAAATCATTAGGAAAATACTTAATAAATTTGAATAAAAATTCAAGTATCTCTAACAATGTAAGTAAGGAGTAATTAAACCAGCATTGAATTATTAGTTACTATGACAACGAGTCGTTTGAGGCTTATTTTTCCGTTAAAAAATAAGAGACGCTGAAAAAACGAAGCGTGGGTACGCCACACAAGAAATTGGACAAACTAAAACTTTAATTTAAACAGTTACAACAAGTCAACTAGTGAACCAAAATGATCTAATATGAAGAGACGTCGATCTGTACAGAATTAATGATGACCAGGAACGAAATTAAAGAAACTAATTAAAGAAAAAACCCAGACCAGTTTGAAGAAGATGCTGGAAGCCTACAACCAGCTCAAATTCGAAAAATACACGCCTACCCTGATGATGACCATTCAACGTGAGACGAACTGATAAGTACTGAATAATTTCTTACTCCCAAAAAACCCTAAATTACTTGAATTATTTTCAAATGATAAAATTTCTCACTATTTAAAAAATAGTATTTTCTTTCAAAGGTAAAGGCACAATTTACTTACATTAAAAAACATTTGACTAACTTATAGAGATAACCTTATTTGTGAACATAACTACTGTAACAGAAGTACGACACTACTGAACAAATTGTACAAACACATTATAAATCCTAAGTACGTATAAGGTATAATAGTGTACTTTCTTTTCATGTAATCAACGTTTATGTCTATTTTCATTATCAAAAGAACTCCAGGTTTTTAAAAACATAGTAATTTTATTAAAAGTAAATGAACGATAGTGTTTTGAAACCAATTTTGCCAACCTGAGATATTTTGTGTTTCAAGCTCTAAGCCGGAGCATAATATTATATATTTGTTTATGATTCAATTGTCATGTTTATTAATAATTAAATGTGTATTAAAAAACGCAGTACAGTACATTACTATCTTGTTATTTCATAGGATTTTTTGTAAATATATGTGTGTTAGCGAAGTTTTAAGTCATAGCCAACTAGCGCTTGTCACGAGTGGCCGAGTCGGCAACCTGTGTAGCAGCGGGAATAATTCGAACGCCACAGCTGTCCATGCTAATACCACATATTACTTTAAAAATTAAATGTTTTAATTGTTTTAACAAAAACAATTTGGCGCCACCCGGGAATCGTAATCCATATGAATTGACAGGTAGGTTGTAGTGGTGACATTGACAACGCTACGGACTCCAGTAGTGACGTCGATTTATGTAACAACCAGTGTGAGGCAAACACACTACATTCACACTAATACACAAAATAAACAAGTGTCAGACATTTTAACAAGTACGACCCCTAAAGATTGTTACATATTGGCGACCAGCAACGTGTGGCTGGTAAGAATAACTAGCGGCGATCATGAATAGACACGGGATGGTTACGAGACGCAAAGCGAAGGAAACACCAAACCAAGAAGGAGACCCAGATGAAGTGGAGGAATTAGAAGAAGTAGAAATGGAGGAAACGACTGGAGAATTGTCAGAAGAAAACCCACAGGAGGACCAAACGGAAAATCCAAGCCAACCTGAACCTGAACCTGAACCGGAAATAGAAGCAGAAGTCAGGGTAAATAACCAACTGATCAAACCAACAGAAGAAACGAATTTAGATAGCATGATGAAATTCATGATGGAACAATTTGGACAAATGAACAGGAACCAGGAAGAAACAAGGGAAGCTTCAAAGAAATTGAATGAAAAATTAGAGTCATTACAAGAGAGAAGAAAACAAGACAAGGAAGATTTGAATAAAAAATTAGAATCACTGCAAGAGGAAAGGAAAGAAGACAGGGAATTCTGGAATAAAAAACTGAACCAAAATAGTGAAGAATTGAAGAAGCAAATGAAGGTGATACATGAAGGTCAGGAGGCATTGGAGAAGAAGAGCGAAGAACTGAAGAAACAGATCAAGAAGGATCTGGAGATTGTAAACAAAAAGATGGAAACTAATCATGATATCCTCCAACGGAAAATCGAGGAAGAAAGTGAGAAGAACAGAGAAGAATTGAGATTCATGTTTGCAGAGTTTCGTGAAGAAGACAAACGGACAAAAACATGGATGAATAAGAGATGGGAAGAAACAAGTTATCCAGTAAATCAACGTCAAGAAACTTTAGTTAGTGATTTCAAACCAAGGAATGAAACACTAGACAGCACTCCTGAAAGTATCAAAGAAACGTTAAATGAGAACATGGAACCGGGGAATCAGAAAATAACACAGAAGGAGATGGTCAAGGAACTGGAGGAGAGGCACCAAGAACTAAAAATAGGTGTAAACAGTCGTATGAAGAAGAATCGAATTATTAAGAAGATTAAGAAAACAGAGGAATTGAGAAAGGTATATAAGAGGAAACTCATCAAAACACGAGAAGAAGTGGAGATGATGAAGAACGGACTCATCGATGTATTTAATTTGCCCATTACCTATCAAAGCTAATTAATAAAGTACAAAGATTGTAGGAGGACTCTGAGGGAAATTATAAAAGAAATTCACAACCAACCAGTGGATGAAAAAATCAACAAATCAATACTTAGATGGAAGATGCCAGAAATAGAAATGACTGACAACAAAACAGAGTATAGCAAACCAAGAAAGTCAATAAAATACTGGAGCACACCAGAAATGGAAATACCAAATAAAAAGGCTAAAATAATATTAATGAGAGAGGCACAAATAACTTCTCTGATTAATCGGCAAACTAATCAAATGATGGAGGTAGAAATAAATACCACGGAACATATGGTATTAAAGGAATTATGGTACAAGATGGAGGAGACCTATTTCACCAGTAAGAAAACAGTTCTACACACCAGAGTTATCCGAACCATAAGGGCAGAGGAACTGATGGACCATGGGTAAACTACGAATTAAATGAGAAAAAAAAATAATAATAAACCATAATTAATAAATAAATTTAATCATATCATCCAGAATAAGTGCGTCTATCAAGCACTTGAAGGAGTAGAGGTGTATAATAACAAAGAGTCGAACAAGAGAAGGAAATAATAAAGGAAAGAAAAGGAGAAGTCAACTTACCAAGAATATAAATAACAAGGACCTGTGTATAGTAATATAAATAGAACAATTATGTATATCATAATAGTCCGTATATCATCACAAGAGACAATGGTAATAATACTTACCAAATCAGTAATATCAATACAAGGAAAATCAAAGGAGTTTACAACCAAACTTCAATAAAAAAGTTTTACGAAGAAGAATAAAACCATTGTGAAATGAAACCAATTTCAAAATTCTAAAAGAGATTGTAAGAGCAGCTTACTCAAATATTTAGATGATGTATGCGGAACAATAAAAAGTTTTAATGAAAAAAAAAGAGAGAGAAAAACAAAGGAAACAGTTACACAAATTCCTTTCAATTTAAATCAGTTTAAAATATAACAAAAGATTGAAATATGAAGTATGAAGTAAAAAGTGAGATAATCAGGAATAAGTTACACACATTCCTATGTAATAAAAATGTAAGAAGCACAAACTTACAATTATAATTAAAAACAAAAAATAGCTAAATAGGAATACGCTACAAACATTCCTTCAAGGTAAGACCATTAACTTACCAAAGAATTATCAAAAATGATGTTGAATACAGAGTAAAATAAACAAAAATAAAATCAAGTTCAAATTACTGAGATAAATACTTGAAATTATACTGAATCAAAAGTATTATCAGAAAAAATAAATAAAACTTTACCTGGTACAAGGAGAGAGAGAAATTGTATATAAAACCAATATACAGATATGGCTAAAGCAGAATCATGCTAAATGTCTAAAACAATTAAGATGATCACAACGAGCATTGAAAACAAAATAATGAAAAGTGAGATATGATGAAATTAACATATGAGTAAAGATAAAATTTCTCAATATAGTATATGAGTAGATGATAGTGTATAGTTAAGGTATAGCGGAAGGAAGAATGAGTAGTAATGATAAAGTGATCTAAAGACAAACCACAAGGTGAACAATCCCAATTATATTATTATAATATTATTATTATTAAGTCACAAGTTGACAAAGATTTAAGATTGACTGTTGAAAGGTCCAGCAATCTATATGAAATGAGTAGAGAAGATGTGCCTCTAGTCTCAGAAAATTGAGTAGTAATGGGAGAAACCAGCTACTATATAAAGTTAGGGAAAAAAATTTGTGTATGAGGGAATATGCACCAATGGAAATAAATAAAAACAGATCCAAATAAAATGGAGTGAATTAAGTAAGAAGAGAAATGGAGAATGGAGAAACAAACAAGGAAGAGAAGGAAAAAAGTTATCTATAACTGATAATTTCATAAAAAACTATGCTAGTATTTTATTAAAATGATCAATTTTAGAGGAGAGGCATTATGTAACGATACAATTAAGCCAAATCTCGTACCAGTGATAAAAAAGATAATTCTTAATATAAAATTTACTTCATATGAAATAAAATGTGTAAAAAATGATTAAAATGTAAATACTTTGACAAGACGTACCACGATATTACCCAACCCAAGTGATTGAGCCGAAAACACAGACATAAAGAAGGGAACCACGTAACATACTTATTAAAATGTAAATATTTTGACATGATTGAGCCGAAAACACAGACATAAAGAAGGGAACCACGTAACATACTTATTAAAATGTAAATATTTTGACATGATTGAGCCGACAACCCAAACATACTTAAGAAAATGTGATTGACAAAACAATGATGGACATAGAACTAAAGGAGAACCAAACCAAGATGAAGAATGAAGATGAAGATTATTGAAGAAGAAGAAGAGGAAGAATGAAGAGGAGACAGATAAAACCCAAGGGGAAACTAACACACATATATAAAAGGGAGAGATTGTATGTTAAAGATAGAATACGGTCAATAAACCTTAAATAATTATATATTAATAAAACCAATGTTATTATTAGCATTAATTTAACATATGTATCCAATTTTTAAGACAATACAATTGTAAAACAATGTAGTATAGGAAAGGTACACTAACCCTGTCAGAAAGGTTAGATTCAACCCAAAACACAACTAGCCTAATATTGTTTATAGTAAAAATAATACTAAAACAAAAATAGTGAGAAATGGTAGGAGAAGGTATAGGGGTTACCCATTAAATAACACTCATTACAAAACAGTGAACCAAAGTGAAGTGCTTTAGTGAAGTGTTAATGCCCTAAAAAATAGTGAAAGTGAATGTGAAACATTCAAATTAGAATGCTAAGGAAATAGACACTCTTTAAAACATTGATAAACCACCAATGATTGGAGTGGAATTATAATTAGTTGTATACCTAGAAGTAATTAAAAATAGTATTTAAAATTAATATAAGGGAAGCATGTGACATATCAGGGAGAAAGCCCAGTACCATAACTTGTGTTAACATGGCATGATAGGATAGAAGTAAAGTTTGTTATTAAAGATTAAAATTATAAAGAATACAACACCCCATGTTGAAAGGGGAATTAACCTTCATAATATTAGAGAAAGTGACAATGTTTATCACCCTAGTTTATAAGACAAGAAAGAAATCAATGTTAGTACTAAGAATAATTTATGACTTATAAAGAATAGTTGATTCAATGTTAAAGAAGGAATATGACTGAAAGGGGACTTACAGTCCATAAACCTAACTATTATATTTTAAATGAAAAGTAATGAAAATGTATGTTGAATAATAATTAAAACACAAACAAATAAATGAAGCCCATCAGGCTGAATTCAGAATGTATTTTAAAAAGGAAATACACTAGAAAACAATCATGGCTGTTTGTAACTATGAAAACAGTTAACTGCCAAGAACATTCAAATGCAAATTGTATCAATTTCACAAAAAATCTTACTAATCTAAGAACAGTGAATGGACAATAATTGTATATCAGTTATTTCAACACAGAAATATTATTGTAATAATTTAATTCAAGAAAGATATGTTATTTATTAAATGTCAACTAATTAGACTATAGTTAAAGTGTAACAGAATATGGCCTTATGAGGTATCATTGTAAACTTTGAAAGGAAAGAAAAATAATAGTGATGTCATTTATTATCCCAAAGGAATTATAAGGGAATAAAATCATTAGGAAAATACTTAATAAATTTGAATAAAAATTCAAATATCTCTAACAATGTAAGTAAGGAGTAATTAAACCAGCATTGAATTATTAGTTACTATGACAACGAGTCGTTTGAGGCTTATTTTTCCGTTAAATTATATAGACGCTGAAGAAACGAAGCGTGGGTACGCCACACAAGAAATTGGACAAACTAAAACTTTAATTTAAACAGTTACAACAAGTCAACTAGTGAACCAAAATGATCCAATATGAAGAGACGTCGATCTATACAGAATTAATGATGACCAGGAGCGAAATTAAATAAACTAATTAAAGAAAAAACCCAGACCAGTTTGAAGAAGATGCTGGAAGCCTACAACCAGCCCAAATTCGAAAAATACACGCCTACCCTGATGATGACCCTTCAACGTGAGACGAACTGATAAGTACTGAATAATTTCTTACTCCCAAAAAACCCTAAATTACTTGAATTATTTTCAAATGATAAAATTTCTCACTATTTAAAAATTAGTATTTTCTTTCAAAGGTAAAGGCACAATTTACTTACATTAAAAAACATTTGACTAACTTATAGAGATAACCTTATTTGTGAACATAACTACTGTAACAGAAGTACGACACTACTGAACAAATTGTACAAACACATTATAAATCCTAAGTACGTATAAGGTATAATAGTGTACTTTCTTTTCATGTAATCAACGTTTATGTCTATTTTCATGATCAAAAGAACTCCAGGTTTTAAAAACATAGTAATTTTGTTAAAAGTAAATGAACGATAGTGTTTTGAAACCAATTTTGCCAACCTGAGATATTTTGTGTTTCAAGCTCTAAGCCGGAGCATAATATTATAAATTTGTTTATGATTCAATTGTCATGTTTATTAATAATTAAATGTGTATTAAAAAACGCAGTACAGTACATTACTATCTTGTTATTTCATAGGATTTTTTGTAAATATATGTGTGTTAGCGAAGTTTTAAGTCATAGCCAACTAGCGCTTGTCACGAGTGGCCGAGTCGGCAACCTGTGTAGCAGCGGGAATAATTCGAACGCCACAGCTGTCCATGCTAATACCACATATTACTTTAAAAATTAAATGTTTTAATTGTTTTAACAAAAACAATTTGGCGCCACCCGGGAATCGTAATCCATATGAATTGACAGGTAGGTTGTAGTGGTGACATTGACAACGCTACGGACTCCAGTAGTGACGTCGATTTATGTAACAACCAGTGTGAGGCAAACACACTACATTCACACTAATACACAAAATAAACAAGTGTCAGACATTTTAACAAGTACGACCCCTAAAGATTGTTACATATTGGCGACCAGCAACGTGTGGCTGGTAAGAATAACTAGCGGCGATCATGAATAGACACGGGATGGTTACGAGACGCAAAGCGAAGGAAACACCAAACCAAGAAGGAGACCCAGATGAAGTGGAGGAATTAGAAGAAGTAGAAATGGAGGAAACGACTGGAGAATTGTCAGAAGAAAACCCACAGGAGGACCAAACGGAAAATCCAAGCCAACCTGAACCTGAACCTGAACCGGAAATAGAAGCAGAAGTCAGGGTAAATAACCAACTGATCAAACCAACAGAAGAAACGAATTTAGATAGCATGATGAAATTCATGATGGAACAATTTGGACAAATGAACAGGAACCAGGAAGAAACAAGGGAAGCTTCAAAGAAATTGAATGAAAAATTAGAGTCATTACAAGAGAGAAGAAAACAAGACAAGGAAGATTTGAATAAAAAATTAGAATCACTGCAAGAGGAAAGGAAAGAAGACAGGGAATTCTGGAATAAAAAACTGAACCAAAATAGTGAAGAATTGAAGAAGCAAATGAAGGTGATACATGAAGGTCAGGAGGCATTGGAGAAGAAGAGCGAAGAACTGAAGAAACAGATCAAGAAGGATCTGGAGATTGTAAACAAAAAGATGGAAACTAATCATGATATCCTCCAACGGAAAATCGAGGAAGAAAGTGAGAAGAACAGAGAAGAATTGAGATTCATGTTTGCAGAGTTTCGTGAAGAAGACAAACGGACAAAAACATGGATGAATAAGAGATGGGAAGAAACAAGTTATCCAGTAAATCAACGTCAAGAAACTTTAGTTAGTGATTTCAAACCAAGGAATGAAACACTAGACAGCACTCCTGAAAGTATCAAAGAAACGTTAAATGAGAACATGGAACCGGGGAATCAGAAAATAACACAGAAGGAGATGGTCAAGGAACTGGAGGAGAGGCACCAAGAACTAAAAATAGGTGTAAACAGTCGTATGAAGAAGAATCGAATTATTAAGAAGATTAAGAAAACAGAGGAATTGAGAAAGGTATATAAGAGGAAACTCATCAAAACACGAGAAGAAGTGGAGATGATGAAGAACGGACTCATCGATGTATTTAATTTGCCCATTACCTATCAAAGCTAATTAATAAAGTACAAAGATTGTAGGAGGACTCTGAGGGAAATTATAAAAGAAATTCACAACCAACCAGTGGATGAAAAAATCAACAAATCAATACTTAGATGGAAGATGCCAGAAATAGAAATGACTGACAACAAAACAGAGTATAGCAAACCAAGAAAGTCAATAAAATACTGGAGCACACCAGAAATGGAAATACCAAATAAAAAGGCTAAAATAATATTAATGAGAGAGGCACAAATAACTTCTCTGATTAATCGGCAAACTAATCAAATGATGGAGGTAGAAATAAATACCACGGAACATATGGTATTAAAGGAATTATGGTACAAGATGGAGGAGACCTATTTCACCAGTAAGAAAACAGTTCTACACACCAGAGTTATCCGAACCATAAGGGCAGAGGAACTGATGGACCATGGGTAAACTACGAATTAAATGAGAAAAAAAAATAATAATAAACCATAATTAATAAATAAATTTAATCATATCATCCAGAATAAGTGCGTCTATCAAGCACTTGAAGGAGTAGAGGTGTATAATAACAAAGAGTCGAACAAGAGAAGGAAATAATAAAGGAAAGAAAAGGAGAAGTCAACTTACCAAGAATATAAATAACAAGGACCTGTGTATAGTAATATAAATAGAACAATTATGTATATCATAATAGTCCGTATATCATCACAAGAGACAATGGTAATAATACTTACCAAATCAGTAATATCAATACAAGGAAAATCAAAGGAGTTTACAACCAAACTTCAATAAAAAAGTTTTACGAAGAAGAATAAAACCATTGTGAAATGAAACCAATTTCAAAATTCTAAAAGAGATTGTAAGAGCAGCTTACTCAAATATTTAGATGATGTATGCGGAACAATAAAAAGTTTTAATGAAAAAAAAAGAGAGAGAAAAACAAAGGAAACAGTTACACAAATTCCTTTCAATTTAAATCAGTTTAAAATATAACAAAAGATTGAAATATGAAGTATGAAGTAAAAAGTGAGATAATCAGGAATAAGTTACACACATTCCTATGTAATAAAAATGTAAGAAGCACAAACTTACAATTATAATTAAAAACAAAAAATAGCTAAATAGGAATACGCTACAAACATTCCTTCAAGGTAAGACCATTAACTTACCAAAGAATTATCAAAAATGATGTTGAATACAGAGTAAAATAAACAAAAATAAAATCAAGTTCAAATTACTGAGATAAATACTTGAAATTATACTGAATCAAAAGTATTATCAGAAAAAATAAATAAAACTTTACCTGGTACAAGGAGAGAGAGAAATTGTATATAAAACCAATATACAGATATGGCTAAAGCAGAATCATGCTAAATGTCTAAAACAATTAAGATGATCACAACGAGCATTGAAAACAAAATAATGAAAAGTGAGATATGATGAAATTAACATATGAGTAAAGATAAAATTTCTCAATATAGTATATGAGTAGATGATAGTGTATAGTTAAGGTATAGCGGAAGGAAGAATGAGTAGTAATGATAAAGTGATCTAAAGACAAACCACAAGGTGAACAATCCCAATTATATTATTATAATATTATTATTATTAAGTCACAAGTTGACAAAGATTTAAGATTGACTGTTGAAAGGTCCAGCAATCTATATGAAATGAGTAGAGAAGATGTGCCTCTAGTCTCAGAAAATTGAGTAGTAATGGGAGAAACCAGCTACTATATAAAGTTAGGGAAAAAAATTTGTGTATGAGGGAATATGCACCAATGGAAATAAATAAAAACAGATCCAAATAAAATGGAGTGAATTAAGTAAGAAGAGAAATGGAGAATGGAGAAACAAACAAGGAAGAGAAGGAAAAAAGTTATCTATAACTGATAATTTCATAAAAAACTATGCTAGTATTTTATTAAAATGATCAATTTTAGAGGAGAGGCATTATGTAACGATACAATTAAGCCAAATCTCGTACCAGTGATAAAAAAGATAATTCTTAATATAAAATTTACTTCATATGAAATAAAATGTGTAAAAAATGATTAAAATGTAAATACTTTGACAAGACGTACCACGATATTACCCAACCCAAGTGATTGAGCCGAAAACACAGACATAAAGAAGGGAACCACGTAACATACTTATTAAAATGTAAATATTTTGACATGATTGAGCCGAAAACACAGACATAAAGAAGGGAACCACGTAACATACTTATTAAAATGTAAATATTTTGACATGATTGAGCCGACAACCCAAACATACTTAAGAAAATGTGATTGACAAAACAATGATGGACATAGAACTAAAGGAGAACCAAACCAAGATGAAGAATGAAGATGAAGATTATTGAAGAAGAAGAAGAGGAAGAATGAAGAGGAGACAGATAAAACCCAAGGGGAAACTAACACACATATATAAAAGGGAGAGATTGTATGTTAAAGATAGAATACGGTCAATAAACCTTAAATAATTATATATTAATAAAACCAATGTTATTATTGGCATTAATTTAACATATGTATCCAATTTTTAAGACAATACAATTGTAAAACAATGTAGTATAGGAAAGGTACACTAACCCTGTCAGAAAGGTTAGATTCAACCCAAAACACAACTAGCCTAATATTGTTTATAGTAAAAATAATACTAAAACAAAAATAGTGAGAAATGGTAGGAGAAGGTATAGGGGTTACCCATTAAATAACACTCATTACAAAACAGTGAACCAAAGTGAAGTGCTTTAGTGAAGTGTTAATGCCCTAAAAAATAGTGAAAGTGAATGTGAAACATTCAAATTAGAATGCTAAGGAAATAGACACTCTTTAAAACATTGATAAACCACCAATGATTGGAGTGGAATTATAATTAGTTGTATACCTAGAAGTAATTAAAAATAGTATTTAAAATTAATATAAGGGAAGCATGTGACATATCAGGGAGAAAGCCCAGTACCATAACTTGTGTTAACATGGCATGATAGGATAGAAGTAAAGTTTGTTATTAAAGATTAAAATTATAAAGAATACAACACCCCATGTTGAAAGGGGAATTAACCTTCATAATATTAGAGAAAGTGACAATGTTTATCACCCTAGTTTATAAGACAAGAAAGAAATCAATGTTAGTACTAAGAATAATTTATGACTTATAAAGAATAGTTGATTCAATGTTAAAGAAGGAATATGACTGAAAGGGGACTTACAGTCCATAAACCTAACTATTATATTTTAAATGAAAAGTAATGAAAATGTATGTTGAATAATAATTAAAACACAAACAAATAAATGAAGCCCATCAGGCTGAATTCAGAATGTAATTTAAAAAGGAAATACACTAGAAAACAATCATGGCTGTTTGTAACTATGAAAACAGTTAACTGCCAAGAACATTCAAATGCAAATTGTATCAATTTCACAAAAAATCTTACTAATCTAAGAACAGTGAATGGACAATAATTGTATATCAGTTATTTCAACACAGAAATATTATTGTAATAATTTAATTCAAGAAAGATAAGTTATTTATTAAATGTCAACTAATTAGACTATAGTTAAAGTGTAACAGAATATGGCCTTATGAGGTATCATTGTAAACTTTGAAAGGAAAGAAAAATAATAGTGATGTCATTTATTATCCCAAAGGAATTATAAGGGAATAAAATCATTAGGAAAATACTTAATAAATTTGAATAAAAATTCAAATATTGCTAACAATGTAAGTAAGGAGTAATTAAACCAGCATTGAATTATTAGTTACTATGACAACGAGTCGTTTGAGGCTTATTTTTCCGTTAAATTATATAGACGCTGAAGAAACGAAGCGTGGGTACGCCACACAAGAAATTGGACAAACTAAAACTTTAATTTAAACAGTTACAACAAGTCAACTAGTGAACCAAAAAGATCCAATATGAAGAGACGTCGATCTATACAGAATTAATGATGACCAGGAGCGAAATTAAATAAACTAATTAAAGAAAAAACTCAGACCAGTTTGAAGAAGATGCTGGAAGCCTACAACCAGCCCAAATTCGAAAAATACACGCCTACCCTGATGATGACCCTTCAACGTGAGACGAACTGATAAGTACTGAATAATTTCTTACTCCCAAAAAATCCTAAATTACTTAAATTATTTTCAAATGATAAAATTTCTCACTATTTAAAAATTAGTATTTTCTTTCAAAGGTAAAGGCACAATTTACTTACATTAAAAAACATTTGACTAACTTATAGAGATAACCTTATTTGTGAACATAACTACTGTAACAGAAGTACGACACTACTGAACAAATTGTACAAACACATTATAAATCCTAAGTACGTATAAGGTATAATAGTGTACTTTCTTTTCATGTAATCAACGTTTATGTCTATTTTCATGATCAAAAGAACTCCAGGTTTTAAAAACATAGTAATTTTGTTAAAAGTAAATGAACGATAGTGTTTTGAAACCAATTTTGCCAACCTGAGAAATTTTGTGTTTCAAGCTCTCGGCCGGAGCATAATATTATAAATTTGTTTATGATTCAATTGTCATGTTTATTAATAATTAAATGTGTATTAAAAAACGCAGTACAGTACATTACTATCTTGTTATTTCATAGGATTTTTTGTAAATATATGTGTGTTAGCGAAGTTTTAAGTCATAGCCAACTAGCGCTTGTCACGAGTGGCCGAGTCGACAACCTGTGTAGCAGCGGGAATAATTCGAACGCCACAGCTGTCCATGCTAATACCACATATTACTTTAAAAATTAAATGTTTTACTTGTTTTAACAAAAACAATTTGTCGCCACCCGGGAATCGTAATCCATATGAATTGACAGGTAGGTTGTACTGGTGACATTGACAACGCTACGGACTCCAGTAGTTACGTCGATTTATGTAACAACCAGTGTGAGGCAAACACACTACATTCACACTAATACACAAAATAAACAAGTGTGAGACATTTTAACAGGTACGACCCCTGAAGATTGTTACAATAGTCATCATTATTTATTTATTGTTGTTACTTACATTATTGTTTGGAGAGAACCGAAGGATCACACCATGGACTGTTATTTTTATATAACGAAACATCTGGGATAACAGCTAAGACTAGACGTACTGTTAAATATCCCGATATTCCCTGTTCTATAAGGTTCTATAAGCCACATAGTCCAGAGTTTCCAAGCTTCCAATTCCAATACCACCAGAAACATGGAACTTAGACGAAGATGAAGTTATTACTGATGTTGAACTTTGTGCTGACTTATCAGGTGATGAAGAATGAAGAGACCCAAATTTTTTGAAAAATATATACACTGAACCTCACTTAATTAATCAGTCTGAATTAAATGACCTCGTTCGTGATCTAAATTGATCAAAGAGTCAAGCAGAAATACTGGTATCAAGATTGAAAGGATGGAATCTTTTACGGCAGAATACTAAAATAAGTGTTATCCGTGACAGGCGTCTAAATTTGAACATATCTTCTTCCAGTACGAGGACTTAGTGTACTGCAATGATGTGGATTCTTTACTGAAAGCTTTTGGGACATATGCACCATCCTGGCTTAGTTTAAAAGCAGTCCTAGTTCACACTAGAAATAAATACCCATCAATCCCTTTAGTTTATCTGTTCACATAAAAGAGTCATACAAAAACATGAAACTTGTATTGAGCAGGATTCAGTATGAGAAATATCCATAACATACTTTTAGAGATCTGAAAATGATAGCACTTTTACTTGGATTGCAACTTGGGTACACTAAATTCTGTTGCTTCTTGTGTGAATGGGACATCAAGGATAGGATGAACCATTACATAAAAAAGCAGTGGCCAAAGAGAGAGAGGCACTGCCTGTAGGAGAGAAGAATGTTGTAAGTCAAGCACTAGTAAAGCCTGAAAAAGTTTATCTTCCGCCACTATACATTAAGCTCGGTTTAATGAAAAACTGTGTTAAAGCAATGGATCGTAATGGTGCAGGATTTCAGTTTCTAAAAAACAAGTTCCCTAATATAAGTGAGGCTAAGATTAAGGAAGGTATATTTGTTGTACCACAAATAAGAAAACTAATGAATGATCCTGCATTTGAAGAAAGTTTGAATGAATTTGAGGTTGCTGCATGGAAATCATTTCAGAATGTGGTTAACAACTTCCTGGGAAACCATAAGGCGGATAACTACAGAGAACTTGTAACTGAACTTCTTCAAATCTACAGAGAACTTGGATGTAATATGTCACTCAAAATTCATTTCTTAGATTCACATTTGGATTTTTTCCCTAACAATCTTGGCGCCGTGAGTGACGAACATGGTGAACGCTTTCACCAGGAAATATCCACCATGGAGACACGGTACCAGGGAAATTGTAACCCAAAAATGCTAGCTGACTACTCCTGGAATCTAAAGAGGGATCTACCTATAGCAAATTACAGCAGAAAATCCAAAAGAAGTAGATTTTAGGTAAGTACAAAGTGCATGTAACGTATTGTTATATTACCGTCACATAATTTTCTTTTTGCAAACGAAAAATGTTAATTACTAAAAAACTATGCCCGATAGGAACAAACAGTTTTCATATTTGAAATCAGCACTAAACATACTATAAGAATTAGGTATTCACTTTTATTTAACAAACAAATAATTAAATTTTGTTGGCCATTGAAGTAAGTGGACTTTCCATATTTAAATCTACTAACCTGTATCCCTATACATCATTCTTTTTAAGAGTTAATGGTACTTACCTAAATATGGTATTCATCTGACCCCGTCTTCCATGATCAAACGATACGAGTACTTCTCAATATCCTCAACTACCGGAATATCTTCAGATCTCTTGGTCGACGCTTCGGTTCCTCAAGTGACAGCAGTTCTCTTATGATTGTATAGTGGCTGTGGTGGCACTTAAAAGTCACATACATTAGTGGACTAATGAAATTTTGGTACCCTTCATTGTCCTTTGTCGTAACGTCATACCCTCTGCGTGATGTGTTTGATTTAATAGTTGTCTACATTATGTAGGATATATTTAATACTGCGGTTTTCTGTTATTACAGTTTTCTCTCGAAAAATAGTGAACAGTTTTTTATACTTTTAAACTGTGTTCTTTAATTAATTATTTTGCAGATTATTTGCTAATCGCTTGGTGAAACAATGAAAGATTAAATGTTGTATGAATGGTTATAATTACACACTTTTGCACAAACACTTTATTTGTAATTAATTCACTCTTGATATTATCAGTTTAAAAAAGACATAGGCTGTTGGTTAAATTTGCAGATATATTCTCCAATGCGTTTTTCATTTACAGGTTTATATGTTGTGACTTTAATAAAATTTAATTTTTTTTTGCAAATGTTTCAATCACCTGTATACATTTTAACACCAAAGGGCGTTACTGGAAAGTGAAACGAATAATAATTTACTACTTCAGAAAAGTTAATAACCTAAAACAAGTAATCTGACGTCAACTGCCTAACTTTCTGAATGCAATCCGTTTAGCGTAATCAATCAGGATATATCAAAATGATATTGCGCATTAGCACAACTTGTTTAAACGGTCGTCGCTTTAGTTTGTCTCCTAATGAACTTTAGACTATACTGCCAGAGTGAATTTGAAAAAAAATAATAAAATCAATAACAATTAACTATCAGCAGTTCCTGACTGCTACACAATTTATGCGGTGCAATAAGTTGATTAATACTTTGGTCTTTAACTACAGGTATAGCCCAATAATTCTGTGATCTTATGTGTTAATAACTTGTCTGTATTGCATTTTAATAACTCCCATTTATAGTAGTTGCTGTGTAGATTTTTCGCATAGTGACCTGACCTACTAACTTTTATCTTTTATTTTAAATATATTACGATATATTCTATTAAAAGTTTTACTTTTAATTTTTTACAGCAAATTAGGTTGAAGAATAGAGAAGATAAACTGGATTAGCTGTATTTTATCTGTAACGTTAACTATGTATTATAAAATTTTAAATAATGGAATCAACAAATTTGCACCAAATTATATTTACATATTGTTTACTATTATAAAGCAGGCGGTTTTCTCCTACACGTGTGTTGCTTTCTTAAATTTTCTATATTTTTCCTCTGTCTTTTATGAAGGTTTTAACGCTTGCATCACTTTTCATCGCTTACCACGTCTCTCACTTTCCCAAACCATGCTCTTTTTGGTACGCTTCTCTATCACCTCAATTGTTGCAATACTTGTCCCATCAATTCGTAAATTTGGTTCTCAAATGCTCCCTAAAAGTAAACTGTGTCTTGACATTCTCAATTAACCATCCATTGAGCTTACATACCGTAAGTCGATTGGATTATTTTTCCTTTTAAGATTTTATTACTTTCCATTTCACATAAACTTATGTTGCAATTACGCTAAAAGTAAATTGGTTGTCTCCTAAAAGTTGTGTAAAAGTGCATTCAATTTTAGACGCGAGAGCTCGCTTCTGTGAGATGAAACGTCTAATGATTGATTACTTTATATATGCCAATTTAATATCAACAATTAATATTCGCTGAAGTTAGAAGGCCAATTCTTTAAAAATTATACATTTCTCCTATTCGACAATAAGTTAGATACGTTAGACAGAAAGTGAACAGTTATGATATAGTTTGCGTTCGTGCCTCACACAAGTGACAGACGTTCCCATTTATTAGAAATTGTACGTTTTGTATTTCCCGTTAACCTGGTTAGCCTGACACAACACTGTAAAATGTTGTGTTTTTCTTTCAAAATAGTTTTTAGTCAGCAGTTTATATGTTTTTCAGTCATAAGTGTAATTATTGAGGAAAGAGTAAATATTAAAAGATTACATATTATCCACTAACGTGGACGATCGTTATGAAAATGGGTCAGAAGCCACGGACTGAACTGAGAAACATGCTAAGCAATATTTCAAATAATGAATGGAAACCTACTGAATGGATTCGTTTGTTGGTTAGGCCGGTGGTTCGTTTGATGTGCGTGCTTGCCAGGTTAGTTTGGAGTCAAACGTGAGACTAACAGACATGACATTTGCAGACGAGCACCGGCCTAACAATTGAAAGGCCTACATGGACTTGTGTTTGGAACAGAAGTGATTCGTGTTTCGTCCTGTAGAGTTAAAGACACACCGTTAAAGACGGTGGTTTTCGTCCAAGTTCACTGAATTCCTGCAGGTGTTACAATAGTCGAAGAATAAATGTAATATCTCCTCGAGTCTCAAACGGGCATCTGGTCATTTTCGGCGGGTATCCAGCCAGTCGGTATACTGGGCTAATCCCGCTGTCGTGTATGGAAAATGCGGGTGGTAGGTAAGGTGTCTTTTATAAATAGTATATAATGTAACGGGCTAATGGCGGAGCCCTGACCCCTGAAAGACACCGGCATTAAGTTGGAAAGGGGTCGAAAGATGCTGGCGGACTGAGACTTGTGCCATGCGTCCATCCAAGAACTGTGCGAGCCATTTTATGATTTAAGAAGGGAAGTGACATCCGAGGGATTTGCATCTGAGGTTTTTGTGCCAGAAAGAGTCGAATCCTTTGCGGATGTCGAGTAAGGCTAAGATGGTTGGGTGTTTTCCGGGCGGAGTTATCTTGGATGACGCTGATCATCCTGCCCAGCTAGTAGTATATGTTGCACCCAGGGTGAAATCCACCCAGCGTAGAAGGTAGGACGTTGTATTCTTAGAGGTGGGGATGAATCCTGACAAACAGAATTTTTTCGAAGAGCCTGGAGATTGCTGATGTGGGGCGAGATGGGGCAGTAGTTCGATGGTAGTCTGGCGGATTAGAGCGAACAGGTAAACATCAAGACGTGATGTTTCCAATTTCGCGGGGCAAACCCGAGTAGGAGGCTGGAGTCGTATCACCTGGCTAAGGGATGAGCTTTGGTACTCTATTGGGGATTCCATCTGGGCCTGGGACTGTGTTGCGACATTTCAGTAATTTGAATTTTATGTCTTTAGCGCTGATTGTTTTCTCCAGCGGATGGTCACAGTCGCCAGTCAGTTTGTCAAATGGAGTAAAAAGTGCAGCGTGTGACGTTATTTCTTATAATGTGGCGGTGATGGACCTTTCCATGGAGGCGTCAAAGTCGGGCCTGTCTGAATAGCTGTTGACCGACTGGAGTGTATCCAGAAAGGCGGCGGGCATATCGCTAAAATGGAGCTCAAGAAAACAAAACTAGACATACTGTTTGAGCTATCGAAATAAATAACGTGTGTACGCAAAGCCTCTGATGTACATTTGTCTCTTTGCATTTCATCCACACGTTTCAGTAGTACTTGGTCCCTTAGATTTTTTGCGTCGCGGATAACGTCTAACTACCACTAACTACTCTCATAAAACGTCTTTACTTTCTACCGCAAATTGTATTAAAATGAGAGAGACCAGTAATTAAGTTAGCTTTGATTTATCTCCACAGCTAAAGTATATTTAAGAAAAGTGGACATTAGAAACAACAAATATAAAGTTACATCAAAATATATTTGCTTATTATTTACTATTGTAATACTGTTTGTCTTCATTGTACACTTGTGTTCCCTTCAGATTTTTCTCTATGTTTCTTTGTGTTTTACAACAAATTTTATCACTTCCATTACATTTCGCCGCATGTCTCAATGCCGTGTTTGGTATGCTTTCCTAATGTTTACCATTCACACACATTCCTACCAGTTTTCCTGGTTAGTTTTTGTAAATATTTAGAGCATTCATTCAATCCAATTTTTTAGTTTTCAAATGGTCTCATTTAGCTTTCAATTCCTCATTCTTAATTTTCTCTCAATTTTTCTTACATATCACATGTCTATTGATTCACTATTATTTTAATATTTTTTATATTTTTTAATTTTTAGGTTTTTGATTTCGCATTAAACAATGTGACAACTAATTCAAATTTAATTTTTGTTCCTTAAATTTAGTGGATTTTGGATTTTGTGGGTTCTGTTCATTATGTTATAATGAATTTGTTTAAATGTATCAATTAATTTTTCATAAGTTAAAAAAATTATTTATAATTTGTTGAACTGTATCTCTCACCGTTATTTTTGTCATACATCAATTGATCAATTGATTTAATAGACAGTGTACTGTTTACTAATTTTCTCCTTACTTATAGCACACAATTTTTCTTATAAAACAGTATACTACACTGCTAATTATTCTCATTGGAGTAAACTGCCTTGTTTTACTTCCTTCTT
This sequence comes from Magicicada septendecula, assembly GCA_034769895.1. Lineage (NCBI taxonomy): Eukaryota > Metazoa > Arthropoda > Insecta > Hemiptera > Cicadidae > Magicicada > Magicicada septendecula. Next base: position 158,311,706 of record CM068374.1, read on the forward strand.
TTATAGCTATATAACTACATAACTATATAACTTCCAGACAAACGATATAAGTATGGAAGGCTATTAAAATGTAATAATACAAACACTTGATATGGATAGGAAATGTAAAATTTACTCACCAAGTATCAAAGAAGATAAAGAAGTATAGTAATACCCCGGAGTACGCAATAAGTGGGACCGACGATGAGCGCGCAAGTCGGATTCGCGTATTCGGGGTACAACTTTGCATATAAATACATATAAATTTTAGTTAATTGGTATCAAGAGCTAACAAAAACTCCTGTTTAAAAGTATGTAATACAAATTGTAGTTTTTTATACATATTAATACAAAGTAGGTTTAAAATGAAAATGTTACATAAAATGAAGTTTTATAAGATGTCGATGGCTGCATAATATCTAACAAACTCGTCCAACAAACAAACGTCTTGTTTTTCACGTACAAATTCCTCTTCGCAAGCTAATAATTTTTTTATTCCGTGTCTTGTAGCTGTAACGTGCTCTTCATTAGAGTCTATATCCTCTAAGATTTCTAGAATGCTTTTTCAACTGAGTTGAGACCTTTTATCAAGCTCATGCGTTTCTATGAGCTCGTCAATTGTCAGCTCCTCGCTATGTGAGTCCAACAGCTTGCTGACATCATCACTATCGACTTCCAAGTCTAATTTGCCTGGCAAGTTTGGCAACTTCTTCTACTGTACGAGCGACTGTATGAGCGACTTAATCTGATTCAGGCGTTATTTCCGTTTTGCTTTTGAAAAAGTTTGGACAAATTTTCTTCCAGACACAATTCAAGATTTATTGAAAAATTTCATCTCCAATGATTCTTACGGTGTCCAAAATATTGAATTGTCGCCAAAATTCTTTAACAAACAGCTGACTCTTTGCATCATAGCTTCATTCAGATATACAAACGAACGTCTCATGTAGTAAGCCTTGAATGTTTTGATAACACCTTGGTCCATCGGCTGAAGCAAGCAGGTTGTGTTTGGCGGTACAAAAACAACTTTCACCTGGGTCGAAATCAGCTACAGAGGCTGAAAGGTGACCGATCCATTGTCGATAAGAAGTATCACTTTAAACGAAATTTGTTTAGACTGGCAATAACGTTCGACTTCGGGTATGAAGTGGTGACAAAACCAGTCCTCAAAAATGGAAGCTGTCAACCAAGCTTTACAATGTGACTTCCAGATCACTGGCAAATCAGTTTTACTTTATTTTTTTTAATGCTGTTGGATTTTTGGAGCAATAAACTAAGAGGGGTTTAACTTGCAGTCACCAGCTGCATTCCCACCAATCGTCACTGTGAATTGGTCTCTAAAATCTTAAAGTATGGAAAGGTGTTTTCTTCGCGTGCAATTGAAGTTCATTTAGTCTTCTTCTTCCAGAATAGGCCGGTCGTCCATGTTAAATATGGTTTGACTGTTATAGCCACCTTCCTGTATCATAACCTTAAGTGTGTCAGGAAAAGAAGACGCAGCCTGTTTATTGGCACTTGGTGCCTCTCCGCTCTCCGCAATACTGTGTCAATTGCAGCGAGTTTCAAATTGACTGAACCAACCGTTACTGCTACAAAATTTCCATCTTTGGCCGTCTCCTCAGTTTCTTCTTACAACTTCTCAAAAATCAGTTTAGGTTGATAACACACGGTGTTCTGATCGACTGGACAATTCTTTATTCTTACTTGATTATCACACCATAATTTCAGCAGTGTGTCCGTTTCAGCAATAATACAGTGACGCTTAAGAATTTTCAAGTATTAGGCATTTTCACAGCTGCAAGAATTTTTTCTTTATCTTTTAAAATCGTTCTTACTGTAGATTCCGGTAGCTCAAACTTCTTTGCTAATTCTCAAATTTTCATTTGGTCATCAAAATCCTTAATAATGTTAAGTTTACATTTCTTAGTTAACGTTTTCCTTTTCTTACTAGGTGCAGGAGAATCAGTTATACTTCGTTTAGATAACATAGTTTTTCTAACGTCACACACACACACACACACACACACACACACACACACACACACACAAACGTAACAAACACAACACGTAACTGTAATACGTAAGTGTAAGCGTAACAGAAAATTATCGTGAGTTTCGTGTATTGTAGAGGTCGTAATCATATATAATTTTTAGCGCAAAACACGTCCATGCGTATTCAAGTCCTGGACTGCACTGTACCAATGTAACTAGAATAATATAAGGTAGGCTACTCCTGCCTATTACGCTCCCATTGGTTGCTTCGCTCTGACGTCACCGTGTGGAAGAAATACGCGCGTGTCTTGATTTACCATGCAATCTTACCTGAGACAAAGTCCTACTTAGCATCTCTCTGCTGTTTACAAAAAATATTAACAATAATTGTAACGCCCTATTCATATAGAAAAAGGATTAAACAACAAGATTAAATGCTTTGTGGCAAAAAATAATGGTAAAATCTATTTCTACATTTAATAGAAATGTAAGCAAGTCTGTCCACACATAACATTGACAAAATGGCACAAGATGTAAAACTAAGTTGGAAAGGAGGCGATTTATATATATATATATATATATATATATATTTTAACGATACAATTAAGCCAAATCTCGTACCAGTGATAAAAAAGATAATTCTTGATATAAAATTACTTCATATGAAATAAAATGTGTAAAAAATGATTAAAATGTAAATACTTTGACAAGACGTACAACGATATTACCCAACCCAAGTGATTGAGCCGAAAACACAGGCAGAAAGAAGGGAACCACGTAACATACTTATTAAAATGTAAATATTTTGACATGATTGAGCCGACAACCCAAACATACTTAAGAAAATATGATAGACAGAACAATGATGGACACAGAACTAAAGAAGAACCAGAAGAAGAGGACAGATCCATACAAGTAAACGGAATTTAAACCAGAAGAGAAGAAGAGGAGAACCGAACCGGATTGAAGAAGAAGAAGAGGAAGAATGAAGAGGAGACAGATAAAACCCAAGGGGAAACTAACACACATATATAAAAGGGAGAGATTGTATGTTAAAGATAGAATACGGTCAATAAACCTTAAATAATTATATATTAATAAAACCAATGTTATTATTAGCATTAATTTAACATATGTATCCAATTTTTAAGACAATACAATTGTAAAACAATGTAGTATAGGAAAGGTACACTAACCCTGTCAGAAAGGTTAGATTCAACCCAAAACACAACTAGCCTAATATTGTTTATAGTAAAAATAATACTAAAACAAAAATAGTGAGAAATGGTAGGAGAAGGTATAGGGGTTACCCATTAAATAACACTCATTACAAAACAGTGAACCAAAGTGAAGTGCTTTAGTGAAGTGTTAATGCCCTAAAAAATAGTGAAAGTGAATGTGAAACATTCAAATTAGAATGCTAAGGAAATAGACACTCTTTAAAACATTGATAAACCACCAATGATTGGAGTGGAATTATAATTAGTTGTATACCTAGAAGTAATTAAAAATAGTATTTAAAATTAATATAAGGGAAGCATGTGACATATCAGGGAGAAAGCCCAGTACCATAACTTGTGTTAACATGGCATGATAGGATAGAAGTAAAGTTTGTTATTAAAGATTAAAATTATAAAGAATACAACACCCCATGTTGAAAGGGGAATTAACCTTCATAATATTAGAGAAAGTGACAATGTTTATCACCCTAGTTTATAAGACAAGAAAGAAATCAATGTTAGTACTAAGAATAATTTATGACTTATAAAGAATAGTTGATTCAATGTTAAAGAAGGAATATGACTGAAAGGGGACTTACAGTCCATAAACCTAACTATTATATTTTAAATGAAAAGTAATGAAAATGTATGTTGAATAATAATTAAAACACAAACAAATAAATGAAGCCCATCAGGCTGAATTCAGAATGTAATTTAAAAAGGAAATACACTAGAAAACAATCATGGCTGTTTGTAACTATGAAAACAGTTAACTGCCAAGAACATTCAAATGCAAATTGTATCAATTTCACAAAAAATCTTACTAATCTAAGAACAGTGAATGGACAATAATTGTATATCAGTTATTTCAACACAGAAATATTATTGTAATAATTTAATTCAAGAAAGATATGTTATTTATTAAATGTCAACTAATTAGACTATAGTTAAAGTGTAACAGAATATGGCCTTATGAGGTATCATTGTAAACTTTGAAAGGAAAGAAAAATAATAGTGATGTCATTTATTATCCCAAAGGAATTATAAGGGAATAAAATCATTAGGAAAATACTTAATAAATTTGAATAAAAATTCAAATATCTCTAACAATGTAAGTAAGGAGTAATTAAACCAGCATTGAATTATTAGTTACTATGACAACGAGTCGTTTGAGGCTTATTTTTCCGTTAAATTATATAGACGCTGAAGAAACGAAGCGTGGGTACGCCACACAAGAAATTGGACAAACTAAAACTTTAATTTAAACAGTTACAACAAGTCAACTAGTGAACCAAAATGATCTAATATGAAGAGACGTCGATCTGTACCGAATTAATGATGACCAGGAACGAAATTAAAGAAACTAATTAAAGAAAAAACCCAGACCAGTTTGAAGAAGATGCTGGAAGCCTACAACCAGCTCAAATTCGAAAAATACACGCCTACCCTGATGATGACCATTCAACGTGAGACGAACTGATAAGTACTGAATAATTTCTTACTCCCAAAAAACCCTAAATTACTTGAATTATTTTCAAATGATAAAATTTCTCACTATTTAAAAAATAGTATTTTCTTTCAAAGGTAAAGGCACAATTTACTTACATTAAAAAACATTTGACTAACTTATAGAGATAACCTTATTTGTGAACATAACTACTGTAACAGAAGTACGACACTACTGAACAAATTGTACAAACACATTATAAATCCTAAGTACGTATAAGGTATAATAGTGTACTTTCTTTTCATGTAATCAACGTTTATGTCTATTTTCATTATCAAAAGAACTCCAGGTTTTTAAAAACATAGTAATTTTATTAAAAGTAAATGAACGATAGTGTTTTGAAACCAATTTTGCCAACCTGAGATATTTTGTGTTTCAAGCTCTAAGCCGGAGCATAATATTATATATTTGTTTATGATTCAATTGTCATGTTTATTAATAATTAAATGTATATTAAAAAACGCAGTACAGTACATTACTATCTTGTTATTTCATAGGATTTTTTGTAAATATATGTGTGTTAGCGAAGTTTCAAGTCATAGCCAACTAGCGCTTGTCACGAGTGGCCGAGTCGACAACCTGTGTAGCAGCGGGAATAATTCGAACGCCACAGCTGTCCATGCTAATACCACATATTACTTTAAAAATTAAATGTTTTACTTGTTTTAACAAAAAACAATTTGGCGCCACCCGGGAATCGTAATCCATATGGATTGACAGGTAGGTTGTACTGGTGACATTGACAACGCTACGGACTCCAGTAGTGACGTCGATTTATGTAACAACCAGTGTGAGGCAAACACACTACATTCACACTAATACACAAAATAAACAAGTGTGAGACATTTTAACAGGTGCGACCCGAATAGATTGTTACAATATATATATATATATATATATATATATATATATATTGCGACAACACAAATAACTTAACTATTGGCACATAGGATATGGTAGTATGTGTGTTTTAATGCAAAAGTCTATATTGGAGGTTTTAAGATTATTTATTGCACATAAGACGTATGAAATTGTTTATACGATATATTTGACAAACATAATAATGATAGTGTTTCAGATATAGTCTTTTAAAGTGTTAATTATTGTTCATATACGAGTTGTGGTATATTACATATATGATGATTCCCACGGCGATGTTGATGGAAAAGGGGGGGGCTTTGCTGTGTCGTGGAGTCGTCAGGCGTGGCGTACGATGACAGATGGTTCACCCTGGTGACGCTTCCAGCTGGGCTGGTGTCCTGGAGTTCCAACTTTGACACTGACGCTTCGCACACAAACATCGGTTCTAGATATACTACTTCTGATATTTTATACAGTATTTATAATTCATAAGTATCTGAGGTCACAGTGGGTATTACTTAGAAACGGTATATTAGGCTTATACCAATCCGGACTCTTCAAGTGTTCACGCGTAACACTGGGTCTACCACGATCAACAGACCTCCCTATGCGGAAATCTTCCACTCACGCGTAAACTAATGATGACAATATTTTATTAATAAGTAAATTATTAATAAATTTAATAATTTATTAAATTATTATAAACGTTTATTATAACCGCACAGCCGGGAAAACGTTTATCACTCACGCACGCGCGCACATTTCAACTGACGTAGTACATGAATAAATAACACATAAAATAATACACAGTTAGACTAAGCCTAATTCCTTATCCTTTCTAAAATACAAAACTTCTACCACAAAAAACCAAACCTAACAAACTACCAATTGAAACATGAATGTTTATCGTCTGTGTATTACACAAGCCTGCACTGCTTATGAGGATCCTGTGTTTCATTGCAGGATTAACCCCTTCCCGCAAAACAAAATAATTTTTTTTTTGTATACATCCATAACAATTTCCTAACCCTGTGAATAATATAACACTAATACTTTCAAACGTAAAATCAAATAAACACCTTCTTTGCAATACTAACATTCCATAACTGTCAGCTTCACAGAACAAATAAACCAAAGACACGTGGCAACAACGAACTTTAAACCATAACAAATACACATGTTCTTGACAAGCAGGTAGCAATTGGGCAAGGTCACAATGTAAACACACTCCAAACCCTGGCGTGTTACACAACACACTGCATTCCTTATCTCTACTATATTATCGTTGATTCACAGAATTACCCTACATATAACACTTATACCGGAACTGACATATTTTAAATAAAGCTACACATTCGTACATCCTATATCCTGACATTTATTTACGTTTATTTATGGATTTTTTTGTATAATACTTTCTCAGTCTTGAAATTCACACGTTTCCTTGGAAATACAGATTTGAATTTTTCTAATATACGCTGTATTTGATTTCTCTCGCAACCCGTTATCTGAACATTGTGGGTCAGTGAGTAATGCGTTATCTTATCTTTCGAGCGTTCCAGTCTGATAATGTGCTGTCCACTATCAATTTTACATTGCAATCTTTCGTTCGGAAATTCAATGGTAGCGTGCAGTTTATTTAACTTGTCGACTCCCAAAATAATATCATATACGAGTTTTCTAATTACAAGTACAGTGATTTCTCTTTCTACTCCCTGTACGTATCTTGTTATTCGTGCCTGTTTGTCGACTATCTGCGACTCACCCGTCGCTGATTGTATAATTTTGTGATTTACCGGCAGAATCGGGATTTTTATAAAGTGGTTTTTGTGCGCCACTAGGAACCGCTCGTCCATCAGCGATGCCGAGCTGCGCCGCTGTCGAACAATACCTCACCAACACAATCATTGATTTTTGCATTGATGATAAGATTAGTGTTCCTTTTAACACCAATATTTTCATTATATTCCTTGTTATCATTACTACAAATTAAACTATCCCTAATTTCTGCAAGATATAGGCCAGACACAACAAATTTACTCTTACAACTAACATTATTCACACTCGATTGATTGAACTGCTTTTTACTGTTGGATCTGATTTTTGAAAATTTCTTTGTATTGTTACGACGGTCTACTCGATCGTCGTAGGTACAATGGAAACAAAATAAGTACAAGACACCAATTAAGTCACTAATCACAACTTTAATTTTTACCGTTAAACAGTTCGTAATTAACAACACAGTCTCCACAACAAATCAAATGACAATTGTTAACATGCAATAAAATATCCACTAATATTAAAATTCAATTGAATTACAATTATACCGTCCGAATATAAAACGCAACACTTCACTAATAATTACTTGGACGTCCACAGTAATAACTTGAACCGCTCTGGAAATATATCGCAATAATACTCTCGAACCGCACTATCCAATATCTCGCATTGAACTGAAAACTAAGGCCGCTACCCGATGTATTTATAGTCACGCTCACACACCAGAAGCTTCCAAACTGCGTCTTATCTCTCGTGAACTACGTAATTACTACGGCCTTGACACAGTCCGAGCGCCCGAGCGAAGCCCGCACAGTCGAGAAGATTCTCGCAAAATCCGTCTAGTAGCACGTACACCACACGCTTACATCGAGATCCTTCTGGCATATTCGATAAACGCGTAGATTGTTCTGTGCTGTCGTAAAACATCCCACTCCTTAAGCCTGTTCGTCCCGAACTGGCAAAGCGTCTCTAAATTTGTACTTAGCCAGGCGATGTAGGTGGACGACCTTGAACTTTCGCTGTCCTTCCTGTTGAATCCGATAAACAACATCGTTAATTCTTTTTTCACAGTATAGGGTCCTTCCCAGTTAGACTGAAGCTTAGGTGAGAGACCACGACGGCGCTTTGGATTGAACAACCAGACCTGATCTCCTTCTTGGAAACCCACACTATTGCTGCGAATGTCATACCGAGTTTTCATTTTATCACTGGCAATCTTCAGCCGTCCTCTTACGAAGCGATTCATTTCTCGCAGTTGGTTTTCTAATTGCGAGGAATAGTTCTTTGGCTCTTGGGACTGAGTCTCAGGTGATCCAAACATCAAGTCCCCAGGAAGACGAATCTCCCGCCCAAACACCAATTTTGCTGGAGTCATGCCGGTTGTTTCATGTACCTATACGCCATAAGGAATAGTGGTATACGTTGGTCCCAGTCTGTTTGATTCTCGTCAACAACTTTCGAAAGATGCTGCTCAAGTGTCCTGTTGAATCTCTCAACCATCCCGTCCGACTGAGGATGCAGAGGCGTTGTCCTGGTCTTTCGAATTCCGAGTAGACGAAATACTTCTTTAAACACTCCTGATTCGAAATTTATCCCTTGATCCGTATGGATTTCCATAGAGGCTCCATAACGGCAACAGAAGTTGTGAACTAACTGCTTTGCCACAGTGGTAACCTCCTGATTTGGAATTGCGTAGGCTTCCACCCACTTAGTAAAGTAGTCACCTACAACCATGATGTACCGGTTTCCATCGTCAGTAACTGGGAATGGTCCAGCAATGTCTATGGCAATTCTCTCGAAAGGTTGTCCAACGTTATACTGTCTCATTTTTCCCCTGCTTCTGGTTTGTGGGCCCTTGCTCGCAGCACATATTTCACACGTCCGAACCCATTCCTCTACGTCGTGGCGAAGATGAAGCCAATAGAATCGCTTCCGTATTTTGTCAAGGGTTTTGTTAACACCAAGATGGCCTCCAGATGTTCCATCATGCATCTCCTTCAAAACAGACTGCACTTTACTTCGGGGAACTATCAACTGCATGACCACGTCTCGTCCATCTGCACTTTCCCAATCCCTTTTCAGCAATCCGTTTTCTAAGGTGAGAGATTCCCATTGTGCCCAGTAGCCCTTCAGCACTTCCGAACCATGGCAGATATCTTGCCAATCCGGGCGGCGACCTTCCTCTTTTGCTGTCAAGATCGGTCCAATGTCTTCATCAGTCATCTGTTCTTGTCGACAGTCTTGTGTTGTACAGCCATCAGCTAGGAAATCTACATTGATGGCTTGAACATGTTCGCTTGAGTTTTGTTCTTCCTTTCTGTGGCAATGTCGGCAGTCTTCCGGGCATGGTCTTCGTGATAAGCCATCTGCATTACCGTGCAGGCGCCCCCGCCGATGTTGTACCTTGAAGTTGTACTCTTGCAGACGTTCGAGCCACCTTGCCAACTGTCCTTCCGGATTTTTAAATTTCAAGAGCCATGCAAGTGCAGCATGGTCGGTACGTAGTGAAAACTCTCTCCCACAGAGGTATTTATGGAAGTGCTCCAAAGCTCTGACAATTGCCAACAACTCTCTTCTTGTAACACAATAATTTCTCTCTGGTTTAGAAACCGTCTTGCTGTAATACGCTATTACTCGTTGTTCACCGTTCTGCACTTGGAGACAAAACTGCTCCTAGACCAGTATTGCTTGCGTCTGTGTCTACGATGTACTTCCCTTCGGAAGCTGGAAAAGTGAGAATTGGCTGCGAACATAATGCAATCTTCAACGTTCTAAATGCTTGTTCACACTCTCTCGACCATTGGAAGTTTTGTTTATTTTCCATTAGCTCATGTAGTGGTTTAGCAATAGTAGCGAAGCCTTACACAAAACGTCGGTAATATGAGCATAACCCCAGGAAACTCCGAACTTCATGTTTATTCTTCGGAACTGGCCAGTCTCTTACGGTGTCTACTTTATTAGGATCCATGCTAACGCCCGCTGCCGAAACCAGATGGCCCAAATACTGTACTTCCTTCTGGAATAGAGAACACTTCTTCGGGCTCAGCTTCAGTTGTGCACCGTGAATTCTAGTTAGAACTTCCTTAAGGTTTTCCAAATGATCTTCGAAAGTCTTCCCGATCACTATGACATCGTCTAAGTAAACAAGGCAAGTTTTCCACGTCAGGCCTCGGAGTATCAGGTCCATCAATCTCTCAAATGTTGCCGGTGCATTACAGAGTCCAAATGGCATGACGTTAAATTGGAATAAGCCACTTGAGGTCGAGAAAGCGGTCTTTTCCTTGTCTTCTTGATGAAGACCCACTTGCCAATATCCACTCTTCAAGGTCCAATGTGGAAAACCACTGTGCTCCGCACAACGTGTCGAGTGTATCGTCAACGCGAGGTAATGGATACCAGTCTTTCTTTGTAACGTCATTTAACCTCCGGTAGTCTACGCAGAAACGCAATCCACCATCTTTCTTCGCTACCAGCACTACAGGGGAAGACCAAGCACTTGACGAAGGTTCGATTACTCCCTCTATCAACATGTCCTGTACTAACCAAGACATCTCCTCTTGTTTAGATAATGGAGGCCTTCGAGGAGGTTGGCGTATCGGTGTTGTGTCCCCGGTATTGACGCGATGTTGCACAAGAGAGATTCTTCCCAGTGACTGTCCCCGAACTGCAAAACAATCTTTGAATTCGTGTAAAAACTGTCCGAGTTCTTTTACCTCACCACTTGAGAGGTCGTTAGAAGGTCTGTTCAATAATTCTTGCAGTTCCTCTGGTAATTTAGAAGTATCCGAAGAACTGGGTCTTCGTTGCGTTACTCCGGCTACCCAGGCCACAGGAGTCAATTTGCCTAGGAGCGTATTGCTTTGTAAAGTGATAGCTTGATCCAAAATATTCGCCACTCTAATAGGTACATTTCCGGTTTCGTCAGGTTTTACTAAACTTCTGGCAATTAGTATGCCCGATGTGCTGACCACCTGGGGTTCGAATATAGAGCACTGATTGCCCCAAGTATCTACCGCAGTTCTAACCATGATGATCTTTTCGGAGTTTGGCGGAACAGTTACGGCCACTTGGTTTATGACGTCCATCGATTTTTCTGCTGTCGTCATTGTTGATAGCATTACCTCTTCGCCTCCGATTCTCAAGACATTGTTTTTGAAGTCGACTATAAATCCGTATGCGTTCATAACGTCCACACCAAGAATTGCTTCATCCACAATGTCTGCAACAAGTACTTGATGATTAAACGCAAGTCTACCGAAGCGTAGGTGTATCTCCACTTTTCCATACACTTTTACAGGCCGTCCAGTAGCTGTTCGCAAGCTGCAAGAGCACCAGATTGGCTTGAGATCTTTCACCACGTCGGGGCGCACAATAGAAACTGTTGCGCCTGTGTCAACTGTAATCGAGGTTGGCCTTTCTTGAACAAATCCGATAACTACCAAGCTCCCGCTGGTTTTCTGAAGTGTAGAAATTGGGTATTCTCTAGGGGCTTCGTTCCTCCAGTTAGTCAGCACACGCCCCGTTGTACCGACTATTGCTCGTTTCCCTGCTGCTGAATTCTAACCCGACAATCTCGTTGTAGATGTCCAGGTTTCCCAGTACTTGACATTTTCCTTAATAAACCATAAATTGATAAAATTAAAATTTATTGTGCTACTAGTTACTAAAATTAAAGTGGTCGCTGTTTTGATATTTTATACCATAAAATAACCTTGTTTTTAATTCATTACAGTGTACCAAATTTACAAAGGTATATCAAAAGAGAAGTTTCCGCAGGATAACACAAACATTCCAAAACAAAATTTTGCGGACCATGTTGAGTGCATCATGGTATGTTAGAAACACCGATATCCACAGAGGCCTAGGTATTCCAACAATTAGCGAAGAAGTTAAAAGATTTGCGAAGAAGCAAGAATAAAGGCTTTACCTCCACGAAAATGCAGAAGTTCTTCAGGTGCTGGACAATCAACACGTGTTTCGAAGACTGAAGAGAACAAATTCATTTGAACTTGTGTAGTATTTTGTATTATAAAAGCAGAGCATTGTGCGCGGGTGAGGGTGTTAAGAACACCAGAACTACCTAAAGGATGTCATTTGACTTAATTTGGCTGATATGTATTTAGTATTAAAAGTTATTAGAGATAAGTTGATTGTTGGTCTTACAGACCAGTTTTAGTATGTTAAATTCAATAATAATAAAAATATCTGCTGATTTTAAAATTTTACAAAATTCACTACTTACAACAAATATATTTTATTCCATAAGCCCTTTTATTTGTAATCCAGCGGCACATTCTTTATGGAATAATAATGAAGATATTATTATGGATAAGAATATTTCTTTATTTCTTTATGGATAAGAAATAATGATGATATTATGTTTTTTTTTAGAACAAAGTATTTGGATTACATACCTTCTAGTTATTGTTTGGCCTGTTGAAGAATAAATGTTTGACTCAGTTGTTTATTTATGTTGTCATGTTAGATGTCGTTATTGATATATTATTACATTGTTATATTATCTTTGCCTTCATGTAAACATGGAATATTTTTAATTAAATCACAGATTGATACCTTGTCCTGATTTTTAATTTCACGTTCTATTCCGTTTCAAGTATTTTTCTGTTTTAATTAGCCACGAAATATTTATTCATTTTTAAATATTGTTTTCAAATTAATTAATCGTTTCTATTTTTATTTCTTATTTTATTTTTTCTACACATTAATGAAGTAGACAATTAATTACCGTTAGCAGCGCGTTTTAACTTCCTCATTGTGCATCAATTCCGTTGTAGGTTAGTCGCGAACAAAATTCTAGCTAAGGTTTTATAACGCACAACGATTTAAAAGAAGGTTTACTTCAAAAATTTTGGGCTGTTTAGTAAAAAACTGTCTTTATTCGTACGTAACATAAATTTTACTTTTATCTAATTATTATTATCTAACAGAATTAAATATTGTTTGAAGGACCATGCAGATACTGGACTTCTAAAAGAACGTGGTTTTTGAATTTAACATACTGTTACGTAGTAACTGGAACGTTCTACAAGTATCTCGGCCATTGAAGCAGAACCCAGCTATAATGTGTGTGTGTGTGTGTATTGATGCTACTTTAAGATGAAAGACAATTACGTGAGACTTATCATGCGTCAAAAATCGAGGCTATTTCAGACCGTACTGGTCGGCGCACTGTGTTCAAGGCCAGACAGTATGGATGGTTTCTAGTGAATTCTAGAGCGCCTGTAATACTCAGTTTGCTCGACACGTCATCGAGAAAGTGACCGACTATTCTGGCAAACCCAGTAGGGTATAAATATAAGTATCCAGCGACGGACAGTCAGTTCAAGTGGTGATTTATTGAAGTGAGGTTCTAAGAATTGTGGCGGAGTGTTATTGTGTTATAATTGCGCGGCACTCTATTAGTTGACATTACTGTTGCGTGTGGACAAATTCTATTTGAATTATTGTACGAGTATAATCTTGTTGGATAACTTCTTGAGTACAAACTGTTATTTGTGATTAATTAAAGCTGGTAATTAGTGGTTACATTGGTGCCTTGTATTTTGTTTTCCACTGTACCATACGACGATCAGTGAGGCCGTATTAACAATATGTTTAGGATAGGAAAAGTTAGATCGGGTGAATACAACAGCATAAAGCCTGAAAAAATTCATTGGCTTAAATTGGACTATGTTACTAGCAAATATTCTACAAATTTTTTAATATTTGTTCTGATTATAAGTTCTGAGTTGGGTGAAGATAAGCAGCAATGAGAACTGTTGGCTTATTGTATTCTTCTTCTTACATAGCCTTGCAGCCTTTGGTGAGCTTTAGCCTCCTCAGCAATACTCCTCCATGTTAACCTGTTTACCGCTCTTTCTAACCAGTATCTGACTTCCGCGCTAGCAAGATCTTCCGTTTCGCCATCCAACCATCTCATCCTTGGTCTGCTTCTACGTCTAGTGGTATATAGTCTTCTCTTCAGCACTCTTTAGAAATTCTTTCCTCATACATTCTTTCCAAATGTCCCAGCCAACGCAACCTCTGTGATTTGATAAACTTCACTATGTTGTTTTCCATGCATGACAGCCTGAACTTTATTGTTATTGGATATTCTCCAACTGCCTTCTTCTTTTACTGGGATATAAATTTTATGCAATATTTTGCGCTCAAATGATTATAAAGCAGTTTTGTCATTTCTGTTAAAGGCCACACCTCAGATCCATATGTAACGACTGGTCGCACCAGAAAATAATATATTTTAAGTTTTGTAAGATGTGTTGGCTTAGAATAACTACTCCAAACTATCTGATACTCCGGCCCAGGTTTACGAATCAGGTATTTTCAATATCCGCAACTTCCGATATTTTTCTCCTTCAGTATTGCTCACCACAAGCGGAGGAACGGGTAAAGTTTCTAGATCCTGTATGAGCATATAATGACAGCATATAATGTGTGGTGGTTAAGTTAAGCGATACAAAGCCTCTGTCTGTATCGTTTCATATTTTATAAATGCCTCTAGTTGTTTTAGACGTTTCTTACAGTTGTTGAAAAACAAATATCAACTTCCAGGTAACCAAATATCAAACAAATAACAGATAACCAAATTTAAGTTTATGTCATTTTTAGTTTGTGTCTATGTATGTATCATATAAATAGTATTTTATATGCTACTGAAACAAAGGAAATCTAACAATCTGTTACTATGACAACACCATATATTTGTCGTTTTCATGACAACAACGTTTAACATTACACCGAAGAAGATAGGGTGTAAGGTTTATCAAAAAGTGTGTTAAGGTAAAATATTAACTTTTTTACATTAATTATAATAACATTTATGTTCTGATAACCTTTAATGATGCTTCTATTAGTAAAGTTTAGTTTTCCATTGTATAAAGTTACTCTGTAGTTATCAGATCCAAATTATTTGTATTTAATGTAATGACATGCCAATATTGTATAATAACGTCAGTTTGAATATTTATTAACACTGGATGACAATTCTTGATTCGATTTTTTTATTAAATCGGTGGTGTATCCATTTTTTATCGCTATGTATTTGATTGTGTTAAGTTCTTCCTGATAATCTTGTTTATTTGTGGTATTGTTGTGAAACAAACTACACAGACACATCCTAAACAAAAACACCAAAACACAAAATACCAACAACACACAACCTTCATACCAACATCAAACTTACATACTACAAATCTAACACACAAAATCGCAAACACATTCAGAAAACACAACTATAAAATAGCTTACAGAACTAACAACACCATCAAAAACACATAAACGACACAAACACAGACACTGACACATACAACAAAACAGGAGTATACAAATTAAACTGCATTGATTGCAAACATTTCTACATAGGCCAGACGGGAAGATCTTTGTCTTCAAGATTTCGCAACACATAAAAGCCCTCTCTAATAACTACATACATTCCGCATTCGCCACACACATATAGACTGAAAACCACAGCTACACCAACATAGAAAGCAACCTCGAAATACTACACTACTTACCAAAAAGTAGGAAACTCAACACGGCTGAACAGTATGAAATATATAAACACCAGACACTACAACCAAACAACATATTAAATGACCAAGTACACTTTAAATCACACGTAATATTTGACATAATCATACACAAACCAAACTATACTTTGAATCCCAGCGCCAACACCCTCCCAACGACAATCCCCCCCCTCACATTCCACCAAACTGTGAGAAAATCCGTTACAACTGTTCACGACATTCTGTATTTAAACCTCGCTGAGGAAGGTGAACACCACACCGAAACCTACGAGGAAATTAAGAAACGTAAGTGTTCACAAGTGAAAGTTTAGTTTATCACTAAAATTAAATTATATACAAATAAAATTAACAATTTTTTTGGAATCACATATTTCCTCATTAAATGTGATTATAACATATGTTTCTTGAATAAGTGCAGTTCCTCAAACTTTTATTTTGTTCAAAACATCGCTTAATGTGCCTTCATCTAATCTGTAGAAACAGACAACCAGCTGGCAACCACTAATTTCAACAATACCGTTATACCCGTTCGAACAATCCACAGAGGAGTACTGGACGTTCACGACATGTAGAGTACTTGAGAAGAAAGGATCGTTATCGATCCATTAAACAGTGAGTGTGAATTATATTTGGTCTTTATTTAATTAAATTACTATCAGGCATTAAGCACAAACAAGAATTTAAATTCAAATGAAGAGATCCAGTTGGGGTAAAATTTTAATATATGTGTGTAAAAAGTATGCAAACGAATAATTAAAAAAACAACAAAATGTAGATATACAGTACGCGTGTGTGTGTGTTTGTGACCTTCAAGCGAGTGACCTTTATTATTGAAATACGAGCAATAATGGTGTTTTAGCTAATATTTAGAAAAACACATATTTCTTCATTTTATGTGATTATCACACATGTTTATTGTACTAAGTGCAGTTCGTCTAATGTTTATTCTTATCAAAACATCGTTTAATGTGCATTTGTCTAATCTGTTGAAACAGACATCCAGCTGACGAACACCTAATTTAAACAATTCATTCTATCATACCTGTTCCAACAACCCACAGAGGAGTGCTGGACGTTGAAAACATAGTGTATAATGGCGGATATAGGATCGTTATCGATCCATTAAACAGCGAGTGGGAATTATATTTGGTCTGTATTGAATTATATAATTATCAGGTAGTAAGCGTCAACAAGTATTTAAATTCAAATGAAAAGATCCAGTTGGGTAAATATGTAATTTATGTGTGTAAAATATGCAAATGAATAATTCAATTAAATACGAATTGTATATGTAGTGTGTGTGTGTGTGTGTGTGTGTGTGTGTGTGTGTGTGTGTGTGTGTGTGTGTGTGTGTGTGTGTTTGTGACCGTTAAGCTGGTGACCTTAATTATTGGAATACGAGCAAAAATGGTGTCTTAGCTAATATTTTGGGAATCACATATTTCTTCATTTTATGTGATTATCACACATGTTTCTTGTACTAAATGAAGTTCCTCTAATGTTTATTCATATCAAAATATCGTTTAATGTGCATTTGTCTAATTAGTTGAAACAGACATCAGGCTGACGAACACTAATTTAATCAATTCTATCATCCCCGTTCCATCAATCTACAGAGGAGTACTGGACGTTCAAACATAGTGTATAATGGCGGAGATAGTATCGTTATCGATCCACTAAACAGTGAGTGTGAATTATATTTGGTCTTTATTGAATTAAATTATTATCAGGCAGTAAGCGCCAACGAGTATTTAAATTCAAATGAAAAAATCCAGTTTGAGGAAATATGTAATTTATGTGTGTAAAATATGCAAATGAATAATTCAATAAAATACGAATTTTATATGTAGAGAGAGTGTGTGTGTGTGTGTGTGTGTGTGTGTGTGTGTGACCGTTAATTTGGTGACCTTTATTATTGGAATACGAGCAATAATGATGTCTTAGCTAATATTTTGGGAATCACATATGTCTTCATTTTATGTGATTATCACACATGTTTCTTCCAGTAAGTGCAGTTCCTGTAATGTTTATTCTTATCAAAACATCGTTTATTGTGCATTTGTCTAATCTGTTGAAACAGACATCCGGCTGACGAACACTAATTTAATCAATTCTATCATACCCGTTCCAACAACCCACAGATGAGTACTGGACGTTCAAAAAATAGTGTATAATGGGGCAGAAAGGATCGTTATCGATCCATTAAACAGTGAGTATGAATTATATTTGGTCTTTATTGAATTAAATTATTATCAAGCAGTAAGCGCCAACAAGTATTTAAATTCAAATGAAAAGATCCAGTTGGAGAAAATATGTAATTTATGTGTGTAAAATATGTAAATGAATAATTCAATAAAATACGAATTGTATATGTAGAGTGTATGTGTGTGTGTGCGTTTGTGACCGTTAAGTTGGTGACCTTTATTATTGGAATACCAGCAATAATAGTGTCTTAGCTAATACATTGATATACACATATTTCTTCATTGTGTGAGATTATCACACATGTTTCTTGAACTAAGTGCAGTTCGTCTAATGTTTATTCTTATCAAAACATCATTTAATGTGCATTTGTCTAATCTGTTGAAACAGACATCCGGCTGACGAACACCTAATTTAAACAATTCTATCATACCCGTTCCAACAACCCACAGATGAGTACTGGACGTTCAAAAAATAGTGTATAATGGGGGAGAAAGGATCGTTATCGATCCATTAAACAGTGAATGTGAATTATATTTGGTCTTTATTGAATTAAATTATTATCAGGCAGTAAACGCCAAAAAGTATTTAAATTCTAATGAATAGATCCAGTTGGAGGAAATATGTAATTTATGTGTGTAAAATATGCAAATGAATAATTCAATAAAATACGAATTTTATATGTAGAGTGTGTGTGTGTGTGACCGTTAAGCTTGTGACCTTTATTATTGGAATACGAGCAATAATAGTGTCTTAGCTAATACATTGATATACACATATTTCTTCATTGTGTGTGATTATCACACATGTTTCTTGAACTAAGTGCAGTTCCTGTAATGTTTATTCTTATCAAAACATCGTTTAATGTGCATTTGTCTAATCTGTTGAAACAGACATCCGGCTGACGAACACTAATTTAAACAATTCTATCATACCCGTTCCAACAACCCACAGAGGAGTACTGGACGTTCAAATCATACTGTATAATGGCGGAGATAGGATCGTTATCGATCCACTAAACAGTGAGTGTGAATTATATTTGGTCTTTATTGAATTAAATTATTATCAGGCAGTAAGCGCCAACAAGTATTTAAATTCAAATGAAGAAATCCAGTTGGGGTAAATATGTAATTTATGTGTGCTGTAACCCCTCTTTTTTTTTTTTAAGAAGGGCTACTAGATATTTATGATTATTTTCTTATTTTATGTTTTGCTAAGGGGAGGGTTAGGAAAATCGGGAAGATGATCATTGAAAGGTCAATAGCTATTACTAAGGGTAAGGACATGGCTCCCTCCGGAAATAAGAATGAATGGAGGAAACCAAGGCTCGCGTGGGCAGGGGCGCATCCCTGAAGCAGACGAACACCACTGGGACTCTTGGGACTGTGGGAAACATCTACCCGCTACCCGTTACCCGTTACCCGCTTCTTCTCACCTTTCCATGACAGACTTTAGGTACTCGTTCCTTCCGGACATCACTCTCTGAGAAATTATCTCGCGCTGAGCTGTACTGATTTGTTTCTTCTGAATCAGAATCACGGCAACTTACATCACTACTTTCACTCCGCTTTGGATTATCCTCATCATGTAAATCCTCTGCTTCTGCCTCCCCTGCTTCTCTTTCTTCCTCTGTTCCTTCTTCCTTATAGCCCTCTTCTTCCACTTCTTCCTCCTTACCGTCCTCTTCTTCCTCTTCCACTTCTTCTTCACGCTCTTCTTCCTCTTCTACCATTTCCCCTTCTTCGTCCCCATAATCCAAATCACCATCACGACACAGCACATCCTCAACATCTTCCAGTTGCTCATCTGATCCATCTTCAACAGCATCTTCACCCAGCTCCTCACCAATTTCTTTTTCATCCTCCTTTTCATCAACACGTTCATCATCATAATTTAAATTTTCTTCATCATCAGCATCATCGCCATCACATCCACTACCACCATCATAATACTGCACATCTTCATCATCCTCTAGTTGCTCATCTGGTCCATACAAAACCTCTTCCTGTTCGTCAGAACTCTCAGCATCACATACAGAAGCCGCCCGCAAATCTGCACACACTACATCATTCTCACTCGCACACTCCACAACGCTGTCAACAAATTCATCCTCAACTTCTACCTCCTCTCCTTCAACCACACTTGCAGCATGGACAACCCCGTATCCATCCGCAAACTCAGAAACTTCAGACACCCTAACACCTCTAACTATACTTCCCTGTGCAGCATCTGCAGACCGCTCTTCTGCCTCTTCTTCCGACTCCTCTCCTTCACCACTTTCCGCAACTGTAGCGTCATTGACATTTCCCACCATGGAATCCAGCTGTCCAGGTCTATGTGCAATGTCTAAATTAAATTCTACTTGCGATGGTAAAGCTACACTGCCAAGTGACTTCTCATATCCATGCATAGGCGATGATGATATTACAGGATCTGGATCCATCATGTACCGAGATGGAGATACCGGAACAAATTCTGCGGCATCTAGATTCAACTGTGACGTCCTATCTGAGTCCTCTAATTCAGTGTTAACAGACGTGTTCTTGTTGTTTTGTGTTGATCCACCGAAGTAATTTCTCTCTCCTTCTTCCTCCTCACCTTCTTCATCCACTACTCTATTAGGAACTTGTAATTCATCTGGAACGTTTAAAGTTCCTTTTCTTTCCAAATAGGAATAAGGTCTTGCTACAGGATCCCTACTGGCCGATGTTGGTTCACTAATATAACTTCTCCTTCCCCTGTTAATTTCATACTTATTTGTTTTCTCTTCTGTAACTGTTGTTACCGTCTTTTCACTTGCCACCCCCTTGTGGCTTTCATTACTTCCTGTCAGTTTTTCTTACAGTTTCTTGTGCTCTCCACCAACCCCCATGTTTGTCTTTTTTAGCTCTTCCTAATAAACTACTTGAGTCTTGGACATCTTTAGCAGCTCTTCCCCGGGACTCGTCATTCGCCTGGACCCTTCTGGCAAACCCACACAACCGGTCCAGGTCCGCAAAACAACGTGGACGATCTGCGAACACCAAACGGGATCTCTCTTGGGGAGTCAGCCCTTCTAGTATTACCTGTATTATCTCCCTCTCAGGCAATCCCAACCTTAATACCCGGGCAGTTTTGCGTATGCTCTGTACAAAGTCCGCTAACGCCTCTTCGTTGGCCTGTAGACGATAGAATAACTTAAATTTAAACTGGTCACGTCGTCGACGGGGTATGAAGAAATCCAACACCTCCCCATGAAGAGAATCGACACTGCCGCCACGACGCAGAGTGTTGGTGACCAACCCAGCCAATGAAGCCCGGCAATACGGATATATAAGGGACAAGAGGTCCCCATCGGACAGCCCCGGGAAGTCCGCCAACTGCAGGACAAGAAAACCAAAAACTTGTCCTCATCTACTCCCTCCACCACCGGACGTTTCTGGAGAACGCCGGAAATGGGGTTGGGCAATCTCTGATAACATACCCCCGCCATAATTACACAACTCACAATACACAACAATAAAACATAAATCCCAACGCAATACCTAACACAAACATAACTTACAAAACAGAAAAGCTCGAGTACTATACTTCCTTCAAGTCGACCTCCGGGTTCCCTAGCGCTGCGGAGACATGACCCACTTCTGAACTAACTCTCGTTCAAACCACACAAGAGGACCAACCAACCTTGGACACTAACATAATACATGAAATCCACAATACCTAACACCTATCACGACACATCACATTTCACAAAACACATACTTAAGAACCATCAAAAGCCAATACTGAATTTCCAAAATTTTCAAACAATGAACTCTGCCGGTACGCCCTACCATACCGACTTCCGATCGCGCCATACCGCATCCTTCTAAACGCTCTCGCAATTACTTCAATATCTATCAATAATACAGCCTACTCCCCTCGCAACGCCCCAGATCTCCGGTAATTCCAAGTCTCAAAAAAAAAACCAACTAAAATGCATGCCTCATGGCGGCACCAAATTTACAAGTTCAACACAGGCTGACAATCATACATCCACATAATATATAAAAACATTGAGCATCACACAACATAGGAATATAAAATTTCTCTAAGTTATTTTTTTTAAGTTCCAATTATCTCAGACTATTTTCGAGTTTGCAAGCCCCGTCACACCAAAGGACCCAAGGGTTCAACCTAGATGGAACCACGCTCTGCTACCATTTGTAAACCCTCCTTATTTTTTTATTTGTTTTTTTATAAGTTTTTTTTTAAGAAGGGCAGATGGCCTAGAAGAAGCATAAAATGTGCTGGGTCCAGTGAGACGGGACTTGCAAATTAAACTCTCTATTAACAAACAAATAACAACTCTTTATTAATTTTCATAATTTCCACAATTCACATAGTTTTATGTTGATATTTCTTAAATCATATTTTTTGTATTTAAATCATATTCATATGTCATAAATGCATAAATTGTTTAAATAGCACACCCCCAAAATAGTATCACCGAAATAATAAACCTTTCAACATTTTAAATACATATATATATTATCCATTCTCATAACACATAACATAACATAAAAATCACACATAATGCACAAAGATAACAAATATAAATCCCCGATATTTATTTTATAAATATAAAAGCCTTGCCTGTGTATTTTCATCGCCACACAATTTAGAAATTTCAAATGGCTGCCACCAACCCTGCTAGTGTTATTAAAGCGATACCATGTATAAGGTGAAAATGCCTATAGCCAGCATGTATAGCTTAGTCAGAAATACCACAAACATAATTTTAAAATGCTGTAACAGTTCTATATAATTTTATCAAACGTACATTTATAGATTTGAAGTGGCCCATAATAGCAAAATACAATTACAAGTTAAAGTGTTAGTACAGCTTGTATAATTCTGTAAAAATTGTAAAAATTCTTCATTTTATAAAATATAGAAATTTTAAGAAAATCGGAATTGACCATAAGAATGAATAATTACAAATTCAAATTGTCCGTGCCGCCTGTATAGTTTTGTTACATATACATTCAGAAATATAAAATAATCAGGCTTGACCCATGATAGCAAAAACACAATAACAAAGTTAACCGGTCATCACAGCCTGTATGAATTTCATAATAATTGTAGAAGCTTTAATTTTATTAAGATATAAGTTTTAAAGAAATCTGATTTGAACATAACAGCCAGAAAATACAATCATAAATTGAAGTGTCAGTCCCGCCTTTACAATTTTATAAAAATAGTAAAATTTTATTTTATAAATATATATAAAAATTTAACGAGATGCTGAATTGACCCGGCCGCAGAAGTGATCCAGCACATGCCTGACCCGACATAGGATGACACGTCAGAAGCTTGCATGAAATGGCACCAACAGGCGCCTACCCCCCTGATTTGTGAAATTTTTTAAAAGTAACTAGACCTGATAGCGGAATAAAAAAAAACCCAGCCCTTGTGTGAAAAGAGGGTGATTAAGGGCAAGAAATCCCGTGATAAAAATGAAACCAAACCAGCCGGTTCAGCACATCATAGAAACAATACCCATCTACTTAATTAAAAAAACTGTCCCCCCACAACTTTTGCACCCATTATAACGCATAAAATTAATGCACGCTGGACACATCCCGCGGGCGGGTCTACAATTATACTTGCACTAACTATATTATTAAACTCAGGTTACAACGAAACTGTCCAGCCGGCACACACCCGATTACACGGTCTAACGGTATAAAAGTCAATCGAACTGTATGTTACATGCGCAGAACATAATGTTTCCTGCCGAGGCCAGGTGAGAGTAAAAAATTTAAATATCACTTTTTTTTATCCAGGTGTCACATGGTTATGGCTTACAGTGGTGTCTCCCTCAGCAGCGGCAGAACTAAAGTTTAAGTTGTTCAGGACATGGAGAAGTTGTAGGAACACCACGCTGTGGTCAAATCTCCTGTACTTCGGGAACCCGGAAGGTCTTAGGGCATTTACTCAGCCATTAAAGAGAAGAAAACCCACAATTTAGAAAAGCTCTGCCGCTTGGGAGAGACACTGTTTTCGGTTTCGAAGCGGGCGACTGACTACTTCCGACAGGCCCGACGCAAGCCTGATCAGCCAAGTTAATTACTCATCTCCCTCAACAGGCCGCGCCAGCATGCAGAGGGGCAACACGACAACACAGATCGGCTGACACGTAACAATTTCGCGGCAGACATTAATAATTTATAAATATATATCGAATTTTTTATTTAATACAAACGCCGGCTCCGCAAAAACCGGCACAGTGTAAAATATGCAAATGAATAATGTGTTTCTGACCGTTAAGCTGGTGACATTTATTATTGGAATACGAGCAATAATGTTGTCTTAGCTAATATTTTGATATACACATACAGTATTTCTTCATTGTGTGTGATTATCACACATGTTTCTTGAACTAAGCGCAGTTCCTCTAATGTTAATTCTGATCATAATATCTTTTAATGTGCCTTTGTCTAATCTGTTAAAACAGACCTCCGGCTGGCGAACACTTATTTAAACAATTCTATCATACCTCCTATCATATTAGAATATCATATATTCTATCATTTTTATATGTAATGATATTTTTTATTAATTATAAAAGCAATAATCACAATTAGATATTAGATTGGTATATAAAACATTTATACATATATCAGTCAACATATAGCATAGTAAATATATTATAACTAAAAACAGATTAAGTGATTTTCAACTATGTAATTATTAAAGTTGTTTTTAACGTGTTTCACTCACTACTGGTATTAAAAACAATCATTAAATTAGAAAAATATAACTTCTACAATAACTGTAGAACTTTACGACCTTACAGCAGATAGTTTACATACTGGTACAAACACAAAGTTTATCGTAAATCTCACTGTCCAACAGATCCATAACGATCCTTTATCCGCCATTATACACTACGTTTTGAACATACAGTACTCCTCTGTGGGTTGTTGGAACAGGTATGATAGTATTGTTTAAATTAGTGTTCGTCAGCCGGATGTCTGTTTTAACAGATTAGACAAATGCAAATTAAACGATGTTTTGATAAGAATAAACATTAGACCAACTGCACTTAGTACAAGAAACATGTGTGATAATCACATAAAGTGAAGAAATATGTGTTTCCCTAAATATTGGCTAAGACACCAGTGTTGCTCGTTTTCCAATAATAAAGGTCACCAGCTTGACAGTCACAAACACACACACACACACACAAACACAAACACACACACATACTCTACATATAAAATTCGTTTTTATTGAATTATTCGTTTGCATACATTACACACATAAATTACATATTTACCCCACCTGCATCTTTTCATTTGAATTTAAATTCTGGTTTGCGCTTAATGCCTGATAGTAATTTAATTCAATAAAGGCCAAATATAATTCACACTCACTATTTAATGGATCGATATCGATCCTTTCTTCGCCATTATACTCTATGTCGTGAACGTCTAGTACTCCTCTGTGGGTTGTTGGAACGGGTATGATAGAATTGTTTAAATAAGTGTTCGTCAGCCGGATGTCTGTTTCAACAGATTAGACAAAGGCACATTAAAAGATATTATGATCAGAATTAACATTAGAGGAACTGGACTTAGATCAAGAAACATGTGTGATAATCACACACAATGAAGAAATACTGTATGTGTATATCAAAATATTAGCTACGACAACATTATTGCTCGATTATTCCAACAATAAAGGTCACCAGCTTAACGGTCAGAAACACACACACACACACACACACACACACACACACACACACACACACACACACACACACACACACACACACACACACACACATATACTCTACATATACAAATCGTATTTTATTGAATTATTCATTTGCATATTTTACACTGTGCCGGTTTTTGCGGAACCGGCGTTTGTATTAAATAAAAAATTCGATACATATTGTAATAAAATAAATAAAAAGATGTGTATATTGTTGATGATATACTGCTATTGTGGATTATGTGACTCCGATGTAATCAAGTCCAATGTAATATGTTTAATTGGTGTGGCTCTCGACGTCTTACTGGCCTGAAACACTTCCTTAAGCTTCCCAGCTGGTCGAGTCCCAATGGTAGCAAGACCGGTCGAGTAGCGTAAAGTTGATGAAGAAATATATATGCTCAGCTTCACCGAAAGTTTCAAAACAAAAATTATTGTTTTGAAGAAAATTAAAAAAAAAAATTACGTTTATAAAAAATAATAATAAAAAAAAAAAATTTTAATTTTATTAATTAATTAATTAGGATCAATTAATTAATATAGGGCTGTGAAGTTTTAAACAGTGTAATGCTCTTCTGAAAATTTTTATTAAAGTTTTAGTATAATTTAAATAATCTATCACCACTCATAAGACTGTCTGTAAACCAATCGATATTTGTTTACCTTTCTATTTTTTAGGTTATCTTCACTTACGGGTGGTAAAGTCCTTGTAGATTATCAATTAGAATTATATTATTGGTAATTAGTATTATTGAAGAAATAAAGAACTATTAAGTATTGAAAAGTATTAATGTTTTATTAAGTAACAGCAATATTGACTCTTATCGATTAGTATCGATTCTCAGGATATCGAAAAAAGTTACAAGTATATGTTATAAAAATTATATAGGGTTCTTTAAACAGCCAGTTATTACCAAAGTCAGAGAAATCGGGCTAATATTTAAAAAGTATAACGTTACAATCAAATTAATAGTTATTAATAAACACAGACATTGAATAATAAATTGTAAATATAATAATTGTTTTCACCAAACAGCTGTGCTGAACCAAGAAGAGGCACTGGGATTGTCAAAGAAAGATGGCTGCCGTCAAGTCGATGAAAATGTTGCTCGTTGCTGCTGCATTCCAAATAATGTATTTTGACGCAATATTTCTGTTCTCGTGTCCGCAAATCTCTTGTTATATGTTGTGTAGTGACTGGTGTAGTGATTCTGGGTTGTATTTAGTGTATCTGTATAATGATTAGTTCAAACACTTTCTCCGATTCCGTCACTAATTTGGTTTAATGTATTATACAGTTTTCTAGTGTTTTATGGTGTTTTTCGGAGTAGATTTATATTGTTCTGTGTTATGGAGTGTTACTTGATCGTTTCTGTTATAATATGATAGTTTCAGAAGTATTTTACAAGTCACTCGCGATTTCACAATAACTCACTATACACTCGCTTGTATGACGATTATAGGTTAGGTTATCCACGTTATTAAATGTATGTCATGTTAACCGTTCAACTACCAATAATTAACTAACTGTTTCCTTCAGTTTCAATTAAACTCTTAGCCCATATAATATTATCCTTAACATTGTTCAAAAATATTTTCACATCCTGTGAATACTTTATATTTTCACTATATGAATGCCTAAACTTTGGTTATTTGTCAATTTTATTCACTAGATTTGATTTAAATTAATCTTTCAGTTCATTCTGGTTATTTTCAGATTAAATAATGCCATTTTATAGTGTTTTCTGTCCAAAAAAAAATAGTAATTTCACTTTCAGTTAGGTATACTCTGAAAGGTCAAAACATTAAAATTTACTTCCTGTCATTATATAAATTCAGCCATTTTATCAGTTATATTTAATATTAATAATCCTATATTGTATTAAAAGGTTCCTATTCCCTTATTTTCTGGTAATTAATTGAATTAGTTGTATTCTGAAACATTATTCTGAAATATATGACTCCCATGTCTAAATTTCTGAGTTTAGTCTTTTTCATTTTTATTTATAATTCTGAGTATAATTTATTAAAATCTCTCTAACTGGTATGTGCAATTATATGGCATGATCTCAAGTTTATTTTGTCTAAACCCCTTTTGTTTATTTGCATTTAAATGAGCAATTTCTCTGTTTTGATGAAGTTTGGTTTCCATTCTTTTGGCCTATGATTTTTTAACAATTTTTCTTACAAAATAATTTACAAACAATATATGATGTGTGATACCCTCTCTGACTTTTACAAATAGTATTATAAATTAAACATGTTTTTAAATTACACAAAAACAATTAGTATTGGTTACAATACAAACAATAGTTAAAACAAATAAAGAATTTTTTTTTTAAATAAATGGTTGTCTTCAAGTCAGACATTTTGCAACACAATCCTTATTTCTAAACATGGAAATATGGCTTACAAAAAAGGTTTTTTACTAACTAACATCTTAATTGCCCTCTACTATTTACAAGTATTAACTATTTTTATAGTTCTGATGTTAGTTGTATCAGACCCAAACAAATGGCCTTATATCTAATACATTTTTAAACATTCTTGTACTATATACATAGAAAAACCTTATATTTATATTCTTATTTCTAACTATTATTATAAGTAGGATTCTACAGTTTTTATACAGTCTTTTATACCTTGTCTTTGGGGAATTGTACCCTGTCATTAACAAATAAATAGTATGAACCGTTCAAAAAGCACTATGAAATCTGTTTTTCTTTTTTCATGTAAAACAAAAATGTTATTTTAAACAGATTCATGTCTTATGAACAACATATTGTCACAGTACATATTTTAAGTCATTGAAAAATGCATATTTCATTGCATCCAATGTTTGTGATTGCCAAGAATGAAACACAAGGTTCATTTTTTATAATACCCAAAACTATCACTGGTTCACTTTGCACTTATTATTATGTTAATGCTAAATGGTCGTATAGTCTTATTAACATAATAAATTGGTTAGCGTTTTTTCAATGGAGATTTGTTCCATGGGTACTATATTATTGTTTCATCTTAGTTCACAGGAAACTTTTACTTTATACACTCCTCTCTCTTAAATTTGTATACATGTGGTTTTTATTTCGTTATACTTTTATTTTTAGATATTTATTTTGGGGATATAGGGATTTGGGTGTCTTTTATAAGAGCATGACATCTTCTTCAGGATGCTGCCCTCTTCTTCTTTCTTCAGTCTTCTTTTCTCCTGCCTTCTGGGACTGGTATCTTCTCCATCTTCTTCTTGTTGCCATCAGGTTTCTTGGGATCTTCTCCATCTTCTTCTTTATTACAGAAATACACAACCTGTATTGGTTGATCTTGGCTTATTTTAGGGTTTCTCTTTTATTTATTCTCCCTCGTTGTGGGTTTGGTCATATTGTGTACTGCTTTGTTATTTACTATTTTACCTTCCTGGGTTATACCTTGAAAACCTTTGGTTATGATACTGGTTTTGGATGACTCATCACTAGTAACTCCTTTTACTTGAACTTGGATTTTCTTTATAATAATGATTTCTTTCCACAGTTGCTATGAATTAATTAATTTATATTAAACTTAATGCTTTCTTCCAACTTTAAATATTATAACTTTATTATTCTAATGATCAATTGCCATTCAATATTATGCTTATATCTGTCACGCTACAATATTTATAAATTATTAATGTCTGCCGCGAAATTGTTACGTGTCAGCCGATCTGTGTTGTCGTGTTGCCCCTCTGCATACTGGCGCGGCCTGTTGAGGGAGATGAGTAATTAACTTGGCTGATCAGACTTGCGTCGGGCCTGTCGGAAGTAGTCAGTCGCCCGCTTCGAAACCGAAAACAGTGTCTCTCCCAGGCGGCAGAGCTTTTCTAAATTGTGGGTTTTCTTCTCTTTAATGGCTGAGTGAACGCCCTAAGACCTTCCGGGTTCCCGAAGTACACGGAGATTTGACCACAGCGTGGTGTTCCTACAACTTCTCCATGTCCTGAACAACTTAAACTTTAGTTCTGCCGCTGCTGAGGGAGACACCACTGTAAGCCATAACCATGTGACACCTGGATAAAAAAAAGTGATATTTAAATTTTTTACTCTCACCTGGCCTCGGCAGGAAACATTATGTTCTGCGCATGTAACATACAGTTCGATTGACTTTTATAGCGTTAGACCGTATAATCGGGTGTGTGCCGGCTGGACAGTTTCGATGTAACCTGAGTTTAATAATACAGTTAGTACAAGTATAATTGTAGACTCGCCCGCGGGATGTGTCCAGCGTGCATTAATTTTATGCGTTATAATGGGTGCAAAAGTTGTGGGGAGACAGTTTTTTTAATTAAGTAGATGGGTATTGTTTCTATGATGTGCTGAACCGGCTGGTTTGGTTTCATGTTTATCACGGGATTTCTTGCCCTTAATCACCCTCTTTTCACACAAGGGCTAGGGTTTTTTTTATTCCGCTATCAGGTCTAGTTACTTTTAAAAAATTTCACGAATCAGGGGGGTAGGCGCCTGTTGGTGCCATTTCATGCAAGCTTCTGACGTGTCATCCTATGTCGGGTCAGGCATGTGCTGAAACACTTCTGCGGCCGGGTCAATTCAGCATCTCGTTAAATTTTTATATATATTTATAAAATTAAAATTTTACTATTTTTATAAAATTGTAAAGGCGGGACTGACACTTCAATTTATGATTGTATTTTCTGGCTGTTATGTTCAAATCAGATTTCTTTAAAACTTATATCTTAATAAAATTAAAGCTTCTACAATTATTATGAAATTCATACAGGCTGTGATGACAGGTTAACTTTGTTATTGTGTTTTTGCTATCATGGGTCAAGCCTGATTATTTTATATTTCTGAATGTATATGTAACAAAACTATACAGGCGGCACGGACAATTTGAATTTGTAATTATTCATTCTTATGGTCAATTCCGATTTTCTTAAAATTTCTATATTTTATAAAATGAAGAATTTTTACAATTTTTACAGAATTATACAAGCTGTACTAACACTTTAACTTGTAATTGTATTTTGCTATTATGGGCCACTTCAAATCTATAAATGTACGTTTGATAAAATTATATAGAACTGTTACAGCATTTTAAAATTATGTTTGTGGTATTTCTGACTAAGCTATACATGCTGGCTATAGGCATTTTCACCTTATACATGGTATCGCTTTAATAACACTAGCAGGGTTGGTGGCAGCCATTTGAAATTATAAATTGTGTGGCGATGAAAATACACAGGCGGGCCGTAAGGCTTTTATATTTATAAAATAATTATCGGGGATTTATATTTGTTATCTTTGTGCATTATGTGTGATTTTTATGTTATGTTATGCGTTATGAGAATGGATAATATATATATGTATTTAAAATGTTGAAAGATTTATTATGTCGGTGATATTATTTTGGGGGTGTGCTATTTAAACAATTTATGCATTTATGACATATGAATATGATTTAAATACAAAAAATATGATTTAAGAAATATCAACATAAAACTATGTGAATTGTGGAAATCACGAAAATTAATAAAGGGTTGTTATTTGTTTGTTAATAGAGAGTTTAAATTGCAAGTCCCGTCTCACTGGACCCAGCACATGTTATGCTTCTTCTGGGCCTTAAGCTTAGTCATAAATATCTAGTAGCCCTTCTTAAAAAAAAAAGTAGGGGTTACAACACACATAAATTACATATTTACCCCAACTGGATATTTTCATTTGAATTTAAATACTTGTTGGCACTTACTGCCTGATAATAATTTAATTCAATAAAGACCAAATATAATTCACACTCACTGTTTAGTGGATCGATAACGATCCTATCTCCGCCATTATACACTATTTTTTGAACGACCAGTACTCCTCTGTAGGTTGTTGGAACGGGTATGATAGAATTGTTTAAATTAGTGTTCGTCAGCCGGATGTCTGTTTCAAGAGATTAGACAAATGCACATTAAACGATGTTTTGATAAGAATAAACATTACAGGAACTGCACTTATTGGATGAAACATGTGTGATAATCACATAAAATGAAGAAATATGTGATTCTCAAAGACTAGCTAAGACATGATTATTGTTCGTATTCCAATAATAATGGTCACCAGCTTAACGGTCACACACATACACACACACACACACACACACATATATACACACACACACACACACACACTATACATATACAATTTGTATTTTATTGAATTATTTATTTGCATATTTTACACACATAATTACATATTTTCTCCAACTGGATCTTTTCATTTGAATTTAAATACTTGTTGGCGCTTACTGCCTGATAATAATTTAATTCAATAAAGACCAAATATAATTCACACTCACTGTTTAATGGATCGATAACGATCCTTTCTCCGCCATTATACACAATTTTTTGAACGTCTAGTTCTCCTCTCTGGGTTGTTCGAACGGGTATGATAGAATTGTTTAAATAAGTGTTCGTCAGCCGGATGTCTGTTTCAACAGATTAGACAAAGGCACATTAAAAGATACTGTGATCAGAATTAACATTAGAGGAACTGCACTTATTTCAAGAAACATGTGTGATAATCTCACACAATGAAGAAATATGTGTATATCAAAATATTAGCTAAGACACTATTATTGCTCGTATTCCAATAATAAATGTCACCAGCTTAACGGTCACAAACACACACACACACACACACACACACACACACACACACATATACACACATATACTCTACATATACAATTCATAATTTATTGAATTATTCATTTGCATATTTTACACACATAAATTACATATTTACCCCTGCTGGATCTTTTCATTTGAAATTAAATACTTGTTAGCGCTTACTGCCTGATAATAATGTAATTCAATACAGATCTAATATAATTCCCATTCGCTGCTTAATGGATCGATAAGATCCTATATCCGTCATTATACACTATGTTTTGAACGTCCAGTAATCCTCTGTGGGTTGTTGGAACGGGTATGATAGATTTGTTTAAATTAGTGTTCATCAGAAGGATGTATGTTTCAACAGATTAGACAAATGCACCTTAAACGATGTTTTGATAAGAATAAACATTAGAGGAACTGCACTTAGTACAAGAAACATGTGTGATAATCACTTAAAATGAAGAAATATGTGTTTAGCAAAATATTAGCTACGACACCATTATTTTTCGTATTCCAAAAAAAAAGGTCACCAGCTTAACGGTCACAAACGCACACACACACATACACTCTACATATACAATTCGTATTTTATTGAATTATTCATTTGCATATTTTACACACATAAATTACATATTTACCCAACTGTATCTATTCATTTGAATTTAAATACTTGTTAGCGCTTACTGTCTGATAATAATGTAATTCTATACAGACCAAATATAATTCCCATTCGCTGTTTAATGGATCGATAACGATCCTATATCCGCGAATATTCACTATGTTTTGAACGTCCAGTACTCCTCTGTGGGTTGCTGGAACAGGTATGATAGAATTGTTGAAATTAGTGTTCGTCAGCCGGATGTCTGTTTCAACAGATTAGACAAATGCACATTAAACGATCTTTTGATAAGAATAAACATTAGACGAACTGCAGTTAGTACACGAAACACGTGTGATAATCACATAAAATGAAGAAATATGTGTTTTTCTAAATATTGGCTAAGACACCATTATTGCTTATATTCCAATAATAAAGGTCACTCGTTTAACGGTCACAAACACACACACACACACACACACACACACACACACACACACACACACACATGCTCTACATCCATATTTTTATTATTTAATTATTTGTTTGCATACTTTACACACATAAATTACTTTTTTACCCCACCTGCATCTTTTCATTTGTATTTAAATTCATGTTTGCGCTTAATGCCTGATAGTAATTTAACTAAACAAAGACCAAATATAATTCACGCTCACTGTTTTTAATGGATCGATATCGATCATTTCTCCGCCATTATTCACTTTGTCGTGAACGTCCAGTACTCCTCTGTGGATTGTTGAATCCGGTATAACGGCATTGTTGAAATTAGTGGTTGCCAGCCGGATGTCTGTTTCAACAGATTAGACAAAAGCACATTAAACCATGTTTTGAACAAATTAAGAGTGTGAGGAACTGCACTTATCCAAGAAACATGTGTGATAATCACATTTAATTAGGAAATATGTGATTCCAAAAAATTAGTTAAGACACCATTATTGCTTGTATTCCAATAATGAAGGTAACTCGCTTAAAGGTCACACACACACACACACACACACACACACACACACACACACACACACACACTCTCTACATATATAATTCGTTTTTTATTTAATTATTCGTTTGCATATTTTACACACATAAATTACATATTTACCCCATCTGGATCTTTTCATTTGAATTTGCATTCTTGTTTGCGCTAATGCCTGATAATACTTTAATTCAACAAAGACCAAATATAATTTACGCTCATTGTTTAATGCATCGATAACGATCCTATCTCATCCATTATACACTATGTTTTTTATCGTCCAGTACTCCGATGTGGGTTGTTAGAACGGGTATGATAGAATTGTTGAAATAAGTGTTCTTCAGCCGGATATCTGTTTCAACAGATTAGACAAAGGCATATTAAACGATGTTTTGATACATACTTTACACACATAAATTACTTTTTTACCCCACCTGCATCTTTTCATTTTTATTTAAATTCATGTTTGCGCTTAATGCCTGATAGTAATTTAACTAAACAAAGACCAAATATAATTCACGCTCACTGTTTTTAATGGATCGATATCGATCCTTTCTTCGCCATTATTCTCCATGTCGTGAACGTCCAGTACTCCTCTGTGGATTGTTCGAACGGGTATAACGGCATTGTTGAAATTAGTGGTTGCCAGCCGGATGTCTGTTTCAACAGATTAGACAAAAGCACATTAAACCATGTTTTGAACAAATTAAGAGTTTGAGGAACTGCACTTATCCAAGAAACATGTGTGATAATCACATTTAATTAGGAAATATGTGATTCCAAAAAAATTAGTTAAGACACCATTATTGCTTGTATTCCAATAATGAAGGTCACTCGCTTAAAGGTCACACACACACACACACACACACACACACACACACACACACACACACTCTCTCTACATATATAATTCGTTTTTTATTTAATTATTCGTTTGCATATTTTACACACATAAATTACATATTTACCCCATCTGGATCTTTTCATTTGAATTTGCATTCTTGTTTGCGCTAATGCCTGATAATACTTTAATTCAACAAAGACCAAATATAATTTACGCTCATTGTTTAATGCATCGATAACGATCCTATCTCATCCATTATACACTATGTTTTTTATCGTCCAGTACTCCGATGTGGGTTGTTAGAACGGGTATGATAGAATTGTTGAAATAAGTGTTCTTCAGCCGGATATCTGTTTCAACAGATTAGACAAAGGCATATTAAACGATGTTTTGATACATACTTTACACACATAAATTACTTTTTTACCCCACCTGCATCTTTTCATTTTTATTTAAATTCATGTTTGCGCTTAATGCCTGATAGTAATTTAACTAAACAAAGACCAAATATAATTCACGCTCACTGTTTTTAATGGATCGATATCGATCCTTTCTTCGCCATTATTCTCCATGTCGTGAACGTCCAGTACTCCTCTGTGGATTGTTCGAACGGGTATAACGGGATTGTTGAAATTAGTGGTTGCCAGCTGGTTGTCTGTTTCTACAGATTATACAAAGGCACATTAAACTATGTTTTGAACAAAATAAAAGTTTGAGGAACTGCACTTAGTCAAGAAACATGTGTGATAATCACATTTAATGAGGAAATATGTGATTCCAAAAAAATTAGCTAAGACACCATTATTGCTTTTATAGCAATAATGAAGGTCACACACACCCACACACACTTTATATCTACATTTTTTTTTTATTTAATTATTCGTTTTCATAATTTTTACACACATAAATTACATATTTACCCCTCCAGGATCTTTTCGTTTTTTAATTTTAATTCTTCTTTGCGCTTAATGCCTGATAGTAATTTAATTAAATAAAGACCAAATATAATTCACATTCACTGTTTAATAGATCATTAACGATTTTAGTTTGTCTATTATACACGAATTGTTCAACGTGTTGTACTCTTCTGTGGCCTGTTTCATGGGTTATGATAGAATTATGAAAATTAATGTTTGCCACCCGGATGTCTGTTTAAATAGATTAGCAAAGGCGCTATAAACAATTTTTTGATTGGAATAAAGTTTAAAGATCTGCATTTATGTCAAGAAAAACGTGTGATAATCACATTCATTGAAGAAATATGTGGTTCCATGAAAAGTAGCTAAGAGACTATTTATGTGTGCAAAGCAAGCTTATGTGAAATGAAGATAGTAATCATTTAAATGCTGAGTAGAGGATGCAAATAATTATATGCTGTAAAATCTCCTGTTATATTGTATCGTACAGAACAAACTTACATACGTAGACACTCAGACGCGCGTTCCCGCGTGCTGTCGCATCTATATTTTTTTTATTAATTAGTTCCTTACCATACTTTTTACACAGGTAAAGGACATTTTTATCCAACCTAACTCTTTCATTTGAATTTACATTCGTGTTCATACCTGTTAGCTGATACCAATTTAATTTTATAAAAGCCGTATAAAATTCGCACTACCGTCTAATTGTTCGTTTTCCATGCGATTGTCTCCATAACATTGAAAATGCTCTATGCTAGTTCTACAGCCATAACAGTTATTACATCCTCCTGAGGTTGGATGCGTCGCATATAGGTGTCTCTTTCAACATGTTAGACAAAGGCACATTAAACATTACACATATTCGTACTGTAACAGTTGACATGAAGAATTATGAGAAATTGTATTATTAACATAACCAATATTCGATCTTAGTTAAAGAATTCTTGTATGTGAACAAAAATCAGTTCCATCAAATTTTCACTACGCATTTAGAGATAACTCATTACGTTCCCACAATACTCAGTTATACTTCAGTTTCAAAACGTAAATGTGCTTGATATTCATGATCTAAATTCCTAAATATCTAACTAGAGAAATCAAGTAGAGTAATCTGGTATGCAAACTTGTTGAATCTGAGAGTGTGTTAAGTAACACGTAGGTTTTATCACAAAGGTTTTTTGGTTTGCCTTGGATCCGTCTAGTCACAGCACCCTCTGTTATTTAAAATCTGCATTTTAGCTGTATGAAACTCATTTGAATTTAAGGAACACTAGTCCAAAAAGTTTTTGTTAAATCTTTTGTTTCCAATTAAAAAAATCTTGAAATTGGTTTTTACGTAGAAAGAAATATCACAGCACCAATATTCGTATGGTTAATTTTATTTGTGTACAATTTAATTTTAGTGATAAACTGAACTTTCACTTGTGAACACTTACGTTACTTAATGTCCTCGTACGTTTCGGTGTGGTGTACACCTTCCTCAGCGAGGTTTAAATACAGAATGTCGTGAACAGTTGTAACGGATTTTTTCACAGGTTGGTGGAATGTGTGGGGGGTTGTTGTTGGGAGGGGGTTGGCGCTGGGATTCAAAGTATAGTTTGGTTTGTGTATGATTATGTCAAATATTACGTGTGATTTAAAGTGTAGTTGGTCATTTAATATGTTTTTTGGTTGTAGTGTGTGGTGTTTATATATTTCATATTGTTCAGCCGTGTTGAGTTTCCTACTTTTTGGTAAGTAGTGTAGTAATTCGAGGTTGCTTTCTATGTTGGTGTAGCTGGTGTTTTCAGTCTGTATGTGTGTGGCGAATGCGGAGTGTATGTAGTTATTAGAGAGGGTTTTTATGTATTCGGAAAATCTTGAAGAAAAAACTTCCCGTCTGGCCAATGTAGAAATGTTTGCAATCACTGCAGTTTAATTTGTATACTCCTGTTTTGTTGTATGTGTCAGTGTCTGTGTTTGTGTCGTTTATGTGTTTATTGATGGTGTTGTTAGTTCTGTAAGCTATTTTATAGTTATGTTTTCTGAATGTGTTTGCGATTTTGTGTGCGTTTGAGTTGTAGTATGTAAGTGTGATGTATTTATTAGGTTATATGTTGTTGGTATTTTGTGTTTTGGTGTTTTTGTTTAGGATGTGTCTGTGTAGTATGTTTCACAACAATAACACAAAGTAAACAAGATTATCAGGAAGAACTTAACACAATCAAATACATAGCGATATAAAATGGAAACACCCCCGAGTTAATAAACAAACTACACAGACACATCCTAAATTATTTCAAACAAATAAGACAATGCATTATTTCATACTATGCATATGCATTATGATAGGCACATTATTTATGCACATATAAAGTCAAGCTACCTGTCTAATAATTGTATATTTTCAATGTTACCGTTTAATTTTAACAAATAATAAATAAATAAATTTTTTAATGTGCTAAATAATTGACTCAGTAACTGAAAATAAATATTTTGAGGTTTAGTGCAACTAATGTTGTGCGACTAACATCAAAGTCTTGAAATTGACTTGTGTTAATGAATAATATAATTATCATTATTATGAAATTATTTACTCTTGCACAGGTGCGGTACAAGGTTTGAAGACATTGCCTTTAAATATGTCTTGTAGATAACAATAAATATTTACAGTGTTTTAGAGTAACTTAACACAACCTAAAACGTTTAAAGGCAAACAAAGCGAACTACATTAACGTTTTTTCTGTATGTAAGACACTTCCAAACACCTTTCCAATAAAATATTTAATAAACTGCATTCAACTATGTCTAAGTGAACAACATATCATGTTCTAATTATAGTAGTTATAGTACGACTGATGGTTAAGCTTTTTGTAAATAGACGTCTTAAAGTTGAAAGCAGAAAGGTCAGAAGGGTGTGAACTGCGGTTAATCGAAACAAACAAATTACAAAATGCTCCCAAATATTCTGCTATAAATTGAGTGTGTTGGCTCCAAGAGGATTCACTACCTCCCTAGAATGCGGAAAGTGTAACGATTATTATTTAAGCTAAAGCTACAAGGTCCGTGTACCTTAGATAGATATCTATGTAGTGCAACAACGTAAGCCGAAATTGTATAACGAAACGCTTACAGTAGGTGTGATCCATATTATGATAAAAATTGATGATGGCAATCGTTTTCTAAATTTTCTAAACTGCAGTATAGAAAATATAAAAAAGAAATGTGAAATATTCTCATAAAAATGTATCCTATGTCAATCAATGTACAATATATAATACACAAAAATAAATGCTGGTTTTATTTGAAACATAAGTGCCTGAATAAAGTGTTAAAATTTAAAAAATGTTAAAATATGTAGGCCTAATAGTTATAAAAATATAAAATCATATTGACATCTTAAAAATATGAAGAAATGCTTAATATTTTTTATTACAATTTATATCGAAACTCGAAACCTATATATTGACATAAATAGGTGTTGTCATTTTAATAAAATCTTTATATTCCACTGAAAACAAGAAGTAGCAGTAATATATGTCCTGAAGTTTCGTTAAATTTATTACAAGTGGGTGTGTGATCAGTAGTCGTATATAAGGAAGAAATATGCATCATTTAATTAATCATAACTGTATTTAAAGAATACGTGTTTGTTGTTATACGTGTAGATAACAACAAACATAATCAATACGGAATCAAGAATTGTCATCCAGTGTTAATAAATATTCAAATTGACGTTATTATATAATATTGGCATATCATTACATTAAATACAAATAATTTGGATCTGATAAATTCAGAGTAACTTTATACAATGGAAAATTAAACTTTACTACTAGAAGCATCATTAAAGGTTATCAGAACATAAATGTTATTATAATTAATGTAAAAAAGTTAATATTTTATCTTAACACACTTTTGATAAACCTTACGCCCTATCCTCTTCGGTGTAATGTTAAACGTTGTTGTCACGAAAACGACATATATATGGTGTTGTCATAGTAACAGATTGTTAGATTTCATTTATTTCAGTAGCATATAAAATACTATTTATATGATACATACATTGACACAAACTAAAAATGATATAAATTTAAATTGGGTTATCTGTTAATTGTTTGATATTTGGTTACCTGACAGTTAATATTTGTTTTTCAACAACTGTAAGAAACGTTAGCCAGCGATCCCGGTTAGTGCATAAAACCCGGGCCGGCAGAAAATTTTACGCACATTTCATCGCCACGCCATCGGACGCACTTCATCTCCTCTCTTCTCTCGGACGACATCGAGGCGGAGTCAGCCGGAAGGAACAGCCGAAGAATAGAACCGCCGCCGTTCTTGCGTCTTCGCACTCCCGTTCCGCGCCAGCGATGGACGTCGCTGGACCGGCAGCCGACTCTACAACCGATGCCGAAAGAAGAGGACTGCAGTACGCCACGATCAGCGGGCGCAGCCGCCGAACATCTCAGCGCGGCACGACCAACATCAGCTTTCTCGCCACCAGGTTCTTTTTCGATCCACCAAAAACACTAGAGTGTACGATTGGCGCCATTTGTCATGCGGCAAGCCTTTTGTCCGGTGACAAGTTGCGCCCAACATGGGGCGACGATCATCTTGCGGATGCAAGATGCAGCCACGCCAGCGAGCTACCAGCCGGCACACCAATCAACATGGCGCCCAACAGACACCTCCACAACATCTGGAGAAGAGCAGTAGGCTGGCTACCGGAGAACATTCAAGACCCGATGGAGTTGTGACGGTAGCGGTATGCGACCATCTGCTCTCCGGTACCAGCGGTGGACTCAGCGAGCCAATCCAACAACGTGCTCGGAGCGAGCCAACCAGCGATCCCGGTTAGTGCATAAAACCCGGGCCGGCAGAAAATTTTACGCACACTTCATCGCCACGCCATCGGACGCACTTCATCTCCTCTCTTCTCTCGGACGACATCGAGGCGGAGTCAGCCGGAAGGAACAGCCGAAGAATAGAACCGCCGCCGTTCTTGCGTCTTCGCACTCCCGTTCCGCGCCAGCGATGGACGTCGCTGGACCGGCAGCCGACTCTACAACCGATGCCGAAAGAAGAGGAGGACTGCAGTACGCCACGATCAGCGGGCGCAGCCGCCGAACATCTCAGCGCGGCACGACCAACATCAGCTTTCTCGCCACCAGGTCCTTTTTAGAGCCACCAAAAACACTAGAGTGTACGATTGGCGCCATTTGTCATGCGGAAAGCCTTTTGTCCGGTGACAACAGGATCTAGAAACTTCACCCGTTCCTCCGTGTGTGTTGAGCAATACTGAAGGAGAAAAATATGGGAAGTTGTGGATATTGAAAATACCTGATTCGTAAACCTGGGCCGGAGTATCAGATAATTTGGAGTAGTTATTAGTAGTATATAAATGTTCTTTCTGGGACAGGTCAGAGGTCTAGGACAAGGTCAGAGGTCATGTCAAGAGGTCACCTTATCAGTGATAACCCCGCCTTATCAGCGATGACCCCAATTAAAATCCAATTAACCTTTTGATAACCCCGCCTTATCGCTGATAACCCCAATTGACCTCGAATTAATCAGCAGATAACCCCGTTGACCTTTCGTAATCAACAGATAACCCCGTTGACCTTTTCTAATCAATGTAAACACGACCTCGAGGTCACTAGACCGTAACACACTGACCTAATAAAAAACGTAAATATAAACAAACTGTCTAGTGATAACGTCGTAAACATGACCTCGACAACACGCTGACCTAGTAAAAATGTAAACATACACGTCAGCGTTGCACAAAAGTAAACAAACAAACGTTTTTACGCACACTGACCTAGTGCAAATGTAAACGTAAACATAAACATTCAGAGTTCGTTGACACGTCGTAAACTGTTTTCCTTTCACAGTGTTGATACGTAAACAAACGTTCTAGTGATAACGTCGTAAACATGACCTCGACAACACGCTGACCTAGTAAAAATGTAAACATACACGTCAGCGTTGCACAAAAGTAAACAAACAAACGTTTTTACGCACACTGACCTAGTGCAAATGTAAACGTAAACATAAACATTCAGAGTTCGTTGACACGTCGTAAACTGTTTTCCTTTCACAGTGTTGATACGTAAACAAACGTTCTAGTGATAACGTCGTAAACATGACCTCGACAACACACTGACCTTGTAAAAATGTAAACATATACGTCAGCGTTGCACAAACGTAAACATAAACATTCAGAGTTCGTTGACACGTCGTAAACTGTTTTCCTTTCACAGTGTTGATACATAAACGTTACACATTTTAAAAATGTAAACAATAATATTCAGAGTTCGTTGACATGTAAACTGTTTTTTTTCTTTCACAGTGTAGATAGCATCGTCTTTAGTGACACCTAGTATTCAGAGTTCGTTGACACGTCGTCGTAAACTGTTTTTCCTTTCACAGTGTTGATACATAAACGTTACACATTTTAAAAATATAAACAATAATATTCAGAGTTCGTTGACATGTTGACGTGTTTTTTTTCCTTTCACAGTGTAGATAGCGTCGTCTTTAGTGACACCTAGTGATGAAATCGTGTGTTGTATAGCAGTCGAAAATGAATTGTTGTACGTGGTACAACGTTCCTCCATACGATATGTCAACGTGAACATGAACTTTGATAGTTCAGTAAAAATGAAGAATTTAACATTGCAAGATATCTTATCTCATCCTATGTTTGAAAGATTCATTATGAATAAAACTAAAGCAGAGATTGAATTTATGCGAGATACATTGTTGGTACTTCAAAAGTGTCGTAAGGTGTTGGAATTTTATAATTCAGGCGGACTGAAAGAGATTACACCGGAACATAGAGAACAAAGCGGTGAGACGTTTACACATTTTCTTGAATGCCCATGGGCACATGAATTTACTGTGGATGGACCGGATACTTGTGTTTGTTGTTATGTGTCTATACATTGTGGTGATATCATCAAGTTTCTCGATGATCGATTTAAATGACTTACGAGAACGAATGAAAACATGATCTATAGTATATGAGCATTTTTTTTTGTATATAAAAAATCATAGTATATGTATGTTTTTGTATATATGATTTTAGTAATTAATAAATCAAAAATGAAAATATTTTTAAAAACCTTTATTTCACATTAAAAAACCTTTATTTTACATATATTACTTTTTTTTTGGTAGCAGTTGGAAATCAGTCCCCCAAATCTATAACAAACAAAAATAATAATTTGTTAACTAAACGTACCAAGAATCCCTTGAAAAAAAGAGTCATATTTTTTTTTTAAATTAAACAAAAGAGAAATTAAATTTTTTAAGAACTAAAAATTGAGCCCTATTAACTAAGATAAAAAAAGTAATAGAGAAACGTATAGAATACGTTATATATTTTAATAATTACATATTAAAAAAATGATATAGGAAAGACTTATAAGACAAAATTTTTGGAATAGAGAAATGTAAAAATGACATATGAAGAACTCACTTATTTTACAGGTAACGAATAATTACTGTATATGTTCTTGTGTAGAACATATTATAATAAGTTATTTTACAAGTAACTAAATTACATATTTTGTGAAACCAATATAATCACCTATATATAGGAAAGACTTATAAAATTTGTATATTGAGTAAGAAAAACATATTTTTTTAAACGGTAAAAATTATAAAAAAAAATAAAAATACCTTAATGATGATGATCGCAGCTTACATTAGCAAGCTGTGTTGCCACAAACTGACATTGTGGCATTACCTTTGCATGTAACGCTACAGGACAACCCTCCGCTGACCACTCCATAAATC
Source organism: Magicicada septendecula (assembly GCA_034769895.1). Taxonomy (NCBI): domain Eukaryota; kingdom Metazoa; phylum Arthropoda; class Insecta; order Hemiptera; family Cicadidae; genus Magicicada; species Magicicada septendecula. Next base: position 158,355,337 of record CM068374.1, read on the forward strand.
TTACTCGGCATGTCAGACACCGAAAGGTGTCTCCATCACCCTGATAGACAAATCCAGCGCCTGCCAGTTTGCGAGGATTTTGACTGCTGTTTGGGTATATTTTATGAAAATATTATTTTGACCCAACTCTCTCAGCGTTAAAATACGTCCGCAAACGTTTAAAAAATTCTGAGTGATTATAATTCATTGTAGTAGCTGGTATGTTTCTGGATGCTGAACCACAATTTTTAATCGGTTTATATACACAGAAAATGCATTATCATCAGTACGTGTTGTAAGTAGGAGATCAAAAGATCAATTTATTATCAGTTTCATTGCAATTAATACAATCACGTTTTCAGTATGCGTTTTAATGAGCATTTTTTGTGTAAGAAATTATTTGAATCTTGTTGATATCATTTTTTTGCTCAGGTATTAAAATACATACACACATAAAATATGTCATAAATTATTTTATTCGGATAAACAAAACAGTTTACATAATTTTATCAAACAGTTTACATAATGATAGCAAAAGATTGATATAGGTAAACTCATACATTACTGACTATATAATTGTATTAAAAATATATACATAAAATGTCATATAGGTAAATTCATACATTACTGATAAAATATGTCATAGATCATTTTATTCGGATAATTATTAATAATAAACTAGCGAAAGATGTTGAAAATTAACGGAGACCATTGTTTATTATTGTAAGGAGTAATGACCATACGGCAATGTATTTATACCGTTTTCACATATTACTCTATTATCATATGTGTTACTCAATGCAAATTTATTAATAGTTACAGTTTTAACGATGTGACTTTTCGATCTAAATATTGTCATCATTCTATGTTTTTGTTCATCTGATAATGAATTAAAAAGACATTTTTTAAAATCACTAAATTCAATGTTTTTTTAATTACGCATTTTTTTATACCTTTTGCTTTTTTTGTGATTTTGTTTTCGTTCGTTGTAAAAGTATATAATTTTGAACGTAAACCAATGAATTCTTTAATTGGAATACTTTTACATTCGTCTTTAAATTTACCCAAACCTTTTTTATTTGTTAATGAGTAGCACATATGATCTGATGAAAATTCACTAGTATCAAAATACGTTTTTAAATCAGGATCCAACATATCTCTGTAAAAATCATTTGTAATTATTTCGTAAAACAAGCTATCTGTATCTGTATATAAAAGGGAAATATTGTTTCCATATTTCTTTTTCATTACGTTATAGTGAAAATCATACATTAGAGTCTTACTTAATTCTAAAACAGGGAAACCTACATAAATGGGTTTGTTTAGATAAACGGATGTTTTATTTGATAACACTGCACAAAGTGATTCATCGTAAATAATTCTGTCTTTGAAAGTTGGTTTTGATATGAGTTTCAATAATTTTTTTTCATTACATACTAGATCTAAATTTATTTGTTTCCGAACATTTTCCATACACTTTCCGAAGACGGAATTATTTAGTAATTTAAAAAAGTCTTTTTCAAACTCATTTTTTGCATCTTGTCGTTTTATAGTATTTAGATTTATGTACGGCTTTAACCATGGTTTTTGTAAAAATTGTAATATTCTATGAATTTTCGTTACTTTTAAACCATGATTAATAGCTTGTTTTAAATTAATATAATGACAAATATATCTCTCTTTATTTTCTAATGTAGCAACTAATTTTGTTTGTTTTGTATTGTTTACGCTTTTATTAACAGGCATGAATGGTAGATCTCTGTCCTCATCATGTAAATTTTGTGTATACTGTATATCAACTTCTAATACATATCCTATTTCTGATTCGTCAGGTACGTTTAAGATATTTATTTTATCAGTTTCTTTAACCCACTTAAAATTTGAATACGCTATACATTTACACATTGCCCACCCATACAAATTATTTGCATCTAAATATGTTAGAAATGTTTTAGGCTTATCTGGGTTATATGTTGATATATATGTATTGTTAGCAATTGAATGCTTCTTGATATTAACAGATAAACCCCCTCGTACCCCGCTCTAAAAAAAAATGTATTTATCGATATCAATGAGTAATTCAAGTTTAATTTTAGTAAGATACAGCATAGCGTCAAAGGCAAACCCTGGCAACGTGAAATAATGTGCGGAATCTAAGTTGTATGACGATACACAAAGAGATCTAAAATTTTCAAAGCAATCACATAAAAGTAGTACATCGATTTTTAAATATAAATCGCTGTATTCTCCTAAATTTTTGATTTTGAAGTGGTTCCAAACGTTAAGAGCGTGAATGTAATCTTCATCGCTTACGGTTTCGTCATTTAATTTACTATAAAAGTATGCTTTTGATGGAAGCTGACACTCTACTAATTTATCCCACGAATCTGTATATTCGTATGGATATACACCTTTTCGTGTAACTAATTGCATGTCATTATCGGAAAAAAATTTACTTGTATAAAAAAATTTATTTTTTGGTAAATTGTTACTTAATTCAGAAAGTGATCTATCTAAAAAGCGATAGGTATCAACAAATCTAATAGTTATGCCATTTATAGTTTTTTTGGAAAAAGAAATATATTTTTCTGTCGAATTTGGTATAACATAAATATTTTCGTTATCGCAACTCAACTGTCGAATAATAAAATGTGAGTCATAATTAGAACTTGCATGAATAAAAATAGGAATGAACTTTTGATTCTGACGTTTTAGATTGCAATCGTTACATAATGCTGCACGATATAAACCAGTAAGATGGCAATGATCTCTGACGGGTTTGTAGAGTAATGTAAAATTTCGCATACACATTTCACAATGTGTTGCTGCTTTGAATTTAATCTTGTCTTATTTTGTCATTTGTATTGGTTCGACTTCTTTTAATAATGAACCAAGTCGATTGGTAATATCTATAAGATAGGATATAAAGTTTTGTGCAGCGTTTATACCTCTATATATGTAAGGTTGTGATGGTAATTGATTTTTAATAAAATTGGGTACTGAATCATCGATTACAAAGTAAACACAAAAACTCATAGGTTCATGAAGTTCATTAGCTACTGTAAAAGAATATTTTGGATGTGGGTAGCACGTTTTAATCGGTCTCAAAATACATTCAAAATCTGCATACGCGACTATTGGTACCCTAAATTGATAATGAAAATTTCGAAATTGTAAATTGTCAGAAGGCATTGTTACACGAACAGGTGTATATTTTCCACAGTACCTTTTATGATCTTTTAATTTTTTAGATTTTGCAGTAAAATAGGTAAGACAGCTTTTACAGACTTCAATATTGTCATGATTCTTTGTTAATTGAGATTTTATTAATCTATTAAAATTACTGATGTAACAATAATGATAGTTGTCATCTTTGTTTAATAATAAAAGATGAAAATGATTACATTGCTCATTTTCGCACACTTTTAGTGGATAAATTATTTTACCTTTTTCTACACCATAAACATTTATAGAAATGTTATTATTCTTTTCAAAAACTTTTATATCTCTTAATGGTGTAGGAAAATTAATATTATTAAAATTAAATTTATTTTCGATATGCTTATATCGAAAATTAATTCGCTCTGGATGTGAGTCTTTTATATAACGACAAAGAATCGCCCATTTAAAACATAAACAATCGTTATTTTTGGGATTAATTATACATTTTTTTGTGGACGATGATGATGATGATGATGATGATGAATTTAACAAAATATTTACGTCAATTAAACGAAAATCTAAAAAAAATGACAAAACTGATGAACTGTTTGAGCAGTTTGTATCTTTTAAATCTAATGGTTCAAATAAGACGTTAACGACACCCGGCGAAAAGGGGTCATATTTGATAAAAATAGATATTTCTGATACCAATGATTTAAGAGGCGTAGATAAGAAAGACAGATGGCTTAAAGCGGCTTACAGAAGCCAATTTTTATTGCAATGTAAAGATACGACATATACACAACTACATAAAATTAAATTAATGAAATCTCGAGAGTTGGCAAGAATTAAAAATTTAAAGAAACAGCTTTTCAAAAATTGAATCTTTTGTATGTAAAATATGTTGTAGTATGTAGTACAACAATTTTGTATTGTACATAAAATTATATTAATGAAATCTCGAGAGTTGGCAAGAATTAAAAATGTAAAGAAACAGCTTTTCAAAAATTGAATCTTTTGTATGTAAAATATGTTGAGCTTTTCAAAAATTGAATCTTTTGTATGTAAAATATGTTGTAGTATGTAGTACAACATGCAAGTTCCTCTTCATCATAATGTTTTCTAAGTATTAACAAAAAAAGCTGGTATAAAAAAATCACATTGTATGTATGTTTATGAATGGTAATTATACATGTTTTTTGTAATATACAAAAATCATTGAATCTTTTGTATGTAAAATATGTTGTAGTATGTAGTACAACAATTTTGTATTGTAAAAAATGTAGTATGTAGTACAACAATTTTGTATTGTAAAAAAAATTTGCATGTTCCTCTTCATAAAAAAAATCACATTGTATGTATATATGTTTATGAATGGTAATTATATTATATGTATACATGTATGCTTTGTATTTAGTAAGTAATAAATCAAAAATGAAAATGTTTTTTAAATTTTTTATTTTGTTAAAAACCTTTATTTTACATATCTTAATTCACATATAATTACAATAAAAGTTAAGCTATCATACAGTCCCAACAATTTATTCTTTTAGTTTCTTCATCATGTTCATCACACAAACAGTTCCAATATTGAATTATCCATTTAGTAATATAAAACACGTTACTTAATGCACAGTTTGTTGAAGAGTGATCATATGGACAACGTATACTATTTACAGACTGCTTCTTCAAAACGCTTAGAGATGGACACTTGAGTGATTCAATATCCACTATTTTTACATGACAGTTCAATTCTTTTTGTAAAGTTATTTTTTTTTCACGTCCTTTTACATAAATACACTTTCCGTATATATATGAATTTAATATTACTGGAAGTTCGCTATATTCTGTTAATCCACAATTCCAACTAAGTCCAAGATAATTATTGTTAATCCAGTCATTAACTTTTTTTTTCTTTTCTGTTAAATGTCTATAATCGAATGGAGGTAAGAATAAGTATTGATTACAAATACCAGCGAATTTAGCGTTTACTATAGGTTCCACACACAATTCTTTAATAATATAATTGTTTCCATCATCGCGAAACTTTGAAAGTCGATAACGTATTCCATTGCGTGCCACAGCAGAACTGATATAAGTTTTGCGTAAGTAGGAGATCAAAATATCAACTACGTAAATCATACAGTCCCCACACTTTCAATTTCTTTAATTTGTAATACACTGTTCCAGTATTCGATAATCCACTTAGTTAAATGATGTACATTATTTAAAGCACAATAATACGAATTATGTTTGAAAGGACAGTGAATAGAATATGGAGACTGCTGTTTTAACACTTTTAAGGATGGACAATCGAGTGTTTCCATATCTACTATTTTCACATAACAATTAAATTCTTTTTCTAATGCTACTTTTTTTTCTGATCCTTTAACATAAATACATTTACCGTTCATATATTTATTTAATATAAACTCTAGATCGTTATAATCTTGAAGACCGCACTTCCAGTTAAGTCCAAGATTGGTTTTAATCCATTTATTAACGTTTTTTTCCTTCTCTGACAAATATTTGTAGTTAAATGGTGGTAAAAACAAATACTGATCACTAGCACCAGAAAATTTGTTATCTTGTATACACTGAATACAAAGTTCTTTAAAAATGAAATTGTTTCCATCATCGCGAAAACCTTGAAAATCGATAACGTATTCCATTGCATGCAGCAGCAGAACTGATACACTTTTTATCAACGTAATTATATTTTAAATACTTTTCTTACAGTACCAGATAAAGGCGTATATTGCATAATTGTATCGTAAAAAATGAGACAGTAGATAGTAGTTTTTTCCGGTATGTCTGTTGACGTCTCAATATCCAGACGAATGTCTATTGAACCAGTTTTTAATGATTCATTTTGTTTTGAACAATCAATTACACAAAAAGGTGTATACGTTAGAAAGTTTGAACGATTTATCATTGGCGAATTTTCACTGTTGTAATAATACGAGGACTGAAATATTGAATAATACTCATGTAGAATCGACGTTTCACCATTAAAATTATCATACGGATAGTATTCTGAATTTAAATATAACTTTACGTTATAGAATGAGGCAAGATCAAAATGTGCTGGGTTTTTATGTACATTATTTTTTCTGTCAGTCTGAAAACCTACAATAACGTAACGAGGTTTATCTGATTGTGATGACGTTTTAACAGTCCAAGTAAGTTTGTTTGCTTTTGGCACAGACGGATACTCGTAAAGTTGCCATTTTCGAAACGGCATTAATAAAGGTCGATCAATTTGTACTATCTTCAGAAAATCTACCTTTACTACGTCGTTAACATAAACATACGGAATTCTCCATGATATATATTTTATTTTAAATTTGTATGTGTTTACTGTTTCAAGTAAAATTACTGCATTATTATCAGTGGACGCTCTAATTAAAACTAATTCTTGCTTTACATTTAACAAAATCTTTTTAAAATCTTCAGCAAATCCGAACAACCTTTTTAGTGGGATACAGAAGCTAATATCTTTCGATGATGGTGCCATATGACTTATTAAATCTGAGGCCCATCCACTATTTTCTAAAGTGTTAATTTCGTATGGTTTAATCGTTAACATATTCTTAATTGTTGATGTTATTCCAACATTTTTAACTCTATCGATTTCTGATCCACTTATTTCGTATCTAATTTCATCAAACAAAAATGCTAAAGCATTTGAACATAATTTCAAAGTTGGATCATATATACCATTATTATTAGTGTATTCTATTTTTATATGAAGGTAACTTTCACACGGTAATGTGTACACATCTTGTTGATTAATTGGAATTCTAATTTCGTCATTAGTATTGAATGTAGTAGAGGTGTACGGTAGATGAGTGTGATAAGCTAATCCTACTATCGATTCATCTTGATACACAACATCTTCTATAATATTTAGAATGCTAGCCTTTACGTTTTGAATATTAAGGTTCATTTTTTGTTTAAATAATCCTTTATTACTGTTAATCCCAATGACTGTAGAAATTTCAGGTTTTGTGGTGTTAACCGGTCGATATTCATATCTTTACTACTTGTAATTAGCTTATTTGCAGTTGTTTTATTGATTCCGTAATAAAAAATAAGACCCATTATTATTGTTTTCTCAAATACAAACGTAACGTAATTATTTCGTTTCGAAAATTAATCAGTCTTCCTTGTTGATCTTCTAGTCTTACTACAATAATATGTATCCTAGATGTGTTTACTGGTATATATCACGTTGGTAGGTTTTTCAACAATTTTAAAACCTGGCGGAACACTAGGATAGAATTCGTGTATTATGTGATCTGGAATTCCGTTGTTATACGAGCCGCTAATTAAATTACAAATTAATCGGATGCTCTCTACTCGAACAATACTTACCGGTAAGGTTGAACTGTACCATTTATTTGGATTTATTGTACATGTTTCAAATCCTAATATGGTTGCTAACGAATCGGGTTTACTAAAATCGATTTGAACGTTAGAATAAATTTCACTTTTTAATGTATTATTATTCGCCTATATAATTATTTTTACATTTTCATCATGTTGAATTAAGTAATCGTTAATAAACGTTGCGATATCTGAAATTTCATAAGAGCCAGTTGGCAATACTATTTTCTTATCAGTACCATAATATAATACATTGTTAATTCCTTCCTCTATATTAGGTATTGAATGATATGTCATAAAGTCAATTAATCCTAGTTCCCATTTTTCATCACTTAACTCGATTGGTGGAAAAATATCACATGTTAATACGGATCCTTTACCGCTTAGACAAAACATTATTACTGAGAAACTGTAAACACAAATGACCGCAGTTGACTGCATTCATATTTTGTCTTCGTGTATAATTATAAACGGTTTCGATAGATCGTTGATTTGATGAATAAAAGTAATTAATTAGTTCGATAGGTGGTCTTAAATTACCAAAACTATCAAAATAATTAACTTTATTTTTACGTTTAAAATAACATACCCAGTGAGTACCATGACCATAACTATTATCTAAATTAACTATTCCTGTTTCATTTTGCCAAATTCCAGCGTGTAACGGTAATGTGTCACGCATAAACACTCCGCTGAAATTAGGAATCTTTAATTGTTTAACATACAGTAGTAAATCTTGAATTGAAAGCGGACGTATAGGAATACTCTTTATTATTTTCGCCGTCTTTGTTTCGTTTTTCTTTTCTTTTTTTTTTAGACCTCCTCCTGTTTTTTTATACGGTCTCAAATATAAACCTTTTCCACTTTTACCAGCAAAACGTTTCAAATAATTATAAACTCTGTTAGACATAGTTTTTTTTTTTTATTCCCCCACCAAATTTACTTTTAGCTTTCATTATGTTAGTTACTGACCACGCTGCAGCTCTCTCCCCGAACGATGCGTCACTTGATTTAACACGTTCCCAAGCTCTTTCAGCTAATTCCTTATCAGCCTTACCGCGATTTGTAGAATCTGAATACTTTGAATATGCAATATCGTGTTGTTTACAAGCAGCGTCAAGCTTATTAATTCCTGGATCACCTCTTTGTTATCGTTTCGCTAAATTTGTACCGGGTCCACAATACTGATAACCGGGTAAATGAAGTTCGACAGGTAATAAATCAATTGATTTGTTTATAACTTTTCAAAGAATATTACTCATCAGACCACCGCCTTCTATCTTGTTTGGATACAGATGCATTTATGACGTTTCATATAAACTTTGTATTATATATACAATGCGAAATTCGTTTATAGTTTTAACAGGATTATCTTTAGTGCACTCCTTATATAATTTATATAATATTCTAACTAAGGTGCTGTCAACTTTATAATCTTCTAGATCTAATTTAAATGCATTCATAACCCTTGTTAAAGTCTTTTGATTTATAACGTCTGTATCATCTTTAGGATCAGCAACATTAGTCAATCTGCTTTCATTAAAATCTATACTATTTTCCTCTTCACTTCGTAAATAATATATTTTATCATCTATATATCGTTTACATTCATCTTTTGTATTATTTATACCTGTTAATAAAGTCTGTTTATTTATAGCTTCAAGCAAATTAATAGGATCTGCTATATTAATTAACCTTTTTTGCTTGAAATCACAACAATTAGTTTGTGTATTTTCATCAGGTAATTTATTATCAACATAAAGTTTATTGACAGCATCAAATTTATAAATAGGTGGTGCGATATGAGCCACACGATTATTCTTGAATGAATACACTGGATTATTATCCACCTTAATTGGTATTCTATCAGCTAAATATGATTTAGTAGCATTTTCTAAATAATTTTTATTTACAACGTCACAAGGTTCGTTAGGATCGGCTAAATTAATAACTTTTTTCATCTTAACATCGTAACAATCGTCTGTATTTGTTAAAGTAATCGAATTTGTTCTCATATATTTTACATTTACGGCATCATCATCCAATTCAGGATCACCCACATTACATAATCCTTTATTACTTATATTAAAATTTCCGTCGTCAGTTAATTTAAATCCTTCTCCAGGCGGTCCACGCTGAACGTTGGAACTAACCGCTAAGTCACCACTATAGTGTCCGAATTTATCGATACTCATTTTGAAAATATCGCTTCAAACGTTGCTGCATCTTCTTTTATTATACCGGCCTCCTGTAGCTCTTCAATAATTGATAATATTTCATTTTCATGACCCGAATGACCTGCACTTTGTGAAGCAATCAATAATTTTAATCTATCGCATAATTTATTTACATTATTCCAGTACACAAACACTGGTTTATTGTTACTGAAATTTAACAAACCGCGACCTTCTGTATCACTACGCAATCGGCTACTTCCAACTTTTGATGCGGATGATTGTGAAAGCTTATTAACAATAGGCTTAATTATATTTTTATATTTGTAACTAGTACTGCTTTTAACTCTGTTTGTCTTTAAACTTAAATATGCCGCGGTTTCACTTATTATACGCGAGTAGTCGTCTAAATCTTCTTGTGAATATACATAAGCGTTTGGGTTTTTCAGAAAAATGAGATCGTACAAACCAGGTGTACCTTTGTATATAACATTATTAATTGTAATAATATCACTTTCATCAGTCTTTAAAGGGTATTTACCTAACATTAAAATATTATTATCTCCAAAATATGGACCAAAAACATGATCAATATCATCATTACTGTCATCAAAAAATTTACGCATACAGTGTCTTATTAACGGAACTTTAAACCATATATCAATAAAAGGTTCAATTGATTGTCGTCCTTTTGATGTTGACATCAATTCTTCAACCATGGGTAAGGTTTCATACGTTATTTCTTCTTCACGCGGCAATGGTAACGGTGTTTCTACTGATCGTTTGTTCGATATTGGAATGTTTTCGGCCTCTTCTGAAAACCTTTTGTTTTGTAAACGCGACTGAATATCGTCCTTTTCAACATCTAATTGTTGCTCTTCTTTCTTAATCAATGACGAATTTGTTTTCTCTTGTACTAACTTTTGTAACGGAGTGATAATAGGTTTCAACGATTTTTCTGCAAACTGTTCTTCATCAATAACATTTTGTGTTAGAGTCTGATGTTTCTTTCGAATATTTTTTCTTATTTTTTTAATTTCATTGACAAGCTTCTCTTGCTTGTCAAGGGAACGTGACTTCTTCGATGACATATTGATAAGTAATAAAAACATTTTCAATTCAAATTAGTAATATAGATATCAAAATCAAAACGATAACGACCGCCACAATTCATATCACTTTCTTTATCTATAACAAAACCCTTTTTTGCGTCTTGTCCATGCTTTAGAACAAAGTTCTTTAAACATTTCAAATGACATATCAGTATTAACATGATCTCTGTATATATGTTTTAAATTTAGTTCGTCTTGTTGAAAAATAATTATTAAATTCGCGTTATCACGAATCAAGTGTTTTGGGATTCGAACATACGTTTGACATATATAAATAACATTATTATTTTTATGTCTACATATTGTAAAATGATTTCTTATATTATCTTGTTGTTCACATGCTACATCATCAAATATAATAACTGAATTTTGTTCAGTATAATCAGGATGAATGACTTGATCATTTTCTGAAAATTTATAGTATTTTATTGTTGGTATACCTGATAAAACTGTTTCTAAAAATTTGTACTTTGACTGATACAACGATTTTGAAAAAACATAAACGTTCTCAAAACATAAACCATTAGGACTGAACAAAAGATTAAGCATTAGGTTTGTTTTCCAGTATTACTTGGCCCAATGATAAGAGCCCTGACATTATTTGGTAACAACTCGCTATGGACTCTTTCTTTTTTCTCCATAGATTTATCAAAATTACAAATACGTATTTTCTTTGTTTGCTGCACTATTTTCATTATTAAAAAAATTGTTCAAATGATTTGGTTTTTATCAATCCAACTGTTATGCGACTTATCGTATCCTAACCACTGAACAAGTAGTTTATTACCTTTACGTTTTAATATTTTTTCAATTAAAAATATATTGTCGTATTGTGTTTTAATAATTTCTTTTTCGTAAAATCCACCATCTAATACGGTTCCTGTATCACCTTTTAAAATATATGTTCTAGGTACTGTTTGTTTAATATTATGAATTGTAAATATTTCATTTGTTTGTTTGTAAAAATTTGTTTGTATTTACTAATTCTCACTCTATCCCCAACTTTATATTTCGCAGGTTTCTTATTAACAAATATTCGTTTTTTATTTATTTGTATCAATACCCTTTTCTCATTATTTATATTAACATCTTAAGTTTCATACTTATAGTTCTGTGTACAGTATTATTATATTTTTTCAATAACTGAGGAAGTACTTCGATCCATGTATACTTTCCACTGGTAGTAAACCACTTCCACATATGGTTTTTTAAAGTACGATTAAAACGTTCAATGATAGAGGCTTTTTTATCTGAATAAGTCGAATAATGATTTATATTATAACGATTAAATAATTGCTGAATCGGTAAATTGTAAAATTCTTTTCCTTTATCAGTTTGCAAATGATTCATTTTGTTTACATGTAATATAGGCATTAGAGCTTTTACAATTTCGTGTGAGACTTTTGATTTTAACGGAACTGCAAATGCAAATTTACTAAAACAATTTATCACTGTTAGTATATATTTATAACCTTTATTTAACTTTGAAAGAGAAATCATTTCTACAAGGTCAGCTTGATACAAATCGTGAATACCTTTCAGTTCGACATTGCGTGTAGGAAAATTTCTTCTCGCTTGCTTATGCAATTCACTACTTATCTCCTGTCTGATGCTCATTATTCAAAGTACAATAACAATTAAAATTGTTTACATCTATAACCTTAGTTATCAGAGGTTACTTTGTATCAAAGTACAACAACTAATTAACAACTGTTTACATCTACGACCTTAGTTTATCAGAGGTTAATTTGTAAATACGTCAATATAAATTGCTGATAACTTTTTATTATCAAAGGTTACTTTGTTAAGAATAAACATCATTAATTAACTAAAGGTTATCCTAAGGTTAAACAAATAACTAACAAAAACACATCAACTCTTTTTTTATAAATTTTATTTTCACTTTAATATATTAACAAAATTAGCAACACACTTTTTTGATCTGATATAGTCTTCATATTTATAAGATATATAACGCACAGTTTTACATGTCGGATACAAAAGTTTGTGCATAAATTGAATATGCGTAATAGTATTAAAACATTTCGTTTTAAAACCACATTTAGAACAAACAATATTATCCGAATCATCAACAAATCTTTGATTTTTAAAAAAGTCTTCAATACACTTTCCACTTTTGTCACTCAATGAAGCCATCTTTTATGACTCTGTTTAATTTAACAAGTAAACAATTTGGAGATGCCTTAGCGTGTTCAAACCATGGATCGTCTGTGTCTTGCCAATCGTGAAGTATAACTTTACAGTCTATACACATTACATCATCGTCCACACCAGTATACAAAAAACCTGCCGATACTAAATTATCAACTCGTGGTAAACGTTTAGGCCAACAGCAAAATGTTAACTTCATGAGTTCTTCAGTTTCTGATATACATTTTTTCGCATTCATTATATCATCAATATGTAACAATATACTGTAGAGTGCATAATTATTATATTTATCATATATATAACATACCATTTTACATTCTGAATTAAATAGTTTGTGCATAAATTGAATATGCGAAATAGATAAAGATCCTCTCGTTTTAAATCCACACTCACGACACACAATACTGTCTAAATCATCATTAAAAATAAATCCTGCTTCTTCAAAAAAATCTTGCAATAACTTACAGGGGTTCAATTTTTCGCACAACTTCGCCATTTTTGACATTGCGTCCAACTTGTTGAGCCTCTACTAACTAACTACTTCCAACGGAGAGTTTTGTATTCTTCTTCAAAATCAATATCGATTATTAATTGATTTCGATATTTTTCTAACCTTTGTAATATATCATCATACAAGCAAATCGTTGGAAATTGTATCTTGATAATTTGTTCATTTTCTATTATAGTAACATTTGCTTCAGAAAATTCATTATTTACAAAATAACATATTTCATTAAACGTTGAATCAGTAGATTCTATGCAATATATATACCAATTGAAAGCATGAATATTTCCTTTCTCCATGTTAACAGCTTCACGTATTCTTCACAACTGTACGTTCAAATCATTATGTTCTTAGAAATTGAACTTTTATTCTTCTTCATCAACATTACTATCGACTATTGTTTGATATCGATTGACCTTTCTTTTGTATTATCAATTGTAATATTAATTCTTTCAATTTATATAGTACATCATGATTTACACATTTCAATCCAAATATCGATAGATTATTTTTTCTGTTCTAACTAACTCACCCGTAAATTCATTAAAGACATACACAGTATTGTTTTTAAAAAAGTATAAATTACCATCAGAAAATCTAAATGAAGAATCGATTTTAGGCGGAATTCCAGGAAATGTTTCAGATATATAACCCCATGATTTAGTAGTGAACGTACACTCATTGACTTCTCTATAATAATTATCATCATGAAATATATAAGTTTTACCTGTATAACTGTTGAATACCGCATGTAAATTATCCGGTTGTATGTTAAATAAAGACTGGATATGTTTCGGATAACCATGACTTAATTTAAGACTCGTTAAATCAAACATGAATACCAAAGAATCTATAAACATAACTATCTCACCAGATGGTCGTTGATATACAGCTAAAATTTTTGTGAAGTTTTTTGGAAGAAACGTTAACCAATGTTTTATTATTAGCGGTTTGGTATATATCATCTCTGCCGGATTTAATATCCACAACCATTTTTCATATAATATATATAATCGTTTATCAGCAATTAAAAATAAATTAATATTTATAAAATTACAAAGATCGATTTTATTTGTATCTATAGGATGCTCATCTTCTATCTTTGGTACTGAAGAAGATGGTGACATCGGTATGAAAGATGATATAAAAGTGCTTCCTGCCTTACCATATAAATTTTGAATGGCTAAAACATCATCATCACCTAACTCGATTTTACCGTTATAATAAGCATACATTACAGAATCTGATACATCTGAATGTGATAAACCTAAAACATGACCGATTTCATGTATTAAAGTTGCATACAAACTTGTGTGGCCAAGAGGAACAACGTTATCAATCGAATATGACCACTTTTCATCTTCATCAATATGAATTTTCGCCTTGAATTATTATAATCAGGAAAATATGCATGTGCTAATGTTCCACCTTTGCCGTCAAACGTTCTCGTACATTGCCACGATTCTTTTTGCATCATATGTTTCAATCGTTTATTAGAAATTAAAATATCTGTATTTACTCTATCATGTTTAAAACGTATACCAGACTTTTCCTCCCATACTGCAAAAGCTTGTTTAGTCAATTCTAACACCTCTTGATTCGCTAAATAATAATGCCATGTTACTTCAGGTTTGTTCCATTTAAAACTGGATACTCGATAATCAAAAATAATATCACTATTACCGCACCTAGGTTTTAACATTAAATTTATAGTTTCATTATTTAGCTTACCATCAGTAGGTAATTTATAGTATTCTTGAAATATAAGTAACGCATTAGTAATATCTGTTTCATTTACAGTTTGCAACGAAGATTCATCATCTGTTTGAAGATAACCATATTCATATAAATATTGCTTAGCTCTATCCACTTCAATCTGTGTTGTATTATCGGCTAAAGAATTTATTAGTAATATTTGAACAATTACTATATATAATAAATTTTTAACTACCGACATGTTATTAACAAAGATGTTACTTTCAGAATTCACGTTGGAACACTAATAAATCAACTGCTAACGTGTATTATATATAAATCAATATATTTTTTTTATTCAAAAAAAAATGAATTAGCTAGGGATTGAACAATTGATACTTACCTTACATATAATCTATTATTAAAATAACATAGTTGCACGTTACCGACTAAGCTAATTCATATCTTATCTGTATACCATGACAATCGTTACATTTAAATGTAATATATTAGATGAAGACGACGCTATCTGCACTGTAAAAGGAAAAAAACAGTTTACGTGTCAACGAACTCGGAATGTTTCAGTTTACGTTTTTAAATGTACAAAGCCGACGTGTATGTTTATGTTTACATTTTTTACTAGGTCAGTGTGTTGTCGAGGTCATGTTTACGACGTATCACAAGAACGTTTGTTTATGTTTACGTTCTTCACGGTCGTGTCAACGAACTCGGAATGTTTATGTTTACATTTTTACTAAGTCAGCGTGTTGTCGAGGTCATGTTTACGACGTTGTCACTAGACAGTTTGTTTATGTTTACGTTTTTTACTAGGTCAGTGTGTTACGGTCTAGTGACCTCGAGGTCGTGTTTACATTGATTAGAAAAGGTCAACGGGGTTATCTGTTGATTACGAAAGGTCAACGGGGTTATCTGCTGATTACTTCGAGGTCAATTGGGGTTATCAGCGATAAGGCGGGGTTATCAAAAGGTTAATTGGATTTTAATTGGGGTCATCACTGATAAGGCGGGGTTATCACTGATAAGGTGACCTCTTGACATGACCTCTGACCTTGTCCTAGACCTCTGACCTGTCCCAGAAAGAACATTTATATACTACTGTTATTCTAAGCCAACATATCTTATAAAACTTAAAATATATTATTTTCTGGTGCGACCAGTCGTTACATATGGATCTGAGGTGTGGCCTTTAACAGAAATTACAAAACTGTTTTATAATCGTTTGAGCCCAAAATATTGCATAAAATTTATACCCCAGTAAAAGAAGAGGGCAGTTGGAGAATACGCAACAACAATATAGTTCAAGCTCTCATGCATGGAAAAAACATAGTGAAGTTTATCAACTCACAGAAGTTGCGTTGGCTGGGATATTTGGAAAGAATGTGTGAGGAAAGAATTTATAAAAGAATGCTGAAGAGAAGACTATATACCACTAGACGTAGAGGCAGACCAAGGTTGAGATTGTTGGATGCCGAAACGGAAGATCTTGCTAGCGCGGAAATCAGATACTGGAGAGAAATGGCGGTAAACGGGTTAACATGGAGGAGTATTGCTGAGAAGGCTAAAGCTTACCAAAGGCTGCAAGGCTATGTAAGAAGAAGAACATACTAAACTAACAGTTCTCATAAGTACTGGTTATCTTCACCCAACTTAGAACTTATAATCAGAACAAATATTAAAAATTGTAAAATATTTGCCAGTGACATAATCCAATTTAATACACTGAATTTTGTCAGGTTTTATGCTGCTGTATGCCCCCGATCTACCTCTTCCTCTCTTAAACGCATTGTTAAGGCGGCCTCACTGATCGTCGTATGGTACAGTGGAAAACAAAATATAAGGCACCAATATAACCACTAATTACCAGCTTTAATTAATCACAAATTACAGTTTGTACTCAACAAGTTATCCAACAAGATTATACTCGTACAATAATTCAAATAAAATTTGTCCACACGCAATAATAATATCAACTAATAGAGTACCGCACAATTATAACACAATAACACTCCGCCACAATACTTAGAACCTCACTTCAATAAATCACCACTTGAACTGACTGTCCGTCGCTGGATACTTATCTTTATACCCTACTGGGATTGCCAGAATAGTCGGTCACTTTCTCGATGACGTATCGAGCAAACTGAGTATTACAGGCGCTCTAGAATTCACAAGAATTCAATAGCCTGGATTGTTGACGCATGATAAGTGTCACGTAATTGTCTTTCATCTTAAAGTAGCATCAATATGCACACACACACACACATACACATTATAGCTGGGTTCTGCTTCGATAGCCGAGACACTTGTAGAACGTTCCAGTTATTACGTAACAGTATGTTAAATTCAAAAACCACGTTCCTTCAGAAGTCCAGTATCTGCACAGTCCTTCAAACAATATTTAATTCTGTTAGACAATAATAATTAGATAAATGTAAAAGTTATGTTACGTACGGATAATCACAGTTTTTTACTAACCAGCCCAAAATTTTTTAAGTAAACCTTCTTTTAAATCGTTGTGCGTTATAAAACTTTAGCTGCAATTTTGTCCTCGACTAACCTACAACGGAATTGATGCACAATGAGGAAGTTAAAACGCGCTGCTAACGGTAATTAATTGTCTACTTCATTAATGTGTAAAAATAATAAATAAGAAATAAAAATGGAAACGATTAATTAATTTGAAAACAATATTTAAAAATGAGTAAATATTTCGTGGCTAATTAAAACAGAAAAATACTTGAAACGGAATAGAACGGAAATTAAAAATCAGGATGGACAAGGTATCAATCTGTGATTTAATTAAAAATATTCCATGTTTACATGAAGGCAAAGATAATATAACAATGTAATAATATATCAATAACGACATATAATATGACAACATAAATAAACAACTGAGTTAAACATTTATTCTTCAACAGGCCAACCAATAACTAGATGGTATATAATCCAAATACTTTGTTATAAAAGAAACATAATATCTTCGTTATTTCTGATCCGATTTCCATAAAGAAGGTACCGTTGGATTACAAATAAAAAGGCTTATGGAATAAAATATATTTGTTGTAAGTAGTGAATTTTGTGAAATTTTAAATTCAGCAGATATTTTTTTTTATTATTGAATTTAACATGTTAAAACTGGCCTGTAAGACCAACAATCAACTTATATCTAATACCTTTTAATACTAAATACATATCAGCCAAACTAAGTGAAATGACATCCTTTAGTTAGTTCTTGTGTTTTTAACTAAACACCCTCACCCGCGCACAATGCTCTGGTTTTTATAAAACAATACATTACACAAGTTCAAACGAATTTGTTCTCCTCAGTCTTCGAAACGCGTGTTGATTATCCAGCAGCTGAAGAACTTCTGCATTTTCGTGGAGGTAAAGCCTTTATTCTTGCTTCTTCGCAAAACTTTTAACTTCTTCTGTAATTGTTGGAATACATAGATCTCTGTTGATATCGGCGTTTCTAACATACAATGATGCACTCAACATGGTCCGCAAAATTTTGTTTTGGAATGTTTGTATTATCCTGATGTTAGTATCTTTCGCGCACGCTTAGAGTTGAATTTCATACAGCCAGGTGGGTTTAATTTATTATCTGATTATAGATCCGAGTTTTTCTGTACAAAGACAGGTTGGAATGTTTTCCTATGAGCCATTTATATTGTCGGAATTTTATTTTAAATTCCCCTTTTATCTTTTTTACATGGTCTTTCCATCTCAGTTTGGTATCCCATGTCATACCCAGGTATTTGGCTTTGTTTTCATAAGGAGCTATCGCTCCATTTATGACCAATGATGGAAGATTATTCAATCTTTTATTGGTGAAACTAATGTGTGCCGATTTGGCTTCGTTAAGTTTAATTTTCCGTTTTTTGGTCCATTCATATATATTATGATATTGCTAGCTTTCTGCAATAATCGGGTTGAAATAACCTCATCTTGCTCTGTTGTAAGCAAAACTGTATCATCAGCAAAAGTAGCCAATTTTACTTGTTCTAAGTTTGGTGTGTCACTGGTAAATAATACATACAAGACTGGCCCAAGAACACTGCCTTGTGGTACTCCTGCCTGCACGTCTTTTAGGTCTGAATATGCTTCTTCTTGTTCAACTCTAAACGATCCATTAGATACGTAAGAGGTAAGGATTCTGCATAATGTCTAGGTAACATTTTGTTTAACTTGTAAATTAATCCTTCATGCCACACCTTGTCAAAGGCTTGTGCGACATCAAGGAATAGTGCAGAACAAATTTGTTTTTCTTCTAACGTTTTCTCAATTACGTCTGTAATTCGATGCACCTGGTCTATTGTCGGATGCTTTTGTCTAAAACCGAATTGATGGTCAGGAATTAGTTTGGAATTCTGTATAATTGGTTTAAATCTCTTGAGAAGGATCTTTTTGAATACTTTTGAAATTACTGACAGAAAGCGAAATCGGTCTATAAGATTTCACTTCTTGAGGTGTTTTTCCTGGCTTAGGAATCATGATAACTTCTGCTACCTTCCAGCTGGGAGGTACATGCTTTCGTCTAAGAGCTGCATTAAAGAGGTATGTTATCATAACAATTCCTTTTTGTTGTAACTGCTTCAAATTTTGACCAGTTATTAAATCAAATCCCGGTGCCTTCTTAGGATTCAGATTTAATTTTATTTCTTCTGCTGCTTTTTTTGGAGTGACAGGAATAATTTCTTCTGTTATAATATTATCAATTTCTGCAAGGCTGTTATTATTCTGCATATCATTTGGTGTAAAAACGTCTTCTAGATATTTAGCGAATAAATCTGCTTTTTGTTTATTACATCCTAGTGCTAGTGAAAATTACATCCTATTTCTCTAATGGCTTTTCTTATTTTCCTTCCTTTAGTAGTGATCAGCCTTGCTCCCCAATCGGTGTGCTTTCAGCTGTTATTTGAAACGTTTTAAGATAACTCTTTAATTTCTTTTGTGTATTTAATAAATGGTAAACGTACTCTGTCTACCAAATTTAAACTCCATATCTCATTTTACTTGGCTCTGATTAACTTTTGTTGTTAACCTTACACGAATACAGATGGGAAACGAATCATTTTTCGGCATATGTTTATTGGATATTTTAAATTCTATTTAATGAGTAGAATAATGTCCCGAAGGTTTGCACCATCTTTTAGAAACACTCTATACATGTGTGTATGTGTGTGTGTGTGTGTGTGTGTGTGTGTGTGTGCGCTAGATGTAACCTAAAAAGTACCTTCACTATACATATTTCCATTTTATGATTAATACAAGAAAAAAATTGTCCCTATCAACATATGTCCGGAAAATTCTCTTTTGATATACCTTTGTGAATTTGGTACACTGGTTTACATTAATATCCTGTAATGAATTAAAAACAAGGTTATTTTATGCTATCAAATATCAAAACAGCGACCACTTTAATTTTAGTAACTAGTAGCACAATAAATTTTAATTTTATCAATTTATGGTTTATTAAGGAAAATGTCAAGTACTTAATTGTAAACACAACGACACTTGCGTGTTCAAATTCAATAACAAGTAACGGAGTTATGCCATAAAACAGCCTGCTCATAAATTCTGTCAACTATTTTTCAGGTCTCCGATTTCTCCAGTATTGGAAAAATTTATTTAAACTTCTTATTATTTTTTCCAAACTAACTCAATAACAGTAATTTCTAACAATGTAAAGAAATTATGTTTTAGTAGAATTAATAACTTTAACAAATTCAACTATCAGTATTTACACATCCTAATTTCAATTACGCGATTTAAAATTAGGTGGAAATAATATCGTCAGCTACTTTTCTTAAAGAAAATTCTTAAACTCATTGGCTCGTGTGTCTTCCCTCATTGCTTATTGTGTAATTGCTGAGAATAGCTAATTTTAATTTTCTTGAATTGTCTTATTTCTCACAAAAAGAAGCAGATTATGCACAAATCGGAACATCATATTGTTGTTTTCTATAAGTTTCTAATATTTTTGAACGTTGTAATTCAAATTATGATTTCAAATACTTATGGGTAAATTTGTTAAAAGTATTTAATTTCATTAAAACACCCATTCTTTAATTTGTTATAAATTACTGTTAGTGAGTTAGTTTAAAAAAAATAGTAAAAAATTTACATTTTACCTATACAGAAGAAGTCCTGCTAAAAAAGTAGACAGAATTCATGGGTAGCTTGTTTTCCACTATAACTTAGTTATTTGTTATTGAATTTAAACAATCAAATGTCTCGTTGTGTTCAGAATGAAGTGCTTAACATTTTACTTAATAAGTAATAAATCAACAAATTTAAAATATATAAATTTAAAATATATAGTATGATTAGGGATCAAAAAGTTAAGCGGTCGCCGTTTTCAAATTTGAGACCATAAAACAAACTTCTTTTTTATTTATTAAAAAAATGAATGTATACAAATATTCCACAGTTCTTTAAGATATCTTAATCTCTTGTTTAAATAAAAAAAATTCATCAAAAAATATAAAATAGGGCCAAAACGGTAACGAGACGTTTTTGCTTTTATTGACGCATTGATTGTATTTTGCCTTATGTATGTTTCACGCATTAAATCTGAATTGTTAGAATCGTAGTATGTTTTTATAACAATGGAAAAAAACTTAGTTTACAGAAGAAACTTATTTTGGCTTATCACACACACACACACACACACACACACACACACACACACACACACACACACACACACACACACACACACACACACACACACACACACACACACACACAGCTTAATGAAAAACAGTTTCTTAATCTTCTTTTACACTTTCTCCAGAGTATATCATGTGCGCTCGAATTTAATCATATTATGTTTAAGATCTTGTGCATGTGGTCGTGTGTGTAATGTGTTTGTGTTGTGTGAAACAAAAAGAATGGAAGGGAGGTAAGAAACAACGAAGAAACAAGATTAATATAGGTTGCGTCAAAGTAAGGAGTGTCATTGCCCGGGCTGTCTCCAAAGTGCCTGCTGTAATATAGTGAGTCAGTTTAGACTTTCTACGGATAGCAGACAATCCTAGGATTGGCAATAGTAACGGGCAGACAGACTGCATATTGTCCAAATTGTGTAAGCCGTATTGGACAGTGCGCAAAACGTATCCACACGAGTTGAAACATTGACCATTATTTAGTTAAGTTCATTTAAATCTTGGAATAAACACGATATTGTCTCTTCCAACCCATGTAAAATCTTCCAGGTTTACTGCGATTTCTATTAACCGACTTACCACTGTGCGGGCTTCATTAAGTAAACCTGAACCCAATTTAACGCAATATTTGTAACGTGCGTTGTAATAGGCCCAAGTTTGAGGATGAGTTTATGAGATGGCATTTAGAAGACTGTAATGGGATTCAGATAATGTAATAGAAAGTTCAATATTTACGCTGGATCATTAGTGATGACCGTGTCAACACTGCAGCACTCTTTTAAATACCCTGAAAATAAACACACCACCTAGTGGTTAGTAAGGTTGGAGGACTGTACTGTAGAATCTGAACTTTATTCGCCACTGAAACTACCGGTATGAGGTGCCTGAGATCTTCACCGAAAACTATAACTTTTCCACCTATTGGAACTGTATTCAAGAAAGGATCTTTTCATTTCATTGTGTCCCGACGTAAATCATCCATACAGTCTACTGATTATGCAGGGACCATTAACGCCATGCCATTTAGAATAACGGACGGTTCACGTAGAACTGTAGCTCTTTCTGACATTGCCTTGATAGAGGAAATTGAAAAAGGCAATACAAAAACAGGAGGACAGAATAACCGATGGAGTTTAGTTCCTCCATACGAGAGTAGCGCAGCTTTGCCAGTCATGCTGGTACTACAGTAGAAACTCCATTAGCCGAAGCACTTTTAACCGAAACACCGTTTAACCGAAATGACAGACCAAACAAAAGAATTATATATTCCCGATTTTTACAATGAAAATTTGTTTTCCGGATTAAACACAAAAACTATTGTAATAAACATGTAATAAATTGTGCGTCAAGTTAAAAAATCAAAGACGGGTCGTGATAACGATTGAAGAAAAATTTGAGGCAATTAAAAGAATTAAAAATTACGAGATTTTGGAAACTGTGGCAGCCTATTTTGGTGTTGTTGTTCCTACTGTTTCACTGTGGAACCAATATTGGTGTTGGTGTTACTACTGTTTCTGATTGGGTCATGATAAAATATAAGATTGAAAGCCATGCTTTGAATATGCCAAAAAAGATGTTTCACGCAACAAAGGGACGACGAGGACGATGATAGAGAAGAGAGCAGCAGCCATGACACCGCTGACGAGATCTTTAATGCCTTATGAGTAAGAGTTTTTATTTTGGGTTAGGGCATTAAATTAGGCTATATGAAATACGTGTTATCTCAAGAAGTGTTATACATATTTTCAGATAGCGTTACGATTCGTCAAACAATCTGAAGAATCAAAGCCCTCTGACGTTCTGCTAATGAAGCGATGGCGAGATATTGCTGCAAGAAAGCGATATGAAAAGAAAAATCAAAGGAAAAGATGTTTTATAACTTTACTAAAGTTCTTGAAGAACAAAAGTATAAACACTTGAGCACGTTTTTTCGTACGTCTGAAAACCTGAAAAGAATTTTACATTTACAATGATACAATGCAAAAAAAATCGATACAATGATACATGACTTCCATATTCTAAGATTTATATTTAAAAAAATTTTCGAAATGAAATATTACCATAGAAACTACTTCTTTCTACTTACTGCTTCAGCCTTAACCACAGTACTGTGGTCACTAACGTATACCACCTCACGTTATCGCATTCGATTTTCACTGATGATGGAAGTCGATGGCATTGCCGAAATGTCTGGTTTTGTAGAAAACATTGGACTACGGCCAAATATCCCGGGAAGGAATTTTAACAAAAACTACTTCTTTGTTGCCGATAACGTTGTACACATATATATCAGTGGCGAAGTTACATGGAGGCAATTGAGGCAATGCCTACCCTAAAAAATTCTGTAGAATAAAAATTATAAATACGTATGAACTACATAACGTAAAGATTATACATTGTTACTGCGACTGTCAAATTTATTAAACCGAAACGTGCTTTATTGAGCGACCGCTAGATGGTGACAGGTGAGATTCGGCATAGTTCGTTTAAAGCGAATGAGGCAACCTGAACATGCCTCAGCGTTTTTTGTATACATCGTATGTAAGCAATGTAGTGGTGTGATAGGGAAGTGTAGGGAGAGGGGATTGTCCCGCGCTGTACACATAGAGCGTTGAGGCATGCCTCACTTCTGTGGTCCAAACAGTTAAGTTAAAGCGCCTGTGTTGTTTCAAAGTGTTTATTTTATGCGGTTATTAAAAGTGTCACTGTTATTCCGCTGAACTAACAGATGATCAAGATTGTTATTTGAATTATTTGTAACATTAAACATATATATATATAGAAACTAATCAAGTTTAAAAATTTTGTAAACTTTTAAACTACAAAAGTATCAAGCAGTTCAATCAGTTGTATTATTGTGTATGACTAATACAAGGATTGTTCAATAGAAACACGTATAGAGCTGTAAAGCATTTTTTATTCAACGATTTTAAAAGAAGTCTCCAATAACATTAAGACATGAGTTCCACTGTTGCGCTAACCTGTAGATTCCCTGCTAGTAAAATTCTTACGGCTGTTAGTGGAACCATTCGGTTACAGCAAACTCTACCTCAGCGTCCGATTTGAACCACCGTCCTTTTAGTGATTCCTTAAAAAAAATTTAAGATAAGATTTTTGCCTACCCATTCATTAACTACTAGCTTCGCCAGTAAGCAAATTGATGTCCATTTTTTCGGCTTGCACGCGTTATGTTGGTGTGGGTTTCGGCACTTTCCATTTAAAAAGCGTGCAAACGTAAGAAAATAAACATGAGTGAGGCCAGAAATAACGTGAATTGTGTGTGTGTGTGTCTTACCTGCCTTTTTATTGCTGTATTAAATAAAAATATTATATTACATTAAAATGAAAAAATTATAATTTTATTGCCTGGCAACAAAATTATTTTATTTTTAACAATTACCATTGTTTCAAAAGGTTTAAATAAATTTTCAAGTACTTTACTCTTGTTAAAACGTAAAAGGTTGCAGGTAAACTACCCCTTCTCCTTAACCGATCTTCACCAAAATCGAAAGTCCTTGAGATCGCTACAATTCAGGGACGTATGCAAAACATTATTTGATTCTGTTTGAATTTGCGGCTGTTATCGTTCGCCATATAAAATACGCTTGATAAAAAAACGTTGCAGGTAAACTACCCCTTCCCCTCAACCGATCTTCACCAAAAACAATAGGTATTGAGTACTCTACACATCAGGGCTGTATGCAAAACATTATTTGATTCTGTTTGAATTTGCGGCAGTTATCGTTTGCCATAGAAAAAAAATCTACACACAGACACACAGACACACAGACAGACACACACACACAGACACTTTTCGGAAAACGACTTTTTTTCATGTTTTGAGTGTAGTACAATCAGAATCTGCAATAATCTCGAACACGATTTTTTTTGCCATCACCATACTTCCATTCCTTAAGGAATATGGAAGTAATATTAAAATTCAAACAACAATGTTTTTAGTTACCAAAGAAATCTTAATTTTATTATTTTTATATTTTACATATTTTTAATTTTAATTTTAACTAGTCATTGCATAGACTAAAATATTTTAAATTACAAGTCAGTTAATACTATTATAAGATTAACATTCATGAAAGTCACAAAGACTCGTGAAGAGGCATACATTTTTGTTTAATGTAGTTTAAATTTTAATTAATTTCTGAAATGTCTACTCCTGAAAAATAATACTTATATATTGTCTTATAAAACAATTTTATATTGAGAAACGTTTTTACAAAAGCCTTTTATACAATTTATGTAAAGAACGTTTAAAGGTATCTACCCGCAATCATTTTAATATTTTCTTTCTCAATTTTGCCGTTAGTCAAGGCATGTTCTCACAACGCTCGTCTCTTAATAGCGCTCGTCAGCCTCTGTGCGCCAAATAGTTTTTTCCCTCTTCCTTTTGACGGTTTGGTGCAGTCTCTCTGTCACACAATAGAGTGAGTTCAGTTTAATATAGTATATTTCTACACTATATCCCTTCTGAATTTCTGTAATATGTTCCGCGCAATAAAAATGAATTTGATATTGTCTGTGTAATTATAGAATGTATAAATCTAAAGGTAAATATAAAAAATTAATTTAAATTTAAATGACATAATAATTAAACAAATAAATAGAATAGAAGAGAAACATCTTCACCGACAAGTTTTTTAACATGAGAACATAAGAAAGTGAGATTTAGAAATTACAAAACCATGTTAACAATTTTTCTTTAATAAAAACTGAGAAAAATGATAAACCTAACATTAACATTTAACATCTCAACCTCGAATACAAGGCGAAAAATTTAATTAATTATTAAAAACTTTTATTTTATTACAAATGTGGTTTTTTTTATATTATTCTGTTATAAGTCGTATTATAAAAACTACAGTTTATTTCTATATGCCGTAGGCTATTAATTTTAAAACCTGCTAATAAAAACGTATACTGTGTATGGCTGATATTCAATGTATGCCTTATAATCCTTAATGTATTGGTTCCCCGATGACTTCCTCATCCTATGTCATTCATATGTTAGAGTAATTTCCCTTTCAAAAGGCACGTGCATTTTTTCGTTGGCAAGAAACCATATGAAAAACAAAAATAGGGCCGGTTGGATACAGATTAAACAGTCGTTGAAATTGCCCAAAAATTGTAAACAAAGGAGAAAATAAAACTTGGTAAGAACGGGGAAAAATGAAGTTTATAGCTTAAAGTTTAGATATAAAGGTTATTAGTATAAAATTTTTTTAAAACAATTGTTTTGTACACATAAAAACAGTTTACGAAGGAGGAATGATGATGTGTTTGCTTTGGATGATGATGATGGAAGCTGGAAGGTATGATGCACTCAAAGGATAGAATAAATGTCACTCAAATAAAGAATAAATATAGTTATGCAAACTACACATTGCAGTCTAATTAATTATTTGATTCTAACGTACAATACATTTATTAGGTAAACCAATGCTATCCTGAAGAATGAAGTGTAGTAAGTTATAAGCATTTCCTTATTGATTAGGGTTGAAATCTAACAATTTTTTGTCCTTCTCCAACTATTTACTTTTTTTTAGATAGCCTCAAATTTCCGTTATTATTTAAAAATATAAAATGTTTGAAGTCAAATTAACGTCTGATATATGTATCCAAGCTTTACAGATTAACATAGAACAACAAATTTAAACCGACGTACTGTCATTTTGACGAAGTCAGGTGACGTTTATTAATTTTTTGGTGCTGAATACTAATCTGTATTCAGAATAGCTCCAATGAGTAGTTTTTTTGGAATGATGAAACAATCAGTTTACTTTTTTCTGTTTTATTTAAAATCGAAAATATTTTTGACATTAATACAAAGGAAATAATGATTATTAATTTATAATCACCAGATTAAAGTTACATTTTTTGGTAGTTACCGTTTGTAGACATCTTCAGAAGTGTCTCTTTCCGTGTTCCAATAATATTCCGTAAAACAATATTCTAATTCCCTGCATACCTCAACTCCATTCAGGCGACGTGTTGGTGAATCCTATCCCTATGTTTATCACTTAATGCGCCCAAATTTGAATTGGAAAAAGGAAATTGTGTGAGTGAAGGAAAAACAATTTTAATGAGATAGTGTAATTAAATTTTTAAATGTTTTTGAATATTTTTCTTACCATCTATCGCCAGTCTTTTGATTTGTTACTTCCATGAAAGTTCTTGCAGACAAGTTTAAATAAAACCCAAGCTCTATTATTTAAATTGTTTAATTTAGTTTTAAGTTTTTCATCTGTTAGTATTGCTTTTAGCTGTGGCCCAATGAAATGCCCTCCTTAATGTTTACTTTGCTCAATCAAGGGAACTAGATTTCTTAAGTACAATATTGCTTCTCCTTTTTTATTTATGCCCTTCACAAATATTTTCTAAGCCCAGTTTGATATGTACTGGAGGAATCAAACGTCATTGGGATTTACTAACGGCATATGGGAAAATTCTTTACGCCTGGAATAAAGTTGCTTTTTTGAGGCCAGTCTACGAACGAAGTGGTTGCCTCTGTTACCACTGTTCCCTTTACATAAAAACAACAAAATTTGGTGTAGCCTGGATGCATTCCTAGTAAGAACCCTATCACTTTTAATCGCTACATGTATTCCATTCGTCTTTTTTGTAGTATAGTCAACTTAACAACCAGTGCATATTTTCATAGGACCACTTCATCTGTACAGAATTAGCCAAAGGCACTGAAGGGTACACATTAACGTTGTGTAGAAGTACTTCTTTTAACAGAAATTTAATGAAAAAAGATGTGTTAGTGGTTAAAATCACAAACAGAATTTTCACTGTTGCACCCCACTATATAAAAATTATTCCGATTAGCTTTTTCAAGCTTCACAGCTCATCGTCAGATCGAAAAAAAAACAGATTTTTCCGATCTGACGATGAGCTGTGAAGCTTGAAAGCGCTAATCGGAATAATTTTTATATAGTGGGGTGCAACAGTGATAATTCTGTTTGTACTTCTTTTAAGTTCAACTTTGAAGAATCATGAAAAAACGCCATTCTGGTAGAATGTAAGTCTGAGTTGAAGCTAAAACTAAATCATCTACATTGCTGCAAGAAATAAAAATACTTCCGTTGTAAGAAAGAAACTTTTCAAGTTCTGCTCGTCTTTGTCGTCATGAGGTCACTATTACATTTGTATCCAGAAGAATACAAAAGTAAGCTTCCAAACGAGGCCCTGTTTGGTCTGACTGGGCTATTGAGAGGCTTATGTCTTTCACCAAATAATGTAATTATTCCTTTTGCGTTATAAAATGGTGCGGAAGGTGCAAAGTCAAGTTCATTATCACCTTGTTGCTGTTGTCATCTTCATCATTCTTAAGTGTCCAGGTTACTAGAGGTGTATGAATCGGATGTCTTTCATGATGTGGCACAGGTCGTAATGCAAAGTAGCTAATCACGTGCTTTGATTTAGGAGGGAAACTATCACATTAGTAAAGCAAAAATAACAAAACGCAACATGATTTTCTAGTCTCTTTAAGCCGTTGGCACGGCAAATAACATTGATGGTTATGTGCTTTAAAGGCAATTTCTTGCACGTGTTACAACAGATTTTAGGAGCCAAAGGCTTATCTTGGTCTCGTATTTTGCATCCAGAATACAGTGTACAGATCTTTTTTTGCAACATGGGTGAGGTTATGTTTTTGTGACTTCAATTTTAATTCACCATATACATCTCAAAATATATTACAACAATTTACACAAATTCTAAGCCTATTAAAATGTACATTTACATTAGTTTACGCAAACTAATACATCAAACTATACAAACACTATTATTATAACACTATCCTTTCTTTAAGTTTCTCTCCCTCATGTAAATAACACAAGCTATTATTGACCAACTTAATATGGTTGAAAGTTCTATTAGCTCCACGGGGATCTCACAAATAAGAAAAAAAGATATTAACGGTTCTCACAAATATCAGAACAGTTATTAACGGTTTCTTTAATATTAAACAAACTAGTTTATTTTTTAAATTCTTTAAATAAAATAACAAAAATATATAAAGAGAATAAACGTAAAAATCTTAAATTTTGAACTTAAATATTACTGTAATTTTAACAATTTGTGTTATAGAGGATAAGTAACTTCAAAATTGGAAGTTCCGTGCAAAACTAAAGGTAGAAACCTATTATTATTGTGAGAACATAAAATGTGTTGTGCTGTGTTATAATTAAAGTTAAAATTCAAAATAAAGTGTTGCCCTGACCAACGACAGATAATGTATTATTTTATTTAATCAGGAGATTTATTTTACGTTTTTTTCTAATAATTCAATTGCATTCTTTGTTTCAGGTAATTATCTCTTGTCTTGTATTATCGGTGTTTATTTCCAGATATGTAACTTGTACCAGTTGAAATGAGTAATGCCTGATCTTACAACTAGTAAAAGCCTAGTGAGTGGAAAGTCGTGCAAATAAGACTACACATACTGTTAGAGGGAACGACACAAATAACTTATGCGCGAACGTGACTCTGAGAGAGCGACTAGACACAGCGATCGAGTACCATTCAGTAACAAAATGAGCACTTGCTTACACATTCCTCAGAATAATGTAGAAACATCAGAAAGTTTGGAACCTACATTTGGTCAAAGTAAACATGTGTGCTCCTGTTACATATGCAAACCTAATAACTGAAAAACACTTTTTGCTAATAACGTTGTCTTTTGTTTGTGAATATTTTAGATTTCCCTTGTGCTTTTTTACAAGCCTTACTAACTTTCTTGCAGACAAAATTTTTAAATTATACTGTTTTGAAATTTGAGTAAAATTGCACAGTCACCTCTAAAATTTAATTTCAATTTGTTTTAGTGAGAATCGCATGATTTGGATAAAACAGACTATTTAATATTTTACTGTAAGGCCCACTTATATTTTTATATTTATCACTTCATTTTTTGAAATTGTAAACTACGCCTACTTATTCAAATGATTTAGACTGTTTTCATTCTAGGATCCTTTTTTCTTATCACCGTTCAGAAATGCTATCCGATTACATTACAGTTGTACCCAACAAATATAGTGCATAATCTGAATGATCTGCAAAGTGGAATGGAATTGTTTTCTATGAAGATTTGTTTAATACTAATAAGGCCAGGATATTGGTCTGTGGAATGTGGAGGGTGGGTAGGTTTGGCCGTGACATTAACACAAGTGTTGTGCGTGGTTGTGCAGCCGTGACTGAGTCTAACCTGCCACACTTTATTCTTCCAAACGAGCCTATCTCTCGCAAACCACCTGACATTTCCCCCTACGCATCCTCAGTGCATCTCTTTTATATTATTCTGCCACCGTGTGCCTAGTCTTTCCTTATTTCGATGTATAGACTGCTTGCCTGTTACACCACGTTAAAAGTAAACTTATGTAATTTATAAACCTTACAATGGTACCACTTTATATACGTAAACTTCGATATATCGCTGTTTACTGCCTCAGTTACCATAAAACGCTTACGTTCAGGTTATGAAAATCTATGTACACCGTATTTCCTGATTAAGATATCAATTTCCGCAATACCATCCTTTCAAACATTGCGACATCTCTTAATTCTCTTTGCTCATATTTTACACATATATAGTCTACGTGTTCGTATTAAAATGTTATGTATGGCACCTTTGAATCCCATTTAATGTAACAAAAGAAATCAAATTTGAATTTCCTTTATTGTCTTTGGCGTTCGCCCTACAACATGCCATTTGTTTTGTTCACTTAATCATATTATATAATATAGATATTATTCTGTTTGTCAGTACACTTTTCATATGAAAAATAGTGATAAATTCTTGATATATTTCTTGAACCGTTTACGTAAATTTAAACACATTTTAAACTCCGTTTTAAAGTTAAATTTTTGTTATGTTCTAAAACACGTGAATTTACTGAATTGCGTCGTAACTTGTTAAATAATAAATTGTACAGCAAGAATAAAACAATTAAAAATGAGCACGCGCTCATTCATACCAAGAGAATAACCGCTCATTAATCGATACAATATTCCGTTTATTAATAGGTTTTCTCTGAGAAAATTGTAAACGACGCGTTAGAAGACAATTCTAAAATATCTTCTCGTAAAGCTGCATTGTTAGAATTTAAATAATAATATCATTTTCGTTTGACATAATAAGTGTTTCTTAAATAATAATTTTCATTGATATAACAAACAAAACAATAGACGTTTTGCAATTTTCCGATAAGGATGCTGGCAGCATTGAGAGATTTTCCGAGTGCCAAATTACCTGCTCCATAAGAGACAAATTCGTGTTAGAAAATAAATGTTACACACCATAAATACAAAGCGCATCCTCGTGTACAGCTATGGAATACGCGATGAGATGAAGAAAAGAGCCTTAAAACCTGGAGATTGGAACAACATTAGCCTCTGGTGTACAAGACGCGGAGAGGCGATAGTAGCTATTTGAGCACTCGCAGCTGGATGAATAGAGAAACTTATTGTTGAAATACTTTGCAAAATACAACGTCAAGTCAAAAGTACTTTTTTACTTAAAAGTTTCTTGAATTTCATTGGGTAAAATTCTTTCTTAAAAACGTATAATATGAAATATGCTTACAAGGATTTAAAATTCATTTGATATACTTTATTTTAATGAAATTTACATTAATCGTGTATCACGTTCAACTGCTGGTCTAGCAACTAAAAAGTGGTCACTGTCAGTGGAATTAATGTCTAGCAATTAGGCAGGATTACAGTCGAACTAACGTCATTACAGATTCCCAGCTGCGAGTACTGCGCAGCTGAGAACAAAATAATTTGCTCACTCCAGCTGAGTTCTGTTTCAGCTGACGACTAGTTTCATGTAGGCGTCTAATCAGCTGAAGTCGGCAAATGGATAAATCCTAGTTTTTAGTTTTTAAAACATGCTTATTTATAATATTTAATTCCTTGTTCTTACTTTTCAAGTTCTAAGCCTTTTATTTATGTTGATTTGCGTCGGTTATCTTAGAGTACTTACGCCCGTAGTTGGGAAAATTTTCAAATGTAACCACAACAAAATAGCAAAAAAGAAAATAAGGTAGTAAGAAATATATACACAAACTGGTCTCCATAATGACTTTTGTAATACTAGCTATGCATTTTAAATTTTATTAATTTGTTTCTGTCAAAAATGTTTCTTTTTTTAAACTAACATACATAAACGGTGTCTCTCTCTAAGATTTTTAATTTTAAGCTTTTCTTTTAAATATACGTCAAAAACCGCCACAAGTAACTTAAATGTATCCAATTTATTCAGTTTTATGTTATTATTTTTATATCTTCATCTTAATTTTATGGCTTACTTTTTCCACATGTTCCTTAATGTAAAACATTAATCTTCAAATCAAAAGATTGTTTTACTAAGAGAAACCGTATTTCCCGTAGCCTACCCAAAGCCTTACTCTCAGAAATATGTAATGTACGACCTGCTATTGTGTTTATATGTTACAGCCTGTTTTCTTTCTATTGTCTGATTCTGTATTTTTCATCATTTATATCCTCATTTTTTAATGTTTATTCAGAGTGCAGCCCTTTGCTCGACCCAAATGTTTTGTATAGGCGGAATGAAGACGCTGTTTATGTTGTAAAGGTTCAAACGGCCATATGTTAAATAATATTATGTCACAAACAGTTGAAATATAAGACCTGATTTACTGGCTTATTTGTAAGAATCACATCAAATCTCACTATGTTTATGCCACCGACTTCGTTTCCGAAACCAAGCACATGTACGGATTGTTCTACCCAAGGCAATCTGCTATTTTTCTTCTTTATCCCTTACTGTTAACAAACATTAACAATTGTAAAGTGACCTTATTGCCGGTTTGCACGCAAATTAATTAATGAATTATTAAAACTTTGTAAACTTGCTTAAGTTCCTTCAGCATTAAAAGACTCCTTCCAGACTACGTAATTTACTGTTAATATCACACATGTGTGGTAGGTAGATACTCATAAGTAAATCGATATTATTGTGTCTGCCCGCCACAAGGATTGTCTCAGGCTGCGTTCTTGGAACGTTTTTAAGCTCATCTTTACTTCTAATTGGCCAATGAGAAACCCCATTTCAACAGATAACCTCGCTCATGAAACATATCAACTGACACCGGTCTAGGAAGGGTTTCTTTAATAATCTACAAAACCATTCTATAATATTCTAGACAATTCCAAAAAACGCTCAAATTTATTTCACTACGATAGGTTGGTCTCGTCCACAAGTCACAATAAATGACTTATCAGTTCCTGTGAAAAGTGAAGTAAAATATCTGGGACTACATTAACACATGATTTTAAGATA
The DNA here is from genome assembly GCA_034769895.1 of Magicicada septendecula. Taxonomy (NCBI): domain Eukaryota; kingdom Metazoa; phylum Arthropoda; class Insecta; order Hemiptera; family Cicadidae; genus Magicicada; species Magicicada septendecula. Next base: position 158,389,545 of record CM068374.1, read on the forward strand.
AATTCGCCACACCGATATACGCAATACCCATATTAGATAAAACATTAAGTTTCAAAATTTATAAACGTAGTTAAAAAAGACAATGTAATCTTAAAACTGTATGGAAGTACTAGGTGGTCACAGATGTCTCTGAAAAACAAAGTAATTAATCGTATGAAAAAGGCACCCTCAAACCAATGAGATCTTATATATCTTATAACAATAGCGCTGTTCTAAACCTTCAAATATCACAGTTCTCTAAAAATGACATAAAAAATCTTCCATGCCTTGATGAACTCTTCCCAGTACAACTGAAACTCTTCACAATAACTTTAAAATTCCTTACATAGTATGTAGTACAAGGGTTTACGTAACTTATGCAGAAACCACAATATCGGATACAGAAACAGTCTAGTCAATGAAAGTATCAATCAACCATGAATATGTAGACCTGAAGAAGCAGTAAGTAAAAGACCTGTCTCGATGAATATGACAATCATAATTGAAGCTTGTGTAACTTCAAGCGAAGTCTACCATACCTCATTTCTGCGCATCCTTTTCCAGTAAATAAGTTACAATAAGTAATTCAAAAAGGGCTTTCCCCTATCGTTATGACCATTGTTAACGTGTCACAACTTTTGTTTTGCGTTTTGTTGCCAGTGTGAACACCAAAACAATCAACCCTGCAAACTTTGTGTACGCTGAATTATTGCCGATTGATGTACCACACAGCATAATTTTTAACATAATTTATAACAGCTTTTGATATCTTACGCTGAAAAAGAACAGCAGAACACCTAGGTGAAAAAGACGAAGAAATAAAGTCGTGAGAAAAAAGTGAAGAAGAAGTATAAGAAATAAGATGTCTAACTAAAAACGGCAAAGCAATACACAGACGTGTGATTAAAATATATAGTTTTACTGTCGTACTAAGGAAAGGAAAGAAAAGAATATTTGTTTGTTTACAGTTCATGTGCCACTATTTACTGTTAGAGTAAAAAGAAATTGAAATCTTTCTGGTATCGTGTCTTGGTAAGAAAATACTTCACAGTGAAAACCGTTGTCAGGTTTACTTAGTATGTCTTCTATACAAGAGATGGAAGGGATGCCCAACTCATTCCTTTAGTAAACAAAGAAATAGAATGACTTACGCTATCTGTGTGTGTGTGTGTGTGTGTGTGTGTGTGTGTGTGTGTGCGTGTGTGAGCAGGTACATAGGAATTTGTTTTCAGTTTTTGGTTCGCCTGTCTGTCAACAAAGGAAGAACGCAACCACAGCATTAGCTGCCGCCGAGTTTTCTCAACCGCTCTACAAGTATATTTATCTATGACTACGAAAAAAAAATCAGATGGTAAAAAATCTGAACATTGAATAGAAGAAGAAAATTTTCTGAGAAGGAAATGAAAAAGAAGAGGAAGAAGAAGGAGAAGATAACGACGATAAAAAGAAAGGGGAAGAAAAGTATAGGCTACATGTAGCAGTAAACTGAAAGTATATTGGGTACATAACTTATTAGTAATATTATCATTTAGTTATTTATAGCTAACTAGATGACCCGACAGACGTTGTCCTGTCCAAATTTCAATAAATTTGTTTGTGATCGTTTTGTGAATTTGTGAAAAGCTATTGGAAATGTGAAAACAAAGTAAAAATGAGAATAAAACGTATTTCTGAGTGTTCATTGTATCTATTAACGATTGTGGCCATGGATATTCAATTTGAGGAGGAGTACATTCAGAAGTACACCAATGGGAAATTTTACATGCGAGATGAATTCTATCGGCAGTACACCGCTGAAATGCTGGAAATGTGTGATGTACCTGGAATGTGATCGACTTGGAACCATGCGGTTTTGTTCCAAAATTTAAGACACAATTAAATTAAGTCAGAATTTCAGGTCAACCAAGTGATTTATTTTCTTCCATTAAATTTGAAATCACAATGAATCTCAAGGTGTTTTATTTACATTTCGATTTCGATTGCAAGATCGATGTTCAAGTAAACAATCAAAACAAAGAAATGCTTTGTTTCGATTGGTTTGCTGTGACATCACCATTTCGTTCATTGCAATGCTTTATGATACACGACATTTTTTGTTTTGTTGTCTGGCGTGTAAACAAACAAAGCTGATGGTTTTCCGACATGGGAACAGGCGACATACAATTGACCATGCGAGAAGCATGTATTTTCAAGGTTAATGCCGCAAACACTCAATGACTGCCCTTGTGATTTGTTTATTGTCATTGCGAATGCAAGCCGCACCGGAAACTGCAAGCATTTAAAGTCGAATGGCATGTCGGTCGGAATCACTGGGATGCGTGGTATCAAAACGTCTTCTCCTTTGTACTTTCCTTTAAGAATTGTTGCTTCGATGACGTTGTTTATCAGTTTCTTCACCGCAAGCCGGGTGCCATTACAAAGAATTGGTTGGTTGATATTTCGCAACATTATGATTACCGATCCGACTTCCAATTTGAGATTGTGAGGCGGCAATCTGGGCAATTCCAGCGAATTTAAAAATTCGGTTGGATAGTTGACGACATCATCTTGGCTAGTAACGGAATCCACCGATTTGTACGTCATCAATTCTCCAGCAATTTCACTTTGAATGTTGAAATTCAATTCGTCGACATCAATGTTTTTCGCAGCCAATATAGCACGTTCGCTCAACCAAACATGATTTTTGTAATTTTGAGCAATATTTAGGAACACCTTTCGGATGAGTTCGGTCTTTGATTCGGTGAACTGGCAAAAATCGACGAGGAATGTAATGCAGCCAGTCGAAATGTCAACGAGGATTTTGCCATTGCCAATGTCCAGCAATTGTTTTGAAAATACTTCTCCAGATTGGTCGTTCTGCAACTCGACACGCATGTTCATACTTAATTTGAGTGTCTTGACGTGTTTCCACAAAACGGACGACTTCAAACATGCATTAAGTTCATCGGCTGGCGTTGACCGTGGAATCACTGGCAACGTTTGGCGAAAATCACCTGCCAACAGAATCATCGCACCATCAAACCGGTTTCGATTGTTTCGTAGGTCTTGCATCGTTCGGTCTAATGCCTCCAAAGACTTTTTATGCGCCATCGTACATTCATCCCAAACGATCAATTTGCATTGCTGCAAAACTTTGGCCATCGCACAGTTCTTCGAAAGGTTGCACGTTGGAGTTTCATTGATTTGCATATTCAACGCAACTTGAGCTGTTCGACCGCCTTTCAACAACGTAGCTGCAATTCCTGATGAAGCAAGTGCAAGTGCAATTTCATTCTGCGAGCGAATCGTTGCCAAAATCAATGCGATCAGAAAAGTTTTCCCAGTTCCACCGGGAGCGTCCAAGAAGAAAATCCCTCCAGTTCCATCGGTCACAACTATCATGAGAGTGTCGTACGCACATTTTTGTTGCCGATTCAACAGCGGAACGTTCGTTCGAACTAATTCTCTCAATGCATCGCAATCATATTGTTTTTCGCGTTTCAACTCTTGATTAAATGCGTCGTGCATCGGACGATTGGGCGCTGTCATGCCTAATTGAGGTAATACCTTGTTCGATATCATCAAGCACATGTCCTCAATTAATATCAATGCGTCGTTGTGAATTTCCTCGCTTAGTTGCAAATCTGGGATTTTCTAGTACGCATCTGATGCAAAATATCATCAGACATGTCACCTTTGTATTTGGTCCACAAATCAATCGGTTCCGACGGGAAGCATGTTGAGATAATTATCGAAAACAATGTTCGTATTTGATGAGCATTTGACGAAATCACAGCATCTCCGAGGGTGTAATCCCAATGAGTTTCATTCTCTAGCAATCGCAAACGTTGACAGGCTTCTCTATATGTGCCACACAATTCACCATTAACTGTTCGTAGATGTTGGAATGATGTTGGGCCACGAACGTTGACTAATAGCAAACGCAAATAGAAACACTCGTCGTTGCTTGGATGGACTGTGTAAATGCGACCTAATGCATCGGTGGAAAATACATGTGGGTAACCTGGAACTGGATTTCCTTGTTTCAGTCGTTGAAATTTCTTTGACGATTGATTCCAAGTACAATATCTTGGCATTTCGGAGTATAGCAGCGTTCGGGCGAAGTCATCATTCTGGCACATTTCAAAAAAAGTGGTCAATGTTGTAGATGGCGGTCGATTAGCTCGTTGTAATGGGTTCTCCGCAGTGAAGTATACTCTTTGACCATTTTCCAGATGTACGGCCAAGTGGACAACAGTGGGAGGTTTTTCATGAATGGCGAATGAAAAAATGCGCCAAATTGCTTCGTTACTGCTAACATAGCGGCCCATTTGATATTGAGTGACTTCATCGTTGGAATTCTCCGCACCAACTCCAATCACAGCCATGTCACTTCCTTTGGTCACATACGTGCAGATGTATTTGATGGATTTCACGGAATGGCAAGATTCGACGTTGATGTGCGCTTTGAATGTCTTCGAGAGTAATGTCGAATACGGAACAATCCAACGATTATCAACTTCAATGTCCTGTTGATTCACTTTGACAATTGTTGATCTTCCATTGTCCGCAGTCGATCGGCGACGATACAGTGGATAACCGTCATTTCCGGTAATTGTTTCTGCTACTAATGCCCGTGGATAACGCTTCGAACATTTTCCGTCGACCATACACGGAGAATTGTTATTTAATGTTCCACAGGTGCCATGAATCATGTTCTTAGTAACAACCTCATGCAAGCCTGGATCTTCTTCTTCATCGGGAATTTCCGCTGATATCACATCATCGATTTCATTCGGTCTTATCTTCTCAATCAACCAAATAAGAATATGTGCGTGTGGCAATCCGCGTTTCTGCCACTCCACTGAATACATCCAGCAGCGCGTCTCGCCGAACACGCGATGGTTCACAATGAAATCCATCAGTGATTTCAATTTCTGTTTGAAGACTCTCGCGGTGATGTCATGGCGATCGATGGGTGATTGGCCAGGGAATAACTCTTGCCGAATTTCTATCCACTGCGGATTGGACGTGAACGTGATGAACAAATCTGGTGTGCCGTAATGGAGAACATACGACATGGCATCTTGAGCGTATTCATGCATATGTCGCGGACTTCCGACGTACGTTGCTGGGAGAATCGTCATTCGTCCGACATTCTATGCGTTTCCGTCAGCATTGATGGCATCTCGAAGGTGAATATACTCTTCGGAACGGAGTTTCGTCTGGTTCAATCCGATGAATGTCAATCGCTCAGTTCCAACTTTGACGTACATATCGACAGCATATTGGTGAAATAGACGCCGACATTTCAAGATGTGATTGTCCTCATTTTCAATGAACCATCAGTCGCTATGAATAATAGTAATAATAGTTCATTGAACTGACTTTTTTGTTCGTTTCAGCGCCTGTAAATGAATTTTTGTGTCAATGAAATGAATTAATCTTATTAGAAAAAATACAGATTTGCTATTCACCTGTAAGCGGATTTAACATCTTGATCGAGAAATGATAACCGTCTTCACCTTGCCAAAATATGATGGGATATTGCAACGCATCATATGATCGGTGCGTTTCGTACACACGCTGCAGCCGATCGTTCCGCCGATGTCGAACGGTATCACGGGATTTCAAATTTTCACCAACGACGACAATGGCGACTTCATCAATTGTTGGCGCATTGAAAACGTCTTGCGTGTTCTCCCGCAGGCGTCTTAACGGCTCTGATTACAATTTTGTGATTATCAGATGGCATGCGGTCCAGTGCGGTTTTGAACAATGCAATCAATTCATTGTATTGATGAAAAAAAATTTGCAGTTGTTCCACAATTGGTCTTTTCACCGAACTGTTGCATACACAACGCTTATCTACTTCTTGTGGTGAATTGCCCATGAAATAAATCTGCAGAAATTTATAGTCTGCATCCGGCGGTGGCAATAGCGAACCTGCTCGATGATATATTTGACCTTGAATCTGTAAAGGTTAAAGAATCGATATATAGGCTGCTATATATTATATACAGCACGAATTTAATTTTTATTTATATAGATAATATAATAATGATAATAATGTTGTTGTTGAATAATCATGTTGTGTGGAAGTGTCGAATGGTGTGAAAGATGATTGTATTGCAATTACCTTGAAAGTGGGCATGAAATTGTCCCGAACCACATTTGTTTCGCCAAATGAAGTCATTTGGAAGCAACTGTTGTATTTCTGGATTTGTGTCAGGAAATGTGTGGAATCTGTTCCTGTTCCAGAAACCAATGAGCGCAATGGCTCTGGTGGCGGGACCAATGGCGCCAATTTGACTTTGCCACTTGCGCAACACAATCCATGGGTTTCATTTCTGTATTTCAATGCCTTACAATGTGGGCACACAACGCTCATCGATCCAATAGCAACGGATTAGTCTGCACTGTAATCAATTGTCACGTTGTAACAGAATGCAGCTCGATGATTATTCAACGCAACATTTGTTTGTCTTCTTGCACGATTATTCAAATTCATTATCGCGCGATTGGTTTGTACTGACCGATGATGTCTCATTCGATGCATATCATCTTCGTTTGCATTTTCTCTTTCTTCTTGTGTACGTGCTGAACGTGTTTGTGATAATCGGTTCCGTTCAATTTCATTTCGCTCTTCGCGTTGCTCTGCAGTTCGATTAGATCGAAAATTCGTTTGGTTTGTAGCATTGCGAGTTCTGCGACCTAAATTGCTCCGTCTTATTTGGGGGCATTGCAATGCGATTAAATTGTGTCAATTCAATTCAATTGTGTCGATGCGACACAATGTGCGATGCGAAGAATCACAATTCAACTGAAAATGGACAATTGATTCACTTTGTTGTTACTGTATAACCATTTGTCACTTCAAAACTCAACGTATTTCGTAGGTAAATCTGTAAATCCAGCCGTTCTCAAGTGATGCGCTTACCAACGAACAGCATTTAATTTTTATTTATATAGATGTAGTTTCTACAGCAATTAACGGTATGTCTGTCGGACATCATAAAACAAACATTTTTGTTGCAGTAAAGTAATACATTTTTGCTTGTTAAGTAATAGATAACTAATTGTTTTATGTTAAAAGAAAATATTTCTGGTCAACAGAAAACTCTCTATTATAAAAAAGTCATTAGTTTAGTATCAGCTACTGAAGAATCTCTACTATTTTTTTTTGCAAACAAGGAGCAAACGACAGTCTCATCATGCCTTTTTGCAAAAAACCACCTTTTGAGCGCGATCGGGCGCGTGTGTGTGTGAGACAGGACGCGTATATCGGTGTGGCGAATTTAATTGAAACGGGGTAAGCAAACCTATCACTACCTACCTCCATGTTGTCCCTGCTCGTTACGCTATTTCGTTTGCAAAAAGAAAGTGACAAGTTTACAGTATGTGAGTTTGTAGTAATTACGTAATATTGTGGCCACAAATTCATATCGAGAAAGAAATGAATAATAAATTAAATATGGTCTATTCGCGTACTTACTTCACACAGTAAACTACATTCCATCTTTAGTCGCACAGCACTGTAACGTATTGTAAAGATTAAGGTAAATAACTTTAAAAGGAACTGAAACTTTGGTTTACCGTCTTAACTTCTAAGATAGGGTCCTTAGTTACACTCGCAGTAGTCGCTTGTAATCAGATTTTAATTCAGCAGTTCATGTGAACCGCACGAATGATTGAGTATTTCTCCAGCTTGACAGAAGTTGAATAGGCTATATATACATGGACTGTTCATGTAACGGAATGAAACAGTAAGTTATACTCCATTTGGCAAGACGTCTATAATCGCAATAGTGTCGTGAACAATAGCTAACTAATTGGAGAAAATCTTTGAACAAAGATCAATAATATGTCAGTAACTGAAGGAAACACAATGTTTCTTCTCATGTGGTTATGTTCGTCACTGCTTGAACGACGATCAACTGATCATGCAATAATATGTGAAAGGGAACCCTCATAATCCGCATAGGCTTACCAATCCGTTACAAGTTTCGTTAAAAAATCTTAAATTCACCGTATTGAACCGAATACGGTACTCTATTTTGCGCCCTATTTGCTGTAGAGTATTGTTATACTTTGGAATACATTTTTTGTTAACAATTAATTTTTTATTTTTACAAAATTAACATTTCATTTGTAATTTTAGTAACAGCAATCAAAAGTTTGCACAAGGTTGCAGTGTTGGTGCAGGTGGCATTATAGAAACGGACCCCGAGTTTGCCTTTTGTTTTGTCATGAAGAATCAGAAGTTCGTATTGGTCATATTGTGTGTAATATATACAGCCTGATATACATACACCTGTAAGGTACTAAACGCTCGATTTTTATCAGTGTAGAAACTATAATTTTTTTTAATGACCCAAAAGACTTCTTTTCCCCATAAGAACAATGCATTTCCCTAACTCGCCGATTGTCTCTTGCGACTGTTTGACAAGATATAGTGATAGTACCGACGACATGGATGTCAGCATGGGCAGAAACATACACTTAATTATTACAGATTCAGTCCTCTGATGCACAAGGTCTGGCGCTAGCTGAGACTGCGATTCCAAAAAACAAAGTCATTCCAATACTAAAGCAGATGAGCAAAAAATAAAGAAGGGTATATAAAAGCAAAGCATCTTATAATGATACCCGCAAAAATACAATTGAACACTGTCCGTTGGTGAATGAACCAGAAGGCTGATGCAAGATGAGTTCATCAGGTTTACAAAAATTAATTGCACTTAATTCAATTCAAATTTGTTTTTGGCTGAGAGTAAAAAGAGTTAAATTTATTTTCGCAGTAAACAAAGTTTGAATTATTAGAATAATCTGATACCGCAGTAACACTGAATATTTTGCGTTGATTCATACTGAATGAATAAAAATAAATTAATACTTTGAATGCACAGTTAATTATTCTGTATACAAACTGAATATAATACAGTAGTACAGGATTGATCAATTAGGCTACGATATCTTGTAAATAGAATTTATATATATTAATTATTTAGTGTTAGCATAATAACTGTGTTTACAATTCAAACCTAACATTGACTTTCTAGTCCACTGTGTGTAGCATCTTGTGTTTTTGTCTTTTGGTAATACTGATTATATGATTCATCAATTACTGCAATATTCAAAACCTGGCATTGTAATTATACAATATACCTTCATTTTAGGTAATAATACATACACACATGACGCTGTTGTTATAACAATTTATAACACCGTTAAGTAATAGAAAAATACTTTACTTGATATACAAAAATTAAGGTCTGGAAGGGTTAGAAGTAAGTTTAAATATTCAAAATTAATTTTCTAAAGGTCACGTAGTACTGGTTTTTTCAAAAATTGGTGACATACACGTATAATCGTTATGTTATCACGTAATTGAAGTCTTTAGAGAAATAGAATCGATTTGACATCAGAAGCAGCTGTAGAGTTTACCCTTGTGTTTAATAACCTTGTATTTAATTGTTTTAACCAAATCGTACTTAATTCGATAATATTCACAGTATGTTTCTATGCACTACGTAGTAAATACATTTAGTCATGCACTCATAAAATAATTAAGTTTAGAAAATGGCTATCAATTTAGTATTCTTCCGTTAGTTTGCCCAACAATTATAAAGCTCGGGTGACATCGACTTGTATCCTTATGGATGTGGGTAGAAGGATAATAAGTTTATTAAATCCTTAGTTAAACACTGACCATTAACTTCACAACAATGATATCGCTGTACAAATGACTAGCCGAACTTCAGCATTGTCGTACAATAAGATGTGTACGTAGTATTGAAAGTAACAGTGAAGATCTTCCAATGAATAAATTTATTTGCGACCAATATTAATGCAACTATTTCTCATCGCTCTTAAACTTTTAGAAGGTGCCATTTGTGCCGAATCTAGTCTTAGAACGGCGATTAAGCAGTATATAATGTTCGGTAAACGTTAAACGCAGCACAGAATTTGAAGCGCTTTAATTTGTGCTGCACTCTTGCAGCGAAGATAAGTACTAATTCGACGCTTATCAAGTGCCTGAGAGGTGCTGGCCTCTAGTGCCAGCCGCTGTAGGCAAGCGAGGAGGCCGGAAACAGTATCAAATAACTTTGTCTCGCTGAAATGGTGGCCTAGATCGGCAGCTTATTAAGTTACTCCGGGAGATGAAGAAAAATTCGTCCATCATTCTTCCCACTATGACAGGCTAGGTCTGTAAATCGACTGCGGTAAGTCTCGCCAATACTTTCATAGTTATGAATTTAATGTTTCACTAAAGAAAGACTTGTATAATAGGCCCCAGTAAGTGGATTTCTGATAACCTTTAAAAACCACATGGCATTGTGCAATACGCAATTTGAAAGTAGAATTTTTAAAACACAGTAAAATTATATTAAATTCACGTGTCCGAACTACGGCACTAAAAGTCAGGGAAATAGAAATACAAAAGTATTAGTTTCAAATATGCAAACATGGATGTAAGCAGATTCCTATTAAGTACCTATGGTTATTGCACAATGCGTAATTCGGTCTAAGTTGCATACAACTTTACTAGGGATTATTGTAAAACTTTATTCATATCAGGAAGCTTACTGAGGCACCAATTGAGAGTCATATAATCGCCAAATGGTATTAATTAATATAGTAAAGATGATGTAATCAGATTTAACCTCTCGACCACGTGGTACCAAATATTCAGACTAGGTATAAAGCTTATTAAAATTGTAACAAGCAATAATTAACTATCAAAAATTCAAACATGGTAACCCGCATGGGTGAAGTTATTATTATAAAGATTTACTGTACTAAATATTTTCAAATAGGGCCTGTTGGCCATATAACCTTGTCAAGTTTTATATTTAGGTAGCTCTAAAGCTATGTTACGATTATATATATGTTTTGGGGGTGTGCGAACTTTCTGTGGGCATTGTGTTGTGTACTCTGGCTAATATAATGTTGTGTAATTAGGGTCCCCGAGCAAGTCGAGGAAAAAGCCCAACAACATGACCTGAACCTGTAACACCAAGAACTTCGCTCTCACTTCATCTACCGGAGGAATAGCCATGACGCCACACCAACACCTGTAATGTAGGCCACGAGATTGCCACCTCACCCCCATGGACAAGAATAAGGTGATCTCAAACCATTATATTATTAATACGTAGAGATGCACTCAATAATAGCCAGTGACCCAATTCACTCAGTCAACAACAACACTTTCAATTTTCAAATATTTTAATTGGATCCCCAATTTACGGAACAGTATAGTGCGTGAACTGGGTGTGAAATCGTTTGTAAATTTTATTAATTTGTTGTAAAATTGTCAGCTCAGAGACTGACATGTATCTTAGGCAGTTCTACATTCAAACGTATAATTCCCTCTTATTTCAGTATCTGTGTTCATTACAGCTTTTAAGTCATTCATTCAATTGGTAATTTCTCGGGTTCAATTTAGTGTTCATTTTATATATATATTTTCTCATTTTTAAATTCAGTTTGGTTCATATGGTATAGAAATTTCTGGGGTAGTTAAGTGGATTCACAAGTTTAATCCTGAGTGGGTGCCTGTTCATACAGTATTAAACGTGTTGTTGAGACAGGTTGAATTGCACCGACTGGCAAACGAACATGTCGGTCTCTGGGCCAAAAGTACTTTTTAAAAGGGTTATAAAATTCATGATATATTTCTATTTTCACAACTTAACCATATTTCTATATTTATATATATATATATATATATAAATTCTTTTAATTAATTATAATAACTGGGGTGTTAATGGTTTTGTAACTTTTTTATTTCTCACAGTATAAGAGCCCAGTGGGCAGAATTTTATAACAGTATTAGGCAGTTGGCCAAATTTTGGAATTTATTATGTCCTGGGGACTACTGGAGTTGCATAAGCATAATCTAATACACATGTCATGTGTTATGAACCAATTAAGTATTGTAATCCTAACATGGATGTCCATAAAAGAATTAATAATATACCTCATGGGGGTAAGAAAAGGGCGTGGCAAGAGATCTTTGTATAATTGTACTGTATTGTGGAACATGTGATGTATTGTATATTTGTGTGTGTATTTTGGGGGGTTATATGTATTGTACATTTATGTGTATTTTTGGAGGGGAGTTTAGATATAGGGTTTTTAGAAAAGAAAGATGAAACATAGGATTTTATATCCTTTTAATTTTGATGACATTAATTTATTCTATCTCAATTAATTTTTGCTGAATATTTCTTCTAAGAAAGTAATTTATTTTAATTAACTTGAATAACAAATATGTGGATTTGTCACTATTTAATTTTAATTAATTTTTTTGAGAATTTGTTATTCTAATTTGTATTAATCAAGAAGTCTATAAAAATTATCTCCATTAAGTTCAATGGATCATTTTAAAGACAACATAGAAAATAAATTTTATATTATTAATATTTTACAGGAAACTTTATTTAAAGAAGAGTAATGAGTTTAAATTTTAATTCATTTTAAAGAGAGATAGCAAATAAATTTTATACGTGTTAATAATTTTCAGGTGACATTGTTGAAGGTGTTTAATTTATTTTAATTAACCATTTAAGGGGATAATAGATTCCGACTGTTGTTTTTATTGATTTTGTTATTAATTTGTTTTCAAAATGGAGATAGAATAATAAAAGGGATTTTATTAATTGTTTAATTTATGAGTTTTCATTGCAAGTCCCGTCTCACTGGATCCAGCGCATTTTTGGCTTCTCTAGGCTTTGGTCTAGTTCTAATTAACTTGTGGCCCCTCTTTTCAAAAAAAAAAAATTTCAAAAAAATAATCTTTTTTTTTAACAGCCTAAGTTAAAGAGGTGTTACATTTGGTAGCAGAGCGTGGTTGAGATTTGGGTCAACCGTGGATTCTGTGGGTGTGACGGGGCTTGCAAACTTAGGAAACATTTGGGGAGTTCTAATGGAACTTAGAAAAATTTTGAAAGGCCCTATATCTAAAAGTGAATATTTTTGTTAGGTTTAAGGTTTTGTGTTATATATGTATATGTACTTGCCCGCCTTGAATAGTTGATAGTGCCACGTGGTGAGAAATGTTAGAAGGGAACATTCCTTTGGAAACGCGACTTATCGCAGATCTGTGCCTGGGTGGAGATGGTTTACGTATTACCTTGCCATATTAGGGGAGGTGTTTTAATTATGCGGTATGGCCCGATCGGCAGTCGGTCTCCTTCGATATACGGTAGCCGAAGAAATATTGAGAATATTTTTGAAAATTTTCGTTGGTTGGTGTTTTTGTCGTGTTGTGTGTTAGTGTATGTGTCGCGTTCCATTTGTGTAGAGTCGTTGAGAGAGAGCAGTTCAGGTAAGTGGGCTGGGTCCTCGCAACGGTAGGTGGACCCGCAGTCTACTCGAAGGAAGGGTTTAGTACTCGAGTTTTTTCTGATTCCTGTACTAATTGTCTTTAGTTCTAAGGTTGTGTGTTTTGTTTTGTTGATTGTGTATTTCGAATTGTGTAATTCTGGCGGCGCTATGCTTTCAGAAATTGCCCCACCCCCTTTCAGGATTTCTCCAGAAACTTTCGGTGGTAGATGCATTTGATGAGGACCAGCTGCTGGTTTTCTTGGACCTTGTCCTGCAGTTGGCAGATTATCCAGGTGTATCCGATGGGGAGGTCTTGTCCCTTATATACCCGTATTGCCATGGTTCGTTGGCAGGGTTGGTCACCAACACTCTGCGTCGGGGCGGCACTGTCGACGCTTTTCATGGGGAAGTGTTGGATTACTTCATACCACATCAACGACGTTCCGAGCTTAAGTTAAATTCATTCTATCGTTTACAGGCCAACGGAGAGGCGTTGGGGGACTTCGTGCAGGACATACGGAAAGCTGCCCGGGTATTAAGATTAGGGTTGCCCGAGACGGAAGTAATACAAGTAATTCTGGGAGGACTGAATCCCCAAGAGAGATCGCGTTTGATATTCGCAGAACGTCCACGTTGTTTCGCGGATCTGTACCGGTTGTGTGTCGTTTCTAATACTGTCCGAGCAGGGGACGAGTACCGGGGAAGAGGTGCTACGGATGTCCAATACTCCAGTGGTTCGTTAGGAAGAGCCAAAAAGGACAAACATGGCGGTTGGAGAAAAACACATGAGACGGTCAGAAAAACTGAATATTCCGGAGGTAATGGAGGGTACAAGGGGTTGGCAAGTGAGAAGACTGTAGCTACGGTTACAGCAGATAAAATAAATAAGTACGAAACTAACAGGGAAAGAAAAGGTTACATTAGTAAACCAGCATCGGCCAGTTGGGAGCCGGTAGCAAGTTATTCCTATTTGGAGAGTAATGAAACTTTAAAGCTTCCAGAGAAATTCCCAGTGCCTAATAGAGTAGTGGATGAAGAAGGTGAGGAGAAAGAAGAAAAGCGAAGTAACTTCTGTGGATCAATACAAGACAACAAGAACACGTCAGTTGATATTGAATTACAGGACTCAGAGAGGACGTCATGGTTGAATCCAGATGTCGCAGAATTTGTTCCGGTATTGGTCGTGAGGGATCCAGATCCGGTAACATCATCATCGCCTACGCCGGAGATGAGAAGTCACTTGATGGTGGAGCTTTGCCATCGATCAGTAGAATTTAAGTTGGACATTGCACATGGACCCGGACAGCTGGATTCCAGGTTGGGTAATGTTGAGGAAGTTGTAGTTGCTGAGAGTGGTGAAGAAGAGGAATCGAAGGAAGAGGCAGAAGAATGGTCTGCACATGCTACGCAGGGGAGTATAAGTGGAAGTGTTAGGGAGGCTGCAAGCGTTTCTGAGGTTGCGGATGGACAAGGGGATGTCCAGGCTGCAAGTGTGGTAGAAGTAGATGAGGTAGAAGTTGAGGAGAAACTGGGTGGCAGCGTTGTGGAATGTGTGAGTGAGAATGATGTAGTGTGTGAAGATGTGCAGACGCCTTCTGTAAGTAGTGTTGAGGATTCCGAGGAATGGAAAGAAGTTTCGGGCGGATCAGGTGAGCAACTAGAGGATGAAGATGTGCAGTGTCGTGATGGTGATTTGGATTATGTAGAGGAAGAAAGGAAGAGGTGGAAGAAAGAGAACCAGGGGAAATTGTAGAAGCAGAAGAGTTAGAGGTTGAGGATAATCCAAATCGGGGTAAGAGTAGTCAGGTAAGTTACCTGGATTCTAATTCAGAAGAAATAAATCAGTACAGCTCAACACGAGATAGTTTCTCAGAGAGTCGTGTACAAAAGGAACGAGTACCTTAAATTCGTCATAAAAAGGTGAGAAGTAGCGGTTAACGGGTAGCGGGTAGATGTTCCCCACAGTCCCAGTGGTGTTCATCTACTTCAGGGTTGCGCCCCTGCCTCCGCAAGCCTTAGTTTTCTCCACCCATCCTTATTCTCGGAGGGAACCATGTCCTTACCCTTAGTCCTAGCTATTGACCTTTCAATGATCCTTGCCCCTTTTCATCTTCCCAATTTTCCTACCCCTCCCCTTAGAAAACAAAGTAAAATAAAAAACAAAACAAAAAATTAGAAAGGAAAAAGGAAAAAAATTAGAAAAGAACAAAAAATATCAGAAAAGTTAGAAAAGAAGTTAGTTGGAAGAGTTGTGACTAGGTCGGTTGTCGTTTTATGATGGAGTGTGATAGGGTGGTGTGGTTTTCATTTTTCTTTGTTGTAGTTTATTGTTGATGATTGTAGGGTCCTGGCCATGCGCCATTCCCTAGTTGATTTCTGTGGTACTTTATTTTTGAATGAAGTGTGGTTTGCTTAAGTAAACCCCCCTTGAGAGTTATGCAGTCATTTGAAGAGTAGAGAAGGGAAGATGTTCGCGTGCCCTCCATGCGGTTTTCTCTGTCCGGCTAATAGGGGCCGTCCGCCCTAGTGTAGTGATGTTTTTTTTTTAAACCAGTCTTATGTCAAGGATTGTGATGCCTTGTTTTGCAGCATATGGCTGGTCAGTCCAGATGTGGACAGTAGTGTTATGGGCACTCACATATCAAGGTAATAGATACCTTGTTTTGGTCTTTGGACGCGTATGTGAGTGGCAGCAGGAGAAGTAGGTGGTCGTCACCAGAGAGTGTGACGTGTTGGGGCGGTCGTGTGGGGTTGGCCGGGCGGAGAGGGTCGCAGGAGGATGGTCGCAGTGGCGTTGAGATTTTCCAGTCCTGTGAAAAAAGGGGGGGTAGTAGTTGTCCTGAGTAGGTATTAGTTTGGGTCTCAGTTCGGGAGGCCTTGGGAGGTCAGAACTCAGACGGTGCTCTTGATTGTGACGTCTTTCATCTTTTCTCCTTCTATCTCTTGTGCTGGATGCTGACCCTGATCAAGTCAGCATGCAGTACCCTCACTCTCTACTCTTCTTCTTCTTTCCTCTCACCTCGTTTTCGCCCTGAGCCTCTGTTCTCCCAAGAGCGGTTAAGTTGCTGAGATTTCCCAAGACAGCCAAGAAAGTAGTACTAGGACTAGCGAAGAGGCTGTGAATTAGCCTTGGGGCAACTATGTTGCCCTTTTGGGGTGAGGGTGTGCCGAATCTAGTCTTAGAACGGCGATTAAGCAGTATATAATGTTCGGTAAACGTTAAACGCAGCACAGAATTTGAAGCGCTTTAATTTGTGCTGCACTCTTGCAGCGAAGATAAGTACTAATTCGACGCTTATCAAGTGCCTGAGAGGTGCTGGCCTCTAGTGCCAGCCGCTGTAGGCAAGCGAGGAGGCCGGAAACAGTATCAAATAACTTTGTCTCGCTGAAATGGTGGCCTAGATCGGCAGCTTATTAAGTTACTCCGGGAGATGAAGAAAAATTCGTCCATCATTCTTCCCACTATGACAGGCTAGGTCTGTAAATCGACTGCGGTAAGTCTCGCCAATACTTTCATAGTTATGAATTTAATGTTTCACTAAAGAAAGACTTGTATAATAGGCCCCAGTAAGTGGATTTCTGATAACCTTTAAAAACCACATGGCATTGTGCAATACGCAATTTGAAAGTAGAATTTTTAAAACACAGTAAAATTATATTAAATTCACGTGTCCGAACTACGGCACTAAAAGTCAGGGAAATAGAAATACAAAAGTATTAGTTTCAAATATGCAAACATGGATGTAAGCAGATTCCTATTAAGTACCTATGGTTATTGCACAATGCGTAATTCGGTCTAAGTTGCATACAACTTTACTAGGGATTATTGTAAAACTTTATTCATATCAGGAAGCTTACTGAGGCACCAATTGAGAGTCATATAATCGCCAAATGGTATTAATTAATATAGTAAAGATGATGTAATCAGATTTAACCTCTCGACCACGTGGTACCAAATATTCAGACTAGGTATAAAGCTTATTAAAATTGTAACAAGCCATAATTAACTATCAAAAATTCAAACATGGTAACCCGCATGGGTGAAGTTATTATTATAAAGATTTACTGTACTAAATATTTTCAAATAGAGCACGTTGGCCATATAACCTTGTCAAGTTTTATATTTAGGTAGCTCTAAAGCTATGTTAAGGTTTTATATATGTTTTGGGGGTGTGCGAACTTTCTGTGGGCATTGTGTTGTGTACTCTGGCTAATATAATGTTGTGTAATTAGGGTCCCCGAGCAAGTCGAGGGAAAAGCCCAACAACATGACCTGTACCTGTAACACCAAGAACTTCGCTCTCACTTCACCTACCGGAGGAATAGCCATGACGCCACACCAACACCTGTAATGTAGGCCACGAGATTGCCACCTCACCCCCATGGACAAGAATAAGGTGATCTCAAACCATTATATTATTAATACGTAGAGGTGCACTCAATAATAGCCAGTGACCCAATTCACTCAGTCAACAACAACACTTTCAATTTTCAAATATTTTAATTGGATCCCCAATTTACGGAACAGTATAGTGCGTGAACTGGGTGTGAAATCGTTTGTAAATTTTATTAATTTGTTGTAAAATTGTCAGCTCAGAGACTGACATGTATCTTAGGCAGTTCTACATTCAAACGTATAATTCCCTCTTATTTCAGTATCTGTGTTCATTACAGCTTTTAAGTCATTCATTCAATTGGTAATTTCTCGGGTTCAATTTAGTGTTCATTTTATATATATATTTTCTCATTTTTAAATTCAGTTTGGTTCATATGGTATAGAAATTTCTGGGGTAGTTAAGTGGATTCACAAGTTTAATCCTGAGTGGGTGCCTGTTCAAACAGTATTAAACGTGTTGTTGAGACAGGTTGAATTGCACCGACTGGCAAACGAACATGTCGGTCTCTGGGCCAAAAGTACTTTTTAAAAGGGTTATAAAATTCATGATATATTTCTATTTTCACAACTTAACCATATTTCTATATATATATATATATATATATAAATTCTTTTAATTAATTATAATAACTGGGGTGTTAATGGTTTTGTAACTTTTTTATTTCTCACAGTATAAGAGCCCAGTGGGCAGAATTTTATAACAGTATTAGGCAGTTGGCCAAATTTTGGAATTTATTATGTCCTGGGGACTACTGGAGTTGCATAAGCATAATCTAATACACATGTCATGTGTTATGAACCAATTAAGTATTGTAATCCTAACATGGATGTCCATAAAAGAATTAATAATATACCTCATGGGGGTAAGAAAAGGGCGTGGCAAGAGATCTTTGTATAATTGTACTGTATTGTGGAACATGTGATGTATTGTATATTTGTGTGTGTATTTTGGGGGGTTATATGTATTGTACATTTATGTGTATTTTTGGAGGGGAGTTTAGATATAGGGTTTTTAGAAAAGAAAGATGAAACATAGGATTTTATATCCTTTTAATTTTGATGACATTAATTTATTCTATCTCAATTAATTTTTGCTGAATATTTCTTCTAAGAAAGTAATTTATTTTAATTAACTTGAATAACAAATATGTGGATTTGTCACTATTTAATTTTAATTAATTTTTTTGAGAATTTGTTATTCTAATTTGTATTAATCAAGAAGTCTATAAAAATTATCTCCATTAAGTTCAATGGATCATTTTAAAGACAACATAGAAAATAAATTTTATATTATTAATATTTTACAGGAAACTTTATTTAAAGAAGAGTAATGAGTTTAAATTTTAATTCATTTTAAAGAGAGATAGCAAATAAATTTTATACGTGTTAATAATTTTCAGGTGACATTGTTGAAGGTGTTTAATTTATTTTAATTAACCATTTAAGGGGATAATAGATTCCGACTGTTGTTTTTATTGATTTTGTTATTAATTTGTTTTCAAAATGGAGATAGAATAATAAAAGGGATTTTATTAATTGTTTAATTTATGAGTTTTCATTGCAAGTCCCGTCTCACTGGATCCAGCGCATTTTTGGCTTCTCTAGGCTTTGGTCTAGTTCTAATTAACTTGTGGCCCCTCTTTTCAAAAAAAAAAAATTTCAAAAAAATAATCTTTTTTTTTAACAGCCTAAGTTAAAGAGGTGTTACATTTGGTAGCAGAGCGTGGTTGAGATTTGGGTCAACCGTGGATTCTGTGGGTGTGACGGGGCTTGCAAACTTAGGAAACATTTGGGGAGTTCTAATGGAACTTAGAAAAATTTTGAAAGGCCCTATATCTAAAAGTGAATATTTTTGCTAGGTTTAAGGTTTTGTGTTATATATGTATATGTACTTGCCCGCCTTGAATAGTTGATAGTGCCACGTGGTGAGAAATTTTAGAAGGGAACATTCCTTTGGAAACGCGACTTATCGCAGATCTGTGCCTGGGTGGAGATGGTTTACGTATTACCTTGCCCATATTAGGGGAGGTGTTTCAATTATGCGGTATGGCCCGATCGGCAGTCGGTCTCCTTCGATATACGGTAGCCGAAGAAATATTGAGAATATTTTTGAAAATTTTCGTTGGTTGGTGTTTTTGTCGTGTTGTGTGTTAGTGTATGTGTCGCGTTCCATTTGTGTAGAGTCGTTGAGAGAGAGCAGTTCAGGTAAGTGGGCTGGGTCCTCGCAACGGTAGGTGGACCCGCAGTCTACTCGAAGGAAGGGTTTAGTACTCGAGTTTTTTCTGATTCCTGTACTAATTGTCTTTAGTTCTAAGGTTGTGTGTTTTGTTTTGTTGATTGTGTATTTCGAATTGTGTAATTCTGGCGGCGCTATGCTTTCAGAAATTGCCCCACCCCCTTTCAGGATTTCTCCAGAAACTTTCGGTGGTAGATGCATTTGATGAGGACCAGCTGCTGGTTTTCTTGGACCTTGTCCTGCAGTTGGCAGATTATCCAGGTGTATCCGATGGGGAGGTCTTGTCCCTTATATACCCGTATTGCCAGGGTTCGTTGGCAGGGTTGGTCACCAACACTCTGCGTCGGGGCGGCACTGTCGACGCTTTTCATGGGGAAGTGTTGGATTACTTCATACCACATCGACGACGTTCCGAGCTTAATTTAAATTCATTCTATCGTTTACAGGCCAACGGAGAGGCGTTGGGGGACTTCGTGCAGGACATACGGAAAGCTGCCCGGGTATTAAGATTAGGGTTGCCCGAGACGGAAGTAATACAAGTAATTCTGGGAGGACTGAATCCCCAAGAGAGATCGCGTTTGATATTCGCAGAACGTCCACGTTGTTTCGCGGATCTGTACCGGTTGTGTGTCGTTTCTAATACTGTCCGAGCAGGGGACGAGTACCGGGGAAGAGGTGCTACGGATGTCCAATACTCCAGTGGTTCGTTAGGAAGAGCCAAAAAGGACAAACATGGCGGTTGGAGAAAAACACATGAGACGGTCAGAAAAACTGAATATTCCGGAGGTAATGGAGGGTACAAGGGGTTGGCAAGTGAGAAGACTGTAGCTACGGTTACAGCAGATAAAATAAATAAGTACGAAACTAACAGGGAAAGAAAAGGTTACATTAGTAAACCAGCATCGGCCAGTTGGGAGCCGGTAGCAAGTTATTCCTATTTGGAGAGTAAGGAAACTTTAAAGCTTCCAGAGGAATTCCCAGTGCCTAATAGAGTAGTGGATGAAGAAGGTGAGGAGAAAGAAGAAAAGCGAAGTAACTTCTGTGGATCAATACAAGACAACAAGAACACGTCAGTTGATATTGAATTACAGGACTCAGAGAGGACGTCATGGTTGAATCCAGATGTCGCAGAATTTGTTCCGGTATTGGTCGTGAGGGATCCAGATCCGGTAACATCATCATCGCCTACGCCGGGAGATGAGAAGTCACTTGATGGTGGAGCTTTGCCATCGATCAGTAGAATTTAAGTTGGACATTGCACATGGACCCGGACAGCTGGATTCCAGGTTGGGTAATGTTGAGGAAGTTGTAGTTGCTGAGAGTGGTGAAGAAGAGGAATCGAAGGAAGAGGCAGAAGAATGGTCTGCACATGCTACGCAGGGGAGTATAAGTGGAAGTGTTAGGGAGGCTGCAAGCGTTTCTGAGGTTGCGGATGGACAAGGGGATGTCCAGGCTGCAAGTGTGGTAGAAGTAGATGAGGTAGAAGTTGAGGAGAAACTGGGTGGCAGCGTTGTGGAATGTGTGAGTGAGAATGATGTAGTGTGTGAAGATGTGCAGACGCCTTCTGTAAGTAGTGTTGAGGATTCCGAGGAATGGAAAGAAGTTTCGGGCGGATCAGGTGAGCAACTAGAGGATGAAGATATGCAGTGTCGTGATGGTGATTTGGATTATGTAGAAGAAGAAAAGGAAGAGGTGGAAGAAAGAGAACCAGGGGAAATTGTAGAAGCAGAAGAGTTAGAGGTTGAGGATAATCCAAATCGGGGTAAGAGTAGTCAGGTAAGTTACCTGGATTCTAATTCAGAAGAAATAAATCAGTACAGCTCAACACGAGATAGTTTCTCAGAGAGTCGTGTACAAAAGGAACGAGTACCTTAAATTCGTCATAAAAAGGTGAGAAGTAGCGGTTAACGGGTAGCGGGTAGATGTTCCCCACAGTCCCAGTGGTGTTCATCTACTTCAGGGTTGCGCCCCTGCCTCCGCAAGCCTTAGTTTTCTCCACCCATCCTTATTCTCGGAGGGAACCATGTCCTTACCCTTAGTCCTAGCTATTGACCTTTCAATGATCCTTGCCCCTTTTCATCTTCCCAATTTTCCTACCCCTCCCCTTAGAAAACAAAGTAAAATAAAAAACAAAACAAAAAATTAGAAAGGAAAAAGGAAAAAAATTAGAAAAGGAACAAAAAATATCAGAAAAGTTAGAAAAGAAGTTAGTTGGAAGAGTTGTGACTAGGTCGGTTGTCGTTTTATGATGGAGTGTGATAGGGTGGTGTGGTTTTCATTTTTCTTTGTTGTAGTTTATTGTTGATGATTGTAGGGTCCTGGCCATGCGCCATTCCCTAGTTGATTTCTGTGGTACCTTATTTTTGAATGAAGTGTGGTTTGCTTAAGTAAACCCCCCTTGAGAGTTATGCAGTCATTTGAAGAGTAGAGAAGGGAAGATGTTCGCGTGCCCTCTATGCGGTTTTCTCTGTCCGGCTAATAGGGGCCGTCCGCCCTAGTGTAGGGATGTTTTTTTTTTAAACCAGTCTTATGTCAAGGATTGTGATGCCTTGTTTTGCAGCATATGGCTGGTCAGTCCAGATGTGGACAGTAGTGTTATGGGCACTCACATATCAAGGTAATAGATACCTTGTTTTGGTCTTTGGACGCGTATGTGAGTGGCAGCAGGAGAAGTAGGTGGTCGTCACCAGAGAGTGTGACGTGTTGGGGCGGTCGTGTGGGGTTGGCCGGGCGGAGAGGGTCGCAGGAGGATGGTCGCAGTGGCGTTGAGATTTTCCAGTCCTGTGAAAAAAGGGGGGGTAGTAGTTGTCCTGAGTAGGTATTAGTTTGGGTCTCAGTTCGGGAGGCCTTGGGAGGTCAGAACTCAGACGGTGCTCTTGATTTTGACGTCTTTCATCTTTTCTCCTTCTATCTCTTGTGCTGGATGCTGACCCTGATCAAGTCAGCATGCAGTACCCTCACTCTCTACTCTTCTTCTTCTTTCCTCTCACCTCGTTTTCGCCCTGAGCCTCTGTTCTCCCAAGAGCGGTTAAGTTGCTGAGATTTCCCAAGACAGCCAAGAAAGTAGTACTAGGACTAGCGAAGAGGCTGTGAATTAGCCTTGGGGCAACTATGTTGCCCTTTTGGGGTGAGGGTGTGCCGAATCTAGTCTTAGAACGGCGATTAAGCAGTATATAATGTTCGGTAAACGTTAAACGCAGCACAGAATTTGAAGCGCTTTAATTTGTGCTGCACTCTTGCAGCGAAGATAAGTACTAATTCGACGCTTATCAAGTGCCTGAGAGGTGCTGGCCTCTAGTGCCAGCCGCTGTAGGCAAGCGAGGAGGCCGGAAACAGTATCAAATAACTTTGTCTCGCTGAAATGGTGGCCTAGATCGGCAGCTTATTAAGTTACTCCGGGAGATGAAGAAAAATTCGTCCATCATTCTTCCCACTATGACAGGCTAGGTCTGTAAATCGACTGCGGTAAGTCTCGCCAATACTTTCATAGTTATGAATTTAATGTTTCACTAAAGAAAGACTTGTATAATAGGCCCCAGTAAGTGGATTTCTGATAACCTTTAAAAACCACATGGCATTGTGCAATACGCAATTTGAAAGTAGAATTTTTAAAACACAGTAAAATTATATTAAATTCACGTGTTCGAACTACGGCACTAAAAGTCAGGGAAATAGAAATACAAAAGTATTAGTTTCAAATATGCAAACATGGATGTAAGCAGATTCCTATTAAGTACCTATGGTTATTGCACAATGCGTAATTCGGTCTAAGTTGCATACAACTTTACTAGGGATTATTGTAAAACTTTATTCATATCAGAAAGCTTACTGAGGCACCAATTGAGAGTCATATAATCGCCAAATGGTATTAATTAATATAGTAAAGATGATGTAATCAGATTTAACCTCTCGACCACGTGGTACCAAATATTCAGACTAGGTATAAAGCTTATTAAAATTGTAACAAGCAATAATTAACTATCAAAAATTCAAACAAGGTAACCCGCATGGGTGAAGTTATTATTATAAAGATTTACTGTACTAAATATTTTCAAATAGAGCACGTTGGCCATATAACCTTGTCAAGTTTTATATTTAGGTAGCTCTAAAGCTATGTTAAGGTTTTATATATGTTTTGGGGGGTGTGCGAACTTTCTGTGGGCATTGTGTTGTGTACTCTGGCTAATATAATGTTGTGTAATTAGGGTCCCCGAGCAAGTCGAGGAAAAAGCCCAACAACATGACCTGTACCTGTAACACCAAGAACTTCGCTCTCACTTCACCTACCGGAGGAATAGTCATGACGCCACACCAACACCTGTAATGTAGGCCACGAGATTGCCACCTCACCCCCATGGACAAGAATAAGGTGATCTCAAACCATTATATTATTAATACGTAGAGATGCACTCAATAATAGCCAGTGACCCAATTCACTCAGTCAACAACAACACTTTCAATTTTCAAATATTTTAATTGGATCCCCAATTTACGGAACAGTATAGTGCGTGAACTGGGTGTGAAATCGTTTGTAAATTTTATTAATTTGTTGTAAAATTGTCAGCTCAGAGACTGACATGTATCTTAGGCAGTTCTACATTCAAACGTATAATTCCCTCTTATTTCAGTATCTGTGTTCATTACAGCTTTTAAGTCATTCATTCAATTGGTAATTTCTCGGGTTCAATTTAGTGTTCATTTTATATATATATTTTCTCATTTTTAAATTCAGTTTGGTTCATATGGTATAGAAATTTCTGGGGTAGTTAAGTGGATTCACAAGTTTAATCCTGAGTGGGTGCCTGTTCAAACAGTATTAAACGTGTTGTTGAGACAGGTTGAATTGCACCGAC
This sequence comes from Magicicada septendecula, assembly GCA_034769895.1. NCBI lineage: Eukaryota > Metazoa > Arthropoda > Insecta > Hemiptera > Cicadidae > Magicicada > Magicicada septendecula. The sequence continues at coordinate 158,414,323 of CM068374.1, forward strand.
TGGCAAACGAACATGTCGGTCTCTGGGCCAAAAGTACTTTTTAAAAGGGTTATAAAATTCATGATATATTTCTATTTTCACAACTTAACCATATTTCTATATATATATATATATATATATATATAAATTCTTTTAATTAATTATTATAACTGGGGTGTTAATGGTTTTCTAACTTTTTTATTTCTCACAGTATAAGAGCCCAGTGGGCAGAATTTTATAACAGTATTAGGCAGTTGGCCAAATTTTGGAATTTATTATGTCCTGGGGACTACTGGAGTTGCATAAGCATAATCTAATACACATGTCATGTGTTATGAACCAATTAATTATTGTAATCCTAACATGGATGTCCATAAAAGAATTAATAATATACCTCATGGGGGTAAGAAAAGGGCGTGGCAAGAGATCTTTGTATAATTGTACTGTATTGTGGAACATGTGATGTATTGTATATTTGTGTGTGTATTTTGGGGGTTATATGTATTGTACATTTAGGTGTATTTTTGGAGGGGAGTTTAGATATAGGGTTTTTAGAAAAGAAAGATGAAACATAGGATTTTATATCCTTTTAATTTGATGACATTAATTTATTCTATCTCAATTAATTTTTGCTGAATATTTCTTCTAAGAAAGTAATTTATTTTAATTAACTTGAATAACAAATATGTGGATTTGTCACTATTTAATTTTAATTAATTTTTTGAGAATTTGTTATTCTAATTTGTATTATCAAGAAGTCTATAAAAATTATCTCCATTAAGTTCAATGGATCATTTTAAAGAGAACATAGAAAATAAATTTTATATTATTAATATTTTACAGGAAACTTTATTTAAAGAAGAGTAATGATTTTAAATTTTAATTCATTTTAAAGAGAGATAGCAAATAAATTTTATATGTGTTAATAATTTTCAGGTGACATTGTTGAAGGTGTTTAATTTATTTTAATTAACCATTTAAGGGGATAATAGATTCTGACTCTTGTGTTTATTGATTTTGTTATTAATTTGTTTTCAAAATGGAGATAGAATAATAAAAGGGATTTCATTAATTGTTTAATTTATGAGTTTTCATTGCAAGTCCCGTCTCACTGGATCCAGCGCATTTTTGGCTTCTCTAGGCTTTGGTCTAGTTCTATTTAACTTGTGGCCCCTCTTTAAAAAAAAAAAAAAAAAATTTCAAAAAAAATTTTTCAAAAAAAATAATCTTTTTTTTTAACAGCTTAAGTTAAAGAGGGGTTACACATTTTCGGCTCATTACGCACAGTATCGTTACTCGGTGAGTCAAATTACTCTCAATATGGCTAATTGTTTTATTTTATTTTGTCGCGGCGACATAGTTTTCAATGGAAATTCTCTGGAAGCAAAACTAGACGCCAAAAGACGACAAATATTTTTTTCAAATTTATACATCTTCCCTTAAATTTTGGCTACGACTAGGGTTTAATAGAATGGATTTTAGCGACAACATTTTTACCGAGCGACGTGTGACTTCATTCAGTGCCCCGCTTGGCTATTAGTCAAGGTACACACAGTAACGTGACGTAGGCTATGTACGCGCAACACCCATCACTGTTAATGGCTCTCGTCAACCTCTGTGCTGCCAAACAGATTTCTCTCTGTCCCCTCTGCGGATTTTATACCAACGCACTGTCGCCTTACACAATAACGTGAGTGTGTATTTTCGATTTAAAAATTGCATTTTTAAATGTGGTTTAAGCGCATTTTCGTTTGTTTGTGTACAATCGCGTAGTTCTTTTACTTAGATATTCGTAAAACAGACCTTAGATATTGGTTGATAAGTAGAGCTTTCAATATTTTAAAATAATATTTTAAAATAGATATTACAAGAAATTAAAATAATAAAAAGAGGGTCAGAATGAAGAAAATTAATTTCTCTTAAACGTTTTAACAACGTAGTTTCATTTAATGCTTCATAGATTTCGAAAAGAATAATTCACTTTTCATTCTGTCAAAAGTGAAAGTTTGCTGATTTGGTTTCATTTCCATACAGGAACGTCTATTCTGGGATTGGAAAAAAAATGTTACATTTTCAATGTAGCTCTAAAATTTGAAATCAAGCAACCTTCTGTGGTGCCAAAACCGATATGTAAGGAGAGCGTGGATCTAGTTTGGATGCTTATCACTGCTACATTGGTTTATGGCATTTCAAATTGGCATTGCGTTGTCGTGGTATAAAGGTTGGATCATCTTTCAAGCCAGATTCTGCCGATATTTCAACATGATCATCATTAGTTCTCTCCCTTATTGACGCCTAGTCACAGTACTGACTAATTCTTGATGGCGTTCTGGACTTCCTTTGATCAAATCCTTGTTCAATTATTTTCCAGCTGATAAAACGACAAAATCAACCAACCCAACTGTCCACCTTGTCAAGCAATGCTACGTTGATCACTTTATGGCTCTTGGTCTGAAGTCTCACAACCTTCCAGACTATCTGCTTTTTTCTCACTTAGCCCTCCAGCCGTCTCCATTTTATTGCAAATAAATATTCTGTTCTTGTGTACTGTAAATGTACACTATTGTTTTTCTTGCGTAGTTGTGTCCGTTCTTCTCTGTACAGTGCGCGCAGTTGTGAAATATTGCCTAGTGTATAATACTCAGTCAATTTAGTGCTTGTAAGCATACTGTGTGTTTTTGTTTTTGTTTCGGAACTAAATATCAGATACTAAGATATCAGATTACGATATTTAATCAGATTTGGATAACACTTACTCAAAAGAAGAATGATTTGTTTTCTGTTCTATTTCACACCGGCAGCCTATTTATTTCAATGTTAGAATTTGTGACTCAATATCAACCATTAATATATTACGAGGAGCTATTAACAACTAGTTCCTAACCCAGAAAAACAGCTTTTAGAGGTTAGTGTAACTTCTGATTTCTGTTGCAAATAAATAACTATAAAAATCGATGTAGCCTGTTCTCATACTATGGAACTCGGTGCCGATTTTCTTTTCTCTTATGATTTTAATAGTCACCTCTACACGTAGGCCTATATACGTGGAGACGGGACATAATTGCCATAAATACTTTCTTTATACATAATATTTGTCTGTGTGTCTACGTACTATTGTGATCGTACTTTAAGTTATCTGAAATCTATTTAGGTAACACTGTTGTATATCATTGATTTTTATTTAAGATATGAAGCTGGAATTATGAAGCAACTGTGTATACTGATTTTCACTGCATTCACCTCGGTGGTTTCATTCTGCAATCGACTCACTTACAGACGTCAGCTCTGACCTACAATCGATACATGTTCGGTGCATTATATCCAGTACATAATACATCACCCCTATATGACGTGTTCTGACTCGCTGTAACCGATCTGGTATTTCGAATCGATATGCTTTAGCTCTACCGAATGTATTCGTCTATCAGCTATTTATTTTAGCAGTTATAATAAAATAGGCAAACATGTTTAACGCTGTTTTATAAATAATGAATTGGTATTTAAAGAGATCAATCAATAAAAAATATAGAATCTCTCTCCTCATACTCTTTTCGAACAAAAATTAAACATAATAATATTACTATATTATTATTATACCTTAAGATTGATGCTTATGCTTAAATCTTATAACGAAAAATTAGTAAGATGTGGGATACGTTAAAAATAATGGCTCAAAAACACCGTGTGTTACGTTAGAATGGACGACCAGAGTGGCAAAAAAACGAAACGCTATTCAAAAAATGATGTTACAATTTTGACTTACATTCCTGTACAAATAATCACACACGTGCTGCATTCATTCTCATGTGTTATCTACATATCCAACGTAGACTACACACAATAGATAATCACAGAAACTAAATAAATTTTAATATTGCAACATGGCTAAACAAATCAATGTTAACTCTTGCAATAACATAACTATCTAACCTCTGTAAAACAATCGGCAGAAATACTACGGCCCTATGTATTAACAGGCGATGCTCGGATGCTAAAAAAGAAATAAGGCAGTGCTAGTTGAGTAATCCCTAGACTTATTTACGCGATATTTCTAAAACACTTGGAAACCTACATGTTGATACCTAGAACTTTCCTCTGTTTTATGCATTGCTTTACGATGAATCACAGAAATGAAGCCAGGATCTACGTAAACCTGCTTTATACAGGGCCTCGTCTTAAAAATATATATAATATTTTAAAAACTAATGTTTTTGGATGTTGGGTGACTATTGATGACTTCATTGATACATTCTGTGTACTGTAAAACAAATAAAAAGCGAATTATGTTTTGTCAAGTTCTCCCTTTTCTTGAACAAAAAATCACTTGACCACCAAATGGGAACAGAGTAAGACATGTTTCTTTCTCAGGTAATACCCACGTAAAGCTATTTTATTTTACACTATTATTTAGTACTTTGAATATATTATATTTAGAAGAAGGATTTTTAAAGAAATGGAATACAAAGCAAACCAAAGTAATAAAAATAAATGATGAGGAAAATAAATTGGTAGAAATGTCAAAGAAGAGAATTGACTACGTCGACAGGTACAATTATATTCGCCTAAATTAATCCTACCTGCTCCCTAACTACAGCTGTCAAAGGAGTGAGCCAGTAAGCAAAGACAATTAAATTTTAATAGCATTAGATAAGGAACAGTTTAATAATAAAAGTGCTATTAAATTTGAGGTAGAAACTTTTAAAGCATACTGTGATAATGTTGTGTTTTGTGGGTAAATCCACAGATAATGAGGAGAAGGGATAGGTATACAATTGAGACATTGAAAATGTAAATTAGGGGATGAATGGAAGGGATACGTTGGGTGGATAAGGAACGAAGATCTGTTCAAATTATACTGTGTACAAGGTACAATATTTTGGCAGATTAGAAAGTAAAAAAAGTGAAACTGGTTTGAACATATCCGAAGGACTAATAATAAAATTTAGACGAATGGTTTATTGACCACCGTTTTTGAAGAAATATTAGAAAGAGATAAAAGAGAGAGAAAAAGATGGAAGCTCGCATATGTCATATTATCTAAACGTTGTATAAAGTAATAAAGGCTCAAGTCATTAATAAATGTTTATAAATATGTCTGTGGTGTCTGGACTTCCTTAGATCTTGTTCAACATTGTGGTCTCCACTACACTTTTTTTTCAACAGTCAACCTTCATTTATTTTTCCGCATGGTCGAATACATTCAATTCCTAAGCTTTGACAAACCTTACATGGCACCGCGATCAGAGATCTAGTTCCTTGAATATTCTTCACATTTTTTTCACTATCTTGCACTAATTTACAATATTTTTCTCCAAACCCTTCTATCGATGACCACAAGTGTTTTCAGCACGTGTAAATGCAAGTGGTGTCTCACAATCATGTCACTAACTGCAAATGGTGATAAACGAGAACTGATTGCGACACATTCGTGAAGTGAATCTCCAAATGATTTATGCGAGCCAAAATTCCTCTTTGAGTGTTAACAAAAATTTTACTCCCTAATATTTTTAACGCTTAAGATTAATTTGTTTCGATCACCTTATTTTATGAACAGCTACAAGAAATAAAGTTCCAGAAATTGATTTATAGTACACAGTTCGTAAAAATTTATAGCGTACTTTCCCTGCGTTTATGTACGGCGAGGTGAGTCATCTTGCTTATTGCTCTCAACCGATACTGGGACACTCGTGTGCTTGCTTTAACGACAAAAATTTGTGGAAAAATATAAACTGTCATATTTGTGTAGCAGGAACAGCACGCACTTATATCACATCTTTGAATTCTTCTTGTTGCCTGCCCCTACGTTTGTCACAATTTCGTTCTGCCGCCATAATTTAAACGCCCTAAGTGCGTGTTTATGTTATTCACATCTACCCGGAGTGTGATTGCTTCATATATGCAATAATTGCCTAAGAGTAAATTAGCTAATTAAAAAGGAACATTCCTTCTTACGTAAAACTTAATGTTAAAGCCAATTTTGCTTAGTTCTCTTTTCACCACTGTTCTATTTTAAATTTTAATATCTCTGAGAGAATTAACATCGGTCGTGAAAGCCTACGTTGTTGGTCAAGAAAAACAACACGTTGAAATCAAACTATAATTAAATTTTAAAAATAATCTACAGTAATAAAACGTGTTTTCCTACTTTCACTGTTGTCTACGATTGACGACTGTCGTTTTTCTTTTCATAAATCTTGACCCGCTCTTAATCTTCTTTAGTCCATTGTTCAGGATTATGCATATTACGGTATAAAAAGAGGTATTGTTTGTATTGCTCTCTATCATTTTTGGTCATCTACTTTATTGCATTTGTCCTACATAATCATATAACTGTCACTCTGATACAATTAGAATTAATTGTTCCATTCCATTATCTTTCATATTTCTGTATTACCGATTTAATTGGGACCGTGTATAAAAGACTTTGTATTGAAAAACAGATATCTTCGAAAGGACACTTAAGCTAGAATTTACAACCACAAAACAAGACCTATGTTGGGTGAGGCGGAAAGATTCTAAATTAGAAACATCTTAAAGAAAATGCTACAAAAATAAGAATTTTAAGAAGAACTATATTTTACACAGTACGAAAGTAAGAGAGGTTTGTGCAATAAGAGATATAATAGTAGGACAATGGAAAGACGTCGGACGTGGAGTGGACACATTACAAGAATGAATAAAAAGAAGACGAAGAAGATGAAGAAGAAGTGTCAATTATATATGACGGTGACTTATGATGCAAATGCATACATAAGTAATCAAAATCCAGTTCATACAACTGGAGACAAACTTCGGTTAACAGTTTGATCTGAGTACTTTTCACAACTTGAGAGTGATCTGTTTTTAGTTTTGGGTCCTCAGCTCCTTTACGTGTCAACTAGATTCTGCAAGATAAGACGTCTCTGTAGTCATGTGTAGGCCTAAGGTTCATGTAATTAATATCTTATGTAAGGTCTCTTAGCTAACTATCTACCGCTTGTAACAAATTATACGAGACGACTTAATCCGCCCCACGTTGGATTCGTCAATTTGTAACAAATTTAATAAATAGGTTGAACGGTAAATTATTATTCTACGGTTGTATTCTGCCGCTCGCTCCCTCTATGCGTGCAGTCCCAATGACGTCACTCGGAGTTGCCAACAGTTGCTCCGTCCGCTGTGCTATGTTAACGTAATCCTTAAATGAAACAATAATAATGCAAAGATAACACCAAACAGATATATTCCTTTTAACGATCTTTATTCAAATGAAGCATTGATTAATTACTTCTCGTTTTTCTTTACTGTAATTACAAATTATGACAAAATTATGTGTCTTTTTTCATCAGTTGGTAGTAGCTAAAAATAATGTGCTATATGCTGGATGATGCAGACAAGCAAAAGAATGATGCAGTTTGTTATTATTTCACTGAAATAAATAATCTCAGGGCGTATCTGGTTCGGAAATTATGGTTAAACAAATAATACAACTCTTAAAATCAAAATGCAAACTTCACAATATAAGGATATTACAAGGTTTTGATGCGTAAAGTGCAAACTGGTAGTCGTGTATGTGTTACTCACTATTATAGGTTATGAACAGTTTAGGTGCTTATTAGTTATCGTTAAAGTTTTTCTGGTGTTCAAAAAAGGTGTAATACTCAATTGGTGTTATTTTCGAGTGTTCTTTAGTGTTGGTGTAGAACAGTGTCTGTAGTTTTATTTTGTTTAATTCCTAGATAGTTGTGTAGACAAGTGTAGGTGTTGTCACATGAGATGATAAATTGTTCATATTCACCAGATCCTCTTCTTTTTTCTTCCAGGACGAAGATAGGGTCCAAGTCTTCTTCACTTCTTCTCCCCGGATCTCAATTCTTCTGAATTAAATTCTGGATGTTCCTTTGTTTATTATAATATTTTGTATGGACTATACCTATTCGTTTTAGAAAGTCTGGTATGTGTTTTCACTATTTAAATATAATTATCTGAGACGTTTTATTAACGCGTCTGTCTTCAATGACCGTTGTTAAAGAAGTCCTATTTTATTTATCTGAATTTTCGGTTGCTAAGGTAAAACTTGAAATTTGGTTGGTTGATTCAGATATACATTGTCATACAAATTCATTATTTCAATATCGGAATTTGGTCAAAAACTTTTAAATTAGTATAACTTTTTTGTACTGATTGGGAATTTAAAACTACTAGCATCATTATTTTGGTTTTAACATTTGTGACATATAGACACCAAACATGCCTATTTTTGCTTAAGAAATACTGATGTTACATTTTTGCTATTTGAATTTTTCTTAAATAACTTAAAACTGATTATTTCGATTCCATATTTGTTGTGTATACTATGAACTATAAACCTATCCATATTACAACATTTGTTTTATAAAATTCTAACAGTATTTCCTAAAATTTACAAAATTCCAAAGTTTTTATAGGCCTATGTCTTGACATGTTAAATTTCTATTTTCTGTTATTGTAACACCTATTAATTATGCAACTACCATCAAAACTACTTCCTATGACTCTATTAGTATTATCCTTTAAAAATATAACAATAATTATTACAGTAACAACATAAAAAAGCATAATTCACATTTTGTGATTATACAATTTGTTTATGCCTGGTTACATACATACTGCATAAGGCATTTCATACATATATTATTTTAATAAAACTATAAATAACATCAACACAACTTTAAACGTGTTTTGAGAACATAAAAAGGAAAGTTTGATCATTTAATAATGATTTTCTATTTTTTCCATTCCTCCTAGGTAGTTCAGCCATTGCTGTAGCCTACTAGGTACTTTTTCTGTTTCTTTTTATACATTTGATAATTATTATGTGATTATACATTATTTATTTGATAACATTATGTCCACTATTATTTACAGATAGTTGCATGTTTCCATGTATCTATAATAATTTTTTGTTATATTATTTCATTATATCATTTAATTAACAATTTACTAATATATCATTTTACATTGTATTGTATATTTGGGCCCATTATCCCTCAATTTGTATTTTGATTATTTTTATATTTTGATACGTTCAATAAAACCATTTGTTTACTTATAGTAATGGTACATAATGCTGTCTGTCTTTATAAGTATTATTCTTGTCATTATTTGAAATTCATGTCATCATCGGGGTATTTTGCATCACTTTGCCTAAACATTAATTTGGGTACGGTCAGTTATAGTACAAGTCAGTCTAAATTTGTCATTTGTTCATCTTCACTATCATTTTTAAAAGATATTTTTCTTCTTGTTCAGTTTCTTATCCATGATCTTCATTAAATCTGGTACGATATCAAGCTATGCCAAATGTAATGTTACACGCTGAAGCTGTAGGCTCGTGTTAGTTTATTCTGTTGTTAGTTTCTCAAATTGAGTACTAATTACTGATCCAATAGAAACATTACTTTTTAAAACGTAATCCATGAAGGCTGATCTAATTTTGTTTTAAATTTACGTTTTTCTACCTATTATTCAGCTTTGTCAAAGTAATTTATTAACCACAGCAAAGTACACAGAACGTCAGTAATGGTCTCGCTTTTGTAATGCTTGCCTTGCTCCACCCAACTGCCCTGCTCTAATTGATATCGCACCTTATCAGGCAACGTACAGTATAAACAAGGTCAGTGCTAATCACATTAGCCGCCTGCTGTTATTTAAAAGTATCTTTGTAGGAGGTGTACCAAATTATTGTTTTCACGTCTTAAACTACGCAGGGCTCTCCGTATGATCCAAAGTTAACAATATTTCTTTCTTTCTTCTTTTTTGACATCGTCGCTTTGAGAATAGTCGTTCCTCAAAGAACTGGTTGAGACAATCACACAGCAATATTGACCTTCAACCAGCGAGATAAATTACTGAATATTATTTTATGATAATTTATAATTTTATTTTATTTATTGACATTCTTTTTGATATCGTTTGAAATTGAAAGAGTCATCAAAATGAATATTCTATATACGCGGAATGAAAATCATTAATTCAAAATTTTAATAATAGAGCATTCGTACATGCCGATAGAGTAGAGTCTCACAGCCTAAAAACGCTGTGATTTCTCATTGTCTCCTTTCATAAGGACGGAGATAGAGAGCTGCACTCGGCCAGGTGATTTTCCTTAATTAAATAAGACGACTTCACTCGAGTTAGCGAAGCCCTTTTTCTGACAGAACGACTGCACTCACTTTTTCACTTGCTAGTTTTACTATAGTTCAGTCAAGCAAAAATATTTCCATAAAACTCGTTTACCTCTCCAGCAGTTGCCCATCAGATATTCCCAAATTTAAAATATTTCTGCAGTAGGTCATCTACACAAAGTAAATCAATCAATTTTGTTGTTATCAGTTATACGTCAACAATATAAGAAGTAAAAGTGGAATTTATTTAGTTGTCAAGAACAATTTCTCATTTTCTAAATCCAAAGTTGTATTAAGTGATGAATAATTAAAAACATTACTGTAACTATAACAACACTGCTGTGACGGCAAATGAAACTGCAACAACAATTACTGAATGTCATCAAATTACAACACTCGGCACACAATAGCTGACCAATAAATAAGTAATAACTAACACCTTAATGGGCGGACTCTCTTAGGAACACGGATAAACATTTAGATTAGCGAAATTAACTAATTACAGCGCCACGGTGTTGGTTGCTTATACTGTTGAACAACAAGACAAATTGTGTAGCGTGTTAGTCTTTACGAGGCCGTTTGAAGATGCTGTGGATGTTAGGAGAATAATCGGCGACCTGAAAGCACAGCGGCAGCCAAAAACCACGTTGTTTAGTCGACATTGCAAAAAGAGTAACCAAAATTCTGGCTAGCGCCGTAATATTATGTACTAATGTTCCATTATCGAGGGTTGAGAAACAGTCTACTGACACATTCCACATCCCTAGAAGATCACTTCTAGATGTCAGACCACTTCAAGGATACGTGGCGTTGCAGGTGTGTGACTCACTAAAATCTCTCAATGCATTTATGCTTAATTCACCTTTCTTTGAGGCCGACAGACCTTAGATGGCGTTAATGATTTTTGACATTTTGTATATACAGACCTCTAAATTAGATGTGTGTATATATTTTTATTGTATCTGATAGTTATTTATTGTGTGTGTGTGCGCGCGCGCGCGAGTGTGCATTTATTTGAAGCCTTATTTATATCCGCCCATACTTTTATAAATATGTCTAAAAACATGGAGTCTCAATCATGGCCAGCTATGAGAACACGTCCGCTTGTTAATTTCCCAGATTTATCTTCCTAAAAATACGTCTTGCCTAATCTATTTGATGATATTAGTTAAAAAGGTTAGCTAGAAAAAAAACGTGATTGATCACGCCATTTCTTAATATCTCACACTTCAGCTGACCAACCTTTATAATAATTACCTGCTGTCTTAATGGCGAATCAAATGTTACTTGCTGCTACGCTATTTCCGAACACTACATCATCATGTCTAAGAGCCACGTAATTTGTAGAAACATTCAAAAAAATAAAAATTGTGAAAACTTTAATAAGAAGGAATATCTGTTAATTGTCAATTATTATGGTTTCAACCGTTATTTTTTTTTAGGAAAATGTTGTGGATGAAACTTTAAAAGAAGGATAAGAAAGTGGTTTTTGCATGAAGCTATTGCATGTGATGAAAGAAGTGATTCTAAACAGACGCCGATCAGTAGGATGATGTGAAGTGCCACTCTGAACCGTCAATCTCCGGATTGAGATCAAAACAATAACGCAAAATACATTTCTTTTATTTTCTCCTAGTTTAATTCAAAGGGCTGTTAATTATTAAGTCATCATTTTTGAAAGCCTTTATCCAGAATATTGCGTCATAGGTGAAGACGAATTTTTAATTTTTGTAGATTGCAGTAAATTCTAGTTTTATATTCTTGATAAAACGTTTAGAACGCTTCAGCATAACTCACCACATGTCTCTCGTTTCATAGGCTGATATGTGTCGTAAAATTAGGAAAATGACACACTAAACACACTACATAAAAATTTATGGCTGATTTTTATGTTCGATGTGGCTTTCCGTTTATTACACATTACATAAGAGAACGTTCGTGGGTGTGAGTATTTTAACAACAAAACTGATAGACATATTTTTGCTGTTAAACATTTGTCAATATATGTACCTAATTCAATATAACGTATCAACCACTCAAAGTATTTATGTTTGCAAGACTCAGAGTAATTATGTTGTAGCTATCAGATCAGAATCACCAGCACTACCAGGCACAATGTCGTTTCATGTGATCACAATAAAGCCAAGATTATCATGAAGTATGAATTTTGCCCACTGTTAATTGGGTAATCAAGATATTGGACTATCAAGACATATTTGGTTAAAGGTTTTAAAGAAAGGAAGACAAAGGAACAAAAAAACAAAGGAACACAGTAACAAGACAAAAACAAAAATTATAAGTAAGGCATGTTAACATCTTAGAACTGCCCGACAAACTCCGGAGTGTCTGCGTAATCTTACCAAATTGGTTTTGACTTTGCATGGCTGACATCGGGCAATTCTATGATTGACAATAGCAGAGGGTGAACAGACTGCAGATTGATCAAATTGCTCAACCATACTGCAGGGTACGAAAAGGTCATCGATAAGAAGTGGAGCGTTGATCATTATTTAGTTAAGTCTATTGTTTACTTTATAGGTTTTAATTTCTTATTTACCCTACATATTCTATCATCAGTTTATTTGTTAAAATCTTCATGAACAAACAAAACATTCATTTGGTGCATAAGGTGTACTTATTAGTTTTTGTTCTGATTGAATTCTAACCTACGTACCCAACTTGTTCCAATATAATACATTTGTTGTCCCTATTATTACTCCCCCCTTACGAAATTTAGAGGTTTTGTTTTACTTCTGTTAAAAGACGAAATGTGAACAGTTACTGAATTTCCCCATCAATATCGGGTGGTTTTTTTACTCAGCCACCTAATTACTCTAATAACTTACCGTTTTCTTAACTTGTTTTTGAAGACTTTCACCTGTCTTTACCTGTTGATCCCTATATAAGTACGAAGACACCGTACCATTTAAGAGTTGATAGTCCAAATCGTTTTTCTCCTTCTAAATGAACTTCTCATTAACTGCTTATAAAAAGCATGTGTTTAAGTTTCTTTAGGAAAAGCGTTCCAAACAATCACTGAATTTACTTTTATTAGAATAACTGCGTTGTCAAATAGATACTTTAGCTAACACAAGCAGCTAAACATTTACTTTTCATTAAGAGTAACACACTGCAGTACACGTTACAGAATGCGGATTAGCAGTAAAACACGACAGTAAAACAAAATACAAATTGCGCAACAATTCTGTCAGAATGAAACAGGAATAAACACGTTCTGCAGTGCTCCGAAACACTCTGCCTAACTGTTAGGTTGTAGTATTTTCATTACCGGACAATAGACGGACACACACACACTAAACTACGGCTTTGCAAAATTACAGCGGGTACTACAAAATCGTCCGGGCAATCCTAGGATCACTGATGCTCAGTACTTCGACTGTCACGTACAAAATACGGTGTTCTGCTACAATAATAAATATTTCATTCAAATAACAAACAACTTGACTAAAGATAGGTTATACGTCTATAAATCAATTTATGAAAAAAATGTAGTAGGTACAGCATTAATCAGAAAATAGAAAAGTTTTTCGCTGTAAAAACTAAAACTATCGTTACGACGATCTCACGAATACAGTGGAAACAAAATACAGACACCAACGAAGTTATTAAGTAACAGCTTTAATTAGTCACAATGAGAAATCGACAAGGTACTATCATACAAGTATTTAAGTTAAATTTGTCCACACGAAATAATAAAGTAAAGTATTAAGAGTTCCGCATTAATTATAACACAATATTCACTTTCCGTAACAACCACTTGATCCGTACTGAAGGAATCGCCCATTGTAACTAACTTCTAAGCCAGCCGCTGGTGCTTATATAGGTCCCGCGAGGTTCCGAAAATAATTTTCCATCCATTTGGCGGCGTACCACCATAATTTGCGTATTTACAACAAGTGTTCTCGAAGAGTGATGACAACAAGCCTTGACTGAGATAATGTATCTGAGAAACAGGAGGAGGAACGCCCTCGACTCTTCGTAATTGTCGTGACACTATTCAAGAAATTATAACGAATAAAGGAGAACGATATAATAGACAGCAAGAGATGGTAACGAAAGCATTTTACCGGAGCAATTAAAAGCCTCTTTAGTGAGAAAATAGATTTACAATCGTTAAAAACTTACCCCTTGCTAACTGTAAAGGGGCTAAGACAACGTGTTATTAGCAGACCGCACTGATAGTTACATAGACGATGTAATGTTAAGGCGGAAAGAACACTACGAAGTTTGGAATCACTTAATAACAATAGCAATAGGAATCTAAATAAGCATCTGAAGGGACAGTGAATACAAATCGCAGGACAAATTACTAAAAGAATCAGCCAAACTATTACGAACCGTAATATGTAAACATTGAAAACTAAACCAAAAATTAAAAATTGTGGTGTTTTGCAACGAGGAACTTATAAGGCAGAGGATCGTCTTAGGAGATAGAATATTAGAATATTTTAAAAATAGGTTGCAATATCTGTTTCCATTGTAACGAACATTTAGACAAAAAATTGTTCCTTGACTAGTATTAGTAGTTTATTAATAATCATTATGATAATAATTGTGATAATAATGCAAATGATGATGATGCATATAATGATATATGAACGAGACACTTATATGGTGTAAGAACATTAAAACCACAGAGATCATGTTAAATTTTTATGAAATTCGCAACACAGACGTTTCTATGACAGCGAAACTTGGGTCGCCGCCACAGAAATGCAGGAAAAGAGGATGCCAACTGGAGCAATCAAACGGATATGATACAAAACACAGAAACAAGAAAATGGCTTAAAAATATTCAATCCTAATTGGGTAATAGAGTCTAAACTTATGTTATACCATAAACAAACGTAAAATTGGAAGAAACGACACTGCTAAAAGGCAAGAGGATATACAATACAAGCCAGGAAAGCAGAACGACGAAAATAGGGTATCGTAACTGACGTGGTACCAGATATATGAAACGAAGATGAGGAACATCCAAGTGATAATCAGGATGTGATTATAAAATATTACAGTAAACGCTGAGTCATATGTTAGTGCTGAGTTGATAATCGTAGTTACCAAGTTGAATGAATAAATCAAACGTAATAAGTGATGTACTTTATTTAATTTTGTACTTAATTTAATTAATTGAATAATTGATGTACACACCAATGTTTATTACGTACCTTGACACTATTTATATATAGTACAAATCAAGGAATTCAGACGCAAACAAACAACAAGATATACAGGAGATAGCAGTAGCCTAAATAGAACATAGAAATTTTGGAACTGTAATTGGCGAATAGCGCAATAAGCACTACAAGAAGCAAAGATGAAAACGATAGGAAGTGAAATCCGAAGTCACCATTAGGCGGTTTATGGCTTAGAGAAATCTGTTGACAGTAGCCGGCGTGAAGCACGCATTGCGCCGGTCCGGACAACCTGTTGCAGCCTCCTTAATATCACGTTTTGTAGCGCCGCGACGCCAGTGTTGGCCGCGTCGTATTCACACTGGCACGTGAGTTGTCCTTGTCACACTATGACAATGTCCTATCAACGTAACGTTATGCGCGGATGTGAAGCGAACTAACGGTTATAGTGTCACGAAACTGATCAGATTCTTTTGCTTTTTGTGATGAAATAAAAAACACACGAAAACATCTATTGTAAGAAAACACAAACTACTGTAAAAGTATTAACATTTGCAAGTGTTGACGAAGGTAAGGATATAACATCAATAACTTAAATCTAGATAGTGGTGGATTGTCGTTGTTATCAATGTACACACTGATTCAGCAGCAAGTACTAGTAGTAGTCATCACCGCACTGTATGCAAAAACACAATTTTAAAAATTAGTTCTGATTTTAAAATGTATGTGTACAATTGTATGCAGAACAGTCAGATTAGCTCAAGAAACAACTGACAAAAAACTATGTTTTGTGAATACAAAGTGAAAAGCCAGTAAATTGCAAGTATTTTGGGGAAAGTCTCATTTAAGAAATAACTATTCTTGCCCAAAAAACATGAATAACTTTATGCCTTACGGTAGAAATTTTTAGGATCGTGTACTAAACAAAAATAAAATAAGTCTATGGTCGCTGAAGTAACAGTATTAAGAGTTACATTCCGGACTCCCATCATTGTAAAAATATGACAATTATAAACACAATGTTTCGATCACTTAGGGTCAATATTTTCGATGTCTTTTGTCAAGTGTGCAATGATATAACAAGATTTAATATATTAATACAAACAAAAATTTATAATTTTTCTTGTATCATTGTGCACACTAAGACATCTCTGATTAGTCGAAGCGGTTTCAAGATAAAGTGATTTTTATAATTCTTAGAGTTATCAGTGTAAATTTTTATTAACAAAACATAAGTTTACTTTTTCACCTTACTGTATTTCGTTGTGTATCATGGAACTCTTATAGTGGATAAAATAAAACAAATGAATACGAAAGTAATTAAAATTTAATTTAAGAATACATTTTTACCACTTTTATATAATTTACTTTCGTTTCTTGACAAAATCAACATGCATCTAAACACATAGGCTAATTAACTTACTCAAAAAATATAAATAAATTTTTTGTATTTTGTAGATTAGGTTTTCTTATCACTGGATTCAATGTTATCTCATTATCTAAGTTTCACTATACTAGATTGTAGTAAGCAATAAATAGTGGTAATTACATAATAATAATTAACATTTGGTATGCATGTAAAACCATTTCCGTTTGAAACTTTTGAAAAGTATTATATTATTATGTAAAGCCGGTAAAAGTGTAACCGATACCGTATTAATCAGGGACAAGTACATTTTCAACTTATAAAATACAACTTATATTAAAACAAATCTGAAAAAATTATTATTGTGATATTATGTTACGTTTTCGTAATATACATCAATTTTTAAGGAAGGTGCATATTTTGTTATTTCAGCGTATAGTTTTCTTAAAAAAATGTGCGCACATTACACAAATAAATATAAGGCTGCACATAAAGTACATTAGAAAAAAGTCTCGGACTAATGTATTTTGTTGAAATAATAAAACGTTTCGTTTATTTATGTGTCTTACATGATTTTCCTCTTTTTTTTAGGTATAGGCCTATAATATCGTGTGTTTCATATCGATTACAATTTTTATAATTTTTTAGTTACATTTTTCCAATTTTTCGGTTATTTGGTTGTGCCAGTTTTTATTATTTTATTTAGATTTTGTTTGTCATTCTTCAAAGTTAGCCACTCGTTTTACTGACTTCCTGAATATATCAAGTTACTTTCGTAACGGGAGAACAAATTATTCTCAAGTTACGTTAATACATGAGTTAAACTACTATTAAATAAAATTATACATCAGTGCATAAAATTATAGTAAATAAAGTAATATTAAATAAATAAAACTAAAAATTGCAAGTATATCACAAATAAAAACATTAGAAAAATAAAAACTTACAAAATATTGCAATTAACATTGAAGTTTTACAAAGGGTCATGTATAATACAAAACTCACTATATAATGTTTGTCAAATTTGAAATTCTAAAGTTAATTTTCAATTATATTATATGAATTGTGTCGTAATTCTTTAATTTAATAAAATGTAAAATCTACAATGGTCGTAGTATTCTTATATTATGACAGTAATTTATTCGTGTAACGTTATGATGTTAAACTTGTCAAAAACAATTTGTGGTCAGTGCAGCCAAAAAAAATAATTCCATTAAACTTATAAATTGCTAGTGTTATAACAGTTTGTCATCTTTGCTTTCACTGAGATAATATATAAAATGTAAAAGATGATGTATATATAGGTTTACTATATCCCGATATTTAGTTTTATAAAAAAACTGTGAAACTAGCCACTGGTAGGATTGACCTAGAATACAAAGGTAGCCATACGTTGTGTTATAAAATACTAAAGAATTTTTGCACAAAGCAGAAGTAAAATAATATAACTTTTGGTTCAAGTAAACTTTTTCTTCAATAATCGTAATTTTTTTTATTTACAATTTTTAACTTTTAATTTCAAACAGCTTTCAACTTTCTATTTTACACGTAACTTTCGGTTGGGAGTTTATGTCCAAATACACCTCTGCCAAATTAAGTCAAATTATAAAGTCACAAAAATTTAAAACTTGATTCCACTGCAATTTTTGTTTACATATGGATTTACGGAACCAAAGGCTATTAGCTGCAATTTTACAAAACATTAGGCAGATGACAATAAAATATTATTGGAAGTTATTGTGTGAGCCCCCGCACACACAAACAGACCGATAGAATTGCAAATTGGATCTAAACAAACGTAATACTTTATATTTTATCTCTAAAAGAGAGATGTATACTCTACTCGGAACTGAAAATAACATTTTGTAATTATTTTATAATAATCATACTCACTTTAAATTATAACAAATAAACTTCCTTAGCTGCAGAGCTTGCTTGCTATTTTGAACAAAATACATTTATTATTAAATTAAATCAAATTTTAATTTATTTTTTAAAGATGTAAGGAGATTTTCTCTTATGTGAGATTGTTAGCGCTAGCCGAAAAACTTCACGACGAGTACGTTAAAAACTAAAAAGAGGAAAATAAAAATAACGAAAACCGCGACTACTACACAAATGTTTTAGTAAAATAATGTAGAGATACAGTCTTAAATTTTTAATGTTTTATTATAATGAATACAATAAAAATTAAAATTCCGCAACATTGCAGTGGATTTTTTAGTTAAATTTATGACTACAATGATTAAATTAGAAGTAACACAGTCTTAGCTTTCAAGTATATGCATGTCTCAATACATATGTATGGAACCATATGTATTAGCCTACTTTCTTTCACACATAAACATAACTATTAACAAAACGTAAAGTTTTCGCAAATATTGCTTACAAACGTTTTGAAGACAGTCCAAAATTTTTAAGGGTGTTGAAAGAAATTCGTTTTGCCAAATTATGAATAATAACAATGATGTCGTATTAAAAAAAAATTTCTTAATATAGTACTGAACATCAGCTTTAAAAAGTTTTCAAACTTTTGACATTTAATTTTTCCCTATAGTGTACCTAAATACACAAATTTTCAGTGCATAGGCCTACATTATATTTAAAGTTAGGTAAAATTGGCTTTCAGTCTGATAACAGGCTTAGATTTTTACAATATTTTCAAAAATTGTATACATTTTTTGATTCCTGGTGTCCTAACGTTTTAAAATTTCCAAAATTGAGTACTATATTGAGATTTTTATTTAAATTCTCTTTAATTTATACCCCAGATAGACAAATTTCTTTCAGTTACAAATAGTATTTTGCCACAGTATTTTTTGTAATTTACAGTATTATTTATGTTTACTATTTCTGACGACTTTTGATGGAGTGCCCAAAAGTGAAGTCAGAACGTTATTTACATTCACTTTATATAGATACATAATAATACATTTTCTATGGTGTACGTATTTGTTAGAAAATAATTACAATAATTTTAACAATAAGCATATAGTCATTTACGATATTATCGTACTTCAGTAGCTCATCAAATTATCATTACAAAAAAATTTTCTAAACTTTTTTGAAAATTAAAATTTTTAATTATATTATCAAAGAAAATATAATTTAATAAAAGGCTTTAATAAAATGAATAAATTTACTAATACCACTAATACATACATTCAAAACATAGTTACTTTTTTGCAAGAATAAACTATTTTTTCAATGCAAAAATATAATCTCGTTTACGTATTAGAGAGGGAACATGTCTTATAACACATATGTTCAATCATTAAAATTTAAGTCTTTGGAACAATCGTTGTGCAAAACAAATTTACACCTGCTGATTAAATACATATTTTTGTGGTAAGTGATGGATACTGGGATACACACATACAATTTTGTGTTGTGTGTGTGTGCGCGCGCTAACGCATATTTGGGTTTGAGTATCTTTATTGTTATTCAGTATAATAATTTTAAAATTAATTACAACTTCTACGAATATTAAATGTATCCTGTGTCACTACTGTGTTAAAATATTATCCTGTATTAAAAAGTGAAATTGTCTCGTATATGTACTATGAAATTATTTTATCAGAAAGCAAAAATTGTATTATAAAGTTACACGTTGAAACACTGTACTCTTTGTTTAAATTAGTTTCACTGAATACTTAATAAATTTACATGTCTCACACTATAAGTTAGAGATTTAGGTTTTAAAATGTTTACATAATTGCGAGAGCATGTTTACATACAAACACACGAGCGCTGCGTATTTACTAAACTTGGTTTTTGGGTCTTTTTTAGTTTTTCTATAACATATACCTAGTATCAGCTTCTATTTACAAAACCCTACTGTTCAGAATTTATACTTGTGCCTTTGAGCTTTCAATACCTTTTTGATTCTGAGCATAAATTTATGCCTATGTGTGCGCGCGTAAATATACACAGGATATAAACAGGAACTGTAACAAATTATTTGTTTTTATTTTGTCTGTTATTCCAATTCCGGTAAACAGCAAATAAATATTTTAGCAGATTGGAATTGTCTTTACATACGTAATGGTAATTCATAATTTGTCAACTATCCATTTAAAGATGTTAAATACAAATGAATTAGAGACATTTTAAAGTAGACTGTGTATTATAGAGAAACTATTATTTAAATTAATAGGCTATATTTTTATAATTTAACACCTATATGCTCATACTTTGCTTGTTGTTATTTTGTATTTAATTTTTATAGTCTATTAATATATTAATTTTTATTGATATGAAAGATTATGAAAGTCTATATTATAAATTTACAAATTTGTGTACTGCTTGTATTTATTATTATCACTTGCTCAATTTTTACACATTATGTTAATTTAATTAATAATAATATTTACATACTGTGATAATACCATAGCATGGTATGTTATTACTGGGATTTTTATAGGCCTATATGTTATGTAACAAATAAAAATCTGTTATGTTATGTTACATGTTATATATACATGTTATTAAAAATCTGTTCTTTCCTATTTAACTAAAATTATTTTCTAATAAAATATGCTTATTAATACCACAAAAATATTCAATTAATTCGGTAATTAATTAGAAAAATTGTTTTACCCCTAGACAAAATTATACACTTTTGTAGATTGTATATTCACCGGTGACAGGTAGAATAGACAAAGAATTGATTTATATTTTGATTTACAAATTGATGTATGTACAATTTCTTTTAAAGGACAGTTTTAGCCAATTGAGATTTAATTCTGCAAAATGCAACTAAGACAGGAATAATTTTATCCTCGCTTATCCTTGCGAAATAAATTATTTTCGGATTGTTGTCGTATGCCATTAAATTCATTTGGTTTATTTCTGTGTAGATTGTGCGTAAATTATACTCAGTAGCAGCGGTTTATAACCTCCAACTATGTAATAGTTAAGCAGTAAAGTTGCCACCTTAAATCTTCTTAACAAACACGAATCCCTTACCGTTTACGGCTTCTTCCTCTAAGCAAGATTGAAGCAGGTTATTAAAAATGTGAATGCTGCCTGTAACCGCCTGTAAAAGTAATTCTTTGTTAACTCGCCAATGTTTATTTTGTGTTTACTGTTATTCGTTTACAGCTAGAGAAAGTTTTCTATCAGCAATTGAGACGCGCCATATAAAAGTTGAATACCCTTCCATGCAAACAGTTCTAAATAACATTATTGGAATTCTGTATTATTATGTTGATGGTTTTATACCAGTGGTTTCCACTTAAATGCGTCTGAACGCTGCAATCAGTTTTAGGCTTGTAGCTGCAAGCCGCATGCTAATCGATCCACTTTTGCCACATAATAAAATGTATAATAATTAATTGTCAATACGTAAAATAATGTATATTAGCAGAACATGTTTGCATGCCCTCTACGCAAGTTAAGATATCATACATACCTACATACCTTTTAACGGTACAGTATTTATTATGTTAGTATAATAACCAAAATGCAAGGCGGATAATAAATACTGGTATATTTAGAAAATATATTCAATGTGAAAACAGATCAGTCTATTGCAACCACTAGAGCAGGCGTATAGACATCGATCCGCGTTGTTGCCAATCTCAGTACATGAGACAGTGAACTCCGTGAGCTAGCTCTTATCTGTGTGCCAAGTTGTTGTTTGAGAGTACTTAACACTAAACGCGATTGAATAACAGTAGCGATTGATTAAAACTCCAAAACGTAACATGTGTTAAGCAAGTCACATTGGAAAGAAAGACACTGTGCCTTATAATACGTACAATGCAAATAAGGCACCACACGGTGTATTATAAAACATGAGTGAGCACGGTTATCAGTTTATTATTGAATCCAAATAGTTCTTCCTAAGGTGTATCCAACAAGTCTAAGCTTTCCTTTCTTAGTCAGAAACATCGATTTTATTAAATTGCTTTTGCAACGTACGGTACTCACCAGGCGTTTGTACTTAGCAATAAACGTTCGGAAAATTTAAATCATTCCAAACATAAATTATATAACCTATGCATAATATATATATATATATATATATATATTATTATTTCTGAATGTTGATGTTAAAAAAGAATTTTTTTAATTTAAAATAATAAATTGAGAATCGTATTTTTGTAAATTAAAAAAAATACATAATTTGTAGAATACAATTTTTGAATAGGTATATGTGTCTCTAATTGCTGTAGGATAGGTTTTCAAAAATGCCAACTTTCACTTTCTTGGTTTGCTTGCTGATACACACTTAGGCCTATTACATGACAGTTGTTTACAAAGCTCGGATGATGTTAAACAATGGTTGCTCAAATAAAAAGTATGTATTAGTAAGCTAAAAAATAAAATAAAATTAATCTTTCTTCTGCAAGTATCTAATTGTTTTGTTAAAACCGTGTGATATAGTAAATTTATTCATCCTATTTTTGTGATATTGATGGCAAAAATCTATTATATTATAAATTTAAGTTGGCCTGAGTATGCAACAAATTATAATGAAAAATAAATTATAATCAATAACATAAAAATAGCATTATAATAAATTGCAAATATATAATACATGGTAATTAATTTACAATAAAGCATGTAATTCGCACTTGCTGAAGGCCTGTCTTATTATTTTTCTCAACTTTTCTTGACAATTGTTTATTACTAATTTGCTGCAATTTTTATTACTTTCTTAGCAACAATTATGACTATCCATATTTCCAAACACTTATAACCTGAGAGAAGTAAGTGTATCTTAGAATAACGTATTTCTAAATTGCATTCAGACTAAAAACTTTAATACCAATATAAAATAAATGTTCTTACATGTCTTAATGCCTAGACCACATGTTTGTAATCATATCACGTGTTTGTCTGCTTTGTTACACGTTTGTTGTTTGTGAAGAACGTAATACGATAGTTGGTAGTAGAGACGAAATTCTCTGTCGGCAGAATACATGTAATGTGGTTGAAATACAAACCAGCTTTGTAACCGATTCTGCAACACAATTAATGGTTACACGAACAATATAACTACCATTCACATTAATAGTATTGTCAGATATAAGCGTGCATGCGAAAGGTTGATATATTCAATTGTATTACTACTGTTGTAATTATCGTACCAAGTGAAAACATAATTACTGATTGGTAATTACTGTCTATAATGTTACAAAGCAATAATGTTGTGCTCCCAACAGAAAACATAGTCTAAATCGAATCTCTGTGTTGAATTGGGAAGGCAACGGCTTTAGTAGTAGAGGATTAAAGAATCACATTCTCACATTCGGAAAGTGATCCTACAATTAAATAAATAATATGAAAGAAGGTGGCTGAAAATACATAAATTACAGCATACTGAAATTAAGATAGACAACTGATTTTTTACTTATAGTAATGTAACTTTCAAGGTTTGTAGTTTATAAATTATTATCAAGCCAAGGAAATAAAACCAATTAGCGGAGATTAACATAATACTTAATCAAGGCTGGATACCTATGTTATTTTTACACTAAAAAACAAAATCATGAATAAATCCCTTCTTCTGATGTTTACGTACAATTTCACACCGTTAACTGATACTATTACTGCTTAAACTGTTGTATTAGGACAGTTGCTGGCCTAAACTGGTGTAATATTTCCAGTTAGCTATAAACTCCTTAACGGACTTTCTTGCACTTTTCGGATAGTACACAATTTTAATAACTATTGCAATAATTCTTGGCTGACCAAACGTTTTGGTGGACCAGCGCAGCATCCACTCGTTATCGATTCCGCACCCAGACTTACTGTGTATTCAGTCTTCTTATTATTAAACTGAATTTCATACAATTTGATTGCTTCTTCGGCAGCCCCTTTTTATGATCTTCTTATATCTAGCAGATTATCCTGTAGAAAAACGTTTAGAAACACAATTCATGTTCAAAAAACCAGAAATATTTTATTGCCGATTTTAAAGGCTCTAAAACGTTTTACTCAAAAGACCCATACATTCAGTTACTAATTTCTAAAACGACTACTGTAATCAGGGTCTTTTTATTACAAGTATTTTGATATAAGTCACATCTCAAAATTTCCCACATTTCGATAGTTATTCAAACTATACTTGACAAATTACTGTTGACAAAGGTAATTTTAACTAAATTTAATTCTCTTATAAAAGTGCGTTTTGTAATTTTTTTTAGTCTTTAATAATGTTATATAGTTTATGCTTTGAATGATAAATTTAATATTAAAATTTGTAATTTTCTTGTACGTAGACTGAATCATAAAATCTGTAGCTAAAATGCGTCGACCTGTTGCCCTTGCGTTGATCTCTGGCAATCGTGTAATCACTTCTAATAATGTAGGTGGTAGATTCTTTCAGGATCGGCTTTGGCCGGGTATTGAGCATGAGAATAACGGGTTACTTCAACGGGTTAACGGGTAACGCTTTAACGGGTTTTGGTCCAGAGTGTATTGGACCAAATCCGGTACCCTAAACGTGTCTTTCCAAACATATACGTACAATCAACCACGGATAGCATTTTGTCGGTAGGACTAACACTCGTTTGTAAAGTTCAGGTAACTCAGAGGTTACCACCCAGATTAGCACTGCTAAATGTGGTGAATTGGTGAACTTGTGGCTATTCATATAAACTTATTGTTTGTAGAGGAACGCATGTGCGTCACAGTTGAATAATCAATGCAAATTGAACTTGTATGAAGATTTATTTAATTTTGACTTAAATTCTAAAGCTCTGATTGCTCATCGGTTTGTTACTTCTCTATAGAAATCTATAAATCTAATTAGATATAGGGTTTTAGTTGCAACACATTGATATATTTATATTTTTTGATTATCACAGTAATGCATATTAATATTTTATATGTCTGTGCGTTTATGCATTGTAACTCTCAATTCCAAAAAAACTGTGTCAAATGTAACATACTTGTAACAAAAATAAAAAAATATTACGCATATAATATTATATAAATATATACTGTATTTTGGCTATATGTGTAGGCATATTTATTTTTCTATAAATATAATCATATACATTGTGCTGGTTAAATACCGAAAATTATCTTATATATATAAATGTGGCTTTACCGTAGAATACTGAGCATTCCATGGACAGTACATATAACAAATGCTGAAGTTCTTAGAAAGATGAAGAAAGAAAGAGAAGTTATTAACACAGTGAGGATAAGAAAGCTTAAGTATCTGGGACATTTCATGACAAATAAACAGAGATTTCACTTATTGCAGTCCATACTACATTCCTTTTCTAATTTCTAGAATTTCTAATAAATCCATTTTTTTACCTTTTTGTATGTTGTGGAGCACTGTTATGTTTTGTGTATGTATCAAGTGATTGTGATGTAAGGAATGATCTTTAAAACCTGTATTGGTTAAAATATAGATGAAAAAACATAACACTATCGCACAACATACGAAAAGGTAAAAAAATGGATTTATTAGAAACTCTAGAAATTAGAAAAGCAATCAAAATTAACAAATTTTAACAAACAAACAAACTGAATTCTGTGAATCCCCTTTATTAAAAGTTGTTATTTAGTTTAGTTAATTTATATTTTACCGTCCGATTACACTTAGCTTTTACAGACACTTGACCTTCTCCACCCCGTCCATCACACACACCCCACACATTTTCCAACCACACCCTAAACACATGTTCACCACCCTTACATTCTTTGTTACTTTAGTTGGTCCTTGATTCTCTTTGAGAATAGTGTAATAAGCTGAAGCAGCTGTCAGAGTTAAATAAAAACTGTGAAGCGTACCAAGTGTTTATATATTTTTAAAAACCATTGTATAACATTTATGATATGATTTGGGCTATAAACAACACGATACATGTAAACAGTAATTTAGCTCTAAGAAATTTAATCACAAAATGAAAGCAACTAAAACAAACTTAAACATAACAATTGAAAATGTAAATAAACAAACAATAGTTAAATTAAAACATAATTTATGATATTAAAAGTTTTTAATGAAATATACGTTGGAAGGCAAAGATATGAAATAAACAGATATTTGAAACGATCCTTTACATTAAAATAATATGCGCTCGCGTGTCTGATTACACCAAATTAAGTACAAATTATATATAAATAAAAATTACTGTAATACCAATACATTAATCATATACATGTCTGAAACAACATTCACGGAGACAGGAACAATTATACGCAGCATATTTCTCTACCCCCACACCAGACACAAAAACATATTTCATGTACAAATTTGCAAACATGTTGGAGGATTGCTCATATAAACATATAACTGGATATTATAAATGTGTTGGATATTAAAAGACTGCTGTCGTTATACTGCGTGTCACATGAGACGTTTTATGTTTCCACTAATGTAAACGTATCATATATACATATATGCGCTCTGCCATAAATAGCTACATATTGCCGTTGAACTAAATGAACAAGTATCACTCTTATATATGTGTTGTTGAGCGATAAATAAGACGCTCGCCGCACACATCAAACATAGACACCAGAAATGAACGCAATAAAGTTTTATGCGCGTGTACCGTATATCACTTGGATCATTTTACGGTTCATAACGGCAGTCTATAAAGCAAGAGATCGAGAACGAATTACGTGAATGCTCGTGAAAATATTTCAAAATAAAAATTTATGTTACATTAAAAGTGCGAGATTTATGGCCACTAATAATGAGAAAAAATAAATTTATGTGGAATAAAAGTTTTTATACTACATAGTCCGCCCAGAAAAAGATAGTTTCCTTGACAGTCATGTGTCTATGTGAACAAGAACAAGCAAGCAAAAACAAAAGGTGTTACAAAGATGTCGGTAGGAGAAAACCACCGTTTGGAGAAAAATCAAGTACTGTTAGAAACACATCTGCCGTAGCTGAAATTTTAATTATTTTTTTGAAATCATAATATATTTGATAGATTTAGAATTAAACATAGCTTGATGCGTGTCGCTGTTTGACGCACGTACCCGGAAACAAAAATCAGATAGCTGAGGCTGTCCACCGGAGTGATGAACTTGGATTATAATCTGTAACTTAGATTAAATAGAGGTCATAAGGCTTTTCCTAAGGTCAGTATCTACCTCACGCCCGGGGTGAATTGGCGGTCATCGTGCCAATTATTACCGAAACTTATGCTGCCATCGATGGTAAGGCCGAAACCTGTGTCAGCGTAGACTCTACACCACGGACTAACAACCCGGCCGATAATGTTTCCAACTGTTTAGCTTAAACAGTCGGCAGCGTGTTACGAAGAGTAAGGAAGAAATAGTTTGGGGTCAGGTATATAATTCTGTCTCAGTCTAATCATTTAAGATGACTGGCAAGCAAAACGATAATGAAACATAACGTGTGTTTATCATTAAAAAAGGATCGATTGAATAATTACAACCACAAAAGTTTTTAAAAATACACCACTCGCACACTCACTCACACAGACACACAAGCACGCACAATATTAGCAGAACACAACATTGGATTTGATTTGAGTACACTAACTCTAGTGAATTCAGAGACCACCGCAGGAGCATGTGGCAAGAGTCAGAAGTACTTGGTCTAGTCTACGGTAGTCACGATTCCTGTCTCCACCTTGATCGTCGGCTCCAGTGGTGTATCCATTCCCACACGGTTACCTGGTGAATATGGCTATATGGCTATACCCAATACTTTTCAACCTGGCTACGATCGGAAAGCTCAGGCTTGGATGCAAGGGAGGGGAAAATAATTCCCCCGTAATGGTCCCGTAGGACAAAATTTATTTCGTTGTTTTGCGATTGTAAGTACGAGTATTTATACATCATTCATATCAGGTTGTGTAGGGTCATAGGTTTTATCTAAAATTACTTTAAACTGTAACTCAACCTTAATTCAGTGTTAATTTTTCTTTGATACATAATTTAAGTGAGTAGAGTGTACTTTAAAATGTAAATGAATGTTATTAAAAGAACAATGAACGGAAAAACTACAGATATGATTTCATACTTGTACGTTCATAAATTTACTGTGTTCATAATAAAACACTGTATTTTTATCTGCACTCATTCCTATCATTTATACTGAAGATCATTATAATATGGTCCAATTTTTCATATTTCCCCGCCTAAAAGTCAACTCTTGTTGACCTTGTTGCGTTGCATAAACAGAAGAGGCAAGGCGTACTCGACAGGGCGTTTAGTTTAGCGTTCATGTTCCTCTGTCGTATTTGTTCTTCCTTGCTGAGAAGCGAACACCGTGTTCAGTCTTCGGACAACATTGTGGGACGTCTTACTTGTAAGTTTTGTATATGAGCCGTAAGGTACCGACCCGATTCCGTCATAGCTGGACGTGGCAGGTGATTTTTAAAAACGATCTCGGAATACACTGTCCTAACGTGACCTGTCCTAAGCAGCACAATAAGCTGTTTTTGTTTTACTTGAACAGCACCACGAGGCAGGAGCTCCACATTACTCGGAACTTATCATCCACGTCTGTGCACAAAAAGTCTCACAGCCGATGTCATCGTCATCAAATACACATACGGATCTTGAGAAAGACATCAAGTGGATGTCGAAACGTTCTGAAAGGAATGGTGAGAAAGAAACAGTCAGCATTAGGAAACCAACAGCATAGAAAATACAACTGTCTAGAAATAGCCACGAGCGGACAAACACACCAAAAACCAAACACCTCTGTTTGTACGATAACTGCTAGGTTACACGTTATTTTGTTTTCAGAAAGCGAGAAACAGCATGAAATTAGGATTAAATTAACATTGTTGTGTTCTGGTACAATAGAATTAGGTGTTGACAAATACAGTTTAAATCTTTTATTATCTCTCTCTCTCTTTCTCTTCGCTTCACCCAATAACCACGTCACTGACACAACTACGTCGTCCAAGGTTTTGCGTGCGCAGCATTTGGTTTTTGTGTTAGCCCAACGAAGCGTGACTTCTGCTGAATGTGACAAAAGAGCAAAAAGCGACCTTAGCCCATCGCTATAAATTCCAGTTTTAGCGCACTACACGTTTATAAACATTAGGGATTCATATTTTGGTGCCCTCAGTTTGCCTTTTAGGAACGTGACGCAGATAAAACATTACTGCGGCCAAACAACAAATCCATGCAAGGAAAATATTACGGTATATGGTCCGGAGGAGCCAAACATGGGCCACTCCATGACAAATAGTCCATGTCTAAAACCCAAGTATAACTATTTCTCATAACACACCACTGAAAACGTTCGGGACACGTGGTTGTGCGTTTGTTTTCACTCTTAATTTGTTTTAAATTTAAGTTGTATTTTCATTAATCTTAGAGAAACCAAAGTTAAATAATTTAATTTTAATTTTTAAGCTGTTTGTCATATTACCACAAGATTTTTTTTTTAACACATAACCAAAAGAAAAGTTAGTTTGTAAAATATATTATATTTTGTCACAGAATGTTTAGATTTAAATAGCAAACAACTTATTATTTGACAAATTATTATTGTTGTTGTTATTATTATTATTATTTAGGTGATTAATATTATTGTTATAGAATAAATACATGAGGAACCATAAGAATGTGTACTAATGAAAAGTTTGAAATATAAAAATATCTTCGTTCATTTCCTTTCTCATAGAAAAAAAACAGATTATTATGGATTACCGAACATGAAAGAACAAATAAATACCGTAGGTTCCTCAGGGTTTTACTAAATATAAATTACTGTGATTTCGACTTTTATAAGCCGGACGATTATCACGTCCTCAACAATGAAATGACCGACATTCATTTACACCGGAACTGAACCAGGCCCTAACAGTGTAAACATTACCATTTTATTTTAAAAAGTTCAGTTATTCTCCGAACGGGGTTTTTTCCGAATTGATCTTTACAGACCATACATTTCTAGGAAAGTGATCCTTACTTTCCCTCCACTTCGTAACAAAAACGAATATAATCTAACACGTGAATAAGCGTATAATCTTCATACACTAGCATTAATCTACAGATGAAGTTTGTAGGACAGGTTGGGCAACTACATAATATGCATAAATGTCCATAACATTTGAAACGTAGTTATATTATGGAAGCCGGCAGTCGTCGAAATCACAAAGAGAAGATTATATATTAATTACGTTGTGCAACCTGTATTGTAGCAAAACGTCTAGTAATGTTAACATTTTTAGATTTTACTGCTTCCCAAGAGCATTTTAATATAGAATGATTATAATATTTTAAAGATCATTTTAATGAACGTAATTAATTAACCAGGTGAAATCGTGGTTATAAGGAAAACAGTTGTAAGAGACAAAATAGTAGAACGAACTGTCCTTTAGGCCTAATTATATTACAAGTAATATCATATATAAATAAAGTCGAGATATTATGGATAAAAATGTAATATCAAGCCGTATGTTGAGTAGTAAAACCACTTGAAATTACCGAGACTTGAGACAATTACTTGTGTTTATGTCTATATAGGCGTGTGTGTGTGTGTGTGTGTGTGTGTGTGTGTGTGAGATCAAACTGAATGTTCAGTCCGTAGAAAAGAAAGTACAGGGACCTATGGGGAATGTTTGAGCGAGCGCCTGAAGACATTTGATGAAGAACGGTACACAAACTATTATGTTGCGTCACTAGTAACGTTAGGAATACCCATGTGTATGGTGTCCACTGTAACGGCATATATCCAGTGATGTGAACCAGTAAATGACGTTACCACAAATGCGAGCATTGTAATCCCATTTCTTTTTAGTATCAGTAATAAAATGAATTATCTGTTTTTGCTTTGTACCCTGAAAATTACGATCTACCTTCAAAACACTCATCGATTAAATGCATAATAAAAATTATTGAGTACCATAATCTTGCCTTGCCATATGGATGAAAATTATCATAACTCTATGTTGAGTGTGTTATGTTTCACATTATGAAACATGACAGATTACATACTTAAAGAGGTTAAAGCTAACTATAGATGAAACTACATTACTTTACTCTTCCTATACTTAACTATGGAAATGTGTCTGGACCACTGTTTTAATACCACATTAGGGCTGGATGAGTTCCAATTACGGCAGGTAACCATTGCGGTCGGGTAAGTACAGAATCCGGTTTGTCATCGGTCGTGAAAGTATGTTATGGATATGCGTTGTGAGGTGTTACGGGCGACCGCGGTTGTGAGCAAGTACGCCAAATAATGTGTCACCCTTTACGGTAAACTGTTTTTATAACTATTTTTTGATGTTACAGTCTAACAGCCATCACTTTAGTCTCTGTTTGTCTGTTAAATCTACTTTCCGTAAATCAGTAAATGCTGTTACACAAGTGATGTGTAAGCGGAACCAGACCGATTGATATGTGCTGGTTGCGTGTTTACAGCGCAGCTGTACCTGCTTGTGCCAGTCTCGTTTACGAAATATTGCTTGAATGCATTTATTTAAAAATGAGAAAATTATAGATTTCAGCAAGCGGACCACATATTTTGGAGGAAAAGGGGAACAGACAGAGATAGAAAATGCGCGAAAGCCATCTAGGTTCTTGTACGATAGTGTTTTTCCTTTTAGTATGTAACCTAGTCTTGGAGCTTTGCTATTTTTACCATAATTCTCTCTTTTAGTATTTATTACTTCCATATTTCTTAAGGAATGGAAGTATGGTGATGGCAAAAAAAATCGTGTTCGAGATTATTGCAGATTCTGATTCAACTACACTCAAAACATGAAAAAAAGTCGTTTTCCGAAACGTGTCTGTGTGTGTGTCTGTGTGTCTGTCTGTAGATTTTTTTTCTATGACAAACGATAACTGCCGCAAATTAAAACAGAATCAAATAATTTATTGCATACAGCCCTGATTTGTAGAGTACTCACGACCTATTGTTTTTGGTGAAGATCGGTTGAGGGAAAGGGGTAGTTTACCTGCAACGGTTTTTTTTATCAAGCGAAATTTTTTTTTTGGCAATCGATAACAGCCGCAAATTCAAACAGAATTAAATAATGTTTCGTATACAGCCCTGAATTGTAGAACTTTCAAGACCTATTGTTTTTAGTGAAGATCGGTTAAGGGAAAGGGGTAGTTTACCGGCAACGTTTTATGTTTTAACAAGGGTATTTCCTATGGCAAACGATAACAGCCGCAAATTCAAACAGAATCAAACGATTATTTGCATACAGCCCTAAATTGTAGAGTTCTCAAGACCTATTGTTTTTGGTGAATATCGGTTGAGGGAAAGGGGTAGTTTACCTGCAACGTTTTTTTAACAAGGGTATTTTCTATGGCAAACGATAACAGCCGCAAATTCAAACAGAATCAAATAATGTTTTGCATACAGCCCTGATTTGTAGAGTACTCAAGACTTACAGTTTTTGGTGAAGATCGGTTAAGGGAAAGGGGTAGTTTACCTGCAACGTTTTTTTATCAAGCGTATTTTCTATGGCAAACGATAACAGCCGCAAATTCAAACAGAATCAAATAAGTTTTTGGATACATCCCTGAATTGTAGAGGTCTCAAGGGTTTTAGATTTTGGTAAAGATCGGTTAAGGGGAAGGGGTAGTTTACCTGCAACCTTTTACGTTTTAACAAGAGTAAAGTACTTGAAAATTTATTTAAACTTTTTGAAACAATGGTAATTGTTAAAATATCGGTATGGAGAACCATACATGACTTCCATATTCTAAGATTTATATTTAAATCTTAATATCGCCTGCCAAGCGCGATATATTTTCTCTTATACATGATTTACATTAAACTGAAAAAATTTTAATTTTATTGCCTGGCAACAAAATTATTTTATTTTTAACAGTTACCATTGTTTGAAAAAGTTTAAATAAATTTTCAAGTACTTTACTCTTGTTAAAACGTAAAAGGTTGCAGGTAAACTACCCCTTCCCCTTAACCGATCTTCACCAAAATCGAAAGTCCTTGAGACCTCTACAATTCAGGGGCGTATGCAAAAAATTATTATTTGATTCTGTTTGAATTTGCGGCTGTTATCGTTTGCCATAGAAAATACGGTTGATAAAAAAACGTTGCTCGTAAACTACCCCTTCCCCTTAACCGATCTTCACCAAAAACAATAGGTCTTGAGTACTCTACAAATCAGGGCTGTATGCAAAACATTATTTGATTCTGTTTGAATTTGCGGCTGTTATCGTTTGCCATAGAAAATACCCTTGTTAAAAAAACGTTGCAGGTAAACTACCCCTTTCCCTCAACCGATTCACCAAAAACAATAGGTCGCGAGTACTCTACAAACCAGGGCTGTGTGCAAAAAATTATTTGATTCTGTTTGAATTTGCGGCAGTTATCGTTTGCCACAGAAAAGAAATCTACAGACACACACACAGACACACAGACACACACACAGACACTTTTCGGAAAACGATTTTTTTCATGTTTTGAGTGTAGTAGAATCAGAATCTGCAATAATCTCGAACACGATTTTTTTTGCCATCACCATACTTCCATTCCTTAAGGAATATGGAAGTAAAATAAAATAATTTTGTTGCCAGGCAATAAAATTAAAATTTTTTCATTTTAATGTAATATAATATTTTTCATTTAATACGGCAATAAAAAGGCAGGTAAGACACACACACACACACACACACACACACACACACACACACACACACACACACACACACACACACACACACACACACACACACACACACACACACACACACACACACACAATTCACGTTATTTCTGGCCTCACTCATGTTTATTTTCTTACGCTTGCACGCTTTTTAAATGGAAAGTGCCGAAACCCACACCAACATAACGCGTGCAAGCCGAAAAAATGGACATCAATTTGCTTACTGGCGAAGCTAGTAGTTAATGAATGGGTAGGCAAAAATCTTATCTTAAATTTTTTTTAAGGAATCACTAAAAGAACGGTGGGTCAAATCGGACGCTGAGGTAGAGTTTGCTGTAACCGAATGGTTCCACAAACAGCCGTAAGAATTTTACTAGCAGGGAATCTACAGGTTAGCGCAACAGTGGAACTCATGTCTTAATGTTATTGGAGACTTCTTTTAAAATCGTTGAATAAAAAATGCTTTACAGCTCTATACGTGTGTCTATTGAACAATCCTTGTATTAGTCATACACAATAATACAACTGATTGAACTTCAAATTTTTAAACTTGATTAGTTTCTATATATATGTTTAATGTTAAAAATAATTCAAATAACAATCTTGATCATCTGTTAGTTCAGCGGAATAACAGTGACACTTTTAATAACCGCATAAAATAAACACTTAGAAACAACACAGGCGCTTTAACTTAACTGTTTGGACCACAGAAGTGAGGCATGCCTCAACGCTCTATGTGTACAGCGCGGGACAATCCCCCCTCCCAACACTTCCCAATCACACCACTACATTGCTTACATACGATGTATACAAAAAACGCTGAGGCAAGTTCAGGTTGCCTCATTCGCTTTAAACGAACTATGCCGAATCTCACCTGTCACCATCTAGCGGTCGCTCAATAAAGCACGTTTCGGTTTAATAAATTTGACAGTCGCAGTAACAATGTATAATCTTTACGTTATGTAGTTCATACGTATTTATAATTTTTATTCTACAGAATTTTTTAGGGTAGGCATTGCCTCAATTGCCTCCATGTAACTTCGCCACTGATATATATGTGTACAACGTTATCGGCAACAAAGAAGTAGTTTTGGTTAAAATTTCTTCCCGTGATATTTGGCCGTAGTCCAATGTTTTCTACAAAACCAGACGTTTCGGCAATGCCATCGACTTCCATCATCAGTGAAAATCGAGTGCGATAACGTGAGGTGGTATACGTTAGTGACCACAGTACTGTGGTTAAGGCTGAAGCAGTAAGTAGAAAGAAGTAGTTTCTATGGTATATTTCATTTCGAAAATGATTTTAAATATAAATCTTAGAATATGGAAGTCATGTATGGTTCGCCATACCGATATTTTTCTTTGTAATTTTTCTAATTCTTTCCCTGAACCTTCTATTCTTTATTTCATTTTCTAAGCCTAGTTTCTCATACGGTTAGAAACGGATGTTTTGTTTTTTATTTTATATTTTATTATAATCTTCTTTTGTTTAAAATTATAACCATATAATAAATGAAATATTATTGTAACTAACATTATTCTAATAAGTGCGAAAATTGTTTATTATTATTAAAATACTTTTTAACTTATATCCTGCATATAAATTTATGGTTTATAATTTAGAAAGTCAGTTAGTTAACTATCATGCTGCTTCTCCCCAATTTTACAAATCATTTCCACGTGTTTATGCGTTTTTTTAATCACATAGATCTAATTCATTTTATATTTCACTGTCTTGTACATTTGTTGAATGGATGTACATTTATTTCTTGTTTTAATAAAATTGAATACAATAAGAAGCAATTTCAAGTAAAGAGTAACTTATACAAGTATAAAACTTAACGATAAAACAAAAAAGCATTTCAAAAAGCAAAAAAACGCTTGCCGTTTTAATTAAGTATACCTAATTATTAACAAAACAAAACCTGTCTTCAAATTTAACTTTTTATGTTATAATAATAACTTCAGGAAACTAAACGATTTATGATGATAACATAACAGTATTTTCTTTGGAGTAAAATTTGTTAGCTTTCAGATAGTTGAGTAACTTGTAATTTTGCTAGAAACTAAAATAATTATAAATAGAATGAGAACAAAAAAATTCAAACTGTAATACGGAAATGGGATATTAGTACACTAATGCTGTTGCTAGGCAACGAACGTAATTGCCGTATCTTGTAGGACAATTAAGTGGCTGAGCTTAGGTAGATGGCACACAAGCCGGAGTTTCGATTACGTTAGGGGATTTTGTCCGCTTATATGCTTACAAACGTTATTAAGATTCTTAAATTTATAATATAACATACACAGAGTTAACCGTAAGTAATACGTTGTGCTCGCAAAATATTGTCTACAGAAGTTACTAAAAACTATTGTGTTCAGGACTAATTATTATGTACAAATAGTTTATAACTAATATCATTTTATTCGGTTTACTTCTCCTCCGCTCATTACTTTTAACTACAGACAACTGAAGTTATTACGTAATAAAAGGGATAGACAAAATCTAGAAAGTTCAGTCCTATCATTCTTTTCAATACTGTTGGACAGCTCATCATCAACAGATTTCCAGTAAAACATGTTACTGTACTCATCTAGCGTTGCAAAAGTTAATTTAATCGTTATTGAGTAAACATTTTAATATCAGCTGTGGAAGGTAAAAGTAAGAATGTGGATAAGTCCTTAAATTCGTAGTGACCGTAAATCAACGAATTTTAACGATGAAGGTTTGCAAGGACTGGTCAAAAAGTAAAAAACAAATTTTAAATTATTTGTATCGAAATTTCGAGAATATTTGTTGTCATCATCAGGACCTCTGTATGAATACAAGAGAAAATGTCAAACACAAAGATCAATTAGTTGAGTGAACGTGTGTGTGTGTGTGCGCGCGCGCGCGCGTATGTGTGTATCCGTGTATATTTGAAGAAGTTGAAACAGTTTGTTTTATATCATCAAAATACTTGCATTATTAGATATTGTTTTCCTTAAATACAACGAGAAAATTATAATATCCAAGAACATAATTTATACAATATTACAATTTACTCATTATGTAATGGTATTTGTAATTAATTATATAAGAAGTAATCAACAATTATATATTGAATCTACAGCACTTGAAAAACGTGTGCGAGGCAGCTTCTTGAGAGAGTCTCCGTATCGGCATGCTGGGCTCTGCACCTTTCCCATTCTATGGAGGTAGGCATTAAAATTGCCTTGGCCACTGAGCAATTGGGTCAGATAGTAGCTGACCTCACCGTCTTGACAGTCGATCCATTGCTTCAAATTTGGTATGAGCCTTGCGGTCCATCTTCCTCTATCTTCTCTATCCCAACGATCTTGCCAGTGGCGGAGACTGAGTTCCCTGGCTGCATGCTTTGCGGCATCCCTTCCAATTTCGTCTCTTCTTTCGAATAAATGGTTCCGCTATAGAGCCAACTACTGGGTCTGGAACTGTCCGGTAAGAGGATGCTACTCTGAGGCATCCTCTTCTCTGCACCGATTCCATACGTTTTCTATACTTCTCCGTCTTTAGTGCATCGGCCCAGATTTTGCAACCGTACAGAAGGATGGATTCTGTGAACGCCATCAATAATCGCCTCTTCCTTGCAGTGGGACCTTCTACGTTGGTCATAAGTCTGCTGAGCTTGTTTGTAACGTTAGCCGCCATATCACTTGCATACTTTATTTGCTCCCAATAGCAGAGCTTTGAGTTTAGTCTCACCCCTCGATATATCACAGCGTTCTTTGTAAACATTGTCTCAGCTCCCACTTGCAGCAAATAATAATAATAATAATAATAATAATAATAATAATAATGACAACAACAACAACAATAATAAAATAATAATAATAATAATAAGGAGAAATAAATGATAAAGAAAAGAAATACTGTTATTATTAATAATATTAAATATGTGCCAACAGGTACTGTTGAGACATTAATATATCAGTCCTCTCAGTGTTTTAACGTATAAAGAGAAATAATCACTACTCCTGACGAATTTTTATGCTTTAATATTTTTAAGTGTTTTTATGTTACTTTTGTGCTGTCTCTAAAAATTCTATTAACTTTTCTCAGTTGCATAGAGCATTTAATTCATTTAAAGGTATTTTCTAACATCAGATGTTATTTTCTAACAATGGTTATTCAGTTGTCTGGATCCCATTAACGGCAGACAAAATTCTTGTGTGTTTAGATTATTTTAAAGTTACGACTGTTTAATTTGAGTGGCATAAACTGTTTAAGTGTTTAGAATGAGTTTACGCAAGTCCCTAAATAATCCAAATATTTTTTCCCATTTGTGAAAACTATATAATTGCAATATAGAGGTACAATATTACAAACTTTTGTGATGAATATTTGTTTCCCATATTTCAGTGACACGTATGGCGATTAAGTCAAAAGACAGAGTCTTCATAAAGTCCGCCGTACTTATGAAGTGGGACTGAGAATGTGGAAAAGTGAGAGAAAGTGTTTATGCCTTTTGCAATTTACCTATATTTTTTTCGAGAGTAAGTGAAAAAATTTGCTGTACAAGTGACCGGAAGAGTAAACACGTCCATGATCTGTGGGTTAGGGTGTTATGATCGACCCACCAAAAACCACCTCACTTTCTTCTTCTAGGACACTAACCTGGAACTATTTGACTCATTACTTGGGGCTAGGCCGATTGTTCTTTAGCC
The DNA here is from genome assembly GCA_034769895.1 of Magicicada septendecula. Classification (NCBI taxonomy): domain Eukaryota; kingdom Metazoa; phylum Arthropoda; class Insecta; order Hemiptera; family Cicadidae; genus Magicicada; species Magicicada septendecula. The sequence continues at coordinate 158,453,213 of CM068374.1, forward strand.
CTACGGCTCATAACTGATTGTTATTCTTCTTCTGTATTGTATTGTCCAAGTCTACCTTCTTCGCCCGAAGAATCTCTTCTGTAAAGCACGACACACGTGTCCTCCCCTCTAAACACCATTTCAACGATATTATTCTGGGAGAGCTGCTGAAATCTTTTTGCAACCATCTACTATGTTGCTTGCATCTGTTGCAGAAGAAGAATGTACGGGTGATATTATCCGTTGTTCCCGGACAGTACAAGCATTCTGGTGACTTGGCTTTCCCAACATTCTTCAGATAAGATTGAAAATACCCGTGTCTAGTCAGAAACTGGGCAAGGTAATAGTCCATCTTCCAATGCACCGACCACGGCTGCACCTGCTTGATAAGCCTTCTCGTCCAGCGACCTCACTTTTCTTGCTCAAAGTACTCTGCCAGCTCTCCAGCATCTGGCTTCATGCCTCTCGCTGTGGAGCTTTATTACCTACCTCCTTCTTCCTCTGAAAGCCTATATTACGTTGCTTAGCGAGAAGATCGATCGGCATCACTCTTCCAAAGGCCAAGAATGCCGGCTCGGAAACTGTGCTATAGGCCGATGCTACTCGAAGTGCAGTTAGTCTTTGGGCCTGGGCCATTTAGTTGTTGATCAATCGTATCACCCTGTTGAGCTTGATCTGAGTCTGGTCGATGGCACGAGCGGCGACAAGCAACCCCACGTTGTCCGTTGTCGGCGTACCCCACCAAACTCGTCTCTTCCGGCATCTTCATCCTCAGCAGGCTGTCAAATGATGCGTGCCAGAGGTCGGGTCAAGGACTAAAGCCTGAGCACCCCCCCCCCACGCCGTTATAGCCACCCGCCGCTGTCTCCTGCGTTCTCTGTCCCGTAGGTAATCGTCTACCATCCCCAACAGGTACGCGAAAGTCATGGTCCAACTCCTCCAGCATGTCGCACCACCTCACGGAGTTGAAAGCATTTTTAACGTCCAGTGTCACCAGCAGCACGACCTTTCGCGAGAAATATTGTTGCCTCCACATTTCTGTGAGCCTCACACACACCGTCGATCTTCCCGACCTAAAGCCGAACTGCTTCTCGTAAAGATTCCTCCAGTATAATCGCCGTTGCCAGTCTTGCCCTGATGAGTCTCTCCAATTTACCAGCCATGGCTAACATACACAGTAGTCGCTATGAGAACAGGAACTCTGTTTCACCTTTTTTTCTTGCTCCTGAGCACCAACCATGTTGTCTTCCAGCGAGCGTAGAATACCCTCGATGTGAAGCACGCATAATACATCTGTAGTATCAAATCAAACTCTGCCTTCTGACCGAAGACTCTTTAACCACACGCTGGAGATTCCTCGGGGCCTGGAGGTTTCCTGTCTTTCATCGTCCTGACTGCCAGCGTCAACTCTTCGGCTGTAAAAGTATGGATATCTCCGACGTTCCCAAAAATTAGTCCCTTCTTGCTCCGGGTGAGTGGGGAATAGGGCTTTTATGATTTTCCCCGGGTCACCACGTCCATTACACCGGTGGGCTTCAAGGGTCCCAGTTATAGGGGGGTATTTTATCCCTCCGTCCTCCTGGGTCTCTGTTGACGTCTCGCCACAAGTTCTTCCAACAGTGCGGCTTGCTAAGATTGATCGCCAATCGCAGTTCCATGCCCACTGCGCGATCTTTCGCAGCCTGGGACACTTCCTCCGCATACACTCGATTTCTTGAGGCCAACAGTACACCAGATGTCTCCGATGACTCAGTACTTCCCTCGAGAAGGAAGTCTCACACGCTCTCAAGATTGTGTTCATCGAAGAAGTGACAAGCGAGACTCTTCTATCTTGATCTTTCCTCTCAAGCATGTGAGCTCTTCTTTCCAGTTCTTTCAGAATTCACATTCCACCTGTGAGGAGCTGCCAGTAAATCCACTAGCTTCTGCAATCGCTGAACGACTTTTAAAGGGATGAGCTGGTGATCATTTCCTGTGTAGCTTATAGAATGGCTCCGGATCCGCGGTTCCAGGGAATCAGACGCCAAGGAAACGTCCGGGACAGTCTCTGTACATCCAGGGCGTCGGAAATATGTTTCGCCAAAATTTAGGACTACAGGTTTTATATATATATATATATATATATATATATATATATATATATATAATATTTAGGACTTCTTTATATGCCTATTCCCTATTACTGAGTATTTTTAATTTGTTAATAACAACAAAAATAATAATAATGGTTCCGTTCTTACCGACTAAGCCGTCTACACATTCGGAAGGGTAGACTACCTAACGTGTACAGGTTCTCCATATTCAACCATTAAGGTTTAACTTTTCATGAATTTCTATTTTGTGTTGTCTTTTCTGTTAATAATCACAATTTTTACCTTCTTTGCTTGAACGTTATACTTGTTGAGTACAATCTCGTTGCATATATATTTAATATAACTTATCTAAAGTATGATAAAGCGTAAAGAGTTGTACTCCTAAAAGTAATTATATGTGTTTTGTGTATGAGAGCGTATTAGAGATAAAGGTAAAAAGAGGGAGTAAAAACAGACTAGCTAACAGATATGAGAGACGAGAGGCAAGAGCACATGAAGTGGGTCGCAGTAGGTGGCCACAAGAGTGTATTAATGATGTTTGCATTTGATACTTAGTACACCATTTAATTTCCCCAGACGGTTTAATTCGCTTACTTTACTATTTTGTTTTATTGTAGTGGTTACAAAACTGTAAAAAAACAGCATCAGATACACTCCAGTAACAATATTGTGCACTCTACAATTATAATAAAGATAACACTAATGTTAAGTATAAAGTGGTTTCATTTAGATATAACGACTCAGCACAATGTAACGGTTTTCAGGTAAATGTTCTTACATTATATCTCGATACACAGTTCCACTGTCTACGTTGTTACTGTGTATAAAACATAGTTTTCGACTTGCTTTTTACATTAAAAAAAATCTCCTGCAAAATAAATATTCTAATATTATACTACTTTCTTTTATTCATGTCCCGGAAGAACAAAGGAATAAGAATATACAGTAGAAGACTCTCTAGGTGTACAGCCTACTTTGTACATTTTATGTAGGACTAGATGTATTTCGCTCATATATCGATCAGTTTTGTAATGCAATCAGTCTGCGTCAAACAGACAGTTCCCTGAAGAAGCAAGTCTCTGACCAAGCTAAATAACAATTCAACAACAAAAACAACAAATATGGATGTCCTGGGACACACGCCTGAAGTGTGAAACTTCAGTGTCTGGTAGTGAGTGAACTAATTCAACGTGTATAAGGTTGCTCGTAGCTACGCATTTGGAGTAGCATAGATTTTGTTATAAAGAATAAAGATTTATATAAGAGTCAAAGAAAAATTAGATGCGACTAGGGGATAGTAGTGTTTATAAGTGTTTTATTAAAAGAAATTGATATGCAATGAGCATAAGTAGAATCATAGCAGACGTATTATTATTTTCAGTGCGGATACATATACAACCAACATGAATTAAATTATTTATTTCAAGGTAACGATATGATTTACGAAATAGTTAGCTGCCAACCATCCAAATGTTTTACAAAAAGGCCAATATTTCAAAAATGAAAAGGAGGATTTTATTGAAACAAAACAAAAGTAGAATTTGGTATTTTCTCTAAACTTTACTCTGTGATACTACTATCTCTTATATAGCGACAGTTTGTTACATCCCAAATATCTTGCTACACGCAAATTAAGAAAGAAATTTGATGACATGGAAGCATTGAAGTGAAGAATGGGAGACAAACTTTGTAATTTTCCCTGTTACGCAATACGATGTGTTGCATATATTTGATTTACTTAATTAACATTTGTATTGTTATCACCGTGTTGTATAGTGATCTGTCAGTAGTAGTAGAAGTACATTTGGAATCACATTGCATTATGCAACAGATAGTATCCCACGTTACTCACTTAGTTGTTCAACCGTGAGCATATGCGTACTCTCACAGCAGTATTAGTTTAGGCCTACTGTTCTATTACAACGCCGCAGTATAAGTGTTTGATCCCCTAAAGATCTGACTGACCAAAATAACCTTAGAATTTTTCAATCTTGGCAGCTCATGGAATTCGTCTTCTTTTCCTTCCTATAATTTTGTCACGTGCTTTTTTTCTGTAAAGAGAGTCTCTGTTTATCTCATCCCGCTGAAACCACATACATTCATTGATTGTTTTCCAAAAAGCATCTATGCCTAAAATTTCTCCGTCCGCAATCTTTATTTATGGCAGATATTTTTTAAAATATTGATAAACCAATTATTTTTCTTCCGGCATTTTTATCAAAATAATTATACTTTCTTCCCGTTAATCTCTGCAGTTTTTCCGTCAATTTAAGTGTTGTTTGTAGGACGAAATTCTTTGCCTCTGAAACCTATTCAGCTTCCGAATAAACTGCTTTCACATTATTCACCATATTTTGAGTGTAATTACTATTCACTTTCACTTTTCTATGGGCCTAGAGTCTTCTGTAATATTTTGCTCTCTATTTATTACGTTACCTGAATATTCTATTTAATAAATATCTATTATATAAAACTCAAATATGTCACAAAATTTATAAAACATTTATTGAAATATTATATAAAAGTTTATGTTTCAAATTGCATGCACATTTTTGGAAGAACTTTCGTGGAAGAAACTGGACGTCCGTTAAAGGCAGGGATATGTAAAACAAAAAGGAACATGAAGACCGCATCTAGATGAACACGATAGTAATATACATGATGCTCAATACGTCAACAGAAGATGATGTGATAATAAACTGTATTGTAATCTTATTTTAACGCCCCAATTGTAGGTGGTATTTTGTAAATAACATTCGTGATGAACATCACTAAATTGCAGGTTGAATTTAACACATACAAACAAGAAATACATTTAATTTAGAAGTAAAAATTGAAGTTTTTTTCATATTCTCCCATACTTAATTTATAGTCTTTGATTTCTCATCCATATTCTACATCTCTTGCCATATCTCTCTTGCCATTTGCCTCATATTTTTCTTCTGCTATTTGCCAGATGTTTGATATTATCTTCTCATTGCATTCTAGGTCGCCCGCTTGGTCTTTTCTCATCTACTATCACTTCAAATAATCTTCTTCATATATTTACTTGACTATACTAGGATCAAATGTAAACATGGTGATAAAGTTTTAAAAGAGGATGATTTAAAATTTAAAATGATATATACGTACTGTTGTTCTTGTTGCTAAACAAGCCTAAAAGTATAATAACAATAACAACAATAATAATAATAATAATAATAATAATAATAATAATAATCGTCGTCATCACCATAACCATAATGATTGTAAGATACAGCTTCAAGATGCAGCTACTGAACCATTAAAAGAAACACAGACAAAGAACAACAGGTTTTTGAGGGCCCAGCGGAAGATCACAAATAAACGAAGAGAATATGGAAATTACTTGTTTGGTTGTCAACATCAGAAGTAAACAGTTAATTTTATATGAGAATAGACTTATTAAAGAAGTAAATAGCAATTCATAGGCAGAAGGAAACAAAGGATACAACTATAGAGAAAAATTGTGTATAATTACATAATTGCCCTTATAAAGTATAAGGGGATTGATAAACGTTGTATAAAATTTATTCAATTAAAAAATTAAAATTGGAAATTAAAATTAATGAAACGTTAGTAGACTCTTCAAAATTATTCTCCACAAAACTGGTCTCAAAACTTGCTGAAAATTGAATCCGCATTTTGAACTTGAAAAGGCAATATGTACTTTGAACATGTGGGCTGTAGGTGTTATTAGCAATTCAGCAAAGGAAGTACACACAGAGCATACATACAATCGGTTTTATTGGTAGACGTATTCATACAAGTAAATAACATTTGTTCTGTGTTTGTAGGAATGTCTGTGAGATTGGCTGAGTCTGTTGTACCGTGAAATCAACTGTTTGTTGGGCCGTGTCTCGCTCTGGTGGCGCTATGTTTGAGAAAGAATTCCTCATGGGTTTCGTCTGTTTCAAACGTGTGTTGAACATGGGCGGAATACAAACTTCCGACGCAGCACAATATTCTCAGCTTGTTCTACCTTTTACATTAAGTAAACTTGCAAAATTCAAATTAAAAGAACTTTCCGTTTTTGGTTTTACTTTCTATATTACTGGTATTTAAGATTTTTTTTTTAATTTACGTGTTTAAGAATTTAATTTGGATAGATTTAAACATAAATAAAAAGTGTTAACGTATTTGCGCGTGATTCAAACATAAATTATTTTCTACTGGCTTCTATTTTAAACATTTTTTTTTTCTTTCTAAGTGCATTAAACATAACATGCCTAATGGCAGGAGGCGGCCGAACTTTGAGATGGAGGCTACTAAGGATAAAGAACGTTGGAATCAGGATTGTCATGGATATCGTGATTACTATAACTAATTACCTGCAACAAATATACTTAATCTTCGACGGACACGTAGATTTAATGCCGAAATAACGAATTTAAGAACAATTACTAGAGTAGATAAACGGCTTCCCTCAAATAAACATGCTCGATTAAGTAAACAAAATTATCCATTTCCGCTTCATTCTGTCTTCTACTTAAGTGTTTGTTGTATACGGGTTATCGGAGATCATAACAGTATTTTGTTTCTGTCTAAAGTATCTTTAAATAGCAACACAATACTGTCTGGAAAAACAATGTGAAAGATGATTTTGTTGTTAACTAATAAAATAAACAACCAACTACACTAGACATACCCGAGTACTGCGTTATTTTCATCTCAGAAGCAGTTGAGTCAGACGGTATCACTGCTTGCGAAAATATAATGTTAATTACAGGCTTAGAGACTACATAGTGGTGACAGGACTTAGATCTACTGGTTAAAGAGCACCTAATAGTAATCATAGCAATGTTGAAGAAATCTGTTTCCATTGAAAACATAATGATAAACAATAACACTGCTGTACAATAATACCTCTTCACTGTTGTAGCCGGCAGGCCAGAATTAATGAAGTAAACAAAAACCTGTTTTGGACTTCCATTGTTTTCTCGCTTTTATATATTAACAATAATATATCCTTAACGATGTTGTAACACGTGCACAACAAAAAAATCTTTGAGCAGCAGAGTTATACCGAAACATACTGTACATTTTGTAAAAAGTAATATTTCCAGCCATCGGCATTGGGAGAACAAACAACACAGCCGAGAGATATACCATCTGTGTTTCTGTACATTTCTGCATATCTTATGTTAAAACTGTTCTTGGCAGTTTCATACCCTTGGGACAGTTTAAAAACAGTACATTATTATAACTCAAAGTAAGCCAACGCTATTTCTACTCAGAGAACCTATGAATTATTTCCTAACTATTGAGGTCAATTAGCCATTAAAAATGAATATACTTCACGTAATTATTAATTATGTACCCGTATATATGTTATTTTTGAAACTCAACTAAATATGAACATTTTATAATATGAACCCAGGAAACCATTATTAACTGTACATTTCATCCAGTTGATGTTAGTTGTAGCTTAATGAAAATGAAACCTGTAAAGCATAATTTTATTATATGAACTAGCTGGATACCCGTGTTTCGCTACGGTAATTTTCAGAAAAAACAGAATGTAAAATCAGAAAATAGAAACAGGTTATTTTTGAAGTTTAGATACCGGTATTTTGAAACTAGGAGAAACTATTTAAGCTCGATCAATTTGATCAAGCTTGATCAATAAACTATTAAAGCTTGAAAATTAATGAGTTGTTAAAAATGACCCTGTATTTTTTAGTTAGAGAAGGTAAGCTAAGTTTCTGTTAAGAGATTAAGACAGTCCTTTATTGTAAGTCTAACGACAATAAAATAGATGGGCTTAACCACTTTAATCCCACCACCACCCCTGGTTTTTGTTCTACGTAGCCAGGCTAATAACTTGCTTAGCATGTACTTTCAGTTGCTCCTTCAGATTAAGTGCTCAGGACCTCCCTGTAAACAACATTCCTGGTTTTGCTCTCTGGCTGAAGTATGACCAGGCTGTCAGGTGAACTGACTCTGGAGAACGACACGTACAACTGGCCACGGGAGAAACAGTCCAGTCACTCCTCAGATCCACACTAGCCACTATCAAACTCTGCCCCTGTGCCTTATTGATGGTCATGGCGTCCTGCAGGAAGGATATAACTAAAAAAAGCGGAATTATCAGTGTTGCGGTTTTAGCGTTTTTTCGCGGAGAGGCGTTAAAGCTTTCAAAACTCTTTCTTAGTGAGCACCCAGAAGCCAAGAGGAATATATGTGCCGAATTTCAAGTTTGTAGGCTTTATAGTTATGGAGATTTTGTGATGAGTGAGTGTGCGAATGAGTGAGTGGTATTTGGCTTATATAGGCCTATGTATATAGATATATGAGATTAAAACCATAAAATACAATTAAAACTATCCCTATGACGACAAACTGTACCATATGTTTATAAAATATGATAAACCATAATGTAATAGAAAATTTTAAAGAATTTAACTTTTTTGATCTGAGGACTCCTATAATACTATAATATTGCTTTGCTAAGGTGATAGAGAACACTATGTGACACTTAGAACGCGCTGTGTGAGCGCTCTAGATTTTCCCAAGATTTCACCGATTATTCTGTAAGCATCCAAATTAGTTTGCCGCCACACAGCTGGAGTATAAATACGGGGTTGAAAATCAGAGTTAGTTAGTTATGACTGCGGTTCTTAGCGCGTTTAGTGTAAAGTCGCAATTATGAATTATTCTGAGTGGATGTCCATAATTGGTGACTTGTATTATTTAGTGCGATATACTGAAGTAAATGGTATTTATTGTGCATCACAATAAGCTGGAAGAAGTGTTATGTTTCATTGTTTATATTATTTTATAAAGAAATAACAAGTGGCTTTTGTTTTATTTTACACTGCAATTAAAGTTTTAAATAGCGAAGTCTGTATGCTAAATTTCTGATTTTCCACTGTTCAAACACTACTTTTCTGCCGTTTGACCATTGTGACAATATGTTGATATATGTCATACAAATCGATGTTCATGTATCTGATTTAATAAACATATATCTAAGAATTACTTACTATGTATACAGTATAAGCTTCCGGGCTAGTTAAACTTAAATTTTCTAACCGTAGATTTATCTCTGAAATTTTTATGCTTTTTTGCAGACTTTCAAAAGCACTTAAAGGAATTACCTCTAAATACGATGTTGAATGCCACTGCAACGTGCCTACCAGTCTCTTGGCAGTCCGTCTACCGAAAACGCAGTTGTCATATCCATTCGTTAGTCTGTTCTACCTCCTGCTAGGCAAAGATAATTATCCATCTGAGCGTTACCTTGCTTCAAAACATAGTCGACCCGTTGCCCCGGTTATATGAATCTTGTAGCAATATAAACTACATTCTCTCTGCACTATTATTTCTATAGTTCTGCTAAAATCTTTGTTCCCACGCCTCCCTGTTAACGTTAGCTCTGTAAAACCATGAGGGCACTAAAACCTGCACGAATCTTGTGTAAATTACTAACTCGTATTGGCCCACTACGATAATGAGTCGGTCGACATTACCTATACATTCACCGATAAGAATTGCTCACACTGTTGTTTTTAGTCATGCAAAAACCTTCGTGATGCAACACAGTGAGGCATCCTCTAAACGCCATTCCAAGAGGGTCGAACCTCTCTCAGTTATAACCCATTGAGGTTACTTCGTTGACAAAGTAACAGTTTAATTTCTGGACGATATCCACATACTTGAACTCTTTACTGATACATTATAGCTCATTAACTAGTACAATACGGTTGATATATGTTTATATTACTGTAGGTTTTGTAGTTACCAGATGGTAATTGCAATCTTTTTATCAATAAAGTGTACAAGTGAGTGAGTGAGTGTGTTTGCCCGTGCGCGGGTGCGTGTGTCCAATTTTTTTATATTTATTCATTTCTTGTAAAAAATTGTTTTAGTTTATAATATTAAAATACTTTAAAAGGTTTTCGTATTTCTCTTCCAATCGTTTAGCTTACTAATGCTCTCTAAATGCACTTTTGTCATCTTAAAGCTAATCCTCTTATATTTCTCTTATTCTATGCAGTTTACTCTTTTATTTTAATAATGACAAAGGGTGAAAAACAGAATCGTCGGCTTGTTCCTTATCGTAGATAGTCAGAAATTTAATACAATAATTATAATTTCTAGCACGATTTATCTTTTAACAAGTTAAAACCTGGGCCTGCCTTTGATTTAATGTCAGAATGTGAGGCTCATAGCCTAAGGCAAACCTTTCCCACCATGGACAAGGTAGTAGTGAGGAATATTTATTTTACCACGTCTGTATCACTTATTAACCCCGTTACATCACTTCTCACGTTATATGTGAACTGTTCCTGGTATGAGTTCGCATCACGCCCTGTCAATGGTGCCTCTACAGTCCGGAACTATTTCTTTGTTGTAGCTTTATTAACAATCATCCATTCATATTTAATGAAACTTTTTATATTCACTGACCAGGGTAATTTATTTATATACATTTGAATGATTATGTACGCAGGGGGCGACAGATGTTGGTTTTACATTTAATGCAAAACGGAAATAATAGCAGTGCATTAATTACGAGCATTATTGTGTTATCTACCGATTATGTAAATTTATGCATTGACACCCTGGTGTACCATTTTATTAATTATGAAAACATTAACAGCTTGAGATATAACTGTTTATTATCAGCTCAAACGGATCGTTATTTAAACATTTTGATTAAACGTGTGTGTGTGTGTGTGTGTGTGTGTGTTTGGGGGGGGGGGGGCTCGCTGTGGCGTACAATATTCGTATTTTTCATGCATCGTGTGGATTTGATTGCGAATTATGAGTTTGTGCTCTGTGAATGGTTATTAATGCTCTACAAAATTACAATAAGTGTCAGTAACATTAAAAAGCCTTAGGTTTAGTATATTAATTACAATTCATTGCACTTAGTTATTAATAATAATAGTAATAGCCGCTTTTTAAGACTTATTCCGATTGTACTTTTTCTTCAGGACAACAACATGATTTCTTCACCCTCCTCCTGCCATAAATACTGGTGTATGCTTTAGCGATGTACACAATATCTCTTTACTTTATTCTGTTCTAGCATTTTTCTTTTGTATCTCATAATTTCGTTGTCTCCGCACATACTATTCCATTGTTCTTTTAATCTCCTTCTGAGTATGGTTCTGAGTTTATCTTGTACTTCTGGGCATTCTCTCTTCTTCTATCAATGACTGTTTCAACTGCTTCTTCTTCTTCTTCTTATTTTTCTCAACTCACCCCAGACGTCGGCATGTTTTCAATTTCTTCCTTTCTGTGGCTCCTTTCTGTGTTTCTATGGCTCCTTGTTTACCATATACCTTCTTCCTTCTTTAACCCCAACCAATATTTTTAAATATTGTGAGCAAATATCTAAAGTTGTCCCATTAATTTCCAGCCGTTCCTTTATGGGCTCCAGCGCAATTTTTATGAATGTTATATTCGGGCTTTAATAGTAACGATTATGCCATTAAAAATAGCCTAACAAATATTTGATTTCAACAGGCATATACTGTTAGAAGATATTTGTGACACATAGGAAAAAAGCTCACAGTTACAACATTATAAATGCTTATCCATGACAATGATCAATTTTAGGAGCACCCGAAATTCTTAGACACTTTTCTATACACGTTGTATGTTTTAAAATAGGCATTAATTTTAATATTTTTAATATTAGTTTGTGTGTGTTAACGTTAATTATGTTAGGCTGCAACAAGTGTTTCGTTTTCAATAATTGCGGTACTTTTCAAGACACGTTTCGAGACAGTCTCGTGGCTATTTTGGTCGGTTAGTTTCACTCAGACAAATTATAACCTTCATCATAAGAGACTTAGTAGAGATAAAATATAAACGGTACTTTAAACAATATACAAATTACATGTATGAATACTACTAATATGAATATAAACAAATAATTATTCTTTCAATAACGTTACAGAGGAACGAAAATACCTGTGTAATAATACAAAGATTTTGTTTTTGACATGACAGAACTTAAAAATATTAAACTCATTTAATCTAATTTTATTTTTACCTTACTTTAAAATAGTTTTTATTAATCAATACTACGCGTATAGACTTAAATTTAAAGTAGGCCATAATTTTTCGAATTAACACTTCTTCAAGGCATTTGATTAACCTTTTTCAAATTCCTCAGGGATACAGAATTATTTGTTATTATGAAAACGAAAACCAGTCTTTCCAGCAAGGCCTATATTTCCTAGACATGTTCTATTTTACTGACTTTAAGGTAACTAAACACAATTTGTGAACTGGGATACCGCATTCTAGTCCACTACCAGAGAGAAATACTAACCTGAGCATCTAAAAAGAGTTTAAACATCTGTTTCAAAACTAAAGTGGAAATATTAGCGAATTACATTGGCGAATTACTGGAATATCCCTGGAAATAGCAGTTCGAATAGCGCCCATGTGCACGTCTTGGCAACATCTAATTAATGTCGAAAACCTGACAACGTAGTTCGCTGACTTGTAGACAGAAGTATAGGTCTTTTACCAGATAATAACAAGACAAAAGGTCTAAAAATAACTTAAGTAGGGCAGGACAGAAAGTGCTTAACTGTCATTACTGAAATTTTACCGAAAACAACCAATGTACGTGTCTCCCTTCGTGGCTACACAGATTTCGCACTTCTACGAAAACAACTGAACTAACACTTCTCACCACTAAAACTCACACTCAGCTGACGCAAAAACGATGTAATCCTTGCTTATTGTGGATATCTGCCTCGCGTAACATGAATTTCTTACGTTGAACCAAAAAGCCAAAACTGTAAGTTCTTTAAGCTCTTTACTTAAATATACGTTTAATTTCTAATTACTGTAGAGATCTTATAATTTTGTTAATAATTTGAAAATTTTTTATTAATACGTATACAAGTATTTGTTGTATAGGTTACATTTCCTAATAGTCCGAAAAATATTTTTTAATTTCATGTGTTTTCTAATTTTTCAATTGATTAATAATTAAACAAAATTACTCTAAATGAATTTTGTAACTGGCGAAACCATAATATAAGCCAATATTCTCCTGAATATTATTTATTAAATAATAATATAATAATAATAATAATAATAATAATATAAATACATTATAATTATATTTATTTAATAATATATTTAATGAAGAAAGTTGTGTTAGCGGTTAAAATCACAAGCAGAATTATCACTGTTGCACACCACTATATAAAAATTATTCCGATTAGCGCTTTCAAGCTTCACAGCTCATCGTCAGATCGGAAATGAACAAACAAACATGAAAACAAACACTTCACCCCTACCCCACCCCACCCTGCTCACAAAGAGTGGAGAAGGTAATAGAACAACGAATTCGTTATATGCAAGACATTTCATAGAAGACAACAATAAGTTTGTTAATCCTTTGGAAGACTACGAAATTGTAAAAATAGTAAATAACACAGTTGAAAGGAAGCTTAGGGAGGAGTTAGAAATATTGAAAGAAAGAGAAAAAGGGTTAGACAATTTAATTAATACTAAAATTAAATTTGATAATGAAGAAATATTTTATAACATAATTAAGAAGTAAATGATAGAGGACAGATAGATAAAATTAAGAATTAAATTGCATAGAACTAATTGGATGTTTTTAAAATAAGGGTGTGTGACTGGCCCACAAGTATGAATGAGAAAGACGGTTAGGTTTAAAAGGAATGCACACACACACGCGCGCACACAACACTGAAACACAAGGAATTTGTTACAAAAATATGTAACTGTCCAGATGGAGGGGACAGGGCTCAGAGGGTGGGGAAGGGACATTTGAATTATAGCTTGTTGTGTTTGAGCAAGGTGGGGTGGGGTAGGGGTGAAGGGTTTGTTTTCATGTTTGTTTGTTCGGCTAAGTTTGTTTGTTTCGGCTAAGCTTAGAGATGTGTCGGCTAAGTTTCCTTTTCTTTTTTTTTATTCTTTACATGTTGCTCCACGCACTACATTATAATTTTGTTTTTATTATTATTATTGTACTACATAGGTCAAATCGAACTCATTATAAACTTGATTAAATATTGTTTAACGGTATACACCTACGTGTATGTTCACAACACAGCAGCTACATTCTTACATCTCGGTGTCTATCGGGCCGAATGAATGCAATGAGCTGTGAAGCTTGAAAGCGCTAATCGGAATAATGTTTATATAGTGGTGTGCAACAGTGATAATTCTGCTTGTAATAATATATTGTTAAATGAATCTTATTTAATTTTCGACTTTTTATTTATGTAGTATGTTAGACTATAACCAAATTAATGAATGCAACGTATCTGATGTTAATAGGACTATTGAAAGTAATTGGCCCAGATTAATACGCTCATGAAAATCTACGAATCTGATTTTTCCCGCGAATACTTGATCACATTTTCTTTAGATGTTGTTCTGCGAATGGAAACATAAATAAGTAATACGGATGATAGTTATACTGATTATCAACAAGTAAAGGCGTATTTACTTGTATCAAATACAAAATGATTAATCATAATACGCGATTTCAGTTTAAATTGCCATATGCACACACTCGCGCGCGCGCACACGCACACACACACACACACACACACACACACACACACACGCACTGTGACGTCTCCCTTGTTAAGATATCACAAATGTCGGGAACCAGTTCAATTTGTTACCTTTTAATTGAACTAGCTGCCGTTGTTAGTAAACCTCAATCACTAACAAATTATAACACTTTATTATTGAGGAATTAAGCAAGCATTGTATAAATTTATTCACTCGTTGGGTGTTAGCAAAAACATCTCTTTATTAACATATTTATCTCTCATACTTTACTTTACTTTAGAAACACAGATTATAAAAAATTCTGCATTAAATATTTTGAAAATTTACCTTTTATTCTTTTTATATCAAAATCATTCAGCAAGATATTGTTTTAAGTACCACGGATCCGGGTTTCAAGTTTGTTATGTTTTTATTACAACTTCAACCAAATTATTAGAAGAATAATTTTGGTTGTAAATTTTAAAATTAATTTAAATCTAAACATCGTAATGTCATTACTACTTCATTACAGTAATTTCAAAAATATTTATATTAAACTTTAAATTATCAAAAGTTCTCTACTGTTCTTTTGTTACTGGTCTTGTTGTTTTACAATGAATTTGTGTTACAAATATTATGTTTTGATATCACCTGAATATAACATGTGTATGCTGTGGGGTCCATGATGGTCATCTTCAGTCGTCTTCTAGTGTCTGATCCACGGTTCCTCTTGACGTTCCATGATGTTGATTATCTCTGGTAGTCTCTTCATAGACGATTAGATTTTGATACTAGAATTTCATCCGGTTGCTGTTTGTGTTTTCTTCTTTCGGAGTCGGTAGCTTACATTTTACTTGTAGTTACAGTTCTTATTTTATCAGCACTAAACTCTGGTAAGTAACATTTCTCACCATTTACAGTTTGCTAAGAGATGTGTCGGCTAAGTTTCCTTTTTCTTTTTTTTTTATTCTTTACATGTTGCTCCACGCACTACATTATAATTTTGTTTTTATTATTATCATTATACTACATAGGTCAAATCGAACTCATTATAAACTTGATTAAATATTGTTTAACGGTATACACCTACGTGTATGTTCACAACACAGCAGCTACATCCTTACATCTCGGTGTCTATCGGGCGAATGAATGCAATGTTTAGCGGCAAGGGGTCAGTAGCTGGCGCGGTTTTACGCACTGAGAAAATAGTTCGTTCATTTAAGTTATATTAATTATTTATTAATTAAGTCGTAATACATTATTTTACCTTTTGGTTACGAATTAGGAATTTCTTTATTTATTTTGTACGTATTTTATTTAATTAAAGTAATTATTATTATTAGCTAAATAACACCGTTCTTGACGTGTTGGTACGGGACAATTTGCACGTTGTTGCATGAAACTAGGCATAGGTAAGGGGTGGATAATACTCTTACATATATTGTAACGTATCAAAATAACGGTTACATAGATATGATATAATACGTCAAATAAAAGTGTACCATAAGCATATTTCATCAAACATGGAAGAAGGAACAGAAGTATGAAAATCAAATGTGTATCTATAAATGAAAAATTTTAAAGCAACCCAACGAAGAAGAAAGAAGAATTATAAAAATATATCATCGAGTAGAAAGAAGGAAGAGAGAATACAATGGATCAATATAATACGTTAGCAATATAGACCCAATAGATCAAAATAGTGAGGAGGTATACCAAGAATTACTATCACCATAAGGAAGAAACAAACCAATAGATCAAAATAGTGAGGGGATATGCCAAGATTTATCATCATGATAATGAAGAGACAAACCAATAGATCATAATAGTGAGGGGATATACCAAGAACTATCATCATAATGGTGAACAGACATATTAAATGTTATCATCATAGTGAGAGGATAAACTAATTTACCATAATAGTGAGACAAATATAAGATAACGATTATCATAATAATGAGTGAAAATGTTGAAACTTATAACTATATTAAATGAACATGATATATAGCCAAATAAATGTGAATTATGACAAACAACGACGGATATAATATAATAATTGTATTAACAATATAACATGAGTTATCACAAATAGTGAGGAACTAAAAAATGCCTCACAAGTGACAAACAATTAAAATGAAGAATAAACAATTGAATAACCAGAAGAAGAAGAAGAATAAGAAGAAATGTACCATGAAAAATGAAGATTATGTATAACCAGAACAAGACACCAGCATTCCCAAAATATGGAAGGCACCACAACTAGTAAAGTAACCAAATAAGAATAATGATTACAAGATTAATAATAATAAAAACTATCTATCAAGGAAGGACATAGGAAAACCAATATAATGAAAACCAAGTGTTGAACCTTAGTAAGTGATCACAAACAATAATAGTGAATATTTTATATAAGTGCAACAATAAATAGTGTAATGACACTACCCCAAATAAGCAACACAAACAATATGAGTGAAGTGTTTATGACAAAGGGAAGTGAATAAAAGTTAATAAGTGAAGTCAACGATTATCAAGTGAAATACACAAACAGTTAGTGTACCAATTGTAATCCAAGATTGTAAAACCACAAACATACTTAGTAAGACCACCAATTTAATGGAACTGAAAAGAGAAATAATTGCTCAAAAAGACCAATGATACAAACTATATAACCTTTGATATGAAATGTGCCTGAATGTCGTAGTAACACAGGACAAAATGTAAATAAATGCTAAAACTAATATGTAGTGAACAAACCAATTTGTTGAAAAGAAACAAACCAATGTATACAAGCCAAGATGCAACCCACCAAAATGTGTAACATAGTTAAGTAAAAAACCAGGTATTATTGTATAAACATATAGTGTAAAATGTGTACAAAATGTGTAGAACATAGTAATAAACAATAGTAGTAACATGCCATAATGACATAACAATATTTAAGCTGAATATTGAACAAAATGAGAAGCATATTGTTGCCAACTCAGTAACACATAACCTCATCTGAACAGGACCTACAACATAAAATCATACACAATAATTAAATAAAGTAATTACCAGTAATTGTTTCAAACAGAGACCAAATAAGAACAAATGTACAAGACAATGAATACCTTATGAACTAAAGAACACAACTATATAAGTCAGATTATTAATAATAACAATAAACAAATTAGACAAAATCCCAAGTGACTAAAGAGTTACTCAAAAAACCATAATAAAACTTGTAAAGAGAGAGTAAGGAAGTTTACCAGTAGTTAGAAGAATGTTTAATTCAACTATGAGAATACCTCACAATCATTGTATAAGTAATTTAATAACTATAATGTAATAAACCAATTAACTGTACTCATAGGACTAGGTGTAAATAATCATCCTACTGTAACTTAAAGAAATTTCAACTAACAAAAAGTTAGTAAGTGGACTAAGCAGACCATGTACAATGTCTGTGTACACTTTAATTGTCAATAATGCATATAATATATGATAATAATAACTAAATAAGAGTGACAGAATGGCGAAATGATAGCATAGTGTATTTTAAACAATGCTATATATGTAAATAAGACAACATTGCTGGAGTAAAGTATCAGCAAATATATGTAAAAGTGTTAAATAACATTTTAATACCAAAGGTATGTAATAGTATTAGAAATAATGGTGATATAAGCAAATAAAAATGCTTGGACATATATGGCTTGCACGCCATGAATGCATTTTGCTTAAACCACAAATATGTTAATATTATGTGTTAAATAATGAGAGATATGAACTCTAAACGTTTAATTATAAGTATTGTGTTATAATAACACCAAAATATAGTGGAAAAAACTTATTTTTTATTAAGAACCACTATATGTGTATTGTATAAAGTGAAGTGAGTTGTTAGTGGACGGATTTATTACTTGTTTGGACTTAAATTAAAGACACAAGTATCCGCAAAACAATGCGACTATTCAAATGACGATCAGACGATTAATAAGAAACTTATGAATATTATAAGATTTTATGTCATTTTCGAATGGGAATGAACGCGTCATAGCTGAGTCTCGAACCCAAAGCATAAACGCTAAAAATTAAAATTTTAATATAACCAAGGCATTTGGGGTAGAGAGTACAGACTTCTAATCCAATAGGATGATCTGATTTTACCAGACGCGAGAAGGAGCTTCGATGAGAAGAGTTAATTGTCTTTCAGCCACCGATGCGAGCGGAGCCCGCGACAGTCATGAAGAAAACATTTTGAAATGCGCGCGTTAGATAGTAAACAATTGTAACTAACCTCAACTGAAGAATAATTTTTTTCTCGTGTGACAGTGCTACGAATAATAAAGTGAATTATTAAAACATTGCCAGTGTATAATAAAGGCAATGTTAAGTGAAATATGCAGGGAGTACTATCAATTAACGAATTTTAAAATAAAACGAAAATATAATTTTCGTCAGTTGACGAATATTATAGCGGACTACGTTAGCCAAGCACACACTATGCATGGTTAATCTAGCGAACGATGATATATTATCAGGCACAATGAATAAAAGTTCTCGTTCAATTAATAATGTTATTTAATTAAAATATTTTAATGTTTGTGTAAGAAAAATAATAACTGGAGTCGAAGTAATGATAAATACAGCAAACAACACTTGTACAATATAGTCACTTACTTGACTACAATCCCAGTTGTATCTAATAAATAATAATTTTACATACGAGAACAATCACTGCCGTTAATTATCAATCTTATTATGATAAATAATGTTTTTGAAAATAGTATTAAGATTTCAATAATATCAAATAAATTATTTTGTCAACTTACTCTCAGCTATAGGTAAAATTAACCTATAACCAACCAATATTTATTTGCCAACAGAGAGTCACGTCATTCGTTAACAATACTTTTTTGAATAGACTCAATAAGAAGAATTTTTCTATTTTTTATCAAATCCAGTTCATAATAATAATTAAACCAGTAATATTGTTTTAAGGTGTAGTGTTTATAATACGTGTTACACAGCTTTGAATAACTAACTGCAGCACACCTGCTGTACGATAATACGATAATCTTAATATCGTATTGAGGTTAACTATTTTTAATTTTGTATCTTTTGATCATTATATATGAATAAATATTATTCTTAACAAGCATCTTTGTATCTTGCATCATGTAAATTCAAAGAATCCATGAAAATTTGGTAACTATAGTAACCAAACTTAACATAACAAGGATTACCATAATATTGTATATTACACCAGTGTTACCAGCCCTGAGCTGAAGAATTTTCAGAAAATAATTAACTGTGTTGTTTTTAAAGATTTATTTATTGTTTATAAAAGGATTTCATTCAATTTAACTAATGTTAATAAACGCCTAGATATCTTACTAGTGAACAGAGAGTATTTATTTCTTTTAAATAGGCACAAATAACTTGCATTTTAGAAGCAATTGTTTCTCAAGGTGGCAGCAATATTCCAGCGGCCAGTATTTGAATATTTAATCCACGATTAAGTATCATTATCATTTTATTTACTGTGTATATGTTAATATCAAGGTGAAGTATTTTGTGTGTTATTCATGACTTTTCAGTGAAATAGAGCAACATATTAGGAAGATTGAAGACGTTCACGGATGGTAAGTGGGGAGGTAGGTACATCAAGAGAACAGTAATTACAGTCCTTTTAAACATAAACATTATTTTAAACATAAACGTTACTATTTCAATTACGTATTAAACAACAAAAAACAACACCAATCATTGATAATAATATTACAACGTGAGAATTGAAGAGTAATACTATTAAATCAATTACAAATTAATTTAAAACAAAACACTACACTCACTCAACGTCGTTTAGTTACAACGTGACGAACCCAAGGTGAGGCTTGAAGAAGTCGAACATACTTCAATCACTCAAACTTCCAATTGTGATATATATTTTATTAGAAAATTGAAAGCAATTTATTATTTGTGCGATTAAAAAATTTTTTTTTAAATCGTCACATCCTCCTGCACTTAACGATTAAGTCGGGGTGGTGGTGTAATAATTAAAATCTAATAAACACAATTACATTTGGGCACAGAATTTCATACTGAAATTTCTCTATATCATGTTATTTCTATCTATCAATTGATTATCTTACAACTTATACAAAATATTTAACTTATAATACATCTATTACACATAAAATACACAAAAACATAAATCTACCTTATTCTTAAATCTTACATCTACTACCGGTTTTTCTGTTTGATTTCTTCACTCGTTTTACGGAGTTATACTCATGAGTATGTTACTAATAATAATACCGTATTGTAATCACAATCGAATTACTCTTAGTTTACTGCGCTAGGAATTATTTCTTTTCTCTCTCGTCATTTTTCTTTTCTCTCTCTCGTCATTTTTCTTTTCTCATTTTCGTCATTTTTCTTTTCTCATTTTCGTCAGCTGACTTCTCATTTATTATATCATTCTCGCAGGACATTAGCTAAGGTTGATCAGGCCTCGCTATTATTCGTACGAGGGTTTTGAGTTTTTACTCATTTACGATATAGGATTTTGCAAAATCTTATCGTATTCCTGTATAAGTATATACAACATATTTTATTCTCAATACTTAAATAGTATTCTCGGTTTGCTATCTTTCTCGTAGTCGTGCTTCTGTATTTTGACACGAAAAACATTTTTTTATTTGAGACAGATGGCTTCTGCGAACGTAATTTTCTGTATTGGGTTCATACAGAGCTACAGTAACGGGGGTGATGAACTTATGAATTTTGTAGGGGCCACACCATCGGTATGATATAATAAGTGGGTACCTGTATGCGGTCCGCCGTGTGACTTCTCAAACTTATTACGTTACGCGTTTCAAGGCGTATGCCTCATCATCAGACGTTAAAAACCAAAAAACGCGTAGCGTAATAAGTTTGAGAAGTCACACGGCGGACCGCATACAGGTAATCACGTATTATTACATAATAGTGACTTGGATACCATACGAAACATGAATGTTAAATCGGTATGATAGTTTGGAAGTGGTCCTATCAACGGCTTTACTCATAGGACGCGTTTTGTACATTACTAAATCACCTACCTTACATTCTATTTGCCTATTATTCCGCTCATGGTATTTCCGTGATTTTTGTAAATTCGCTCTCAAATTTGCACGAGCTTCGTTCCATATTTTTCTTACGTTATTCGTATTCATGTCACGGGGCAATAAATCATGGATTTTCCATTTCGTGGTTAAAGGATGGTTGGGTTTATATTTGTACAGTAAATCAAATGGTGTTGATTTATGGCCTTCATGATACGCTGAGTTGAACGCAAATTGTATCCACGATACATTTTGATCCCAGGTTGTCTGGTCTTTAGCGTGATAAGATATTAGAGATGATTTTAAGTTACGCAAGTATCTTTCTGCTAGGTTTCCTTGCGGTCTGTACTCGGTCACTGTAATATGATTTATCCCTAATTTAAAACACATGTCGTTAAATTCTTTCGACTTAAACTGAGGTCCATTGTCAGGTATTAGGTTTAAAGGTGTACCAAAATCTTTAAATAGTCTTTCTTGTAGAATTTTTATTGTCGTAGATGCTAATGCACGTCTCATAGGATACATCCACACGAATTTAGTGAAGGAGTCTACACAAATTAATAGCATGGTATTTCCGGATTTAGAACGGGGATAAGGTCCAGAATAGTCTACGTATATCTTCGAGAAGGGAGTTGTGGGTATTTCTGAGATTAATTTTCCTACTTGACTGATTCTTGCTGGCTTGCTCAGGACACAGATTTCGCATTCTTTCACGAACTTTTTTATTTCACTGTTCATGTTTTCCCAATGGTATTCCTTGCGAATACGAT
The DNA here is from genome assembly GCA_034769895.1 of Magicicada septendecula. Classification (NCBI taxonomy): domain Eukaryota; kingdom Metazoa; phylum Arthropoda; class Insecta; order Hemiptera; family Cicadidae; genus Magicicada; species Magicicada septendecula. The sequence continues at coordinate 158,475,674 of CM068374.1, forward strand.
GTATAGTTTTGCTAATTCCCATATGAGCTCCAATGGTCGATGAATGGTAGTATTCCATTAACATAGGTTTGATTATTTCCGGGGCGATTATTCTCAGTAATCTTTCGTTTGCCTTTTTAAAACAAAGTACTCGTTTACTCAAGGTATATTTGTCAGAATAATTTCCTTTTTCTATTTGTTCTATTATTTTGCACAATTTCGGATCTTGTTGTTGGTGGTATGCGATATTCTTAAATGCAAGGGGAAAGTTAGTAATTAGCGTATTAACGGTAGTGGTTTCAACATTTTCTTCGCCAGATCTAGCATTGGGTAGGTGGAACATGCGGGATAGAGTATCGGCTACTACATTTTGAGTACCACGAATATGTTGTACTTTGAACTTGTAGCAATTCAATCTTAACACCCATCTTCCGATACGACCTAACTGTTTTGGGTGGTTCAATAACCATGACAAAGCTTGATTGTCGGTCTCTAGTAGAAATTCCTTATGTTCCAAAAATGGTTTGAATTTGTCAAAGGCGAATACTACGGCTAAACATTCAAGTTCATAGGCTGAGAACTTCCTTCCTTGCTCTGTCAATGTACGGGATGCATAGCTGATCGAGAGTCTAGTATTATTGATTTCCTGGTATATTACGGCTCCTAATGCTACACTCGAACTGTCGGTCTGTACGACAAATGGTTTACTGAAATCTGCTAACTGCAATACCGGTGGGGATATAATGCTTTCTTTAAGTGTTTCAAACGCTTCTTGGTGTTGAGTAGTCCACTCGAATTTCGCTCCTTTCTTTCTTAAAGCATTCAATGGGACTGCTATATCCGCTAAGTGGGGTATTTAGTTATGAAAATAATTAGTCATTCCTAAAATCGAGCTATACCTTTGGCGTCTCTCGGTGGTAAGAATTCTCGGATTGCGCGCGTACGTTCGGGATCGATTCTAACCTTACCTTCGGCAGATAATATGTGACTTAAGAAGGAGAATTGATTTACTGCGAAATTAACTTTACTCGGGTTTACCGTTAGTCCAGCTTTCTTTAACCTGGATAATACTTCACGCAAGTGATCAATATGTATTCACTATACTACTATATCATCAAGATAGTGGTATACAAATTTAAATTTAACATCATGAAAAAGTTTTTCTAACAGTCTGCTACATACTGAACTTCCTTGTGATATACCGAATGGTACTCTAGTAAATTGATATAGATTAAATGGGACAGCAAAAGCAGTTAAATGTTTTGATTCCTCAGCTAGTGGGATTTGATGGAATGCTTGGTTGAGATCCATTATGGTGAAGATTTTCGCTTTTGTAAAATAGTGAAACGCGCTGTGAATGTCGGGAAGTGGTATCGATTCAAATTCTATACTCTTATTTAGCTGTCTATAATCCACGACTAGTCTATGTTTGTTAGTTCCTTTTGGTACTAGGAATGCAGATGATGAGTATGGAGAAGTTGACGGTTCAATGACGTGCTGATCAAGGAGTTTGTTAATGTGGTTTTTCATTATTTCCATCTTGGGCGGTGATAATTTGTATGGACGAAGTCGTATTACCTTGTTGTCACTAAGATTTATTTTATATTCGATTGAATGGGTTAATCCTAACTTGGGAGTAAGTACTGTAGAAAATTCCCTTATTAACTTTTGAATTCTTAGTCTCTCATTTCCTTTTAAATGACTCAGACTAGACTCTTGGTGCTCTGATTGAATAGTTGAGGTTTCACAAATAGCGTCGTTACTTAACTCGGAGTCGAACTGATATTTTCGAGTACGATCAAATCTGAAGAAATATTGTTTTGCATACATATCAAGGATTAAGCCAGTTTTACTTAGAAATCAGCGCCTAGTATTAAGTTTTGTCCTAACACTTCAGCTACTAGCAGGGGAATATACCAAGTAAAATTCTTTATCTTTAATTTCACAGTAATACTGCGCGATATCTTTAGGTTTTGTTTATTTGCGGTGGCACACTTTATGTTCACGTTTTGGCTACGTTTAACCAGATTATGATTACCTAATACGGTGGCTAACTGTTGACTAATTATACTACGGGTAGATCCGGAATCAATTAAACCAAGGGTATTCGTTGGTCCAAGGTCTATCTGTACGTAGGGTAGTTGGCAGATACTTGTTTTACATGCACCAATAGAGTTGCACTTCTCAATAAATCTTATTAGGTATGGGTCTGTGCGTTTATTTATATTTATTTTTACTCTATGATTATTATTGTCTTTACCTTTCCTCCTGGTGCTGCGGAAGACGTAGGATTTTTGTTCTTCCAGCTTCACATGTTTTTTGATTGGTCGGTTTTCTGTTGGTAGCGCTTTTGTTTACATACCTTGCTAATGTGTCCGGCTTTTCCACAGTTATAACATCTTCTTTCCTCATTTACTTCGTTCGTAGGTTGTCGGGGTTTTGATCTAGAGTATGAAATATGGGAGTAGCTTTGGGTTTTATATGTACTTACGAATCGCTTATCGCGGTAGGTTTGGGTATCTGTTCCAATTGGTAGAGTTTGGAATGAATCTCTGTGTTGAGTCTGGGACATAGAAACGCGTCTGTTCTGGTCAGAATACCAGACGTTGGACGAATGTATACAACATAGTTCTAGTTCGGTGAAAGTGGTTGGTCGCTTCATGAGTGCTAGGCGAGATCGCTCCTCGGGAGATAGTCCGACTAAGATATTGTCTACTAACTGTTGTTCACTCCATTTGACTTGCAGCAATAAGGCAGATTCTCTTATTTCAGACATATAATGAGCTAATCTCTCGTATGCTCCTTGTACACGAAGTACTAGATTCCGCTTCAATTCTTCGTAGATACCGGTGGGAATGAAATGTCTTATTAGGGTGGTATGAAGTTCTTCTACTGGGTGATTATGCCTTAGGGATTCTAACACTCGATCTTTTAAAGGAGGTCTACATTTAGGTAAAATTACGTGTAAAATCTGGTCATCTCTTAGTTGTCGCAGATCCTTTCATTGTAAAAGATGCTTAAGAAAATCTATGAGCTTTGTAATATTCAGCCCATCAGTGATTGGTATGTCAGACAAAATATGTTGTACAGTGTGGGTTATCTTTCCATAAAGCTCTGTAGTTAGATTAAATGGAGTCGTCATTCTCGGTTTTTCCGGAGATTGATTCGTCGGCAAGCGAGAAGGTAAATCGTAGATACGAGACATATTCTCTAGTTCATTAGGGAGTAACGTAACGTTTGCTGGTTGGATATTTACTTGTCTATCAGTTAACCGTTCTTTAAATGGATCTACATTGGATTCCTGCAGGAACTGAAACTTTACAATACCGGTTTGCTGTTCTTGAATAGGAGATTGGGTAGGGGAAATATTTAGTTTCGTCATTGCTTCTTCAATCTCTTCTAATCTAAACGATTCGGATCTTCGACGTAATTTGCGCAATAACTCGGGTAATTGTTGTAATGCTTCCTCCGCGAATTTTTGTACATCCGGTGGGGTAACTTTATCACCGGGCCAATTCAACAAATTGGTGATACGGCGGGTCAGATGTTCGATTCTTTGGGTGGTGCGTAAAATTACTGCGGGGAATTTTTCATCACGCAGGGTTTTTGCGATCGAAGTTAGTTCTGTATACTTGTGATAGCATGTTTCCTTTTCGCTTTCAAAATCTAAAACATTTAAACGATTTAATAATGAGGGTTTGTCCGGTTTATTTTCACGTAACGTTTTGCGAAGTTCCGCGACAGTTACATCTGAGTATGGAAGACCACGCAATAATGCTTCATAGCTTAATTCGTCTTTCAACAACAAGTCGGGGTTAAATTGAGCCATTTTTGTTAATAACGTCGTTTAAATAAACGAAGTATTACGTACGACAATTTTATATCAGCTTAAACAGTTGTAAAGGTCGACTTCATTTAACACATACATATATCTCTTACTACACATAGCATCTTATATTAATTAATCAAAATAAACTTATCTCACAACAATTCAATTTTCTGTACTGTCATATATAATTACTCAAAACAAAACGCTAATACCATTGTATAGTAGAGAGAAATTTCATATACGAAAATTCATTGCTTTAACAATAACACAAAGGGTCAGCTGTTTTGGGGAGGCTTATTGTTGCATAGGGTGGTAACACAGGTAGGACAATTCAGAACAGGAAAAGATCGTGTCTAGGATTGTCTGTTAGGTTAGCGAGGGGAGGTTTTGAATGAGATGCGTGCATACAAAAGGGGAGAGTTTACATTCCTCAACACGTATTTAACATGAACCAGCTTGTTCATACCGACAGGTTTAGAATGGAATATTTACCAGCGATGACTTGTTTATTACTGCAATCTCACGATACTAATATTATTATATTTTAATTAAAACTTTACTCATTTATTTGTTCCCGAATTCAGAGTGAATAAATTTATGTTTGTCAAAGTATTGTTAAAGAATTATAACAATATACAATATAATTATTACAACAACACAATACACAATTATTATTATTTTTACAAAACAGAGTGGCGCACTTATGTATGCGTCACGATGCTTAAAAACCTTTTATATAAATCAGCAGAGTGGCGCAATATTGAGACGTCTCCCTTGTTAAGATATCACAAATGTCGGGAACCAGTTCAATTTGTTACCTTTTAATTGAACTAGCTGCCGTTGTTAGTAAACCTCAATCACTAACAAATTATAACACTTTATTATTGAGGAATTAAGCAAGGATTGTATAAATTTATTCACTCGTTAGGTGTCAGCAAAAACATCTCTTTATTAACATATTTATCTCTCATACTTTACTTTACTTTTAAAACACAGATTCTAAAAAATTCTGCATTAAATATTTTGAAAATTTACCTTTTATTCTTTTTATATCAAAATCATTCAGCAAGATATTGTTTTAAGTACCACGGATCCGGGTTTCAAGTTTGTTATGTTTTTATTACAACTTCAACCAAATTATTAGAAGAATAATTTTGGTTGTAAATTTTAAAATTAATTTAAATCTAAACATCGTAATGTCATTACTACTTCATTACAGTAATTTCAAAAATATTTATATTAAACTTTAAATTATCAAAAGTTCTCTACTGTTCTTTTGTTACTGGTCTTGTTGTTTTACAATGAATTTGTGTTACAAATATTATGTTTTGATATCACCTGAATATAACATGTGTATGCTGTGGGGTCCATGATGGTCATCTTCAGTCGTCTTCTAGTGTCTGATCCACGGTTCCTCTTGACGTTCCATGATGTTGATTGTCTCTGGTAGTCTCTTCATAGACGATTAGATTTTGGTACTAGAAGTTCATCCGGTTGCTGTTTGTGTTTTCTTCTTTCGGAGTCGGTAGCTTACATTTTACTTGTAGTTACAGTTCTTATTTTATCAGCACTAAACTCTGGTAAGTAACATTTCTCACCATTTACAGTTTGCTAAGAGATGTGTCGGCTAAGTTTCCTTTTTCTTTTTTTTTATTCTTTACATGTTGCTCCACGCACTACATTATAATTTTGTTTGTATTATTATTATTATTATACTACATAGGTCAAATCGAACTCATTATAAACTTGATTAAATATTGTTTAACGGTATACACCTACGTGTATGTTCACAACACAGCAGCTACATCCTTACATCTCGGTGTCTATCGGGCGAATGAATGCAATGTTTAGCGGCAAGGGGTCAGTAGCTGGCGCGGTTTTACGCACTGAGAAAATAGTTCGTTCATTTAAGTTATATTAATTATTTATTAACTAAGTCGTAATATATTATTTTACCTTTTGGTTACGAATTAGGAATTTCTTTATTTATTTTGTACGTATTTTATTTAATTAAAGTAATTATTATTATTAGCTAAATAACACCGTTCTTAACGTGTTGGTACGGGACAATTTGCACGTTGTTTCATGAAACTAGGCATAGGTAAGGGGTGGATAATACTCTTACATATATTGAAAGCAATTTATTATTTGTGCGATTAAAAATTTTTTTTTAAATCGTCACACACACACACACACACACACACACACACGTGCTTGTACAGATATCTAACGAAGAGTTTGTGCATTTGACTGTAAATAGGTGTTTTATTTATAAACTTATTGAGATGAAATCTTACAAGGGCTTCAGCAAATGCTACAAAAGTTAATCACAATAATATCACTACTGTTTGTTACAGAAAACAAAATGTTAGCATTTATAACAAGTATTGATAATAATATCTACTTTATTTAAAATTCTTCTGACACTACTATTACCCGTACTCAAAATTACTTGGGTTCTAGCCTTAAATAACTAACCAGCTGAATTAGGTCTTAAAGGTCATCAGATTATTAACTGAACCAAATTTTTGACTGCCACCAAAATTGCCAGACTTGATTGATTGTAACGTTTCCTTACGGGCCATTTAAAGAAGAATATGTAAACTCACTATGTCAATAATAATGCAGATATCGAGATGTTACAGGAACAAGATATTTTTCAAAACCCAAGATACGTCCTTAGAAGTACATATGTATCACTTCTCATCCATATCATCTGTTAGTAGTACTGAATATATTTCATTTTGATGAAAGACCCTTTTAGTTTGTTTCTTTATGTAGGCTATTTGTTGTTGACTTTCATATTTTAAGAGCTCATAATATTGACCACTAGAAATTTTATAATTGTTTTAGGAAAACTAGTTGTTTTGACAAATGAATTACTTGTATAACTTAATAAAATATTATAGACACTTCAGACATAAAGTTTTTTGAAAGGCTGCTATTTTGTTTGTGATTAAAAATGTGGTAATTCTTTTTACGAATTCTGGTTTTATTGCTAAATACATTATTATTTCTATATAGGTGTTTTTTATTGTTTTAATCAAATGGTCACGAAGCAGTCAATTCAATATAATATGTTTACATGAGTAAGCGTGGTACGTCATAGAGAATAGAAGTGAAGCCCTGCGGCTGTTTATTTTGTGCACGTGCGTGTGAACTTTCGCCTATCAACTCAACTATTATTGAAATAAACAATTTCATACGTTATGGGAGTGGATCGTCGAAGAAACAATACACAATTTTAATACAGAGCCTATTGGACCGTAAATACAAACACGAAATCGTTTGACAAATTACATTTTTCTAGAGATACTATATAGAAGGCAGTAGACAGTAGGTACGCATTAACATTTTATATTTAAATTGTATATATTACTACTGTAGCCGACAACAAAATAACAAGGCAAGGGAAAATAATGTTTAGAGTAAACAGAGAAAAGCCAACCAAACATGAAAACCATAAGACAAGCATAAGCTGAATTCAAAGAACGACGAAATTTGAAGGTAAGCGAATCGTTTCGCACTGTTGTTCTCTCAGGAACATAATATTTGGTCAGTTTTGCACACGTCTTTTTATTGTAGATTACAACTTTTAGTACAGAAAATTTGTTAGATTAATGAGGAATATTCTGTTGTTTAATTCAGTTCAAAACGATTGCCTTTTTACAATATGTTTTATTAAAACAGTTTCAACTTAATGTTAGTTAATAAGACCCGAAATAAAATAATTACTGCTCTGAATGGGTAGAGCTATTGCTTATTTGGGATCTTTAGTAACCTGGAATAATATGGTGCCGAACAGAATTAAAGCAAGCAGTAAGTATGGTTTACTACTCTCCTTTAAATCGCTTTAAAAGTATATTGTTAACTACAAATACGAAACTGATTATTATAAAAACATAAATTATCCTTGAAAATCTTTAAAAACACTCATTTTAACTAATGTGCCTAAGATCTGGACAATGTCAAAGCAGGATGGAAACTAAATAAAGTTCATTTTTGGTACGGTCTCCAAGTTGCCTAATTTAATAAATTATATAGATTGGTAATTAACTTTATCTAATTCCTTCCTTGCAACTTAATTATTTGCGTAACAACGCGTAACAAAATTTAAAACCTTTACATTACTGTAAGAAAGGACGTTTCATGGATGCAATGGAAGAATTTATAATCTACAAAGCAAGCAAATTCCAGCGTGACGAGTTATTGAATGATATGTTGTCATTTAAATCCAACGTCTTCTTTGACACAGTAATACGCACACAACAAGAAGAAAGCAGACGACTGCCTGTGTAAGTTTGTGATAACAAATCAGTCGACTTTTAACTTTACGACGACGCGCACGTGAGTGAATACACATAGCTATGTGTTCGCGCGAATACGAATGTTGTGCAGTGGTTTTATAATTTTCAAAAAACTTAACGACAAGTTAAAAGTCGTTAAACATGATTTAGTTTTATAACCTGATGATGGGACTGTGATCCTGAAACGCGTTTTTACGCAAATAATTAAGTTGCAAGCAAGGAATTAGATAAAGGTAATTAACAGTCTATATAATATACTAAATAAATATTTCGGAAAAGAGATTTTTTGAAGGCGTTTTTGAAGCTAGAGATGAGACATTTTTCCATTGGTGGCGGTAACGTTTTATCCAGGAAGGTTGTGACATATATCACAGGAAACCAACGTATCACAGTTAAAATAATAAAATAAAATAAAATATGTAAGAGAATTAGACATATTGTTATGTAAAAGAGTGAGTCATGGAGGAAATCAGTTTGGAGCAATCAAGGGAGCGGAGGAAAAGAGGTAAAGTGAAGATGAAATGAATAGATGGGGGTTGACGATGATTTGAGGAAACGGTATCTTCAAAATCGGACTTGACGTGTTGACGTGTAGTAGAGATGATCAAGGTTCGCTCACGTAGGGCTTCAACGATAGTAGAAGAGAGAGAGAGAGAGAGAGAGAGAGAGAGAGAGAGAGAGAGAGAGAGAGAGAGAGAGAGAGAGAGAGAGAGAGAGAGAGAGTGTCAAAAATTCCCAGAGGTAAGAATTTTAACTTGTTTCACATATGAATCTTACACTTATATATTGTAGCCATTCCTCTTATATCCTAAATTCTATAGGCATAATTTGCTAAGCTACGTCACAGTGACTACATTGTCAGATATGTGAACACAACTTTGGTGATAAGACTTTATTGTAATATTTAGGGTAAAACAATTTTTACCATGTTACTACATCACTTTTGATATCTTTAAAGACATTATATCACGTTACCGGAGCGACAACCAGTGTGTCTTAGCTTCATTGACACTTCGAACGTTTGTTACTTAGGATCATTAGAATATCAAGACCTATTCCAAACAACTGGTTTGGTATAACCGCCAGCTTCATTTATGTGCAGACCGTCTCTATGGGCTATTACAGTTATATAGTTTCTAATCTTTTTAATTGCAACTTACGAATTTGGAACTGCTTACGAATTCTGTAGACTGCTTACAGGAAAATCATAATCGTCATGGTTGTCGTTGTCGTCGTCGTCAACAACAAAGTCATCATTGCTTGTAACCGTTCTATAGGTCTCTTCCGCGTCAGTAGCGCCAGTGATTAGTCACTGCACCCATTACAGTTTTTTTTTATTTACACATTTTTACACCTTCTTCATAACTTTTAGACAGTCCATATCTTTCGTACATATACATTTACATTTTCTATCACCTGACCGTTTCACCATACTTTCGTCTTCCTGTAAGTATTTTTTTGTTTTATTAGATTTTTTTTATAACTTAAATATTAACCTAACTCTATCGGAAATGTTTAAGAGGTTTTATCTTGCTTTCTGAGTACATGACTAAGCCTGTCAGGACAAGTCTCAGTGATACATGTCAGAACCAGATATCGGCTTTAGTGAGAGAAACATACATATTTAATTATCATGTTAAAAATAATACATAAATTCATTATATACAGTATCCAGATCGCATTTAAGATTTAAATTAAAATTTATAATATACCTTATTGTAGTCCGTCTTGCGATCTTGTAGTTATTTTTTCACTACATGTTTCTGGAATAAATTCCCATCTTCAGGTGAAGAATTTTTTATCCTCCTATTATATAGGAATCGTCAGAGAAAATATCACACACAACACAAACAAACAACACAACTACAACTGTTACAAACAACATAATTAAAACCGTTACCACACAACTATCGAAAACAGTGCGCGCTACTCGACTGTCACATTTCAACTGGACTGATTACAAAGTTCGCCGTTTATCTTCAATATGGTGTCATACAGCGTATTTGATTTAAACGAAAGGTGGTCGTTAAGCAAACATTATTTATGAATTTTGGATGCTCTGTAAATTTTAAATTCCTCTAACGCATCCATAAAACGACCTTTGTTGCTAACGTGTATGGGTATCATATTTTCCGCAAATCCAGTGTTATTATGGTTTTGGTTTATCAAATTTTATCAAAAATTATATTTAGCCGATCTGATATCCTTTTTTGGTATATGTTCTTTAAATGTGTCAATAAATCTCCTCCCCGTTTGACCGATGTAAAACTTGTCACAATCATCACATTGCATCCTGTATACGCCTGAGCAATTTTCTATTATTTTTGAAGACCTTAACCTAAATATATTTTTTAAATTACTTACAATTCTGAATGAAACATTAATGTTTAATTTCTTGAACTCATTTTTTATTACGTTAGGGAGCACATTAGTATATTCAGCTGAGACAAATTAAAATTTAGCCTTGTCAGTTTCATCTTGTTCTGCTTGTACCTACGTTTACGTATCAAATTATCAATCATGTCACTTTTGTAACCATTTTTCATAGCTATGTATTTGATAACGTTTACTTCATCACGATAATCTTTACGGCTCAATGGTACATTCAATAATCTGTGCACAAATCCATTAAACGGCCCTATTTTTTGTGTGTAATGATGATAAGAGTGTGCGTGTATAGTCAAATCCGTGGTAGTTGGCTTCCTGTATATTTTATATGTAAAAGACCAATTTTGTTTTCGTACAGATGAGTCAAGGAAGTTTATACATTTATTATTTTCCATTTCCATGGTGAATTTAATTTTATTGTTTATGCTGTTCATGTATTTGAGTAGCATGCTGATTTGCCTATAAATACCACCGAAAACCACGAAGGTATCATCCACATAACGTGTGTAAGAAATAATAGCTTTGTGGAATATATTGCAATTAGATAACAGGTATTTATTTTCATAGAAGTTTAAGTAAATTTCAGCCAAAAATCCACTTAAGGGGGAACCCATACCTAAACCGTCTTCTTGTATAAAAACTCTCTTATCGTAAGTGAAATAGTTCTGTTTATTTTTCTGTTTCATTCAGAACTGTCCATAATTTAAAAAATGTATTTAGGTTAAGGTCTCCAAAAATAATAGAAAATTTCTCAGGTGTATACAGGATGCAATGTGATGATTGTGACAAGTTTTACATCGGTCAAACGGGGAGGAGATTTATTGACAGTTTTAAAGAACATATACCGAAAAAGTATATCAGATCGGCCAAATATAATTTTGCATTCCATTTCATAAACGAAAACCATAATTACACTGGATTGGCGGAAAATATGATACCTATACACGTTAGCAACAAAGGTCGTTTTATCGATGCGTTAGAGGAATTTGAAATTTACAGAGCATCCAAAATTCATAAATAATGTTTGCTTAACGACCAGCTTTCGTTTAAATCAAATACGCTGTAAGACACCATATTGAAGATAAACGGCGAACTTTGTAATCAGTCCAGTTGAAATGTGACAGTCGAGCAGTGCGCAATGTTTTCAATAGTTGTGTGGTAACGGTTTTAATTATGTTGTTTGTAACAGTTGTGGTTGTGTTGTGTTGTTTGTGTGTGTGTGTGTGTGTGTGTGTGTGTGTGTGTGTGTGTGTGTGTGTGTGTGTGTGTGTGTGTGTGTGTGTGTGTGTGTGTGTGTGTGTGTGTGTGTAATATTTTCTCTGACGATTCCTATATAATAGGAGGATAAAAAAATTCTTCACGAAAGATAGGAATTTATTCCCGAAACATGTAGTGAAAAAATAACTACAAGATTACAATAATAACAATAATTAAAAAAATAACAAGACGGATTAAAATAAGGTATATTATAAATTTTAAATTAAATCTTAATTGCGATCTGGAGACTGTATATAATGAATTTATATATTATTTTTAGCATGATAATTAAATATGTATGTATTAATTATGTATGTTTCTCTCACTAAAGCCGATATCTGGGTCTGACAGGTATCAAATTATAAATTAATATGACCAGTTAAGATTAGTTCTGTATTAGTTAACTTTACTGTTAGTATATTTTGAATGTGTAAGAAAAGAAATACGTCTCCCAGGAAGTTCCTCAACCAACTGTACCCAATCTAACCAACGTAATCTAACTTACGCTGTAGTAACATAACCAAATCTAACCTAAGTAACCTAGCCTAAACTGACTTCGCAAACTCCTCAATAAATGAAATCATGATGAAAACTGCACACAGACACTAATGGCAGAATTTTACGAACTACTTACCATTACCAACGTCATTAACCATGCAACAATCTTCCGACATGCAAACAGAAAGTAGTATCCTTAATAGAGTAATTCTTTACTCTTTTCGAAGCCAAGTTGTGTACCTGACTTCTCCTCTTCCATTTTTCAGAGTACAATACGTTTCCTTGTACCGAATTTACTGTCCTATCGTCGGTTATGAGGATTACGATTTTAGGGTATATGTATTTAAAGTTTTCTTTAAATTATTTCTGAATGTTTCAAAAAATCGAAAGGAAATATAAAATTCTGTGGGGATAGTTATAATCTGTGTGTGTGTGTGTGTGTGTGTGTGTGTGTGTGTGTGTGTGTGTGTGTGTGTGTGTGGCTGGTAATCATGTATAATTGTGTATGACGGAAAAGACTTTTACTTGCTATCTACTTTTTATATCGGAGACGGCCATTACTTAGTAAAATTATGTCAGTATGTGCATTATGGTTGCCAGACACCATCATGTTTTATTAATTATTTGCCATTGAGTTTCTTGATGTAGTCTACCGGTATAAAGTGCAAATTTGTACAATATACGTGACGTTAACGTAGCCTATACCACAGCTTACATAATCACTGTGTTGTACTGCAACACTATGGGGCACTATACCGAGCCCTGTCACACACAGCCACCGTAATTTAGTCACATCGCCCCCGCCTCTTTCCTCCCCGCCACCGTCTCCTTACAGTTTACGGCAGATACAAACGGTTAAACTGTACCTTCTCTTGTCTACATGTGACGATTGTGTTTTTACAGTGTTCTCGGTTATCGCCACCGTATAATGAGAATTGTTTGCCTCCTGAAATCAACCAATGTGTAATATTAACGACATTCTTTTACTAAAACCTTAAAATAATTCAGTTTATGACTCATAAATTGGTATATTTTATAATGGAATAGTACAACTCATAATATACCCCACTTCGGAGACCTGTCAGTCAAATTCGATTGAAATATTGCTTACCATTTGCATTGCAGATTTCTGTAAACCTGTGTTTTTATTTAAGTTATTTCGTAATGAGTTCTGAAAAATTGAAAGTAAATATGAAATTCTCTGGGGATACTATTCATCAATGTGTGTGTGTGTGTGTGTGTGTGTGTGTGTGTGTGTGTGTGTGTGTGTGTGTGTGTGTGTGTGTGTGTGTGTGTGTGTGTGTGTGTGTGTGTGTGTGTGTGTGTGTGTGTGTGTGTGTGTGTGTGTGTGTGTGTGTGTGTGTGTGTACTCGATCGCGCGGGCGTGTATGCCTGTATCTGATGACCCCTGATGATCTGTTAGTGACTGTGCAAGATTTTGATTCATTTGAAACAAAATCGTAAAATAACGTATTGAACTGTATATAAGTCAAAACGAAATCTCAGGAAGTACAGAGAAAGTGTTTTGAAATAAATATAAAGAAAACCAAAGATCTATGAAGCGAAATTTGATATAGATAGATACCAACAGATTGAAAGAGAAACGGAACAATAAAAGAGGAAAGAAACTGCACAGAATATAAATATTTGGGGAAAGGTTAATTTTTAGGAAGCACGATGCGGCACCTAAATACTGCTCTCACAGAGAGCAGTTATTTCCGACGATATGACAATTATCAGATAGGAAAGAAAACGGGTTAGTAGCAACAAAATACACTTTTAGAGGTGAGAAATTCAGATGTTCGGAAGAGAAAGCATAGCAGTCGGCCAGTTGAAGGGATTAATGGAATTAAACATCCAAAACAGGTGATATTAGAAATAAATAGCAGTTTGTTATGGAAACCACCAACGGATTGTAAAACACAAGCCATACCTAAATACAGCTGAAGGGTAAATCTAGCCACAGTACCTTCCTTGTGTTCCGTACTTACAAAAATCTTGTATGTCCATAGACACACGATGTGACAGAATAGAGAAAAATGGATGACGGCTTAAAGAGGCGAAGAATCAACGGGAACACCTTCAAGCGTAAACAGAGGTCCGGGGTAGACTCTTTTGCAAACGTGTGAAGTGTGAGTGTAAAGTTTTAGTGGTTGGAAATCCCACTAATATTGGGAGTGTAGACTCTCTTACTGTGCATGTAAGTATTCACTAATACTTTCTTAAAAGAATCGGAATTATTATTATTAACATAATGGAGTGCGATAGAGACGTATATTTCCTTTACCTTAATTTAAAACCAGTACGAAGCTTTCTAGTAGAAACTAAAGGATAAAGATGGTGAAATAATTATAAGCCTTTATACTTGTCTGTGTGAATTATGATGATGGAATCATTATAGCTGAACAACGTACGTAACACAATTTGCTAACTACTGTACAAGTTTCCAACTCATTATATCTATTACGTTGATGGATGCGCAATAACTACTCTATTTATTGCATAAATTATCGTTGGCAGGTTTTAAACGTGGGAATTTGCCATTAAAGTATTGTGCTATATTACGGTACTGTCGTCATTATAGCAAATAGTTTGTGACATTAGACTTAATAGTATTTTAAGGGTACATTGATTTAAAACGTGTCAGTATTGAATGGCTCAAACATGGGTCAAACAAACGGACTGTCGGTACGTGTGACGAAGAGACTAAAGAATAACAAGAATGTAGTTTCAGTTATTTGTTTGTGTTAATAATTTAATAAAATATGAAACACACACGTGTTCATTATTTATCCACGTTAAAAGGAATAATAACTGTCGGATTACCTGCATAGTTTTTGAACTTGTTATAACTCCGTGGCAAAACATATAACAACTTGAAGCGTTTGATGTAATTAAGTGTTCTTAAAAATGTGGGCTGCCTCTATACATTATTCAAATTTTCCCGTTAGTACAATAATGTCATATTCAGTCCACGTGGCCGCGGCGTTGCCTCAATTATTATTTATCGACTTCAGTTGATCACCTGAATCGAACTCTTCGTGCAGTCCTCATTCTGTTGCGGTTGTAGGCATTGTGTGACATACAGAGACCTCTAGCAAAACAGTAAATCGGGTGAAGCTGGAAAATCGCTTATACTGATAACTGTTTCTGTCGTTTCCGCCGTTATCCGATAAAACGAGGCACCAAATAAGATCTTAAAATCAAAAGTGAATTAAATGTGCACAGAGAAAGTAATATACTGATTTCAGAATTTACACATAAAAGAATAACGCGTTTAAAATGTTTTCATCAAGAGGAAACAATGGAATTTGTGCAAAATGTATTTTAACCTTTATCTCGTAGAAACATCGGCTTCGAAAAACGCGCAACAAATTATTGTTTACAATGATTAATACTAACGAGTGCCATGGGATTGTTGCCCCCCTCCGACACAACCGTTGGTGAACGCGGCGGAAAATTAAACAATGTATGTCTCTTGTCGCGGCGATATCACTCGTACAGCATCACAGTGTTGCCCATTCATTTGCTTTTCATTTACAATTAATTTTTACGACCTTCCATTTATTATTATGTAAATTGGATGTGACAAGAGACTGATTTACATCCATAAATTTGTGCCGAAAAACCAGCCAAGCGAAATTGTTTACCGAATAGCAACGAGTTAAAGTGTTGACAATTTCCATTTGTAAAATGTTTTTGTAATTAAAGATATTTAATTCTAGCACTCATAATTTATATACTTTTTATTTATTTTTATACCAAATATGTGTAAGTAACTGCTGATAATTGAAGTTAGGGCAGATATGGTAGATAGGGTACCGGTATTTAAAGTTCATCGATTTACAATAGTGACCAAAAGACATGCCTTTCGATTGTCTAAGTAACTGTTCTGGCATTATCATTTATATGAAAATTGTGATTTACATAGTTTTAATTTTAAATCCCGTAATACAGAAACAATAAACTTTATTGTGGTTTAAAGGCAAAAAGCGTCGAAGCAATGAAGGATACGTGGATGTGTGTTTAGTGTTACATTTTATGCAAAAGATATTATTGAAAAAGTCAAGAAATAAAATGACTTATAAAAACGTTTATTCAACTCCAAAAAGCATGCCAAAGATATAATGTAGAAATGATCAAAAATGAAACAGAATTAATTATAATATCAATAAAACATTAATATGTAAAAGGGTGATTTATGAAATAGTAACAGAAGAATAATGTAATAATGCAATATAATACAATATTCTAGATGTAAAAGTGGAACCTATTGACAAATCATAAAACACTTGTGTGTGCATGAGTAATCTTACTAAGAGCATAACTATTTTAAGAAATCCTTAATTTTTAGTGACCGTCAATCATGAATGTTTTAGTGGATGTTTAGTGAGGATCGGTCAATAATACAAATTTTAGCTATTTTGCGTCGACGTTTCGACAATATTTATTGTCATCTTCAGGACAACAAACAGTTGTGTGTTTGGCGTCAGCAACAATTGCCCTGAAGATGAGAATAAATACTGTCGAAACGTCGACGCAAAATAGCTAAAATTTGTATTATTGACCGATCCTCACTAACCATCCACTAAAATATCTTAAGAAAGAAAATAGAAGGGTTTACAAAATTCCGAAGGGCCCACTATTACCTTATGTGTCAGAGACAAAGCCAGCAACAATTCAAAGGAAATGACAGTCAGTGTGAAGAAAAGAATAATATATTACTAACATTACTAGAAAAGCAAAGTGTGACAGTTTAGCAAAAAGTAATATGCGAGAAACATACAATACTGCTAACATTTATAATTGGATTGTCGAAAAGCGATTTTGGCTTGAACACTTTTCGAAGTTGGATGAAACAGAGATGGTGAAAAAGATAGGCAAACCTAATACGAGAGGGGAGCCCCATTGTCCAGGTACAAGAGAAGAGCTTGATAGTCCAAGTTAGGGGCGATAAAGAACATTTAGAACAACAGGCCTTGACGGAGAATAAGACAAACCCTAACAAAGAAAATTAGCCACAAGAAGCAAAAGGAGATGGAAAATAAGAAGAAACTATAATATTAACGAAAAGAAGAAACCATAAAAGTATTTTGAAATAAATAAAACTACAGCTGGCTAAAACATTGATATGTACAACTCGGACGTTGAGAACAAAAATAAAAGCATTTCGGGTGTACTTGAATATTACCAGAGTATCATATGTAGATGGGAAAAGCAATGCAACCCCGTTTCATGAAACACAGGCAATAGGCATGACAACTCCTACCTGTTGGTGAGACAAGCAGAACTATCACAATGAAACATGCAGTTTTTCAACGTAAATCATGAAGTTCAGTACCATCTGGGTGTAGGTATGCAATTAGGTGGCTGACAGACTTGAGGAAGCAGGACCTCGACGAAGGATTTTGAAGACTCCAAGTGAATAATAGAAGCTGTTAGTTGTGTCAAGCCTTATGAGAGTATTGTAATACCCAACTTTAAGCGAACATTTTGCAATTAATTTCTCAATATACTGTGTACATAGTGTCCCACAAGAACACAAAATTCATACTTGAATAAAACCGTCGTTTATAATGAAATTAGAATTATTTTAGTTGTGTTGCTCAGTGTACGTACTGCGGTTAAAGTAAATCACAGTATGAGACAAATATCCTTTGTGGCTTTTCTAGCACACTCTTCCAATTTAGACGAAATTTACCATTATCTTGGTCCACAATTACGGCTTAATTTCGCCGCAGAATGTGTCGCGGAACTATGAAAGACGTTCAATCTTAACTCAGGAATTATTTTGGTTTCTCAAGAATAACATGATATCTCAAAACCCACAAGAGGGGAAGGTGGCTACAAATCACAAGATCTAGGTGGCCAGTTCTGGTCGCTGTTGCGTGAATGCTTACATCAATATTTTGTCTTACGACGACGATGTTTACAAAACATGGACTGCTACGACCAGATAAATTATTGCCCAAAATCAAATCTATTTCCCTGAGTTTATTAAAGAGTTTCTAAACGAATAATTACGTCTATATATTGTCAACCAAATATTCCACGCAGTTGCGCAATATCTCAGCGTAACGTTCTCCGTAACTGTAACGTTATCTTTTACCATAAAGCCGTGTAGTTTTTCATGTTATTCTCCAGAAAAAAATGTAATTGAAGCAGATGAAAGAAAAACGAAAAATGAAGATACTTCATTTTATGAAATGACTTATAGGTTTTCGGCTTGATAATGCCAGTAACAGATTAAAAGTGCAGTGTCGTTTGAGTCATTGTTGTATGCGGCAATCGCATGCTGTGAATGCGTGCGACCAACAATTAGGTGTGGAAAAGTTTTGTTTCCGCAGCGAATGCGTGCGATTAATTGTAACAGACAGCTGGGGCTACAGTCTACAACGAGTTGTGCTAGGAAACAGATACGTTTTAAACAAGTACGATATTTTTGTAGCTTTGTGGAAAGAATCGTACAGCTTCCGTTCAAATAAGTCCAACGAGTTTTGAATCGTGGCCTTTGCAATCCTTTCCTTTCACGAATTGATTAATCGTAATAAAGTAATTATTTTAGTTACCTATTACTATCAGCAGCTTTGTTAATCTTTTACTCGCTTGTAACAGATTTCACTGAAGAAAATGTTAGTGTTTATTTATTGATTGCAAATTAACCAAATACTTCTGATTATTGATTTCCTTGTCTTAACAATATTACGTTGTATTAATTATTTTCATTCTTCTTGACCATAAAACTACGACAACAAGGAAGCGACGCAATCAAGGATACTAGGCTATATGCTTAATGTATGCGATCGCTGCATGCTGATTCGTTCTCGGTTCACTTGCTGTAGCAGACGCATACGTGTTTAACATTCAACACACAAAAGAAACCACTTACGACGAATTTCATTTGACGTGTCATTGGAAAGCAGTCTTACACAATGATTTCTAAAGCGAATCTCATCTTAGTAGTATCTGAGTGATTCTCACTCTCAGTGATGCCACAGATTCTCTTTTTCAATACGATAATGAGCTTACTAATTTTACTCATTTGTATCGAATTCGATTTATTTCCTATGAGGTATATGTTTATTACCGTATTTCTTTTTTAATAAAATTTCAAAAAATGTAATATTATTTTATATTTAATTTTTTTTTATGTTATATTAGATTATAACATTCTTTTTGTGATAATTATTGTAAAGCTTACACCAGTTTTCACATGTTTCGACGTGTTTTCTTCTTTCCTGCCTAGTGCAATGTTAGACGATTTTATCACCTTATCTTTCCACATGTCTTCCCAAACGGACGATTAATCTGAATTACAGTCTTTATAACCTCTATTTCTATCAGACCGCAAAGAAATTCACCAAAATTTTATCTACTGATGTTCAAATAATGAAGTGGAATATTGGAATATTCACACCCGTCACTGGGGACACATACAGCGGTATTATCTTGCATGCCTTAGCCATACTAACACAAAAGCGTCGTACACTAATACAACACACACATATTCATTATCTCTTCCGTCTTGCGACGCGCCGCAGCACATGGTTAATAGCTAGCTGATTTCTCTCTAACGGTGTTAATGTGCGAGTTGTATAATGGCCAGCGTCCTCAACAGGCATCAAGCCTAATATTTAACGGAAGAAAAAGTAGAAGAAGATGAAGAAGAAGAAAGAGGAGGAGGAGGGACGGGAACGTTAGAAAGGTTGCGAAAACCAATATCAAGGCCTATATGAGTTTGCACTCAAGTGAATCCTTAAAGTGTAATGAAAAATGTAAACTCACGTTGACGTATTTGTGTTTAAGAATTGTGTGTCCATCAAAAAATGCTGTAAATCTTCGAGAAAAGCCCATTCTTCGTAAGTAAACACTTTTGTATAGTAAACACTTTTAGAAACCAGTAATGAGCTAGTGACAAAGAGGGTAAACTCGTGAATGACAGTAAGTAGGAGAAACGTAGCAATTTATTGAGCCACGTTGACAGAAATCTCGCAGCAACGTTTAAATAAATTGTGTGTCACCCTTATACACATCAGCTGTCAACTTGAGTGTAATGTTAGGTATTACTTTTATTACGAGCGAATGTAGAGTTTAAGTCGCATTTAAATACTCGCGTGCTGAATTTCATTTTGGGTTTTTAATAGCTTTGTGACCTACTTAAATAAAAGCTTTATAACGTCAACTTCAGCTGTTACCAAGGAAATTCGTCGACTAAAGTCGACAAGCATAGTACCTGAGTTAGCAAACGTTTCTTTATTTCTTTTTTTACATGTGGTTTGGACTTCATCTCATTTTGTCTGAAACTGAACATCGTATCAGACCACGGTTTTTATTATCCTTCCGACCATTACTTTTTTAATTATTACTTATTTAGTAATACTAAACTGTTATTCCTTCCACAATTAAAACGACTTTCAATTTTTCCGAGGTTCTTTTTGTGATCATAACTAAAGTACCAATTCTTTGTAATATTATTGTTTCTGAGAAAAAAAATCAAATTAAATCCTTTTCATTTATTTTAGTAAAAGTTTTTAATAAGCGTCATAATTTCATTTCAGTTATTACATTTGGAGATTACTTATGTAAAGAGAATCAGTGATTTACTCTTGTATATGAAGGTTGAAATTGTAAAATTTAAATATTTTAAATTTTCTCATACCTGTCCTTTAAATATTCTTTAATAATCATTAAAATTTCTAATATCTTAAAAATTCTTCAAACTTTTTAATAGGAATTTAAGACTCACAGCGTGAGGACATTTGATACCATAGAGTATACACTATTTTTTTCGTGAAGACGTTATTCTGACTAGTAAGATCGGAAAGTTCAACCATATTACTAATACAATACCAATAACATTAAAAAATAAAGTAAGAAATGAGTAACAAAAAATAAGCAAAAAAAGAAATGCAAAAACAAAATGGTCGAATTATATAGACAGAATGGATCATTCTCATATTCCTAAAATGTATTTAAGTATCAATCAAAAGAACTTAGACCTTTGGGGCGGCCAATGGGAAAGATAGGCCGAACAACCCTAGTAGCAAGATAGATTACTACAGCCTGTAGCATAAAACGTGCTGCAGAATGTAAAAAAAACTAGAAACGTTAATATAATTTATTTTTTTTAATAATCTAACGGATCAAAGTAAATTTATTTATATTGTATTAATCGATTTCATCATCTGTAGAGTGACGTTATAACGCAAATAATACGAGTACATTTGGGTTGGCGACTATTTGTAAAGTACAGACCTAACACTTGACACTTTTACTTGACAGTAATGTTCGATTCTTTAAATTATAACCGGTGTTACTATTATTTACCGCTTAACATTTGACAGTCATTGAGTGTTATGCTTTGATTCACTTTATGTTCATACTATTTATCTGATGTTGAAGTCAATTCTATACCTCCTTCTCACTGCGTATTGGATATGTACGAATTCCTACAACTATTGCTGGCTTTCTTATCTATATTCTCCCAGTTCTAAATTTACAGTACTCTTACTTATTTTTCATTTACTAAGTTTTTAAGTGTCACTATCATTTTCATGCTCGTGGGGCTCTAGTGTATAACTCTCAAGATCTGGGTAATCAGATTCTCATCGGTCTGGGTAATCATTTCTTACAAAAACATGTCAGTAACACTACCATCTAACACTAATATAGGCCTATGATCATACATTTACGTGCTCCTAACACTGCCATCTAGTAGTAGTGGATACTGCTCTAGTGTGTAATACAATACGTTGGACTACCTCCGTCCGCCGATATTAACGGAGAATTACAGTCACGTGGCAAACAAGAAGGGCAACGAGACAGAACCTGTGAACTGAGAGTCGAAATACGAAAAACGTTAGCCAACCGTAAAATATATTTTACAAATAAAGTGTAAGAGCTACGTTTTCTAATATGGTATAAATTTGGCTAGTTCAACCAAAACACATTTGAGAATTTTGAACTTAATTTAAAAAAATATTAAGATTTTAATAAAACAAATTAAATTTTAATTTAAAATTTAAATTAAAGGTTTTACTAAATTTAACTTGATTGTATGTCCCTGTTTAGAACACGATTCCAGAGAATAATATAGGCCTATATTTATGAAAATAAAATTTTAGAAGCAAAGGCCCCGAAATTATGTGTGCAGTTACTAAAAACAGTGAGTTAAAAACAAAAATAAATGGAAAATTATTTTTAAAAAAGTCACAAAAAATGTTATGATTTTAAATCTAATAAGAAAATAAAAGTTATCATCTGAAATCAATAAAAAGTATACCTTTTTACCTTCAAACATACTATATAAAATAAACAAAATTAAAATCAATTTCATTACTTAGTAATTAACAATTAAAATATCCCGCATTACAATCCATAAATTTCTTAAGTCGTTTCAAATATCTTAAATTCTCGTCTTAAGTTATCCATGCGTTTACTTTCCAGGAGCGCAGTATTTAATATTCGGGCGGTCAGTTTATATTCTGTATTTACTTATTGTTTGCAATTCTAATTTTTCATACAGCCACATAAACAGTAATCTTACACATAAACGTCTGGGACCTTAGTGCCCAATTGACAACCCATGTCCTCTACGACAACCCATTTTCGAACAAGAATTACTGCTCATATATAAAATTACTTTCTGGCCGTGTAATAAGCAGAAAGTACAGGTATCTATCACCTATAATATTTTCAAAATACAAATCCTTTTTTTGGTAGTGGGACTTCCACAGAAGAAAAATTTCATTCTACCAGCATATTAGGTACCCTTGTAGCAAATAATTTATGTTAACAAGAAGATAAAGTAAAAAATTATGACAATATAAAATAGAAAATAAGAGTTTTATGTTTGAAAAATGTCTGTGACATATACAGGAACTGTCAGTACATTACTGACATACATACATGCAGTAAGTCCTCAGAATTACATACTTTAAAGAAGTCTTCATTTAAAGACAAACAGATGTAACTAGGATAGTATGTGTAATTATATCTATAGTGTTACATTTATTCTTAACATAATGAGAATGATTCTAATTGCTTTAAGTTAAAATACGTATAAAAAAATAACTTTTATATATGTTGTTAAATTCAAACTCTTTAATTCTAATACCATCAAAACAATAAACACGAAAGCCAACTATCGAAACAGCTGGCTCGTAAACAAAATTAACAAGAATAATTATAAGTGGATTATTAAGTAATGTACACAATCTCTCATGTTTGAGACATAATTCTTGTGGAATTTACAAATAGACACATCAATATTAAACCGAAAGAAGAATCCATCAATTATTATTATTTTAATGTACATGTGATACAAACATTGAAGGGACTTTATTCATTGTTTACTTTTGCAGAGTCGCCTTAGTGTACTGGAAAGCTAGGGATAACATTTGTATTCAGTTCTGTGACCGCTGTAACATGCAATTTTAACGGGCGTCGTGGGACTGGAACCGGCACGCTTTTCTAACGGGACGACGCATCAGATAATTAAAAAAAATCTCCTCTGGCAGTTTCCAGCCATGACGCGTCCTAATGAAAACAATCGTCTGTTATCCTTTTGTAATTAATGTTTTAGAAGTCGTTAGGTTCTTATACAAAGGTTCCTGTTGATATAAGTATTTGCAAAAACAAACAACGCAATTTTTTTAACTTCCAAAATAATAACTGGTTAATAATACATATTTATGACTAAACGTTGTTCAAGAGTCATGATACACATGAATAATCATACCAGCACACGATGCATCAACAACCAGAACGGGCGCCCATCGTCTTCACCCCGTTTGCCTAACCTAAATGTTTTCCACTCCACACAAACCTATCGACTGTGTTCACACACACACACGCGCGCGCGCGCGCACACACATGCGCGTACAGCTCTCTCTCTCTCTCGCTCTCTCTCTCTCTCTCTCTCTCTCTCTCTCTCTCTCTCTCTCTCTCTCTCTCTATCTATCTATCTATCTATCTATCTCTCTCTTTGTCCCACCTCTACCAGACATTCATCCGCTTTCTTCAGTGAATGTAACAATATGACAACATGTAGATAGTGATAAGTAAACGAGGTAATTTTCTTAAGCGTTATAAAAATTTCACGTCTAGAAAGACGACAAAAACATCATAAGGCTGGAAATGGAGATGCACCAGTAAGACCTGTAGGGCAAAAATATACCTTGAGACTCCGAAGCACCAAGAATCCACAGCCATGAACCGAGTAACTATCTATGCCGAAGAATTGTTTCGCATGTTATAAAGGGGGAAGCGAAAGGCGATATCAAGGTACGAAATACGTGGTTAGAATCGAAAAACGTAGACGAACAGACATTTCTTGTAAAAATAAAAAAATGAAAGCCAAAGACTAAAAATAGTAATAAAATTTAATAAAAAACAGTATACAAAATGAACAAAATAAAAAAAAATGTAAAAATACTTTCAGCCATGAACAATTTAAAACTGTTTATTCAGCAGTTAACTTGACTTACCCACTTCGGTAATTCTCTGTAGTCGAATCCGCGGCGTGGGGTGTACACTTTTCTAATTTGGCGGGACTGGCCAAGTTCTACAGGGATACGTGTTTCTAGCGTTATGTTCGTAAGACAGCTTCATTTTTACAATGATGTCTCGTTTCTCTGGTCTTCTATGGTACTTATTCTGTTGGTTGCAAAGATGTTTTAAATTACTTCTATCGTTACTAAAAAAAAATTATCAAAATTATCCAACATATCGTATTGTACTTGTATTTTTCAAATGCAACCAATAAACATGGGCTACAGTGCACGTCGTAAATTGTATAAGAAAAGTTTATACAATTAATATAGTTAATCTGTCAATACGGGAGACGTACGTATGCAGGTGTACAGGTATGAGGAGAACTGACCGTCAGCGCAGTTGACGATATCTGTTTGACGGGCCACCCACAAGCGCAGTCGGTCTCATTAGAAGGTAGAAGATTTTCCCCGGCGCGATAGATGGAAACTGCCGGAAACTGTCAGTAATATCGTTACCTTTAACCGTTGACAGTAATATCTGTTTACATCTGTCTTTAAATAAAGAAAAAACACATACAGTGACTTAATTTTTGAGAAACAACGTTACGTCGCCGTAAGAATTGATAACCTTTTCAGGGTAATAATCTAAAACATAAAATCACAAATAACGTGCACATTAACCTGCCACTTTAGTGATATGTAGTACTACCTGATCGACAGTTACACATAGGTGAGACAATTTACTTACTTTGCCTAACCGTTGAACTGCTCAGGTTTCTATTCTGTGTGTGCGGGCGAGTGCTTTTGCCGACATTCGTTGAGAGCATATCACTCATTCATTTAATACCGGATTCTGCAAGACAAGTCAATTCAATTATCTACGTGTAGTGTTTAGGTGCGGTCGTTACACTTGAAAACGATGGTTTCTCGAAATTAGGCTAAATCATTTATGGCATACGCCAGTTTTTACAAATTAAATCAGAGGCATCGTGATTCACAAAAAATATGTAAAATATTTTATTAAATAAATATAGACCCTCCTGGGAAATTACAATCCATTTTCTAGTTGTGAATAATCTATTCTCTGCGCCTGCAAACGTTTGACAAAGAATCACTGCATTTACAACAGAAATGTAATACAGCGTAAGCTTCTCAGTTACTAATAACGGAATTCACCGCTTGTGTAGGCAGGGGCGCCTCTGCTATGACCGTTGTTTGGGCGTGGATCGCACGCTTTAATGTCCCGTTAATAATGAGCGTTATTGCGTTATCTCTGTTTAATTATGTAAATGTTCCCATTAATATACTGTTTGCACGAAATTCGGCGATTATAAAGTTAACATTTGGCAGTGTGCCATGCAGTTGTGACGGGTTAAAAATTACAGCTGGAATGCTGAGTCGAATTTAATATAAGATACAGAGTTTAACAATATCCCCTAAAATTTAAACAGTAATAATTAACTGTATGTTGCATTTATATGTTTACAGCATCATGTTGTGGGTTTGAGTTCATCTTAGGATTGTTTTCAAATAAGTCCAGCTGATCTCAACGCTCATCAAAGCACAACGAACACTCGTTGTCATCAGCAGTGGCAGTTAATTATAGTCTAGCAATAGTGGTAGTTACAGTCCCTTACTTTAATGCGAACAGACGAAAACAAATTAGTTTGGGTTATGTTATTGTGTTTCCTATATATGGTACAATTGTATATAATCTTATGTGCGTAATTAACACGAATTTCAATACATCGTAATCTAAATATGTCGCAATCACACAACACAATAATACAAACTTAATACAAGCTTAAGAGAACAGATCAGGAAGTACAACGTTAGGAAATAACTATATAAAAGAACGCATGGCTTAGAGAATCATCGGTGAAAAAATAGCAGTAAAAGTTAAAAATTCTGGGCTGTAATGGATAAAGACGTAAAAAATGTATACTCTGTATACTCGTTACCTGATCCGTCTTGAGGATATCAAGAGTTGCGGAACTGCTGACTATTTTAATAGCTAAAATTGTAATAGGTTTAGTAATGTTAACGGAAGCCGAGATTAATTTTTCAGCTTTTTACTTTACAGAGTAAAGCAACTTAACACGGCGTTTTCTCTGAAACGTTATATATAATAAATGATGTAAATTGCATTCAATAAATTAAGTAGTTTTATTTTTTCACTGTCGTGATTAATCACGTTTATGTAAATGAGCACGCAGGGAACGGGCGACACGATCTGTGAACAATCTGCTCCATTGATCTGTGTTATGGTTATATAAATATTTACGTATGCATCAGAAACCATAGGAAAAACAAAACACAATTTCAATATGTAAACGTATTGTAATGGTAATACAAAAATTGATTTAGTTTGAATATATATTGTTTTCGCTCGGGTAGGGCTATATCTTGTTTTCGCGTAAGAAAACATTTACTATTTAAATTTTATGTATTATAGTAGCAAATATATTGAAACAAATAAGAAGAGCAAAGAGTATATAGATGAGAGTAAACGACAGCAGATAGCGACACAGACAACTTCAAATATGAAGCAGAAAAGAACACAAAGCTGTCACACAATTATACAGTAAAAGGATGTTTTCATTTAAATGTTTTTCTTGTACAGATTTCTTATTTTATTAAGGTTATTAAACTCGCTTACAGTGCAATGTTATTTTATGTTTTGGCTTTTATAACCTGGACATATTTAAAAGTAGTTTTTCTTTGTTCACGTCAATTCCAGTTCTTCAACCCGTACTACTGAGTACTAACAGCTCACTTTACAAGTTTTTCTACAACCGTAACTTAACACAAACTTTTTAATTGTCATTAAAATTTAAAATTAAGATTGTGTTCAGCGTCTGTGCGAAAAGTGACATTTTTAAAAGCTACACGTGTAAATGGAGAAGTTATCAACATATCATTTTCAACTACCAATTGGTTTCATAGTCTAGAACGATCATGAATCCAATTCATTGTAAAATATTGCTTTTACAAATCCTGGCATATACTACGAAGAAACAAAATTCTAGAAACAAGTTCTAAGGAAATGAATCTAACAGATTTGCTCTCAGAGCCAGAACTGTCCTTTAGATCCAATTCTTGGTAGACATGATGATGGTGGTGTTGATGGTGGTAATAATGAAGATGATGATGATGATTATGATGATGATTATGATGACGACGACGACAACGGCAACTTTACTTTTTCAAATTAACATTCAATTAAATATATAAAGAATAATTTACAGGTCGGTATCTTAAAAAATTTTGTGCACAATAATACGATTCGTGATCGCGGTCGTAAGCATTTTTCAGCTGCAGGCAATCTTGTCTAAAAGTTTTCAGCGTTTTCAGCTATTTCCGTCTTGACAGTTCAAGAGATTGTGTTAATACGGATATGAGATAACTGTTGGTTGCAGAAACTGAGGCAAAAGTTACAAAGTTTCTGCGTGTCTGATTTAATTTTAGACCGAAAACGTTCTTTTATGTTATGTCAAGGAGCGTTCAAGAAAATTTGAAAAAGAAGAAATATGTTTATACCATCCGAAGTAGTACTCCTATGGACATATAAACAACTATATGAAAATCGTTTTATTCTACGTTTGCAACCAATATTTCATAACGTTATCAGAATCCTTTTTTTGTATCAGTTCATTTTTTAGATAATATTAAACCACATTAATGTGTCTTCTCTTCCGTAATTAAGATAAACGGTCCTAAAAGTTAAAAGAAAGTATAGTAAAATGTTTCGGAAAGATATTAAACTGTAATAGTTAACGGTTGGTGTCATTTTGGTATAATTTAACAGCTGACATAACACCACTTGACGAGTACAAGTGTTATTCCATCATAATCATTATACACTTTGCAAGTAAAAGTCAGTTTCTACGTACATCGATTATGTAAAGTAATCGCACTTTTAAATGAAAATTGGATTACAACTTTGATGATGATAATTACTTTATTACTGTGAGATTTTAGTAATTAATGAAAGATTAATTAAAATAGAAAAACAAAACGTTACGAAAAAAGTGTTAAGGACGCGCGATGTCCCGATTCAGCGACACTACCTCCGATATCGATAATATTATTTTTTTAGAAGTTGGTTGTAATTACTGACTCAAGCTTTCACGCCAGATGTTTTTAGAAAAAGAACAAAACACGTTATAAAAGAAAGAAAACATCTCATAGCAGTCGGGAAAAGGAAAGCCGAGACAATACACACACCGAACAATGCGCGTCAAGCAAAAGAAGAAACGCACAGAAACACGCTACAACGAAGGGATGCTTCAAACAACCCTCCACATTCTACAATTTCTAACATTTTCTTAAAAAGTGGGTAAATTTTGTTTATTTTAGTTTATAAAATTAATATTTTTACTAGTAAGCCACATGAGCTGCAAAACGTGCTCACTATTTAATACGATATACACTTACTGTTAGATAAAATCATACTAAAACATATTTATTTTTTTAAGCTGTTAGTTAAGTTCTTCTTATGTATGATTCTTAGCATTGGCCTAGAAACTTCATGAGAAGGTGACCATACGTCTTTCTCGTATTGTATATTCTTTTGTTCTTATTATTTCCATTGGCTATTACTTTACGTTTTTATTAAAATATTATTTTTTTATTATAATATATACAATAAGTACTAGAAATGTCGACTACAACAAAACTTCATGTAGCTATGTTAAAACAAACAAATATTTATATTATGCTCTATTTACAAAAATAATGTCAGACCTTGTTAAGGCTTTGCCACAGTACTGTGGTGTTACTGACGGACATCTTGTCAGTCCGATTTTAAGTCCTTTGTAACCCTGAAGATGGCCTCTAATGGCGAGGCTGAAACGTCTGTTTTGACAAATGGAAAACCAGTACCTTATAGCGCGGACAATTACGACGCCGGCAGTGAAAGCTAAAGGAACCGAGCACGACACTACTTTGCCCACCTGCCCACTCGCCTACAGTACATAAGCACAGTTTACGTTCTTTTTTCCAGTGTTATTATCCCGTGGGATTTAATTTCCCCTATTAACAAAATGTTAACGAAATTAACACTGTTGCACATCCCTATAGAAAAATTATTCCGATTAGCGCTTTCAAGCTTCACAGCTCATCATCAGATCGGAAATATCAATGAAGCATTAAAGCGCTAATCGGAAAATTTTTTCTATAGTGGTGTGCAACAGTGTTCATTATGCTTGTGATTATAACCACTAACACAACTTTCTTAATTAAATAACAAAATATTGCATTCCATAATCTACTATTTTTTTGTCACAATTAAAAATTTGTTTAAAAACGAAGGCAAACGCAAAGAGTAGTTTATCTTTTAAGTACAATAGCTAATATACGGTACTTTTAACTGTAATTTATATAGTAAGTTGTTGATTTTCTGCCAAATTTCGATCCACATCACATTGCACATTGTTATCATCTTTTCCCTTTCCACGATGCAAAGAACATTATTACGTCCATTCACGTTTATTGTTAGTGGTCTCATACTGTTTCATACTAGTATTATTACGACGTTCTAGTTCGTATTTCTGATTTTAATTTATTATGAGTTACCTCGTTTTCTGGATTCTTAAATGGTAACAGTGTTTGAATGTTATTAAATTTGAAAACGACTTTTTCCATCACGTATTTCATTTAATAGGAAACAACAATTGTGTGCTCTTGATAGCCGTCACCAGGCTAAAAATTATAAAACATAAAAACACAAACAAGATAAACAGTAATCTATCACTTAAGAGGTAAGAGGTACAGGGTCATATGTCGGCAACAGTTTCTAAACACTGGATAGGCCTATGTGTACACCACAAATTTACTTACATTACACACCGTGATAGCAAGTGAACGAGCAGAAAAACTTAACGAAAGAAGAACACACACACACACACACACACACACACACACACACACACACACAGAGGGAGAACTGAAAATAAAGGCAGGTTTAGAGAATCGTACGCTCCTCATATGTCTTCTGTGTGTGTGTGTGTGTGTGTGTGTGTGTGTGTGTGTGTGTGTGTGTGTGTGTGTGTGTGTGTGTGTGTGTGTGTGTGTGTGTGTGTGTGTGTGTGTGATACTTTTTTATAAGGAACATCTATTATGATATGTCAAAATTTTTATTATGTCATGTAGTAATTTACATGAAGTTTAATACACTGTTTTCAGAATCACTAAAACTAGACAAGAATTTATTATAAAAATAATTAGTACGTTTTTGCTAAGGGCAAATAACTTTGGCTTCCATTAAAGCAAATGCATTGTATCGTTTAAAAACTGTTCAGATTTTCTTTGCATTACATAATTCTTGCATTGCGGAAACCCTTCTGATAAATTTCATCTTATGTGTTTGAACATTGTTTCCT
Source organism: Magicicada septendecula (assembly GCA_034769895.1). Classification (NCBI taxonomy): domain Eukaryota; kingdom Metazoa; phylum Arthropoda; class Insecta; order Hemiptera; family Cicadidae; genus Magicicada; species Magicicada septendecula. The sequence goes on from CM068374.1 coordinate 158,506,809, forward strand.
GGCTTCTTTATACTTGTCCATCGTCGCTGACATATGTAATCGTAGGGGCCGCAACTGATATATAACATTTTATTGGCGTCTCTTCTCTCTTTCTTACGATTTTAATTATAGTTGGACGTGTACACCTGAGTCTGTTCCTTTCTGGATTAAAACTATTAAAGTGTTGAATATATTCAATCATTGATCAATTCATCCAGTCCAGACTCAAGGTTTCATATGAAATTACAACTTTCTATCTTAACGATTTTGTATGGACGATCTCTACACAGGTAACCGTGCACAATGCTGGAAGGACAGAAGAAAATATACAAACAAACAAACAAAATAAAAAAAGAAAGACATAATTAATTTTTGATGAACAGACAGTAGCCACTTTAGATTCGCACTACAGAAAATGGTTAACCCTACCCCAAGTAAACACACTGATCATGACTATTAAAAAATGCTCCGTAAAATTGTTTATAAACATAAAAAAACTATTAAAAAAAAGGTTGATAAATGACCTGAAGATGGCTTGGCTGCCGAAAGCGCTCGTCAATACCAAAGATAACATAGTGGTTTGTACAAAATTAATAGTAGAAATATTAAAAAGAAGTTAAAGACTTGTGATGTGAAACGATCAAAAAATATTTCTACTGTATTTAATCTGAAAACTATGCTACCGTAGCTACATGGCGTCAGAATCAATTAAAACTGTATTACGTGTTGCAATGTGATTATATTTTTAATTAAAGCATTCCCATAAGGTGGCGGCAACAAGTTTCAACAACCTATTAGAGCCCATTGATTATGCAAATGGCTTGGTAATTCCATTATTATGTAAATTAATGCACTTTAACATTAAACCGTCTTGTAATTACAACTTTGCTGGTTAACATCAACTTAACGAGTACTTTAATCCCATACTCCGGTTACATTAGTCCACATTGTATTGTTTGCTAGTTAATGGTTTTTACCGGTATCGCTAACACACTAGAGACTGTCACAGAACACGATAAAGAAATAAAATACAATAGAATACGAATAGTTGCTTTAAGCCTCTATGTAAGAAGACTGGCTTCGCAAATTTAACAATTTATACCAACAGCATTTAATTTTAGTACAGCAATCGAGAACATCATTTAGAGAGTAAAAGATTCGTCTTACAAAATTAACAATCTTTTTCAGTTCATTTTGTACATATTTGTAGCCCTCAGTTCTGTTGCTAAAGCTGGTACACTGTAGCATCCGTATACTTAGTTTCTTTTTCAAAAGTTAATATATAATGTTTAGGAAATTTCAAAACGTTTGTAAATCTAGCGTTGTAGATACTACGGACAGAGGCGTTCAAAGGATGTGTCAACAGGGCTCAGTGTTCCTTTTATAGGTTTTATAGGAAACCTAATTGTGGTTCCCAATAAAGTCTTACTAAAATCGTTTATTTCTATGTCATATGCTATAATTGAAAATGTTTTGGTCGTTCTTTACCTTGAAAACTGATTACATGTAACAAAAATTCTTCTGAATTCCCTATCAAAAAGATTAGAGATAAATTTACATAGTCTACCTTAGGCGATATAAATCAAACTTAATAAAATTGGTAACACTGTACTGTAAATTGGTAATAGTACTATGCGCGTGCACGTGTGTACAATGGGGGGAAAGAACTGGATAGTGTTGAATTTGTAACGTTGTGTGATTGTACCGTGTTAACGGAGTGCCGAATCGTCGTAGTCAAGTAAAATAATTTCTCTTTGCCAACTTGGTTCACATGGATGATGGATCGAGCACGTCTACGTGCAGTTAAAGTAATTTGTAATTATTTGTTAAAAATCTCTAAATCGATAAATTTACAACCAGATGAAACGATACTGTATAACCGTATCATAATTTAATATGTATGTAAATAACTATAATAAATAAGCAAATTTTAACGATAAATTAAAGTATTGAAATGTACGTAGTTTTTAAGTAAAGTTATAATTGAATAGTAAATCTAAAGAGGCTCGGCTGTGCGACAGTCCGGCGCCGACAAAAATATATATAATATACCTAAGACACCCTACATGTCGTAAACACATAAATTGTATTGTAGTGTAAGACTAGCAAAAAACGCCTAGATACCGTTAGACTAACGGTACAGTGTCCTTCAACAGACAAAAGAGGCCACGCCAGTAAATATGACGATTTTAGAAAGTCGCGTCATTTTTAGGGAGTATAACGAACACCCGCGTAAAATTATCGCCCGCACTTTGGGAACCAATCACCTATAGCGTCAGTAGTGAGCGCGAAAAAGAGACGACACCAGACTGGATACATTCAAAAATACCGGCAAAATTTTGAATGTAAGACCAATAAGGAACGATCAACAGAAGATGTAGTGAGGGTAGAATTGAAGAAACTATAAAAATAACACGCGGAGCCCACAACGGGGAAGTCTAAGTTAAAAATTCACGCAAAACACGTGAAACCTGCGTCACTCGATGTGAGCAAATTAAATTAAAGTAATCAAAGTTCAAATCAATATTCGCTCGGTTGAATAGTGACAATCAGCAAGAAGTTTATTTAGATATGTGCGCGAAAGTACGTGTGGACAAGAAGCTATTTAAATTGTGCGCGTAATCTGAAACAAAAGTATATTATTTATTTGTGCGTGACGTACAGTAATAACGCGAGCGTGTGATGTGTTTAATAAAAGCTAATAAAGCGTGATCAGTGAAAGTGTTGTGATAGTTAACGCAAGAATACAATTCGTCATTCGCCTATAAGGAATCCTGCAACAAGTAACAATGTCTCATTTATAAATTACACTAGAATTGATTAACATAATTTTCATATCTCAATAAACTCATCTCATTTTCAAAGACCCACGATGTTCAGATACTAAACATTCAATTTATGCTAAACGACATGTTTGGGTGACTTATGATATAGCAAAGTAAGAAACCAATACGAATAATTATTGAAACGATAAATGAATTAAATAATTAAATATTGATTGAATAGTATAGAAGCCGTAGCAATTAAGAATTGATGATAGATATACTTATATACACATATATGTTTGTTTGATGAATAGCGGTGATTTAAGTTTAGTAATGGAGTAAATTGAATCTACTAAGTACTCCTTTGAATATACTTGATTAATCTGATTTCGAAGAAGCTGTAAACTAGAAATATTAATAAATTCTTTTGTTGTTATTAACTATAAAGATGATAGTAATGATTAAGTCTATGATGTATTCAGTAACAAGAATCTAACAATACAAATATTAGTATCTGAACAGTTTGTTATTATTTCATAAACAAACCTGAGATCTCCTGCTCTGGCGCCCAAGTAATAATTAATAATATAAATTTGAGTGGTGCAGTTCTCACAAAATCTTATTAGTTATTAAAAATAGTTATATTTGGCGCATCAAAACGTGGAGCAAAAGCTCCAAAGTACTATTTGTCGCCCATTACGTGGTGCAGTAGTTGTTCCAACAAGTAGTTTATAAACAAAGTAATATTTGTCGCCCATTACGTGGTGCAGTAGTTGTTCCAACAAGTAGTCTATAAACAAAGTAATATTTGGCGCCCAACGTGGGGCAGTAGTTGTTCCAACAAGTAGTTTATAAACAAAGTAATATTTGGCGCCCAACGTGGGGCAGTAGTTGTTCCAACAAGTAGTTTATAAACAAAGTAATATTTGTCGCCCATTACGTGGTGCAGTAGTTGTTCCAACAAGTAGTTTATAAACAAAGTAATACCGTATGATAAATATTGCTTCGTGTGCTGTGTTTCAAGTATACTAACAGACTTTCCTAATGCAACAGGTACACATAGATAAACAAAATTTTGATCAAAATAAAAATCATCTTCTAGGAATCTACTGTATAACTATATATATGTTTGAAATTTCAGTAGTAACGACATACGAAAGTCATGCTGCCGACAGACCTAGAAAAAACTACACCTCATTTTAATCTTTAGGTTTCAGCAGGTATGTTTTATGTATAGATACTTATACGCCGGCCACATGGATCGTTGCCATGAAATTGTAGAAAGCAGACTATTGAACCCCAGAAAAAGTTTTAATTACAACTTCAATTGCAGTCCAATTAGAAAAACTATAAGTATTATACATTCGCATACAACAATTTTTCAAGTTTACGATACTCCAACACATGCTAATATAACTGACTCTAAATGACACCTTTTTAAACAGTCACAATAAATAATGTCACGCCACTACATACTAAACAGCTGACTACAGACGGACTGAACGGCAAGTCACAATAACATCGATAGCACAAAGTTAATCGCAAATCGGCCGCTTCCGATTATAATAAGTGAGGCTGGAAAACAGTAATTGTTCAGTGGCAATACTCTCGACGTGTCGAGGATAATCAATCAGTTTCTAGAAAGCCTAGGAAAGTCCAGACCTTTTGAAATTGCTATATTATCCGCCATATATATAACTTTTACTACTATAACGTATGTAGGTCTATATACTGTATATACCACATAGGTAGCCTACTATACTATCTATGTTATGCTTATGATTATGATTCGCTCTCGTCGAGAGACACCTACACAGTGAGCCTTGTTCGTGCGGCACCACGGAACGCAGCGTCCGCACCCGCGTTAGTGAATGTTGTCGCTTAAGGTAGCCGGAGAAGTTTGCGGTGGCCGGTGGCCAAGCAAGCACTCTCCAAACGGTTCCTCTACAGAAACGTTGGTGGAGATCATTGTTTCTACAAGTATTCATCTGCTGACATTACCTTTTGAGAAAACCTATTTCACTAGCGCTGTGTAATAATAAAACAATCGGCTGCAATTAAAATAAGTCAAATTCTTATACCCCACACTCTGTAGGTTGGTTTTAATATATATGTTTCTAAAAGCCCTCTATTCTGAGCTAGCTTTATTACTTCCTCTATGAAATATTTGTTGCTTTACGGAGAGATCTGCCTCTAGATCGTGTATCTTCTATTTTGTATTGAATAATATTTTTTTACTTAAATTCTTTCTTTCCCTGTGTGTTCAAAGGGATTAGCTTAATCATTTTTAAAAGCCTGGCTTTCACCTGCAGCGTATGAAATACGAAAGCATTTGATCTGCGTTCGATCTGTGATACACTGAGACCAAATTGGTTGTTATTCCAGATGCTTCTACAGTGGCTTTGTTGTTATTTCATCAAAGCTTTCAGAGGAATACAGAAAACTAGGATTTAAAAGATTTCCAAGTACTGAATGAAATAATTAAGCATCACATAAAAATATTGTCTATTAATGTTAATGAAGAAGGAGCTACTAAAGTAGGTCACATGCGGTTTTAATTCTTCTCTACTCTAGATAAAAAATATTCTTTTCTGGTAAAACTGACGGCGCTTTTAGTGAACAGATAGTCATGTCCAATAGAGTTTACCTTCTTATAAAGAATTCAGGAGTTTAATATGGAGATTAGCGGTAACTGTTGTAATTATAATTGGAGGTTATATAAATAGCAACAATTCAACTGGATGCATATAGTGAAGACTAACACAGGCTTTTAAGTACTTCTTCCAAGGCTTCCAAATAATAAAATCTAGTTTACGACCACTACAAATAATCTTTAAAAAAGTTGTTTTTAAATTAACATTTTTTTTTTAATTTTCATTACAGAATATTTAAACATTTTTTATTTTCTATTAAAAATTCGAACAAAGAACAATGAGTGTACACGACATATGTGGGAACGTGCAACCTTGGTATCTGCGTGTTTTGAAAAACCGCTCAATAAGTCATATTCCACAGTGAGCGAAACTAGCAAACTGTTAGAGAAAGTCGACAATTGACTTCATGAATGTTATGCAACATAAAGTTAAAACTTGTGTCACTATAAGTAAATCTATTCATTTTTAAAATTTATATTCATTATTATTATGCCCCTTTAACACTATGAAAACTAAATTCAACAAACATTAATGTATAGAGAGTGACGTGAGTTGAAACACATTTAAATAAGTTTTGAATGAACGTAAATTAAACGTTTCTCTAGTAGGTTTGTGTTTTCCGTCAGTTAGTCATTCTGAACAGCCAACAAGACAATATGGCAAAATCCTACAAAGACTGAACAAAGACGTCGTAAAGACTAAACATATTTTATGTCGCACCTGTAGTACGAAATGAGAAATATTGTCTCTTGGAGTTTATAATCAAATATAAGAACTACGGTAAAAACGCCCTACGAGATGAAGAATTTTGGCATATAATATAATAATAGGTGTATAATATTCTAGTCTCAAAAGATGGCCAGATTCCAGTCTAGTCTGGTGTACATTTTTGGGGTACAGAATAGCTCTTATCCGTCAATGGATAAGAATTAGGTAGTGTGACCGCTTTTATTTACTACTGGAGACAGCATAACAAAACAAGATGTCTTCTATATATATATATATATATATATATATATATAATAATAATAGGACGAGATTCCGTCTATATTTTAAATATTTATAATTATTAGTCTCAGGGTTGTTTTTATTTAATACGGGGTCTTGTAATTTATTTATTATTATTCAAAGCTCGTACTTTATTATTAAGTGGTTGTTTAGTGACTTATTCCACTCAATTCAACCTATTGTTGAATCCAGTAGTGAATAAATCGGTTACTTACACTTTTTATCGACGTTTTAATTGTCAGTTTATTTGGTTTAGAAAATATTTTTTATTCACTCCTTAGAATTGATTCACTTGAAGTTCCGTTGGCTCTCCGTTGATCAGCGGTGGTGAGATGATCAGTAATGTCCTGGCTATACACTAACATAAACATACATAAACATGATATTTACGATAATTTATACTGTGTAATAATATATATAGGTCGGTGCGGTTGGAAAAAATCATTTCATTTGAATGATTCGCTCTGGAAGTCTGGCACCAACCGTCTCGTTTTTCTCACTAAGCTGTATTTACTGATTACAATAAAAGCCAACTCTTTCAAAGGTTAAAATGACAATAATGATTTATTCAATTCTAAAACAATAAAATTTAGTACAATAATATAATTTACTTTCCTTTTGGTTAACAGTTAAATTCGGACATGGACTCTAAAACATTTAAAACTCTCAAGTTGGTATGACTGCATTTGGCTAGTCGTATAATTGTGTTGATAATCAAATAGGTTATGTAGTGTTATTAAACTTGTAATATTATTAATAATAGTAGTAGGTTCTTTGAGTCTGCAAAATACACATATTTAATAAAATTGCTACGGTTATAACAAGTAGATAAAATATAAATTCATGGATTATTAATTTGAAAGAATAGAAAATATGAACAACTGTTCATGGTTAAACATTGACATTAAGATAGTTTAGTGCAACCTTGTTTGGTTAAAAGTTATTAATTATTTGTTAATAAGTGATAATAATCATTAGAATTCAGTGTCATGGATTATAATCATCTCCAAAACTGGATGTGCCTATTTCCGGTAATTGTAATTCATTGAATATATTTATGCCACCCTCTGGTGTAACTCTTACTTAATTATAGAAACAAAATATTGAACACTCTTATCTTACTAATGGTTAGGGCACATACTCCCTTCATTGATTATACAATGTCTTTACTTATACTAAACATTCGAATTATACAAATAGCTAAAATTGTCGTTTATTAAAGCGTTCAATTTTGACATTGTTTATCTGTATTACAGAGTTCCCTTCCTTTAGGAATTGGGTATTTAATTGATTAACTGATGTTAATTCAAGTCGCTATTAGCGTTCTGTTATATCTATTACTATACAATCATAATATAATAGTTGTGGGTATTTGATACTTGCGTAACTGGCCGTTCGTAGTGTTTACACTTTTTTCTTAAACTTTTTAGTTAATGAAAATTCTTTAATTAATTAATTAACTATTTATCACTACACTGCACTGCACTCACTCCTATGCGCATGTACTCCGAATTATTTTCACTTAAAAATATACTGCACTATTTCTTCAGTAGACATAACCTCCACTCCTGGTTTGAGGTTAACGTATGTTTACATCTGGTCGCTGTCAAACGCACGTTTTTTCTGGAGAACGACGTGCATGTAGTTCGCTTCGTTGTTGGTAATAGACTGTTTTCGCTTCCTCTGTCGGAATGATGCACTTCGTATTTTTTATGGGATCTGATTGGTCAATGTATTTTAATTCGTCTATTTTCGGCAGGCTTCGTCAAAACAGACGCTTACAACCGCGTCACTCTTTGGGGTCAAGATTAAGAATTTTTAGTCGACATACCCACGCGGAAGGGTTCAGCATTATACAATTATTTTTATAAGTCCAATACCTTACTTATAAATGCACTGATGCCATTTTAATTACTCTCATTGTTTCTAATTTTTTATGACGGTTATTTTTAATCCCCTCATCATATATTTCGGATTCGGGGTTGCTGAAATCGCACTTGGTATATATACTTAGTGTCCATTAAGCTATTAATTATTATTAATACATTGTTTTTATTCCATATTCGATGGTAGTAACGTATTCTTAACTTACTGTACAATTTTCCCTTAAAACTATGCCTTAATATTAATACTATGTCCGTTTTCATAGATTCAAATCTAGGTCTATGACTATACATATTTGTTTTTCTTATATTTTAATAATAATATCATTTAACTAATTTCTAACATGGCCTATTTACACATTAATGGGTTTAGTCACTATTGACAGTGTTCTTTTTCCCTACATTATTAGTTTAGTGCCTTAATTATAGTTTGTTAAGTAGGCTTGTCATTCTTCATGGAGTTACCTTACTGTATACTTGGTACTCTATACATATTATTCTGATTGTTACGCAAATGCTAATTATAATGGTCTTAATGACATGGTTATCAATGTGCTGCAATGCATTCTGCATTTGTATTTGTTATCACCTTGGTTTAGTAGTTATCAACATTGCTTGCAGCTAGTTGTTACTATAGTTTTGTTGTTATTATTGTTATTTTGATTATTCAGATAGTTACTTGGTTGAATTTATTCACCTGAACAGTATTCTGTCTTACTTCAAGTTGTTAGTTGGGTTACTACCTTTGTATAATAAGTTTATAACATAATTTGGTTGCATCATGCATCTTTGTTATTACAAGCCTATAGTTATATTGGATTACATTAATATAGCTTTTATATTTGGTTATTATGTCATCTATTGTGTACAAAACGTTCCTTATATCACCTAGTTACTTCCTAGTTCAATACATTCTGGTTTGTTATTATTTTGGCTTTGTTTTTCTTAAGTTTTAGTGAAAACTGGTTGCCCAGATTAGGTTATGTTGCATGTTTGGTAAGCAGTAATGTGTTGCTGCTGGCTGTGTATTTCTGCATTAACCTGGTTGATTGGCTTTCATTCAAAGTTTGTACATTGGTTATTGGTTATTATTATTGTACCTTTGGTTTACTCTTTTATTGTCACAATTATTGTTAATTAGTGGGTTTTTACTAACATCAATCCCACTGTACAATTGGCCATTTATATTTTGGAACCTAGTCTTCTTTTTATATGTCTACACATCATTTAGCAACAATAAAATTATCCCATTCTTATTCAGTTTGTTGGTGATTATTTATTTACAATATTTAGTCCTTATTGATTATCGTATATTTTACATGGTCAAGGAATGCATTCATCAAATGAGTTGTGGTCAGTGTTGACTTTACCATACAGCTTAGGGATTTATATCATGTAATTAATTAACATTTCTTCTTTCTTCTTAGTACAATTATTCCTTTATAGGTTTATGTTAGTATGTTATACTTCAATTTCTTTCCCTTTTTCCTTGTGTCTGGTCTGGATATCTTCCATCTTCCTTTCTTCACTGATCTCTTTCTCACTCTTATTTATTTTATACATGATGTTGTTTTCACTTGTCTCCTTCGCATTGTTTCTTCTTTCTTCTTTCTTGAGGTCGTTATCGTTGTGTTCTTCTCACTGATTCTTCATTCTTCTTTTGTTGGGTTTTCTTGTTCTTCTCACTAATTCTTCTTCTTTTGTTGGGTTTTCTTGTTCTTCTCACTGATTCTTCTTTCTTCTTTTGTTTCCATTGTTCTTCTCACTGATTCTTCTTTCTTCTTTTGTTGGGTTTTCATTGTGTTCTTCTCACTGATTCTTCATTCTTTTGTTTCCTTGTTCTTCTCACTAATTCTTCTCTTCTTTATTGGTATATTTACTAGTAATTTCTTTTTCATGACACTTCACTTATTCTAACATATGGTACTTTCTCCTTCTGTATCCATGGTGGTATTCTTGATCTTTTGTGTATTCTTAACAGTAGTGGCTTTCAAATTAATTTTCGGTACGTTGGTGGATGTAGTGTTATATGTACCGTTACTATATATATATATATATATAGTATATATATATATATATTTTTTAATACTTATAGGGCCTAATTGTGCAAATTTATAGAATAACAGAACGCTTCATTATTTTGTTCTTAAAACTATCGATTCTTGCAAAACACAGGGAAAAATATGAAAAAATATTAATAAAAATCGGACAAGAATACAAAATTTAATTTTTTAATTATTTTCACAAACCTAACTTAAAAAATATTTAAATTAATTTAAAATGTAATTTAAATACTCTCGTGGGGAATTGTAAAATGTAATATATTTATTAAATATATCTAAAACTAATCAAGCGTAAAAAGTTCGAAGATTTAATTACAGTTGGTAAACTAGCAAATATAATCTGGATATCAATTATTAAAGTACCAATGGAGGAACACGTGTCAAAGATTTTGTTTGAATTGACGTAAAAGTATTTAGTGCAAAAAAGCAGAAACACATATTCTATAGTATTCTCATTTGTAAAAATATTCCTTGCGTTCTATAATAGTAAAACAATATTTAGTAGTGTTACCAGGCGGTTTTTTAGTATATTTTTCGCGATTTATTTTACTGGCGTGATATATCAGTAGCTCGATGGGAAACAAAACATATATTAAAACTTTGAACAATGTTATTCGATAATCTGTTCGTCAATTCAATCCATGTGTGAAATAAGTGAAACGTATAACAGAATAACACAGACCGTTAATTACGTATAATTATATTACGTTAATTATATATATATAATTTGTGATGTTTTCAATTTGTTTCTTCTGCAAGTAGATAATATTGTATATTCTTATATATATATTATATATAAGGATAGACACATGGTTTGGGCATAAAAACATTTGTAATGTAGTTACCACAGCTTATATGAATGCTGATAAGTTATTATGCTGAAAGCAAAAACAACCTACATCTAGGATAGAGGTTGTTTTTATGCTCAATAATTTACTGATGAATCATATCCTGTGTGCCAACATTCTGATTTGCAGATTACGTCAAAATATCCTTACACAATATATAATAAAGTTAGAAAATTGTATTAGTTCCACTATTCCACATTATTGTATTAGTTCTTTTTTTTAAGAGTAATATTTTATTTTTAAACCAAAATATTCATGAACAACTACTACATTAATTTTAATTTTCTTTCTAAACTCTATTTAATTAAGTGATCATTTAACAGCTGGTAGTTCTGCCTTCATATAAACAGCTGCTAGATATTTAATATATATATATATATCTTATCGATAGAATTATTTCGATTGTTATTAATTCACTTAGAAACCTCTGATGATACTGATATTTTTCAGTGAAACGTGCGTCAGGTGTTAAAAAGAATATACAATATTATCTACTTGCAGAAGAAACAAATTGAAAACATCACAAATTATATAATTACTGCAAGAAACATCGAGTTACTTATATAGAAAATGATATATATATATATATATATACACATATTGTACATACTGCACAGACATTATATATTTTACGTCTGACTCGTTGCACAGTTAATTCCATTTCGATACCGGGTGTTGTTTATAACTGTGATCAGACTGGTGTTTTGGTGTCTTTATTTAAACGGACATATTTGCGATATTGTAGAAAAAGGCAATTGGGCATTGAAGTAAAGGCGATTTGCGGAAAGAAAGTCGACTAACGTCCAAGTGGAAGAGTTAAAATCACAAAATGTAACAGGATGTTCTATTTTATTAGAGGCAAAAAACAGTAGAAGAAACTGAATGATTACATTTTACGATTGGGTGATATTAAAATTGCTTATTCAAAATTGCCGTTTAATAATGTCTACTACGTTAACCATTGTCATTTAATACTTAGAATTATGTAAACATGAATCATGAGATAAAAACCAAATCTAGGCGTTTATTTAAAAAAAAAAACAACGGTGACCTCAGTATCAGTTTTTCCTGCATTAAGGAGAAAAATTTTAAATTTGTAAGTTACATTGTAAAATGTAAGGAAGTCTACGAGCGATAAGTCTCAGATATCTATACATTAAACATAAACAATTGACAGGTAGGTTATGTCCAGATGTGGCACCGTACATTCTGTATAAATAACTCAATCATTAATTTTCATCACTTCCGTAGTCTAAATAATGTTAACACATTTGTTTAATGTTTTAACACATTTGGCTAATAAACGATAATAATTTGGGAGAATACAAGTATAAAAAACAATTTGTAAATTTAGTAAAATAATTTCTAAATCAAAACTATTTTAGATTCAACAACAAGTTTTATATACAATAAAAAAAGGATTACCCATGGGATCTTCATTATCCCCAATTTTTTGCGGAAATATATATGAAAGGTTTTGAAAAGCAGCTACTGAATTCCATTAGGTACAAAGAAAATATAAAATTATGGACTAGGTACGTTGACGATGCATTGGTAATTTGGGAAGGAAGTATAGAAGACAATCATTCGTTTATAAATGAGGTAAATAATAAAGATAAAAATTTACAATTTAAAAGAGAGATAGGAGGTAACGAAATAAATTACTTAGATTTAAACATACAAATTTAAAATAACGAGAAACTACAATTTGATATATTTAGGAAAGAATCGTATTCTGACGTAAATATTCCGGAAGAACCTTACCACCCTTATAGATATGAAATGGCGGCAATCACTTCATTTTGCTATAGAGCTAAAAGTGCTTAAAAGAGACAGAAACAAAAGATAGGAAGGTAAAAATGATAAAGAGAATTGTAAAGAATAGTAACTGTATCACCAGTATAGTGGATAAAGTTAAGGAATTATTACTATGAAATAAGGCTAAAAGTGAAGTAACAAAAAAGAATAATGCAGGGTCATTGACATACGTAGGATCAGATACCAGAAAAATTATACAATGTTCTAAAATACGAAGTAGGTATAGCAATTAAAAATGTCAAACAGTATTTGATAAGATAAGGAATAAAAATATAGAACAAATCCCAATCTTACAGAGAAGCGGAGATTATAAATTGAAATACAAAGAACGCAACAAAGTGTACCTAGGTGAGACAGGAAAGAAATTTGAATGCAGGTTGTCTGACCATTAACGAGGGGAAGGTAATAGAACAATAAATTTGTTATATGCAAGACACTTCGTAGAAGAGAACCATAAATTTTTTAATACTTTAGAAAACTATACAATTTTAAAGTAGTTAGTAATACAGTTGAAAGTTAATGAGTTAGATAATTTAATGAATATTAAAACTAAATTTGAAAATAAATAGATATTTTGTAGTAAAATTAAAAAGTAAAAGGTAGTTGGCGGATAGCGAACATTAATGAAGAAAGTAAATAGCAAACACGAAATGTTTTTGAAGTAAGGATAATTAACTGAGAAGGGTGAGTGACCTCGCCTATAGGTGCAATCTTTTGCGTTAAAATTATTGAAAGAAAGAGGGAAGGTTTTGAATATATATCGTAAACGGAAACTGTGCCGAAAAGGGACTTACAGTTAAAAGTAATGAATGAGAGAGGTTTCAAAACGTTAGGTATTGAAAAGAATGGACACACATATACACAGAATGTGCTAGAAATAAAGATAAAATACCAACAGGCGTGACTAAACTCGCTAGTTACCAATAACAGTAAGGCGTTTAACTTAAAGGTGCACGAGCTGTAGAGGAAATGGGGGCATAAAGTAGTTGTTTAGGTCCGTGATAGGATATTTCCGATCTGATGATGAGCTGTGAAACTTGAAAGCGCTAATTGGAATACTTTTTCTATAGTGGTGTGCAACAGTGTTAATTCTGTTTGTGATTATAACCACTAACACAACTTTATTAATTAAATGTGTTTTGTCCATTCTAATTGGCACTCTAATAATACAATATATAAACGATGTTTTCAGTATGTTTCTGTAACTTTCTTTAGACTTCAGTAAAAAATGGCTAAGCTATAGATAACTATATACAAAATAATAGTATCAGTAACATGTCCAATATTAAGTAAGAAACAAGATAATTAGAAGAGGAACCTAACCAACTAAGTACATATTACAGATTCCATACAGTATGGAATAAAAACTTCACCCCCCCAAGTATAAATTTGCCAATCATTATGTTGCCGTGTCGTGATCAGTCAAGATTTTGTATTTATGTATGTGATGCTTGACATTACAAATAACTTTACAATGTTTTAAACTTATGACTGTATTTCTATAAAAAATATATATATATATATATATATATTCTCCACTAGTCGGCTTTCCATGAAATGTATACGCAATTAAACACACTTATAATACTGGCACGATAATGTAACGATTAAACACACTTATAATACTGAGGCGATAATGTAACGATTAAACTTCCATTTATATATTTGATCCAATTTAAAACAAAATCCTTAGATTAGAGTTTTGAATTTTTTTGCAATACTTTGTTGATGTATTCTGTTTTCATGAATTGTTAATCAATTTTAAGTTAGGACATACCTGTTAAAACTGCAATACATTTTCAACATACGTTATCCAGCCTTCTCGTTTGTCTATGTTGTCACCCGCATTCAGGTTGAAACAATGCAGTTGGCCGAACCACTTCACATTAGACCTTGTTACAACAGAACAAGTCTGTATTGTTTACCAATCGCACATTGGGCCATTAACGAATTGTTATTTAACTAATCAACATTCTCTGTCTAATAAATGAATGATATTTTGCTTTATATAAAAGAGAGATTTGTAACAAATTTCAATTATTCCAAAACACATTAAATTCAACTTCAAGCACAAATTTATAATTTAATGAAAATAATTCTAATATACTAACAAAAAGTGAAAAGTTGTTATAAGAAACTTAAATAAGCAATCACTTAGGTAAAAGCACTTATGTAAACATTTACATTTACGTTAGCTGGATCTTAAAGATAATACTAATATCAGCCTACAAATAAAATATTCTGAAATCCGATATCTAATCCTTAATTCAGAAAACATGTATTATGCTAAGTCAGTGTTTAATTAACATTCTTCCCGCATTCATTGTTACAGTAAACAATTTTTTAGAAGCAATAAATTTTTAGTGCATAATTTTTAGTTATGCAGTTATATGCAAGAGCGGAACAGGGAGTAGTTTCATGTTAACGAGAGCAGTTAAAGATTAAGTGTTTGTGATTGTCATAACTTATGTCAGAGCTAAAGAGATGTCTTCCTGTGTCAGGCGCCTCTGTGTGTGACATGTTGCTCGTTGCGACACCATGGCGTTTTGTAACTCTACAATACCAATACTATTCTGTGTACGTTGTGGACCATACTACGTAAACATTGTTTACTATACTTGGCTAGGATATTATAGGACTATCTACTATGTATTTGTACTATGTTTATACAAAGTTGGCTACCAACATATTATTACACCATATCTCAAACCAATTATAAATCATGCTCATATACGCGTATCTTTCCAATCATCTTTCCAATTATGCGGCTTACTAGTACCAGGTCAATTTATTCTTTGAAGGCTGCTGAGAAAATAAAATAAAATAACTGGTTATGAGGCAAATTAAAATGGCGGTTGTTATGTAAAGGGACAATCCAGTTTCGACGCACTGGGAGGATAGTCGCTAGTACCCAGCCATTTCCATAGAAAAAGTCTCTCGATCCCAGACAGCATGATTGTAGCCTAACGGACGATTGAGACACAGAACAATCATTGGTGACAGGGTTGCCTGCCAGAAAACGAGCTGCAGATAAATAAAGTGACAGGTTTCGCAAAGTGAGAATTTAAAGTGATATGGTACTTACAAAAACAATAGGGACTCTAAGTAGTGGCGGCTCGAGACTAATCAGTCTGGTTGTGTAAAAAAAACTAAACCTTAAATAAGAACAACGTCAGGTTTTATTACAATATTATTAGACCTAAATAATTATAAATTATTAATTTAAATAAATGAACGTTTAAGTCACTAACAACTGACTTTGTGTAACACTACACGTACAGGACACATTCAAATAAACTTTAATTGATCACTGACAAACGAAACCATGCTGCAACGTCAGCAGCATGTAGGTAGCTCGCCATATGCTACCTAAACCTGTCTCACTTACTCTTCTGCCCTTTCACTTACTCTTATGCTTAGGTGCAGAATACTCCTTAAATCCCTCAAACTAGTCATGTGACTCCGTAATATTTTGCATTAGGTAGTACGAAAACTGCTACCTACAGACTCAATCGACCTCACTCTGAATATACAACTACGACATTTGGAGCGGGCGGTGTCAATTTGAAAAATTGACTCAGTACGGATATATTGATAACATTAAATACAGTAATATACATTGAGTATATTTGCGATTTTATTACAAAAATACTTTATATCATTGACTAACTGTATCACTGACTGACAGTTCAAGACAATGACTGGCAGTGACAAAAAGTAATGTTCGGAAATTTTCTTTTATTGAGAGCCAGTAACACCCCCTCGAGAACCCAGCATTACAGCCGCTCCATCACATGTATTGCCTCTGATAAACCTAGTGCTTGAAGGTGAGACATCAGACATCTAAATATTCAACCAGCAATGACATTGTCAAGTTCAATCAGGTCCAGAAATGTGTTTAATGGGATTGAATTTTCCATACGTTAATGAAATTAGGGAAATATCTGAATAGCTCAGACTTTTGGCTGAGTAGTGATTTAAAATCTACTTTCTGACTCAGTAACTTCCTCTATAAGTAATTTTCTCATTATCCCTTGTATGTGGTTAACGGTGTCAACAGAAGCGTTTGTTAAATTAAGAATCTTCCCTACATCTAAACTATAAATGTTTGCAAACTTATCTCACTCTCAAATTGACTGAATGACTGATTTACTTCAATTTTGGAAGTTGTGCTAAAGATTTTACAGGTAACTCCCTTTTCTTCAGCCATTAATTTTAAACACTCACTTGAAGCATTTTTTTCTTTATTATTAATTCTCACTGCAGCCTTATTAGAGCACTGTCATTATTTAGCATGTCACAATTTCTTTCTTAACGAAGTGAGTTGCTGTTTTCAGTTATCATTACAAAAAGAAACTTTAAATTTAAGACACTCTCTTACGATTGTCAATCCCATTTTTTCTCTACCCCAAGGCTACCCACTTATCTTGTAAACTGAGCAGCCTCTGCTTTAAAACACAACCAAATTTCCCTTATTAAAATATTAGCATTCGTTCATATTCGCAAAATTGTCCACCTTCACAAAGAAGGCAGGTAGGCCAGCTTGATTCACGTGAACTCTTAGTGTCAAATAGAGGCAAGTGTACATATCTCATTGATACACTTGTACAATTATGAAATTATTACTCACATAGCCTGAATTGTCTGTTGCTGGGCATACGACTCACTTCATT
Source organism: Magicicada septendecula (assembly GCA_034769895.1). Classification (NCBI taxonomy): domain Eukaryota; kingdom Metazoa; phylum Arthropoda; class Insecta; order Hemiptera; family Cicadidae; genus Magicicada; species Magicicada septendecula. The sequence continues at coordinate 158,524,500 of CM068374.1, forward strand.
CTCGCCAACTCCTCTGTTCTTGTGTGACTTACTTCCAATCGTTGAGATATGATAAAATACATTGGTGTGTTTAATGAAAGACTACAGCGTTTTGTAGCAGTGTCTATTTTAGTACAGAAGTTCAAATGTGTGTCAACCTTCGTCATACAAGCCAAACTAAATTCATAGTATCATGCCGACCTTTTAATTTATCGTATAACAGTAGGGCAAAATATTTATCAGCGACTAAGAATTACTGTTAGTGCCTCTTAGTGCCCTCGTTCACTCATCCAGTGTCTCTATTCTTTTCTCGTCTACTAAAGACTGTTCTCCAGTTGCGCATTTTTCTACTCAAGTTAGTTTTATTAGCAGTCATCTTAACACCATCTTGTCAAACGCGATGGAACTAGCAGTTTTGCAATAAGTGATGACAAAGTTGGTGCGCCTTTTTCATTCCAGTATCTTCTACGCCGTCTCTCCCTTCTTCTCCTCTTAGAATTACATCAGATTATTGCTACCATTGTTTGGTGGTTGCTGTTCTCCCATAACAATGCAACATAGGTGATATTTCTTGTACATAATCTGGAGTATTTTTTCTACTTTCAATTGTGCTGTAATGTCGTCTTCGATAATGTCATTTGCCCAATGCAAGGAATCAATGAAAGGCATAATAATAGATATAATACTGAATTAAGGTTACAATATAGTGGTATTGTACAACTTTGAGTAGAGTAGAGTAAATGTAGTAGAATTTATAAAGTACAACAGCTTAGATAGGCAAGACGCCGAGAACAAATTACTGGGAATCAGATTCCAAAGCAAAATCGAGTGGGAATGTATTAGTTAACAAATATAGACCAAAGACTCGCTAAAGAGAAGTACGAATGAGTACAGAACACTCCAGTTGTATGTGTTGGAAATTGGCAGATATCAGCTCAGAATAGAGACGGATTGAGGAAGAGTTTGCATGAGGTCAGAATAAAATGCTAAAGTGCTGAACAATAAAACCGAAGGAAGAATCGTGTCTGATTGCTTACTCTATTTATCTACTTAAAAATGTCAATACCTGTTTATTACATTAGTTTCTTTGGTTATATGGACAAACTTTCACTTCACATAAGTAATTCTAGGTCTCATTAAGCCATAATTTTCGTTTTGATACTTTCGGTGATACGGTGTTTCATATGGTTCATACTGTTCATTCATCGAGTTTCATACGGTGATATCCCTGTATGATTAAAATTTCTTGCAATTTTTGAAATTATAATACTAAAATATTTAAATTTGTCCGCTGCCCTTACACACATTTGATTTTTAAATTTATTGGTCTTATTCCGTCTCTTAAAACGAAATTTCCAACATTGTTCCGCCTATTTTGTTATGGATACACAGATGATTCTGTTAAAAACTGATGCCTTTCAAAGTGTCTTTAATTTAACTTTGTCTGCCAAATTCGCTACCTAGACAATACTCTAGGTGAAACATGTACGCGTCTTGTCGTATACCCCAAGTTCTAGCACACAGATTTAATATTAAGGCGTCTTTATTTACATAACCACATGTTTCTGTCCCATATACCACTATTTTTTACTTTTCAGAATTTTAAATTAAAACGTAATCTAGAAACCAAGTTTGTGTCCATGTACCTAATTTGTTAATTTTGTAAAAGGCATATCGCTGTAACTTATATTCACTGATACTCACTCACTCAGATGGGAGCAGATGTTCTTCAAAAGCTTAATTAATTTGATTAATGCCGTTGCTAGGTAACAATATTGTCATACTTCTGTTAGCTATATAGATTGATCTCGTTAGATTTACTGTTTACTTTAATGAAGCTGTTAATCACCAGTATCTATACGTGTGCTTAATATTTCTATGATTAATGATTCAGAGGGGTCTGCAATTCTGAGAGTTTTCTCAGGGAGATATTATATTAATATTTCTACTGTAAAAATACTGTATAAATACTGTAAAAGTGTTATATTTTTACAGTTCAATCGACATGTAAAAATAAAATAAAGTATAAAGTTTACTTTGAGCATAAGTGTTTAACTTTCTATTTGTATTACAGATTATTAGGCTATAGTTTAAAAAAATTTGTGATTTTTAGTATTTGTCATGTTGTGCGTATTAGGCCTATATAGAACCATATAACAAAAAAAACTGTTTTAATAAGAGTGTCTTGATTTCATAGAAGTGTTAATAAGCTTTGTGAGTATCTATTCCTCTGGCGCTTTAAAATTATTCTACATTTTTAAGAACACGACCCTCACTATGCTTATAACAATGTTATCCCCCATTTCAAAATTGGAAATATCTTCAAACACATGAGTAAATTACACTGTTGTATTGACTATATTATATAATTCTAATTTGTTTTATTTACGTTACAACTACTTTTTTAGTATGTAACATGCAAATTAACAAGTTTTATTAATTATTTTACTGCTTGTCCCGGACACACGTACGTGATATTTATGTGCGTGGACCACTGTATACATATTTCACTATAGTATGCTGTGATACAATGGAGGAATCGTCGCTGCGGGCGACTATTATACAGCCTGTCAAATACAGCAAGCTTGACGCGGTAATTTAGGCAGACCGCCCTCTGTACGGTTGTACGGCAATTACAAACGTTAAGTTATAACTGTCCCTCGTCAACGTGAAACGGTGTTTGTCTGTTCCGTTTGTTTCTTGGACTAGCGATTAAAAACACCTCATCATACTCATTGATCACTAGCACGGGACCGTTTGTCACGTAACTTCAGGCTAGGCCTTTCCTTTCACTCCTTCAGCTTCTTTCTGATGTATTTATTCTTTTATATGACCGCTCTGCTATCTAAATAGGTTTTCTTCACTTGTAGGATTGCCTCGATATGATGTAATACCCAGTCCCAGGAGCTTTTCGTTCTGAGCATGACGTCAACTATAGCTTCCGGTGTTAGGTGACCCAACTCTGCCTCCAGTTCTATCCGCCTTTGATCCCACCTACTGCAGGCAAAAAAGATACATGAAGGAAAAATACCCCCAGAGTAAAAGAGAGAGAGAGAGAGAGAGAGAGAGAGAGAGAGAGAGAGAGAGAGAGAGAGAGAGAGAGAGAGAGAGAGAGAGAGAGAGAGAGAGAGAGAGAGAAGACAGAGACAGACAGACAGACAGACAGACAGACAGGCAGACAGACAGAGACAGAAAGACAGACAGATTTTTTTACGATTTTAAATACTCCAAATATATTACAAATAGTATAGTTATAGTACAAATATATTGTACATTTTCTTTAAGTGCTTGTTGTATTTTATCCACAGATTATGATGAATTTACCATATAGCTATGTGTACATTCGCGTGTGTGTGTGTGTTAATATGTAGGCTATTCAAGAGTCTTTGCAAGATATTTTGTATCCTTTACGTTTTGCTTCTGAATTCAAGATTTACTGTGGTTTAACAGGTGTTGCCGTGTATCTGGCGATATTCTTACTGAGGATTTTATTTTTAGTTTTATCAAAGTTAAGTCTTTAACATTTACTGAATAATTTCTTTCATGGGATGCCAATTTTGTTTATTAACTGTATAAAAAAATGTGTAAATTTTGTACATACACGGTTTGATTTAGTTCAGCTTAGAAGGCATTGAAATTCAGACAGCGTAGTTCACGCAACATTAATGTCTTCTGCGGCCACACAATAGAGTTACACATAAATAGCAATATGTTTTGGCTGACAACTGAGTGACACGTAATTTGTATACCGGTGGATATGAGTTGTGTGACAATACGACTGTCTGACTAAATGGTAAATTACTCCAACTTTGTGCCAGTTAACAGCCGTTCACCAACTCCAGACTTCTGTCATAAGCCCAATATTCGCATTCAAATTCCAAATTCTGCTAAACAAACAGGTTTGCTTGACTGGAGTCTTTTGCAACGACTGTTTTACAAAGTTTTGTTCATCATATTTACATATTTCTGTTCAACGGAACCGCGCTCATACGAATCGATTTCTCTTTTCCAATACAAATGTAATGACTATTCTGTTCCAGTCAGCTTTTTTCGACACCCAAAGTCAAGTCGACATTAACGACAACCAAATTAGCCGTTTGGTTTAATTGTGACGCCTTTATCAAACCTTCAAGAAAAAGCAGTCCCTTGTCTAAATATTCCACTTGAAATAACTTTTCACGTTTCTCTTAGTAATTTACATATTACATTGTACAAACGCAAGAATAATAACAATTCTGGAAGTGTGGTTTCCTTGTTATTAAGCGTATGGGCGTTTCGGAGACACAATCTGCATATTCAAAGGTTTATATGTAAATCGTTATATGTTCATATTATTCTATTGTTACGTAATACGGAACGTTCTACAAGTTTATCGAATGTTCCAGTGGAATCCTGCTGTAATGTGTGTGCGTACGTAATTCTCAACGCATTAGCTAGACTGTACAAGAAGTCGTGCAGTCACGCGCACAGTGTCAAGGCCGCAATGAATTACGCTCTAATGTTTTCCTTTATTGTTGACGCGCAGTATGGAATATTCTGGTATTTCGGCGGGGTATAAATACAAGTACTCAGCGACGCTCATTTCAGTTTGAGTTGCGAGCTATTGTCGAGCGATTACTATGTGCGTTCATGTGGTTATTAGTGAAATGTAATTACTGTGGCGAAGTGTTATGTGTTTTATAATCGTGCGGGACAATTTTAATACAATTGTGTTTTATATTAGTTGAAATTTTATTGTGTGTGAACAATGTTTGTTTGATTTATTATAAGAGACTATTTGGTTGTTTACAAACTGCTTTATTGCGATAATTAAAGCTGGTGATTAGTGACTTAATTGGTGTATTTTATTTTGTTTTCCACTGTACCATATGACGATCAGAAAGACCGTCGTAACACTATTATAATTCTTATATTTTATGTTACAAACTACTTACTGGGAAATCTGTACTTAAGAACATAGACCTACTGCGGGCCATGTTTGAGCAGCCGTGGTTAATCATTTCCTCACGCTCTAAAACTGTCTGCCCAGTAACTGTTTTCTTTAATTGTTCAACTTAGTATTTTTCAAGTTTGTTCAAAATATTCACTGAGTTTTATTTGTTGTTGAATGAATATTTGACGATGTTACAAAATTGTTATATAACCTTATTCGGTTTAATAAATTTTGTCAGGTAATATTCCGGTGTTTAACGTTTTACACTTCTTTAACGTGGCCACTGTGAAATAGAATCTTCAGTATAATTATTACTGACAACCTCACGTCCAACCTTTTATATTTCTTATACTGGCTAGAACAAGTAGACGTAATTTTTGTTAATCACTGTAAATTTGTTTTATATCCCAAGTAAAAGTAACTGAGTAAAAGACGAGATAAAATAAAATCAGTGAAAGGAGAAGAGAAAACATAAAAGGCATGAAGGGTTGAAAAGACCAAACGGGAACAATAATTAAAAAGGAACAGTGCTTAGACAGAAATAGTGAAACTTTGAAACAGGAAGCCTCTCAAAAAGACGTTTCAGACCAATACTTATGTAAAATAATCATACGTGATAATAACCTTCTTCTGAATTACTATTTAATCGTAGAAGAAACCACAGGTGGAAGTTTATTTTACGGCGTATTGAGACTTTAAAGTGAAACAGAGTAACGAAAAAACTTAAAAAACGTGCAACTTAACATTTTAAAGTGAAACAGAGTAACGAAAAAACTTAAAAAACGTGCAACTTAACATTTTTACAAGTAGGATTAAACTGTAAAAGTATACTACGCGAATTGAGGTTTCTACATAAAATGTAAACAATTTTTTTGCTACTTCAGAAAAGAAAAATTACATTAAAAAGTAATCTCACAAGGCTGCAAATGTTGTTCTCCTGGAACGGGATTTGCGCTACAACTATGTAATATCAGAAGCGTTCTCTAGAGGGAAAATTTTCTATACACTGTATTAATCTCTTGAATATGGTATTACCCACCTGACTATATATATGGAATTAACTTATTTTATATTTCTAAGTTGTATATAATTTATGTAGTACGTCCGCGAATGTGTGGAGTAAACTTATAATTATTGTGGTACAGTAACCTCTAATACTTTTACACATTTAATTGTCTTTAAATCTACATGAAGCACGAGCAGAGTGTAATTTCTGCTTCGTTTATCTTATTTATCCAGCAACAGTTCTCTGTAGACCGTACCTTACACGCAATGCTAAACGACTTAGACTTATGCCTTCACCATGCAAACTTTATGCATGAACCTTCACTTGTGATTCAATATTTATAATACTTAACGTATATATTACATTTTTAATTAAGCAGATACAGTTTTTTTGTGACGGAATGCCTTTTTTGAAATATTTTATACGCGAAAAAAGTTTCGAATTACTTACTGCACTTTGATACAAAATTATAGATTAAATATTTCGTGCTATTAATGCACATTGGTAGTACCACGTGACTTTTCGTATATTAAACCGTGTAGTGGCAGCAGTGGTAGCCGTAAAAACTCACTTGTTAGTCATTAAAAGTAATTCTGGTTTTTGTCTTCTGTATACTAACGTTTTACAGGCAAGGCAAGGCAGTGCAATTAGTGCCTTGCATTACATTTTTATCTGTATGTGTACGTTACGAGTGATTCTAGATAGTAAGTTACTTTATTTTTTAAAAAACAATGCAGATTCATTAGGCGATTTATCTTTATTTCATCCGGAATGTGAACCACAGCACCATTCAAAGATTTCGGGTTCGGCACAGCCTAACTTAGAATTGGGTGTAATACCGCTATTCGACACTAAGAGCACAGTTGCAGGCAGACATGAATCAATCTGTCCTACGTGCTGGGCCGCTTGTAAAAAAGGACAATTTTGAGAATAAGAACAACTAGCTGTATTTTAAAGAAGGAAAGCTAGCTGTTTTTTTAAAGGAGAGGCTGCTCAGTCTGCAAGAAAGTAGGTAGTCATGGGGTAGAGAAATAAGTGAGATTGGTAATTATAAGAGAGTGGCTTAACTTTGTAGTTTCTTCTTATAGTAATAACAAAAAACAGCAACTCACATTATTAAGAAAAAAATGTGATCATAATGCTCTTCATAAGGCTGCAGTAAAAATTTATAATGAGGTAAAAAAAAACTAAAGAAAAAAAATTATCTGTAAAATTGTTAGCACAACTTAAAAAGCAGTCAGTCATTCAATATATCTGAGGACAAGATCGACCTGGAAAAATTTTTGTTTACACATTGGAAAGATTCGTAAATTAAGAAACGCTAACCATGTTATGGTTTGTTAACCATATAGAAGAGATAATAACAAAAATTGCTGATCAAGGAAGTTTCTGAGTCAGAATGTAGATTCTCAATCATCACTCAGTTAAACGTCTGAGCTGTTCGAATATTTTCCTACTTCTCATTTGCGTATGGAAAATTAAATCCCATTGAACATTTTTTGTGGATCTGATTGAACTTGGAAATGTCATTTCCGGTTGAATATTAAGTGTTTCATGTCTCCCATTGGATCACTAGGCTCATCAAAGGCAATACTTGAGATGGAGCTGCTATAATGCTGGGTTCTCGAAGTGGTGTCGCTTCTCTCATAAGAAAAAACTCTTGACACAACTATTTGTTACTGTGCCACTCATTTGCTAAAACTCTCAGTCAACGATGCAGTGAGGAATGTTGGGGCAGTGCATAGGTGTAAGGCCTTCTTGGAAAAACTGTATGACTTATGGTACACCAAGAAACACAAGGAAGCTGATTCTGTGTGCGTCCTTTCTCGAAAGATAACTGTTGAGAATTGCTAGAATTTTGTGTACTCGCACAACACGGTGTTTGCTGTCTGGCAGTAACATACAGCTTGATCTCGTATTTGCATAAGAAAATCAATTTCACACTTTATTCACACTTTACTTTGGACTTTGCAATGGTGCTGGATTTTCTGCAAAACCGTTCAAAACCCAATGTTGACCTACAAGAAAACGACATTGACATGTATAAAGCAACCATATAAATATAAAGTCTAGCTGAAAGTTTTAAAAGAAAAAAGTAAAGAGATAACATAAATACAACTGATACGTTCACTGAGATAACATAAACCCGCTACTGATAGTAAAATGGAATTATCACTGACATAAATACAATATTAACATGAACATAAATAATATAACTACACTTTCAAATTTTTGAACAAGTTTAAATCCCGCAAAAAACAACTAATTAACACAAACACGAAAACACACACACACACACACACACACACACACAATGCCAAAAACACAACTTAATACCTACTTATATTAACAGAAATACAAACAACAAAAATATAACTGGACAAAGAACGCAATAAAACAAGCATAAAAAATCGTGGTTATAAATTAAAAAAACAACTGTACAGTAAGAAAAACAGCATAACAGTGGGCATATATAAATTACGTTTAGAAGCAAGAACTTTATTACATTCGATCACAGTAAGGAAATACAATACAGAAAGAAAAATGCAATTACAAAAAATAAAAAGAAAAAACAAATAAGAAAAACTCAATTACTGATTAAATGTAGCATATTATTACAAAACAATAAAAATCAAGAAAAAAAAAAACAAAAATAAACCCTCGAATCGTCAACCTAACCAACACAGAACTTAACAAAAAGAAAGAGAATATTTAAGCATTATGACAAAAACCAACGTAGGCTAACACAAAATATCAATAAAAAAAATATAATACTTAATTGTAGAAACAGAATATGCCATCAACCTCTTACAAGACAATGTATAAGAAGAACAGAAACAACACATATAATTAAAAATTAATTATCAATGAAATAAAAACAGATCTTAACAGATACAACATAATACACCAATACAAGAAATTGAAAATAAAATAAGTAATAACAATTTAATTATAACTAAAGCCAACAAAAGTCAAGTAACAGTAATTATTGAAAAAAAAACGGAGTATATAAAAAACGAAAGGTTTCATAAGAAATAATAAATTCATATTGCTAAGTAAAACCCCGACAGAAAATTACATTACACGATCAGATTCGTAAAAAAAGATGAAAAGGCTCTTTCAACAATAAAAATGTAAACATTGTAACATAACAAAATTATCACACTAAACATTTGAATTAATGTTACATAAATAAAAGAAAAAGTTCCATAGTGAGTGAGAAGAATAAATTGTTTAAGGATTACACTAGAAACTGTATAATTAAGTCTATAAAATGTGAATAAAAATGGAAGATAATAAGGAAAACCATTAATTAAAATAACCTACTATGAAAAAACCAGTTAAACCAGCAGTATACCCAGTAGATCGGGGAAGCAGTACAAAAAGGGAAGGACCATAAAAAAGGAAATAATCTGTCATGAAACCATTTTAATAAGGAAACTACTAATGTGATATTTGAAGAAGGGACGAAACATATCAAGATTCCAACAAAGAGACCAGAAACAGGAAGAGATATGCCAAAACAAAATGTTAGTCATATAATAAATACCATGAGACAAAATTGAAACCGATATAGGTAAACCCCAAACAAGTTACAAGATACAATACTATAAAACACAAATTGTATATTAGTTGTAAGTGTAATATGTTAAAAAATATGTCAAAAGAGACTACCATAGTGTAGAACTCACTAAAAAGACTACCAGAGTGTAGAATCCAATAAAGTGAAGTGAGATAACAAAATTAAGAAACTACAGAGTGGATAGTGAGAAACATAGTTAAAAAATCTATGAAAAAATCTTCAATGAAGTGTAAATATTATGAAAAGACTACCATGAGTGTATAATAATAATAATAAAACCATTGGAATGAAAGACAGTCTAAGGATTGACAACATTACCAGTAATAAGAGTTTTTAAAATAGATATAAGAAAAACTATTACATATAAAATGTTTTCTTTAATTATAGCTAAGTAAATGGTGAGAAGGACAAAAATATCAAAGGACAGTTCATAACTGAAGGTATGACTAATATTAAGATGTTTGTTATTTATTATGAATTAGATAATATTTTAGATGTAAGGTGTAAATAGATACACGATGTTTTTTAATCTCAGTTAAAGTGTTTTCAAAAGAATCATAAATACACAAGACAGTTAGTGACTGACAGTGTTACTAGTAATAGGAGTTTTTTTATTTTTTTTAATTAAATTATGTCTAGGATAAGCTATTTTGTTATCATTTGATGATACAGTAAAAAATAATAGGAATAAGATGTTTTTGTTAAAATTAGGTGATATATGGAAAATAGTTGATAATAAGATGTTTTTGTTAAAATTAGGCATAAGATGTTCATGTTATGGTTCAATGATGTTATTAGTATAAAGAAAGTTTAGTAGATACAAGATATTCTATTGTATTTAAAATCAGGTCATTTAATTTTCCATTGTGTAAGTCAGAGAGGCAAGTAGGGCATAAAAATGTAATAATTTTATTCAAAACAGTAAACCATGTATAATGTACAAACAGACCAGCCAAGACACCATTGTAGTAAACACAGACTGGCCTATAAACCAAAAAATTATTTATCAAAGAATTAATCTATGTAATAGGAATAGAATTCAATACATACAATACAGAAATTGAAAGTATAATTAATGCAGATACGGTTAATAGCAAATAGAATGACAAAAGAAAGAAAATTAACTTCTTTTGGAAACAGTCAAAAATAGGCTTATGATAGTAATCAAATCAGACTAAACAGCAAATTAATCAATATTGAAATGTTTTAATAACCAAATTATTAACAACAAAGTAATTACGGAGTTATTAGGTGTATTCCAGGGAAATATTATACCGAAAAAACAAATAAAAACCTTTAAAACACTGAATTTGTACAAAATATGGGGCATACAACCATTATGTAAAATTGTAATTTTTGGGCTTAAATGAGTTTGAAACAAACCCAGCTATATATCAAAAGATGTAAAATTAAATAATCAATATTACTGAATAGTTAGATTCATGTAAAATTAAGAAATATTTGAAATACAGTAAAAAATAAGAAAACTTGTTATGTATAGTTAGATAGTGAAACAAGTCTTAGACAGATATTTTATAATTAAACAATATGAAGAGGAAAAAGACATACCACAAATTGCCCTAAAACGACGACGTTGCGTCTATTAGTCTATTGTTAATCGCAAAGCTGAACAGTTGAAAAATGTGTTAGTGGAGTATTGAAAACCAAATAATTGGTATTAAAACCAAGTGTGGTTATGTGGCGTGTAACGGAGATGAACTAACAAGTGAAATAACCTTATATATCAATATCTAACACTTCACAAGTTCCCAAAAACACAGTATAACACCATAAAAATCAACACCAGAAATCGACAGCCATTTTGAACCATTTTTGGAACGAATTCACATAAAACCAACACACATATTTGAACACCACACTGCACAAGAGATCCATCCAGAATTCGACATCGCAGACGACGAGGGGACATTCAACACTATATTTTGGACCAACACCACTTCGCAGAAAAGGGAACATCGTTTTATTTCTGTGGGAGAAGATCTTCAATTCCAACGGCATCATAGCAGTTAAAATCGAGCAGACGGCGGCCATTGCTGAATTTCTATAAAGACGATCAGCCAGTGCTTCCTGGAGAGGAGTGACGTCATTTCTTCGACTTGGTTCGAAATTTATATAATTTCTTTCTAATTGACAATTGTAATAATAATTCTGTTCTATTTCAGATATTAACATTTAGTTTAAGAATACCTGTTAAATGTATCTTGTTCCTTGCCCTCTGACCATTTCGACTCGTTAAAAGAACCATAAATTTAAACTTGTAAAAAATATATTTGTTGATTTTTCTCACTACCGACTGTGGCGAATATTCGCCAGTGCCTGGGACATGCGCAGTTTGACTGGCGCACAATTTTGAATGAATAAACGCAAATCATTATTCAGTTACCAGCATTGTTTTTATTTCTACAATTGATGTTATTATTATTTTTTTTTATCAAACAAAACATAATTCACATTGAGAGAATAGATATAGAAGGAAATTACAAACTCAACTAATTAATTAATTATTAATTAATTAAATTAAATCATTCCATCAAACTCGATACAAGAACAAGAACAAATATTTGCACAATTTTTAAAGTTTGATGTATTTGTTATTTATCAATCCAACACACCTAGTTATAACATATTCTAATCATCAATATCTTTATATTTTATTTATTATTATACTTGAAATTATATTACCATTTGACTAGCCTAACCAGTGGGACTTTAAGGAGTCAGACTGATCCAGTGATAAACAAAATATCAATACATATCAACATACTTCAATTATTTAAATTATATTTAATTTATATTTAAGAGCACAGTACCCTTGTTATCAAAAAATACACACACAATATCTCTATATATTTCAATTATATAATAATTCTTATTTTTTTATTTGTAATATTATTATATTACAAATTGGCGTTTCCAACGTGGAGATTAGTAAAACGCATATCAATTTTATTTTATTTTAATAATATTTGTAATATTTTTATATTACAACATATATGTAAATAAAATCCAAAACCACTCAAGATTAATAATCTGTTAAAAATATACAAATTAAACAGCCTAATCCGACCATTAATCAATTTTACAAAAGCACCCACATACAAAAAAGCGAAAGGCACACAAATTAAATATGCTCACATCAACAAATCTCAACATCAAAAATACATATGAATAACCGACAAACTAAAAGGAATAAATATATGTGAAAACACAATTTGCACATCATAAAACATAATAAACATGTACACCAACATAACTGTAGAAGAAATAATGGACATAATCATAAAAAAAATATTAAAATCGGAATATATAACCGAAATAAAGCCGACTAATACTACAGCACAGTAACTTGGCAATGGGATCTCCATTATCAAGTATAATACCTGAAATGTTTTACAACACATTAACACCAAAATACAATAATTTAAAAATTCATTTGATCCGAGTGAGTTAAGGATAAATTATGTAGACAAAATTTTCTGTGTATCGAAAATAATTAAAAATTACACGTCTATTGGATGGGATATACAATGAAAAATAGACATGTGCTGGCAGAGAACAATCACTTATTGGATTTACCGATTTGGATCACTGACGTAAGAGACAGACTTGCCGCAACAATTAAATGACAAAGAAGAAAAGGAAAAAACTGAATGAAATTTGTAAAATAAACAAGGAGAATAGTGCAAGAACTAAAGTTTCTAATGGTTTTATGTTCTAATTGACTAATGTATAGTTAAAGAAATATCAGACTAAGCTATTAAGAACAAAATAGGTTGAGATAGACAGTCAGGTAGATACACAGATAGATAGATAGATAGACAGACATATAAGCAGATAGACAGGCAGACAGAAAAATAAAGAGCTAAGTAGGCAGAGAGGTAGACAGACAGACTGACAGTGACTGCCGCTGACGAGAGACAGATATAGCTATCACTAGCATAACTGCCGTTACGTACAGTGGCGGTCCGAATAATTTACGGTGTTTTTAAGCGATGTTACTGTGTTTGTGACAGGTTGATAGAGTGCTGAATGTAGTCGTTGTCCGCTGTGACATAACTCGCGAAATATAATAATAGTATAGGAAGGTACTGTTGCGTTGAGTTGACGGATCTTATTGACAGGATACGAAATCCCGTATACTACTGAAAGGATTCGCAAAATAAGTCACCTCCACCAGAGAAGTGACAACAGCCTAGATCCTATGATAAGACGACATGGACTCAGTTGGTTGGGTAAAGGTGTCCGTAGAAGCGATTGCTGTGGAACGTTTTGTGTGAGAACCACCTGTAAGAGAGAGAAAGGGCCCCATTGTTTTCAATCATAAATGTAACTATAGTGGATAAGACAGTAATTGTACATGTCAATTTATGAAGTTCATTAGGTCACTGTTAGCAACAAGCATACAACACAGTTATTTTGAAATCAACCGTTATTTATTTGACTCCCTGTTAACGAATCACTTATACTGTTCGCAGCAAGATTAAATAATAACTTAATACTCTCGATTTTCGTAAGGCGCACTGGCTTATGTTCTGTGCTATAAATGACTTATTTCAGTGCTATATATGACTTACTACGCATTACATTGTTATTTGACGAGTGAACAAAACACTAACAGGTAAGTTATTCATTTCTTTTTCTACTATCTCTAATTCTCCGACATGTGAGGCGGAAAACTTGTGCGTCATAGTCTTCCGTAGTGCGTGGAAAGTCGGCTATAGTCGTATTTTCGAACGTTCTATCAGTTTCTATCTGTACCTTTGACTGCTCAATTATTCATCTAGGGGATGGAATCGTATCTCATAAACTTACTACGCCAACAGCTTCGTGTAAATGAAATCAATGGGTGTTAGTTCCATTTTGCAGTACGTAATTTAATTTGATAACCGTTGTTATGGTTAAATGTTGACTTTTAAAACTGTTTGCAGACATTTGGTAACTAATTACTTGTTGCCATAGGTCTTGAAGACATTTTGAGGTTTTGAAAGCTGTTATAGACTACACATTTTGTAGCAAGGACATTGCTTAATAACACTGTTATTAAAGTTGTAATTCACGATTTCTCTGCTATTTAATTATTTGTTCTATTGACTTAATATCATCAATCGTGCAATTTTTGTAACAACTTTGTTACGACCGTCTCACGGATCATCGTATTATGCAGTGGAACAAAATAACAGACACCAATGAAGTCACTAATTGCCAGCTTTAATTAGCCACAAACAATAATTTGAAATTAACAAAGGCACTCTCATCAAATAATTCAAGTTAAATTTGTCCTCACGCAATAGTAAATTTATAGCAGAGATAAGTGAAGTGTTTGAAGAAATATTTGCACATTAACGACGTGTAAATTATAGTGAAGAATCCGCACAATGGGAGAATAGTCTATTCACTGTTAACATATTTATTAGGATACTCTCGTTTGATAATTTGTAGCTAATTGCAGTATCAATAATTGAAATTAATAATAAACTCAAACCGAGAATAAAGAGCGGTGGTACAAATCTGAAGAGCCAGGGTCGGAAACAAAAGCATGAGAAAAAACTTGAAGCATAGTACGTATCAAATGAACAGAACTAAAACAAACATACTAAACCATCTTGTAAGAACAAGTCTAATAAGATATCCACAGATATATTAACATTTAGAACACTAGAAAGGAGAAGTAGAAGTTGATTCCGAATTCTACTAGAAGACAATATCAGGGAGATTGCTGAGAAAAATAAAACAGCGTAGAAGATGTAAAACATTCGGGCAGAATATAGGATCAGACTAAAAAACACCCAACGGTGAAAAACAAAAAATTAGAACGAAAACAAAGTAAAAGACTAAGTAAGTTAAGTCAGTTGGTAACATTTTAGAGAAGAATAATGCACCATATGAATAACATGTTCACGATTATATCAGGCTTATAATAAGCTCGGTTGTTTGTAGAAATGCGCACGGCACATTGGAAATAAGGTAGCGAATTATCGCTAGAGAAAAACAGTCCCTCCAACAATATGGGATAGGCGCTAGGCTTAAAGCAATAACATACGAGTTAAAGCAATCGTATAAGTTGAAGGGAAACCCTTATCAAAACGATACTATCTCTGCTCACTACCTCTCCTTTTATGTAACAAACTATTTCCACACGCACATTGTTACGTCCTCCGACAATTTCAAAGCGCTGTGGAGTTAAAAGGGGTTGGCTGACGGTTATTCCTGGCGGTTATTGTTGTACAGTTGTTGACCGGCCAGCTGATTATCAAGGGACACCTTTTGCCAACTGTAGAACAATAAAACCCCTTGTAACGTCTGTGCCTATTTATCTGTCTATTCGATTAGTATCGTCATTATCGCATCATTCATTTTTTGAAACCTTGAAAGATACGGTATATTTGTCATAGTCTATATGTTTTGAAGTTGTAATTTTTCCAGGAAATTAGAAACATTTTATAAACTCAATGGTGTTTAAGTTTTATTATTTGCATATTGCTTATTACCACGTTAGAGCAAAACATAACTACATATTACTGACAGATTACAGACTGTCACTGTGAAAATAGACTCGTCGTACTAACGTCAATGTTGGTGCGTGTATTTCTCAAACTAACATACTTGATAAGGACACGGAATGGATTTTGATAGATAGAGAACATGGTGCCATAAAATGTACTCAAGCACTGTAATCTCAACAAGTAAGAAAATATTTATTTTAATAACCATTTTAAGATGACAACAACAGACGTTAAGAATTGCAATTATTAGTAAACCTTTACACTTACATACAAATGTCACACATATAAATGTCTGAATTTATAATAACAGATACATTGCTTGAACCCTTTAAACAAAATGGGCTGCTATCTTGAGCCTTACGGCATACAAGGTAGATGCTGTGACCGATCCTATGCTTCAGTCTCATTTTGTTACACTAGTTGTTGCACTTTGTATTACTTCTTAAGAACCTACATTTCACGGTGCGGCAGAAAATCAAAAGCCAGTCTTCTTCATAAGTTGTCGTGCGCAACAGCCATGTGTTTGTGTGTGTATTATTCATTACAGTGCAAATTGTATGTGACTACAGATAATGTTTACTGTTAACCCTAAGTTATAATACTTTATTTGTGTTCCAGGCGTTCCAGGTCAGTACATGAATACCACGATCCTTCCAGTAACTACTTTTGGCACACTGCTACAATTGGTAACTCTAACACATTATTTTCAATTGTGGTAATTGTTCAAGTTGAGAAGCAAATGTAGTGCAATTCCATTTGCCGTACAAAATTTTCAACATTTCCTCGAAACCACTAACGAGGACCAAATTAATGACTTGCCATTTACATATTTTAAATTAATAAATTAGTAGATCGTTCCCTCTGAAACTCCGGTGATCGTTCCCTCTTTCTGGTACCGGTGAAAGAAACATCTGAATAGTATACAGGCATCGGACATGAGATAGTTGCGATCTATTAAAGGCTGCTCATGAAGAGATAGACTCTACAAATGGAAACATTCGCAAAGAGTTAATATTTTTAATAATATACAAGGTCGTATTGCAGAAAACAACGAGAGATGGATTGCTCTTCTGAATAGGAAGCCAAATATCAGGTTGCCTTAAGAATTTTGGCAATACAAACCCATTAGACAAAGAAGTATAGGAAAGCCCAGGAAGCGTTGGTGAAGTGGTTGCTTTACTTGGAACACGAACAGGGGATGCGCCTAGTCCCTGATAAAAGAAGAAGAAAAATAAGAAGGAAATCAATTGTTCCCCGATAGCTGACTTGTAGAAAGAATTCATTTTTCATCATGTTAAAATAGTATCCACTTAACGCAGAGTAAGTCTTATAGTAATCCCCAATTGTTTAAAATCTAATTTAAATACACATGTGGGCGCGCAACACACACACGCACAGTATATATAGATAACTGTTTATATTCCAAACATTCAAAATTTAAATTTACAAAAATATAGAAATTGTTACAAAACGAGCACCTAAAAAACACGTATTAATGTACCTGTACATTAAACAAGAGTAAAAAGAGTAAACTCTATATTACTGCCGCCATGATTAGAAAACAAGTGTAAGAAACCTAAATACGATAATTCAGGTATATTGACAATTTTAAAATAAGTAAATTATGTACCTACAACAACGTTTTTGACACATCATTAACAGCAGTTGATTATATAGACGGAAATTAAAAAGAAACTAAAATAATAAAACACAAATTCATAGAATCGGAAGGTGTAGCGAATTCAAATATTTGGGAAGCACTATTTCAGAAGATGAAACAACAAAAAATTACATCAAAAATAGGATACAACAGGGAAAAAAGGCTATTCGATTGCTAAACTCGTTACTTTGGTCGAACAAATATAACCTCATCTCTTGAGTTATAACCTAGGGAACCAGTAATAATTGGATGTGCCAATTATACCGGCTGCCTTCGTTGTGAAGCACTGAAAATAAGCACAACAAATACACAATTTATATAGCAGGATATTAGGAAGGGAAGACTGTTGATTTATGCACTCATTTTACTCGGTACTTAGATGACATCTCTTTATTACATTTGGTGATTATGTTCTCTATTGAAAGTTCTCAAACAATATAGTTTACTATATGATTAAATATATAAATTACTACTTTACAAAGGGGCTTCAAAATATGATGTATATCTTATAGATTAATTCCACGGATCCGGGATTAAATATATTAAATGAATTATGGTCACCTTGCCATGTACAATATTGAAACTCTAACCATTTGAAGAATGGTTTTTTGTTTTTACTAATCTTCTAAAACAACAAAACTTTTAGTTTAAACTTTACCTTTTTGCTATAACTAGCGTTATTAGATTTTATACTACATGTTACCTAAAATGTCAGGTTTCTAAAGTCTTTAATGTTATTACATTTAAACATAAGTTTTCAAGTCTTTAATATGATAATTTAAATTGTCTTTTTGGGTTTATAATTTTGTAACTCTTAACCATGGAAGACAAGCCTCCATGTCACCTGTGTGTTTCCTGAAGTTGCTGCAGAATTCGTCCTTCTGTCATCCTGATGTTTCTTGAAGTTCAGTCGTTACCTTATCATACTGTGATGGTGAAGTTCTAGAAGTATGTGAAATCATTCCTGGTGTGGTACATTCCTCTCAGGCGACTGTAGTTACTCTTAGTAATTCTTGTAGTTAGAATACATAGATAGAAAGTTTGTTTCACTGTTATACACTTCACATGATGATAGATTAGTTGACTATCACCTTCTAGGTTGTAATACTGTATTATTTACATAGTCCGTTAGTTTATAATATAGAGAGATGTCATCACCACACAAATTACTTATTTAAATAGTCATTGTATCAGCCCTTTCACATTTTTATATATACACGTAGCGAAACAACGCTTTACGCTGCTTACGGCGTGAGCGCTCCATTACAAGTGGCAGAAAATAGTTAAGGGGAGCGTAGTAATCTCAAGACAATTACTAGGCAACATAAAAGTAGTTCCGTTTTTCTAATTTTAATTAAAGGACTACGGTTGATTAAATAATTAAATCGTGATATTCTTAGTTGCAGAAGTTATCAAAGTACGTAACAATGGTCTTAATTAATTATTTAAATAATAACAAATTTACAATAATACTTAGTTTATTTAGGGGTCAGAAAACAAGTTAATTCTGGTCAGTTCTTGTTTATGCAGGAATAAATTAATAAGCTTTACCCTTTCTGTACAATTCCATTCCCTTTTAATTTTATTATTAGACTTATATTAAATATTATTATTATTAAATGATTGCCATAAGATTTAGTTTACAATGTGAGATTTTATTAAGAATTTAAAATTTCTCCGCCTATATATTATCAACTTAATTAATTAACATATTTTTATTAATGAAATCGTCACATACTCCGCCGCTTAAGCCAGAGACCCGGTATAATTTTTTTTTTTTGAATATACCGAGAGTATGTTTATGGATTTCCGTGTGTAATTTCTCTCATCCTTTTCTCTCTGTATGTAATTATGAGTTACACACGTCAGTCTCGAATTGTTCATTCTTACTATCTACATATCATACTTTACAGACTAATTCTAATAGTACATAAACTTCACACATTATAAAAAACATATTGTTAACATTCTAAATTTTCTTAACACTACTACTTATGACTACTACCGGGTTTTTCTTTAGTTGGGAGTTATTCTAGTGATAGAATTACTCATTAAGTAATTTGTTACTTAATTATTTCTCATATTTGCTGTCAGCTGACTTCTTACTTTGCTCTACTTTCGAAGAATAGGATTCAAGGGTGATCAGGCCTCGTACCTGTCTATACCATTAGCTAGCTAAATATTACTCTGGTACTCCTTTGCAGCTGAGTACAAAACATATACCTTTCTTTTTTCTTTACATTTATTTAACTTGCACTTTACCATTACCTTCTTCGTGATAATGTTTTATCTGAGAAATATGTGTCCTTCGTACATATTTTTGAGTAGATGGTTCATACAGTGCTACGGTTACTGGAGTTAAATATTTGTGAATTTGATAAGGACCGCACCATCGGTATGATAGCTTGGAAGTGGTCTTATCGATTGCACTACTCGTAGGATGTGTTTTACACATAACTAAGTTACCGATTTGGTACTTTACTTCATTATTTTTATTTCGCTCGTGATATTTCCTTGATTTCGCTAAGTTTGTTCGTAAATTAGCGCGCGCTTCATTCCATATTTTCCTAATATTTTTATCCCTAATTTCAGGTGGTAACAATTCATGTATTTTCCACTTAGTGGATAATGGGTGGTTGGGTTTATACTTGAACAATAATTCGAATGGGGTAGACTTATGTCCTTCATGATATGCTGAATTAAAAGCGAACTGTATCCAGGATAAGTTCTGGTCCCAAGAAGTATGGTCGTTAGCATGGTAGGCAATTAAAGCAGATTTTAGGTTTCGCAAATACCTCTCAGCTATATTACCTTGCGGACGATACTCTGTAGTGGTAATATGGTTTATACCTAGTTTGAAACACATGTTCCTGAATTCCTTGGACTTAAACTGTGGTCCGTTATCCGACACTAGATGGACAGGAATACCGAATTCTTTAAATAATCTATGCTGTAAAATATTTACTGTGGTTGTAGCTAAGGCTCGCCGCATGGGGTACATCCAGACGAATTTGCTAAAAGAGTCTACACAAATTAGTAACATTGTATTTCCTGATTTGGAACGCGGATAGGGTCCTGAAAAGTCTAAATAAATTTTGGAGAACGGAGTAGCAGGAATCTCTGAGATTAACTGACTTATTTGGCTGTTTCTAGCGGGTTTGCTGAGTGCACACAACTTACACTTTTTTACAAAATTGGCGATCTCACTGTTCATATTTTCCCAGTGATATTCTTTACGAATTCGGTGTATAGTTTTATTTATTCCCATATGTGCTCGAATGGTGGAAGAGTGATAATATTCCATCAGCATAGGTTTAATAATATCAGGGGCAATTATTCGTAGATATTTTCCGTTCGCTATTTTACAACATAATACTCTCCTACTTAATATGTATTTCTCTGACTTATTTCCTTTTTCAAGTTGTTCAATAATTGCACTCAAACGTGGGTCTTGTATTTGATACTGGGCTAAATCCGTAAATGCAAGAGGAAATTCGGTAATTAAAGTATTAATAATCGGCGTTTCTCTACTCTTGTTTTCGTAATTATTACTACTAGGCTGGAACATACGTGACAGTGTATCGGCAACTACGTTTTGGGTGCCTCTAATATGTTGTACTTTGAATTTAAAACAATTTAATCTTAATACCCATCTTCCGATACGGCCTAATTGTTTTGGGTGATTTAGTAGCCAAGATAACGCTTGATTATCTGTTTCTAATAAAAACTCCTTATGTTCTAAAAATGGTTTGAACTTCTCAAAAGCGAAAACTATAGCTAAACATTCTAATTCGTATGCGGAGTATTTCTTTTCTTGCTCAGTTAGGGTGCGAGAAGCGTAAGTAATAGGTAACCTTGAGTTATCTACTTCCTGATATATTACTGCACCTAGTGCGACACTAGAACTGTCTGTCTGCACTACAAATGGTTTTGTAAAGTCGGCTAATTGTAGTACGGTGGGTGATATTATGCTTTCTTTTAATTTCTCGAATGCGGTTTGGTGTTGTTCATTCCATTCAAATTTAATTCCCTTCTTTCTTAAGGTATTTAGCGGTGCTGCAATTTCGGCTAGATGTGGGATGTACTTATGGAAATAATTTATCATTCCTAAAAATCGGGCTATTCCTTTCGCATCCCGCGGCGGTAAAAATTCTCTTATGGCACGGGTTCGCTCTGGGTCTATGCTTACCTTTCCGTTGGCTTTTACGATGTGACCTAAAAATGAGAATTGTGTCACAGCAAAATTTACTTTACTGGGATTTACGGTTAATCCAGCTTTCTCCAATCGGGTTAGTACTTCACGTAGATGATTAAGATGTTGCTCAATTGACTCACTGTAGATAACAATGTCATCCAGGTAGTGGTACACATATTTAAACTTTATGTCATGAAATAATTTTTCTAATAATCTGCTACATACAGAACTACCTTGGGATATACCAAAAGGTACCCTTGTAAATTGGTACAGGTTGAAAGGGACGGCAAAGGCGGTAAGACGTTTTGATTCTTCCGAAAGAGGTATCTGATGAAATGCCTGATTTAAATCCATAATGGTAAAGATTTTTGCTTTAGTAAAATAATGAAATGCACTGTGGATGTCGGGAAGGGGTATAGATTCAAATTCTATCCGTTTATTTAGTTGTCTGTAGTCCACCACTAATCTATGTTTGTCGTTACTTTTGGGTACTAAAAACGCAGGTGATGAATAAGATGACGTAGAGGGTTCGATGACTCCTTGTTCTAACAATTTATTAATTTGGTTCCTCATCACTTCCATTTTCGGTGGTGATAATTTGTATGGGGCTAAACGAATTGCTTTGTTGTCGCTCAAATTTATTTTGTACTCTATCAGATCCGTCAGTCCTAATTTTGGGGTGAGGACGTTGGAGAATTGTTTTATTAAAGTCTGTATGTTCCGTCTATCTTTACTTTTCAGATGACTTAATTCAGGTTCGTGATGCTTTATATGTGTAGAAGTGGTGCTAGTACTTTCTCTGTTATTTGCATTATCATGCAAGTTATATTTCCGTGAACGATCGAATCCAAAGTAAAATATCTTCTCGTGAATGTCTAAAATTATTCCTGTTTTACTGATAAAATCAGCTCCCAATATTAATTCGTGTCCTAATTCGTCGCATACCAACATTGGAAAATACCACGTTAGATTTTTAATTTTTACTTTAAACGTGATGATAAGATTTAGCATTAAGTTTTGCTTATTAGCTGTAGCGCATATAATATTTACTGATTGACTGCGTTTAACTAAATTGTGTTTAAATAATTGATCGGCTAGCTCTTGACTAATTAAACTTCGCGTGGATCCGGAATCAATTAATCCGAGTGTGGATGTAACACCAATGTCAACTTGTATATACGGTAATTCACACCTATTGTAATCACACTTACTAATAGAGTTACATTTATCGATAAATTTCCTAACATAGGGGTCTAATTTTCTTTTGTTATTATTATTAGTATTTTGTTTTAACTTGTGGTTTCTCAGGGGTTTACCTGTTTTCACGATGCTGCGGAAGACACAGGGTTTCGGATCTCCCTGCCTTACATGTTTTTTTGGATAATCGGTTTTCTGATGATACTGTTTCCGTTTACAGTTTCTACTGAGGTGTCCAGGTTTTCCGCAGTTATAGCATATATATTCTTTACGCGGGGTCTCACTGGTTTCGTGTCTAGGTGGTGGCTCTTTGGACTTACCGTGGCCATGAACATAGGTTGGTCGCCGAAATGGGCGTCGTTCTCGTAGACTTCTTGTATCTGAGGATAGGGCTTGCGTTTCCTTTCTATGTGGTGTTGTGGATACAGGTGCATGTCGATGCTGATCTGCATACCACACATTTGAAGAGTGCACACTACATTGTTCAAGGTCAGCGAAAGTAAGGGGTCTACTTATTAGAGCTAAACGGGAGCGTTCTTCAGGAGATAATCCTACCAATATAGTATCGACTAATTGTTTTTCAGTCCAGTCGACTTGCAGTAGACGTGAAGATTCTCTGATGTCTGCGATATAGTGGGCCAGTCTTTCTTGAGCTCTTTGTACTCGAAGTACGGTATTCCTTTTTATCTCCTCATATATTCCAGTGGGAATAAAATATTTGATTATATTTGTATGAAGTTCTTCTACCGGAAGATTCGAGTTTAATGATTCGAGCACGCGATCTCGTAAAGGTGGTTTAAATTTGGGTAAGATGACCTGCAGTATTTGCCAATCGCTCAATTGTTGTAGATCTTTTATTTGCAGTAGATATCTGATAAAAGTCAATAGAGTCGTAATGCTTAAGCCATCGGTGTAAGGAATATCATTAATTATTTTCTCTACTGGGTGGGAAATCTTTCCGTAGAGGTCTACATTAAAATATACGTTAGGTATACTTTTCGAAGGATTGGTGTTTGCATTAGGATTTGTAATCGCATATTTACTAGTGCGAGTATGCTGAACATTTGGCGGTGGGGGTTCTGACATAGTGTGGGTATTTAATTCTCTACTAGGTAATTGTTCATGACTCTGTGGTATCTTCGATACGGTGGGTGATTCGGGGTTCGAGGTGGAGAGAGGGTGTTCTAAAGTAGGAGATTGAACTGGGGAGATATATAATTTTTGTAAGTAGTGCTCAATTTCCTCCATTCTCGATGAGTCTGATTTTCGTCGTAAGTCGTTGATAATTATGGGTAATTGGCTTAATGCCTCCTCCGCAAATTTCTGCACATCGGGGGGGGTTACGGTGACGTCGGGCCAGCTTAATAAATTATTTAACCGGCGGGTTAAATGTTCTATACGTTGCGTAACGCGCAAAAATTCCGTAGGTGATTTCTTGTCCTCAAGGTTTTGAGATAATACTATCAATTCCCTATATTTCGCATAACAGGTTTCTCGTTCACCGTCATAATCGAGTTCACGCAATCTATCTAACTGCGAGGGTGTATCTGATCCGGTTTGGCGTAATGATTTTCGTAACTCCGACACGGTTACATTTACGTGTTTTAGACCTCGTAAAAGTGCCTCGTAGCATAGCTCATCTTTTAATAACAGATCAGGATTAAATTCGGCCATTTTAGTAACGTGAGCGGCTATAACTAATTATTCTACTATTTCCATTAATTGTTATACAACGCTTCCTTTTTTTTTTACACAAAAATATAAAACTTTAAATCATTAAATCATTAAAACATTAAATCAATCGTGTTCTTACTCCTTTTTCTTTTTTTTTTACAAATAAACACATAAAATGTTATGACAACCTTTATCGTTTTACTTTGAGAGAGAGAGAGAAATTTCACACATGCATGAATATGCGTACGACAAAAGATTCCCCCTTCGGTTACTAACACATGAACAGACACGCTTCTTATAACAATAGACCACACAAGGAGGGTGACTTATTTTCAACTCAACTAAACAATGACAATTTTAAACAAACGGCAGCAGGAAACTACCCGTCCGAGATTGTCGAGAATGTGGCACGTTGATGAATGGGACTTTTAACAAGTACCGACATGGTTTGTTTACATTGGATTATATGCTAATATTACGTTACACATATTATATTTACTAATAAAGTTATTTATACTAAATTACTATAATATTAATTATTATTTTTTTATCTTATTTCAAACTCTGACACATATTGAAATACATGAGTGTATAGATCAACAGCTTTTGAGCGTGGGATATCGGGACGCAATTACTTCTTTCTTTTCTCTTACGCAAAATTAGCAAATTCGCAAAATAGCAGCAGAATAGCAAAAACAACAGCACAACAGCAGAGTGGCGCAAATTATAACCTCATCTCTTGAGTTATAACCTAGGGAACCAGTAATAATTGGATGTGCCAATTATACCGGCTGCCTTCGTTGTGAAGCACTGAAAATAAGCACAACAAATACACAATTTATATAGCAGGATATTAGGAAGGGAAGACTGTTGATTTATGCACTCATTTTACTCGGTACTTAGATGACATCTCTTTATTACATTTGGTGATTATGTTCTCTATTGAAAGTTCTCAAACAATATAGTTTACTATATGATTAAATATATAAATTACTACTTTACAAAGGGGCTTCAAAATATGATGTATATCTTATAGATTAATTCCACGGATCCGGGATTAAATATATTAAATGAATTATGGTCACCTTGCCATGTACAATATTGAAACTCTAACCATTTGAAGAATGGTTTTTTGTTTTTACTAATCTTCTAAAACAACAAAACTTTTAGTTTAAACTTTACCTTTTTGCTATAACTAGCGTTATTAGATTTTATACTACATGTTACCTAAAATGTCAGGTTTCTAAAGTCTTTAATGTTATTACATTTAAACATAAGTTTTCAAGTCTTTAATATGATAATTTAAATTGTCTTTTTGGGTTTATAATTTTGTAACTCTTAACCATGGAAGACAAGCCTCCATGTCACCTGTGTGTTTCCTGAAGTTGCTGCAGAATTCGTCCTTCTGTCATCCTGATGTTTCTTGAAGTTCAGTCGTTACCTTATCATACTGTGATGGTGAAGTTCTAGAAGTATGTGAAATCATTCCTGGTGTGGTACATTCCTCTCAGGCGACTGTAGTTACTCTTAGTAATTCTTGTAGTTAGAATACATAGATAGAAAGTTTGTTTCACTGTTATACACTTCACATGATGATAGATTAGTTGACTATCACCTTCTAGGTTGTAATACTGTATTATTTACATAGTCCGTTAGTTTATAATATAGAGAGATGTCATCACCACACAAATTACTTATTTAAATAGTCATTGTATCAGCCCTTTCACATTTTTATATATACACGTAGCGAAACAACGCTTTACGCTGCTTACGGCGTGAGCGCTCCATTACAAGTGGCAGAAAATAGTTAAGGGGAGCGTAGTAATCTCAAGACAATTACTAGGCAACATAAAAGTAGTTCCGTTTTTCTAATTTTAATTAAAGGACTACGGTTGATTAAATAATTAAATCGTGATATTCTTAGTTGCAGAAGTTATCAAAGTACGTAACAATGGTCTTAATTAATTATTTAAATAATAACAAATTTACAATAATACTTAGTTTATTTAGGGGTCAGAAAACAAGTTAATTCTGGTCAGTTCTTGTTTATGCAGGAATAAATTAATAAGCTTTACCCTTTCTGTACAATTCCATTCCCTTTTAATTTTATTATTAGACTTATATTAAATATTATTATTATTAAATGATTGCCATAAGATTTAGTTTACAATGTGAGATTTTATTAAGAATTTAAAATTTCTCCGCCTATATATTATCAACTTAATTAATTAACATATTTTTATTAATGAAATCGTCACACAAAATGAAACTTCATACTAAAATGACAATCTACACAACTATTGTGGAGCCCATTTTAGCTTACAGCTGCAAATGCTGGCAATTTTCAGATAAAGAGAAAAATATGATACATTATGTGGAAATGGTCTTCTTAAGAAGAGCGTGTAATATTTCTATATTGCAACATGTTAGAAACGAAGATATATGAAGGAAAACAGGGCGCGTATTTACAACAGCAGAAAGAATAGAATCCAGACACTTGCTATGGTATGGTCACGTAATGAGGATGGAGGTGAAGCGATGGGCAAAGAAAGCATTGACTTACAAACCACAAAACAGGAGAAGAAAAGGAAGACTGACAACACAATGGAGAACAGGAAAGGGAAAGCATGAGAGGTCAAGCTATTGAAGATGATGACTGGAAGGATAGGGAAAAATGGCGATCGAAATGCGGGATGCGGCATAGACTGTAGTACACCCGCTAATAAAAAATAATAATAATAAAAACCAGAAACAAGTGGATTATTCGGTAATCCATTCAGTACTTTATGAACATGACATAGATTCTACCCATCATGCATCAGACAGTCGTCGGCGGCATCCTTTACGGTTTAGGCGAGTAGCCTGTTCCAGTTTCAATGGAACTCATCCAACCATCGTTTACGGGGTCTTCCCAAACTTCTCTTACCCCTTGGATGACAATCAAGGGTTCTTCTTGAATATCTAGTTGAATTAATTTTCTCTGCGTATAACCGCTATTCCTGTTTGTACCGGGAGATTTTCTTATTTAAGCTTTCAGCTATGCCTAGCTCCTTTCTAATATGATCATTTCTGATAAGATCTCTCCTCGCACAATCCTTTACAGCCCTCAGGAACCTCATTTCCCCTCCTTGTATTCTATATATATCTTTGGCCTTTCTAATCCAAGTCTCACTACCATACAGTAGTTGAGGTATGGCCATTATTTTGTAATATTTCTATTGCGCCTCTTTCCTTTTTAATTCTTCAAGTGTTTAATGATACACCCACAAAGCGACTGGAAGAGACTAATTTTGCTTTCAATCTTCTTATCATCTTGATATCTAATCCTGCACCCTAGATACTTGAAATCTGGCACTTGTTCTGTATGACAAATATTGTTGTAATATGATTTGCACCAGAAAAATCCATAACTTCTGTATATAAGTATAAGAAAATGGTTTGATTGTAATCTGTTAAAATGTTAGTAGATAAAACGGATGATTCTCTTGGATGATCACAAGGTTGTCTACATACATTAGGATATTTAAATAAAATCCTTTCTCCAAGTATGAACCATTGGTTGCGTCCAATTTCAATTTCCTTATGGCATAATATATATAAATATTAAATAAAACAGGAGAAAGACTTCAATCCTGCCGAACGCCTTGGGTTATTGCAATGGGCTTTGATAATCTATTAGTTTTTATCCGTACCTGCGTTCCACTATATAAACTATTAATTACCTTTATTAAATGAATAGGCTATCCTCTTTTCTGCATTATCCTCCAGAATGTTGCTCTATCCAACTTTTCAAATGCTTTTCAAGGTTTACAAATGCAAGATGTGTCTGAATTAAATTCAGTTCTGCGTCAGTATTTCTAAATTTCAGTAAATTTTTAAATTTGGAAAGAAAAATATTTATTTTAAAAATATTTAAGACACCCACACATATACACAAAAAACGCGTGCGCGAGCAAGCGGTATGTGTGTGGGGCGGAGTAGGTAGGTTTAGTATCACATTTTTACATTTTCAAATTATTCATCCACGTATGCCTGTTTTAATTTACACACTGGTATCCGCGGCTGCCCCTTGACATGCTGACCTACATTGGCTGCACGCTAATGAAGTCAAATCTATTTTCATACGTAATTCTACCTTATTACCATTTTAGTCTACTCGTTATGCTTTTTTATTTTTAAAACAATTAAATTTTATAAAATTTATTCATAATATATAATTGGGATTCATAATAAAGTATAATTTATTTTGCTGACTGTTTGTGATTATAAATGAAAATGATTCTCTAATTTATACATCGTTTAAATTTTACGCACGGATAAGTAAAAATTACTGTGTTGAAGAAATTTCAAGAAAAATTTTATAAATCTTTTGTAATGTTGGCAAAGCTACTAATTCAATTCTGTGCTTTATTGATGGGATGCTTACACTTTCCCTTCATACTTCTTGGAAACGACATGAATAACTGATTCGCGTCTCATATAAATCGCCTCCATTTTTCATCTGGACTTTTCTCATGTGAGGAAATTTATGTATAAGCTGTTTCAGATACAACAAGGAATATTTGTAGCTATAAACTGACGAACAATGTTTATTCAATATTTGTACTTGATTTCTAATACTTTAAACGATACAATGTAATACCCTATATCAGATAACTTATTTTAGCCCTAATTTATTTGTTTTGTTTTGTTAGTAGAAACATTAAATATTATTTTTATAACATTTTAAAAAAATTTTAAATTATTTGAGGAATCGATAATAAATAATATTTTAATTTAATAATAACTTTTTAGAGAGTGTACTGTTTAATCTAAGATAACATTACAACCAACAAATTTGGAGTAGTTTTAAGGTTAACGCGTGAATTAATAAAGCAAACACCTCTAAAGAAATACGATGCAGGACAATGAAGGAAACTAAGTATTTTATGATTTCCATGCAGGCCCTAAGTGACTGTTAGTACAAACAGACACTAAACTACTACATACAAACGTCTTATAGTATCAATTCCGATTACTCACAAAAAGTCTAAAAAAATGCTAGCAGGAAGGTGTCAGGGTGACGCATGGCCCAGTAAAAAAATATTTAGTGCTTAGTCGGGAAACAGTAAGTGTTTAGGTCAATATGAGTTCCAATGATAGGAAGAATTTTTGGTAGTCGATTTTGTAAACAGTCCACCCCTCACATGTTGATGGAGAGGAAAACAAGGGTATATTTGGAGGGTAATATAAATTACATACACTGGAGGTGGTCCCTGTAAGAAATGAGAAATTGAATTATGTCTAAGTGCGTTGAAGGGTGGTTAAGATTCAGTCAGGGCTGTAATATGTTAAGTAGAGAAGAAGAATGAGAAGAAAAAGGAGGCTTGAGATTAATTCTTCAACCTGTATAAGTTCCGAATACTCTTGTACAAGAGTCTTCTAATTTTATTAATGTTAAATAGTTTGTCTAGTAATCAGTGACAGACACCAAAAGAGTGAGAGAGTTGAGGGTTGGGAGTGGAATGGGTTAAGATTGTTTGGACATGTACTAATAATACCCAAAGATGGAAGTCCATAAGTTATTCCAGTAGAAACTCCAGGGTGAGGTAAGGAAGAGGCTGCTCAGAACTAGGGACTCACGAACGCTTTAGCGACTTGCAGTGTGGAAGAGGGACATGACTATACGTCTTCAGTTAGTAGTGTTACTCATTTTCCTTTTGTAGACGATGATCTTCGCTGAACGATTTTATCAGTTTTGCAAAAAACGTTTAATTTTTGTAAAGGTAAATGACTTTAAACCTTCCACAGAAATCGCGGCATTAAGAAATGACTTAAAAACCGGATTTTACACATTTCAAATCACTGTTATATGTTTTGTCAAGTGACCAATGCCAACAGAAGAAATGTGGACAGTATTATCTATCGTCAATTGTATTCAATGCTAACAGGCCTAATATGTCGGAGTTATGAATGCCTATAATTCGAACTTGTTCAGGTTGAGTTTTCTAAACCTCATTCAATGTTATAAATTACCAGTAGTCTACATTATGTATTTAATAAATTTAAGTTTATTTAATGCGGTATATTAATTGAATGCTATTGCATATATTTCTTTTTTAAACTTAAAGGGTTTGCGAGGATCTGTTAACACAAATTTTAAATTATTTTTGTGGACGTTTCGACAATATTTATTGTCATCATCAGGTCTAGTGTACGGATACAAAAGAAAATGTCAAACACAACAAACAGATCAATTAGGTCTCTGTAAATTTAGCCCATAATCAAATCCGTAATAAATGCAATTATTTTGATAATGTAAATAAAACTGTTTCAAATCCTTCACACATCACACACGTATGCATACACGCCCACACGCACACACACAAACACATTCACTCAATTAATTGATCTGTCGTGTTTGATATTTCCTCTTGTATCCGTACACAGACCCTGATGATAACAGTAACTATTTACAAAACGTTGGAACAAATAATTTAAAATTTGTGTCATTTTTTTACCGATCCTCGCAAACACTTCAACGTTAAAATTGATTGACTGACTGTCACTACGAAATTAAGGAGTAATTGCATAATGTTTATCTGTTCAAAGGCCAGAGCAATAAAAACTGTTTATGGAGATGATAATAGTATCATCATAAATTGTCACAATTAATTTCATTTTTAAATGAAATCCGGCAAGATGGGAATGTTTAGTATCAAACCAAGTTATGTTCAGGAGGCCACACGTGTACAAAGTTTGACAGTATGTAATGAGCATGTCAATCACAAGGTGCTGGTGTGATATTAACCGCTGTAGAACCTATGTCCTACTACGCCATGTTGTCACAAAACTAGTAAATATAAATAAATTACGTTTAACCCAGTTGCCAACCGAACAGTTGAAAAACATTCATTCTCATGTAATTGTCCACACGCTATATAGGGAGAATATATTCTTCATTTTTAATTGACTAAATTAAGTAGAATAAGTTTTACTAAAGCAACACAGATAAAAGTATTTAACATCCCTGGAACTCAAGTAATTACGTATCACTTAATTGTACAAGATAGTAGAGGATTAGTTATGCAGATAGAATCAGTCTCGTCTCCATGGATTATGTAAATTAATGACAATTTACAGCGTGGAACTTGTAATTAGCAATTTTCTAGTTAACATTTATTAGTATTACCAGTTCCGCTATTGCTATAAGGACACATGTCTGAGAAATATTTACAAAAACTGATTATTGCAACCGTGGTTAATGTTGCAGACCTTTAGTGGAGCGACTGCAGAGACTAAAGAATATTTTCCGACTTAAATCCATTATGAGTTCCTTTGTCTTCTTCTTTTTCTTTTCCTATTTTATTTTTTCCTTCTCCTTTTCTACGTTTCCAGCAGCAGAGTTCTCTGTATGTATTTTTATTTGCCTGAAAAACTAATACCTCAGTTCTGTTCGAGGCCATACAATAATAGTCATTCACATCTTTAGTTTTGGGAACGTGATCCGTCAGTCTACTCCCTGGTCTTGTGGCTTCTTTGACCAATTTATATTTTTATCTATTCTAAATTCCAATACGTACAAAGAAATTATTAATTTCCCTGCTTTAATATATCCTTTTATGTCCTCATCATCACGACCATCTGCATCATGTCCGTAGAAAGTATCAACTGAACTGTTCTCTCTATATTGTCTGATAATGCGTTGCGTCAGTAAAGTCTCTGTAATTTCACCAAATCCGTCAGCATCTTCTTACATTGTCTGTAAGATTTCTAGCAATTATTGACTTCTATGAGAATTTTCTATTCAACGTGTGCCCAATACAATTTGCTTTTCTGTTTCTCGTAATTGTTTTTTCAAATTAATTCACTTTTTATGCTTCTTTAATACTTATCTTTACTTTTTCACAAGCTAGTACTGACCTAAAATTATAACTAATTTAGCAAATATTTTCTTAATCATTACATTGCTAGTCAGAAAACTCTGTAACTTCTCCATCTATTAATTGTTGAAGCAGTGGAAAAGGTAGTATTGTAACAGGTAATTAGAATATGACCCTGGTATCAACACGCACTGTTTTCAAATACAAATGACAACTAATATACGTCAACTGCTACCAACCAATACATTTAACTGATATTGTAAATAAGAACAAGAGAGCGGTTAGTGTAACAAACAATTAAACCATTATTAAAAATTAAATCATTAAAAAATACTATTCTACTTTGATGGATTTAGAATAAGCAACATATAATTTATTACCAATCCTTAAACAAGCCTATAAAATTTATTTTTTAACATTTAATTTTATTTTTCTAATTTTATTTACAAAACTTTTAACTTTACTTACAAAAGTTTAGAACTATAAAATGTTTTATTTGTTCTGTCTTCATAACTCTTGTTGAAACCACCTCCATCCATATATTCCGAAACTTCGTTTTCCAATGGCTTGATTATATGTAAGGATTCATCCTGTTTGAAATGTAAATATCATCTTTGAATGTACACCTTTTCATCTATGTTATGTACACTTTTATTTTGTTATCGGTAGCAGGAAATATTCTCTAAGTACATATTGCCTAAAACGTTTTCTTAGACGAAACCGCCTCCTAAAGAAGAAAGTTAAGTGAATGGATGTTTAAAAGTAATGTTAAGATACTAATTATAAGTTTTGAAGTTTGGATACTGTGTGTATTATAATATTTATTGCCACCATTGTATCTGTGATCACAGCAATATAAGATTTAACTCAAAATCCGGTGTCTGTTTTCTTAGGCCATTTCCCCCCCCGTGGCGAGTTTCGGATGACGTCCTGTTAGCGTGTCTTTAGAACAATCGAGAGTAAATATATTTCTAAAAATAACCAGAACTTGAGCTTTAAAAGAAAAAAGACAGCTGACTAGTGGGCGACCATCTCTTAACAGAAATCAATACCAAGCGTAAAGTCCGAAATAGAACCGCTAAAACACTGTACTTAGCATGCACTACACTTTTAGCAAAGGAAGGACACGTTGTCTTTTCCTTTTCCTTTACAGTTTTCACTATGAGTCGAGTTTTTGTATTCTCTGCAGTAAGCGTTATCTAAATTTTGATCTGTTGGCTGAGAGAGTTCTTCGTTTTGAAGTTTTCCCTTTAAAGATTTTTCTAACATTATATGTATTATTTCTTTTATGAATTTGCTAACTGCTATAATTTTTTTATTGTTTGACTAAGCTTTTCGTCATTACTGACATCTTCAGGTCTTAAACAACGTTGTTTAAGACCTGAAGATGTCAGTAATGACGAAAAGCTTAGTCAAACAATAAAAAAATTATAGCAGTTAGCAAATTCATAAAAGAAATAGTAAGGATGGCTGCTAATTTAAACAATACGAAGAATAAAACATTATATGTATTGGTTTCCCAAAGGCTTTTTAGTCTTACTGCTACTGTTACGTAGTTACGTGGTTCTCCTTCTTAAGTTTTTCTCCTATTCCCCTTTTTTGTTACTTGAAGAACAAAAAAACTTGATCCTCTCACTTGATACTTATTCTCATTTTTTGCGTTAACTTAACGAAGTTCGTCTCACCCCTGTATAATCATGCCACACATTTCATTTCTAAGATTAGAATTTCATTGTTAATACTCGTTGGGCAGGGGTTTCGACAGGAGTTATGATTTGATTAACACGATAGCCTGTCTTTTCTCCTCACTTCCGTAAATATTGATGATGTTCTCAATAGACGGAGTCACATAAATTTTCTGGAATCCGGCTGGACCGACAGAGTAACTTAATAATCCTTGCAGCTTGCTGGTGATTTCTGTTATGATAATATTACAAGTGAAAAAAGATATTTATCAACTGGCGTTTAATATATTGCAATACATGTGTCGAAAATATGTGTGTGCCAACTGAAGTCAAAGTTCCAAGGAATGTGCTCTCTCACGTCAAAAATTATCAATAACAACCAACTAAAAAAAGTGTCTCATTTACCACATTTTGGTTGTGAGGCGTGCTGTAACTCCAAAAGTATTATAAATAATAAAATACGTATGTGTTTTGTAAAAATAAACAATATAAGAACAACAAGAATATAGTAGAAATACCAAATCATGTAAGAAAATAGAAATTAAGTTTTATAAAATAGGGAGCTCATCCGACATTTATAGTTAGTACCAAAGATTATAAACCAAAAAGGATGACAACGGTATACCTAAGTAAAAATAAAAAATTACAACCAAATTGAGATTTGTAGGAGAGCGAAAGGCTACACACGTTTAGGTTTGATAAAGAATGTAGTGACGCGAAGCAACCTTAACGTACATTCCATAAAATGTAGGATTCCAACTTTGTCGTGTTTGCTTGATAAACTGCTACTTGTCATGTTCTGCATTAGGCCTTTTTGTGTCCACCATTATCAAATCCTAAAGCATAACAAAAAACTATTGGCATAAAATTGTTTTGTCATGGTTTAGGACTTAATAATGGTGAAGACACTGAAAGGTCTGATCCGGAACATGACACGCAGCAGTTCAGCAAGTAAACACGACAGATTTTGAATTACAGAGACTGCTAATTCAAATAACAAGAAGAACAAAGATAGGGTTGGTGACTACAACAAGTGGAGACAACTTGTGACTTCAATTAGAAAGTAAATCCCTAGGAAATGAATTATTAAGAATGTATTAATTTACAAATCGTTGGAAAATGCATGTAAGTCGACCAAGTGTAGCCCGTGAGTACTCTATGTAGTCTAAACTGTCAATAGCTATTCTTCCGCTGGTTATGTAGTTATTCAGAGAATTGAACAATATTCAAAAGAGATATAAATATAAGGTAATTATTAGACGAGTATTGGAAATACAAAATGTAGAGGTGAAGAAAAGATTCAAGGAGAGTTCAACGCTCTATGGGTTGTAAAGAAGGGAATAGTATACTGGACTAGATGTATACTGTAAAAATTATAATACTAACAATGACATCTTACTGAAAAGTAGGAGGAAAGAAAAAGAAGTGAAGTCAAAGCTCCTGGATAAGACACAGAGGTATTGTTTGAAGACATGGAGGCCTGTATGCCTGGAATAAATAACAACGTCGCATGATGGGTTTTCTTTTGTCAATATTATAATAAACCGTTTCACTTATATGAAAAAGTTAGTTTTTTACAGTCACTTACTATGTTTAACAATGTTTCTATTTAAACATGCATTTATGCCAAGTTAAATTTCTTTACCATCTTGTTTAACTGTAACAAATTTTATCTTGCAATTTAGGCGTCGGAGTGGAAAACAGGTAACGAATGTTAACATAGATACAATTAAGAAGTTGTTTGTTATCAACTTCTCTATAATATAATGATTTTTATATGTCATCATATAATTTTTTCTACCACTTTATGCACCTGACTTTCAAGATATACGTTAATCATACGTAATCGTGATCTCATGCTGTTTTTTTTTCTAACGATTTACTATCTAAATTTTGTTGATTCATATTTTTCCTTTCTGCAAGTTGTGACATTCTGACTTCCTTACTAGTATTTGTATCTTAATTAGTCCTAACTTTTGAAATTGTGTGTAAATATTATCAACAAATTTAATAAGATTGAATTTAAGAGATGCGTTTTACAATTTCAGAAATTGACCTCATTGTAAATTATCTATAATATTCGCTAATTTATTCAGCAGTTGTAAACACACACACACACACACACACACCGCTATAAAACTTTGATTTGATTCACCGTCTAATATGGACGGTGGGTCCTTGATTACCTTGTACCCTCAAAATATTACTTTACCGGGAGTAGTTGTAGGCGTTACTGAAGCCTACGTAAACAACATTTAATGTAGGGATGTCCCGCGTGGGCCTTATGTCTCAGGAGACGTATCCGTGTTACACTCGTGCCGAGAACATTTCCAATACGTACCTGTTGCTGTTTGCGGAATGTAATTGCGA
Organism: Magicicada septendecula; assembly: GCA_034769895.1. Classification (NCBI taxonomy): domain Eukaryota; kingdom Metazoa; phylum Arthropoda; class Insecta; order Hemiptera; family Cicadidae; genus Magicicada; species Magicicada septendecula. The sequence goes on from CM068374.1 coordinate 158,561,168, forward strand.
CTAATTTGTCGCCATAATTAAGAATGATTTACTGTGCACGCGAATAGCGAAAACATTAAGTTCTATATACAATATATATATATATATATATATAATATATATATGTGTATAAAATTATATAACAAAATAAAGAAACTAGTACCAATCTAGTATCTAAATCGATACTAGCCTACATATAAAGACTTACGAATGCATCAAATAAAAATATTGTGTATAATAAGTTACAAATAGCACAAAATATTTCTTGTTAAAAATCTTTGGTTGAAAATAAATAAAATTTCGTTATTGCCTCTCGTTACTTACAGGGTACAAAATATTCAAGATAATACTGTCAAAATAAATCATAATTTTAATATAAAAAGTAGTAAAGTAGTATACATACCCGTTTCATTCTTCTCTGCTACTGAGATTATCTAAACCTATAGTAATGATTCTTTTGCTGTAAATATTACGTTCTTCGTCACTGGTGAGTCAGATTGCAATCCATATATTCTACAACCTATTGTCATAACAATGAAAATATTACTCTAAGAGAATGTCCAGCACGTAACCTTTGTATTTTGTTTTATTTCGGGTCTTTTATAGGTTATTTGTGTTTTGATAGTTCATCTTCTTTTTTCACAGTAGTAAATTAATATAAGTAAACAAGTAAAACAAGTAAGTTTCGCAAGTGAAAGTTTAATATTCTATATTAGGTTATTTTTGTTTATAGGCCTTTGCCTCATGAGTCTTCAGCCACCCTATTTCGTCAAACGTAGTTCCAGTGGCAGATTTTTATCGGATTTTATTCATTCCGGTATTTAATGATTTTCTCTTAAACTCTCTGTCATCAATGGTACGCTATAATTCATCCGTGCGATGTTTTTGATTGGACGGTAACTGTAATGCATTTACTAACATCCACAATATTTTTTACAAAAGCCTATAACAAATAGATGTCATGGAGAACGGATAATTTTTTTTTTAATTCCTCAAACTATATGTAGCGTGAATTTGAGGAAGAAAGTCAGTCTGTGATTAAATACTTTGAACGTGACTATTCGTTAGCTCATTGTACTGCGGTTCTATTCCTGCGGCCCGAACAAAATGTAAATTGGTTTTGAACAAGTACCATTCTCAAATAAAACTAGAAGATGACAAATTAGCAAAAGTGTCCATGCTTGATAAAAGGAATTGCATTTAACCTTTACATATCAATTGTTCACGGTTTAACAAATTACTTAAATTATTGTCGTCGTATAGATTGTTTACACATACTGTTTATACATTTGTGACCTTGTTATCACAATAATGTAGATACTTCTATCAACCTTCTATTAACCTTCGCGTCAATTCCTTAGTCGTATACCTTTCTTACTGCCAAAATGCGGAAGCGCTTTGGGATAATCTTTATATTTATAATATAAAAAGCAAAGTTACTTTAACTGAATAGTCAAAGCATACAACAAGATATATCTTGAAACATACAAGAAACGTATCAGAGCCAGCCAGCTCCGGTATTACATACCAATTTCGTTGCCTAGCAACCGGACTGTATATTTATGACTAACATCTGTAGGATAAGCGAAGCGGTCGCGGCCACACTGCTTACCTCCGGTTCCACAATACCGCACACATGCCCACGCTCGGTAGATGAAACGCCATTTACAAAGTGGGTCCTATCCCGAGTCCCAATATTTTTCCTTACTGAATTACATTTTCAGCGATTTTTCTTGCATCAAGGTTGATCGTGAGAGATTTCAGCTCACCAAATAAAAATGTAAAAGTAATAAAAATAGATATTTTTCCTAAATTTTTTTTACATAAACGTGTATAGTTAATTCACATAATGATTGAAAAATATCTATTCGAAGTCCACAGAAGGAATTATTTAACAAATTTACAAAGTTTAAACAGAAAAACAAAAATATATATGAAATCGAAAAATACATCTGTGCCCTAGAAGCATAAGACACCATCTCCATTTTTTATAAAATAGAGCTTTTTATATTGTGTTAATGTACAGACTGCCCTCTTTATAGTAGTATATGCCACTATCTCCTAGTTAATTTTATGCAGCTAATACGGATGTTTAAAGTAACACTATCTCACATTGCTTCTTGAAGCAAACAAAATGTTTTTTAGTAGTCCTGTAAAGTATTGTGTATGTGACATGATGTCTTACGCCTCTGGTGCACAAAAATATTTTAGATTGTATATAAAATATTTTTACGGTACTTAATAAATTGCATTTACTTTAAAAGACACTAAGAAAAACTTAAACGCTGTTTAAAGTAGCGTCAAGTAAAACATAATTGAATTTAAACAATTAAATAACACAAAATGTTAATAACGGTGGGAATTAAGATAATGTTTTGGTAACACTGATTAAATTTCAGTATAAGGAAAACCAGACACTAATAACGGTTTACTCACAATGCAAATGCATAATATTTTACGGTAAAAAATCTTACTTTTGTAAATACAACGTCGTCAATAATCTCTAAATCTAATGATCCCGCTACGTTGTTTTCTTAATTGAAAAAATTAAGAATATCATGATATATTGACATATTGGAATTGGTATTAAATACTTTTAACCAACTACAATCTGATGATGCTGACACTACAAGTATAATACAGAAAATCATACAGGATAGCTGCTAATTGTTCTAATTTACTGTCAGGTAAAACCAATGAATTAGGCATAAATGTATAAATTCTCAGTGGTCCATTGACGAAACGCAATGATAAAAGTTTTACCGGAAGTCTGAATCAAATTATCGCATTTTATCCTGATTCACTCAAGCCAGCATCACGTTCTGTCGTTAGGTGCATAAAACTATTAGGATATTTTCGTGAAGTTTCGGCAAAATAATATTTTGCCTAAGGAGTACTTGAACTATTCAGAAGGTTAAAGTCAGCTGTCGATGATCAACTGTATTGCTTCATCTAACGGATTCGGATGCTTGTGTTTTGGTTAGTAATATAAAAGAAGAATATGGGAGTCGAAATTTATGAATTTTATTCCTTTAAAGAGAGACAAAATCGTCCTTAATGTTATTTATATACAATGAGCCAGTTACATCATATGCAACTGAAAGTTAACATAAGTGTTACGTGAATGCAATTACAGATTAACACTTCCTCTTTTTCTGCCTCCAACTCAAGAATGTTTTTAATGTATTGATACGGCTTGTGTGCGTAGTCGATAGTGCCTAATGATTATAATTCGACTCTCTTTTCACTCCAGACAGGTTATTAAACCAAAAAGCTCATGTTATTGTGCGAATCCATTTTAATATTAGCATTAACTTACTTCAGGACATTAAAAAATATGCGTTTGGTTTTCGATTCCTGCTCTTTTCAATTGTGGCTTCTTCTAGTGACCTCTTTGCTCCTCAGTTCATTGATGAAACACCCAACAAGAGACCATGGCCTTATCACGCGGAGAAGCAAAGGTAAAGATTGAGCTTAAATCATAAAAAAATTAGAATTAAAATTAAAACTCAACTGAGAACTACAAATAATCGATGGTAAAGATCTTTCCATAGTAGAAAACAAAAAAGGCGTCGGGTGTATCGGAGCATGTGTTGTCCAGTGAAGGCCACAAAATTTTGTCTGAGTTGACCCAGCCCAAGTCCTGTCCTCGATGCGTCGGTACTTTTCCCGTTTGCAGATTGAGGCGATAGAGATCTTTAAGCAAGGAGTCTTTGGGAATAAATAGACGCGACGAATGTCTGGCCCTGAATAAATACTGGCGGCCAACGCTTGGACATGCTAAAAGCCGGTCAACAGGAGGTCAGCACAACATGATTGGCTCACAGCTTTTGTAGCCCTCTGCCTAGCCATAGTAAGATCTCGATCAGCCGCGACAGAATTCATTTATAGAAGTGTGCTTCTGGCCGCCGTTGGTGCGGCTTAAATATCTTGTGTTCGGAAAATCTGAATATTTGAAAACGGCCTAATTGCCCGGTAAACATGTTGTACAGCTAAGAAAAAAATATAAAAAATAAATAAATAAATCAAAATTCCGCGCACGCGCACTTGTATGTAAAAGATATATTTATAATATATATACGGTTATGTAAATGATACAACCTTATGTACGGGTAATGTTATGTAAATGAAATAACTTGAAAACAAACTTCCAAAAGAAAGGGAACAAAGTTGAGTTGTTTATTTCTTAATTCATTGTGCCTACTACACAAGCCGTTGTGCGTCCTTCGAAAGTCGTAACAAAATTTTAATTAACCCAACTTACTAACTGTTAGTCACGCGAACGCCTCGGCACAATACAGGTCCTCCCCTCTCTCCACCAACCGAGTTCAAATCTCAAATTACCACAACATTCACCTAAGAGCCCACGTATTTATCATTCTCTCTCTTTCTCTCTCTACTTACAAACATATCTTGTCACTATTCAAGTTTAGCGTATTAATGGCAGAGACAGTATCAATTCCGTATTTAAGTACGGTATGCCCGCCCCTCTTCAACTGCTGAAATAAGACTTCTTTTCAGAATGTTCAACTTTGAAATTTAAATAATTCACCTCCCCACCCACCTTCAAAACAATAATTTTTATTTTACGTTTGTTATATGAATAATAGAATGTAATATAATATTCTTACCATTTTATCTCAAACAGTGAAAAACTGGTAACTAAATGGATTGTATTTACTAATACTCTGTTAAAGTTGTAATAATAACTAGTACTGTAATCCGTTTTCTGAATTATATCCTGTGTACATTCGAACATTGAGAATGTACAAGATAAATGTAGCTCACTTACATTTAGATTTTATGATAAAGACAACGGAGTCCACGTTACAACAATTTTTGATATCCGGTTATTTTACTGAAGCGTTCACGACTGTTACAGCAGTCGACAAAATAAAATAAATTTATTTCTGCATTTTTCCTTGGTATAAAGTCATCAAATACATAATAAAAGTCTATTTCTCCTAATATTCCATTCACAATATTTAAAACCGTGAACTCTTCAGCCATGGTTGATTTTATAACCGAAATGGAAGAACCCCCCCCCCTTCAAAGATCAAAGTTACCGGCGCCCGCTGTGTCCGCCTACTGGACGTTATTGTTGTAGACGTTGGAGCAGAACGTTTTTGATTGATAAAAAATAGCCACAGAAAGATATTCTGTGTCTTCAGCAATATCATTCTCTTAGCAAGAAAAGAAAGAAAGAAATTTAATACAATAAAAACATTATTCATAGAGAGATATTTATTACAGTTTACCAAGAAGAAGATAGATAACGCCTCTTTAAAGAGGCTCTTTGCCTCTTTAAAGAGGAGTATTATTGATTTAACTTTATTGTGTTTTAAAATATTATTTTTATATTTTCACATTTTAGCTTCGATAAAAACGACCCCTGCGTAGCCAAAATGTTCCTTGTAAACTATTTCACTAACGGTTACCCTTCCTTTTTTACTTCCATGTTCCATAAGGAAATAGAAGTATGGTCATGGTCAAAAAAATCGTGTTCAAAATAACAGCAGATTCTGATTGCACTACCCTCAAAACATGAAAAAAGTCATTTTTCGATAAGTGTCTGTGTGTCTGTGTAGAATTTTTTCTATGGCTAACAATAACAGCCGCAAATTCAAACAGAATCAAATAATTTTTTTCATACAGCCCTAAATTGTAGAGGACTCAAGGTCTATTGTTTTTGGTGAAGATCGGTTAAGGGAAAGGGGTAGTTTACCTGCAACGTTTTACGTTTTAACAAGAGAAAATTGCTTAATTTTGATAAATAAAATATCCTGAAAAGAAGGTCATAATAATCCACTGTAGAAAGGTAGATGAAATATCTGTAAATGAATAGGGTAGTTGAAGGGGGAAGGGGGAAATTTTTTAATAAATTAAAATGGTAGTTGATGATGGAGAAAGTAAATTTTATAAGTTTATATGTGTAATACGTTAATGACAACAAAGAAGTAGTTTCTATGGAAACATTTCATTTCACTTTAACAAAATTCTATATTGTTCATTTTAATTTAAATCACGTATGAGTGAAAATATATCGTTCCTGGCAGGCAAACATATCTCCATTATGTAATGTTTACTTTTCCATAGTTTTATAATTGTGATTACCGCAATAAAAAGGCCGGCAGGACACACACACACACACACACACACAATTCGCGTTATTTCTGTCCTCACTCATGTTTATTTTATTATGTTTGCACGCTTTTTAAATGGAAAGTGCCGAAACCCACACCAACACAACGCGTGAAAGCCGAAAAGATGGACATCGATTTGCTTCCTGTGGATCGCTGGGCAGTGTTGTTGTATTAAAGCAATTAATACAATCTGTGTACTTATTTCTATTTTGATATGAGAATTATAAACTAATATGTGCATGTGTGTGTGTGTGTATGAAAAATATATAAATATTATTCTCCTTTGGAAAATTGTTTGCCCCTCCTTGAAAATATTTTGACCTCCCAGATTAGTAGTTATTTACTAGCCTGTGTGGAATATAGCGTTATGACATGGATCAGAATGGTGGGTGTTAAACAGGAGACACAAACGTATTAAAAAAGATTTGTTTTCCTGAGAAATTTATAATTATACGGGTGAACAGAATAGTCGTTCAGGAAATCAGAAGACAAAAAAATCAAAGAAGAAATCAGAAGAAAGAAATCAAGACTCGATTTTAAAAACGAAAAATGACTAGTATAGTATTGACAGGGAAGACTTTGATAACAATATAGACATCCCTCGGCCCCTCGCAGCGAGAGTCCAATTTCATTACAGGAATCAGATCGCAGCTACCTTTAGCTAGCTCTTCGTTCGACCTACAGACATTTTATCCAAAAGTATAGTTCTTCTTCATGAAGGTTGAGGATAGTCTTAATCCACCTGACATAGTGGTACCATTTTAGCTGATACGTAATTTTTCAGAACTCAAGCATCCACTTATTTAATTAATATTTAAACGATTTTAAATACAAAATTTTAGGACATGGAAGAAATTTATGGTTCTCCATACCGATTTTTAAATTTTAATAATAGAAAATCAGCTTAATCATAGAAAACATAATCATTAGCATAAAACAATTTAAAACTTATTTTTTAAAGGTTTTTATCTACTTTTTTAATCATTTTCTATATTTTGCTATTCATTTTTTGGCATTTATCTTTCCATTCCTCTCCGCTGTGTCCCGTACAACGGTAACTTGTCTCTCTCCGACCTTTCTGTGTTGTTCCTGTCTTTACTATCTCCCTTTCTCTTCACTCTCTCGTCCTTTTCAACTAGGCCTATATCTTCAGTATCATAATTATTATGTGATTACAGTTGCAAATTATTAATAAGCCTTGTAACTCTATAGTCTCTTTTCTATTACGTAACATCGTGACTTTTGATAAATTGTATGTTCTGCTAGTACCGTAAGTTCTTTTTTTTTCGGCAGGGCAGGTGAAAATCTCTATAGACACACTGGAGCCCCGTAGCTCCAGGTAGTGTGGGACTCTAACCCACTAAAAACACCTCCCTTTGCAACAACTGAGCGAGCCCAACAAGTTGCTTTTCTTTAAAATAGTCACGGTTTATGGGGTAGAAGCCCACTGGCTGTTCCCCGGGTTGAGATTATTGCCTTTCTCTCTTTTAGAGTTTTACAGATTTAAATGCACTAGTGTGTCACCAAATCTTGGGGCTTCAATCTTTTAAGCCTTCTTAACGTGTGCGGAGCTTCTTCCACCACGCAAAGCATTTCTGGATTCATATGAGTCTGAATTCTCCTGTCATGGTTGAAAAGCTTGCGCTACATCCAGGAAGACGGCTGAGCAAATGTTCTTCCTTTCAAGAGCCTTTTCAATAACATGGGTGATTCTTTGTACCTGGTGAATAGTGGAGTGCTTTTCTCTGAATCCGAATTGATGATCCGGCAACAGGGTTCTTTCCTCTAACAAAAGCTTTAATCTCTTCAAAAACAGTTTTTCACCGTAAGTTCTGTCTTTAGAGATTCTCTTGATTACAAGTCCGGTTTCACCTGAACAGCTACCCCATTTTCTTTTCCCACCTACTAATTCTCTTAGATAGCTAGTTTCTCAGTATCGTCTAGTAGAATGAGGAGTTTATGAAACGTAATATTAAAACGCTGAGTAATTAGCTGTAGGCATTTTTTACCATTATTGAAGATACTTCTTAATAGGCAGTGACCGATGCTTCGAATGTTCGAAAATTTCATCCCTCGAAATCAGATGAGACATTGCAATTGTTAAAATGGAAATGTTCTGTATCGGATTATTTTCAAAACAGTAAGTTAGAAAAAAATTAATAAATGTTGATTTAAAATTTTACACGTTAAATTTGTTTGCTACGGTCAGTAAGTCTTTAATCAGAGGATGCTGAAGACATTTCTCAACTGCGATACACGATTATGGGGAATGATGAACATGTTCGTCACATATGTTTAATAAGTAATTAAACGTAATAAGTATTTAATATAATATGTTCATTTTGTTAAATATTTTCAAGTATGTAAATAATGTATATAATTGCGTAACAATTATAATATATAATTATATATCAAAATATATATAATGTAAATAATTGTATTTATTAGTGCTTTGGTAGGAAAAGCTCTCAACCTTTAGAAAAATTGTAAAAAATTAATTGTTATGCTAAAAAAATTCTCAAAGTCTTACTGCTGAGAAACATAAAATTGTTACTTGTAAACTAATTAATAGTTAGATAGGTAGTACCTCAGAAGAATAACGTACGTTTTTACACTTTAGGTGATACATCTGGAAATTGTGATAGATACGAACTCATGTGGTCACTCACACGTTGAAGGAGTGTGCGTTTATTGGTATGCCTCCTTGACGGCATAAAATATTTAGTTTTGTGACAAGTTTGTTCACGTACAACAGTTTCATTACTACAACCAATAAGCCAGTTAGAATAGTAAGCAACTGATAACAGTTCTATATACAGTGGGATGTGGACAAATCGCCTCCCACCACTATAATTGAACGCACAACTCACAAGAGACATCTCTGCCTCAAATTATATGGACCATAACAAGGCAATCAAAGCAGTACAATTGCAACGTATTCGTATTGAAAATTAGTTTTGCCGGAAACTGGCTCTAATAAATTTAACATTGGTTAAACAGTGTAATTATTTTATTTTGTAATTAAAAATTAAATATTCTGTTCACTATTTTCCGTTGTTAGATATGTAATTCAAGAATAGGCCTGTATTAAACACTTGGACTATTAAATAGGCCTACGTAAATTATTTCGACTATATTATACTGATAACACTTGGAGTACATTAAATACTGAAACATTATTCAAGAATAATGTACAACATGGACGTTATAGTTTCCTAAATAAATCATTCATTTATATCACGACGATTCCAAAATTTTATTGTCTAAAAATTGTACGTATATAAGCAGCAAGGACGTTTTATCAAAAACCAAATACCTGAGACTTAATGCTACTTTTTATTTTGCAAATCATCATCATCATCATCATCATTATCTTTAGCATCGATTAATTAAAAGGTTTGTTCCGGTCCCAAGTCGATTGACTAGGGCTGGTCGCTCCAACGCTCCTTCGGACGCCCCGCACTTCTCCGACTTTTACATAGTTCTTATAATTTCATAGCTTAGTTGTTTGGGAATGCGGCTGTCATCCATTTGGTTAACATGTTCCAACGAGTTTAGCCGATATTGGCCAATTTTTTCAAGTATTCTCTAAATATTCAGCTCCTGATGTACATCGATATTTCTTTTGTGATCTTGAAGAATATATCCTGCCAGAAGCCTGAGAAATCTTTTTCCAGCCGCTTGAATACGACTGACCTGGGACTTCGTTAGAGTAGACCTTCACCTTGTAGCACTTCAGGCGTGTTTTCCTCGTTGACTTTAGAGTTCCCCTCATGGTCCCACACATAAGGTTGAACTTGTGCAGTTTTTTCGCCACATGTAATGTAAGACAAATTACAACTCGGATACTCAAAATCACTGACCTACTTCGAAACAGTACTATCTACAACAATTTTTGATCGTATGGGATTAGCTTCATGCAAACCCATTACCTTGGTTATCAGTGTGGATATCTGTAATCCGGAATTCTTGCAGATTTGAGTTATTAAGTTTACAGCCATCTGCAAGCCGCTTTCCGAGTACCACAGGGTAGTGTGGTCATCAGCAAACAACAGTGTGTCGTCTGCGAACGTACCAATTATAAAATATTCTGGAAGGTCCATCTTCCAATTGAGTATGACATCGTCTATATATATGTAAATCAAAAAGAGAAGGTGACGATGGTTTTCCAAATAAAGCTGATATATTTGAAACGGTAATAGTATAGGCCTATACGTTGAGTTACAAAGTGTCTAGTACAAAAGGGTTACTAGTATGACATTTATTGATTTAAAAGTTAGCGACAAGCCCCCTAGCTCTCATATTTGTCTCAACATTAGAACGGAATGCCTAGTATTTTTTGGTATAAAAACGCTCTGCTGATTTCAGGCGTATCTCCTGAAGGAGACATACGTGGGTAACATGTACACATATGTTTAGTAACCTTTTTTTTTCAGAGTAATTACAGACACAGCCTCTGAAGAATATTTTTCGTGCCTGCGTGTGTGAAGAAATTGCTAATTCTCAAGTCACACTTTAGGCTTCCCTTTTGGCCATCCTATTTTATTTGTGTGGGTATGTCCCCCCCCCCCCGTTCTACCAGTTCTGCAAAGTAGATAAGGTCAATGGTGCTAGGACGGGAGCCGATCAGTAATCCAAATTCGTCTCAGGGGCACCACAGACTTTCTCGTCTCAAAGTCTCTCCTTTAAAAATTCTTCCCCGTATATTTTGGTGGGAAGGGTGACGAGAATCATCAGTGTGGTGCCATCTGTTAGCTTCCCACCACGGCTAGAGGTACTCCTATCGCAGCCGTGTGTAGTTGGTGGTTTTGTTCCGGGAAGTCGTTACCTGGTTGCGTGCTCTTCTGTTATTATACTTCTTCATTCGCCTTTGCCATCATCCCTGGGCTTATGACGTAACACTTTCAGGTATTTCTCGATGAATGCGGCTACGGCTGGCATTAAGTAGTCAGGTATCTGTAACGTTGAAGCTATCTGTGATACTTTTCTTTCTTCCTTGTCCGTAACAGGCAGTTGCCCTTTTCTTTGTGTGTTTGAAATGAAAAGTGTCCTTGCTTCCGTGTAACTCTGTTTGTAAAGTTTTTCACTTCTGTTATCAGAAATTATGCTTTATATGTAGGGCAGTTCCTAAACCTAGACAAATGCTTTCCATTACACTGCACCCATCACTGCCTCATAGCAAGAACCAGTTGCGTAGGATTGTTTCCTATATATGGATGTCTTGACTCTCGCACATCCAGATTCTTTGTGTCTAAACTAGTAACTCTGGTAGTAGTCAAAGGTTAAGTATGAATGCCCTCACGCTCAGTCTGTTGATACAACTTTTCTTTTCTCTAGTAATGTTGTTAGGTTGAATGTTATAACGTGTAAAGTAGCTAGAAACGATTGTCCATTCCTTCTCACAGTCAATCTCCGACAAGCTATAACACCCGGGGGTGGAGAATTCGGTGAATACTTTTTCCTTATAGCAGTTGAGCAGATTTCTCCACACTACCATGCTTCCCTTCTGTTTAAAGTTCAGTGACGCATCACTTCAACATTTATGTTGCCTGTTCGGCTCAATGCTAACAGTATCTTTGTTTGTTCGTCCGATTGCGTTTCAACCATAAGGCCTATGAAATGTTTTGTTTACTTCTTTGATATTAGATCCACCACATGATGCTCTTTGGCGATAAGAAAGGGGATAACCTTAGCGAAGTACAATATTTTCTCTTCCCAACCAGATACTTAATCGCTAGTTTCAGTTAGTATCACAATCATTTTTTATCAACAAGAGAGTAATTTCTTTTTTCAGTCTTTCAAGAGGAGAATGTTCTAGAGGTGGGTTTTAGAGGATTCCTTAATCCAAGAATGTGACTTAAAGGAATTAAAGCATTTAAAAACGTACAAAACGAACTGTCTCGAAAGTATTAAATTTTGAAACTAACTGCTCCCCTAACCCCTCGACAGTAAACCCCTCGACAATAACTGTGAACCCCGCGAATCTCTTAATTAGCCACTGACCTCTCCGTCCTTGTAGACAAAAGAGGCGCAAATGTCATTATTATGCAATCTCAACTACATACAATTATGTATGTGCATCAGCCATGTAACAAGGAGTATACATTGTATCCTTCTGAACTGTTTTCCACATATAATTGTGGTGTAAGTTAAGTCTTTAAATCATACAATAGAATGACTTTCTTCAGTTGGAACGAAAGATAATTTAACACGCTGGAGGAAAATGTAGATTAAACTTCCTGGGAATTTTGTTTTGTCATATTAGAAACCGTTATTCTATTTACACATTATTTTTAATTATTTGGGTTGAGAAGGTATCATCGTTTATATCATAGTTGAATTCAGGATAAAATTGTAGTTTTTGTTATTTTTAGAAAAGTTATATTTCTATCAAAGAATATAATTACTTACATCCTTTGTTTTATTATGAACAAAGAATTAATTATTTTTATCCACAAAGGGTGCTTTCAGTATGGAAAAAGGGTGTGTTCATTAGAGCAAAACAGTGATTGACTGTTATATCTCTGATGTGATAACGCAAATTTTTAATAACGAAACGTGAGTAAGAGAGAGCGGTTCATGATATCGGTAGACGTCATCAGGTAAACATTAATAATTACATGAGCCTCTAGAAACCGTACGTTAACGGTACGATGTATCGATTGATAACCACATCAGGTTCAGTAAGGGCAAAGAATTTGTAAACATCTCCTCATACACCTTCAGTGTAATCATCATTATCACACTGAACTAAATGCTTTGTCATGGCAGCCACCCGATTTTCAATTAACCTTCTCTGTTCTCGTACATGTAACAATCATATCCCATTCTTATCTTGTACATACGCTACCCCAAATCCTCCTCCTCGTCATTCTATGTTGCAGAAGTTCGTGATGAAGCTGTTACGTTTTAGGACAAATATTTTAAATTTAGTTTTTCTAAGGTTTTTTAAAAATACTCTCTTTATTTCTTTATTCTTTTCTGACTTCAGTCATTATGCGATTCGTTTATTCTGATTGGCCTACTACATTTCGTTTTTCCTCGGTTCATGGATCATAACAATTTTAAGTAATTTTGTTTTCGTTATCCACTTATCTCGTTTGTTTCATTTTCAAATAATTTCCTTTTATATTTCCACGCCTATGCGTATTTAATTTAGATCTATCCTGTATTCGAATATTACTAAACGACTCTGAGCAGAGTACCAGTGTGTTGTAAGCTATGTAACGTTCTGTGTGAGACATTTTGAAAACATGATAACATGTCTCTTTTGGGGAAATTCCTTATGATATCTAATGGAGTAGTTTCCCTTTGCCATCTCAGTACAATACTATTGAGTGGTATATGCTTTCCACTTTTAGGTGAGGTTTCTCACACCTCGGGTCAGACCTGCATCTGCAATAACATGCACCTCTTAACAGTCAGAATCTAGATACTGGATAATAAATAGAAATAATACTAAGCCGAGTTTGACTTTTTGGCAGGAGAAGCTGTGTACTCAAATTTATTACCCCATTATCATTACTAGAAGCAATTCAAGCAGTGTCTGTAGAGTAACAAAAATATATATTGCAACGATACAGCCAATATGCTGTATTAAGCATTGATTTAAATAAATATAAAATAAGTAAAATTATTATACGTTTGGGGTAAATGGACAGGTCTGGGATTGTAAAAATGTTTCATTGTTAAACTAGGGGAGAAATTAACCTGTTCCAACAGGCAAAGAACACCTGCTCGATTGTATGTGTGTTATGCGTGTATCTTGTGTGTGTTAGTGATGCATGTACAGACAGGAATCTCAGCTACCCTCCCCAAGTAATTACTAAAATAAATATTTAATTTCACTGTGTAAAAACTAATTAGTTTATAAGCAAACAAAAGGCACCAAAGTGTGTGTAAATTTTATAGTTATCCCCAGTGAAAAAATGACGTTAATAGGACACGCTACGCGAAGTCAGTGCGAAATAAACGTGCCAAAAAATACGCAAATTACCAGAAGACGATCAAATTAATAAAGTGAGTGCTTAATCAAATTAGCTGTGATTTGTGCTATCTCGATTCCGTGCAAAACATTGCTATTTGCTAAAAATTGCAAATATATGAAATGGTTCAGGAGTGGGGGCTAGCATGTGATCTGCAGGTCTCGACAGGATAATTTCGGAACCAACAGGTGCGGAATCTCGAGAGGGTATAAATTAATGGTTCGACTGGAAACCCTTCTCTTCTTTTCAAAACACAGTTGCAGTCGGACACGCTGTCCGTCGGCAGAACAGTTTATTTTGTTGTAAGTCTCATCTATGAACGAATAAAGACGTTCTGTAATTATGTTTACAATATTACGGGAAACGTAGAGTACCGGGACCGTTTAAGTCAGCAAGAGTACCAACAGAGAAGCTACAAGAGCGACACGAGATGCTAGACGATAAGAGATGCTTTGAAACGCCTAACAGCCGTACGAGATCGACCTCGCAGCAGATAGTAATTCTCTGGGACGGACCACACACTACTGGAGAACGACGCTGGACTCTGGACATATCCAGGACCACGCCAAGCCAGGAGTAACGGAAACCCAACTCTGAACAACGCTGGACCCCGTCAATAAGTCGTAAGGTCATCAAAACACGAGGTGACATGCATAATGCATTTATAAATGATTCTTTTAAAAGACCTCATAAAGAGACAATGAATTAAAACAAAAAAGGTTTATAATTAGAAATAATGTCATAGGGTCTTAGGTAAATGTTTTAGTCGTAAGAATGAGCGATCGCATATAGAGAAATATAGAAAAAAAGAGAGTTTAATTTTGAGATAGTATATTTTTATATCAAAGTAAAATGATTGAAATGATTTGATATTTGCATTTTGTAAAAAAGAATAATTTAAGTTTTTAATATGAAACAAATACCAGTCTAAGAGTGAATAATATAATTTTGAATTTAATTTTTAAAAAACATTGGTATAGACTGAGCAAGCTGAGGTCAGATCTGAGGAAATGAATTCAATTAAAATTACATTTAAATTTTATTTTGTTTTAGTAAATCACATTGAATAAATGTCTAGATTAAGATTATTAACATGTCTAGATGTAAGAGTGTTTTAAATTTGTGTAACATCGTATAGCTTAAGAGATAAACACTTAATAACGAGTGATATCTTGATTGAAGATTATTAACAATGTTTATTATTTATAATGCTTGTTAAACAATAAACATGAAATTATAACTACTCATAAATCTACTACTCTTATTATAGTTACACCTGGTATCGCTATACAACCTGCATACATAAAAGGTATCGTTATATAACACATAAAGTGGTAACGTAGTACAATTTTTGCACCCCACGAACGAAGGGGCTCCACAAAATAAATTATATATAATATGTATCGTTGTATAATAAATGGCGCTCCAAAATCGTGGGGCTCCACAAATGTAAATTACATTATATAAATTATGTTTGTAAGAATATATATATATATATAGAGAAGCGTGTATCCTCAAGAAAATTTGGTATCAAAGCAACCAAAAACTTTCATAAATTTGTACGGGACGTAAAAGTAACCTATTTATTGGGAACAATGTTATCTATACATCAAACAAATTTAATGAAGCTCATTCTGCAAACGAGTAGAATTCCATAATAATATAAAATAGTGCTTAATTATTATGGCCTCGGAGCCGTGACCGACACGAGGTTCGTGTCACCTGCATTAAATAATATCAAAGGTGTGGCAGTTCCGTTGCCTAGCAACTGTATTTGTTTAATTACGTCGGCGCCGCTACTAAATATTAATAAAATCCGAAAGCGTGGAAGCATATAACACTTGTGGGTTGGTTTTGTCCATACCGGCGGTTGTAACACAGACAAAATTTAATTATTGTATTAAACATGTGCATTGTCTCTTATAAGGCTGACGGAACGGTTGACACAAACAGATATTGTTATTGTCAAAACATATGCAGAACACATTTTTAAAACCTGACAAAGACGCTTAACATTTTCAAGCATTACGGTTTTTGTAGACAATCATTACATTAATGTTTTTAAATAACATTTTCTTCAAAAATCGGAGTATTACATAGGCTAATTAAATGTAAGAAACCAATATAACCCGTAACTTTTTCTAACTCTAGTTTTCCGTAAATTGGCACAAAAGCAGAATATAAGTAGAAAAAAATCCGGCCAAAAGCTTTTGTTTGGTACAGAAAATATTAATATCAAACGAAAACTTGTCTAATATTTCTTATTTCTGGGATGCATATATTTTTAAACCACTATTTTCTATGGTGCTACGGTCAAAAAGTTTTGTAATTGTCTGCGCTAAACATGTTTTCATTTTTCTTTCTTCAGGTAATGTTCAAAATTGTGAATTATAAGCAATATTTTAAGCAGAAACGTTTATCCTTATCACATTCTGATAGTATGATATATATTGTAAAACAGTTTTTTTTATAAATATAATCGGGTTTTTCTTTTTGCGACATGCAGACAAAAACTGAAACTTTTTACACTCTCTTTAGGTGGAAATGTTTGGTGGCATATTTCACAGGGTCGAAATTGGTGGGTTTTCATTGCTTCTTTAATTCAAGCGATTCGGTCGTCTTTTTTCTTTGTTTCTGTTATCTGTACACTCCATCTTATTGTTGGGCACCTGCCTTTTAGACAGTTATGTGTCATTTGAAATTAGTTGCTGTTTTATTTTGTCACGGTTATATTTGTACCAAGATATATTTACATTCTTTCCACATTTTGTACTAACTCGTAAGCTAACAGCGCGTTCTCTAACTACATTCTACCGTACTGTCTGCCATGTACTGTTGTTTCAACAACACTTTTTAAAGACGTGTCTGACTTTTCTTAATATGTTTTCCGACTCCAGATAGCAAAGTGCAGTAGACAAATACTCTTGTATAATTTTACTAGTGTCTTGTATAATCTCAGTATTGTCAATTTTAACGCTTAACCCATTTCATATTTCATTTAAAATAAGTCTGTTAGCATGAAAAAAATTTCAGTAAACCAAAAGGTTACACAGAATAATATCACTGTGATTGACTGCTGAATACGACTCTTACGCTTTTTAATATATTCGCGACGATATTTCAAGAAAAGTGTGTTAGACCAACTAAAATTAGGAAGACAAGTAATAGGAATATAAATGTTTTATTTTATTCCACGATTGCCGCTTACGGAATCAAAATACAGACTGAATTACCCTATTTTTAAATTCACTCAGACTTATATGGGCGACCGTACGGAGATATCGGAAAGAAATAAAAACTATGGCGTTCTAAGGTACAAAGGTACATACCGAGTTAAATAAAACATTTCGTACGCAATAATCTTATTAAATAAGCTGTACACTTTACCTTAGATGTGATGTAACGAAGAATATAGGAAGTGCTAAATCAGTGAGGAGGGGTGAAAAGATGGGAACAATTGAGGAAGGCTAGTTTGTTAGGTAAGAGATGCATTATTGATTGCTAAAAATGGGAATTGTCTTCAAAGTTTGCTCTTTTCGTTACATAAAGCGTAAAAGTGATTTGGCTTACAATAAGAATATGAAATCAGAGAGCTATAAAGATACACCAGGAATAATTGAAGTGTAAGTTGGGATGCCGGAATCAAACCACTTAGTACATTTTAATTTAAATGTTTAGAAATTTTGATAACTAGCAGCGAGATTATAGCAAGGAAGTGGTATAACAAATCAATAAAGTTAGGAATGTTTCTGTATTTTTAAATGGCATTTTGCAGCACAATAAGTTCTTAAGTATTTAGAGACTGATGTAATAATCAAACAGCATTTACACGACCGTGTTCTGACACTTTCATTTAGGTAAGCCGATAAAGTGTTGGTCCCAATAATGTATTAAATTCTATCGCCGTCCCATCTCCTCAAAGTGCGTCGCGACGGGAAACAAGAGGCCCATCATGGTGAGTAAACAAAGCCAAAACTTGACAATGTGCTCTAAAAATAAACGCTTTCTTGAAATTAATTTGTCTAATGCAGGACAAGCTTTTCAAGTTAACTAGCAAAAGCAGTAGCACATCGATTGGGTAAACAGCTCCAAGTGTGCTTAGCGGATGTAGGTGTTTGTTCTGGGACGTAATTTCGATCCACATTAGAAAGTTTACATCGTCTAGATACAATGTTCTTTATAACATTTTGTATTCTTAGTGTTATATAGTCTATAATTATCAGATTTTAATATTTCTTCACCTTCTTGAAAACCAAATGTAAAGAAGGTATATTATTCTTTTACTTTTCTATACCTTTCGTTCATTTTCATCTTCTTCTTTATCATTTTCTTTTCATTTTTCTTTGTCTTCGTCATTAGTGGATGTTGTAAGTTTATTCTTTTTGTGCTCATTGATCTGACATCTCTATAATCCTTCAAACCATTTACTCTAGTTATTTGATCTAAGAATGTCTTTCTTGGATCGTCTCCCGTTGATTCTTGATCGTACCACGATCATTTCACCCACCAATCTATATTTCAAAACATCGTATAGCCTATCTCTATGTGGTGTGTCTAAATTGAACTCCCTTTAGGCGTTAGTATTCCTTATGTTCAGGCTGATATATACACTCTATCAGTTCAGTTCGTAGTCCTTCAGTCTTTCGACTGGTTAGTACCCCCTCCCCGCATATACCCGTGTTGCGTGTGGTACTGAGACTCTCACAGGTATATGGGACCTACAGTTTAACGCCGGATCCGAACGGTAATTTTTTTTTTTTTTTTGGGACGGAGGGTTTATACTAGGCAGGATACCTCTCGCTGGGTTGCCATTACCTTGCGAGGGGGGACGGTCGTATCTAAATCAGATGGCCCCTGGCGGGAATTAAACCCGCGCCGACAGCGTAGCAGCGTCACACGCTAGCCACTACGCCACGACCGCTCCTATACACTCTACAGGAAAGACAAATGACGCTTTTTACAAAAACTGCTAAACAAAAATGTTTAAATTTTTCTTTTGACATTTTTTGATGCTATTTTTCATGCTTCAAAAACAAAACTGTGCCCATTGAAGGCAGTTTAATTTAAAAGAAGTTTTATCTGTATCCAAAACATTTTTTTCAAGACTTGGGATCAAATTCATGCTTCACGATGATCCATTTGCAAAACTCAAATAACCATCCGCATTGTCTTCATGTAGCGCTTACAAAAATTTTGGTCTCGATATTGCTTCAATTTCAGATGACGTAATACGTTTCTTAAAGTAAAGTGACTGATTTCCTAACTGAGAGTTCTTTCTGAGCTGTCTTACTCTGAGAGACAAGTTATGCGGTCTTCACATTACTAGCAGTGTGCGGTTGTTTCCCTCGTGTAGTCCGATATAAATCTTCTTTTCAAGTCGAGCGTTAAAATTTTGATTCATTTGACGTGCGGTAGTTCAACATCGTAAACGTTTTCTTTAGAATCAGCTGTAATCAATTCTGTTTTCTTCCAGGGTTTTCACCAACATTTCACAACAAAACCGATTATTCTTTGTGTTTATAATTAATTATTAATCCAACTTTACGAAAGAAAAAAGCCAGCGCAACTGAGATTAAGACGCAAAGTAGCTCTTGTTATTTACAGTAGTTGTACTGTAACCCTATGTTGCCAAACCCAAATGAAAAAAATAACAATATTATGGTGAAAGATACTTTTCCTTACCCTATATGATTTATATCACGAAACCTATTTTCTCATAGTTTAGGCTGTTATATTCTTTCATTAAAATAACCTTCATTTCCCTTGTTAGTAACGTAAACGAAGATGCGTATACTCTTGGTGTAAGCCGTCCGGTAACCTAGAGTAACACTTACTACGGCAGAGATAGAAAACGTACAGCACCACTGGCCAATACACACCGCCTTATCTTTACACACAGACTGAATTATTTATTCAATCTGGTCCAGGAGTAATTCGTTATTAGAGCGAGGTAAGTAATTTTTGAAACTGCTTTACTGATGAACATTTCTCTTGAAAATCAGATGAGCATCTGATTTGATTTTCTCTCTTGAAAAACAAATTCTCACAGTTTAGTTCAGACTACGAAAAAATATGTACACTTCAACCACATTTTTGGCCAGCTCATATCTAAAATAACAAGCCTTTTGTTGAATGATCTAAACAAAAAATATAAATATTCCAGTTTCTACGAGTACTTGTGTATTTGAGATACTTGGAAATACATGTCACTTATTTGATGCATTGCGTATTACGCATTGTTTGCATTTTTTATAAAGTTTGAAGGAAAATAATTATTAAATAAAAATCCGTAGCCTGACTAAAGATTTGTTGTACTGTAGGCCACCCCCTTGATCCCTTCAAGTTTGCCTACCCAAATCTAGGGTAAAAATCAAAATCAACAGTAACACTTGCAAAATAACAAAAGAAGTAAAATTTTTTCGATAAATATAGAAGCCGTTTTTGGGATCTGCGATGTTAGAGCCAAAAAATGTATAAAATATTTGCTAAACAACCAGGATTCACTGTTCAGTTAAAAACACAATCAATTTTACTATTGTTCAACACGTTTTTTGCGTCGACGTTACAGTACGACGTCTGCTATACAAGTTCGCAGGGTCAGCTACTAATCGATCTATACTCTCGTATGAAACAAATAACACACGTGATGCAACATTAATCATTCGCCTTTCACGAGCGACGGTCATAATGAATTAACAGGAGCAGTTAATCTCGTGTTTCCAGTGGTATTGTTATCAGGTGTCGACAGAAAACGTTATCAGGTGTTTTATAAATTAATCGTTCATTGTTTCGGCACCCACTCAGCCTTTATAATACGCTAAACCGAACTGTAAGCCGACACAGAGTAGGCAGAATTCCCTTTGTTACTGTTCTACTTGTTATGAACCACTACATTAGTAGACTCTGTGCTAATAGATTGATGTGCTGTTTATTTAACCAACAATTCTGATTTTACGATTTCATATTTTCCACACACATTTTCTCGTTGACACAGTCGTGTGATTACAGCATCATGGCTTTACTTGCCAAATCACATGCCCACATGACGCGGGAGCTCGATGTCTAAGAATTTCTACTCTCAAAAGATTAGATAGAGAGAGAAAATCAATTAATTAATTACATTTTTGAAGTTCATATAAGAATCAGCTTACAACATTATCCAGCGTATTCCGATATCAGCTTTCCGGATATTTTCAGAAATAAAAGACACTTGAAAGATTTAGCCGAGCGACTAAACAAGATCATTACAAGGAAAATAATCGTTTTTATGATTTGTCTTCAGATAATTAGCGAACTTTTTCTTGAGAATTCTACCCTCCTTTTTCTTTTCATATTTAATTAATAAACTTGTGTAAAAGTATTGTAGACTTTCTGTACAGACCGCATCCTTTTCCGGCAACATCTTTCGAAAGATGTAGCTCTTCATATGTAGAAATAAAAGTCGCATTAAACTAATACCTATTTTATAATACGTGTAAACTTTTTTTATAAATAAATATTCCTAGGCAACGTTTACAAGGTAAGTATTAGGTACATGTGATTTTCCTTCCTATTGTTTTCTATTTGACAGATGCAGTATTTAATTATGCCTATGTAATTCTTAGTTCGACAGTTATCTTTCCTGAGTGTCCTTTTCGCTTTTGGCTGTGCTCTTTTATTTATCATTGATGTTCTATATATTTAGTTTGCTTAAATGCTTTTCTTAATAATTTGGTCAGATTTGTAGCATCATTTCCTGCCTCTTAGGAAGTTCATCTCTGAAGTCTATAGTTTGTTTTCGGTTTTATGATTGTGTTTTAATAGAATGCAGTAACACATCTAAAATACATCTATCGGTCTGTAAAATTTAAATTCAGTACCTCGTTCCACTTTGTCCTGTTAGTGGTTCTACATGGCATTTGATATTTGTATATTTTATTATCTATATCGCTTCCCTCTATCAGAACTGATATTATTACCCAAATAATAAGAGTGATTTAATATTTCATTGTTTTGTTTGATTGGTAATAATTATTTTACATTTAATTAACACTTTTCGCTTGAACATCATAATCTTTAATTTATTTGTGGCATGCTTACATTACATTCTTTACGTGTTTTTTGCAGTTTATAGGTTTATTAACTGTTAGCACACATCTTGAGTTTCTTGATTATTTAGCTGGTTGTTTTCGAAAGGTGCGGTATTTTGACGTCTCGGTCTACTGCTGCCCCTAGATACCAATTTTCCTAACTCATAATTAAACTTCAGTTTCATAGTTAGCATGCAAGAGACATACTACAATCCTTTCTATCTTCCTAATTGATTTCTATTTCGTTAGATAAATTTTATCATAGCGTTATTGGCAGTTTTCTTGAACGGTACATATTTTACACAATCAGTATGGTTTATCAATAATGTATACTCTGTTGTGTATTATCTGGTATAGGGTATTTGCTCTAGCACCAAACGAAAGCAATGTAATTGACAGCGAGTGAGAGAGGAAGAAGTGTGAGGAAAAATTACTCATAAACTGTAGGCAAAATGATTCAGATTAGAAAAAAGGAAAGACGTGTAGAAGACAAAGAAAATATATTCATGTAAAATTTTATTCATCACCACAATAGAGTTTTAACTACATTAGAAACATTTATTTGTTAGCTTTTTGGTAAAACATTTGTCTTTGTGAGCAAGGAAAATGTATGATCTCAATTTCACAATGTGGAGAGCAACATAATTTTTACATTGACATATTCCTACATACTTCTGTCGCCCACGACCTTATAGATTAGTTTTCTCTTACGTGTGGGGATATGGGTTTCCGCCTTCAGTAACGTATTTGGATTCCTCTCTTTGTCTGTAAACCTTGGCGGAGTCGCACAGTATTTCTGTCATAAGGGCCAAATGGGACTATTTTTTTACAAGATGATTTGTTACAATCTCCCTTTCGCCATTCTCATTCGGGTTTAGTACGGGGAATGATGGAGTATTAAAAATAATTGTGTGAGGTAATAAAGCAAGTGTCAGAGTGCGCGCCTGCTATATATATTTATGTTTATATTTTATAAACCCTTTTACGATGGATGAACATAGTACATTTTACTTGCTTTTTGGTGCTGGATGGGTGTGTTGTCACACATTTCGTCTATTTAAGCTGAAAAATCCATCAACTAAGAGCCACTATAGTTTAAAGAGCGGAGAGCGATGACATCATATTGCGCTGAGTACAGGGTTAAGGAAAATAAAACTTGCAGGATTTTTAAAACAAGTCACGTAAATATTTTAAGTTTTGGCTGTTCTTATATTATCCGCTTTAACCCTAAGAGGGACTCGCCTCTGCTGCTATAATCAGGTTTCTAATAGTTTAAACAATCAACTTATCTGAACTCTAGAAGAGGCCTGGCTCTCCCACCAGAACCAGAGAGGTTTTGTTTACATTTTACCAAACAATTGATTTTCCGTTCTGACAAGTCCAGACGGAGCTATAACATTTTTAATTAGGATTCTGATGTGTCTGTGTGTGCGGGAGAATAAACACAAAGTTTGTAACAACATTTCACGGTTGACGGGACATTTCGTTTCGTTCACTCCCACATCCACTAATTAGTCTGCCAAGTCAGCGTTTTCTGTAAATCGTGCGACTATTGCCGCAGTCCCGCATCCAAACCACTACTTAGGTTGCGTATATCATCTCTTTGTAGAAATATATTGCGTCTCCTATACCTTTTACAAGTTATATTTGGTCTTTTTTCGTAGTATTATTTAGTCTTCGGCTTAAGTACGTGATCGTCTGATTATTCTTATAATTCTCGTAATGTGTGTGTCGTAATCTTTTGAATTTTTTAAACAGCTTTTTTTAGTCTTTTCTTTCAAATCAATTTTTGTTTCATTATATTTTTGTAACCATCTTGATTCGCAACAGACCTTTTTAAACTTATTTCTAAACTTTTCGTTAAAGTTTAGGTAAACATATCTTAGAATTAATTTGTAAGCATAAAATGATATGGTTTCCGTCGTTGGCTTCTGCTTATTAATAAGGAAGAAGATATAGCAACGTTTTGGCAGATTCATCTCTGTCATCATCAGGCTATGGACTCTTTGTTATTTCGTAGATAGAAATATATATTCTAGAAATTTTTGGTCTGTGAAACCTTTTCTAAATCCTTTCAGGGTAGTTGAAAAGTTGACCGGTTAAGGGAAAGTTTTAAGATGGTATATAAAGGAGCAAGAATACAAAAACATATCAGATTAACCACAAGAAAATGTGAGACTTTCCACAACAGCAAATGCGATTACGAAAGTCATGAAATTGAATGCTCCCTATTCCACAAGGCATGTTGTTTGGTCTTGTATCTCAGCTATTATCGTTGGTTACTCATGTTAGAAGATCAAACTCTCGGATATACGAAGAGTGCGGACTACGAAAATGATGCGAAGGGTGCGGACAGTGTTACAGTCTGATATCTGAGGAGGGTAGACTGCGATTTCACAAATATTTTACATGCGAAGAGTGCGGACACTATCTTGGACTTTGGGAGAGGGGGATTCAGTAGAGACATTGAATATTTTTCGTTTAGACCATATCAGTACATTGTATTGAAGTACCTTTACGTTTTTGCAAACTGATCCCCATCATCCTTTTCCAGGCTTTAAACTGGCAAAATGACAATCATTTCTGCGTGTTTAAAATTAGCTTTGAGTATTCTCTTTTTTGTTACATTTTTGTATTTATTTTTAATCTTTTAATTTCTTATATGTTACATTTTAAACTATACACATATGTAAACATCCATAAATTCTTGTAAACTGTATTACAAATTGTAAAACAAAA
Source organism: Magicicada septendecula (assembly GCA_034769895.1). Lineage (NCBI taxonomy): Eukaryota > Metazoa > Arthropoda > Insecta > Hemiptera > Cicadidae > Magicicada > Magicicada septendecula. Next base: position 158,586,083 of record CM068374.1, read on the forward strand.
CTATTTAAGTTTTGGGGCCCTTTTTATCACTTTTCAGGTCAAACACTATATAAAACCATCAAATTTACCCTTTAATTTAAGTTCCAAGAATTTCAGTAAGGCTAAATGTTAGCCTTGGAGCAGAAATAAAGGTGGCATTTTTGCAAGCCATATATCGAAAACAAACTTTTTCGGACCTTTGTTTAGCCTATATAAATTTGTTTCTTATTTCAGCCTGTACAATGCACTCCTGAAGTGTGTCTAATTCCTCACTGGATATCTTGTATATATGACAAAGCCAGACACAGTAGGCATATTTAAGTGGGTTTGGATAATTCGACATGATTTTTGTACTGTAGTTATTATAATTTTTGCAATCAATTGCAACTTTTATAGATTGGTTCCTAGATTGTTTTTTACAATACCTGTTTTTGTGATTTCTAGCGGTATTCAAAAGACCGTAATTTGTTAAGCTTCTTGTGTTCATGGGTAACTGGAAAATATAATTCTTTATCTTCTCCTCTTATGCTTTATTGATATTATGATGTTCAGGTTACCCCGTATCAACGAGCCAGGCTTTCTTAAATTTTAGATATTTTAGAACTATGTCTAAATCGTTTGGTGACTACTTTATCCCTATCTAGTGGTAAGTCACAATATAGTCTAACATTAGTCTCATCAGGTTGATAAGTATAATTTGCTTGTTTATCCATTTCGAGTTTGTGTTGGAGAGCTGGTGCTTTTTTGATTATCTTAGATGTTAAATTATGCTTTTATAACTATCTTGCCCGTAATACTTTGAAATGTTGAAGTTTGCCAAACTACAGCATCAAGTGGATATATCTTTCCGATACAATATTTCATGTTCTAGAGATATCGTTATGAATTGTTAAGTTTTCAATACATTTCTTGTTGAAAAACTTAGCCTCATCTACAACATAAGTGTTATTTTATCTTTGATTTCGTCGTCGTTGTTATACAAGTTATACCATTATACAAAATTATATGCAAGAAATTGAAATTATAACTTACGTAGCCTCTATATTGCATGTATATACGTACACACACTAGCGCGCTCACGCATACACGTTTTCTGTGTTTTTAAGTGCGTAAATTTTAAAAATTAATTCACACGCGCGCGCGCGCACACACACACACATATATATGTATGTATATGTATAAAACGTGTATATTAAAATATTATAAAGCGTACATTTAAAAGTATCAATGCTAAAAACGAATTGAAAAATAATTCAATTTCTACCTCCGATGATGAATAAGATTTATTCTTAAGAAATGTCTTCTCATTTCAAGGAATTATGAATAATTTTTTTTCGCCAACAAAATTCTGACGAAAATTCGTTTCGCCTTTATGAACAAATTTCGTTCTAGCGTTTCAGTGTTGGCGGTTTCAGGGAATAAGTTTAGATAATTAAAAGGTACTCTATTATCATTATAAGATATGTGTCCTTTAACTTTATTAAGTAATCATGTAATCAATTCTTTGAAATTACATGTGGCTGATCTTATAACGTGATGAAGACTAATAGTCATATTGGCCTGACGCCAACGTATATTATATAAAATTTAATAATTATTATTTTTAACTGATTACACTAAGTGAAAAATAAAATTTGTACGTATCTTTACATGAGTCTCTTTTAAAGACAAGACTTGGGCACCATGCAGCAGTAAAGAGGAAACCATAGTTTACCGTGTGACACCTTAATGTGCAACTGTAAAAAATAACTTTTATTGTACGATCTAATCTTATTAACATCGACATTTTCAACAAACGCGCGCCCGTGCGTTCGTGTGAATTGAGCGGCGCGCTCGTGCAGCTAGTAACAATTTAATATACTAGCAATTTAACATTTTATATATAACAATGTATAACAATTTTATATTATATTGTGATATAAGGGCTTAAATATATTTATAAATAATTATAGACGCAGTAATTATCGAGTAAATATTGGAACTGACACAGGCAGCAATACGTTTCTAAGATGTTATAGATGGATACAGATTGTAGCGATGTTCAAATAAGTATATTATTAAAAGTCATTATTATTATTTTCACTTGCAGAATAAAGAAGTACACACAATATTCTGACTTAATATATGCATGCCAGTATATCTGTTTAGTCTTGTAATAACTATTCCAAAAAGTAATAAAATATTATGATTTAATATATTTATAATATAATATATTAAAGTATACTTGTAAGTAATTATATACGCAGTAATAATCTTGCAGTAATGAATGAATATTAAGTCAAGGTTTTTTTGTATCTTGTTAATTCTGCTAGTTAAAAATTTAATCATTTAATTCTGCTAGGCTAAAAAATAGTAATAAATAACTTTAATAATATACTTATATGACCATCACTTCAATTTGTAATCAGCTGTAACATATTCTTCAACATGTATTGCTATCTGAACCAATTCCAATATACGTACATTAGATGATTACTGCGTCTATAATTACTGGCGAGTATAATTAGGCAAATATTATATTATAAATATATTAAATTGTAATATTGTAATAATTATGTTTTTGGAATATTATAATAATTTCTATCTATTTAAAAAAACAATATGCAAGTATATTCATTATTTTGCTGATGAAAAACACACACAACATTTACTGAATTAATTGAGCTGGTTATGTTCGATTATTTCTCTACTAGCTAATACACAGCCCCTGATGATGACAATAACGATTGTCAGAACGTCAACACAAATAATATTAAAGTTGTGTTTAACTTATTGGCCGATCCTCGTTAAAACTTCCATCGATAAGCAGTTATTATTTACGTACTAAATTGGATAATTTGTGATTATGAGTTAGTATGTTTTCATTGTAAGTTTCTTTAATTATTCGTAGTTCATTAAGTTAAACTATAATAGTGAAAAATTAAACAATAAGACATCATACAATAAGAACTTTATTTAATACACTTATAATCAATTATACAAACGCTTGTTTTTATAAGCATGTTACTTATTTAATAAAAAGTCCATATAGTTATTATTTTTGACAACTTTATTTCATACGATAAAGTTTAACTCCTAGAAACGTATATAGCTTGATATGCTTGATGTTATAAAACAATAAACTATACACTTGATATTATGAAGCTATACACTTTTTGCATAAATTTTAATTTATTTGCTAACAAATCATATCAAAGGAAACATTTATTATCATCCGTCATATATGTGGGTTCGGTACAATATAAACCTTGGGATGTCAACTCAACAACCACACGTGGAGCACGTGTTGTGGCCCAAACGTCGCGTGACTAAAATAATAATAAAAAAAAATTTCATGACGTTATAATGACACACACAATACAGGAAACTGAAAATTAAACAGCGTCAGCACAAGGTTTGTTTTTTAATTAGATGATTTGCATATCAAATTAATGTTTTTTTTTACATAAAGGTTGCACACATGATGCAAATCTGAGTTACACTTGGAACGGTAAACAAGAAAATCTGTAAAAATACGGTTACAGCAGAAACGTAAATTTAAAATCAGCGTGTCTCAAACGGCATTTGATATTATAAGAATTTGTTAAAAATTAAACAAGAAATATAAAATCACTTCCGAGATTTGCTATCGCAAAAAGTTTTGGTATGACGGTTTACATTAATCTTAGATGAGAAGAGCATAACAAGACGGAAAATAACAAGAATTATTTGTAACATTCAGAATATTCTTCTAGCTATACGGAAAAAATACTAACTAGACTTACATAATTCTTTCGGAGACATTTTCACCTGTAATTACCTAGCAATCGAGTACAGAAATTGTGTACAAGGCAGTACCCAGGACCATGTCCAATTTCCAACCTTTGCCCCCATGAACGACGGGTCTAATATCGAAAACACTGACTAAACACCTGACGTTTAACTGGTCGGTACCCCTGTCATATGTGGCGTGTAGCTCTATTCATATTTGTGGGGTTCGGAATATCCACTATCTAGGATTTAACAGTCCACAGCATCCCCCCCATTTCCCATTTGGGTTCCCGCGCCAATGCCACAAACCGAAACCACAAACTATCTCGAGTCCAACAGCAAGTACGGTCAGAAGGTCCAAATTTTCCAGGCACCCAGACCCCCGCCCATATCAAACTGGGGCAAGTGACGAGCCTACCCACACCCCCTGCCCCCCCGATCACCCGAGGAGTCAGTTTACGTTCCCCGTTACTAAGAACGGAAAGCCTCTCAGTAATCAACTGAAATCCCACCAAGCACGCTATAAGGTCAGGCAGCAACGGCAATGGGGCGTCTTCCGGATCTGCACACCCGGGGGCCTTGGTGGAGCCCATATGTTGTGCACTCACACCTCCCTCTACCCGCCCTCACGACTCCCTGCTGTGTGAACGGGCGTTACCTGCCCCCAAGCTTCTCGCCTATTGTAGATCATTCAGCAACTAACCTCGGACTCTAACCTACTTTTACCGCTGAACACTAGAGGATCTGGATTAAATGAACTGCGCCGGAAGGCGATGATTATTATATTGTTATTTGATGGCGATTATATGGTACTTAGGTCTAATGAAGACGAGCTGCAGGAGCAGTATGTCAAGTCTACTTAACGTCAGAAGACGTCTTAATAAAATTTACGTATCCAAAACTGAGATAATTATATTTTGTATTAAGGGTACTTTTCCATCCAAGATTTATTTTAATGGGGTTTATCTGGGATAAGAAAATAATTTCAAGTTCTTGATTTGTAATATTACTTATGGGTTTCATAGGAATTTTGGAAATATGCAGGTTCTAAAATGCTTTCAACGACAAGGAGGATTCTGGGGAGGGGAGGGATCACTGTATAAAAGAGACGCAACTAAACTTTTACAAGGTGACGTCGATAGCAGTATTATTAGTTGTGCCTAAGACGTGGTTGATTAAGCAGGGTGATAAAACCAGTATTTAATCGGAAAAACGATATTTCCTGCTCGCTTAGGAACGATGTTGTTCGGGAGAAGATCGATACTTTCTCAATCGATGGCATAATAATATGTTAAGATTTGCAGGCGATAGGTTGGCAGTGAAAAATTATTTGAAAATGCAGTACTCCGTCATATGTATTGGTGGGTTCTAGAGCCGGAACAGGAGGAAAGGCCTGTTAACGTACGAAGTTAACGACGTCGACAACGACGACTTGCAAAATAAATTGCTTGTTTACAGAGTAATTCTGAAACCAGTGTAGCCCTAATAAGTACAGCTCCAGTTAACTTCATATGCTCAATGAGTAACATTAAACTGAAACAAATAGATTAAGATGCTATGTTATTAACAGAGTTGTAATGCGCCACGGGATGTGTTCATGAGGCGACTGTTTGCTATCGAAAATGTAACACTATCATAGAAGAAACCAAGAAGTATGCGGTGAAGGGTAAAGGTAAACCTACAACATTAGAATGCAGAAATGCTTCTGACGTTTATATGAACGAATGCATAGCTGTAGCCAATTACAAGCTGTTATACCAGCTCCAGTTCCTAGATACGCTGCCAATCGTATCTGTACTGTTATTTATAAATTAAATAATAAATTAGTAAGCATAATGTATGCTTACAATTATACAGTGACATAGTTAGAATATGTAATTGATGGCAATAGTAGAAGCGGTGGGATGTGTACAAAGCCCAAGACAACTCGCAAGAGACATCAATCTCGCCCGCAGATTAGATACACTGTAACTAACAAATACATTGGTACTAATTACGCTTCGGTTTTGCCAGCAGTAGGGGATGATAGATTGTAATATACGCCTAAATCATATTTACTTGTTTCCGGTACTAAATGGTAAATTTAAAAAATTGTAAATCAATTTCTGTGAACACATAATTTTTAAACAATTACAAAATTAATAGGTTTCGTATACAAACTTTAAAGCTGTAATATCTGAAACGAGAATCAATAAACAATGACAACTTAAATTTGATCTTTTTTAGTAATTTATATTTAAATTACATTTACATCTTTATAACAAACGTAGTAATTTAATACGCAGTATTCACTGTTTACAACCTAGTGTAATAATACTAGCTTATAATTGTTTCATTGGAGTCAGATGTCTTAATTGAATATATCTTCCACTAAATTTTTCAAATATATTTTAATGCAGTTAAACAAAATAAAGGTCTTCCTCTTCTCCTCCTTTTTCATCACTTCAAGGATTAGGCTTGCAGCCTGTTCGTCTTCACAGCCACGTTTTCTTGGTCTGGCTCTATCTCGTTCTTCGAGAGGCTTATACTGGATTATCTTTTTTTTTTTTTGGTATTCTCGAGTCGCCCATTCAATTTACGTGTTATATCCAGTTTTCTTTATTTTATTTTATTTTATCGTTCATCGAGTATATATTCAGCTCTTGCCTTATGTCTGCATTTCTTATGTGATCTCTGAGTGTGGAACTTTTGACAAAGTAAAGGTGACATATCATACTGACATGTTTAAATATAAAGAAGAAGAAAGAAGAGTTGTCAGTGGTAATTCTGTACTTAACACAGCTCAGGTTGTAAAATACTTGAAATTTTATTTTTCTGGTTTAGTCAAAAAAAAAAACATCGTCAGTTTCAGTTTAAAAGAATAGTACCATTTATTGCACTCTTACAATTGTACATATCTAGACTTGAATAACGGTTACCACTTACAGGTATCAAGACTCGATTTATTACAATTTTAAACTAAATTTGCTAACAAGAATATTTAGTTGCACCTTTCATTTCTTTTTGTAAGAAAACTATTTTTGTTCGTTTGTTGTGAAACTTCCTAAAAGAATACGTCATTTAAACAAGGTATCAAATATTTGTCATAACATAAACTGTTGTTTGTCATCCCACCCTAGTTAACAACATCTGTTATCACTAGCTGCCAAACAGGCATTGAAATTTATTTCAGAAATATGAAATAGTCGTCGCAGGCTTGTGACTATCGGTACAAACAGGTATACTTATGTAGTATATTTTATCCGTGCGTGGGTGCAAGCGCGCGGCTTAAAATATACATCATTACAAAATTCAATAATATCGGTGTCTCACGATCGTCAGTATGCCAAGCGCCTGAGACACGCGTTCTTTATTAAACGTGGTTTAAAACAAATTTAATTTCAGAACAAATCTGGAGCACGTTTACGCTTAATACATATATTTTTAGAATTTACAACGTTTCCGGAAACAAAAGAGATGAGGAAAACTGTAAATATCCATCAGCAAAATCGTTAGAATTAAATTATTGTTCCTGCCATAAACAGCAACGGAAAGCAATTTATGTGCGCTCGTAGCTTGTGTTTCGTTTTCTAAAATGTATTTAACCTAATCCATTTAATATAGCCATGCGCAATAAATATTAACAATCCGTTTCCTTTAAAATAAATTTTGTTTGATGAGAAACGTCAACGAGTAGTAAGTAAATCTTAAAAACTCATAGCAATAGAATAATAACAATTTTTGCTTGCATACATAGTTTTTAAATATCAAGAAAATAATGTATATTTAGATATAGTAATTCATAGATTTTAGTAAGTTTATTTTATTATAAATTTAAACGGCACCACAGACAATGGAATGGTCACAAAGAAAGTTAATTGTAATTCCAAACTATTGAACATCTGCAAAAGTAATGAATAAAAACCCAGTAGTAATTATTTAGAAATTCGTTAAGGTGATATGCAATACAATGACTTGTTGCCTTAGGTCACCCCAATCAACGTCTCCTGAGTTGCGTCGTTTACCTGTCTGCATCAGTTTCCGTTATGAAGTTGGAGTGGTTTCACGAGGCATCGAAGCAGAGCTTGATTCTAATAAAGAAGAACTAAGAAATATGGATTTATTAGAATTATTGCAAACCCTGGTAAGATGAAATTGACAAATAAGAAGAGGAAAGATGAATTTAATAGTAAAAAGTTTGGAAAATGCATTCCAGCTTGTTGAGAAAGACCTCCAAACTAGAGGCAATAAAGATATTTACCTTGAACGCTCCTCTACTGTTAAACGCATTGCAATGTGATTTCAGTATGCGATGCTATCAAGAAGTCTATGAAAGGAGTATGGAAAGAAACTTATCCCTTTTCCATTATTTAAGGCAAGCGGATTAGGCAGTAATACAGCCGAGTGAATGAAAAGTTATTCTGTTCTGCTTCTTTTTTCGAATATGACCAATCCGACTGTGAAAAGGACGGTGAAAACTAAGTAGCTTGGACAATTATACAAAGATATGTAGACCTACAGTAACTGTATACTTATACCAGAACTGCTTACTGTAGACTACTGTATGGTAAATTTAATACATTACACACTTTACGTGCAATAATCATGTACCTTATTAAGACTTTTACATTTTAGAATTTATTATTTGATTTTGCAAATGTGTCTTATTGGGAAAACGTCTCTCTCAATATCGTTTACATTAAAATCGTGATCTTAAGAGTTGAACTTCATGATTAAACAAGGACGCCTGCTACACTGGCAGTAAAACTGTTAAAAAGTGCATTCAACATCAGCACAATGAATTAGTGACACTTCGACAGCCGTTATTTACAAATTTGTTAATATGCCGCATTCAAATATGCAGGTGTAGAATTCTCTGCTAATCACTTCGTCAATTTTTGAAGACTCAGCATTATGTTGACGTAGTCATTTTATTTTATTACGTCTCTTTATGTTGTTTATTTGATAACGAATTGCATAAATTGACTAATCTTGTTTACGACATAACGGAGATCGACAACCTAATATTTTCTTAACCTCGACAAACGTATTTTGAAAAAAAGGTTAAACGTTATTAAGTGGAGCAAGATGTAGGTGATAAAATATTAATCCAGATAGATTCGGTATGCAGTGGCGTGTAAGAATTCGGGTTGACGGGGTGAAGTTGTGTAACTCAAGAGTCTGGATTGTAGATAACGCAGGGTTACTCCTGTTTAGCACCCTTGACACGGTTTATGGAGCCAACGAGGTTACGCTAACGTACATAGACGTGATGTAATCATGTGTAATTTGAATTCGGTATTCGTCACGTGTACCTGATTGCACTCAAAGCGGACTGTGTAGTCACAGAGTAGTAGGTATAGGGTAAGACTTTCAGTCTTTTACAACGTCTTCATTTCTAGATCAGTTTCTTCCTGTTTTTTTTTTTTTTTTTTTTTTTTTTTTTGATGCTTTTGTGAGATTGCAAATTACACAATAGTAAGAAAAATTGGGATTTAATTTTATACATTATATTCCCGTATTCGTAGAATAACGATTTTCAAATGTTTCAATTAAAAATAATTATATATGTCTTTCTAAAAATAATTACAGTCTATGGAGTTTTTTCAACTGTTGCGCGGTAAATGTTAAGACACAGCGCTCATGGTGAGGTTTGTACTCCAAAAGCAAACATTATTTCTTGAAGTCGTTTATATACATTAGCAATCCAATGTGTCCGTTCAACTGTCATATTACAAGGGAAATAACATGCCACAAATGATTTAGTGACGTCTACTGTAATACTGTAAACTTCCGGTACATATACTGCCTATCATCGTGCCCAATGCAGCTGTGCAGCTGTGTTTATAAATGAAAGGCGCCCACTGTTTTTCTATATGATTATAAAGTTAACGTTTAGTGTAGATAGTATTGAATTGTTTTTTTTTTAAATATACCTTACAAATTGTATACATTTATATGTATATGTACATTTAAATGTATACAAGTTGTATACATTTTTTTGCTAGTTATGATGAATTTGTCTGACATTTTCTTGGAAAAACCGTTCAGCCAGTACCCCCTCCACAAACAAAATTAGAATAAAGAAATCAGATAGGCTTACTCCTACCCCTAAGTTAGAACAGATGATTGACCGAAAATCAAGAAAACAGGTTCTCTTAAAAGTGAAGTTTAGGGAAAAATATAACCGGCTGGCTCTGGATCGAAGGATCGAAAAAAGCCTCATTTTATATAAATGTTGGTAACATTCAAAAATTGTATGCAGATTGTACAGCCTACACTAAAACCTGTGTTTTATTCGTATAGTTGCGAAAACGTAATGAGAAATATAAAAAAGTGACAGTTTTCTCATGGTCATCAAAACTACAACCCCCCAGTAGTACCCTCCTCTGATCGGCCTGGAAAATACCACTCCATCCAGCTGTATTATGTTGATGTGTTCATGTTAGCTAGTGGGCCAACCACTTTTCACTGCTAGTCAGCAACAGTAATACAGCTGAGGTTACTTAATAAGCTCCTAAATATTTATGAAATATTTGTTTCTAAATTTCTGTTTCTATTTAAACGATTTCCGAACCACTGTAGGTCAGATTAAATAGCTGTTCAGTATAATTATCCGTTGTTTATTGCAATTTACTTTAGACCCTATAATAAGCACCTACTACTTTAAGCACATATTATTATATAATTTCTGTTTTGATTATAGAAACGACAAGTTAAATGAATTTAGGTAGGTCCTTTTAGCTGAATATAAGTCTTCTTCTTCTTCTTCTTCTTCTTCTTCTTCTTCTTCTTCTTCTTCTTCTTCTTCTTCTTCTTCTTCTTCTTCTTCTTCTTCTTCTTCTTCTTCTTCTTCTTCTTCTTCTTCTTCTTCCATTAAGGAATACGGGAATAATTTGCTCTGGTACAAAAAAATACATCCATTTCATCATCTCTTAATAGGTATTCCTGTGTTTCTTTGTCCAACATTCTTGTATTAAACTTTCTTACGCAACCTTCCAAAAACCTTTCTTTGTTTTCTCAATATGATCTCGGATACTAAAAATTGCCTTTGCATATGTCTTCATTGTAGAGTATATCTCTTCGTGTGCAGCCTTTTACGGTTAACAAAAATCTCATCATTGATGCCTGAATCCTACTCAGACGTTTCTTCTCTGATACCCGTCTTTCAGAGCCTTACAAACACCGCCACAGCTATTACTCCACATAAAAGAAGTGGAATCCTTAAATCAATTGTGGAATTGTTGCTACATGGAGCAAGGCGTAAAGAAAAGCTCAGAAAGAATTTGATTAAAAGAGTACAGAACGACATGGAAAAGTATGAGAAGCCACCCATAAGTACCACGCATTGGCTCCGCCTTCTTCGTATAGAATCTCTTCTGCTCAAGAAAGCGATAGGGTAGAATCGGTGGAGGCGGCTTCTGGTGCGAAAAGGAATCTCGGGAGACAGTGACAAAATGGATAAACTCCCGAATAGGAATAACGCCCCATACCAACTACAAATAACAAGGCCGAGGAGGTCTTCTAAGAAGATTAGATATGCTCCGGTCGACGAAATTGTTTTCCCGCTAACATTACAAGGAACACTGAATATTAAATTAGTATTCTTGACTGGACTTTTTTTACTGAATCTATATTGAATGGCTTGCTACAATCACAGATATTTACTCTGTATATCCATATTGGTTTTCTTAAAACCTTGGACTGTAGTTTGTTTTTCCTAAACAGCAATTTGCTTTTGAAAACCGGCTCATTTGGCGTAGTTTCCTTTTGAGAACTTTCTTCACCACTACGTAGGTTTAGGATGTTAATTTTCCATCGAACGTTAATGCAAGATATTTTGCTTGAACTTTGGTAGTAGAGTGTCGTTTATTGTTACCATAGAACAGTTTAAACGTAGATAAATATAAATGTCGTGTTTGTAATTGTAACCTGGGCTTATTTCGCCTGGCTGACTCTCACGTGTGAATTGATAAGACACTGGTTGGAGGTACCGTGATGCAACATCCATCACAACTATTATGGCTGTCATTCGGAAACGTATATTAAATGCTACGGTAATTTTGTTGTTGTGATATCAACTGTGAACATTGGATATAAAAATGGAACCATTACATTCCTTCCGCGTTCACTGGACTCGATGGAGGGTATGTGGAAATCGTTTATTAATTTCACTACTACACTGTGAACAAGTAACCTTTTTTACTTTTAAAACTAAAGGTAATTTTGAAAAAATAGAGATTAATAACACTCGTGACTTTTTATTTTTGCTAGTAGGCCTATCAATTTAATCTAAAATACTAAAGATCAGTATCCATGCAACGATTTTTAATAAGTGCAGTGTATAGTTAATAAAAAATAACTAATCGGAACATGGGTAAAAAATTAGATAGTAGACAGTTCGGATTTTTGACGTAAAGTACAGAATGGTCGACAAGTCATGTAACATAAATTTCAATACACTATTTGAACTGAATTGGCATTTATAAAACATTTGTTAAATGAAGAAGTCGTTTTGAGACGCGCAAGTAGTCACATTTGGCAGTTCTGTTTAGCCTCACCGGCAGTGCATTTGTCGTAGAAAGAACGCGTCTTTATTGTTGAGAATTATTTCGTGTTCCAACGGTTTAACAAATATTCAAAAAACATTTTAGATGCTCTTGTAGATAATAATGTACTAAACAAATCTACTATATGTGTTTTAGAAACTAGTTTTTTTAAAACAGAAAGTAGTTACAAGCCATAAGAACTCCGGCGGTCTAACTGTTTTCACCAAATAAAATGTCGACACTGCCTAAGACAAGTTCCTGCGTTCCCCAAAAATGTTTCTTCAAGAAAACTTTGAGTTTTCTAATAAGAGTAGACGATCCTTGAAGATGTTCATAATGCTGCCAAGTTATATGCTACTAAGTTACACTTATTCCGGATAAACTTAATGTAGTAATTCCAAGAACAAGAACAAGACAAGGAAAAATCATTGCATGATTTACGATCGTTTGGAAATTTCATATGAAATGGTATGTCTGTTTTAGGCCAGGTTTTTATTTAAGGACAAAGCGTCCATCTCAGGCAGTATGTTACACGCATCTACTAGGCAAATTTAAATAGATTATTAAAGACTGTGTTTTTGAAATTTTGTGATACAAATTGTTGCGTCCAATGTTTAAAAAAAAATAGTCATGCGTATGTTGACCAGCACGTGGGATATTTTAGTCACCTGTTCCAAGCTATTGACGCGATTTAAAAATTTGTTTAAACTATAATAAATTTAAGAATAAATAGAAGCTTTTATAAGTAAAAGTTTGCACAACTTTCCGACAATTCTGTACCTTAAGTACAGTTTATAAAAAAAGGTAAGCAGAAATTTGGGCATAACAAAGCAGTAAACTGAAGGCAATACTTGTCTAATTTAATTAGAAATTTGGAAAAGTAAAATTGAGATTATTATATGCATGTACATGTGTGTGTGTGTGTGTGTGTGTGTGTGTGTGTGTGTGTGTGTGTGTGTGTGTGTGTGTGTGTGTGTGTGTGTGTGTGTGGTATGAAATTAGTGGCATACTAAACTATGAACATGCAGAACTGACTATAAAGATTTGATTAACAAATTACTTTTGGTTATTTCCTTGTATTGAACTATAACAGAAAATTTTGTACAAGATGTAATTAACTTTAAATAGTTTTGTGTGTGTAAATACGCGATGGTAAGGTCTTTGTCGACTGGCTTCTGTTTTCAGTTGACAACAATATATAAATTTAATGTTAGTGCTTGACGGTTGTTAACCAGTCAAAATGTAATTTATTTATTTGTATTAGTGTTGTGTGAACATGTTTCTCACTGCTTTCCGAATCTAAAGTAACGTCTCTGAATCCAAATACTTACCAAGTTAACGACACAAAGTCATTATTCGATTTCACACAACAAAATGGTAAATTTTTATTATATCGAATCTGTTCCTCTCAATTTTAAACATGGATAAATGGGTTTACCTAAATGTTCTGCATGTAAACAGGTAGATAGTTTATGTTTCATCGCAAAGACAATACAAATGTTTCAACTTATTTAATTTATGCTGAAACAGGTGCACAATGCAAAGTCTGGAATGAGAACCATTTAAGAAAAGTAATAAAATAATTTTTGGATTAGATTTTGTCTTTTATTTTTGTCCTATCATATGAGTCGTAACTGGAAGACAGGCACGAAAATCTTACATGAAATGAAGAGATGAAATGCAGAATCTTATAACAACAGAAGGTGCCTCGTATACATTTTATAACGAATGACGAGAAATGAATTTTGTATAAACTGTAGGAGTTGATAAAAACTAATCTGTTTAGGACATTTGGTGTGAATATGAGTCGATTGTGAAAATAAAGAACTTCTGAAACGCGAATTTACACATAAGGAAAATGGAAATAGCAAGAGAGTAACTTGGGAGAATGCGGCATGTTCTGAGGGAATTGAAGTCAATAAAAGTCAGCGATAAAGGACCGGAAGTGGTGGAAGGTGTTAATCAAAATGGAAAGACGCTGGCGGCAGATAAGACGTAGTCCTCAACACGGCAAAAGAACTAAAGTGTATATGTTTCCCTGTGTAACGAATTAATTTGTTTTCAATTGTGTGTGGTGGTGCATTAGAGCAGATGACAAAAAATAGATTGAAGGGGCGATCCTGTAAAGTATAACTGAGGTAGGCGAAAGAAGAAACAAGAAGAAAATGAAGGAGGTCACGATGATGATAAGAAGGAAGAAGAAAAAACATGGCAATACCGATTTTATTTTATTTTCTGTCAAACATTTTTAATGATTTCAATACGTCATTATTAAATACAACCAGCCACTTGGTTGTACGTAAAGTTCGAAGTAATTGATTTAAAGGTGATCAAGAATACTACTGACTTAATAATTACACAGTCACTACATTTTGAATATTTTTAGTTCCAAATTGCAACAATCCAAGGATGAAGATAATAATAAAGATATAAGATAAGCAAAATATTATCAAGGTATTAGGATAAAATATATATAATATTTTCAAAACATGAGATAAAAAAGATTTTTTCTCTACTTAAAATTATTATGAATATTTTCCATCACTCGATGCTATTTTCAATAAAACACTACTCATCGACTAACATTGTGAAACACGTAAAGACAGTCTAGAGATTGCACAGTGCGTAGGCTGTATTAAGCGTAGCGTCCACTAGAGAGCCATCTGTTATGTTAGTTTTCTTGGTTCTCTGTATAGTACTCGCTTTTCTGAATAAATATTCACGATTTATTCAGTGTTTATTACACAGTGGATGCTGATTCAGGCAATCAGAGCTCTCGCTGTGGGACTATAATGTTTGTTCGCTTCAATAACCATTCCTTCAACACGTGCACGCATACTTGCACGAATATAATAATACGTTTATGTAACAATATAGATACAAGTACTATATGTACAAAAATCTGATAACTAGAGTAGGCCCTTAGTTTAGTTGTGATCGAAAGTTGTTAAATGGGGATAACTTGTCAAGTCTCTGTCGTTAACTAGATACAACTTTAAAACATTCGTATCGGTATTTTGAGATAATTTTTATAATAGGTGTTTTATATGTATTAATATTTGTTTTGTGTGTACTAAATAACAAATAACTTGTGCTACACATAAGCCTATAGCCTACCTATAAACACCGACTGATGATGAATTTGAACCTTGACTAAAAAGTGTCAAATCTTGACAAAACTATTTTAAAATTGTATCTTCTATCTAGTTCCTTGATTGTACCTTACAAAAATTTCAGTACCAGAAGTAATAAGAAGTGCAATTTTGCCAAATGTCTGACTGCTCATTCTGTGCAGTTATATTTGCAAATTATATAAATAATATTAAAATATAGAAAATTTTATTAGAATGATTATGTGCAGACGAAAATAAGTAAAATTATACTTCAATTTTCCGGATTGGTTTTACATAAGCCTCTTACTTTTGTTAAAAATAATACCTGACCTTACCTTTTACGAGGCTAATGACTTTTAATCAAAATTAATTAAAATAACTTGTTACTTTGTCAATTAAATTAAATTGAAGCTGTTAATTTGTTATTACTAATTATTAAACTAACACCATTATGAGCAAGAGTAACCGCGGTGTTGTAGGCAGGGTGTTACCTCTCTGCACCTCTCTGTACGTTGTTATTCCCACCGCGAGTAAAATAATCTATCTTAAGCGATCGTTCTCCGTTTGCAAGGAAAAAATTGTAGTCTTACCTAGTATTATATGTCTGTTTTGCCGTTTGGAGACAAAGTGAATGCTGCGAGCGACCCTTCTTCACCTCAAGATTGCCGGCTATGTGTCGCACATAGTTTACCCCGTGTCCTATTTCTTGAGTAATGTATGAAAGAGGAGACGCTTGCCTTTGTTACCTTGTTTTATTTTCTATTGTGACCAGAGGTGAAGTCCTCCTAAGACGGTCTTATTGGTAAGCAAACAATGTTCGCTTGTTGTTGTTGTTGGTGTTGTAAAACTTAATAATCTTTTTACTTTCATGTTCCTTAAGGAAATGGAAGTATGGTCATGGCGAAAAAAATCGTGTTCGAGATAACGGCAGATTCTAATTGTACTATCATCAAAACATGAAAAAAAGTAATTTTTCGAAAAGTGTCTGTGTGTAGAATTTTTTTATGGCAAACGATAACAGCCGCAAATTCAAACAGAATCAAATACATTTTTGCATACAGTCCTGAATTGTAGAGTATTCAACGTCTATGGTTTTTGGTGAAGATCGGTTAGGGGAAAGGGGTAGTTTACCAGCAACATTTTACGTTTTAACAAGAGTAAAGTGCTTAATTTTGATAAATAAAGTATCTCAAAAAAGGTCATAATAATCCACTGTAGAAAGGTAGATAAAATATCTATAAATGAAAAGGGTAGTTGAAGGGGGGAGGGGGTAATTTTTTATTAATTAAAATGGTAGTTGATGATGGAGGAGGTAAATTTTTATAAGTTTTATATGTGTACTACGTTATTGACAACAAAGAAGTAGTTTCTATAGAAACATTTCATTTCTCTTTAACAACATTCTATATTTTTCATTTTAATTTAAATCAGGTATGAGTGAAAATATATCGTTCCTGGCAGGCAAACATATCTCCATTATGTAATGTTTACTTTCCCAAAGTTTTATTATTGTGATTACCCCAATAAAATGGCCGGCAGGACACACACACACACACACACACACAAGCAATTCGCGTTATTTCTGGCCTCACTCATGTTTATATTCTTATATTTGCACGCTTTTTAAATGGAAAGTGCCGAAACCCACACCAACACAACGCGTGCAAGCCGAAAAGGTGGACATCGATTTGCTTCCTGTAGATCGCTAGGCAGTGTTGTTCTATTAAAGCAATTAATACAATCTGTGTACTTATTTCTATTATGATATGAGAATTATAAACTAATATGTGCATGTGTGTATGTATGAAAAATATATAAATATTTGTCTCCTTTGGAAAATTGTTTGGCCCTCCTTGAAAATATTTTGACCTCCCTGATGGCTAGTTATTTACTAGCCTGTGTGGAATATAGCGTTATGACATGGATCAGAATGGTGGGTGTTAAACAGGAGACACAAACGTATTAAGGAAGAAATTTTTTGCTGAGAAATTTATAATTATACGGGTGAATAGAATAGTCGTTCAGGAAATCAGAAGAAAAAATGGAAAGAAAGGAATCAAGACTCGATTTTAAAAAAGAAAAATGACTAGTATAGTATTGACAGGAAAGACTTTGATAACACTATAGACATCCCTCGGCCCCTCGCAGCGAGAGTCCAATTTCATTACAGGAATCAGATCGCAGCTACCTTTAGCTCTTCGTTCGACCTACAGACATTTTATCCAAAAGTACAGTCTTTCCTCACGAAGGTTGAGGATAGTCTTAATCCACCTGACATGGTGGTACCATTTTAGCTGATACGTAATTTCTTCAGAACTCAAGCATCCACTGATTTAATTAATATTTAAATGATTTTAAATATAAATTTTAGGACATGGAAGTCATGTATGGTTCTCCATACCGATTTTTTGTGTATGTTATTATGACATGTTTTAGTACTGATAGATATGATTTTATATGATTTTTATTTATACATGAAGACGACCTTAAATTTTTAAAGGTCGAAACGTTGCGTTTAGGGTTGTTTAAAAAACGAGGGCTATGTACGAAATATTATAATGTGTAATAATAATAATAATAATAATAAAATTATTACACTTGTAAGGAGAAAGGATTCTAAGCGGGGGGTCCTATGGGAAATTACTCAGAATATTGTTTTTATCAACGGAAGATTCAATTTTTTAAAACATTACGTTCATCAGAGCATCAGCTTGCAGTCCAGGTTCAGACATCAACAGTTTCTTGTATCAACTCTCATTCTGCCTTATTGTTGCATATTGTAACATATCGTTTTTATCTGATCAATTAAAGATAATGAAAAATTTTGTTTAAATTTAATTTATTGAGAAAAAAATGTGTTTTTCTTTTATTGTTTATTATTTATTAATTATTTATTATATTATTATTTATTATATTAATCCTCGATGTTATATTAATTCCTTCCTTATTTTACTTATGTTGGTTGTTTATGAATAATTTGTTTAAAGCGTTAAATAGATTATGAGATTGAATAATCGATTTGTTGTCTTTGTATATTCGGGGTTTTTACTACCTTTCGATGTTGTTCTCTTCCTCCTTGACGTCCAGGTTTCAATTAATCTCTGAAATTCTTGTAAGTATATACTTTGCAAAGAAATAAAACTCAAAAATGTAATATTTAATTGAATTTATTGATCTCGTTGCGATTAATCGACTTTGAGTCGAAATACTTATTCACAGCTCGAAAACTCTTATCTCATGTCGATTTGTTTTCTTTTATTTAAATTAATAACATTTTCAAATTAATAGGTTCTTTTAACTGTTATCAAAAGTCAGAAAAGGGTAATGCTGAAAAATAAAATACTTACAATTAAAAGTTCTTAATTAATAAAATAGAAATAATATTTATTATAAAAATGTTAGTAAAAATTGAATTCTTCGAACCACAAGCTATGCATGGGCTAACGTCATCACAGCTGATTGAAGTCGCAACCAGATTCTCATCAAAGATGGCCGCTTTCTTCACCTCGGATTTATATAAATAACTTCTCGACAATTTACCTCCAAATCAATGTTTATTCTTTCATTGTTCCTCATCAGAGCAGTAGTTATTACCTTTCTTCGTTGTAGTGTGACGATTCAGTGTTAGTAATCCGTTTTAGTTTCGGTAATAGGTGTTGGTTAGATGTGTCTTCGTTCAAATAGTTCCTCCAGAATGTCGTGATGATATTCACATTGGAAATTTTTCGATTAGTGCCTGGACTGTTCCGTTATCGGATTTATAATTGCCAATCTTCATAAAAGTAATTGTTTGGTTTCTTTTATTTTACTTTTGTATGAACCACTCATATTTTAAATTTTCTTTCTGAAGCTTAATTCTTGTCCAAAAATGTTTGATCTTTTTTAGCGATATCGTTCTGATGTGTTCACCTTGACGTTTAACAATCAACTCCCAGTTTTTTCTTCATCATTCAAAAGGTCCTGGTTGATTTATTAGTAAATTTACATTGTTTTCAGTCAGCTGATACTTAAGTCTCAAGTTTGATTTTGTTCAAAAGAATTGAATTTTACATTATATTAAGATTTACATTTTGATTATTATCTATTCTGATTAAATTCTAATTACATAATCAAATTCCTTATTTAATTCTGCATAATTTAGTACCATACATGATATATTTTATAGTATTTTTAAACTCAAAAGTCATATTTACATTTTATTTGCTGGTAGGCCTTACCTACTTTACTTCCTTACAAATTAAATGGTTTACAGTGTGTTAGATTTCAATTATCATTAAACAGGATCATTGATTGAATTATTATGATTTGATTTCTTTAATTCTCAGTAATTTGATGATTTACTTAGCTAATTTGAACACTATCTTCAATTTAGGCTTTTCTCTAGGCTCCAGTGTTATTACACTTGCCTTTTTTCTAATAATATCCTATACATTCCTTAATTACTTTCACAAAGTGTTGTTACATTTTTAATAAATTATTATTGTGTTAAATTCGACAATTTTCATTCATTTAATTAGTCTCATTAACTTATTTACTATTAATTTATAATGTTGGTGAGGTTTACAATTTGTTCTATATTTTTATGTTAGTTCTATTACCAAGTTTACAAATATTTCAGCTTGATATTACCCTTTCTGACATACAATTCCAATAAAATTCTAACAACTAAATTGCCCTTACTTAATTACAACATTGTTTATGATTAATTGATATTATTAAAACATAATAAAGATATTATCTTAAAAATAAGTTTAATCTCAAGCATTCAATGCTATGGGTTCAATGAACTTTTAACACAGCAAAACAAATCTGTTTTTATATAAACAGTTTATTAAATTTAACTTTTATTCAGTTTATTGCTGTTTTTGTTTTGATTTACGGATTTACCCTGGTTCCCCTCACTATTCACTGTATTCCCTAATCTTATTTCTAGTAATTGGATCTAGTCTTGAGAAATAAGGAACATCACTTAAATTTCATTATTATTAGTCACTTTTCACAATAAAAATAAATTACACTTGTCCACCTTTAGTCATATATCTAAAATCTTTACTTACACTTACTTTACATTTATTCGTATTTTATTGTATTGTACTTTTCTTATGTTATCTTTTTGGGGTTTTATTTTTATGATGAGGTATTGTTTTCTCAATAGTTATTTTTCTATTCAGTGGGCTGATTTATCCATGGTTTTTCCTTAACTGCTCCTATTCTACCTGGGTGTATTTACTCTATAAGTTGGACTATCATTATCTTCCTATTATTTATTATAGATTGTATATTTGATTTTAATGAACTTGATTTTCTTTGGATCTAGAATTTCAGTTTACTGTTGTTCTTGATTAATTATTATAGTAATTTTTCTTTATGCCAGTTGGTTTTTATTTTATATTTGCTTATTTTTGGAATTATAATAAGGTAGATTTTCTGTCATGCTACAATAATAAATCATAATTGGTCATCATTATTAAGGGATCTCTTAAAGAAACTTTTCCATATTGCAGGATTGCTTGGGGTGGATGAATTATATTGACTTCGTGTTCTCCGGGCTGGACATCTATGGAGTTTGTTACGGGAGCTTTGCAAAGTAACAGGCGTACACTGAACAAATGTTAAGTAGCCGACAATTAAAATACAGATAAAAAGCAATAGAGTTTGTCACAAATAAGGTTCTCGCTGTAAGACAATATTAACTTTGCGTCGCTCACGTCCAATTTCGTTAAAATCGGTGAAAAAATATTTCAATTTGTTATTAAGTTTCACTTATTCTTTAACTTTTCAACTTCTCCAGTTGAAAAATATTTTGAGTTAGAACCGTAACACGAGCTTATGGACACATGCACACATCGTATTTATTCATAGACTTCTTTAATAAATAAAAAATTCTCAGCCATTTGTCTGCGTTCAATAAACTCGCGTTTGAGACGCAAAAATGTTGAATACGTGCTTTCTGTACGCGCGCGCGCGCGTGTGTTTTACACGGTCTTTATCGCAATGTTTTCAGTTATAACAACAGTACGTTAGACGTTGGCGCTTGACGGTTGTTCACCTGTAGAAATATAATTTATGTACTTGTATTAGTTCAGTGTAAACATGTTTGTCATTGCCTTTTGATTCGCAAGTAACTCCTCTAAACAAACACCCCCCCCCCATCGTTAGAAGACACACAATCGTTATTTGAGTTCAGACAAGGACACGCTGGGTATGTGCGAAGGAAACTGTTCGCTGAACCGTAAGATTGAAATTCTCTGTACGTAAGTCGTACACGAAGCTTCAAATACCTCACCGTAATATGCATCGTAATCCTAAAACTCCACTGAATATTAAATCTGTTATATTTTCATAACGTCAGTATAGCTTTCAATTAGGCTCTGTGCTATATTAAAAATATTTTGAAAGTCTGTTTTACGTAATTTATGAAATATCACTCCGTTTTCCCACTGGAACATTAAACATAAACTAGACCAGAAGAACTGGCTCTATACATTCCTTCTCTCCTTCCTTCTCTGCTCTTTTCTGCCTGAACTGACATTTATATTCATATTTATATTTATATATTTAAAAAGTATTAACATACAAGCTAATATATGTATAATTTGGTACAGATTCTTTTCTTACGTACTTGGACTTCAAGACATTTAAATATACGAATCATGGAAAATTAAATATATAATCAAATCGGCATACAATTTAAACCCACATTCACCGTAACTTTAAGTAAAATTAATTAAGAATAATTATAGGTTTACATGAGTGTGAACGCGCACGCGTGTTGGTTTGTGTACTTGTATTATCACACCGGGGCCGCAGAAAAAAACTGCAATAATTATTTATTTTGAACACAGGCTATTGTTATTTGCGTATTAGGACGTTAGAAGAGTTAACTATGTAATACGTAATAAGATATAAGTACCACGTTCTCGAACATTACAAACTTCCCATATTAGCTAGTAAAGGTGGTACTGTAGAGATTTCTAACATCATGGATGGGTTTTGAATAACAACTATTCTCATTATATTAATTACTACAATATTCTAATGATATTAAATAAAATTAATTCCGACATTGTGCATTGAGCTTAAACGGCAAACATAAACCTTTACGAATTGATTAAGTTATAATAAACAAATTAGTAGTTTTTTTTTTTGTTAAACGCTGTATCAAGAACAACGCTTGCAAAAGAATAAAAGCAATATGTCAAATAAAATAAAATTATAACGTAATGTACAAGAACATATTATATTAAATACAATAGTGTTTTTTATTCATATAAGCACTTACTGATATTTTATACGTATCTACCTTAAATAAAATACACATCCTATTTTATCCAAATCCTCAACGTCTGTATAAATTGATTGTATAGAAAGGCCACAGTGTAAACCGAAACGTACAGAAGTAGGTATGTGGGATATTATTCGGTGAGGATATTGACGACGTAGGGAAGAAAGACGACCGGTGAGAAGAATTTGAGGGAGCAAAAAGGAAAAAGAAGAATGTAGAAGGACCAAAACACACGTTTAATCAAGTCATTGGAAACACTGTAGGCAAGAAAAGTTAACAATGGGCTGGCTGTAAAATGATTGATAGCATAGATTGTAGTAAAGAAACTGGCACACGTAGAAAAAGTGTGGATGAAATTTGTGCACATATGAAGTGTGGTGAAATTTAGGCTACAGGGTTTTGTGGTCAACTTTGTAATTTAAATTAATGTACTTCAATAAGTATGCATTAAAATAGAAGATATAAACAAAAATGCACTTATTTATTCATTTATACAGGCAGGTTTGTGTGTGTGCGTGTGTGTGTGCGTGTGCGTGTGCGTGTGCGTGTGCGTGTGTGTGCGTGTGTTCATATTACTGAAGTCAGATCTTTATCGACGCTGAACAAACCTTAATTCATAACGTACAGGACCGATGGGAATCAAACACTCGGCCGGTAACATTCCAGCCAAGTCTGGTCTTTGATGCAGAGTTTGTATATTAACTACAAACTCAACACCCGATTAACGTTATTTTGTTTGTCTAGACGTCTGTAAAATTAAAACAGCAGTTTCTTTAGCCCGCTAATGGAATTAAACAATTCAAGACTACAAGACTGAAAGAATACGCGTTACTAAGCCGAACCAAGAATGTTGTTAATTTGTTCCATAATTTGTTTCTCTTCGTGAAACTTCGCAAAAAGGTAGCAATGTTGTGCAGTTTTTGCTTGTTTTTTCTCAGTTCCCTCAGGACAAACATTTTTAATTTTGTTTTTTGATTTAATGAAGAAAGTTGTGTTAGTGGTTGAAATCACAAGCAGAATGATCACTGTTGCACACCACTATATAAAAATTTGTGATGTATTAGTAATTTGGGAATGAAGCATAGAAGAAGTGCATGAGTGTATAAATGAGGTAAATAATAAGGATAAAAAAAACTTACAATTTAAAGAAGAGATAGGAGGTAAGAAAATAAATTACTTAGACTTAAACAGAGAAATTAAAGATAATGAGAAACTACAATTTGGGATATTTAGGAAAGAGTCGTATTCTGATATAATTATACCAAGAGAGTCTTACCACCCTTATAGATATAAAATGGCGGCAATCAATTCATTTTGTTACAGAGCTCAGAAGTGTTTAAAAGAGACCGAATCAAAAGATAGGAAGTTAAAAACGATAAAGGGAATTGTAAGGAATAATAATTATAACACCAACATGGTGGATAAAGTTATGAAAAGGGTTAACATACAAAAAGCTACAATAGAACCAGAACAAAAGAATTGTGCAGGGTCGTTGACATACATAGGTTCACATACTAGAAAAATTATAAAATGTTTTATTAAATACGGAGTAGATATAGCTATTAAAAAATGTGAAACGGTATTTGATAAGATAAGGAATAAAAATATAGAAAAAATTCCAGTATTACAGAAAAGCGGAATTTATAAATTAAAATGTAAAGACTGCAACAAAGTGTACCTAGGTGAGACAGGACGAAAATTCGTATGTAGGTTGTCTGACCACAAACGTGGAGAAGGTAACAGAACAACCAATTCGTTATATGCAAGACATTTCATAGAAGACAACCATAAGTTTGTTAATCCTTTGGAAGACTACGAAATTGTAAAAGTAGTAAATAACACAGTTGAAAGGAAGCTTAGAGAGGAGTTAGAAATATTGAAAGAAAGAGAAAAAGGGTTAGACAGTTTAATTAATATTAAAATTAAATTTGATAATGAAGAAATATTTTATAACATAATTAAGAAGTAAATGATAGAGGACAGATAGATAAGATTAAGAATTAAATTGCATAGTACTAATTGGATGTTTTAAAATAAGGGTGTGTGACTGACCCACATGTGTGGAGAGGAAGAGGGTAGGTTTAAAAGGAATACACACACACACACACACACACACACACACACACACACACACACACACACACACACACACACACACACACACACACACACACACACACACACACACACAACACTGAAACACAAGGAATTTGCTAGAAAAATATGTAACTGTCCAGATGGAGGGACAAGGCTTAGGTGGTGGGGAAGGGACATTTGAATTATAGCTTGTTGTGTGTGAGCAGGGTGGGGTGAGATGGGGGGAAGGGTTTGTTTTCACATAATTTCTTTCAATTCCGATCTGACGATGAGCTGTGAAGCTTGAAAGCGCTAATCGGGATAATTTTTATATAGTGGTGTGCAACAGTGATCATTCTGCTTGTTTTTTGATTTAGTACCAATTATAAGAAGACCTGCAGAAATGTTAAACAAATTACAGCAGCTCAGCACGCTTGTTTTCGTTGCCCTACCAAGAAATTCTAACGAAATAAACGTGGTAAATGTTTAGTATGTTGTGTGTAACTTACTAATGAAGAATACGTTAATTTTTGTGAGAAAAGATACTTTGGTTTTTGTGATGAGAAACTATGGCTGTTTTATGATTGGCAAAACTATTTATTAATTTTATCACTAAAATTATCGCTACAATATAAACAGACCTAGCGTGGAAAAATAATGAAGAATGGAGGATGTGCTTTTGAAAAAAATACCCAAAAATATGTAATACTCTGTAACCGAAATCAAATGACTAACGTTCTAAAATGCAGGACGAAAGTATTGAATAGCAAGAAAACTTACCAATATAACGAACAGCGTATATATAATACTACACAAAACCGTAGAAAGAATTATTGAAACACAAGCAGGATGAGATTAATTCTAAAATAGGTACAAAATCAATGCTGAAGAGATGAGTTTTAGAACTATCAGACATGGTCTAGTCAGAAATATATAGGTAAGGAATACAGTGTAAGTCAACATTAAATTATCGGAAACGGTCGAAACGTTTGGATGTTGGTATGCCATGGGAACGTTCAACAACCGCCGATTGAAGGTGGCCTAAAAATATAAACAAATGGACATTTCCAAATAAGAGGGAAATCACCAAAGACCCCCTGAAAAAGAACGTGGCGGAGTGAATGAGTCACAAAGAACTGAAGAATCCGAATGCTTGGACGGCCAAAGATGGGAACTGGGATGGAAAAGACAGTGCTAATCGTAATGATACAAAGCCTCCAGGTGGTCTAGTGGTTGGCGCTGGCGATTGATGCGCTCGTGGTCCCTGGTTCAATTCCCGCCGGAGGCTCTGTACGCCGTGCACGCAGCGTCGTGAGGTAGAGCTACGAGTACCCCTCTGAGATTAACAGCGGCACCTATGTGTCTTGATCCTACAACGGACTGTAGAGCAGAGGTATTTATTATATAATCGTAATGACACAAGCTGTAATGATCAATCAGTTTTGTTCTCCTGCTCCTAACTGGTCCTCACATGGTAGTACCCCTTTGGTTCCCTATTTGCGCTAGCTCTTTGTGTTTTCGCGGTGTCCTACAATATCCTGCACCCCCACCATCCACTCATCATTCTGGTACTCGCAATTTCCTTAAGTGCCTTTTTAAGTAGACACTTTCGGCGAAATTTTTCTCCTTCTTACATTAATGACTATCCGTTTTTCCTTACCGATTCTTTACAGACGTTTCTCATTTCTTATTATGTGTGGCTGTAATGGAGGACGTTGTATTATTATTATTATTATTATTATTATTATTATTGTTATTATTATTATTGTTGTTGTTGATACTACTATTTAATAACAATAATAATACAATATTTAAAACGTGATTTTTAAAGTAGCTAATATTACAATCTCAAAATATAATTTAAAATATATAATGTCTGTGACAGAAATGTACTGGCAATTCTAACAGAACACTGGCGATTCTGTTTCATGTATTCTTTATTATTTTTACTGCCACGATATAAAGAATAAAAATTTAAGGAAATTCTGTTTACAGACAACAAACTTCACAGATTGAGCTTTCTAAAGTAATTTAAAACCATAACGTTTAATTTAATAAGAAAAGCTGTTTTTTTTTTATGAAACAGAAGTCTGTTTTTTATAAAACAAACCTTTCACTTCATGTTCTTAAAGTCAAACAAATTTGTAAAAAACAAATTCATGTGCTTACCTTTATTTAGATGTGCAAATTTAACAATCAACAATTGTCTGGAGTTGGAATGGTAATCCCGTTTCAGATAACACAGGACGGGACTGTGAATGTTACTTAACATGATGTCAGAGACTGATCTGCTGAGAACGTCTTACCTCGGTTCAAAGACTGCAGGCGACAAGCGATAAGCAGAACAGAAACGTCGTGTAAGTTTGTCTGCACACAACTCATTGGCTTGATTAATCAGAAGTACAATGATACCTAGAACAAGCAGAGCTTTCGAGAGTCACTTCACTCTACTATTTTTCCGCGTAGCTTTCCCAAACCACTTATTTGTTTCTATAATCAAATAAATAATTATGTTTTATTTATTTGATTTATTTTATAACCAGAGTAACCAGAACTATTTTATAAATAATTTTTAAATATATTTCTGATGTCGATAATATATAACCTTACATAAAATAGACATGTTACGTCACATAGGTAAACATTTGGGAGTATTACACATGTCTTTTTAATCAGAAAAGAAAGCACAATTTTCTAAACTTGACGAGTAAAATTGAATTAAGAAATTTTTCGGAAGCCGGTTCTCTTGAAGTGGACGAATTTTGTTACGCGTTACTTTTTTCAGGAAAGCGGTAAGTAAACAATGTGACTTATTCATTTCTATTATTTAATGTAGGTCGCTTTAACACCGAGCAACACTACGTGTAATAGATAACAGAGGATTAGTATAATAAATACACCTAATCAATTAAACACATTACAGGCACACTCAAACTCACTGTATACAACTCCCCGTATAGAAAAGGAACTAAATGTGTAATGAGTTACGTATGAAAGCTTTTGTTGGAGAGAACAGATAGCGTAGCGTGTGATGTGTAATTGTGTACCACATGTCCGATTGCATAGCAATTCAACCGACGTGACGATACTGGTCAGCGTTTCCCGACCTGTGTGCCGTGAAGCCCGCCTGGCTGTGCCGCGAAATTTTATAAGAATGATGAAATAAAAAATAAAATGTCTAACTCAGCAAAAGAAATTAATCAAAAAGCTACTTCCCTTTTCTACATGCTATATTTGTTAATCAGAGTTTCCCACAATAAAATAAAAAGATAAAACCAAACAAAATAAAAAGATCGATCTCAATTTCAAACATTGGAACACGACATAATAGTGTGTTTTTCCATTATCCGACCGCAGAACAAGGACCTAATTAAAAAAAAACACCAATGTCACGTATCACATTAAAATTTGCAAGCAGAAACACTGCAAAACCTACTTAATACAGAGTAGGTAATGTAAATGTGAATTTTGTAATTAAATCTTTTAATGTGTTTTTCATTATTATGTAAATTAAGATAGTGCAAATAAAAGTGATGTGTGAAAATGTGTTTCATTGGCTTTAAGTTAGAAATACCTAAGTTTGTTGATAAATTTGCGTTACAGTTAGAAAAGTCCACTGACATAACTGGGAAACTACAAGTAGTACTGAAGCAAGTAAGTAACGTTCATTGTTATGGTATATTACCCTGAAATGTGATTTTGAAGACATCGCGGAAAGGTACAGATGGTGAAGGAGGTCTTTGTGTAGATGGAGATAGTGTGCCGCGGCTTCTGATTATTTATTTGTAGTGTGCCGTGGACTACAAAAGTTTGGGAAAGTCTGATATAGGTGGTTCTGTAGAAAGTAATCATTAGTAAACTTATATGGCCAATATTCTTTAATGTATGTAATACAAATGAATGTAAAAGCCATTGCAAACAACATGATTAATAAGACATCACTTATGCAAAACAACTACACAAGTGTGCTATATTTGACTATACGCAAACAGTAACAACAAAAAAAAACGATCTAACACTGAAAGTGTCTGAAGAACTCAATAGAATCAACTACGTAAGAGAAAAAAGTATAATATTCTTACCTAAACTAACAGGCAACAGGCGTAGCAGTTCTCAGTCCTTTGGCATCTTCCACGAGATTCACCGATTATTTTATGACCCTGAAGAACCCTCTCGTAAAGTTGTTACTCCGCACAGCTACTCCTACCGGCTACAATTTGAGCAACCCTGTATGCTTTGAGCTGAGACCTGGAGAGTAGTAGGCTTAGACCTGGAGACTATGCGATATAGAATGTTGAGGACAGAAGTGATCAATGCATGTTATTAATAAGCGTTGTTTAATGAAAGCGATAACTCTTATTGACTTATTAATTTGCGGATTATTTTAATGCAGTGGTAACTTTATTTACTTCAAAAATGTGTATGCTGCTAGACATTTTGATTTAGGAAACTGTTATACATAAGTGTTATTGCTTATTAAACATATTACTACTACTTTACTTTACTTATCCAACGCCCGTCTTTGGTGCTTCCACCATTCGACGTCGAGCCTCCCAGTAGCGATTGATTGTGTCATCGTTCGGGTAAGTCAGCGATTGGCACGTCTGCAGGTGGTCGCCGTCCATCCTGCCAAGACCACAGAGAGGGCATGTGTCATCAGCAGCAAGACCGATACGGTAGAGATGCGCTTGGAGGTAGTCATGTCCAGTAGCAAGACGAAATCGTGCTATTGCCTCAGCTCTCTCAAGATGCTTTGGAATCGCTCCCGCTGTGGCAAGGCTTTCCCACTTTTTGCCAATGCCAAGGTCCTTCAGAGTTTTGAGCGTGGCGTTGTTGATGGTGTGGGTTATGAGGTTGTTTGCTCTATTCAGTGTGAAAGGTATCTCAGGCTGGTCAGTCTCTGCGCCGCGTTTTGCCAGGATGTCCGCCCTTTCATTGCCTGGTATTCCAACATGGCTTGGAACCCACTGAAGAGCTACAACCCAGCCATTCTTGACGAGTTCGGCCAGTTTCTCGCGGCACTGGATGGTACGGAGGCAGTCAGTTGAAGCGTTGCTACTCAGAGCTGATATTGCGGCCTGTGAGTCAATGAGGAAGACTGCTTTGGAAGGAGTTAGGTTATGTGTGCTTAATTGGTTGGAGGCTTCAAGCACCGCGCAGACCTCCCCGTCGTAGTTGCTAGCATTTTTCCCTACAGCCATTGAGTCTTCAAACATGCTGCAGAACCATCCTGCGCCGGCCCCTTTTATGTCAGAAAGATATGAGCCATCGGTATAGATGTGAATCCACTCGGTCGACGGATATCTTAAGTTAATGGTTTCGAGAGCGCAAGCTTTGAGTTCGAGAGGGGTGGCTTCGGCTTTGTTTGTAGTTAGGCTTATGAGATCAAGCCGCTTGGAAGGTAGTGCAGGCACTATAGAGGTGAAGTGTCTTAGAGGAGCTGGGTTGTCCATTGCCAGATTATATTTGGTAATTAGGGACTCAGCATACGTCAAGGGTGAAGTTTGAGTTTTGAGTCGTTGGGAAGCATGGTTGTACCCACTCCAGTAATTTTTATCCACTCTCTTGGCCCTTTCCCAGAATTTCAATGTAGATTTTTCTCTCCGACTGTAGAGGGGCTCGATGCCAGTTTGCAGGAGCATAGCTGGGATTGGAGTCGATTTGGCTCCTCCGGTAATCAGTCTAAGGGCATTGTTTTGCACGACGTCGTATTTAGCTAGGCTTGCTTTGCTTGCTAGGGAGGTTACCTCGCCTCCATACTCCAAGACGGGACGGATATATGTTTTGTATGCTGTGGACAACACGTCCTGCGTAGCTCCCCACTTGGTTGCAGATAGTCTCTTCAAGAGGTTGATGCGCTTTTGACATTTCTCAGCTACCTCCGTAATGTGGGCACCCCAGGATAGTTTGGTGTCAAGGTTGATTCCGAGGTATTTGGACAAGGATACTTGCTTTAGGGGAAGATTTTTGTACACTAGGTTGACTGGGTGGGTCCTGGTAGACATTGTGAATAGCTGTGCAACTGTCTTATCAGCGCTTACTTCCATTTTGTTCAGATCCGCCCATTCTTCCAATTTAGCAAGTGCCCTGCTCAAAGCCTCTTCGAGGGCGAGGATGTTACTTCCGGTGGCCCAGATTAGGACATCGTCAGCAAAGAATAAGCAAGATACTCCTGGGATCTTTCGGATAGCTAACATCAGGTGAACATATTACTAAACATATTACTAAAATTGTGGGTTTCTGTTTTCCTGATGTTCAATATATAACTTCACTTTTATATGACCACGATCCGCGCAATCGACGTAAACCTATATAGTTGCAAAAGAAAACAATTATCATTATGACAAATATTACATACAAACACGTGTCTCCATGAATTTTTATTAGTATTTTAGAGAGCTTTAAAATCGCAAAAAACAAATTACAGGCAAATTATTTGTGTCATTTTCGAAAACGCTTTATTCACTAATATTCTTTATTAGTAAAATGTTGATCCCAACTGGTCTAAACTTTTAGTAAATTCATGTGCAAAACGTCGACGATTTGTGAATGAAAATTGCGTGTAATTGGAAATGTCGTGAAACCATTGACAGGTACGCTGCCGGTGACACCTAGCAGTGACCATTTAATCACATCGAAGGCGCGACAATTCCGTTTCCAAGCGACCATGTTTATTTAATTAAGCTGGCGAGCGACATCTGTTAATCTGTGTCAGTGCCATATGTGACCGGCCGATGTAGCCTGCGTATAAAGAAAACAACTGGTGTGAAGGTGTCACTCACACGGTTTCTATATTCAGAATACACGTTTATTTACGATTTTCGTGTCTAATTTGTAACTGTTTAACAGGGTTATGTTACATTTTATAAAACTTTTAAGTTTTACAAAGTACAATTCATAATATTTTATAAAAATTATTTAGAATAAGTAAAACCGAGCACTTGAAATACAACAGGTAAACTATTTACCATTGACGGTGGCACAAAGAACAATTGAAAATCTCACAGGGTAAATTTACTTAGTATTAACTGCTAAGCATTAAATTAAACCGTAATTTACAATTTTAAACAGGAAAAGTACAAAAAAGTGAGTAGCAGTCATAATATTTCAAGTACATTAATGTAATGTTATCCTTAAACTTATCATGTAACCCGGTTTTAAGATTACATATTTTAATATTATGTTAAAAAATAAGAATAAGAATTTCAACAGTATTGTAAACAAACCTAAAACGTTCAACTGGTTTTTGAATTTTCAGTGGAATAGTTGGCAAATATAAATATTTATTTTATACATTCATTTAATAAAATAATTTACGTTTTTGTGTTTACATGATATAGGAGATATACGTTCCTTTTGGGCCCCGCTAGTCAGAACCCTTTTGTTTGTACACGTCTACTCTCAAATTTTCGTAATTGGAAGGCAGATTGTTGGTTAGTGGAATGTTATTAAATAGCAATAGTAGTGCAAGCGTTAAATGCTTAATTTCTTATCTGCTTGGTAATATTGCAAATTGACGAACATATTGACTGTTTTTCTCTGTTTGACAGAATACATTTAATTCCTATAGAACCTAGAAGGAAGTATAATATGAGTATGTTAATTTTTTGCACGTATGTTAATAAAACTTTTTCTAATCTTAATAATTTATTCTACAGTTAAAAGTGGATCCATGTAATCCTCAAAATAGTAACTGTTTTCTAATATACACCTGTGAATTGGGACAGCCTCCAGTTTTTAGAATTTTACTATATTGAAAGGGCTTCTGTCAAAGTTTCCAACTCTTTAGATACTTCCTACTGGCGAAAACGGATTGTATTATTCTTAATTTATGTCTACATAGCAAGAAAAGTTTACCAGATATACTTGTAAATATCGGAAATGAGATGCACCTGATACAGAATATAATTAACCTATAAAAACGTTTAATTGATAAAAAATATTACCTTAATAGAATCTGTTGTATTACGCTAGCTGGATGTTAAAAACGTTAATAGAAAATACAACAACAGAAGACAGAATTTGTGGTCTCCATCATTGAAAGTTTAACAGATAAACATAATGACCTAATATAATAAAAAGCTTTAATGCTCTTTAATGCAATACTTCGTACCCAAAGTGTCGTGATTTACATGTATAAACTGAACTGAAATCCCGATTCCCACGGTACCGATCAACTTCTTGCCTCCACAGGATTCCGCACAATGCTCATTGCCTCCGTGAGTTCAACCACTGTGCGAGATTCCCATTAGACATTTTATTTTATCCATTGGCTTTCGATCTCTTGGTTCTTTTGTCAAAGGTTGTCCTTGTATCCTTCTTCTCTCATTTCTTTTGTTCATGTTATTTTCTCATTACGTAACAAAAAAATAAAATTTTTGTAAACTAGGTTTTAGAAATTGACAATAACTTCTGATATGTGTTTCAATCGTATGAAGTATCCATTACCAGCTCCATATTCCAAAACAACGAGTTCCTTGCGATTGCTTTCTGATAGTACCCAGGAACACAGAGAAAATATGAATGTATGGCTTATCATTTTGTATTGAGAAGCTTCAATTCAGAAGCCGGAAACAACACAAATAACACAAATCTAATTTTAAGTATTATTAAACAGAATAATTTCGTAAATAAAAATCTAATGTTCCATTAATGTATCTATACTGTAATGTATGGGTTGAGTTACGATTATATCACAGTGTACAAAGATAACCATAAATGAAACAACAATCTAGCAAAGATAAGAAAAGAAGTAAGCCAGTCCAATTTTTTAATATTTCATTAATACAATTATTCCCATTTGTATTGAAACGTTGACGAAAGAAACAAAATGAATAATAATTAATAAAATTGGAGTACAGTATATTAGATCTCTAATACTAAGTGACTTAGAAGTAACACGTACAGTAAGAGATTAATTCACTTTATTAAAACGATCGGAACTACAATTAAATTAAAAATATTAAACTGTTTGTTTTTATATGAAGAAATTTAATTTGTGAAGCGATATTCGTCCGTAAGTAATACGATTACAAATAATACTGTATGCGTATGTTAGAAATGAAAATAAAATTAGTGCCTATGAAGCTAGATTTTTTTTTTAAAGAAGAAGGAATGTGCTTACAGAAAATTAAAATATATTTAAAAGTTGGGAGGACTTTTGCAAACGCTCTTGTTAGGTGTAATTTATAGATGTGAAACTGGGTCCTTAAACGTAAGGGAAGGTTATGCTAGGGACAATAATGGTGAAGATGTGGGGAGCATAAGTAAGGCAAATTGGATAATGTTAATGTTAATGTTAATGTTTAAAATATATAAAAGAGATAAGACGGTAAGCAGAGCGGCTAATAACCTTCGAGCACCTGTTCGATTGTCGGTGAAACAAGGACTGACCTATTACTCAATAAGACTATATGATCTTTGGCCCAAGACTTAGCCAACTGGTTTAAAAATGGTAAATTATATTTGTGACGTCACCCCGAGACTGCCAGTTATCAATCCTAGAAGAGGTCAGTTACTTGAGAATAGGCTAAATCGAAACGGGACGTTGTGAAACACGTATAAAGGCTGGCTGCAAGCCTTTAAAGGTACAAAGGCGCGTGGCGACACGTGGAAAGAGGGGGTTTGTTAAATAACCAGACGGCATCTGTACACGTCTGTCGAGTGTAAAGGAATTAATTCTACTATGTCTGGAAGTCAGGCAGTAAGGAATTTGAAATTCCGATTGTCAACATCAGTCTACGCAAAAGTGTCTGTATGTCAATAGCGTCGCCGGATCCAAACAAACTTTTCCACAACGCCTGACTTCGAGTGTTTTCCTTCACAATGCCGCCGCTTTGAAATTCAACTACTAGCGTACTCTGCTGAAGGAGACAAGGGAATTTCGCTCTTTGTGGCAATGCCAGTTTAATTAATGTGGCACGATTACCTAATTGAATACACTGTTGGTGTATAATCACTCTAAAATTTAGGTATATGCAGAGGATGGAGACAATTTTGATGTTACACATGATTACTTAGTTAACAGCGTCTGATTGAAAAGTCACGTAAACTGTGAAAACAACATATATAAATTAAAAGTAAATAATATATAATGCATTAAATTTAACACACACACACACACACACACACACACACACACACACACACACACACACACACACACACACACACACACACACACACACACACACACACACACACACACACACACACACACACACACACACACACACACACACACACACACACACACACACACACACACACACACACACACACACACACACACACACACACACACACACACACACACACACACACACACACACGACGTGCGTTAAATAAAAGACCGAACTATCTGTGTAGCACGTCAACCTGCTCATAGAACAAGCTGCACAATTAAGTACTACTAGCAACAGGTTTTGACGCCAGAATGCCGATCTCCGTCCCGTCATGGTCATTAGCCTGCACACATCGTCCGTCGGATTTATGACGAAGTGAGAATGAAGATCTTAACCCAACGCGTGTGTATAAAATTTTGTTGCTAGCTTCGTAAAATATTTACAGAGCAATGTCATTGTATTCGAAAGTTATCATTCCCATTTGCATTGGTACGCACTTGCATTGGTACCTCCTGCACACCAAATACCAAACCCGTTTGGTACGTGATTTCAAAACGGATCTCTTTCTGATCATCAGTCAACAAACGCAGTAAGAATTTTCAGTGGTACGATACATTTAAGATTTTATATAAAAATTTAATTTTATGATCTTATACGGATGCGCATTCTCTCGGAAAGTCTCAGCAGTTAAACGATGATTTACAGTTAATACATCGCAAGCTCTCTTGCCATGATCTTCGACATCGGTTTGATCTGCACCGATCATTCTTCTTGCTCTCTTTAAAAATGCTTAAAATATTCAGCTCATGCAGGCCTCCGCGTATGCTTAATTGAACAACCAGAATGTCTCTGTAAAGTTTTAACCTAGTTTTGCCGCAAAGTTTCATAATTTTTGTTCTTCAACGTCTTTATGAATCAGTTTGTCACTAATCCGGCAGCCAGCGTGCGCACATCCCCAATTAATCTCATTCAGATGAAAGACTAATGCTAATAGCGGAAGAGAATAAATGACAATTTGTTGTCATAAACTATCCCTAGGTGCTAAGTCGCAGTGCATTATTTGTGCGGGTTGATGTGTTAATCAAAAAAGTTCCGTCTTTTTTTAACACACCTCGTATATAACATTTTAAAACAGATGTTTAACAATTATTGACGAAAATTTCTAACTGATAGTAGACGAATTTTACTCTATTAGTCGTCTTTTGGATACATTTTTAAAATATAGAGACTGCAATTTTTGAATTTTGCTTTTTATGTTGTTACCCTACTCTTCAGTTGTACGTAAAATGTTACACACACAATGTTAAACAGTATTTTACTTTGTACAGTAGATTCATAAAATTATTTTTGGATTTGCAGGTAACGTATTAAGAATTACTTCGCATATAATGTAATAAGCTAAACAAAGGTGTTCACGTAAGAAATGTTCTTTACTCGAAAATCTCTTTACAATTGGCAGAAAAAAGTGATGCTACGTGTATTTAGGCAACGTATTCTTACAATCGTTCTTTAGATTCAGGAAAATTCAATTTTTCGAATGCCATAACTATAATAACCATTATATCCCTGCTGCAGAGAGATATATTTTGAAATTCGGTGTAGAGTGACTGTTTAACCAACCGTCAATATACACAATGAGTGATAAGGTAGAGTAATTAGAGTAGACAAAACATGGAAATATTAATCTTGGATTGCGTTATAAAAAGAGAACGAGAAAATTTGGGTGTAGACAGTTACATACCAATGGCTAAATTTCAGGAAATCTTTCCAACAGTAATTAGTATAAGCTGACGGACTGTAAAGGCCAAGAAGTCAAATAAGTATCTTATAATTATTTGTTAAAATTTTTAAAGAGTTGCTTATGTTTCATTACCTACACTTGAGTTACTTATCTCTAGGCCTGCATAGTACAGGAGCATATGCTGTTCATGCCGATCGTTTAGTGTACCAAATATTATAACACTAGGTATTAAAAATTAATAAAAACATTCTTGATACGTTAAAAAAATTCCTCAAAACGCATTATATTACGTTACATACATAGAATTTTCAGCAAGGGATGCGTAAAACATTGTCGCTTCTCAGTCAGTAACGCGTGCCATGGTACTTCTCATTAGGTCTCTCTCTCTCTCTCTCTCTCTCTCTCTCTCTCTCTCTCTCTCTCTCTCTCTCTCTCTCTCTCTCTCTCTCTCTCTCTCTCTCTCTCTCTCTCTATATATATATAGATATATGTGCCCTATACGCGATACAAGAGACGTTTCAATTCTAGGGGAGTAAATTATGTATTGAATATTTACACATGTTGTTTAAGCACCTAACTATTTCAATACGTTTAGAGTGTTAATTATGCTGTAAAGGTAAAAATATAATTTCTTTTTCAAAAACAATAAAATATTTTATAGAATTAAGAGGTGAAAGATTTCTCCTTTAATGTCTTTACTTTCTAATATGTTGTACTTTCTAAAATAAAGTAAAAGTGTTGATTATCCCACGAATAAAGAAATCCTAACGCACTCTGGCTTCGACACCTTCCGGTCCCTAGTTTTTATACATATCAGATCTTGCGCTAACCCATAGTAATGAAGATGGGAAAGTAGTCAAAATTATACAATGCTGAGACGTTATTTTGAGGTAGTAATAATAATTATCATTTTATTCACACAACTAAACTGAGTTAAATATTAGGTACACGCTTCAATGTCAAAATAGGAGCTGGGTTTGTTATATCTACCCTAAACAAAACATCGTCTAGATATATTCCCTCGTGGCAGTAGTAGTCCTCTTGTTGGACGCAAGTCAACATTTGGTCTGGACGCTCATAATTCCGTACACTTACTCTGACCAAATGCCTGTGTACTCAGTGAATATGCAAATAGTTGTTTTGGTGCAGATAATCTGCTAAGTCATATTGTCATTCTCACTGTTCCTTTTCTTTTTTTTAGCCTTTAGAAAATTTTCAAAACAGAAACTTTTAAAATTATATTTAGAGCGCATAATCTCTTGACAAGAGAAAATACCTTCATGTGTATAGTATTAAAATAAAAACGTTTGAGAGTCCATAATCATGCAAGACTGG
The DNA here is from genome assembly GCA_034769895.1 of Magicicada septendecula. Lineage (NCBI taxonomy): Eukaryota > Metazoa > Arthropoda > Insecta > Hemiptera > Cicadidae > Magicicada > Magicicada septendecula. Next base: position 158,624,014 of record CM068374.1, read on the forward strand.
GGTATTTGGTTAACATAGTGTCAAAGCTATTTTAATTATCTGCCACCGCTTACAATTTCCTTGTGTATTCAAATATGTTTCTGTACCCTTTCCATGTAACAACATCCATATGACCCTTTGAATAAAGTTTTTAACAACCCGAAGGTAACTGAAGATACTTAAATACTTAAACCGTTGATTAAACATGTTGAAAATATAAGCGATGTTTTAAAATCGGAAATGTGCATTCTGTAGCGACTAAAATAAAATTATAAGCAACAGATTAGGAGCACTATAATATTCCCAAAACAATTAGGTACAATGTTATTAGGAGGTGCCTACAGCAATAGATAAATATCGGTATGGAGAACCATACATGACTTCCATATTCTAAGATTTAAATTTAAAATCATTTTCGAAATTAAATATTACCATAGAAACTACTTCTTTCTACTTACTGCTTCAGCCTTAACCACAGTACTGTGGTCACTAACGTATACCACCTCACGTTATCGCACTCGATTTTCACTGATGATGGAAGTCGATGGCATTGCCGAAACGTCTGGTTTTGTAGAAAACATTGGACTACGGCCAAATATCCCGGGAAGGAATTTTAACAAAATCTACTTCTTTGTTGCCGATAACGTTGTACACATATATATAAAAAATATGCATAAAATTAATGGCTTGTATAAGTTAATGATTGATCTCCATTAAGTAGTGCTCAAGTTTCCAAAGTTTTAATATTATGATGTCCGTAATTAAAACATCAGAGCAGGTTTAGTGTGAATGAGGGTACACCGTGGACAAAAATTTTCAACATTTCCTATTGAGCGTTGCTTAGAGTAAAGCTGCGAATCTACAGTGTGTTTCACAGAACAAACACGCGAAAAAGAAGGAGCGCTCCGAAGTCACTCATGGACCCTCAGCATCTTGCAGAGGGTTCATTCCCTAAAGACGAAAGGTCTGTCTATGAATCGTTCCTCTGTAAACACGTGCAGTTACACTGCCCAGCGATCCACATGAAGCAAATTGATGTCCATGTTTTCGGCTTGCACGCGTTATGTTGGTGTGGGTTTCGGCATTTTCCATTTAAAAAGCGTGCAAATGTAAGAAAATAAACATGAGTGAGGCCAGAAATAACGCCAATTTTGTGTGTATGTATGTGTGTGTGTGTGTGTCTTCCCTGCCTTTTTATTGCTGTAGTCATAATAATAATATCGGTATGGAGAACCATACATGACTTCCATATTCTAAGATTTATATTTAAAATCATTTTCAGCCAAACAGCCAGGGAAGGAATTTTAACAAAAAAATACTTCTTTCTTGCCAATAACGTAGTACACATATAAAAAATATTATCCCCTCCCCCTTCAACTATAATTTTGATTTATAGAAAATTACCCCCAGCCCGTTCAACTAGCCTCTTCATTTATAGATATTTCATCTACGTTTCTACAGTGGATTATTAAGATCTTATCAGGATACTTTATCAAAATTAAGTACTTTACTCATGTTACAACAAAAAATGTTTCAGGTAAACTGCCCTTTCCCCGTAACCGATCTTCACCAAAATCAACAGACATTGAGTTCTCTATAGCTCAGGCACATATGTAAAAAATTATTTGATTCTGTTTGAATTTACGGCAGTTATGGTTCGTCATATAAAAAATTACCCATGTTAAAACATAAAACATGAGATTTATAAAACATATCTATGATTTATATTTAAAATCATTTTTGAAATAAAATATTTTCATAGAACCTACTAACGCTGGGGAAATCTGAGGAGCCAATCAGAGTTGGGCCTACCTGTCACTCTGCTGAATTTGGTGGAAAGCCCTGTCACTGTCGTCAAAGTATAAGCCTTGACAGGGTCCTCTTTTCTGCAAAATGGGAGAGGAGGCTTGAGATGGAGTGAGTGACATGGTCCCCACCTCAATGAAGAACCCATTGTTTTATAAAAATATATTTAAATTTTGAACACTGAAAATTCTTTTCTTGTTGTAAATATTTATATTTTATAATCAAAATGACTTTATCAAAAAACAAACATTATTTTTTTATAATAAGTACTTACATATGTTTCTTAATATGCTTACTTTTTCTTCAATGTTGATGATCATTTCCAAACATTCTGACAAAATTGTATCTACAGAACAGTTAACATTCCCCAGGTTTCCATTTCTGCTAATTTCTCATTACACCTTCCACTGACGTATTATTAACCATTTCATAAACTATCGTATAATCTTTTCAGATTTTGTGGTACAAAATCTGAAATTTTCAGATTGCCTAGCAACAAAATTATTTTATTTTCAACAATTACCATTGTTTGAAAAAGTTTAAATGAATTTTCAAGTACTTTACTCTTGTTAAAACGTAAAAGGTTGCAGGTAAACTACCCCTTCCCCTTAACCGATCTTCACCAAAATCTAAAAGCCTTGAGTCCTCTACAATTCACTGACGTATGCAAAAAATTATTTGATTCTGTTTGAATTTGCGGCAGTTATCGTTTGCCATAGAAAATACGCTTGATAAAAAACGTTGCAGGTAAAATACCCCTTCCCCTCAACCGATCTTCACCAAAAACAACAGGTCTTGAGTACTCTACAAATCAGGGCTGTATGCAGAAAATTATTTGATTCTGTTTGAATTTGCGGCTGTTATCGTTTGCCATAGAAAATACCCTTGTTAAAAAAACGTTGTAGGCAAACTACCCCTTTCCCTTAACCGATCGTCACCAAAAACAATAGGTCTTGAGAACTCTACAATTCAGGGCGGTATGCGAAACATTATTTGATTCTGTTTGAATTTGCGGCTGTTATCGTTTCCCAAAAAAAAAATTTCCCTTGATAAAAAAAACCGTTGCCGGTAAACTACCCCTTCCCCTCAACCGATCTTCACCAAAAACAATAGGTCGCAAGTACTCTACAAATCAGGGCTGTCTGCAAAAATTATTTGATTCTGTTTGAATTTGCGGCAGTTATCGTTTGCCATAGAAAATACGCTTGATAAAAAACGTTGCCGGTAAACTACCCCTTCCCCTCAACCGATCTTGACCAAAAACAATAGATCTTGAGTACTCTACAAATCAGGGCTGTATGCAGAAAATTATTTGATTCTGTTTGAATTTGCGGCTGTTATCGTTTGCCATAGAAAATACCCTTGTTAAAAAAACGTTGTAGGTAAACTACCCCTTTCCCTTAACCGATCTTCACCAAAAACAACAGGTTTTGAGAACTCTACAAATTAGGGCTGTATGCAAATAATCTTTTGATTCTGTTTGAATTTGCGGCTGTTATCGTTTGCCATAGAAAATACCCTTGTTAAAAAAACGTTGTAGGTAAACTACCCTTTTCCCTTAACCGATCTTCACCAAAAACAATAGGTCTTGAGAACTCTACAAATGAGTGCTGTATGCAAATAATCTTTTGATTCTGTTTGAATTTGCGGCTGTTATCGTTTGCCATAGGAAATACCCTTGTTAAAACATAAAACGTTACAGGTAAACTACCCCTTTCCCTTAACTGATCTTCACCAAAAACAATAGGTCTTGAGAACTCTACAATTCAGGGCTGTATGCAAAACATTATTTGATTCTGTTTGAATTTGCGGCAGTTATCGTTTGCCATAGAAAAAAAATCTACAGACACACAGACAGACAGACAGACAGACAGACATACAGACAGACACACAGACACAGAGACACTTTTCGGAAAACGACTTTTTTCATGTTTTGAGTGTAGTAGAATCAGAATCTGCAATAATCTCGAACACGATTTTTTTTGCCATCACCATACTTCCATTCCTTAAGGAATATGGAAGTAAAATATCGGTATGGAGAACTATACATGACTTCCATATTCTAAGATTTATATTTAAAATCATTTTCAGCCAAACAGCCAGGCTGTGTCTTACCTGCCTTTTTATTGCTGTATTAAATGAAAAATATTATATTACATTAAAATGAAAAAATTATAATTTTATTGCCTGGCAACAAAATTATTTTATTTTTAACAATTACCATTGTTTCAAAAAGTTTAAATAAATTTTCAAGTACTTTACTCTTGTTAAAACGTAAAAGGTTGCAGGTAAACTACCCCTTCCCCTTAACCGATCTTCACCAAAATCGAAAGTCGTTGAGACCTCTACAATTCAGGAACGTATGCAAAACTTTATTTGATTCTGTTTGAATTTGCGGCTGTTATCGTTTGCCATAAAAAATACGCTTGATAAAAAAATGTTGCAGGTAAACTACCCCTTCCCCTTAACCGATCTTTACCAAAAACAATAGGTCTTGAGTACTCTACAAATCAGGGCTGTATGCAAAACATTATTTGATTCTGTTTGAATTTGCGGCTGTTATTGTTTGCCATAGAAAATACCCTTGTTAAAAAAACGTTGCTGGTAAACTACCCCTTTGCCTCAACCGATCTTCACCAAAAACAATAGATCTTGAGAACTCTACAATTTAGGGCTGTATGCAAATAATCTTTTGATTCTGTTCGAATTTGCGGCTGTTATCGTTTGCCATAGGAAATACCCTTGTTAAAACATAAAACGTTACAGGTAAACTACCCCTTTCCCTTAACCGATCTTCACCAAAATCAACAGATCTTGAGAACTCTACAATTCAGGGCTGTATGCAAAACATTATTTGATTCTGTTTGAATTTGCGGCTGTTATCGTTTGCCAAACAAACAAAATTACCCTTGCTAAAAAAAAACCGTTGCAGGTAAACTACCCCTTTCCCTCAACCGATCTTCACCAAAAACAATAGGTCGCGAGTACTCTGCAAATTAGGGCTGTATGCAAAAAATTATTTGATTCTGTTTGAATTTGCGGCAGTTATCGTTTGCCATAGAAAAAAAATCTACAGACACACAGACACACAGACAGACAGACAGACAGACACACACACAGACACTTTTCGGAAAACGACTTTTTTTCATGTTTTGAGTGTAGTAGAATCAGAATCTGCAATAATCTCGAACACGATTTTTTTTGCCATCACCATACTTCCATTCCTTAAGGAATATGGAAGTAAAATGACAGATTTACAAAGACATGTGAGTAGTCGCTGAAATACTACTACATATGAAACGCTACATACTCGCTGAAACGGAGGTGCTTAGTTTACATGATGTCAGGTCATTATATCAATATTACACTATTTACAATGTCGGTGTCCAGTCAAGCTTCATTCTGTAATGATTTAATCTAATAACATCTAACTTGCCCTTCTTCTGAAACTCATCCGTCAAACTTATCAACTAATTTTATACATGTGTTTATAAGAATGTGTAATACTTTAGCCAAGCACGATTTAAAGAATAATTAATTTTTGAACAAATTACACTAGCAAGGTTTGATAACAATTGTAAACAACGCCACCACATCAAACAGGACCGGAACAGAGAGCGCTCCTACCAGTCTCTGAAGAAGTTTGTAAAGAAGCGAGAAGACAAGTAAATAAATTTTCTCTAAATATATGTTGTTTTAAAGTTGGAAAAAGGCGTTAAGGATAATGAAATCTAGAAATTTTACTTTGGTAATATAAACATACTGAGTAACTCTTATTTTACCTAACGAAATACATCCACCCCATAAATCTAAGTATGTTTACCACTTGCATGTAAGAGAGTAATTTGTCATGAACAGAAAATTTTATGTACTTTTTACATAAATGTTGTAGAACTGACTAGTTGGGATTGTGGAACAAAATGGTAAATGAACTAGTGCTCGACACTTTGTGCCTCTTGACAGAAACGTTCATGACTTTACGTACTCATTTAGATTGTGTCTACACTACAACTTTGAACTTACATTTCATATCGAAAAATTCTTCTGTGTATCCGTTTTACGGGCATAAATGGATTTGGCTACAAATATCATTAGACCGCCAGTTGTTACATCAGACGTTATGATACGCTCTAACATACTGTTGACGCAGTGATTCTGTAAACGTACTGACTCGCCTTTCCTCGACAATAACTTTGGGTTGGATGCATTTAAGTCTGCAGATCAGCGTATTTTCTGATAAGATGCGCCATTAGTTTCGAGTTATCGCTATGCGTGTTTCTAGTGCCCGAATATTTGAATTCCTTCAGTTTAAGTATTTTACTTTCCTCTTCAGCCTACAAAGGTGAAGTAGTGTTAGACTGAGACCTCTCCTTAAGTCCTTCGAGCCACGGTTCTTCCACCACCAAGTAGTTTGACATTTGAAGTCGTCCGCCCACCTCATCTTTAGTCTACCACTATTCCTTAGGATTATTTGTATCCTTATTCTTATCCTTATCCTTATGCACTTATTAAGGATAAAAATTAATACAGTTTTATCCTTGTGTCTGGCGTTAGGAGCGGCTTATTTTCACTGTAATGTTCCTATTTGATTTACAGGCCATTCAGGTTTGTTCTCTTACGTAACTGTTCGTTTCTTCCCCTATCCGGTAACTTGATTAAACATCATTTTATCTATATTTATTAACCGTTATTGCTATTTTCGTACCAATGTTTAGTTTCGTAAACACGTCCACATTAGTGAGATCTTGAATACGCAACCACTGGAAAAACACACTGTTCTAATTCTTCTGTTTTTAAATACCGAGAATATATATATTATCTTCAAGATGTAACGGAGTCTACCAATTTGCTGTGCACGTTAATTTAGTTTGTCGCTTTGTTTGCACCATTTAATTTTCTTGTTCCATTTTACAATTTGTCTTAGGTATATATGATCCGTTTAGTTGTTTTTATGCCACCGTTCTCCTGATTGAAAATTATTGTCTTTTTCTTACATTTTCTTTTTAAGCCAATTTTTCTAGCTCCTTTATCATTGCCTCATCATCTATAGCAAGTTATAAATCTTATTTTTTGTCAGCTATTAACATCAGCTTGTCTTAAAATAATGTAAAGTTGCTATAACGCGCAACTAGGTTTTCCTAAGTAATGTAATTTTAAGTGAGTGAGAGTTATCAGACCTGCGTAACCTTTTCAAGTGAGAGTGCATCGAAGACAGAGTGTGCACTGTTTAGCCGGGTTTTTATTTTAAATCCACCCAGGTACTATGAAATGTACTGTGATTATAGGGCTGCCCGGAATCGACGCCGCGATGTCTTAGGCTAAGTAATAGCCAAGCGTGGTCGGTGTATAAACTCCACGAAGGATACGAAAACTATCAGCAATTGTTTTAATGTATTCCTTCACATAATTCACAATACTGGCACGGTAATGTTACTACATAGGCAAACAAAGAGCGTATTTGCTATGCGCAATATTACTCCGCTGTACAGTTATTATCGAGACAGACAGCGACCTGAGTACAAAGTGATGTTCCATTCACCATGAGACAGATAATCGATACATGTCGAACAAAAAGCTTTTATACGTCGCAGCTTTGATATATAACTGTTTAATTTATCCGTAAAAATTCAATCGAATTAGGATGACATACACAGTTACCACTAATTACGGTACTTTGCTAAGTTGCTAGTGTTGCCATACTTTGTTCACTCAAAAAGTCAAACCTCCGCTCAACAGTCCTTGAAAGGACCAAGCCGTACCGCGCGGCTGGTGTGTGCAATGTGACGGTTGCAAGGCTAGTACAACGCGCCACCAGCCGCTACTTGCGGTATTCAAAGCCAGGAGGCGGCGCTGGTATTTACTTTGTTCACTATTCAGTGTAATTGCCACATTTATATACAACAATGTGTCGCCTTTATATAGACTAATTTATTTTGTTTACATATCATGTATTTCGTTTCATAAGGTTTTCTTTTCATGTACTATTTTCTTCGAATACAACAAATAATTGAAAACCACCCAAACAAAAGAATATATTTATAAAATAAACCCAAGGGATTATTTTATAACTATTTGAAGGAAAATATTGTTAATTTAACTGTGCTAAAAAATATTGTTAATTTTACTTGGCTGTAAAATCTAACTATGTAATGATTTCTTATTGCAAACTGAGGCTTGAAAACTAACACAAGTAAACAAGCTGCAAAACGCCACTTGTAATCCGCTTAGACTGCTTTCGTCGCTCTGGCCTTATGAGACATATATATTTATTAGGTTTATAACTCAATCTTGATCTCATCACAAAGCTTCGCCTCTAGTTTAGCAGCATTCTTGGCTATCTTCCATCTTCTTATTCAGATAATGTTCTAAACAGAATTTTTGTTTTTGTTTTTACTTTGACTTCCGTACTTCATCTTTTAGGAGGTTCTGATATGCAGTAGAATTGCGATGTTACAAAAACCTCGATAAACATTTTAATGTTTGTAGACAATCAATTTACAATTCAGAACGAGGAAGACAAGCTATAGCTAGCCATATACGCCTATAAGGTGCATAGTTTATATTGTTGTGCACAGTATAACGAGATCGACACTTGAAGAAACGATAGTAATGACCTTTTAAGTATCCGATGTAATCATTAAATAGTTGCCAATAAAAGAATGTTTGCCGTTACTTATATTAATTACACATAAAAATATATTATATGTTCAGGACATAAATACCGACATCAAAATCAACAATATTGTATGTTATAAAACTTATCTATATTAAAGCTAAAGATCGAAGTTAAAAAGGACACAAAACTGAAGTTTTATAGGCAAAGGGCAACATGATACTGTGTGGCAGGGCGTTGACAGTTTAAGTGTCCCATGTCTTTTTTTGTGCAGTTCAGAGATAAATCGTGTAGTCTATTAGACAGACCGAAAATATGTGAGTGTACGACAATATCTGGGGATCATTAGCTGACATACTGACATACCGATGGAAATGAAAACAACCTTTAGGAATAACGCTAATGATAGGAATTTCGATAACAGTATTGAAATATAGACCTACGGGTAAAGGATAGCCTCTGAATTTGTAAGAGGCAAGGTACCTAATCCATGTAAGTGTGGACGGGGGAAAGAGTTCTGTAAATTGTATTGCCAAGTCAAATTTAATTGAGATTCCAGTAAAATGTTTCAGGTTTTTCTTTTTTGTCCTACCAATTTCTCCATGTCAGTAATATAGTTCACTAAATTTGTTGCATAATAACATTTTTATTACCACAATAACATATAGTACGTATAAGCAAGTTTTCAGTACAAGTTACACGGGTTTTGCAACTTCTACATTCCTGGACGCCACCTTGTCCTGTCCACATCTTATACAAACTGTTCATTGCGACAATTACTTAATGACTTTGATTAAGTAAAATTTCATGAATTCCTTCTTGGACCTCTTCTCTGCAGTTCGTAACCACTAGTCCGTTAATATTGTTTCTAATACATCTTTTATTTAATTTCAGTACCGACTTTTTGTCCGATTCCTTTACGATATGCCCCAAATTTTCTAATGTTTCTCGTTCCATTATTAAACTGAACTACCGTACTCTCTTTTGTTTTTACTTTATTATAAATTCCCATTTCTACTAGACTAAATGAAGATAAGAAGGATTTCTACTAAATGAGAAGGATCAAGTGAAAAGTGAATGATTAAGAGAGAGAGAGAGAGAGAGAGAGAGAGTCATTACGCATTAAATAACATTCTCCGCTAATAGATATTTTTTGTAACAACACAGAAGTACTGAGCTCACTGAAGTATAAGACGCTTATTGTTAAGTGATATCATCTTACATCAGCAGCGACTCAAAGATAAACTAGATATACAGACCTATAATAGTTTCTCTCTAATCCAATATTAGCGTTTTTAGTTACAGAGCAAAGTACGCAATAGAGCTTAGTGTTCACTGCACGTTAACATGTTTATCAAGTTTACTTCATGTTTGTTCCAGTAATTACACCGGTTGATACGTATTCCTTGTAATACGTAGTTCTAATCAGTCTTTTTTGTTCCAACGGACACTCATGTACCAGTAAAAATGCGATTTGTCAAACAGAAATCTTATAGACTGTCTCATTACGACGAGAACGAAATAAACAATTTGTTGAAAAGGTTATGCTTAGAAAAGATTGTAGTTCCAAGGCTTTCTTACTGTAAAATAAATACTAATAGTTTTCAGTGTTTTACTCTAACGCTGAATATAAAAAACGCAAAACATATTTGGATTAGCCTTTTGAGTTAATTCAGTTACAGCTGGTTACAAAACGTACTAGATATTTCTGTTCTTAACTACAGGAGAAAAGAAATATTATGAAATGAAAGAATTAAATAACCCTAAAGCCGAACGACTTAGAGAAAGTGGAGTTTAAATAAGAATCTGTAGTCTTTAGTACGGAACTCAACATCTGTATTGAAAAGATGAACGCTGATAACCCATACAAAGTAATACTAAGGTAAGGTCAGACTTTACTGTATAGCCCCGAACTTTCTTGCATTCACATAAGTAATACAGGTTTCTACATTTTTTCACCATTAGAGTTTAACTGATAGACTTTTCGTATCACAGAAATGTATACAGAGCAACGGTTCAGCAACCCAAACATAGCCAGCCGTCTTCAGGCTATAAACTATAAACTACAAACTAGTACATAATGTATATAAGTAATAAATAATACTGTATCAACAAGTGATACAGAGTCAAAAATAACAAATGTTCACATAGTGTATGTTAAAAACATTAAATAACACAAACATATAATTGAAAATGACTTACTAGGAAAAGTACGCAAGACACAATGCACTCGAATCCGTTAACACGGCCAAAACACTGCGACGAAGGTGCGTTATTATTTTTTTTCATTTGAGCTGTTTGAGACTTGTCCATTAGACAAGACTCGGGCTGTTTTGGGGAAAGCCCCATTCAGCCTGTGGGGAAGAAAGTTTCTTGGACAAACGGACGACATTGTACGTCGGACGTTCATAGAGTGGAGGCGCCAAGAAGATGAGAAAAAGTGCGATTTTGTTTAAGTGTGTGTGTGTGTGTTGTGTAATCGGACTGCCTATATGGTAAGGAGTAGTATTCGGTATTATGGCCAAACGGTAGTGTAGTAGCGGTGTACTAGACCAGATTAGGGCACATAAGTTAGAAAGTCTAACATGGCGTCATTACGGCAAAGGACTAGTTAGTGGGAGCGATTAAGCGGGAGATTGGAAGAAGGGTAACCAGAAGTTTATTATTAGCATTGTGAGATCGTTGTGTGCAGGACTTGTATTTTCAAGTGCCAGCGGGCGGTTTATGTAAAAGATTGATGTTTGCGTGTTTCTTGTGAGTCCATTGACGGGCTCTATAATGGTCTGGATGGGTGAACAGAGGCTTGCGTTCCCGGCGTACCGGCGGTTTTGTTTCAGAAGGAAATTGTTATATTGATGTGGTTTCGCCAGATTAAGGTGGAGTTAAGCGTCACACCTAGCTTCTTGTTTACACTCTTGGCGATTATATTGAAAGGACATACGCGGACTGGTGGCTGAGAAAAATGACTCATTTTCCATCCTGTTGAATTGGAAGCGGTATTGTCCGTGTTTGCAGTGATTCTCAAGGTATTATAGTAGTCTACCTTTCTGGAATTTTGTATGGACTGCCGGTTATTTTCAGCGAAGCTCTAGTAGGCAGTATCGTCGGCGTACTGGGCTACCGGATGGAGTAGATGTTAGGGTACGGTGGCAGGGTGTCTTTTGTCAGGATGATATAAAGTAGCGGGCTAGTGATGATGACCCTGAGGGCATCGGCATTCAATTGGAAAAGTGGCGAGAGATGCTGGCGGATTCAGACTTGTACAGTGCAACAATCGAAGAAGTGACAGAGCCATTTTGTGAAGATGGGAGGGGAGTGATATCCGAGAGTTTTAAATTTTAAGTCATCGTTCCAGACAGAGTTAAACGTTTTTCGGGTCTCGACAAGTTCTAAGATGTTTGATTATTTCCAAGAGAATTATCTTGAACAAGGGCGGAACATGCCCAACCCTTTATATAGTAAAAGTGAAAGTACCTAACCTAGCAACAAACACCCCCTAGACATAAAGCCCCAAGATCACCCAAAAACTACCTAAAGTGCATTACGAATGGAAGGTAGTCAGATATTTAGAATTTCGCTGCTAATCTGAGTGATGTAATTATTATTTGTAATGATATGAGCAGTTTTGTAAACGTTTGTTCAAACCATTTCGTTTCTTTACTACTAATTTTTATTTCCTGCTGAAAATCTCTATGATGCGGCTCCCAAACATGCTCAGCCAATCTTGGTCTAGAAGTTTTATCTTACTAAACGTTCAACCTATGCCCATTCACACGGACTTGGAGTGGTCGATAAGACTCACGTATTCACAGCACAGTCACACGGGATATATTATAAATAATATTCCTTGTATCAAAACAGTGTCGGGAAGTTGTACCAGCTAATAATTCCCATAACATATGGCGGGAATGAAAAGCAGTGCGCGATCCAAACTCGGTGACTAACTTCCAGACACTGCACGTACGTAAAAGATAAATATTCTGCCTTTCACCTCCGCCTCATGGTTATTAGATATTCTGATCTCACGAATATAGTTTTATACCATTTCTTAATAGCAGCTGGTGGCGCGTTGTACTAGCCATGCAACCGTCACATTGCACACAACAGCCGCGCGGTACGCCTTGGTCCTTTCAGGGACTGTTGAGCGGAGGTTTGACTTTTTTTTACCATTTCTTAATAGACGTTACCTGGGAAGTCATTGAAAATGTAATTAATTTCTTCGTCTAAGTTGGTTTCAGTGGAACAAATGCTAGTAGCTGGAGCATGTAAAGAACGGATGACTGCTATCTTTACATAATCAGGGTGGTTAGAAAGCCTATGAATATATTGTCTGTGTATCTTGGTTTCCTAAATTCTAACGTTTTAGTGTGTCTATTGACATGACTAAATCAAATATCACATACATTGTTACAGGTGCTTTCAAATTTTCTTTCAAAACATCTATACAAACAAAAATATTAAGGTGTGGGGCACTGAACATGTTTCCTACCGTTACACGGAATGCTTCATAAACATTTGTAGTTCGTTCCGATGATAGATCAGATGATGTCTATAAAACTGGTGAAAGTTACTGTTCAGATCGATTTAGTTGCCCTCTACAGAGTTTGTAAACGCTGTTGTTTCTGTAGAAGGATCAGGGATTCTCAGGGTTCCTCAACAAATGGGTACTCCACCTGACTGGCGTAAAAGTCACAGAACTAATAGCCAGCTCAGCCACTTTCACACAATTATTTTATTATGATTCTTCCTATTTTATTTGACAAAACATAATGTTATAATCAAATGTGACTGTCAGAGTGCAGGATTTTGCATTAATTTCTTGAATTCTTGTAGGTAGTAAAATAAAGTATCGAGCATGCCCTATTGCTCTGTCTCAAAAGGGAAGCCATCACCGTCCATATCAATGGAGGCACCAAGTCTCCCAGGAGAGGGTCCCATGTTTGGTTCTAACAAATAAAATTTTGCCTCAACCGCAGCTTGTATAAATCTTTTGGAGGCTGCAATTTCTCCCTTCGAATTCCGTCGACCATCGCGGCCAGCTGTTATAAGACGTCATATGAAGCTATAGACCAAAGGGGAAAAGATTCGTAAGCAGCTCCAATAAACTGTAAATATCAGAAAATAGCAAAGGTTAGTCGTTGTAAGTGGTGAGAAAGAATGCAAATAATTTTCAGTAAAGAAATGTGAGGAGCATTTAATTTAAAAATAAGAGAGTAATCAAAACGGAACATAATCACAAAACATGCAGAATATAACTTAGAACGACACAGCACTTCTCCTGCTGGTCGTACATGAGCAGATATGTTTGATCTCTTTCTCTCTTCCCACCCTCTCTCTATTCTCTTCTCTGCAGCCCCTTTGAGGGAATGCTTCTCTAAAGTTAGACATGTTCATCGTTATTCTCTGGGGGAAATGAAAACATTTCGATAAATTCAATCAGCGAATAAAATTGTTGACAGGGAATGTTTCAGTCGTGTGTGTGTGTGTGTGTGTGTTCTTGCTGGTGTATTAAAGAAAACCGCTGTGAAGGCAATCATACTGAGTAGACTAGACGTACGTTTTAATCTATATCACTCCAGTATGATCAGTGTGACTAAACTTGGTTTGCTTGTTAAATGAACCGTCAACCTTATGATCAATATTGAGATGGAATCAAACCAAAAAGAAAACCTCAAAGTCAGATACCGCATAACCAACAGTTTCTTTAATTTTGTATTATTATTATTAGTATTATGGTGACTCTTTTACATTTAATATTATCTAAGGATTTATTTAATTTCAATTCAGTAATATTTAATTATTGTCACTCAGTAATCTACACATTTATTATCTATAGTTATTAATGAATGGTAATTTTACGTAACCACTTGAAAATAGTATTTTATGTACGCATCCCGTCACAGACAATACAGTAATTCTTTCATTCAACTATACTAATTAATCTGCAGTATTAACAATGAACAATATTAATCACAGAGAAAATAAATTCAGAAAACCACATTTAAGACAATTAAATTACATTTTTTATTTTTTATTGTATTCTTTTTTATGAAGAAAAGGTACCATATGAAGTTATTATTTATATTCTTAAAGCGATCGATTTCGGTCATAGACCCTCGTCAGGTTATATAGCACATTTGTGTTCACAATATTATAAAACACTATTATTTATAAAAACGAATTTTATAATCTCTATAAAAATCACATTATCATTAATTAAATTTATTTTCAAAATTATTTTACAAAAGTTTATCTTATTATTATTATTATTATTATTATTATTATTACAAATATTATTAACCTATAATATATTTAATTAAATGTGGAGTATCACTGATGTTGTTTACTGGATATATGTAATTTGTAAAGTCACATTATTTTAATATTACTTGATTGCTCCTTAATTTCTAATATAATTTTCTTTTAATTTCAACTGCAGAATCCCACTAAAATAAAATATTTCATTTTTCTTAGGCTTTAAATGTCTATACATACATATAGAAATCACATCTAAGTGTCCTAATTGTCTTTTGTTCAATATAGCGTAGTTGAAATTTGAAAGGAGTAACACCTTTTATATTTTGCTTTTGTCTGATTAAATTAATCGTATCCTTCATTTCCGTTGTTGTTGCCCATATTTCTAAAACTACTATTTTTCTTGTTATCTTTCCCACATCTTCTCCTGTCTGCATTTCCGAGTCCCATTCGTAGTAATGGTATCTTTTATTTATAAGTATAAACGCTTTATCGTGCTTTGGTTTTCTCTTTTCATTTATTTTTTGTTGGTGAGTAAACGTAAGAAGGTAAGTTAGGATTTGATCTTTTAGAAACAATATAATCACGTGTTAAGAAGCCAAATACGTAAGCCATGTAACTTTTCTTGGTGTATTATTACTGCAAATCAAGCCAATCACTGTTAAGGGCTTTATTGGTCAATTTCCGCATTTCGCATCGCTGGATCAGATGGGGTCGGGAGGGGTTGCTATTGCCTTCAAGCTCTCCGGGCTTGACACGTATTAATCTTCGTAGCTGGAGTTTTTATGTGTACACTAAACAAATTCTTATCATTCAGCATTTAACGCAGAGATGAATAATGAAAGAGTACAGTCCATCTCCCCTCACTACTATTTTTATTTGTGGTATATGTCAAGATTATATGTGTGTGGCGCTGTCTATGAAGCCTATGAAGCTCAAAATTTGCTGAATTAGCAAAAGTTTGCTAAAACCAAATAAAAAGATGTTTTGACTTGTCGTTTAATTTTAATTATTATTTTGTTATTAATTTCTTCAAATTAACAAAGATTTTAAATTAAATCCGTAGCGCGAGCTTAAGGACACATAGACACGTCCTATTTATTCGTAGATATGTTAAACAACAAATAAAAAAGTAACTAGTTGATAAATATTTAACTGCACATCCCAAATATAGTTGTATCTTGTTTTATATACCGTACCTAAAATTTAAAAGGGACATATGGGTGGAACTCACCTACGAAACTCAATAATGTTGAATACTAGTATTGTGTATGTGGGGGGGGGGGAGGCACGCTATTTTTGCACTGTTCCCAGCTATAACAACAGTACGTTAAGTCGTTGGCGCTTGGCGGTTGTTAACCGGTCGAAATGTAATTTATTTATTTGTATTAGTTCAGTGTAAACATGCTTGTCATTGCCTTTCGATTCGTAAATAACTACTCTAAACACACTCACGCTCACGGGTACACACACACACACACACACACACACACACACACACACACACACACTCCTTAATACACACAATCGTTACTTGACTTCAGGTCAAGGACACGCTACGTATGTACAAAGGAAATTGTTTGCTGAACCGTAAGATTGAAACACCCTATGTACGTACATCTAATACCTCATGCTAATACTATATTTTATTAAATACAATAACATTAAAATCTGTTAATGTCCTAAGAGAACATTAAGACTGTTATTATTTTATTGTATCCGTCTGACATTCATTAATAATGTAACATTATTTTGAATCTATGTTCTAGAAGAATAATGAAGCGTAACAAATTTTCTGTCGGATATTAAATGTGAATTATAAAAATGGTAAAAAATAAAGTCAACCTGAATATTTGTGGGGGAAGAAGTCAACATCAAGTTGGATTAAAGAAGTCCAAAAGGATTTAGAAAACAAAATAATATACACGCAGAAGAAGCAATTGGAAGAGAAGTTTGTCTGGCAAAAGTGTTAAACAGGGGGGGGGAGTCCAGGGTAGGAGAGAGAAAAACGCAGGTTCAAAGTGGACTGAAGACAGGAAGAAGAGACACAGTGCGAAGATGAAAGAATATCGGAAAAAAGAAAAGAACAAAGAGTAAAGAATTGAAATTGGCATGTGGTCCTTAGATGGCCGATACGAAAAAAAGTGAACATGAATAGCACTACAATTTCCAAACGTTTCAGCTGTCCGTATAGTTGTCATCTTCTTTGGTCAAGAATACAGTGTCTAATTCCCACGCAGCCCCTAACAGAATTGATCTGTAATTAATCGACAGCTGCGGGGTCTGTGCTGAAATTGCGACTTTATCCTCTTTGTTGCAAAATATGACTGGTACGAACCCAGTTGAGACGACTGGAAATATACTTTCGGTGACGGACCATGGTGTGGCCCGAGTGGTTTACATACATAAACACCGGCCGTAAAAGCCTACCTTCATTAGTAAAACAAAAGTTCTTTTTGAGCATCGAAGTGCTGACAGATTCAATTCATTAAATTGACGGTACCTTTTTTTTCTGTCTAACAACAGAAACGAGAACGCTAATATATATGCAGACAATACACATTACGTGAACTTCCGTCCATATTTATATTTATTAACATTATTATATATTAACTAGACAAGTGGGAAAAGATTATAAATTAGGCAAACCTGTTTCATTAAATTTGTCACTGCGTCAGTGCGGAACTAGCCCTGATTTCTGCTACATTTTTGATGATGGTGAAAGAGTTACTTTACTTTGTCGTGTAACTTTTCCGTGTTGGATAGCGTTGATAATAGTCTTATTTTTTGAATAGTTTATTGTATTGGAAATGTGTTTACTTTTAACGTAAGTGTCATTGTTTGAAATTTCTGAAGACCTGGCACATGGGTTGGCAACTAACCTGGTCTGGTATTATTTCCCTGATAGTGAACATCGCATTTCATATATTTATTTTAAGTTGATACCAACGTAAAAAAAAAGAACGCCACTAAACTCAATGGTTAGAGACAAACACGCATTCGCATTTGTGTAGAGAAATAGTCGGTGATAAGCACGCTTCGTTTGTTTGTTTTCTGTCAAATGCAACTAGATAATATTTTTTAAATAATTCAGTGTGTATAATACAAAAAGATATATGTATATATAAATACATACATATATACATAAGTATATACTACGCGCGCGCGCGCGCGCGTGTGTGTCGTATGTATCAACGTCTGGTCTTATTTCTCTTTCTAAACCCACAAGTTTATTTATATATATGTCCATTATAATATATTTAAAAAATGGTGCAGTGTCTTTTCTTAATGTAAGAGGACTTCAAAACATTTAAATAAAGAAGTTAGGAAACATTCAGTATATAATCTATTAGGTCCATAATGCAAATACATATTTACCGTGCGGAATCTGTGTGGCGTACGTGATTTTCGACGCATTCGCGAGACTTTTCTGGCAGCGGCCAGCCGCGCTGACTGTGTCAAGGCCGCAATTAATTATGTCGTACACACTGGCGCTAACGCGCATTTTGGAATATTCTGGTCTGTGAGGCGTCAGCGGCCTTAGTTTTCAATTATAGTTGCGATATATTACGTGCGGTTCGAGTTATTATCGGGCGATATTACTGTATGAGTTGAAGTGGTTATTAGTGAAGTGCTGTGTTTTATAATCGGGGGGTATATTGTAATCCAACTGTGTTTTTTAGATGACATTTTATTGCGTGTAAACAATTTTTATGTGATGTGTTGTAAGCGACTGTGTTGTTAATTACAAACTGTTTAACTGTGAAAATTAAAGCTGGTGATTAGTGACTTAATTGGTGTCTTGTGTTTTGTTTGCTTCTGTATCTACGACGATCAAGTAGACCGTCGTTACAGTATAAAGAAAAAGTTAAGGAGAATAAGCAATAATAAGTGGAGTTTTACCCTTTTGTCTGTGAATGTTGACGGAAATTATAATTTTTTTGTTTCCATAAATTGCAAATGAAGTGATCTCTCCCTGTATAACATTCGTTTGTTGTGATGTTCTGTAGCTCCGTTTAAGACCAAGTCAATCCTACTCTCCCTACCTGCTTTGACACAATTCTACTATGAACTCCCACGTTTTACAGCTGTAGATAAACATTGTTTCAAAATGGTTTCCGTTTCCATGGTTTTTGCACATCGTAGTTCTTGTTTCTTACAAATTCTATTATTTCAAAGTTACAACAGAACAGTGGCGATTCTGTTTCTTATTACACTGTCATTCCTGCTACGATCTAAAGAATAATAATACCTCAATGTACTATCTAGATAATATTAATAAAATTATTAATTTGAAGTTGTTTGAAGTCATTTACATCTACTATTTTCATTTGGGCAGAAAAGGTTCTTTATAACACGGTCCTTTATGCTTAGTAAAGACAATTTCATGTTTTTTCCTTTACTTGTTGTGCGAATTTAACAATCGATGACTGTGTTGTTCAGAGTAGAGTGTAATGACGTCATTTCAGATTAAACGAGAGAATACTGTAGGTTTTAGATAATATGATGTCAGAAACAGAACTGAAATGCTGGAACCGTTCCACCTTCTAAGACGCTGCAGGCGACAGGAGATAAGCCAAACGGAAACAGCTTGTAAATTTGTCTGCATACAACTCATTACCTTTCTCACGAACGTCTAGCCATATGTGCAAGCTAACAGAAAACAGTTTTATAGAATTTGTATAACTCAACAATAAGACGTGATAATCAATAAATGTTGCAGTTGGAATCGTGAAACGATTAATGGCAGCATTCAATTCCCATTACTTTCTGAAGGACTGTGAAGTCAAAGATATTAGTATGCTATAAGGCCTTAGGTGAAATTACCTAACGCCCGTATTTAGAATATATGATTAATAAGGTTATGCCAGGAAATATGGTAAAAGTTTTAACTATGGTGAGAATTGTTTTCATCAAATTGTTACGGCTAACAGTTAGCGTTAACAATCAAGTAAACAGTTAAAATAAAGTAACGTTTTCCCGTCTACTTAGAATATTCACAATACATTTCAGTCTTAATTTGAGAGTTACTAATACACTTTTACATGACAAACGTAAAAAACCTCTCAGGTTTCTAACATTTTTTTTTTAAAGTATATTTATTTAATCTTTTTACTTAAGTATAGGGCACATTCTCTAACAGAAAATATCCTTTATAGTTTTGCGTTTCGTCGAACGTGGTCTGAAATTACACTTGTTTTTTTCATTGTCTCTTCTTTAATTCATATCATATCTCTTCTTTTCTTCACTCTGCTGTCCTTGCGTCTTTTCAAAAGTCTTATACCAGAATCCGTAATTTATAAATAATTTTTAAATATTTAAATTTGTCTGAAAAGGTTAACGTGTGCAGGAAATACACGAAATACACTTGCAACGCTACATGAAGGAAAATATTTGGAATTGATGTAACCAATTAAAACATGTCATTTTAAAACAGGAAGAAAAAGGAAAATTTTGCTAAATCTAAAGAAGAAAACCTAAAAAAAATTTCTGATTCTTGTTTTCCTGTCTTAGTTGATTCTGTTACGTGTTGAATTCTTAGGAAAAAACAAAATAAAAATGTAACAGATTTATTTCTATTATTTAAAAAATCAATGAAACAAAGTTAATATATAAATAAAATTACTATACAAATTTTGTAATAATAGTGAGTGTGTAGTTCATAACAGGGAATAGGGATCATAAATATATTTAATTAATTGATCACACTGCAAGTAAGTCTGTATATAGTAGTTTACATGGCTATGAAATAGCAAAACACAACTTTCGTGCTAATTATTTGTGCTCGTATCATAGTTTTGTTCATTAATATATTTTATAGAAAAGTATTAATCCAAATGCTATAAAATGTAACTACCCTAACGTGCAAAACATCAACAATCTGAGAATGAAAATTGCACGTAATTGGAAATGTTATTAAACCCATGATTGGTATGCTGCCGGTGACACCTAGTAGTGACCACTTAATCACGTCGAAGGCGCGACAATCCGTTGCCAAGCGACCATGTTTATTTAATTAGGATGGCGAGCGACGTCTGTTAATCTGTGCCATACATGTTAATGCACCGTGTTAGAAACTTTGAAGAAAGGAAAATCTGTAAAAATAAATAAATTTGACTACATTTATTAGGTTACGGGAATATTCCAATATTAAATGATTAAGAATGACCATGTACCATTAGAGATTATTTCAGTTCACTACAACAATCAAAATTAAATTAAATTTAAAAACATTAAACTGTTTTGTTGAAATACCATGAAATTTAACGTGTGGATCCATTTGGCTATCTTGATCATATGATCACGGAAGACAACACTGCAAATGTGTATTGGAAGTGAAAAGAAGTGCAGCACTTCCTAGACAAGATTTTCAGAACAGAAAGAATTTGGCCATGAAAAACGAAACGTATTTAAAAGGTAGGTGTAAAAGGTAGGAAAGTTTACAAATGTTATTGTTTGGGATACTTAATTTTATGAAACCGGAACGTTGAAACGAAAGAAGAAGATCCACCTGGGAACAGTAAAGATGTCAATGTGGGGAAAAAACTGAACAAGGCGGATAAAAAGGAAAACAAAAATTTGCGTTTAAAGTAAATAGAAGGGAAACAGTGCTAAGTAACTAACGATTCCTGCATGGTTACTAACGTAGAAGACCTGAGGTTGATTCCCGGTCGATTCGAAAAATCAAGGTCCGTTTTTCAGCATTGAGATCTACTAATTTCTATACCAATGGAAATGAGTACTGTAGCTGGGATAATATCCTGGCCCGTGAAATTAATGATCAGCTGAAGTGTAGTCTACAATACCTACCTTGTATGCTAAGTGGCTAATGCAACTAATCCTACATTACCTAACTACTAAACTACTCTGGTAGTATAAAAAGGAGGCATTAGTATTTATAAGACAAACGTTGATTTGTAATTTTAAAGGAAAAAGAATGGACATTTGTCTAGGTTATATGTTAGGGAGAGTTAGGAGGACGACGAAATATTTTGACGATGTATAGATGCGCCTAGAAAAATGACAGAAAACAAGGATTCATGGTTATAAAAAAAACTGGCCTTTAATTAAAGAACAATATTTGATCTTTTGAACTGGTTTGAAAATGCTAAACTCTACTTGTGACGTTATTCAGTGAGGCTGCCTGTTATCGATCCGAGAATAGGTCAGTTCACTTGAGAATGGGGCAAAATCAAATCGACACGTTGTGAAGCACGTATAAAGACTTGCGACAAGAGTTACACGTGCAAGGGAGTGGTAGTCTGTTAAATAAGCAGACGACATCTGCAGACATCTGTCGGTCTTAAAGGAATTAATTTGCACTAGGTCTGCCAGTCAGGCAGTCAGGAATTTGAAATTCCGATTGTCAACATCAGTCTATGCTAAAGTGTCTGTATGTCAATAGCGTCGCCGGACCCAAACAAACTTTTCCACAACGGCTGACTTCAAGTGTTTTCCTTTACAATGCCACCGCTTTGATATTCAACAACTCGTGTAGTCAGTTAAACGAGAGAAGGGAATTTGCTCTCTTTGAGACAATGCCACAGTTTAATTAACACGACACGATTAGCTAATTGATCCACTGCTGGTGTAGAGCACTATAACATCTAAAGAACCGTCTCAACGATTAACGATAAACTAGGTGCTGACGATAGAGAAAATGTTGACCTTAGACGTAATTATTTACTTTACAAGTAAGGTGAATTGAAAAATTACGGAACCGATAGAAATAACATAATATAAAATGAAATTAAATAATATATCACACACTAAAATTAACACATATATGTCAGCCTTAAAAACAACAATTTACAGTACTGGTGAAAATATCGACCTGCTAGTAGTCAAGCTTTAACTTTATTCATAGTTTTTTTCAGCATATGTCTTTGTCAACTAAGTAGGAACTGTAGATTTCTCAGTTTTGATTTTACGTTGTTCCACTGGTGTTCAGTTGTATGTGAAGTATTACTACAATTCCTGTATGTTTATAAAATACCACCACTAATTTATAAAATTGCGTTTTGCGTTTGTCTGTAAATCAGTAATGTAATAATGCGTTAAGTTGGCATATAATATTGTTACGTAATGCGGAAAGAGTGTTACGTTATACGAAACGTTCTACAAGTATCTCGGCTATCCCAGCTGTAATGTGTGTGTGTGTGTGTGTGTGTGTGTGTGCGTGCGCGCGCGCGCGTACGTATTGCTGCTACTTTGAGATTAAAGAGAATTACGCGTCAACTATCGAGTCTATTCCAGACCGTACCGGTCAGCGCAGTGTCTTCAAGGACACCGTTTCTAGTGGATTCTCGAGAGCGCCTGTTTGTTTAACACGTCATCCAAAGCGACAGATTATTCTGGAATATCGGCGGGATATAAATATAGGCATTCAGCGACAGTTAGCTTAGTTTAAGTGGCGATTTATTCCAGTGCGATTCGAAGTATTGGGGCTAAGTGTTATGTGTTTTATAATTGTGAGAGACGCTATTAGTTGACATTATTATTACATGTGAACAATTTTTATTTGATCTGTTGTAAGAGACTACCTTGTTGATTACAAACTAAATTTAATTGTTTAACCTAAACTAAACTAGGTTTAATTGTGATAATTAAAGCTAGTGATTAGTGACTTAATTGGTGGGTTGTATTTTGTTTTCCACTGTACCATACGACGATCAGTAGACCGTCGTTACAATATGATAAACTAAACGCACCTTGTTCTCGTGATAAACTCACTTTACGCGAGTGCCTCTAATCTACACACTTCGTACAACATTTATGCTGTCTGTATTGATCCAATGCATTGTTGGAATCGTGTGTTACAATACAAAAATTTCAGTTTTTCAAGTTCTTAAAAAAAATTAAGTTTAATATAATATACCTCTAATTTTGTATATATCTCTGCAGGACAAACAAGTCTTGCATTGCATTTTAGACAGAACGAGAAAATCTAAGTGTGGGAGTTATATACCTTTGCTTGAACTGCAGGAATTTCTTGAAGGAGTAATTCGTATAAGTTTCCGAATTTTAAAGAGCGAAAATTCAAAATATATTTGATAATTTTGCTAAAGTTACTAAAGAGATATTTACGTTTCATTATCTGTATAGTATAGGTGCGTACGTAGTACACGACGATAATTTAATGTAACATCTGATATAACACTAAATACTGAATTAAAATTTAACTTCAACATTTTATCGGATATATTTTATTATATTGTATAAATTACTTCAAAGCATATCCATTACGTTAGTTACATAGAATTTTCAGAAAGGGATGCTTAAATAGTGTACATTGTCGATATGAAAGGCGTCCACTCTCACTTCTCGTTTCTTCTCTCTCATTCTCTCTCTCCCTCTCTCTTTCTCTCTGTCTCTCAGTCTCTCTCATGCTCTCTCTCCCTCTCTCTCTCTCTCACACTCGCTCCTCTACCTGGTTCTTCTCTTACTTTTCCACCCGCGACACAATGGCCTTTTTATTCCCACAGAATTATGAGAATTTTGCACTGAATATTAAATTCACACATGTTGTTTACGAAACTAAAAATTTGTATACATTTAGTGTCAATTTATCTTTGAAGGTGTAAAGTAAAATAATTTCTTGTATTTCAACACAATGTAATATCTCATGGAACTAAACATAAAACTTTTCACCTGCAATGTCCTTATTGTATTCATAAAATAAAAGTAATAAACATCCCCAAAACAAAAAAATTCTTTACGATCGTTATTCAGCGGAAACTTCCGTTCTTCAGTTATACTATCTCAAATCTTGTGGTAAGATATAATGACGTAGATTAAAATTATATAGACATGGTTGACGTCATAGTTATAGACGTTAAGACGACACTGCATTATATAGTTCTCGTACATTGTTCTAACACAGTAATACCATTTTCCAAATCATTCAAACAGCTAAACTGTGTTAAACATTAGCTAATAGGGTTTGTTACCGCCACCCTAAATAAACACGTTTAGATAAATTCCCTTGGTGAGAACAGTACTCCCCTTG
This sequence comes from Magicicada septendecula, assembly GCA_034769895.1. Classification (NCBI taxonomy): domain Eukaryota; kingdom Metazoa; phylum Arthropoda; class Insecta; order Hemiptera; family Cicadidae; genus Magicicada; species Magicicada septendecula. The sequence goes on from CM068374.1 coordinate 158,648,676, forward strand.
TTGGACTCAAGTCAACTTTCAGACTACACGCTCATAATTCTGTAGACAAACTCTGTCCAAACCTGTGTACTCAGTAAATTTGCTATTAGTTATTTTAGTGCAGATGATCTGGTAGATCAGTTTTTTAATTTCGTCCTTCCTTGCTGTTCCTTTTTCTATGTTACCATTTAAAAATAATTTGGGAAAGATACTATTGTAAATATATTTAGAACCCATTTTGACTTTACAAGGCAAATTACCTACATTACTATTGTGTTACAAGTAAAAACGTTAAAAAGGAGAGAAGCATAGACTCCATATTTACCCAAGACTGAGGTCTCTGGTTTATACGATGTCCGGGTTTCATATAGATCTTCTACTGATTGCAATTTCGTTGTCCATTCAAACTGTACACTTTCTATTTAATTGCGTTCATCTTGCCCTTAGAAACAAGTTCATAAACAAGCAAAAACTCACTAAAGGTCAAGTAATATTTAACTGAAATAGTGTTCCACAACCAAAAAATTTGTTACGTAGTGATCAAAATTAAATTATGAAGAACAAGATAAGCCCACTACTATGTTTCCGAAACGATCAAATATAGTGAGATTGGGAGATAACTCTAGACGTAGAAGAAATCTAGAGGCTTATAGGGAAACATGAACAGATGCTCAACATTCTCGCTGATACGGAGGTGCTTAGTTTACATGTTGTCAGGCGTTTATATTAAGATTACACTGTATACAATTTCTATGCCAATTCAAACTTGTTTCTGTACTCATTTAATGTAGTAACTTTTATATTGCCCTTCTCCTGATTCTCATTCGTCAAACTTTCCTACTAATGTTATACATATATTACAAAGAATTTGTAATTTTAAAATCTTACTTCAAGCAATCAAACTCAATTTAAGGAATACATACTTTTTTAACAAATTACGCAACAAAAATTTGATAACCAATTTAAAGGATGCCACCACGTCATATAAGTGACAACGCTCCTACCGATAGTCTCTGAAGAGGCTTGTAAACAAGCAAAAAATTGGCTCGGAAACAGAAAAATATAGTTTAGTTCAAATATATGTCTTTCTAAATTCGAAAATGTGTATTACACAGATAATGATGCACAAACATCAAACCCTAAGGACTTTACCTTGAAGATATGAACATTATGAGTGACGTTTTTTGCCCAACCTAAACACCATATGCCTAAATATGTAAGCCTAAGAGACTCTGCCTGTTTCGGATTTACAGTGAAAAAGGAATATGAATTATTAATGAACATTTTACGTTTCTTGACTAAAATCATACATCGTTTTACGTACGTATTTCGATTTTGTGAGTCCAATAGTTTATTTGCATATTACTTTTTGTATTGTCTAAACATTGTACGGCTTTGGCTACAAGTATGATTAAACCGTCTATTGTTACATCAGACGTTATAGTGGTCACAAGACGCAGTGATGCTGTGGGTGTTCAGGTTCACAGTTTCTCTATAATCACTGTTGTTTGAATGCGTGGAAGTCTACAGATAAATAATATTATCATAAAATGCGCCATTTCCACCGAGTTGTCGCTACGACTAACTTTCTAGTACGAAAATATTTGAATCTCTTCAGGTTAAGTACTTGACTTTTATGCATGGTAAGTTGTTCTTTTCCCCTTCAGCCTGAAAGATGTGATGTTTATACTTTTTCTCTCTATTGAATTTTCCGTTTTTGAAATTCTTACTGACTTTTCTTTCCGTAAATACGTCGATATCGATGAGTACGTGAATACATGAGCATTAGAAGAACGAATTGTTTCAATACTCTAGTTGTTTCCTTGTTTTTAATACTTTAGTTTTTAAGTAGACAATATTTATTATTTTTCAAGATGTAACTGAGCCTGTTAAATAATGTTCACGCTAGCTTAATTTGGCGTTTTGCATGTACAATTTATTTTTCTATGTTCAAATTAAACATTTGTCTTAAATATTTTTGATCTGTTTAATTGATCTTTATAGCAAATTCATTGTTAGTCCATCATTCTGCTTTGTAAATATTTCGTTTTATTGTAGTCCTTTTTAACCCTATTTATCTAGCTTTATTGCCTAAATCATTAACTAAAGGAAGTTATATATTTTACTTTCTACCTCTAATGGACACTAAAATACCAATTTACTTTAAACGAGAGTAGAGATTTTAGCGTGGGTAAATAGGTTTTTCTAAGTGAAGTAAATTGAAATGGATGAAAATTAATACGTAATGTTTTTAAGTAGGAGTGCATCAAAGGTAGCCAGCAAAAAATAACGAACTATCAACGAATTGTTTTAACGTAGGGTTTATCATACTTTACAATATTGGTACGATATCGATACGAGATAGGAAAACAAAGAACATATTAGTTAGGTACAATATTACTCCTTGATGAAGGGAAACTTCCAACCGCACCACCTTGTGGTGGGGGATGAGTACTTTATGGTAACTAACGCGGCACTGGAGACCGTGTGTCGTCGGTATAAGCTGTCTCCCTCTACCAAGTGCCAACGGCGTCTTTTGAGAGCGGATGCGCGGGTACAAGTACAGGGCATTCTCGTGTCCTTGGAATGGGAAACCGTTCCTAAAGGCGGCAGTGTTTGACTCATATTGGGCGTCTTTTAATCCCTTTGTCACTAATTGATTTTAATAGTGACCCTATGTCCGGGGTAATAAGAATGAAGTCCTCAACGGTGTGTACTTGAACAATAGCGGAAGAATCAGCACTCTGTTGAGGGCTAGTACAGGCAGGAGCTCGTTGAGAAGCTTTGAGATGGCAGCCCCTCACTCAACTTGCTTTGCTAAACGTTGGTAGCGTATCCAAGGGACACTTATATTACTCGCAAGCTCCAAAGGAAAATTAATATCCGAACAGACATTAAGGATGATGACCAAGCAAAGAAAAGATACAAAAAGAAGGCATATATATAGGAATAAAAATATTGCTACCTGGAACGTAAGAGGTATGCACAATCAGACAAGAGAGGAACCGAAAATTGATGAAGTAAACCTAATCATTAAGTATAGAGAAAGCTGAGGACAACACATTAGCAGAATAGGCAGTGATAGATATCCAAGGTAGCCTTATTGTATCAGCCGAAAAGGAAGAGACCAGTTTGGAGCCGGAACAGACTAAGCAGTGTAAGTCGTGACAAAGAAGAAAAAGAAGACAATATTACCGCGTTGGAAAATTGTTATCGAGATAGACAACGACCTGAGCACATAGAGTGTTGTATTTTTCATTCACCTTGAGACAGATAATCGATACATGTCGAATAATAAACGTTTATAAGTGGCAGATTCAGTAAATAAATTGTTTAGTTTATTCGCAGCAGTTCAATTGAATGAAGCTCACATACACAGTTACCGCTAAGTATGGTACTTAGCTAAGCTGCAGTTGATGATTCAGAATAATTGCCACTTTTATATGTAACAATGTGTCACCCTTATGTAATAAAGATTTTGTTTACATTTCATTGCTTCCTTCTCAGTCTTCTTTCGTATACTATTTTCTTAAAATTTAACAAATAAATGAAAACACCGTAAATAGTGTTGATAGCCTTGTGTTTAGTGTTTTAATATTGATTAATATGCGAACGTTATGAAGTCTCGTTCGGAAGCGTCTAGTAGCCTGTGTGCCTTACCTGTCCTCTCTCACTCTTTTGTACTTCCCGGTAGGCGCCAAATTGTTTTGCGAGAAAACAAAAGTTTTTACCTGGATGGTTTTACAGTGTATGTTTAAATTCGAATAGTTCGCCAACTGGCTTGAACTCGAATCTCGTTTGAGTGGGGGAAACGTGTTACCAACTTGAAATAATGTCGGTTAGGTTGACTCACTGCAACACAACAAAACATACATAATATTTTTCTATAAATAATTGCGGGACAGTTGTTAATGGTACATACTTTTTTATTTGGCTCAGAACTGTTAATTCTTGTTAACGCTTGTACAAAAATAGTAATCAATATAATAATTTTAGCCTCGGCAATAAATAGTCGTTCACTCAGCGGATGGCTGGGTTGGCAATACAATGTTTCAATTCGCCACAGGACAGCGTTGGTTATTATTTACAAAATAAATTTGCCAAATAGAGTCCTTTTAAGTACGACAAAAAAGTTTTAAAAACAAGATAATAAATTACAATATTTCACTGAATGATCGTGAGCATAAAAATCAAACAAGGTTTACTTTAAATTCAATGTTGTGGTGTTAAAGTGAGTGACAGTGTCGTTGGTGTAATACATAGGTTATCATCAGTTATTTAGTGTTTACAACTTATGTTTGTTCATCAATCCTTGAAAATTAATACCTTCAGTGATAGTGAGAGTTCACGGTTTAGATAGAAATTTGAAAGAGAATTTATTTTAAAAGTTCAATGAATTCAGCAATACTTATCGTTAGTTGAGAAGAAGTGTATTGTCAATAGTTAACGTAGGTTAATTCGTCGATGTCTATTCTTCTTTCTCCTAATCGTGGGCTTCAGTTACGTCTGGCGTCTTCTTCTTGTTAATTTCCTTATATTCCATGCATCTGGATTAATTTGAACTGGTCCTTGGTCAAGATTGATTGTAACATCCTCTCATCAGTTGTTCTGGTCCTTTTCTTCATAAAATTATGGGCACTTTTAATGTTTTATGTTGAAATTTTGGGCCCTTCACAGCGTGGCGTCTCTTCAGTTAAGCGTCACTACAGATTCTAACGTTCCTAACTGAAAATAGTCAATATTTTGCTGTTGTCATGGTAACTCAAAATTTTCGATTGGTTAAAATTGGCTTAAGACCATTGTTAGGAGATTTGAATTTTTATTTAAAATGGTTACAGATCTTCTGAATGCAATTAATCTTCAGTATTCCCTTTTAAGTATTAAATATCATTACCACTGTTCGTATTTTGGTTCAAGGATTAATTTGACATCCAATACTATTGTGTTTACTTAGGTATTAACATTTTGACAGTTATGTTGATTTTGTTTAATTACACTGTTTTCTTAATTTACATGATTACTTTAATATTTCCTTCTTAACATGATTGCCTAATCGTCTTTTATTGTTTGTATGGCTTAGTTTTGCTAATGTCATTGTTTAATTCTCCAAATTGAAGTTTTTTGTAGTTTTACAGTTAGGCATTTGCCTAGGCCTAAACAGCAATTGGCTATTTTTATTAAATTACAGAGATTACATTTTATTTTCCCCTTGTATGGGTTTTGATCGGTTTAATACATGATTTTATTCATTTGTTCTATGGTTTTATGTCTGTTCTTGTAATTATATGTGATTTTACTGGTTTCATATTCTAGCTTGTCTATTGTCATAACTGCCTTTTAGTATCATTGTATTTGTCTGTATTTATTTTTTTTCTTGTTTACTGTTTTTGTTTGTTTTTAATTATTATTTCTTATTATTTATTACTTAACATATAACATTGAATCTTATGGTTTAATAATTCCCACAGACATAATTCTATTCAATAAAACATAATTATTTACTTTTCATTACCCACAATGTTCATTTTCATCATCTACTCATACTCTTTGGTGAGTAACAATTATTACACAGTATAAACAACAAACATATTAACATTAATTAAATATTTTGACTATAATGATAAATCCTTATTACTAATACGATATGACCTTAGGTCATTAATATGACATTCTAATAACAATTTACTATATTTTTATTTAAATCTTATAATGATTATGTTATTATTAATTGTCTTTCCCTTATCATTTTGGGTTATTAATATTTAGTTTATACCTCTGTATATTAGAAATTCCCTATGCTGTGTATCAACACACTAATAGTCCATTTTTCTTAAACTCATGGGTAATAATATAAACTGTCACTTAGAATATTAATTGTTCAAAATTTAAAACATGATATGTAGTTAATACTACTGCTAACTTAATTCTACTACACTTAGTTTAGTTTATCACATACTGGTGTTCACCTATAATTGCTTTTAATTGCCACAGTCCTTCCTGTGTTTAGCAATTATTAGCTCTCACTCACTTTTTATGCACTCATAAACTTTTTTCACTGACTTATCAGTGTTTATCACTATTAATGTGAGTTATATTTACTATGGGTATATTAATTGCTAACACCTTGCACTCTATTTTGTTTAAGTGTTACTGGTGGGTATTGCTTACTAAAATTCTCTTTCTCATTTGTTTAAAAATGTTCACTATCATTTTAACTCACTATCTCTCACTCTACTATGTATGATTATACAGTTATCTATTTTTGTGTCGTGCTAGTTTGATTTGCCATATTTATCTCTATTTATTTGGGTTAGTGTACCTTCTACAATTTAAGTCACTAAAATTTAACACTTCTATTTCTATATTGTTTGTCTGTGTTTACAATCATCATTATTATATACTATTATCATTGATTGGTCTCTTTTCACTTGGTCTATCACTGGTATTGTGCACTTTCACTGTCTTTACTTCATTTTGTTATATTTTATATATCCCTTCCTTGATGTTGGGGCTGGTTCTATCTTTTCACTTCCTTGCTAATTATTTATACATCCTTATCTGATCATTTATATATCCTCATGTTAGTGTGTTTACTAGTTCTAGTTATTCACTTACAAATGTCATAATTTATATTATATCCTTGGTTTTTGGGGCTGGTTCTACTCTCTCACTTACCACCTATTGGGCTATTGTGGTTAAATCGCCATGTATCATCGTTTTCAACGTTTTGGTCCGTTGCTTGTTACTTTTTTATTATTAGAGGTTACTTTCCTGATCATCTTCATATGTTTGATCGTTTTATTATTATTATCACCCATTCTTTAATCTCTGATTCATCCCTTTTTATCATAGTGTTAATTATTTAAATAATTTATTTTGTCATGTTTCTTCATTATTGTTAGGTGAAGATATGTACCATTACAATAGGCGTAATATTTATATAACTAAATCCAAGAAATCACTTTTATAATTTTATTTAAGAAAAAACGACTTTGCTGGTTTGTAACGCAACGAATAATGTATTTAATATTCCAAACAAAAGGTTGGTAAGGGATACATCTATAAACATGTAGCGAAATGGGACTTATCCTCCTCATAAACTGCTTGTAATGTTTTTAGCTCGTAGAACGGGTATTTATTAGAATACAATCATTGTCTCATTACATTACATATCTTCTTCACCTGTCACATTCCTGGCCAGACAATTTTCTATGCAGCATTATCTGATTTATTTTTCCGTAAATCAACCTTGAGAATGTTTTGATACACACTGGGACTGCGGTGTCAGAAATTGTCTCCATAAATATTTTAATTTTTGTAGATGATCGATTTACAATTCAAAACGAGGAAGATAAGTTATAGCTGGCCATATGTAAGCTGCGTAGTTAGTACAGTTAGTAACAAGATCGACACACACGAACCAAAGAGTGGCCTCGTAAGGATCCAAGCCTTTAGACCAATATTATTTAAGGTCATAATGGAAATGGCGACAGAGAAATCAACAAATTTTTGATGATATAAGATATCCATACAACGCTAAAGAAGAAATCTAAACAAATTTAAGAAGGATACTTAAAAAAGAAGGACAAATTTAAGGAGAAAGCTGAATTAAACCATGAGGAAACCTGGTCAAGTGAATGGATGGGAAAGTTGGGCGTTGGCATTTTAAGCGTTCAGTATCTTTTTAAGGAGTAAGGAGAGTCAAGATTTTACTCCAATCAATACGAGAAATGTAGGTATACGAGAAGTCATGGGAATTAGCAGGAAGACGACATGTTGGTCGAAGGAAACGGACGCAACATTTGGAGATAACACGAGAGGGATTCCAGAAACAGTATTGATACTTAGGCCTATAGGTCAAAGTAGCCTTCGGATTCGCACCAGGCAAGGTATCTAATCCCTGTAAGTGTAGAAGATGAAGAAGAATTCCGTAAATGATATGCTTATTTCAAGTTTAATTGAAAATTTAATAAAATGTTTCCGATCTTTCTTGTTCTTTCTCACACTTTCTCCATGTCGGTATATTAATTTACAAAATTCACTATCTAATACTACGTTCGTTACCACAGTGATATATGTTATGTGTCACATAAAGGACATACATGTGTTATAATTGAGTTTACAGGAAAAAAAACTGCGAATCGCTTTAGGACTTACACGAAATTTGCAGCTTCTCTATTTATTGACCTAATTTATTCCCTCCACACCTTGCTACTGTAAACTGTTCGTTGTGCGAACTACGTAATGCATGTGACTTAAACTCATCTAATTGGTCAAATTGATATTCATTCTTTCCTGGATCTTTTCATTTCTGTTCGTACCTTCGTATCCAATGATCTGTGTCTATACTTGCTAATACAGCTCCTACTTATTTCCGGATCGAAGTCTTGCCCAATTCCTTTGCAATATTCTCCAAATCCCCAAACGTCACGCTTCACATTATTGCCCTGGACTACACTCTCCTGTCTATACTTCCTGTGATTGTCTTTATAATGGTTAAAATAATTTGCCTATCTATTCTTTTTTAAGATAAAATGTGGCAAGTGAAAAATTAAAGATTGAGAATGAGAGTGAGAAGGAGTGAATGAGTGAGAATGATTGAGAGAGAGAAAAAGAGAGGAAAGAGCAAGTGAGAGTGAAAGAGAGAGAGAGAGAGAGAGAGAGAGAGAGAGAGAGAGAGAGAGAGAGATTTCGCATTAAATAACATTCTCCATGATATACTACGTAATAACACAGTAGTACTGAGCTCACTGAAGTATAAGCCGCTTACGGTTGAGTGATATCATCTTACATCAACAGCGACTCAACGATGAACCATATATACAGACATAATAGTTCTCTCTAATCCAGTATCTGCGTTTCCAACGTTACAGACCAAACTACGCAAGAGATTTCCGCTTAGTATCGGCCGTACGTTAACAATTTTCCCATCTTTACTTCTTCTTGGTTCTAACAATTTTGAGGCAGGTTTGTTCCAGTAAATACTCATGTCTCGATAAAAATGAGTTCGACCAACCGAAATCTTAATTGTGGCGTCTCATTGAAACGGAAACGATTAACGACGCTCGAAATACGTTTTTTAAATTGTAGGTAAATTATAGCTTAAACTAATAAAAGATATGCTTAAACTAATTATAGTTTCCATGAAGTGTTAACTCTAAAATAAAAATCATAATGTTTATTGTTTTGCTTTATCGATGAATATAAGAACGTGATACCATAATTAGATCAGGCTTAGAGCTGAGATATGAGGTGTGCACACAAACAGCGAGGATTCAGATAATTAAATTATGAAGTCCATACACAAAGAAGAAATCATTTATGAGTTTTTCCAGGTGTAAAAAAGAAGAGTACAAAATAAAAGAATGAAATAACCTAAAACACAACACAATTTAAAAAAGAAGAGGGGTTTAAAAATAAGAATTGGTAGGCGTTAACATCCGAACGCAAAGACAGCTGTATTGCATAGCCCAAATGAACGCTGACAAACCATACACAGTGGCACGCAGCTTTTATCTGTAGTTAATATTTTGTGTAGAGTTCCGTACTTTCTTGAACAACATAAATGATAGACTCCCCATTTTTTCTATCAGTATTGCTGAATTTCTTCTTTCCTTTGTGGCAATCGTTTCTGCTCTTATTTTCTTATTGTAGTTCCTAATTGCTACCATTTCTAAAGTAGTTTTGGGAAATGTAAGCTGATTTGGTTGTGCCACTTGACTTTTTATAATTTATGCATGTTATTGATTTCTCATATTCACAGTCTTAATTTCTTTTTTCGTAAAAAAATGGCATTTTATATTTTTCTTGCTATTTTTTCTTTAAGGTGTTATGAAATTTTAAATGAATAAGCCAATAACTATTAGATCAATAAAATTAAATCAAGTAACTGAAGAAAAACGTAGCACTACATGTGATAAAGAGTCTTATTGAAGTGTATTAGTCATGTATTATCATACAGTGTCATGTGTGGGTTTAAAATGTGGACGATAACAAACACCGAAAAGGAACGGCTGACTTCATTCAAATAATGGTATGACAGGATAGTGTTAATAAGAGCTAGAAGGACAAAGTAACTAATGGATATGCTTACCGTATGAAATAGATGACGAGAAAAACGTTTGAAGGATTAGAAACAATAAGAGTGTAAAGTTTATTAGATCTCGATCAAACGATTATTTTAGAGAATGACGGAAAGCACAGTTTAGTACTTGTGAACCAAAATTCTGTACACCATTTAAAAGACAACGAAATTTGTCAGTTGCAAAATTATATTTAATCGAAGAGTAGAGATGAAATTAAAGCGGATTGTAGGACTAGTGCAAACAATCCGCTAACTGAAAAACTTATTTGAAATTGTCGTTGCTAATGAGCATGTAAATGCAGGCTACATTTAAAAGATTTTTTCAACATCTAATATCATATGTGTCAGTAATCTGAAAGCAGTACAAATTAATTAAGTGAGAATTTAGTCCCAGGTTTAGAGTATGTACTATCACGAGTGTCTGATTCAAGGAGGTTTTAGCAGTACCCTCTTGATTTTGTACAGTCTTATTGATACAGTCTTACAGATACAGATGTTGTACAGATTTTGCAAATTTAATACAGTCTTATTCTAAGACATAATAAGTTACGTGTTAGAGGGTGGTAACAATTCTCTATTACTAAAACATTAAGCTGGGAATCTCTGAGCTCAAGCAGTGGTAGCAGTGAAACCGCAACTCCGGTAGCGGTCGCTACAGTTTGTGAAGCGGTCGACATTGTTAAATAATTACAAAGGCTTAGGCCGGCCTTGAATAACGTAGTTGTTGTTGGTTTACCGCTGAGGAAGTCATTCCACTTTCCGGAACCTGTGGTGAAGATTATTTCACTTGGGTTCGTCTCTATAAATCGTCAGTGAGTATACAGATCGCCACAGTATTAAACGGAGGAATATCGAAGGCAGACAATTCTGTCTCTACTAAACACTTACTTAAAAATACTGTTGATTAAAAAAAAGACGTTGGTGAGGACAAGCATTAATTAATTTATGTAGTGTAACTGCTGATAGAGAAAAATGTGTGATAATAATCACCGACGTCTTCTATAAGAAAAGAAAAAAAAGAAGATATAATGATTTAAAAAATTAAACAATTTATACTCGCCACAATTTTTAGTCCATATTGCTTTCTTAGATTTAAAACTGCAATTTAATTCGCTATTCAGAGGGTTGCGAAAATGTTTTTATCGAATATCATTTAGCAATTCCACGCATGTCTTTCTTTTTTTTATATGATACTGCTTACCTTTCCTTATTTATATTTCTTCATTATATCAACTGTTCCGGGTTAGGTAACCTAGTTAATGCCGTCTCTTTTACCGTTTTCTACATAATGACATCTCTGTCAGCTTCTAAGGGAGGAGGAGTGCTTGCCGAGGCATGTGTCAGCTGCATCACAGCTCTGCAACTGTGTGAAATTTGTCACTCTTGTAATTTACCGAAGAAAGTTTTATGTTCACGCATTAGTCTTTAGCATGTAAGTATAGAATTATAATGATTTTCAAAATATTGGTTATACCGTTATACGACAATAGCTTTTCAAGTGATAATTCTATTTAACACTAAAATAGAAAATAGACATTGAATTCTTACTGTTATCCAAATTGCACAGTCAATTCAACAATCTTTTTTATATAGACCTATATAATAATCAGCTACACACTGTGCAGAGTAATCATAACTTTCACTAAAGTCATTAAGTATACTAGTGTGGTTTAAAACAAATAAACAGGTATTGTAAGTACAAGGAAGAAGTAAAATATTCCATAAATTACTGCTACTAGATTACGATGGTGTTTTGTATATAACTGAAAGAAATAGTAGTGTCACTGAAGAATCGTTATTGATAATAGAAGAATCCTCTAAAAAAGTAGGTCTTTTAATAAACCAGTATAAAATCAAATGCGTGGCAGAAAGAAAAGCGTAAAGTCTAGATATGATAACTGCTATCAATTTCGGGTACTACAACTATGAAGAGGTAGAAAAATTTTACTTATTTAGAATTTCAGTAACGAGAGATTAGAAAATTATCAGAGAAAATGAGACCAAATTTTGCAAGCGCCAGTAGGATTTAACACAATCTTTTAATCCCTTTAAGAGTGTATATTTAAGTAAGAATATTAATAGTATTATCTATAAAACTTTGGTGCGCCCCATGTTAATCTGGGCAATATTGAGAAAAAATCACAACTAGGCAAACATGTCTAAAAGAAGATATTGAGGAAGATTTTGGGATGTGAGAACCGCGATTGACAGAGATATGCAAGTGGATAAAGAGCTCCAGGCAACCTACTTTATTAATGACGTTTAAATGGCCTGGACTAGCAGTCTGCATGCAGGAGATAAACCAGAAAGGAAAATCATAAGTAAAAGGCGTGCAAAGTAAAGAGGCCGGATCCCAAACTAAGATGGACAGATGGGGTTGAAAGTGTTCTGAGGTTTTCAGAAAAAGAGGATATAGTGACGTGACCAATGACGTCAGGTTGTAAATACGTATTGTTGTGAAGACCAAGGGTCACATAATGGTATAGCACCACAGAATAACGGAGAAGGACACACTTGAGTGGTTCAATATCAAACTCAGCAAACTGCACTTTTCAGAATTTTACACCAGAACGGAAAAACTGTAACACTATTTCCCCATAGAGTAGCAACAAACGTAATTCTTCCAAAAATTACCTTCATGCATCAGAAACACATCTTTAAAGACACAAGTCCATATATACAAAATAAATAAAGTTATTTACATTTAAAATTTGGAGATTTCTGTCTTTGAAAATAAAGTAAGGAGATTGTCTGCTTTGAAACTGAATCATGAGGAGATTGCTGGATATGAAACTGAAATATGAAGACATTGTTAGATTTGATCCTGATATTAAAAATCTTACGGACTCTTGTTAATAAAGGTTTATGTTGGTTCCGCCAGCTCTTTGGCTTTTAAGCTTAACATGTTTAGACGTTGTATCGATACGTCAGTTAACCGACATCAACCCGGTCGACGTTATACCAGTTGTTTAACGGCGCGTCACCATGACAGTATAATTATACATAAATTAGCTTACCACACACAATGGGTTTAGGCGTGGGTACAAATTGCAATTCCACCGCTAGGATTTATTTATACCTAATCTGCAATACGCATTCGTGTAAGCGTGATTGTACAAGTCATGACTAAGCTTTAACTATCCTTAGTCGAGATATTCCCTGAGAGAGAAGGGAGAGAGAGAGGAGAGAGAGAGAGAGAGAGAGAGAGAGAGAGAGAGAGTGGGAGAGAGAGGGTTAAAGATACATTTGACGCAAATTAGAGAAACACAGCAAACTGAAACAAAGAGATCTGTAGTGTAGTTTGATCAAAATCATCGTGTCATTTAAGCATTTAGCCAACTAAGGAAAACATGCTGAGTCGGCCTGCAGGCTTGAAATTACACTGTGTCGAGTTTCCGAGATATATAAAACAGGGCCAAATGCTTTAATTAAACCTACACGCTCTCTCTGTCTTTGTCTCTTTCTCTTTCGCTCTCCTCCCCCTCTCTCCTTTCAGTAACACACACAGATACGCACTTTATTCTGCTTTAATTAAGTAATTGGGATATATTTATTTTATAAATAATTTCTAGAATTTTCCCTATCCTTTTTCATATCAACTAATTTTTACGGTTATTAAATGTTAAAATATTCTTCAATATTTAAAGTTTCTTTTGTTGTTTGTTAGTCTTTATTGTTTAGCCTTTCTAAAGGTTATTTTTCAAAAACTAGTACAGACGACTTTAATCTCCAGCGTTCTCCGTAAGCCCGATTTTCAGGGTAGTGACGTTCTGTTGTGCACCAACGCGAACATAACTCTTCAATATTAGCCGCACAAGAATTATAAATTAATGTAGATGAAAAATGTAATAGCTCTCCTGATAGTAGTAGACTTGAGTCACTAGCCAACCTACGCGTTCACAAAGGAACAGCTGTGTATATAGTAATGCCACTTCTATTACTTTAAAATGAAATCCAGCTTATACAGTGTAATCGATAACACATAGAACCTTTAATACAAACTTCACCCATATTTTCTAGTAGCCATGCTTCGTCGTTGCCAGTCCTTGTGAGTTAGGAACTTCTGTCCTTCCGTGACCCTTTTTAACATCCCAAAGTGATCTAAGGGTTTCGGTTTGTCCTTCTCCCCCTTGCTTTACTGCAGTTTCATTTCTTTTTCTTATTTCTTTTTCCTCCTTATTCTTTTTTCTCATTTCTCACAAACATTAGACCCTTTGGATAGTTGTGATTAACTGTCAGTCATCTTTTTTTTGTCCTGCCAATAACTTTTGTTTCACTAGATCTATAAAATGGTATTTTATCTGACAAGTATTCAGTCCTCCATTAACACATGATCCTTCCACCCTTCTCTATATAAGCGTACTTTAATGTTTCTATATGTATTATAATCTCTAAAGCTACCCCTCACTGCCTCATTTCCGAGTCTCTCACTTTCGTTATTGCCCGAACTAACCTTAGAAAAACCACATTTCAGCCCACTTAAATCTAATATTGAGGCTCGACGTTTCTATACCATATAGACCGCAAGCCACTATCATTACATTACAGAGCAATAACACCGTATCCTTTCTTACTTTACCCTTAACACGACTCCTGATTGTGCCGTAGATGAGGTTAAATTTGTTTCTATTTGTTCTCAGCAAGTCCTATGCCATTAAAGGATATTGTACAGCCGAGGGATCTGAAGGTACCGAATTGTTCCATTATATAACCCGCTAGATTAGCTTACAGTTTAAGGAATGGGAACCTTAGAATGCTAAAGATTCAGTTTCGTTTATCGATGTCTGCAAGTTATCACGTTTTGCTGATTTATGTAATCCATCCAATGCTCTTGGTAAGTTGTCTACAGTGTTTAAAAACTGATCGTCAGCAAATACAAGTGTTTTGATACAATCTGTTCTTTTAAAATTGCCTCTACTTTTGTTCCGTTTTTCATTCCCTCGCAAAGTTGTCCAAACGTAATAAGAATGGACGACCTGCAACACCATTATCTAATCCCTTTGTGGATCATTTATTTAAGAATAATCACCAGATTTTTTCTGTTAACTTGTGTATTCGCGGACAAATTTCTGATAGACTTCCGATTTAAATAGGTAATGTAAATTTCCCCTTTTCCCGTAGTACACTACAATTTGTTTCTAATAACATTGAAAGCTTACAGTAGTCTGAGAAAACTATATAAGTCTTTAAAAAATATACCTTTATTTTAGCGAGGCGACGTTGTCTGATTAGGATATTCCCTTCCGGAAATACGTTTGTTACTCAAGTAATATAGAGTCAGTGACATTCCTCTACTAGATAAGCATATATCTTGTACGGAGTATTGAGAAGAATTAATTCTTTATTATTAACATAACTGATTTTCAGTACTTTTTTGAGGTAGACACTATTATCTGTCTGTCTTCCATTCGGGGGAAACTATTCCTTTTCACCAAAGCCGATTCAGTAACTTGTGGTATTTGGTTGTATAAGGCGATTCAGCTTATACTAGAAGGTATTTGTAGAGATTTATATTTAAGTTATATGTTTATAGAATTTTCATAATGTAGACCTTTTTCTATTCCTAAAAATTCTATTAAATCTGTTTTTTGTAGAAGATAACAATTTTATTTTTATTTTCGTGTATTATATTTTTATGTTTTCTTTCTTATGAAAACAATAACGTCTTACAGAGTTTAATTCAACCTTTGCTGCTTAAGGGGGGCTAGATTTGCTACATCTTTTTCTTCCCTTAGATATTTCGTTATTCTAAAAGCAATGCCCTGTAGCCTATGCAAGTCAGTTTCAATTTTTTAAGACATATCTTTCTAAGCTTTCTCCTTTTCAATTAAATTTAATATTTAAAATATACCTTATTTTGATCCGTCTAGCGATCTTGTAGTTTATTATTACACTGCATGTTTCGGGAATAAATTTCCATCTTCAGGTAAAATTTCTTCTTCCTAGTATATAGGAGTCGTCGGCGAAATTATTAAAAACACATACACACACAAACGAATAAAACAAACACAACTGTTATAAGTAACATGATTAAAAACCGTAAACACACAACTATCGAAGACAGTGCGCACTGCCCGACTGTCACATTTCAACTGGGCTGATTGCAAAGTTCACCGTTTATCTTCAATACGGTATCATACAACATATTTCAATTAAACGAAAGCTGTTCGTTGAGCAAACATTCTTTATGGATTTTGGATGCTTTGTAAATTTCAAATTCTTCTAACGCATCCATCAAACGACCTTTGTTGGTAATTTTCCGCGAACCCAGTGTAATTGTGGTTTTCGTTTATTAAATATAATGCAAAATTAGACTTGGCTGATGTGATGTCCTTTTTTGGTAAATGTTCTTCATATCTGTCAATAAATCTCCTCCCCGTTTGACCGATGTAAAACTTGTCACAATCATCACATTGCAATCTGTATATGCCTGAGCAATTTTCTACTATTTTATGAGACCTTAACCTAAATATATTTTTTAAATTATTGACAGTTCTGAATGAAACATTGATATTTAATTTCCTGAACTCATTTTTTATTACATTAGGGAGGACATTAGTATATTCGGCTGATACAAATTGAACTTTACCCCTGTCAATTTTTATCTTATGTTAATTATCTACCATGTCACTTTTGTAACCATTTTTCATGGCTATGTATTTGATAATTTTAACCTCATCCCGATAATCTTCACGGCTCAATGGTACACTCATCAGTCTGTGCACTAATGCATTAAACGGCGCTATTTTTTGCGTGTGAGGATGAAATAAGTGTGCATGTATAGTCAAGTCCGTGGTAGTTGGCTTCCTGTATATTTTATATGTAAATGAGCGATTCTGTTTACGTACAGATAAGTGAAGGAAGTTTATACTTTCATTATTTTCCATTTTCATTGTAAATTATCTCCTTTTGCTGCTTTCACAAGAGCTTTTGTTTTCTTTTTCTGAGATCTATACCCTTTCAGTGTTATGGAATACCTAATTGTTATCTATTCTTAGTATAGTGTTTATTTCCATTCAAATTATATTCAGCTTCGTGTTATAGTTCTTTATGGGTCAACTTTTTTTTTTTCTAAAACCTCTGAAGCTACCTTTTTAATCAATTGTATTAGTTTCCTCCATTCTACTGTAATGCCTATGCTCACAGGCCCTTTCTCCATAGTCCTTGACAGACATGTTTGATATTTTGTTTTCTAGTTGGTTAGCTTCCAGACTTCTTCACTTACTTAAATCTCTTATTTTTTGTTGTTTATGCTCATATTGTTTGCATAGCTATATGTTACCAAAGAATGATCAAAACGTACACTCTTTGCACTCAGCATTCTAAGATTCTGCGTCAAATATCTCAACTTTTTAATTGCTTTTAGGTAGTGTGTAAGCGATCTATTTCCACGGGATGTTGAGGTGTTTATGTATGAAAGAGGTATTTTGTATGCACAAGTAATTAAAACATGGGAATTCTCGTTCTGTTTTTCCTTTAAATTTTAACACTGCACTTCTAATGTTATCAATACATTTTTAATGTGCTGTTTATCAATTCTAGCATCTAGATCATCCTCGTGCTCCTGCCGGCAAATGGTATTTCTCCCGCTTATTCAGCTATAAAACATTATCATTCTCTTCTACATTGTACTTATTAGGAAAACCGCATCTGCTACTGCCTTAGTGTCTACACTTCAGCATTACATATAGTTGTGTAATATCCAGATTCATTAGATCTCTCTCTTTCCTTTATGTTTCAGATATAATTAATAAGTTAAATTTATACTCTTTAGCTTATTTCGTTATTCATACTCTTTATGGATAGCGACAGACACGTATATTTATATACGTACGTATATATTTCATATTCGTACAGTTATTTATACTTTCCGTTATACTAAATTGTTTAGTCTCTGTCCATGTAATTGCCATACCCAAAGGGGTACGGATTCATTGACTGAATGTGCCAGTAACTAAATTTCCTTAACAACGGTATGAACACTGCGCAGGGCAGGTTTGATGGTGGGGCGGTGACCTTCCTGCTTCCAAACCAGCACGATTTTATGTAAGGTTTTTTCCCTACACAGAATTTTCCCTGCAGTTTATGAACTGTGTTGCTCCATTTGCAACAGTCTTCTAAGGAAAAGTGTAGAAAGAACCCACAAGAATGTATAAGGTTAACGAGCTTAGAACATGCAGGAAATAGGTAGATTACAAAGTGACATGATCTGACTCAAAATTGGAAGTGGAACAAAACAACATTTGTAGATCATTTACATTTTACTCATATGCGTTCCATATCAGAGATCAGTCTACATGTTCTTCTGACACAAACGTTGCAATATAAAAGAATGTTTTTTGTAACACTAGCCTTAAGTAGAAAAAAATGTGAAGAAAAAAGATGAAATTGATATAAATTTGGAGGACATTATTGGCTGTTACAGAGAAATTAAAGTTTGATATGCGTAATAAACTCCTACTTTATAACACATTTAAAACAATTTTGGTCTTGTAGGCTACAGCTCTGTATCTTCTCAAAAAGTATCAAAACTACCTTAAGCTGTATGTTGTATCTTGAGCTGTAAAACTATTTGCCTTATCTGTAATAAGTCATTCTAAGACATTAAAAGATCAGTTTTAATACTGTTCGGTGTTTGGGTTTTAAACATCAGTTTATCTGTCCCTCATATGGAAAGAACCATTACACCATAGTTGCAGTTAAATGATACTTTTTGTATGAGGTTGTGGTCCAGGAACTAGACAACATTAGTTTAATGAAACAACTAGACACATAATGAAATATTAAAGGTTGCGTTGGTAACAAACTTAATTTTTTTTTATTTTTAAAATACATAGGTAAGGTAATAAGCGAAACATTTACTACATACTAAAACATATTTTGGCTACAGAAGAGGTAAAATTTTATAGCACTTAAAATATAGCCCTGATAATGTTAGCAAACATTTTTCCTTCATAGATTTTTCTAGCCTTTCCAAACCTGAGTAATGCTACATTCACTCGCTATTATCGAGTATTTCTCTCCTGTATGTAGTGATTAGGCTGATAATGTATGCAGTGTATATTCAGCTTGCTGCCTTGAAAAATATATTTCAGAATGTCTTCTTTAAGTTAGCTGATTCGTCTGTACATATTGTACGTTATTGCCCCTCCTTTCCAAGAATTACCAGAAATCTGAGCCCTGGAATTCTGTAGAACGCTTTAAACATTCTGTTAGTTTAAACATAAAATGTACGACATGTTCTCGATTAAAACAAATTTTGCAGCTACTAAATGATTAGGCGAGTGGACGGTGCGAGTTTTTGAACGACCTATTCATAAAACATGTTTTGTTGAGTCTTTTGATTTTTATTATTAATAAGGTAAGCAAATGTTGCCAATACCTCTTATTGGAATCACATGAAGAAGTGTGCCCCGAATACCTTGAATTACTTGTCAAGGTTTTCAATGCCTCAAGTGGACAATGTCATGAAACTACAAGGATTATGGAGTGAATAATTATTGTAGACTTGGTTAGAATAAATACGTCGTGCCAGCCAAGTATTTTCTGTTTCCGATGAGAGGAAGTCCGCAATTCTTAAAAATAACGTAGTCGTTTGACCTTCTATTGGCACATATAAATGACGTTAGCAATTAGAGACAACTATGTCCTTACTGTTGGTTTATAATGTGCCATTCTTTGCTGTCTAACAGCACTAATAGAATAATATGTTTTATTTTTCTTGTCGAAGTAAACTTAAGGGACTTTCACTTTTTTCATGTTATCTGTCTTGTCTACATGACTGCTTTGGTTCTTTCTGTATTGCATCATTCATAAAAATTTGTATTCGCTGTACGTATAAGTGGCCTATAAATAAAATAAATGGAACGAATTATTAAATTGGGTACAGTGATTGCTTAGACTTAAGTTAATAATTTTTATTAAATTAACAAAAGGAAACAAAATTTTGAATTACATAAAACTTGATGATTAACGTGCCTAATTGCGGTAAAATCCCTTCCATCTTTGACACTGCTGTCATTCAGTTTGGTACATTAAAATGTCAGAACGTTAAAAATTGACTCTAGTTTTGTCATTGATGTAAATCTATGTTTTCTATGTAATTCAGTTTGTGAGTTTTATCAGTTTCTTAATACCACCTGAACAGCTAACGTTCGACACCAGAGCGGTACGTGAAATCTCGTACGTGAAAGCTTAGGATCATCTCGTTGTCATGTACAAACAAGACTCCATATTCAAAAGTTATTAAAAAAATTAAAATACGTATATTCCTTTACTTACAACGTTGTCATAGTAAGTGAGTATCTGGCTGTAAAATAGATATTTTAGGGCAAAAAATTTTTTAAAATCACACGTTAATTGTCTCTTGGTGTTTGCAAAAAAACATCAAATTATATGAAATGTACAACACTTTTGTATATGTATGTTCCTATATATTGCCATATGTACACTGTACACTACATTGTACAGGTGTCGCATAGAATAAGTAGCCGGTAAACTGTGTATTGGAATGCTATTGGATTTATTAATGATTTTACTACAAATAACAGTTTCAGATGATTTTAATTCAGTTTATGTGAAAAATAACAGAACTAATTACTCTGTATCTCTTGATCTGAGTAATATCACAATAAATTCGCATCTCTTATCTAATCTAAGTGAATTATATATTTTTCAAACTTCCTTTGTCTCTTGCAATTACAAATATATAATGTATTGCTTACTCTACTGTCTTTGTTTAATGAGTTTCGATTAGAGTTTATATACAGTAAAACGATAAAGCCAGATTCAATATGGATTGAGACGTGTTGATTCGATCTGGATACCGATGTGAGTTTGTCCTGGTGTCAGGAGTTGAGGAGCGTTCTCGGGTTAAAAAAGTTCTATAAATTCAGTGTACTTGAAGTGTCTTTTTATACCTATGCTGCATCTTCTACTTTACCGAATTAGCACTTTTTTGATTAGACTACAATTTTACACAGTAGCTAGCGGAAAGTTTCTGACATGTGTTCGCAGCGACTAGAAAACCAAGCATCTAAATTAGTTCAACACGTCCACATGTTTCCGAATTCACAGAGAGACTAACTAACTGTTCAAAAAGAAATTAGAATTCAAAATGAAAATTTACCCCAATTCTCATACGCTGATTGGGTAATTCGTAATTTACACAATGGACTCAACTAACACTTAAAATGCCATAAGCGCAGAGAGTAAGTTAGTGCTCCCGTGACTATTTCTGTTATACAAAGTGCCCTGAAAATCAAAAAGCTTGAAGCCGCTAATCTATAATACTTAATTATTTTTAAAGATATAACCTTGGTGTTCTAGGAAAAACAAATTCCAATCCTGCTTTGTCGGGCGTACGTCCATCTTATTTGTAGTATTCCTTTCTGCTTTCGTGCTTCTATGATACCTACGTTAAAAATAGTTCACCTGGTACTGTTGCTTTACCAATTATTCTAGTCATCGTTCAGATTTCATCATTATTCCCAATAGAAATCTACTTTGTTTGCTATCTGATTTGAAAAATGTCTTCAAATTTATTAGGTTTCATACCGTTTGTTTCTTTTCGTAACCTATAACTTGACGTTTACCTCCTTCTTCTCCATTGGGATTTACGTTTTCGCTACTTTGTTTACGTTAATATTTGTAAATGTCTACGTTTTAGATCCATTTTCTGGTGGAATAACTCCAAATATACCTGTAGTAAAAATTTAAGTCTTCCTCATGGTTTGTGCTAGTAGATATGCAGGATATTATGACACTGCTGGATTAACATGTACTTTAAAGTGTCGTATTAATTAACATTTTTATTAATGTCAAATTATTTGTGTTACATGGAAAAACGCATTTTCCAAATATATTATACAGCTTAATTAAAGGTAATCGAGAATAATAATTAGATTTTAAAACTCTTTTATGAAATCTGCACTGGATGGTGGTTCATTAGTCATTTAAGTTTCATATTGAAGTTAACTGTATTATTCAATTATGTAATTCACTAATTTAACTAACAACAAATAATGACATACTTTTGTATGTGGCAGGTTCAGGCCCCCTTTAGTAAATTACAATTTAATTAAACCATTACCACAGGACGGACTGGAAAATAATTAAGCCATGCCTTGTACGTTGTTAAAATTTTAGTTATGAAATAAAGCAAATTGGACTAAATTACTGTAACAAAGTATTGTCAATTATCAGTTTAGCCGTTTATTTAACAATAAAATTAATTTAAACAGTCATAATTATTGAGATTAACGTAGTTTAGATGTGTGTTTGTGTGTGTGTTCCTGTGTATACTCCAATGTGACAGATTGAGAGAGAGCGATAATAATATTGCAACATTTTTTAAAGAGTGATTAACAAACAAATTTATTAGGACTAACAAATTACACGAACGGGTATAATTTATTATATTATTAGGGGTACCCTTGCGCATCGCTGCACGTGTCAATAACAGCGACTTTTATAGAAAACAGAGTTCAACAGTAAGTGTACGTTACTAATAGAATAGAACGGATGAAATAAGCATTCAAAAGTTAGCCGAGATATTCTAGGCAACGTTTCATACTATGCACTAATGCCAACTGCCAGCCAACGGGATCACTTCAGTGGAGCACCTTCCTGTACACCACGTTTGCTGTTTTTCCATTGGGCGTGAGTAGTTTCCATAGGTCACGCGGAGAACTGGTGAAAACGCTTTCTTGCTTACTGGTCACTGTTATTATTGTTGCCACAATCACCGTAGCCATTAGCATAGTAACGTGAAGCCTTGTTCCGTTACCCAGAAAACAGGGATTCAGGTTCCTTACGCACACAGTGGGTAAATTTTTTTGGAGGCATCCCAGGAGGAGTCTGAAAAATGATGAATCAGTTCACAACAACACTGGCTTCAACTGTTCGCTCAGTCGACAGATATGTTATTTCTTCAGTTAACACAAGATGTAAAAACTAACTTTCGACCCGTAACTGTCAACCGTTTCGTCCCTGTGATTAAAGATAGCTGTCTCGCAGAACCACATCAAAGATTTCACATGAAGGTACCGATGCCTGGATACACTTTCGAAATTAATTTTTCCACCTTGGTTCCTAAATCCCTTGGTAATTCAATCTCCTCTTTGGCTCAGAGATATTTCCGTTCCCTAGTTGCAGCAATAAGACAACAAACGTTTTACGCATAAAAGTCCAGTATCCTGATTTTAAGACTATCATGTTCGTTGTGATTTATAGAGTCTCTCCATAAGACCAAAAAGTAAGAATACTTCATGGTTGCCTTAACTTCATCGTCAACGTGTACCTATTTGTGTGTCGGGCAGCGTCTGCCGAAAGTTTCCAGAACTGTCACTCCACCCGTCAACCGACGATTGTTGTGCAGATCTTTTATGGTTGCAGGTAGCTCTTCAAGGGCTCCTCTGTAAGATACACTGCTTTCATTGCAGACAATAAAAAGCTTTTCTTAAGAATTCTGGTGTTGAAAGTCCCATTTTTAGTGTCGCATATTGGATGATACAGGACTTAAAGGACCGGAAGCAGAGTGGCTGCAATTCCTGATGAAGCAAACGCTAAAGCAATTTGTCCGAGAGACCTTATATCTGAGACAATTAGACTGGTCATGTAAGTAAATCTTCCATCACTTCCTAAAAGCAAACATTCTACAATTTTTATTGTCATTTTTACTGTTCTTTGGCTTGTTACCACGACTGTTATTTAGCAATTAATTATGAGTAAATTTAATCCCCTTACGTTTTAGCTGGTGTAGAATATTAATATAAGATTAGAGGTCAGAGTTACTTTTACTTTTACTTATGCGTCACAGGCAACTGCCTGTTAGGAAAACCAATATTTCCACGGCGGTAACTGGTAACTTTATGCGTGTTGGTGGTTGCAGAGCTTAATGATACACTCGTATATATTGTAACGTACCGCGAGCTTACCTACGTCTTATTTCTCTCAGTGTTACGTCTATTTGATACTCTGACTGTGTTATTTGTCACGTATATCTTTATATCTGGATGTGTTTATTTTATTTATGGTGTAATTTTTAGTTAAAATAAACCACGGAATCCTTTGCCGTTTTTTATCTCCTTGCAGGTATTACAGTTCAGTTGTTATGGAGAGAGAGAGAGAGAGAGAGAGAGAGAGAGAGAGAGAGAGAGAGAGAGAGAGAGTTCCTCTCTTGGTGTACTGTTTAATCGTTTTATTTAAACGCGCGTTGCATCAGCTGTTTTCAATTTGATAACCAGTTACAGGTTATGTTGGCTGTTGTACTTCATAGGCTATGATGTCTGAGCTAACTTTCTCACTCTTCTCTGCTATTCACCGGTTTCCTGTAACAAATCTGCTATCTACAAAGAATAATACAAAGTCAATTCGCTAAAAGGAAGGTATTTATTGATTGAAATTGGTTTATTTTCTGGAAACTATTACAGCCAGTTCATCAATTTTCAGATCGACTATTATCGAAATTACAACAGTTTTCGATATACGATTTTCTATAACACAACAGATATATTCAATTATAGTTATTAGTAAAATTATTAAATTATTTATCTCAGGGTTATTTGGGGATTCTTTGAGCTGTAAGAAAGTCAGAAATGCTTAGAAAATAGTATCATACTTGACAATAATTAATATTTTTATTCTTAAAGTCTGATTCAATAAGTTCGTTTTTTAGACGCCAGAGCGCAGACTACTCGTATTCGTACCGATGGCAAAAAAGAAATGTGGCTGCTGTGGATTTCTAATGAAACAACGTGTTTACTGTTTTGGGTTAAATAAATAAAGTTTAAAATGTTCACACTAAGTTTTCTTATAAATTGAAATATGTTGTACTGGTTTCTAGTGTTCGTTACTTGGTGGTGATGTGTAGTTTTTTTAGTTTATTAAGGTAGGCGTTCTCACCAACGTAATGACAGTTCAAATTTTTCAAGCGATCTGATGGTTGGACAATTTTTCAATGTTTTTGGATATTCCCGCATCAAGTATTATGTTTCAATGGATGTCTCAGACGTAGTTTCTTGTGCTGAATCGTTTCGTCAAATCTCTATAGTGAATGGTTGCAATATTTCGTTAATATTTTATAAATTTGCTGGATACTATTTCTGTATCATCTACCCTCTTGAAAATCCAATTTAACAATTACTCATCTTGTTAACGCTGTTACTCTTAGTAACCAAGAAATTGATGAGTTTTTATTGGCTAACCTAGGTACAGTTTTAGTAAATAGGCTAGTATTAAGATATTATTAGTTCTTCCATTTTTTAGGAAAAATACTCCTTTATAAATTTTAACTCTAATTACATTTAATTTACATAATGTTTTTCTTCATATGATTACATAAACTTAGATACTTGTATGTTATAATTTAGTGGTTTTTAACTTAGTTTATTTCTGACTTTTACTTCTGTAAATGTATTACTGCTGTAGGCACTATTTTATCTTCCACCATCTCTTTACAATTTATACTAATTAGCAGTGATTCATTTCTTACATAACCCTGGATCCTTCAAACATAAACAAAAATAACATTTTGCTTCCATTGATATTGCCTTTGTGGCCTAACAAAATAAAACTATAATCTTATTACTAAACTTATTGTTTATTACCATAGTTCTGTATCTTTATCACAATTTGTGATTGATGTCTTTTTTTTTATATATCATACTATGTTGCACTTTCTATACACTGCACTTCTATAGTAACACTTAGTACACTGTTTTTTCATTGCTAAAGTGTTTATTGTTTGGTGTAAAGATTATACAAATGTTTCATAGTATGATACTTAACTTTCGTTCATTTCTGACTTGGGGAATGGGGTAACTACTGACTTTTATTATTAGTTTTTATAAAATAATAATAATAGGTATTTCTTTATTTTACTCAGTATTAGACACTGATTATGTAATGTTACAATATATATAAATCGGTTAATAACGTTATCCTACGTCTTCCGATCCCTAGTCTCCATTGGTCTCAATATAACCAAGATTCTGCTTCCAATTCCCGGTCTCTCATTGCCCGGTTGATGCCTTCTCTCCAACTCAACCCAGGTCTTCCTCTTCGCCTACGACCATATGGTGTCCATCTCAAAATATGCTTGGGGAGTCTATTATCCGGCATTCTTTGTACGTGCCCAAACCATCTTAGCTGTTTTGTTTTTATGTCGTCGACAATAGAGTACTGTAAGCCCATTATCTTCCGGATTCTGACGTTTCTTACTTTTTCCAGTTTTGACCTCCCTGCCGCTCTTCGCCAATAATCCATTTCAGTAGCTTCCAACAACTTTTCTGTTCTTTGTATTATTGGCCATATTTCACACCCGTATGACGTAATTGGTTTCACGATTGTATTGTATATACGACGTTTATTTTGTTTTCACATTTGTTGGTCCTACAACATGTTGTTCAGCAATGCTATTGATTTTCTTCCCATGTTAATTCTTTCTCTTATCGCTTTATCTAGACTACCATCTTGTGTAACTGTTGTTCCTAGATATTTAAAGCTACTGCAATTGATTATTTCTTGTTCGTCTTCTAAAATTAAATTCTTCTTCTAAATAGTTCCCCACCAAAACATATATACTCCGTTTTCTTTGTGTTTACTTCAAGGCCCCATAGCTTATATTCCTCTATAAGTTTTCGTGTCATGTATTCCATGTCGTGATAGTCCTGCGCTACCACGACTTGGTCGTCAGCGAAACACAGTGTGTACTCTGTGTTTCTGTGTTGTCAATTAGAGGTATCCCCATTTTGTGGCATTTCTTTTTCCAGGTTTTAAGGGCTAGTTCCAGGTATATTTTAAAAAGCGTCGGTGATACACTCGTACCCGCGTAATAAAGCTTAGCACGTTCTAACAATTGTCAAAGAGAGTAGAAAGGGCAGAGATGTCCAGCGCAGTCTTCCTAGCGTACATAAAACCTTGGATAATACGTTTATCGCTCAGACACAGTTTAAAACAAATGAACTCTTGCTTTGACCAGACAAACAAAACCTACACACAACGGTCCACTAAAGACTGATACAGCTATTACTTTCAATTTCTACACACGACGAGTAAACAACCCTACAATTAAATTTAATTGTCTTAATAATGTTTTTGTATTACTACGTTAAGGCAACGCATGTGGAAAGTTCTCGTAGCTTCTCGAGTCATCACGTGCCCTCATTTCTCCCGATGTTGCTACGACATAGAAAAACTTTCCCTGTATGTATATTTTATAGTTCCTACTAACTGCAAATAAATCAACCACAGTGTACTACGTTAATGTAAGGTTGCGAGGTGAAGCAATAAGAAGAGTTAAGGTGTTTGCAACACGATGCGTGTATTGACAGTGTTAGTTGGGTGATATTTGTTGTATGTTACAGTAGTGTATGTTGGACAATCGTAGTGTATACTTTAAGAACCATTGTGTACGTTCGTTGTTGGCTATTGGAACTCGTATTACAATTGAGACAATTTCTCTAGTGTTCAATTACTTCATTCCACTCTTTAAAACGACTATCCAGGTTACTACTTTAGCAATAATATTATCTGTTTTGCTACAGCGCATTAGAAAAATTTCTTTCCTATCTTGTTTTTAAGATAACGTAAAGCTCTACTGTGAAACTATAAAATTTGTCAAAATAACTATAGGGAATTTATCAATACTAATATGAATAATTGATTCTCACATACTGCCACTATATTCATTATCCATTATATAACTTTATATAATAAAAAAAAATAAAAGTGTACTCGATTTATGTACAGATATCTTAAAACTTAACTTTACCATATAAAGTACCAAACATTATTATAAGCATTACTCTTATTAAAAGTTTACACTGTAACCAATATGAACACGTTAACCAATATATAATTGCCACTAATCAATAGGTGACTGTTTCCAATACAGAAAATTCTGGGCAAGACAGCTTTCTGTAGACATAACACTTCAACCTTAGCTCAACGCTTACAAATTATGTACGTTTCTGTCTGCAAACAATTAATAGGGAGAAAAGTGCATACAGAGAGAAAGGCGATATGTGCTTACAAGATTTGTTATCAGTTGTTTTTAAAGCCATTAGTTTGCGTTGAGATTTGTGCGATAAGTAAAAGTAAAAATAGAATCTCCACAGAAGAATTTATTAAACAAATAACTTAGGTTTTGTGCCAATCTAAAACATTACAGTTACGGTTAACATGATTTTGGAAGGAGCAGTGATAAGAAAAAGAAAGCAAAATCAGAGAATACACATAGACACGCTATTTGTTTCACTATCGCTATTTAGTCGCTTCGCAAAATCAGCTGGTTAATAAGAATTAAGTTCGTCATAAATTTGTTTATTCAGACCAGTTTACCAGATCTTGTTTCAACTTCATTTAACGCTTTTCTTAACTTTCCCAATATAATTTACTTAAACCATAAATATTTAGGTTGTTCCAATATGTAGCGGTTTTATTAGTATTTCTTTAGAGTGATATGAAACTAAATATAGTCACAAGAACTAAATACTAAAGAATTAGTAAACAAATGTAATAAAAGAATCGTTGCACTCAATGGTTATTGAAGTAGAGTGTTTAATAATTTCATCAGTTTGTTATTTGCTTAAAGATTGTGTTACTGCAATATAAAATTAGAAACAAAGCTAGCCCTAAATCATTGAAGCAAGAAAGAAAAACAAGTTACTAAATTTTTTTGTCAATTGTGAACGAAAAAATTCTTATGTAGTTTTCTCGGTAACTGGAAACACTGGTTTAGAGAAAAACTACTGTATACTTGTATATCGTTTATCGTTTGCTCTCTATATATATATATTGCGACAAAACAATTATTAGGCATAGTATTTTTAACACAATAATAATAGGGTCTGTTATCTGGAGTAAGGTTGTATATTTACACAAATTTAAATATGGTCTGTGGTTTAAAAAAATTATTTATTTTAGATTAATAATGTCTATTAATGATTTGAGACTTTCTTGCTTTAAATGTCTATGTTTACTTGTTCGTTGAATTCCCTTTTGATACCGTTGATCCGTCACACTGCTCCTGTCGCGGTCCGTCGAATCTGCCACCTCGCTGCCAGCTGATATCTGCAACACTGATGACACGTGGACACTCAGCTCGCACACACGCACGCCGACACACCGATAGCGATTATCTCTTAACTCAGGGCTCGATACTGGGTTGTACTTTAAATTAATATGGATTCGGTGTATTGAACGTACACCTTCCCGCGTCTTGAGGTGTCCTCGCGTTTACACTGGGTGTATCTCGGTAGATATACTTTCCCTAAGCAGATATCTTGGCTTTCATGAGACTAGCACTAGTGAAATTAATTATTTTAGTTTTATTTATCTGAGTTCTTGTACCAATAGGATATTAGCAAACGGGCAACTCGTCGCTAAGGTTCCCTACTCGTAACCCTTATATAAGAACGTATTCTGCTACGAAAAACTCGCACAGGGAACACGTCTGTTTAGGTCGAGCTGGTAGATGGTACTGCCTGAAACTTCCTTGACGGAAACCCAATCTTAATCAAAATTTGGGCCGCTGATTGGTCGAAACCCCTAACACGTGATTGATCGGTTACACTGATAGATATAAGTCCTGAACATATGTGCACAACGCTTCAGAAGCAGGTATAAATTTCATCTAGAAATTTTATTACTTTTAGAAGATAAGGAATCTATAGAAAGATGAATTTTGCTAAAAAATATATATATTAATATAATCTGTTTCGAGTTTTTGACAAAAGAAAAACATAGCGCTAATTTAGATGCATGCGCTGTCCAAGTCTCAATTCAATACGTTAATTTTAACCAGAGTTATTCACATAAATACAAATAACACGCGCACCCGCGCATTCGCACACTAAATTCGCACTTGACATGACAGAAAATAAATTTATGGGCATTTTGACACATAACAGTTAATTACCCATTTCTGAATTCAAAACTTGTAGCTACTTTACAAAATTTAAACAACATCAATTTTCAACATGTCTACAACGTCATAAATTGGTATAAAACATGTAGTCCTGGCTACTGATACCCTATCCGCGATGCTTCATTGCAATATATACTTTGCTGTTATCGTTAAATTGCTGTTGATGTAAGACGTTATCACTCAATCGTAAGCGGATTTTACGTCAGAGAGCTCAGCACTTCTGTCTTGTTACGCATTTCAGCCCAGTAGTGTAAAATTTTATTTAATCTCTACTCCCTTTCTCAACTCCGTCTATTCGTAGCGTTTTCCTTTATTTTTTTTTCTGATTCTCTAATATCGAACAATTAATTCAGCTAATGGAAAGACGAGAATGTTTACGGTTCAGTCAATAAGACTAAATAAGTCAAAGAAGAGAAGATAAACTATAAAAAAGAAATGAGACGCGCCATTAAGTTATTAGAGTGCGCTTTCTATTTTTTAATTTGTTGTCAAAAACCTGAAGAATGCATAAATTTTTACGAAAACTGCATCTGATACGAGGTATATGAAAATAATTGTTTCATCATTAATAATACTGAGCAGGCAAAAATTATAAACAAAAAGTAAACAGATTATAAAACAAATAGTATGATTTACATTACTGGGGAAAATGAAACATAGGTGAATGGATTTAGCAGGAATAATGATATTATATATTGTTAAAACGATTACTGGATTGGAGGTCATAAATCTATTTGGGAAACGTAAAATCTAGATGCTGTGAAACCCCGTTTTTCTGTCTAACATATAAAAATCTATTACACATTTATCCATACAATCTAAATCCAACAGTGGTGGATGGCGAATTCTCAGTTATTATGTACAATGTCCTGTACTTACTTTTCTGTAACTTTTCCATTTCATTTTTTACTCACAGTATTAGGATCACTTTTCATGGCTTTGTCACCCAGTGCTAATGTTCTATCATATCCTCTCCTATACTTTGCAATTTGAATTTTTAGCCTACATTTTATATCACAGTATTTTAACAACTGCTATTATATTTTGACGAGATTTCATCTTTTGACTCCTTACTATTGCTTACTGTATCTTTCCAAGATCTTTGTGCACTTCTCCAGCACCACCGACAAAAAAATGCTTTCCACAAATGACTTACTATAATATGTTTTCACTTTGAGTGAGATTTGAGGTTACGAATTTCGTATTTTCTATTCGACCTATTTTATTGAGGTACCCTAGGCGTAATGTTTATTGTGGATCTTTTATCCTTTGGATTTGTGTTATTTAACATCTATCGTAGAAGTGATAGAACATAACATAATGTTGTACAAGTTACAATTTTAATAGAACGTTAGTTTGACTGCGTTGACCTCTCTGCTATTTAATAATTCCACTGAACAAAAATTGCTATAAACCTTAATCCTAAAAAAAGTATTATATATATATGTCAAACATGACTGGTGGGTAATACTTCTGTATTTGAGTGTCATCCCTACCAGAGTCCTGTTAAAGAAAGTATACGTGAGTAAGACACGCAATAGCAAATGTTTAGAAATTCTCTTTTACAATACTGTACAATATACGTACACTGTATAACACAGTCGTTACTGTTGCTTCTCTCTATTCATCTGGAGCTGGGAGTAAACTAAATTATCTCCCCTTTGTAACTTTCTATAGTAAGATATACATTACAAGTTACATTACATGAAGCATCTAAATAGACGCTGCGAGTAGTTCACTGGAAAAGTTACTTTAACACCATCGTGAGAAAGCAAATTAATGTCGTGTAGAGCGTCCTCTGTTACCAATGACGGAAGACGGTAGATTTAATTTCTTTAATCTGTTTTCAACTACAGAATTTATGAAGCAGCACTTATAAAACAATTATGGAAAACGTCAAATATATTGACTCATTCAGTAGATCTCTAAGAGTACTGAGAACGGGGTAAATAAGAAACGAAAATGTCACTGAACACGTGTTACCCTGAAGTACACAATATCAAAATAGCAGATTGTTCTACCTGTTGAATTTCTTAACTCTAAAAAACTAAAGTACAGTTTACTTAAGTATCAATTCTTATTTATATTTTTTTTATTACTTATATTAGTTATTAAGATTACGAAATTCGTTTAACTTGTATTTGGCGTTTTTGTATGAGCAAAAAAAGACTAATTTGTGTATTACAAATATAAGAAATACAGCACTGCGCAGAAATAAAAAGATCATAAGGTATACTGATTTAAATTATTTAAAATTGGTATCTGGTAAACCTGTTTAACAAAATCCGGTGTTTCTACGAGTGCGCTCCCTGAAATATTAAATTGGTGGGGTAACAAAATTTTAATTTTATCACGCCATTGTTAGACGTCACTTAGCGTCGGAGTGTTGGAGATCTTAACACTGGTAGAGTGAATTAATCATCACTGGCAGAAGGAAGAGAGAAGAAGTAGACAAACCTACATGCTAGAAGTTTAATAATGTTTGAGTGTTAGGAACGTTAAGAAAAATTATTGAAGAGACAAGGATGGAGAATTAACATCGACCAAGATCGTATAATTACCTATATATACTGCAACATTACAATTTATATATTGTGATATATTGGAAGAGTACTCCACGTAACTGTCTGAAGTCCCTTTTGTCGCACAATCACTTGTGAGAAGGGAGGAGAAAGATTTTGTGGTGGGGAATAAATGCTAATAAAATATTGATTAAAAAAAACAAATTCTTTAAATTTAGAAAGAAACATTTATTAAAGGTAATCTTTTAAGATAAGCTGTTTTACACGTATTAGTCATAGTATACACCTTCTAAATTACACATAAATAACATGCAAACAAATAACATAATAACAGATATGATCATGTAAATAACGTACATCGACCCATATACATAAACAATTATAAAAACGTTTCAATTACTTAGGGTCTGACTTTAAAAAAGTGTAGAAATTAAGTAATTCTTTTCAACGTGGGAAAACATATATAAATAAAAAGTTTATTTGTAGCCTTTTATCAAAAATAAATATTTTATTTCAATAAATATTATTTATTTGCACCCATTTTAACAAACTAAAATAATTACTCGAAAACAAATGTTACAATTACTTGCTTAATTTATATTACTTATTTAAATTTTTGTAATTACGCTATGTACAATTATTTATTTCTTCCTTTTTTATATCATGATTAAACTTGTTTACTGTCTTTGTTTAAAAAATAATTGTTCGTTTTTTCCTGTTTTTTTACTGTTGAGTTACAGTCAGTGTGTATTGTGTTTTGCTCCTTGATGATGAATATGGTAATGATGTTCTTGGTGCGGGAGTCTGTTGTCGGTTGTTCGTTGAACAGAGTGTGTACCCCGTCTTAGAATGATTGGCGTCTGTCCTATGGCGCTGAGCAATTGGACATAGTGTCTCTGTGGACAAATTATTAACGTCTATCCCTTGTCGCTTACCAATCGGACATACTATCTCCGAGAACAAATTGTTATCGTGAGTCCCGTCGTTCAGAATCATCCGGGGTTTTATACTTCAAGTCACGCCGACAGGTTGAAGATTGTCTAACAGGCCATCTCAAACACGTACATTTTGGTCAGCGCGTCTGTTTTTACAGATCATTTTTCCGTATTTTTACACTCATAATTAGTGTTTATGTTCACACTAATAGACTCATGAGATTCGTGATATTTTTGCCTCTATTTAGATATTAATTAATTGCTTGTCACATATTAATTAACTGAGTAATTAATTAATTTGTTTATAGTTCGGTTATAATTTTACCTGTCACCTTTAAACTGTATCTACACATGTGTCATTTTGGACGTCTTAAAACTAAATCATTCACTCTTCTGTATTTGTTGTCAATGTGCGAATTTTTATCAATTAAACTTATTTAATTATTTGTATTTTATGCCTGTCTGAACTGGAGCACGCTACCATAAGTTAAATACACTGTACACAAAGACAAGATTGTTCCTCCCTCTCGATCAGATGATGCGACACACACACACACACACACACACACACACACACACACACACACACACACACACACACACACACACACACACACACACACGTTCGCCACCCTTCAGTAACCATGTAACTCATTAAAAAAAAAAAAAACGGGTGTTTTAATAAGTCAGGAATTGTCCACTTGTCCACATCTTGTCTGTTCCTGTATGCACAATTTTAAAACTATTTGTACCTGTTTATATTTATTTTATACGTGCAAATAAATTACCCTTGTTGAATATGCAAATATGTATCGTTGGCAGGCTGTCATATGGCAAGCTGTCATCAAACTTCAAGGATAAATTTATGAACCGGTATTGGGTTAAATATATATGGCTCTACTATCGTAAGGTACTTGATGAAAGAGCTTTGGGTTTCCGTGGGGTTAGTGCCAGTTTTTGTCTATATAATTGGTATTTTTCCACTCTAATTTAGTAGTTGTGTCTAATTTAATGTTCAAGCTATTAATATCTACATATTATAATAATTTATAGAATATTTGTTTGTATTAAACTTTCCATTATGGCTCATTTTACCCACGTATTGAATTTTTTTATTTCTGTTCCAACATCATGCCTCTAGAGCCACTTCCCTCTTTTTCTAGGAGCAAAATTTTATGTAAAAGTTGTAAAATCTTATTATTTCGTAGCCTTTGTGAACACTCGTAAACGTTTTCCATCAGTACCTTTCTACGTAAAATGTATGTTATACATGGACAGTCACAGTTTTTGTTATAATCCTATTACTACCTTGTCTAATGCTTCTTGTCTTCCCTCACCTTCCGATGTAATTATAGTAGTTGGTATTTGAACAATTTTAAAGAAGTACCTTATCCTTGACTTCTTGAAATATAAGCTATACATTTTTAAAAACGTATTTCTTGCTAAGCTTTGATTGTTTGCAATACAGTCTCAGATAGTGTAAATAAAAGTTTGGTGAATGAAAGAAGTATATTAAAATTGCGAGTATAAATGAAAGTTTGATAAATGAAGATGCTATATGGGTTCAAAGTAAACTTAACAACATTGTGTTACGAGATAATTTATAACATTATTAAATTCGACACTATATAATCAAAACTGTAATATATTAAACTTTATTTAAAATTTTAAATTTAAAATAAAATTAATTACCATTTGATAATATTTCTTAATTTGAGATGTAGTAATAAACCATCTGATATATTTTTTTAAACCAACTATTTGCCATTTAATTATGCATCTCGTGCGTATATTATTATACACAACACTTTTGTTTTAATTATTTATTATTGATTATTGTTGGTTTGTTTTGTTTTATTATTTTGTAATTGTTCATGTTAGCATTCCAATATTTATTGCGCATCTCTGCTTCCTCAATCTTTAAACTGTTTTCATAATTATTCTTGCTTATCACCAAGTTTCTATTTGGTATTTGTTAAATTTATCCTCCAAGAGTATGGTGTGTTTTCTCTTGAAGGGGATACCTTTTTTTTAAATTTTGTCTTACATTCCTTACATATTGAATAAACTATTTTGTCTGTAGATTATTTTAAGATATTTTAATATACAAAAAGGAACACATTTTATTTACTGTGTTAATTGTTTTGGTTTAAGCTTGGATACTTAATTAGTTTACTATTAATATTTATAGTCGTGCTAACCCTAAAGTGCAATCGTTTAATAAAGAAATAAAGAATGTAAGGAAATTGTTTCCATTTGAAAGATACTAAATGAAAGTCAGTAGATTGTTCAATGACTGGAATCGCTGATGCTTTGATCTGAGAGGCTATTAAAAATTTGTTTGTTTCCTGATAACAGAAACAGTTATAATGCAGCTATCAGTGAATCTCTGTTAACGTAAGATGTTATTCCTTAACAGTAAGCGATATTTCATCTTGGTGGGATCAGCATTTTGCGTGGTTACGTGGTTCACATGACAATGGGAAATGTTACTACGTTATGAGTCTACTAGTCTTCTGTCTGTTTGTCTGTCTGTCTGTCTATCTGTCTGTCTGTCTGTCTGTCTGTCTGTCTGTCTCTCTCTCTCTCTCTCTCTCTCTCTCTCTCTCTCTCTCTCTCTCTCTCTCCTCTTTTCCCCTTTCCTTCCGCATCTTTATTTAAAAATTTAATCAATATGCCTGTTCCGCCTACTTCCCTACGAACGACTTATTTTCCTCTGTCTCTAAAATGATCTTCTCCTTAGCAGTTTATGCATGCATACTTGTCTAGGCAGTCGTGGTTATGGGATTATTTCTGGATGTTGTCACCAATCGTCTCTATGCATTTCTATGTAGGAGTCTCTATTTTATAGTAACGAAAATAGTAGTCAGTGTAAGGAGTCGGTTTGTGGTGGAAGCTTGGGAATCCTGTTTTTGAAGGTCTAAAGAGAAATAAACTCCTACAGTTTGAGCGTTGTCGCCTAGAAATTTTGTATTCAAAGTTAATTTAAAATAAGGCAGAGAAACCTTTTGTAATTACAAGAATACCTGACATTCTAGGGCGAAAATTTAATTATTTTGTTTTAAATTTGAATCGAAGAAAGTTTGGATCTTAGCACGTACATGCTCCCACTACAGCCGCCTACGGTTATACAGGATAATCTGATAAAGTTCTCAATGACGGAAGGTGTTCCCAACAGAGAAGCTATATCTTAGGAGATGGCATTCTAAAAAAACTCAGAGCACGTCTGGAGTCTGTAAGGCAACAACTCAACCACTAAACAGATATGACTCGACTAACGTTTCTGTGGAACGCATAACGTCATTTACATATAAGACTACACGCCAGTTCTGGCTTTAAATGGTTCACTTACCCTGCTCGAGCCACCTTGTAATAGTCCGTCTTGAACTACGCCGTACTGGAGCACCTGCCTCCCTATGTTACTTGATGGTTTTTGCTGTAGGTGCTGTAGGTGGCCTTTTCTGTCTGTATTCTTTTATTTTACTACAAAGATTAAAGTTAAAAAGATTATAGGTGTCTAAAGTATATTCTATAACTAACTTTATCATTTATGTAAATAAATGTATGTTATTATTAAAACCAGCCACTTTAAACCTTGAATAAATTGTGGTTTTATTTCAGAAATTACAGTTTTTCAATCCAATAATATGTTGTACATATGTGATGGAACAAAGAGGAGCTTATAACAAAACTGTTGTATTGGTTATTTATAGTGGATAAACAATAGAATTATCGATAGTGTAGAATTAACGATGGTCAATTATTGTATAATCACAAAAAGAGTTGGGCGATAATCATTTCATGTTGCTTGCACGTATGCACTAATACTTCAATCCTTTGTTATAACAATGCCGTTGTCGTTGCTGAATGGGCTATAATTAGCTGGTGAAACATAAAATAAAGTTACCAACATAATTGATTATTGTTAATGTGTAAGCTTAAATTGTTGAATTTTAACTTCAGTGATACGTTTGTTTTAAAGATTAATAGCGAATAATTTTTTCAAAGTGTGTTCCTCCCCGTAGATCCGACGTACTTTTGCGAATCACGTGTGTTGTCTTCAAGTACCCTCCGTCTTCAACAACATCCTTCAACAATCTCCTGGTGTAATCCCTTCTAATCTTGATACGTTACTTTAATTTGTATGTAACTAGCTTCTGCTACCAAGTCTTTATTAAGAACATAGGTTATTTTCTTTACATCAAGGTGGTTGTTTGTCGTCACACCATGTTAGAGATGTTTCCTTGGTTAGACCTACTTTATATCGCTTTACATTAAATATTATACATTGTATTGTTACGACATTACAGAGCAGTCTACGTGTTTGTCGAATGTGCCAGAAGAATCTCGCTCTAATGTATGTGGCATACGTGACTGTCAACGCATCCGCGAGAGTTTTCTCGAAGCCGCCAGCCGCGAGGACTGTGTCAAGGCCGCAGTTAATTACGTAGTTCACACGGGCGCTAAGACGCAATTAGGAACGTTCTGGTCTATGACTGGAGGTATAAATACATGGCGGCAGCGGCCTTAGCTTTTCAGTATAGCTGCGATATATTTACAGTGCGGTTCGAGTTATAGTCGCGATATATTACTGTGCGCGTTCAAGTGATTATCAGTTAAGTATTGTGTTTTATAATCGGACGGTATATTGTAATACAATTGTGTTTAAATATTAGTTGACATTTATTTGCGTGTGAACAATTTTTATTTGATTTGTTATAGAGACTGTGTTGTTAATTACGAACTGTTAACTGTGAAATTAAAGCTGGTGATTAGTGACTTAATTGGTGTCTTGTACTTATTTTGAAATAAGTTTGTCCTCTTTAATTCGAAATGCATAAACTCATCTCTTAATGAAGCAGTTGTATCTAAATTTTACCGTCAATGAATCTATTTCTTAATCAACAAATAATTACTTTACGTATGCAGTAAAATAAGTTGTTTAGATTTCATGAATATTAATAAGCCATATTAATAAGCCAATATTAATATTGTCCGGATTTAATAAAATAAATAAATTATTACAGTAAACCCACATACTTATTCCCTTCTCCCCGCCGGCCCCCACTACAGGCTTTATTCCTCAACTACTATATTATAAGTTTGTGTAAAATTGTAATTGTTTAATTACTTTTACGTTTTATAAGTAATACGCCATACATTACAGTTTTAAAATAAATTTCCACAGTAGAGGAACGGGGAAGGAAAATCTACAAAATAGTTGTTACCAATTAAATACGGACTTAGTAGACTAAGCGATAGTATATTATTACATAATGCAAAGGTAAAACTGAATTTAGTATTACGTATCTGAATTATTGAGCAAGTATTAGTGAAATCGATCCTTTTGTGTGACTCAAGGTATTAACTCCAATAGCGCATATGAAAAGAAAACTACGTATGTCAGCCTATAACCGAGATATTTAATTAAACCATTTGACGAGATTTACAATCGTGCAATTTTAGCCAGAATCCGATAAGCTTCATTAAACCTAAAACTGTGATTTAAAACCAAAATCCTGAAGAAAAATAATACTACACAATCTTTAATATGTTCCATAAGTTTTCATAATATTTAAGGAAAATATTCGCGTACAGTTGGGATCGTACGTTCATGTTACCGAGGGAAAATCTAATTCATACTTGGCTCTGTAACTCGAAACGCTGATGCTGGGATTAGAACGAAACTATTCCTCTGTCTGTGTATTTGCTTTTATCATTGAGTCGCTGTTGACGGAAGATGTTATTATTCAACCGTAAGCGGATTACACTTCAATGTGCCAGCACTTCTCCGTTATTACGTAGTGTATCTTTTAGTAGAGAATGTTATTCAATCTATAATCCCTTTGTCTCTGTCACTCTGTATGTCTGTCTGTCTGTCTATCTGCCTTATCTCTATCTCCCTCTTCTCTCGCTTTGTTTCTTTTTTATTAGCATGTACTTACCTATATATGTTTCTTTCCTTTCTCTATACCTATTCCCATATTTTTCTCTATTTCTCTTTCTTACACTGGCACAATATAGAGTTAGTTGTTGTATGAACAGCGATCACGTTTGTGCTGAATCTAAATTAACACCACAAATTTTGAGAACTATACAGAATGAAATACTACGTGCAGATTATATTCATGCAGACATCAAAAATATATACGAAATTTAGAATACAGTAAGTTTAAGCAACGATATAAGACGAATGTAGAGCAAACACGTTAACAGGATGGAGGAAATACGATTAGTAAAAAGAACAAGACGAGCAGAACAACGAGAGGAAGACCAAGTTTATGAAGTTTATAACTGACTAAAAAGGAAAGAAGCAGTGATTGGTAAATGGATCGATGGTTTGTTACAAAAGAAGAAGAAGAACAAGAACAAGAAAAGGAAAAAAGAGAAGAAAAAAGAAAAAGACTATGAAGAAGAAGAAAGATGAGAAAGAGAAGGAGTAATTAGAAGAAGGGGAAGTAGAAGAAGAGAGAAACAAGCGGTTAAGTTTTCAGATGAAGGGTACGTAATGCAACCTTACAGGTATTATACACAATCACACAAATACATTACCATGTACTCAACGCAACTATGAAGTGTATTACACCGGCCAGGTCGCAGGATTTTTTTTCTTGTTGCCTCAAGTATATGTAGTTGCACAATAATTAAATAATTTTGAAAGAGGAGTGAGATGTTGTTGACATGAAATAATTAATTAAAACCGTTTCAAAATAATCATTCTATGATTTATTAATTAATAGAAAAGTATTCAAATATTAAAATTTCAAATATTAGATAAATAAATATTCACTTTTATAAGTTTCACAAATATAATGTAACCTGCTATGCTGATCATAACATATCAAAAAAATAAACAACCATATAATCTTACTAGCTAAACAAACAACATGTTAAACAATTTATTTAAATCCTCTTTATTTCAGTGTGTCTGACTTTAACTCAAATTTTAAATAATAATAGCAACTTATTTACAAACAAAATAATATTTAAACTCAAGAATAAAAATTAATTGTTGCTATAAACAAAATACAAATAATATAACATATACTTCCAATCTATTATTTATTTCTACTGACACACCCAAATTTTAACATACAACAATAGATTAGTATTTCTTTTCAAAATTTTCTTGTTAAATTAAATTCTCTTATTTAACTACTATTTAACTTTAACTTTAATTCTTTACTGCTCATTGGTAAGTTCTTTTTGAGAGCTCTTTTCACAACAACAAAATATAATTTTTTTTTCTCACCTGCATATACATCTGCCGTTACCGTTGCGTTTGTGTTTGCGTCCAGAATCCTGAGAATTTGATGATGATGGTGATGATGATTATGTTGATGCTGTGTTCTCTGTCTCTACGGGTTGTTGTTGGTGGTGCTCCAGAGTTCCTCCATACGTCTTCGTGTGTGTGG
This sequence comes from Magicicada septendecula, assembly GCA_034769895.1. Classification (NCBI taxonomy): domain Eukaryota; kingdom Metazoa; phylum Arthropoda; class Insecta; order Hemiptera; family Cicadidae; genus Magicicada; species Magicicada septendecula. Next base: position 158,689,541 of record CM068374.1, read on the forward strand.
TAAAGTGTGTGTATGTCCAGAATCGATCTGCAAACCGGCAGTGTAACGTTGTGTGAAGATTTCTTAAGTTTGAGTGTGTAATCGCCCATAGTTGCCAGTGATATTTATACTGGACGGCGATCTGACAGGTTCAGGGCTGCTTTCGACCTGTTGGATTTTGTCAGTTCGTGCAAAGCGTCCTTTTAATTACAAATCACTTTTTGGTTCATTTTCGCGATTTCATGAAATACTCGTAGCATGAGCGATATCATTGTTTGCGTAATTTTTTATGGTCACTCACATATACCACACTCATTAATTATTATTTAATTACCCTAGTAATTAACATTACATTAGTTAGAGTCTTTATTATTGCACAGTTTGCAATAATTTTTATATTACCATATTCATTAAAAATTCCTTAATGTAATGATGTCTTTACAATTTGTGTAAGTCTTTGTTCACAGGTTTAAAACGTATTAATTAGTTTATTTTAATCCGGTTAAACCCTGATTACAGCCGTAGCATCACCCCATATTTTCCTGTTGTAGCTTGCGTTACACACACAAACACACAAACGCTGTATTTTTACTACCGAAGCAGGTGTCACTTTTGACAGGCCACAGCCTGTATTCTCCCGCAAAATATTGTTTAAAACTGTTCGCCTTATACTTTTTACATTAATTATTTAAAAAACATACCGCCCTGGGCAAATATGCAAATATATATATATTGTTGCAGTAAACATAGAAAACCGACAGAAAAATACAATTCAAGCTGGAACGTGTTAAATAATATAAAAAGATTTTTCACTTTTGTGACTTGTTCAAGTTCAAGGAAGGCTTTTCACGTCGGTTTTCCCACTTCAAGACATAATTTCGGCGCGGCTGATATTAAAGATTTATTAACGCTGGTTGCCCAGTGGGATGCCGAGCCGTGTCGACGCTGGCTTTATGTTAGGCCGCTACACGGTGCCGTAAATTAACTTTGTTTCACACTTTATTGATTCGTTTCAAAATAAACAAAGATCATCTTAGACAACAGACTGTAAGTAATAACTTCGATGGCAACTCTACTTGATTTGACGAAACCTTGAGACGAATTCCAATGGTAATTTTTTTCTTTAATTACGTTTAACAAAATGTTCACTACGAGGACAACATCATGTGATTATGACACTAATAATTTACATTTGTGTTTATTATTTAATGTATAACTACCCAAAACTTGAATCCTTGTCCAAGTGGTAGAGTTACGCGTTTCATTTTCTTTATAATATATGGATTGCTCCTGATGACAGCTGCAAATAATCTCATAGCTGCAACTTGATTGAAAAAATGATAGAAGACGACTGCTCGTCGTTTAAAAAAACGCAACACAGTGGACGCCTTTCATTTTGTTCACACTGAGCACTATCTTCTTTTTGATAAGAATAACCGAATGGTAACAGTAACCTAAGGCAATGGCAGTCTTAAAGCCACATCAATTTTAACTATTACATTTTACAGTACTTTACGTACGTAATTTAGATCAACAGTACAGTACTGTAAACTGTTCTATTTTTATAAAATCTCACTTCCTCCGAATCAGTAAATAACATAGACTAAGGTTTCGGCAATTTATCTTACTTTTGAGTAATTATTATTTTTTTTTAAATGAGAACTACAAAATTTAACAAAAACCGTATACGCATACTCTACACACTACTGCAGGAGGTTAATAATGTAAAAGTGTATCATAAATAAAAATAAAGTACGTAACCAAAAATATATTGATGTACAGTACTTACCAGATTCTATCACGATCCTTGTTATCTTCATAATTTTAGCGCTTCGAAATGAAAGTGCAAAACATCATTAAACCCCATTAAAACTCGACATAAATTAAACTGTAGACACGATATTAAACGCGTGTCACAAAAGCTTGAAATTAAAGCAAAAAAAATCATTAAATATCACAACATTTAAAAAAGAAGGTAGAATTGAAATGGTGCCAACGAAGATCGAGTTTATTAACAAGCTTCAAACCCTGTGCTGCAGTTACACTAATTTTTAAAAACTTTACCTACATTAATCAATCTTTGGTAATCATGTTTCCGAATATCTTCAGCTTTCTAATAGGCATTCTGCCGCAAAGTTCTCTAAAGTTTGCTGTATTTTTTTATTTGTTCCTAACAGTTGAGTTTCTTCACACACATCTCCACCGACTTCACATTCTTCTACTTGTGTTGATTAAAACGTAGAACGTTGGCTTCATTGACGTATTCGGGCTACTTCCGTAACTTGTTCATCTATTGGCATCTAATCCCCCTAATCATCTCTCGTCATGTCCGAATGCTCTATATTTTCTCCCAGCTCTCTGCCACAATTACACCTTGTTAATAACCTAACTCACTTGAAACCACTTTTAATGGTATTTTCGAACACTTGATTCAGTGAAACTGATGAAAGATGCAACCGCGTAGAAAAGTTATTTTCTTGCCGAAATCATTTGCAGGTGTAGCTTGATTTGATGGTAGCACGCTTTTGGAGTTCTAATTATGCCTTAGTCACGAGGGTGGATGAGTGCCGATGTATTTGGAGGAAGGTTATTAACAATACTCTAACTCTATGTGTAGTAGAAGTGTGTTCAAGAAAACAATTATGACAAAAACGTTACTTAACTTAATTAACCACTGACTAAAAAGGACTGTCGCCATCCATGCGTTAGACCTTGCATAAAACTCAACTGGTATTTTTCATGTGTCAAAATAATACCTATGTAGGTAATCAAATTACATAACAAAAGCTGGGAGATTTTAACTGAGCAGCTGCATTTTTTGGCTGCATTCAGTAACTTATAATATCATTCTAAATATACAGTTTTGGCGTTTTTAAATCATGCCGTTTTCTTTATGATTCCGCCACTGTTCCGCTATGAAACACTACCGAATTGAAAAGCAAGTCTCTACTTAAGAGAGTAAAATTTGGCGCACAAATCTCAGTTAATAATAAACATACAACACGATTTTAAAAAACGTTTACAGTTTAAATTACGACCGTACGTTTAACATAAGAGAACTGCAGTGGGATGTTTATTTAGACCGTTAAAAGACAGATATTTTAACTGGGTCATGTGCAGTATACAGTACCATGTTGACAAAAGTCACAGTACAGTAACAGGAAATAGAAGAAAAATAAGTCCGTTTAGTTATAATTTATAAAAAAAACGGAGGCACCAGAACCCTGTGAAGTGATTTGCTTGTTGTAGATAAAGTTAGATGGATAGATAGAGAAAGAAAGAATGAGAGAGAGAGAGAGAGAGAGAGAGAGAGAGAGAGAGAGTGAATGACAAACCGTTTTTAGTATGCAAATGACGTTTTGAGCTAACGCCTAAATGTATAGACTGGCCGTCTTTAATTTTTGTTTACTTAAATTTACTTTCTATACGTACTGTACTCTACGAAACTGAAAAGTAGTTTATACAAGCAGAAAAATGATAACATTCGTCGAAGCAACTAACGATAATATTAGGCGTCTGTGATTCCAACAGACGCAGTACTTTCGTGCCAATTATATTCATATTTGTTACTAACTGGAAAAATTGTGTAACACATGCCTCAAAAGTAAAAATAAGCAAATAAATGTTATTTTATGTTTGTAAGCCTGTATATAATTAATTAATAATATCATGGATTGCAGAAAAGAAATTTAAAACCTGATATACGTTTCGCATAATGTGTCACGCATGAAGTCGATCACTCCAGCGAACCATAAAAACAGTCTCCAGTTGACAGACATGATTACCTGGAATAATATAATGAGGCAATAATTGTGGAAGCTGGACACAGTAGCTTGCTGTATTCTGTACGGCTCAACAAAATAGCTGCTTACACCTTCTGGCTGTTTTGAAATACTACGATGAGAAAAAAAACCTTTATTATTACCATTAACTTATTATTATTATTATTATTATTATTATAGATGTTGTTATAGTCGTCATTGTTGTTTTTTTTATATGTGGGACTTCGAAGACCAGTGTTTATTAACACAGTAGTGGCGCCTGGCAATTAGTCTAGAGATCCGCGATTAAAGTGCCGTGCGCGCCATACAGTCAAGGTGCGTTTTTCAGACCCCAGGTAGACTGTTCGTAGACATGAATACCTGGGACAACATCCTTAAGTAATAATGGGCGGCTGAGCGTATTGTTGACCATACGTCAATGGTTCGTATAAGGCAGACAACCTTACTCCTTAAACTGTTTACGAGATAAAAATGAGCAATTCCATTAATCCTTAATTACTTACTTACTTAGATATTAGATAATATTTAATTATATAATATTTATTACATAATTATTTTAGATATACAGTCTGCTCTGAAGGAGTAATAGGTAAATATGTTATTAGTACAATATAATATGAAGGGGGGAGTCATTCAGGTGGCACCACCTTACATTAATGGATAATCAGGTCTGAGTGCCACCGAGCTTGCAGCTTCGGATGGCTACTTCAGACTGATGACTGTGTCGTTTTGGTGAGAGCAAAGCTTGCTAATTGCTAAACAATTCCTCTTGATTTTCTCGTCAGCTGTTATGTTTTGCATGTCTTAATCTGCTGTCTGTTACGACACATCACGAATCTTGAAGAATTCTCATGAAATTTGATTCCAATCTTTGGATAAGCTTAGTAGGATAAATGGAAGGAAACAACTCTAGAGCTAGACTTCGTACAACAATTTATTTGATAATGGAGTTATATAAAAAGACAGTGCCTACCTGAGTTACCTTCCTCCTCCTATGGCGCTACAGCCCAAGTCGGGCCCTGGCCTCCACTAATCTCCGCCTCCAATCCTCTCAATCCACTGCAACCCTCCTCCAGTTTCTTATCCCCATGTCCCTCGCGTCCTCTACAACGCCATCTTCCCACCTCTTCCTCGGTCTGCCTCTAGGTCTCGTTCCCTCCCATATACCCAGCAAAGCCCTCTTGGGGTTCCTGCCATCCTCCATTCTCATAACATGTCCGGCCCAACGCAATCTTTGTATTCTTATAAATTTTGAGACTGGTATCTCTTTATATATTTGATACAGTTCATTGTTGTATCTCAGTCTCCATGCGCCATTTTCTTGTATTGGGCCTATAATGCGTCTGAAGATTTTCCTTTCAAAGGTGTCTACTACGTCGGCTGTTTTCTGTGTGATTGTCCATGCCTCACACCCGTAGCATAGCACCGGTCTGATGACAGTCCTATATATTTTCATTTGTGTTTCCCTATGCACATCCCCAGACCTAAATGATGGCAGCAATGCGAAGTATGCCTTGTTTGCCATGGTGGTTCGTCTTTGGATCTCCGGCTCCTCTGATCCAGTCTTTGCTAGGTTCACTCCGAGATACGTGAAATTGTCCACCACTTTAATTGTGTCTTCCTCTATCTCAATGTTGTTATGAACCTGGTCCCTTCTTGTTTAGATAAGCATTTTTGTTTTATCCGTATTTATGGCTAGCCCAACTTCCTTGGCTTTGTTTTTAAGCTCTATAAATATTTCTTTAGCTGCTGTGATCCGTCTTGACATGATGTTAATCTAATCTGCATATGCGGCAATTTGTATAGTTTTATTTGTTAACAGATTGGAGCTATTTATTGATAAGCCTCTAATTACATATTCCAATGCAATATTAAATAGTGTTGGGGCTAACCCATCTCCTTGCTTTAGTCCTCGTGTAATATTTATGAGTTACATTAGCATGTCAGAAATTCTGTTTTATAATCTCTTGCAGCATCCAAAACAAAGACACTGCTGCTGCTTCTCGATATTCAGCTGGCGCTGACAGCAAACTAAATTATCCCGCCCTCTGTATCTCTCTACAGTAAGTTATACATTACAGAATACGCTGTAGGATGCGTTTAAATAGAACGCTACAAGTAATCTACTTTGGAACACTTTGAACAAAGCAATGTGGTTACTCAAGTAAATTAAATTACTAACTTCCATCTTTTAGAGTATTATTTGTTGTAGTTATAAGATTTAGTAACTTGAACTCATTTCTCTTCTTCTTCATCTTTTTCCGTCACATTTTATGTCTACGGATTGTAATAATGTTTACTTACCTAGCTTGGAGTCGATCTCTCTACCTTTTTCTTGGTCTCTTTAAGGAATTATGACATTTCATTTCATATTCAGATACAAATACAAACGGTTCTTTCTAGATAACTTTACAATTTTTTTTACATTCTATTGTTTGTTTATAAATGCTTATTTTTGCAACTCCACCATTAAATTAATATTTTTTTCCTGTACATTCTTGAGCTTCCTGCCTTACCTTTTAGAAATTCTATTATTTTCTACCCCTTGTATTTTTTTTCATTCTAATTTGTTAAAGGCCACATTCCACTTCCATCCATTACAGATTGGATGCTACGATGTCATAAAATTTTGTATTGTATCTGTCCCTACTACATTTTTCAATGTTCTATGTATAGCGACATTAGCGTATTCGAATGCTTGATCTTATTGACAACAACATCTTCATCAACAGATAGTGGATACCCTAGGAAATTGAATATAAACACTCCATAACAGTAAAAATTAAATAATTTGAAACTTCTACAGAAAGCCTCAGACAGAGACTAATTTTTTAAGGACAAATATTAATAATTCTGTGTAAGACGATTAATTAAATCATGCTCAGAGAGTATTCAGGATACTACGATGAAGCCTTAGACTCTCCGACATCTGTGGACATCGTTACCATTGTACACATTTGTCTCTTTCATTAGTCCAAGATGTAATTTTAGATATACTTTTAAGAAACCAGTATTGTTACTTATTAATCTTATTGTCTTTATTTTAGTCATGAAAATGACTGTAAAAATATTAAATAAAATATTTAAGATTAATTATAACCAGTAATGACTGCCGCATCCCCAATCAACTACGAAATTATAAGCCGCTCGGACGAAGAGGGCGAAGAGGTGACGAGCGTCCGAAGAAGAGTTCTAGAAAATCTACTTAGGACTGGAACGATCCCTTTTGGTTTAATCCTTGATAAAGATGATGATGATAATGAATTATAACCCGGCTAACAAATGTATGTATGTTTGTTACAGGTAACTAGTATGGGAGAAAAGGAAGAGAATTTGACTGCACTGGACCCGCAGTCGGAAGAGGTAAATACTTACTTAGTAATTTACCATATGTTATTTTAGAGACTATTGTAGATTCATAAGATTTAAATTTAGAACCCGGCAAACCTTGTGTACTTTAGTTAAATTGTTACCAATCTTGTCTATTTTGTTATTCGCATTTAATAAGAGTCTCGATGCGTTCTCATGATTACTCCCTTTAAACCCTTATAACAGTGCTTTTCATCCCACCGTAAAGGATACATCATACACGCAGCTTGCTTAAGTTTCAATACATTTTGTACTTTACTTAAGCTATCAGTAACGGCAGTAAATCTAAGTACCTTATTGTTACTAGCATTATTATTATTATTTATTTCTAATACATGTACTAATTCTATAATTTTCAATATTATCTCTTATTATTATCATTAATTTTGTTTTGTTAATCTTGTTAAGTTTTCGGTTAAATCTGTTACGGCTTTTAATTTTAACACTTTTTTTCATTATTTATATTAACGGCATTTTTTGTATTACTGATAGGCCTACATCTTTTGTATGCATTAGTTTCTATTTGGTTTTGCGATTCTTGCTATATTAAGAACATTATTTTATTATCTAACATTAAGAATTACAAGTACAATTACAGTTATTATTACCTATCTTTATAAATCGTTCCGCATTAGGTGACAGAGGCAATTAATACGTAACGCTACAAACGCTTATGCGTAAATATGCAAAAATAAGCGGACCTTTCAACTGTGCGTGAACGTGTAGATAACCATAGACATTAGGGTGGGGCCGAAAAATAAAAAAATTAATATTTTGAAGTGCTATACCACGGAAAACTTGCCTCTAGAACAGTTATGTGTAAATAAAAAAGGTAAATTATATTATCTTACACCTGGTGGTAGCGCATTAGCCTGAAACTTTGAGAAAATATACAAATTTCGTACTTTTTCCAAAAAATAAAGTAGAGATAAGAACTTCTGGTACAATCAATTATCGGCTCATTTTAGTAGGACAATATGTAGTAAGGATAAATAAATTGAAAAATAATACATTTTACTTTATTTTATTAGTACATTAAACTTCAAAAACAACATAAAAAACCAAAATTGACATATTTTAAAGAAACAAATAAAAGTTTATTTTCTGTCACTTGGAATGTTTAGTTTGTAAGGCAATGTAGTCTTTTACTTGTCTTACTTGTCTTATTCAGGTAGTTTGAATTTAGATTTGCTTGAAAAACTTGGCATTGATGATCTTGAAAGAAGTGTCGTTCTTATAAAACCATCTCTTGAACTAAATCCAACCACCTTTTGAGATGCCTCGGTGACAAGCTTGACGCATCGTTCTACTGCTTGGGTATGACATGGGAATTTGTTAAAGTTCCATTCAGCTGCTGTTCCACTTGATTTGACCTTAGACCAAATCTCTTGATCGGTGACTCTTCGCAGCAAAGGTGGTGGTGAAAGTGTAGTAGTGCCCCAGTGAATCATTTCGATGTGGTCCTTAGCTTGGAAATTGATTTTGGGTGTTTGGAAACTCCTGATTGACTTCCTTTTAGAAGCTACGTTTCTAGCCTTTATAATTCTTCTATAACCCAACTCTCTTACATGATCCCTTTTATCTACTATCATACACAAAAGTAAGTTTTCTGAATGGGCAAAAAATGCGTTTCTCTCAATTACTGGGTCAATGACCTTTAGCAAGTTTTCTGGAAGGAATCTTAACGATTTTATAACTTCAAATACATGTTCTGGTCCATTTGTGAAATATTTACTTGTTTTAATTTGAAACCATACAGGCATATATGATTTTAAGATGAAAGAAGCTAAGATCTTGTGTTCATCTGTTGGGATTTCGATACTTATATACAATCGGAGAACTCTGTTCGCTGTTGTTAACCACCTTGAGTGGGAAAGTGGGCCAGGTTCACGAGCAGATAAATCTTCAGGGCAGTTACCTGCTTTTATAGCACAACTAATGTCCAGCAGGTACTGTTGATCTCTGCTTAGTATTTTTCGGTCAATATCTGGAATCTCACACTCAATACTGTCAAAATTTACCACCGGGAGTTTTTCACATTTACTGAGTTGTGTGCCAATCGGACCACTAAATGATTTTGGTCCCGTTGTTTCACCATCTAAAGCTTGAAACAAATGCCGGAATGGCAATTCTTTAAAGTGTAAGAGACACCCCCCCCCCACTGTGGTCTTTTAATGTGTTCTTCGATTTTACGAATGACACCTGTTTTCCAACCCGTATTAGTAACGGTGCCATTACATCCAACTACGTCCAGTTCCTAAAGTGAAAATCCAGTTTCAGTTAAATAAGAGATAATGCTGTTAGCAATGTCTTCAGCAGAACCAGAAGAGGGTGAAACATGGCCGATGTAAACAGAACCTGGTTCTTTCAAAATCGTGTAATGCTCTTCTTTTATTGTTCTTCGAAACTGCTTTGAGTTAACTTTTTCAATCACGAGAGTGTTATCCTTCCTTCCATCAAAATACAGTCTTTGAAGTGGGTTATGGTTTTCCTCGTTTTGCATTTGAAGTACTGAACGGTTAACACTTTTTCCCGTGTAAGTTTATTTTTGTCAACAACATAGGTGTTGTCTTCATCAGTTACAATACCAAAATCCCGCAACAGACTTGAAGCCACAGCTGCCGTTGCTCTATCTGACAATCCAAAGCGATCACTAGTCAGCGCAGTATTTTTCAATTTAACGCGCATCTGCCATGGTGACTTAATTTCAGACTTTGGTAATTTAAAATCTTCATCGCTGTCACTTTCAGTGTCTTCAGACGAATTACTTACTACCTCTTTTGGCAGGCAAGTTTCTGTATCTGTTTGTTTTGAGCAAGATGGCTGTGCTATCGCGTCAATTGTGGAATGAGTTGTTTTATGTTCGATAATCTTTCTTTCAAGTCTTTGAGTAATTTTTTTTGTTTCCTTTGCGTCCACACTTCCAATTTTTCCTATACCATGTTTTCTTTGCAAGTACATGAATTTTAGTTCAATGACTGGTATTTTTTTTGCTTTTTCACACGTACAGGTAATAGACACAGGGCACTCACAAACTTCAGTGGCCTTTTGGCAATTGCAGTCTAAAGTTATTTTGCACTTACAAGCAGAGATATAAAATAGTAACAAAGATTTCTGCTTGAATTCCTCAACTATCTTTTTGAACTTTTCATTTTCCTTATCCCGCTTATAAGACTTCATAAGATTACGATAACTGTTATGGTATGCATTAATTAACTGAACAATTCTGTAAAGCGTAACTGTTGGTACTGAAGCTTTATCAAACACGGCTTTAACTTGTGGTGCCACAATATTCAAAACTTGAGAAAAACTTACTGACCTGTTGTTTGCTTTCAATGCCAAATTGTAATGTTCATTGAAAAAACACTTGAGAACGTCTTCATACGTCGGAACTTTACTCGCAGATAACTCCTTTGGGTGACCGAATAACAGACAATTAAACTCGCTGCGAGTAATTTTCTTAGACACAGCCATTAGGACACAGTAATAAAATAATGTTATAAACAAACACTACTAAAACAAACACACTTATCAATTATAAACTAACATTAATGAAGCAAACACTACTGAAACACACCTTCACGGTCATTGCCTGGCTCAACACTGACAGATACTGTGTGTCACGGAGCTCACAAATGGCAGGAGGCGCGCGCGCTTTGCATTGCATTGTGGGTAAATTCCATAGCAATGGTGTGGTGCGGGGGTGTAGTACAGGTGCAGAGCGACAACCGGAACTCTAGAAGTGGTGACGGGCTGCTGCAATAGACACAGTTGCGCGTCGCGTACGGTTCGTAAAAAATACGTTAAATTACAGATTTGTAATGCTTTGCGCTACCCAGAATAAAGTAATTTTTATAGTTATCTTAATCCAACGTGTTTTTTTGCATTACTTTTAAAGCTTTTTCAATATAGCAATTTTATATCTTGTATTGTTGTAGGTCCAAGATAACCTTGTATTTTTCAGTAAATTTCAAATATTTAAGCACAATGCGCTACCGATAGATGTGATATTTTTTATTTATTTCATCTGCGTTTTACTTAGGTGCCCTAGAGGCAAGTTTTCTGCAGTATAGCGTTTCAAAATAAAAATATTATAAAAATTCGGCCCACCCTAATAGACATCTTTGTCAGTCGTCTTACACGCCCGTAAAATGTAGATGGTAAGAAAGTGGCATGTTTGATTTAGTGGGTACGAAAACTTACGATTTTATATTCGATACAGATTACTGTATGTACGGCCCAATCCGAAGTGTCTACTCGATTCACAGTAGTTCATTTACACGAAAAGCACACAGCTTCAGACTGCGACCGAACTATATTTGTCAGAATATTTACATAATTTAGAGGCTACTTTTAATAGAGTTCTCTAGTGTTCAATACATAAAAATTTATGGATTTTGGCCTTTTCCTCTCAATGTTTTGCAAGAAAGACCAAGTTTGTCACGATTCAACAACCGAGATGAACTGATTTTCAGGAAGCTTCCCCAAATGTTAGCTGAAGTTCTAAACCTCTGATTGGTCAATTGTTAACATATTCTCTATAGAAATATAATTCAAGTTAGGTACTTACAAGCATGTCATGTAAACTTTTGCCTAATATAGTTATGAATGTTTTAAGAAAGTCACAGATTTTTCTGACACTAAAATAATTATTTACTATTATATGTTATCGTCATAGCTTTTGTATGTAAAATGGCTGCTGATGAGGTCTTTGTACCATAGCCTCGTCCTTAGTTTTTGAAACAGCAAGTGCACAAAATCCGTATTGGAGTAATGTTATGGTCGATCTGAAGTTAAGGTAACGGTTAAAAAATCCTTACTACCATACATGTTTACAATGGTATCCAAGTCGCTTGTATGAACAAACTAACCTTTACCAATCCGCCTTGTGGCTTCTGATTTATATACAGATGACGCGTTTCAAAGCATGTACTTTATCATCAGATCATAAAATATACCTAGTAGGAGGTTGTCATTAGTTAAAAATCCAAAGTATTATGTACTGTATACAGGTCAGTTACTACCAGTTATTTAAATTAGTGGTTTAAACTGATTGCAAATTGTAATAGCCACTCCACGGGTTTGTTACTTTCATAAGGAATTAGGCCTTTTTCTTTAAAAAGATTTGTATTCCTTCATAAATTTTATCACTAGACAATGTGTTTAACTGACGCCTTTCTCTTTACGTTAGGCAGTTTTGTTTATATATCCACGTCGCTCCTGATATACTTGAAAAAATGTCATCGCATGCGAGAGCTCTGTCTGGATGCCGAATGTTCAGATTTCTAATTATCTGGATTGCTCAAACTTATAATAAAAAATTTTTAAAATAAATATATCCCACAGAACTAAAATAATAGTACAATAATAATTTGCTTTAAAAGGAAATCTATTTCTATGTGTTAATTCTTTAAGGAAAAATAAATGCTTTTTAAAGTGTGACAGTACATGACAGTACTCATGTAAAGTGACAAAATACTTTATTGAAATATACGTATATTTAATTTTTCAAATTTTTGTACATTCTTATGAGTTTGTTAAAGAATGTTAGTTATAATAATTTATCCAAATTTTGTGTCCGATTTTTAAAATGTTTAAACTGACTAAGGAGAAATGTGTCTTTTTAGATGGTTTGTAATATTTTCAAATTACTGTGTAGTGTTTCATGTTTCACATGTTTGACGTATGTTTTCTTTTAATATTTCCAGGCTTTAAATGTTTGCATAAAACGCGTATTTTACTACAAAAAATAGAAAACTGTCTTAGGAAAATATTCTAAAAGTAGAATAGTAAATATGCATGTTCACATTAATTTTTCTAGTTTTTAATACAGTATGGTATCCACTGCTTTCTTGTGTAGATAGTAATAAATACTACTATTTTCTTCAGTAATATAGTCCCGGGCTTTTAGACCGTCGGTTATCTGTAAAACTCCACGAGGCTTCTATTATTGGCACGTTTAGTTATCCTCAGTACTTAACTGCTCCAGGTAATACTTCTCTTTGTAATTTGCCGGGGGGAAAGGGCCTGAAGTGACAAACCATTAACGACAACTGTAACCACCTTGTTGGATGACAGCCTAACAAACCGAACAAAATATTAATAAAACAAATGACTCCAGTCCAGACAGTTTAAATATTTACTTACGCACATTAATTAAATACTTAGGTACAAAGTACGTAAGACACAGAATATGAGAATTATTCAAATATCTAGATTTCTGATTAGCCAGTCTGAATAATAGTCTATACGCTTGTACCTGTAGGCGTGAATAATATAGGCTTATAAAGCATTGTACGTTGATATCATTGGTGCTAGAGTCCAAATCTCCGCCACCTTTACCTACTAATATACGAGTTGTTCCATTAATGTAGAGTGTACGTCTCACGGTCTTGTTGAGTTATCATTTTAAAACCTGAATAAAAATGTTGTGTACTAACAACTAGAGATTGGGATTTAATTCAATCTCACCAATACACGATTTAGCTGGAGACAAAAATACACCATAGTATTGATCGAAGTGACCTGTTTGTCGTCCTGTGTTTATTTGTTACCGTTTTGTTTCTAAGAATCTTCTGTAATACTGATAGGCCAGTCAATTTGTACATAAAAAAAAGGCTAAAATCGCAATAATTCATGTACTTCTAATTTTTTGATATGTTGTTAGGACCAGTACCAGTAGTGTGAATACAAGTTTGCAGCTGCGAAAGACCTGTGCTTTTTATTTTGGAAAGTAATACTCAGAAAGGTAATATTTTCCTAATTAATTGAGCAAAGTGCTTTTACCATGTAAAAGTAACCTGTACAGTAGGCTGTTCGACTTGTGTTAATATCTTACGATTTCCGACGATAATAATTTAATAATAAAAAGCGAGGGAATTATGATATTACGTCCGATTCAGATAAATATTTCAGAACATTTTACGCTTTAAATGCTTACCTCTTTTTAACGTTTTTAATGTACGTCATAGGCCAGTCATTTTAAACGCTAAAATCGCAATAATTCATGTAGTTCTAATTTTTTGATATGTTGTTAGGACCAGTACCAGTAGTGTAAATCCAAGTTTGCAGCTTCGAAAGACCTGTGCTAACTGCGTAATGCGTGAAAAACTGCAAAATATTCGGACTTTTTTCAGTTTTTGCCTTATAACTCCTAACATATGCGTTCTAGGGAAAATGTTACAGATATATTTGTTAAAGTAGATTATATTGTCAATAATATGAGCCTAACCGCAGCTCTCTACGTTTAATAGTTCCCGATATACAGCACTTCAAATATTGGCTATTTTTTCCAAACAGTGAAAAATTTAGTTTTGGTCGAGTTTAGAGCCAAATATCGGGACAAGTACTCATCCTACGAGGAAAGTCATAAAATGAGTATGTAGTAAATATATTTAGCTTTAATTTAAGCACAGAACGACGCCTGTAGACCTAATAGTTCTCTCATTATTTGCAAAAAACCAAAACCAAAAAATGGGAAAATTGGATTTTGGGAGAAATGGATCTAAACACTTCCCATGACGATTTGTGGGAACTTGAAAGAAAAAAAAGGCAAGACCATGTAAAAGGAATGAAATATGTATTTAATTGAATTAAATGTATAAAATAACCATAAGATAATTTCAACTGAAACTTTGTGTGAAACCACAAAAGTCTAGAAAAATGTTCTTATCTGGTGTAAGGACCTAACGTGGCCCTCGTGCTCCTAATAATAATATACAGTACTAATATACTGTAACAGATAGTTTAGAAATTAATATAGAACGGGATAACAGCGGTGAAGACGATTTGAGTAATAGTGTTAGTCGGCTAACGGTGATAACAGTGACGGAAATATTAGTGGGTTGGAAGAACTGACGTAAATATTTGTAACTGCATGTAGGTAAATGTGCTCTGTATTACTTAAATACTTTTAGTCTAATTGTTGCATTAATATTGTCTTTCCTGTTCTTTATGGATAGCTTACATCTGCTTGTTTTTAAAAAAAAACACACACACACACACACACACATTTCACGTGCAGGATGTTATTGATGTCACTTATTCAAACAAATTAAATGCCAGAGCAATGTGGATCATAATATATTACTACGTTTTTCGTAAATCGTAACGTGTACACAAAGTGTTACACATTCCAAAATATACAAGAATTGTTGATGTCTAGGCTCGACTTTGGAGAAACAGACACAACATGCCAAGTCACTGTTTACTAAAATCTTTATATCGTCTCTTTCTGTTGTGTCTGATGCTTGTTTCGTCTTACAAAATGTTCATGTTTACCTGTCTGGTAGTCCTCTCTCAAATTACGGTTCTCCTCAGTTGAGTCTTATCGGTGAAACTGTAGTGTTCGGGCCTCAGCGTTTCGTGAGTTTTTCGCCTTGTGAGTGTTTCGTGAGTTTTTCAACCGAAAATCGTATTTCTCATCGAACTTTCGAAGTGCAACTTAACGAAATGTCGGTTCCGCCGGGCATTTGTTTTATATGTCGCAGTACACTTGAGGATGGCAAAGTAATAGTTGTGAAAAAACGAGGTATTCTTTCGCTTATTGGAGTGAGTGTGAAACGTGGCCTTCTGCAGAACCAACAATTTTTACAAGAGTTGAATGAAGTCATCGTACATGATGCATGCAGGAAGAGGTACACCGTTGAAAGCAATGTTGCAGCATATGTCCGTCGTGGAGGTGATTCAGTTCCTCAAGCATCGTCATCGCTCCGATCATCAAGAGGCTCCTTGGGCTCCTCGAATCTTCAGAAAATTTGTTTTCTTTGTGGAGAAAATATCACTGAGGAATTTCTCAAGCTCCAGCAAAAACTGTCCCATTCACGACGGAATCTCGTGGACAAAGTTGAATCACTGAGTGTGAGGGCATCGATTCTAGAAGCAGCTGGACGTCGATGTGATAAATGGGGACAGCAGATCATACAGCGCCTTGCATCTGAAACTGACCTCGTCGCTGCTGATGCCAGGTACCACCAACTATGTCACAAAAAGTTGTACAGCATGCCATCAACAAGTGGATATAAAACAGGGCGTCCTGAGCCAAGGAATCTCCTGAAGGGTATGGAGTGTATATTCATACCTTGCTGAAAACAGGGAGGAATGTTAATTCTCGGTAAATGACCTCATGGATCAGATCAAAGGTGATTACAAGTCTGATATAAGGAGTGTCAAAACTCACCTCACAAAACGATATGGCGAAAAGATTATGTTTGCAGAGCTTGGCCGCGGCCGCAGCCATCGGTCTTGTGTTTCAGAGACATTGGCAAAAAAATTCTCTATGAAACTGATATAATGAAAAAAGGAACAATGCTGCAGAAGAGAGGTTGAGACTGGTGAAGGCTGCTGCAGAGATAATCTTGGAAGACATTCGTTCTCAAACATATGACACCACTGAGTATCCTCCATCTGATGATTTCATGCGGGATATCGATTCTGTCGTTCCTGAGTCTCTGAAACTGTTGCTAGAAACCATCGTGCTAAAACACAAACGCCACTCTCTCGATGGTTGGAAAAAGAAATGTGTTGCAGTCGCTCACGCATTCATATCAGCAGTGAGGCCAAAATCTTTCCTCTCCTCACTTAAGACAAGCTTTGGTACCTACTTATACAGGAAATTTGGATCAAAACACCTTGTTAACCTCTGCTCAGCTATGGGATTTTCATGCAGTTACAGTGAGGCAATGTATGTTAAAAGTTCAGCTATCGTGCGGGAAGAAGCCTCACCAACCACTGAAAAAGGAGCGTTCATTCAGTTCGTCTTTGACAACGCCGATGTGAATGTGAACACCTTAGATGGGGAAAATACATTCAATGAAATGGGTGGCATCATGATCATTACACCACACTCCGCTGTATTGCCAGACAAAAGCATCTCACGTTTGAACATGTATGTTTCTGCTGACACAATAAGTTCGTATGCTGTCTCACAACTCAAGCAATGCAGCGTGAGAAAGAATGCTGGCTTGTCAGCTATTTCAATTACCGATTTACAGGAAGTTTTCCAAGTTGCTGGTAACATACTGCCCACAGCGCCAGACCTGCTCTGGTTATACGGGAAATCGTCAAACACCCCAGGTATACCTGGCTGGAATGTGTTTATGGAGCAGGTGACAGATGGTCTTAATTTCAAATGCTCAAAAATTGTTTTTCTCCTATTCATCCACGCTCCACCGACTGATTATGACACCGTGCTGACATCTCTTCTTGAAGCCAGTGAAAAAACCAAAGCTCATTCTCAAAAAACGTGCTTTGTGACTTTTGATCAACCACTTTACATGAAAGCCCGAGACATTCTTGAGAGTAGCCAACATCCTGAGTTGAGCAGTGTGGTGGTGAAGCTTGGTGGTTTCCATCTCCTCATGTCGTTCATGGGTGGCATTGGCGCTATAATGGCAGGTAGTGGCCTGAAGGAATTGCTTACGACAATATACGCCGAGAACAGTGTGGACAAAATGCTGAATGGTCATGCATACTCGAGGGCTGTGAGAGCTCACATGATGACTAATCTTCCATTGGCAGACTTGATTTTGAATGTGGTACAGTTCACTGAGGAGGAACGAGCAGAAACTGAAAGAATGCTCAGTGAAAGTGAGAGGTCTCTGATCCTTCTTGCCAGGGAGAATGAAACTTTCCAAATTGTGAGTGCCAAATTCAAAACTGCATTGGATAAACTGGAAAAAGAAGGTCCAACCTCAAAGCTCTGTGTGCAATACTATCGAATGACTACACTAATGAAGAAATTTTTACAGGCAGAGAGGATGGGAGGAGATTGGGAGCTCCGCCTGGAAACAGTAAGCAAAATGCTTCCTTTCTTCCACTCAGCGGGCCACTTTTTTTACGCCAAAAGCGCTCGTCTATATCTGCAAGACATGAGTAATCTTCAACAGAGGATGGATCCAAAAGAATTTCGTTTGTTCACACAAGGAGACTTCACGATTCGCCGATCCGATAAATTTTGATCAGGCCTGTGGACAGATTTGTCAATCGAGCAGGTTCTTATGAGATCAATGAAGAGCCAGGGAGAATTAACCCATGGTCGCGGTATATCCAGCAGTGTGCTTTCTCGGTGGACTGGAGGAATGGTGTACATGCTGAACATCTGCGAGGAAGTGGAACGGTTCTGGGAGATTTCCTGTACAACTACTGAACAACACGTCGACACGAGGCCAACACAAACCATACGAGACAGTGCTGATTTGGAGAAACTTAAGATCTGGTTCAGTATCCACCCTCCATTTCCAGCTACTGGCAAAATACTATCCATCAGCAGTGGAATTGTTGGAGGTCCTGAAATCAATTTTCACATAGCCCAAGAATTCGGAATTGAAGGGGTCAAACAAATCACTGGCAACTCGTTTGGGAAGGTAACTTTCAACCGAAAAGACAAAATGCTAACCTTGGCATCAATCAGCAGTTCTGTCAAAGTGCAAAACAAGCGTGTTGACGTAGATCCACTCACCATTTTCCAGAGGTTGTGCATTACAAAGCAGTCGGACCAGGAGTTGAAAGAGCATTTCAAATACGATTTGGCTCCATACCCAGTGGCATTGTTCAGTGAAGAGGGGATGCGTAAATGTACAAAATCTACCTTCTACTCTGCTTTCACTCCGCTCCCCCAAAACGTCCCTGTGGGAGCCTGTATGTTTGTAGTGGTGGATGCTGGATATCTATTACACAAGGTTACCTGGCACCGTAATGATTCCATTAGAGCAATTGTTGCTGGGTACATCAGCTACACATTCAACCACTTTGGTAGGAATGTGTCAGTGGTGTTTGATGGATATCCAGAGGATGAGGCCCTCAGGAGTACCAAAACCGCTGAACGCTTGCGTCGCTAAGCTGCTCTTTCTTGCAACGACATCATGTTTGAAGAGTCAACACTAATCAAAGTGCCACAGGAAAAACTGTTATCCAACGACAAGAACAAACGACGCCTGATTGACCTTCTATGCTCAGCACTTGAAAACCAGGGGATTGAGACTAAGAGAGCTTCAGAAGATGCAGACAGCGACATTGTGAGAACCGCGCTCGACAAAAGTATGTCCTTTGAGAACGTACTGATAATTGTAGAGGATGCAGACTTACTGGTTCTTCTCAATTGCTTGAGCTCGACCATCGACAACGTCTACTTCCAGAAAAGTGGCAGAGGTGAGTCAGGTTGCGTGCAGTTTTCCACCACTTCATTCAATCGGGGAGAATTGGAATTCTCCCCTGGATTTGAACTTTTTTACACGCATTCAGTGGGTGCGACACCACCTCTGCCCTTTTCTGGCAGGGGAGAACCAAATTGTGGAGCGTTCTCCAGAAGAATCACCACCTGGTGGACCTAGCTACAGTTTGTCTGCTGCCAGATGCCAGTCACGAGGCCATTGCCAGAGCTGGAGAGAAGTGCCTCGGGGCTCTTTATGGAGTGGATGACAACCACGACTCTCTACACGGCCTACGATATCAAGTCTTCGTGAAGACGGCAGCCAATGTGAAGGTTAACTTGGCTCGTTTGCCTTTGTGCAAATTCTGCGCCGGCAAATCATACCAAAATGTCCCCGTCATCCAGATTGATGACAAGACAGATGACGAAGACGACGATCCATTGCCTGGGGAAATGCGGATGGAGGGGCAAACAGCGATGGAGCACGACGACTCTCTACCAGGACCCTCCAAGCGATCAAAATTTTGACATTGCCATTTTTTATTATGAATATTTCTATTATTGTACTATTTTATGACATTCAATTTAATTAAATATATATTTCATTACTTTTACATGGTCTTATGTCTTTTTCTTTCTTTCAAATACCCACAAATCGTCATGGGAAGTGTTTAGATCCATTTCTCCCAAAATCCAATTTTCCCATTTTTTGGTTTTTTGCAAATACTGAGAAAACTATTAAGTTTATAGGCGTCGTTCTGTGCTTAAAGTAAAGCTATATAAATTTACTACACATTAATTCTATATAACGTTTCTCGTAGGATGAGTACTTTTCCCGATATTTGTCTCGAAACTCGACCAAAATTAAAATTTTTCACTTTTTGGAAAAAATGGCAAATGTTTGAAGTGCTATAGCTCGGGACCTGTTAGATGTACAGAGCTGCGGTTAAGCTTAGAGTATTGCAAATATAATCTACTTTAAAAAAGGTACCTATAATGTTTTCTTTAGAACGTATACTTTAAAAGTTATAAGGCAAAAACTGAAAAACGTCCGAAAATTTTGCAGTTTTTCACGCATTACGCAGTTAGCACAGGTATTTCGAAGCTGCAAACTTGGATTCACACTACTGGTACTGGTCCTAACAACATATCAAAAAATTAGAACTACATGAATTATTGCGATTTTAGCTTTTAAAATGACTGGCCTATGACGTACATTAAAAACGTTAAAAAGAAATAAGCATTTAAAGCGTAAAATGTTCTGAAATATTTATCTGAATCGGACGTAATATCATAATTCCCTCGCTTTTTATTATTAAATTATTATCATCGGAAATCGTAAGATATTAACACGATAAGTCGAACAGCCTACTGTACAGGTTACTTTTACATGGTAAAAGCACTTTGCTCAATTAATTAGGAAAATATTACCTTTCTGAGTATTACTTTCAAAAATAAAAATATGAGGGATTATATTGCTTCCACTTATATTTTTTTAAGTAAGTATTTACACAAAAGTTTAGACAATATTATTTGATAATAATTTTGTAATTTGTCCCTTATTCAAAACAGGCACTTATTTTATTTCAACTTTACTTACTTTCCTTTACTTTAGTTTGTAATTTCTCTTGTGTAGCTAGTGATTTAACTGTCGTTATCACACTCGTTATAACTTCTCTCCAGTGAGGTACTTCTTCCGTTTGCGGAACATAATATGCTTGTTCTAACGGAATTACTTGTAAGTCTGTCTCGTAAAATTGTTTATTTGCTAATTCATGATCTGCAGGATTGTTACTTTAGTTAATTTCACATCATTTATTTAACACTTTCCACTCATTATAACCTTATTTTCTCGAAGCTAATGTCTCACAGAAAAGTCACCATGGTAATTTTTTTATTCTGTAATCTTTTAGCCGTGATAGCGTATTGTGAAATATTACCTCTTTGCAACATGTTTATTGAAGTCGCAGGTTGGTAGCTGCACGTGATAGGAGGTAGCAGAATATGGGCTTGATTTTTAAGAACACATATAAACATTCCACGTGTTACATGTGTATTAGGTTTAGTTATTACATAACAAAATTAATAAACCAAAATAAGTACAAAGATCCTGAAATTAGAATTATCTCATGTCTCAAAAATCTTTCTGTTTATCTGGGACCTTTTTCAGGAATTAAACTGCCTGATGCAAATCAAATCGGAGGCGAAGTTATCACACGGATACACGGGTTGCCCGCGTGTTTGGGACTCTCTTCTTTGTTGGCCTTCATCAGCGCCAGGGACCAGAGCGCGGTTACCGTGTTTTGCCGAACTCGACGGCATCAAATACGACACCACAAGTAAGTATTTGTTTTAGTACGTTTTGCATATTTATGTTAATTAGGTTTCACAGATATATTATTAAATACTTTATACATCACGCCGACATATTTTAGTAAAACATAAAAAATTACTATCAATTATATTAGTTCTGGAGTTATTTGTGACTCATTACATAAAATATATTAGTATAGATTTGGTGGAACTCACTTTTATTAATTATCCGTGTGAGAAGGAGTCTATCACATTAGAAAAGACGGCCAGTAGTCCAATTACTTGTGCAAGTGCGTTACATTAAAAGACTGACAAGTCGCATTGATCTGAAACAGAATAAATGACATCATCTCACTAAGAGGACCTAGTAAATACTAGCTCATGAAGTAGCTTATAGAAACTAACTTCTGTTTGCTGTTGTCATAAAAAAAAATAGATACAAGCATATCGTGGGACACACGCTAGAAGTGGGAACTTCAGTGCCGAGTGAACTGATTCAAAACGAAAAGGTTGCTCGTATGTGTTTAGCGTAGGAGAGATTTTGCTAAAAAGAATTAAGATTTAAATACGAGTGAACGAATAATTAAATAAGACTGAACCATAGTAGTGTTTATACGTATTTTGTTATAAGAAATCACTATTTATAATGTGTGTATCGTTAACAAAATGTATCTATAGTGTTTAAAATCATATCACACGTCGTTTTAGTTTCAGTATACACACATACACAAACAATATACAACAAATATTTTTTCCAATGTAACAATATGATTTACGCACTATTAAGTTGAAAAATGAAATGTGATAATTATTACACAGTCATATTATAATTATATATTATATTATATATTTATAATTATTATATTATATATTACATTGTAATTAATACACGCAGTATAATAATTCAATTTTTTAAAAATTATAAATAACTAAATTACAATTAAAAACATAATAAAATTTCCAGCCACATACAATATAAAAACCGGAATCGAACTCAGATATTAACTACAAAACATACAAAAAAAGATACAAAATTATACTCTTTCAGCCGGCTACGCATTGTCCATCGCCGCTGTCCAGCATGCCCGACGTCGGTGATGGATGTGCGCACCACACTGTCGTGTAACTCGTCCAGCGTGCCAGACGTTCTTTAGTTCTCGTTGTGTTTTGTACAAATCATTTTATTGATTTTTCTGTATTAAAATTAAAAAATAGTTCTGATAATTAAATTTGTTGTCATTCTTGCAACGCTGTCATTCTTTTATTTTTATTCATGTAATCTGCCGAGAATACGTCCCACAGACATCTATTTAATTTACATTTTTCGATAAATTTTGATGTTATTTCACGGTCCATTATGAACTGTAATTAAAACAAATTGACAATAACAATATTTAAAATAATAACTGCTAATGGTATTTGAATGTTTATGTAAACAAAGAATAAACTAAACTACATATTAAACTAAAATTTTATCTGAATCGTTACTTATTAAATATAAACTAAAGCATGAATGTTACGTAAAATTAACAGTAAGCAGTTCACATGTATTGAAAGAATGTGCTCTGAAAACACGTACTGTCCTTGCTCGAAAATGACGATTTGATAGACGGCAAGCTTACGCATGATCAAACATGCACGATTCACGATTCCTTGACATCCGTCAACACTACACACGATCCATCCGCACGTCGTGCGACTTGAGCTGTTGGTTCTGCTGGACTCATTTTTCGTCGTGCATATCCTTCAAAAAATACACGACGTGCGGATGGATATCAAAGCTACGCAGTGTCGTTTTTGACTTGCTGTCCGTCATGATCTCCAGCGGGGATGGTTAGTGCGTAGCCGGCTTTCGACATTTCAAGCTTGTTCCCAACATTCTCCTTGTTGTATTATAAAATTTGGTATAAAAAGAGATTTCATTGATTTTAAATTGTTTTTATGAATTAAAGAATTAGGGAGTTGTAAAAATATATTATGCTAATAGTGAACAATAAGCCTAACTAAAAGGATTTCAAAAAGCATTTAGCTCTATCTGTCAGCATGTAAGTAAATTTTCTTTTAACATGAATAAAATAAATTTAGTATTTAGGCGTGTACCTTGTAATAGTATTTAAACATTTAAAACATGATCACGTTGTTTAAAATACTACGCTTTGCTTAAAGCACACATATTTATGCAGTCGGGAAATTTAGAGTTGCTATGTGGGGGAGCAACACTGTTTTTTTGTTTTATCTGTGTCGTTACACTTTGAATCAGTTAACTGCCTTACAGGCCCGAGATATACGAGAATGAGCCGGACATTATAGTGCCCTATAAGAGGTTGTCACTTAAAAAAAAACAAAAAACAAATACAAAACAAATGCGAAATTTGCGTCTTGCGCACACATGATCAATATGCTCTAGGTTACGATTTGAGTTTGTAAATTCAATACTAATATACATATGTTGTTGGTTAGTTTTGTTGCTACCACCGTAGAAGTGATAAGATTTACGTCTTGTGTAAGTAATTTGCACAAAGTCTAAGTCATGCAACACGTAAATTAATTTTTCTCTGCCTACATTTTTACTAAAATAGTAATAAAACAGAAGGTGTAGTATTCCCACGGCCACATAAATATTGTGTTTCTGTGAAAAGCGGAAACTAGCACGTGTCAAATACAACACGTGCTGCATTAGGTAATGTGTTGTTTGTGCTAATGTGTTTGCCTTGGCATCGACGCCCTCCCTGGCAATCAATGAAGTTCACTGGCCGGTTCCTTCTCTGTTTTTCACTTACCTCGTTAACAACTGCAGAGTATTTTAACATGCCCGCATATACAATGGAAACAAATATTTTTTTATATCCTTTTTTTAAACAAAAAGCCAATACTAATAAAGTTTTACCTTCTCTAATCTGAAGCCTGCATTATGTAGTAACATCAAAATTATGTTGTAGTTAAAAAAACACCAAACTACAAACTGGCGTACCACAAAAGTTTACTAGCAATCCAATCTTATCTTTAGAATACTCAGTGTCCGCCGTCCAAGGTAGAAATGATTTGTCGAGACGAAGCAGTTTGAAAGGACTATCCTTGAAGTTAAAGACTATGTCTATGCATAAAAGTAAAATATAATGCATAACTGATATTTAAATAGCTTTGTGTCACTGCTGTTTACATCGTATAAAATTTCAGTTTATATAAAATCAAATATATACTAATCAACGCACGCACATATATATAGGGTGATTCAAAATTGCACGGTCCCTCTCGGGACCTGATTCTATAGCTAAAAATAAGAAAACAAGTTCATATAATCGTAGGTCCGAAAATGGTTCGTTAGCGAGATACGGCTCGCGAACCAGTTCGCCCTGATTTCTGCTCCCACGGTAAAATGACGCCATACTGAAATTCGTGGGGTACAAAGTGAAGGTAAATTTGGTGGTTTCTTATGGGTTTTTATTTGAGAAATTGAATAAAAGAGGTTTCAAAGCTCTATCTTAATTAGTTTCTAAGAAAAACTGTGTAAAACACAAAATTTTGGAGTCGAAAAACAAACATTTTTATATTTGAGATAAAATAACTTCGTTAATTTGCCAATAAACAAAAATAAAAATGCCTAACCAACTTTGTAGGGAATTTAATTGTGAGAAAATTGATTTGTATAATATCTACTAAAAATAAGTACAAATTTGAGAAACTCGACTTTAATTAAAAATAAAACAGAACAAAAAAGTATTACAATTTAAAAGAAATGGCATTGTAAACTTTCAAAACACCTCCACTTGAGCAGACTAAAACCCACGAGACTACTACAAGACATGACCAACATACTTTTTCATTTAATGTGTGGTACGGTCTTCTTGGTAATAATCTCTTAGGGCCATTTTTCTTACCACCAAGGCTTAATGGAAAACAATACTTGCATTCTTTGAAAACGAACTCTGATCTGATTGAATGTTTGGAAGATATTCCACTTGCAGATAGAGTGCAGATGTGGTTTTTGATTGACGGTGCATCTGCTCACTACTGTCGTGATTTGATGAACCATTTAAATAATAGCCTACATTCGTTATATTGAACAAAAGTTATTACTCATATCATACTGCTGCTTGTAAGCTACACTTCATTCCTCTCACTCTTGCTTCTTGTAAAAAATTGTATTTCCTTTTTTTTCAAGCATTTTATTCTTATAGCTTAGGCGTGTATCGTAACAATTTAAGAGCAAAGCTGAAAATCTTTCTTTGGCAACACCCATATGCTAATTAAATAGTACTTTATCAATGCCGTATTAAGTAATACACTATATACAACACTTTCTTGATTGATAAATAGATTTAAGTCAATCGAGAATATTTCTCCGAATGCGGATGGTCAATATCTAAATGGTAACAATTTATAAAAAAGGAAAAAACAATAAAATCTCTTTCCGTGTGTGGCTTCGGAACTTGTTTATCCGATGTGTGGTGAAACCAATACTTTAAAAAATCCTAATATTTTTCAGTTTACAAAATTTAACAGTTGTCATTTAAACATATCTTTTGGAAACCCTTCAGTTTGGCAAATTTTATCTTCTAATTTTAAACCGTTGTTTCTCTAAAACGTTTTAAGAGTACATCTCTGAAAATGCTGAAGACCACTTTTTGTCGAACTCGAGAGATGACTGACCAAAAAGAAAGACAAAGTGCTGCTTTGTAGAATTCCTCGTTGCATTATTCTCATCGTTCCCGAGGTCCATCTATGACTCTACTAACGTGTGGTCCGTAAACAAAAACTCCCCCCCCCCCTCAACAACACATGTTCAGTCCTCAACAATTCCCATCTACAACGGTTTTCCACTTATTTTTGCTAAATACTATTAGTTACATCACTGAAAGCGTTCCGACTTCATTGCTTATGTCCTGATTCCTGTATCCTCCATCACACACAGAAACACCGCTAAAAGAAGACCCTTGGAACACTTCTAGCCTCATGTAACCAACATCATATACCAGATACTAAAAATGTGAGAACTGTTCAAGGAGTTTCTCCTTTTAAATAAAATGGCCTTTGTTCTTAATATCGAAATCTTTAAAATATTTACTCTGTATTTTCCATAATCATGGATCGTAGATATTAATTATCCTTAATAATACATCTATGTTCCTTAATCATGAATTGCCAACATAATACCTCATCATCAACCCATTCCTGTTGCACTTGGCAATCTCAAATTTAGTTGACATGATTTTAATATTTCTTCTTACTTTACCTTAATCCCCATACAATATTTCTGGATTCAGAATACGACTGTATTTTTTTTTTACCGTGACGGCACCCACACATGCGCGCGCTCACGCGCACGAAGATTATTAGCACGTTTTGACCGTGTTGGAGAAAGATCGTTTTGTCCGAGGCATCGGAAAACATCTGCAAGCTAATCTACCAGTTCATGTTAAACAACACGGTAAGAAACCTTTATGGGTTCTCAACAAGACCCCTTGAGGAGTTTAGAATATTGTTGCCCATAAATCTTCTATTGATATGGCAAAAAGTGGAATATTTCTATATACGTGAATGTTAATCATTAATTCAGTAGGCTACAAACAAATCGCTTCAGACATGATGTTGCTCACGTCGCAGAGTGACGCTCAGTGAATTAGTGCCTTAGTGTGAATGTAGAGTATACTATTCTATAACGCATATCTTACTGTAAGGGGTACAAATGTCGGGATAATTAAGTTTACTGTTGGTGCCACCTGAACAGAGAGAATTGGAAGAAACTTTGTTAAGGCTATTTTACGGTACTATGACACCCAAACTCCATGTGCTTGGAATTTTGGATTTTAGAATGCTACGTGCTTCTGTTACTCGTGTGCGTTCTCTTTGTTTAACGCAAGTCTTATGACTGTTCTTTACGTGTTACAGTGTGTATCTATCAGTCGACCAACTGAGAAATACCCGAATATTTATTCAGTTTTTACGTTCATTGGGTTTTTAATCAACTGAACCCATTTTATGCATAAAATCATTTGCACTTCCAACAGCGCCTTAAGTTTTTTGTTTTTGGTCTCGTTGTAGATAACGTTGTTCTTCTCGTTCCTCTTCTCTATTTCTTCTTCTTCTTCTTCTTCTTCTTCTTCTTCTTCTTCTTCTTCTTCTTCTTCTTCTTCTTCTTCTTCTTCTTCTTCTTCTTCTTCTTCTTCTTCTTCTTCTTCTTCTTCTTCTTCTTCTTCTTCTTCTTATTATTATTATTATTATTATTATTATTAATATTATTATTATCCACATTGTCTGATACTCTATAGGGGATAGAGGTTAATATATTTAAAAAAATATTATCCTCCAGGTCATCACTATGTTTCTATAAGAACTTGTTAAGTCTTTTCCATAGATCACCCATCACACTTTATAGCACTATGCAGAATTTTAATTAAATTGTAACTGAAATAAAACGAGTCAACTCCAGTGAGAAAGCAATTTTCTGTATACTTTTATTAACAATATTGAATAAGGGTTTATTAGTTTTATAAGAGTATTCTTCTTTAGAATGCTAATAACTAAGAAACAAGTGAAAAAATTATGAATAAGTTGTAGTTGCTAAAGAATATACAAAATGTAGAACGTAGCTGACGGTATAAATAGTTCTCATTCTAGAAGTTACAAAATAGTACTTCAGGTTTGGATTGAGAAACATTTTTATTCAACACTTGTGTGAAGACAAAATTTGACACAAAAATAATTATATTTGTAACACTTGCAGTGCCTTATATTGTTAATGATACGCATAAGTGTTTTCGACAATATCTAATCACCAGCAATTGTGTTGCAGAGAACGCCACCAGATGGTGCCATCTGTCTGGCAAGTGGGACAACTACACTGACTACTCCTCGTGCAGCGATTTGTCGGCAATCCGCGAGTTAGAGCCAGGACTGGAGGTTACTACAATGATCTACTTTAGCGGTTACACCATGTCGCTAGTGGCGCTCAGCATTGCCGTCTGGATATTCATCTTCTTCAAGTAAGTAAAAGTATACAGTAAAGGCTAATGTTGATCCAAAAATTGTATGACATATAATGTAGGGTAACACAAAGTACAATGTAACAGGATTTTATTAATGTTATTATGTTAATAATTTATTAACATTAACGTCCAAAGTAAATTGAATTTAATATCCAACGGTTGAGGCGATGAAGAGATCTGGTCCAGTATAGGACAAGGTAGATTGGACACCAGGCAGTTAAATAACCTACGATAAAGTTGATATGAATAACATAGAGCAATAAAACTATCATGCAAAGGACGTTTGTAGAGGCTTCATACAGGTGAGGAAGATTATATGAAGAAGAAGAAGAAGAAGAAGAAGAAGAAGAAGAAGAAGAAGAAGAAGAAGAAGAAGAAGAAGAAGAAGAAGAAGAAGAAGAAGAAGAACGGGAGATAAGTAAATAAGAACTTAAAGCTTCGGAAATTTACTGTTGGAAGCAATTCTACAGATACTGCTGCGTAGACTATTACGGGCTGTTGGGCGTTGGCCAATTGCTCACTGGTGTTATCATAACTAGACGTTTCAACCACCAACCAAAGGCCTTCTTTAGTAGCAAAAATAATTAAAAATCGTTTGACAAAATAATGGTAGGCTGAATGGACCCCTAGTTGAGGGGAAAGCAAACTAGTTGCTTAGGTTAGGTTAGGTTTCCATCCCTGTGTGAAACGATTTTTCATTATGTTTGTTACTAAAGAAGGCCTCCGGCGGGTGGTTGAAACGTCTAGTTATGATAACACAGGTGAGCAATCGACGACAGTCTAACAGCCTGAAAACTAACCGTTTATCAATGCTACAGATGACTAAAATGTACAGGATAGCGTAGACAACAAATGGACACAACTTGAATATAATTAATATGGTCAAGGCATATCGATTAAATTAGTACGGCCACCTAATAAGGATATCGCTTAAGTGACAGCTAAAAAGGACACGGGAATATATGTCACCAAGAAAGGGAAACATTTATAAATTTTAACTGTAGATTTTGAAATCTATGAGTAAGGGTTTTTGCCTACGATTCTTATTGTTACGTAGGAGAAGGGGATCATACAAAACCATATATTTATTTAAGATTTCATATTATATCTCTAGTATCATTCACAAATTATATACGTAACTGATATCAATATGTTTTAAAGTGGTCCAGAATTTACAAGGGGCGTTGACAAATGTTTGTTTTGTCACATTATTAAAGATACCGAGTTTGTATATTGAATAAAACACCTCATAAATTTAATGGCCTACGCAGACTTTAAAATTTTTTTTTTAATTTTAAATTTCTATTTTTTGGCCTTAATCTGTGAAGTTAACAAATAACGTAATAACACTACATTCTTAATTGTGATAAAATTTGTTATAATCTGATACACGACATGTATTTTTAAAAGTGACCTCTACAGAGTTCACTACATTAAAATCATCTGTAATTTAATAACCAACATGAAATTTTATATGATACAATTTGAAATTTCCTTACTATTTTAATTCGTCATATTGTCTTTCCTTTCGTCACTGCTGGTTTTCTTTAGGTGGAAGGGGTGATCAATCTAAGAAAAAAAATTAATAGTGTAGACATGTATGCAAATGTGTAAACATAATAAATTTTACTAAAATTGATTGATGCAATAAAAGGCTGTAGTGAGAAATCCCAAAAACAGTCGGGCGGACGGAAAGCAACTAAACGTTGGACTTAGGAAATAAGACTTGGTTAGTCAGTAAAACTTAATTATCACTCCTTATTCAAATCATGTATGTAAATGGTTCTGCTTTTAAAATACAAATATTTGTTATTCATTAATTACAGTGTAGAAGAAACCATTATAGCCACCAAGTAATTAAGGCTGTGCATTTAATTTTATAGAAGGTGATTTGAGTAATGGAAGACGCTGATATAGTACAGGTCCTGTTGGGCCAAATATTGGATTGGCCTACCATTTAAGCTGGATGAATGACCGAGGAACAACGAAGAGAGTGTAAGGTTCGAAGACGAATTGCAGAAAGTCCACAGAAAATCTGTTCATCGTGTAGAGGATGATTTGAAATACACAAGAGTTAGAGTCTACAAAAGTTACCTACTGAAAGGAGAGAAACGAGGACGGGAAAGAGCATTGGACAACATAGAGAATTGCCTGTGAAATAAGAGTAACGGTGCGGTTTTGCATGCGATTATCGCAGGCAGTGAACGCGTACGACCGACGCATGAGATTTTGTTCATGTAGCAGACGCTTGCGGTATATTGCACCACATACTAGAGCTAAAGTCTCCAACGGATTATGTCAGGAAACAGATGTGTTGTACGACATTTTCGTAGTCTTTGCGATTGAGATTACAATTTGAACCCCAGCCATCTCTATTAGTTTTTAATCGCACTGTTTGCAAATACTCTTCCTTTAACGACTATAATAATCTTAATGATTTCTATTCAAAAATAAATAAAAAGTAAAATGTTCTTCAAGAACATTGTAGAGCTAGTAAAAGGTTAACCACACGGTCATTACTAATAAGGTGAAAAAATGAATTTGTGAAATGATTGATTTATTAACATTACTGCACACTTGAGGGGTAGGAAGATCAAATCCATGACGTCTATTTTATTTTATTTATTTTTTTTTAAATTCGTGGATAAGACTGCCCGGATGGCAGTCTAATAATTTTAATAAAATCTGTAAGTATGATCTTACATCAATACTTAATAAGACTGTAGTTTTCGTTTACTTTACAAGTCCGCCCATGTTTTCAATCTAATGGTAAAACATGTTTAAGCCTTTTGACTGTCATGTTTCCCGCCTCGCTCCCATCCGCTTTTGCTGTCTTACTCATTATATGCAAAAACAAAACAGGCCAGCATTACTATTTGAATTAGATAAAATTTCCCTATGATTAAAATCTCAGGCTTGGACGCAGTGGTCACCAAAGATGTGATCATTCAGTTGAAGAACAAAACTTCTGATCCGTTAAACAAAATGACTTCCATGTTCTACGATTTATATTTAAAATCATTTACAAAATGAAATATTTCCATAGAAACTACTTCTTTGTTCAGCTTTAACCACAGTACTGTGGTCACTAACGTATACCACCTCAAGTAAGCGCACTGATGTTGGCAGTCGATTGCACTGCCGAAACGTCTGGTTTTGCAGAAAACATTTGACCACAGCCAAAGAGCCCGGAAAGGAATTTTAACATCAAACTACTTCTTTGTTGCCGGTAATGTAGTAAAAATATATAAAAATTTATCCCCTCGCGCTTAAACTATAATTTGTCATTTATAGAAAGAAAATTACCCCTCACCCTGCGACGACCCTTTTCATTTATATATATTGTAATGGTACATATCTTCACCTAACCATAATGAAGAAGACACGACCAGATAATTTATTTAGTCATTGACACTAGAGAAAAAAGGGATGAATTAGAATAGAAGAATGGGTGAATCAGAACAATAAAACGATCAGACATATCAAGGTAGTCAGAACAGTAACTTAGATTAATTCTTAGTAGTAACAAACAAACAAGTCAAAATAGTAAATACAGGAATAAGACGATTTAACCCGAATAGCCCAATAGATGGTAAGTGAGAGAGTAGAACTAGCCCCAAAGGACCAAGAACAACCTGATGATGACAACTACAAATAGAATAGAAATAGCCATCGCACCAACACAAGTGTAAATAAGAAGAATAGTGACTAAAAGACAATTAACCTATAAGTATAGTGAAATAATCAGCCACAACACTAAGTAAGTGACGGATAATGTATGACAAAAGAAAATGAACTAAGAAAGAACACCAAACTTGTATTAAACCAAAGAAAATTGTATATCATATTAATAATTGTAAGGACAGACAAACTAGAGATACGAATTATTAAGTACTTAAAATATAGAAGGGCACAGTAATCCCCAAACAGATAGAGTAAACTATGACAAATCACATTAACACAATACTAACATATTTGTGATACAATAAACCAACATGAACTTGTTAATATTATAATTAAACCTTGTAAAGTGAGAGGTAGAGAGTTAGAGAAATAGTGAACATAGTAGAGTGAGAAAGAGAATTTAAAGTTAGGTAATACCCACTAGTAACACTTAAATTAAACATATAAAGTGCAAAGTGATAGTGGGAAAACCCCAAGTTAGATAGAACCCTATTGATAGGCATTGACACCAAATAATCGGTGTTAAAACCATTAGTAAAGAGTTAAGAGTGATCGAAGACCATCAGTGAGTGGTAAAATAATAAGTGAAGGCTGATAATGGCTAGTCACAGAAAGGACTGTGACACTTAATAGCAATTATCCAGTGAACACAAGTGTATTAATAACAAAATGAAACAAAGTGTAACAGACTAGATAATAAGTAGATTTTAGATAATAGTAGTACCTACTACTTGTCACATTTTAGTTTGCAAGTCTTAATATTAGGGAATAAGTTGTTAATTAGTATTGTTAATCATGTATTCAAGAACGAATGACTATCAGTGTGTTAATACACCAAGATATATGATTTTATTCACAGAAATAAGAATCCAATATCATTAATTCAAAATGATACATTCAAGAACATCTTTCATGACAAACTGATAAAAATAAAAACAAGATATTAACGTTAGATAATAAAGAGTTGTTGAAAAGTCAGTTATGGCTTAATGTCATTTAGAGTTAGTCATAACAATATACCATTGTATTAATAATTAATCCATGTTTATGTCTTTATTTTTATGTCAAGTAATAATTATAATTTATCAAAGAGATGAAGAGTATGAGTGAATAATGTGTCTCAAATAATTATGTTTAAATGGATAAGAATTGTGTTTTAATGACTAAGGTTTATTTTCCAATAATTATGTTTAAATGATAAGAATTATGGCTATGAAAATAGTTAAAACCATTAGATGTTATGCCATATGTTATAAGAAATAAGATTCTAAAAAACCAACAGACACCAGTAAACAAGAAACAAACGATACATTCAAAAACAATGACACCAAAAATGAATTATCATAGTAGACAAGTTAATATAGGGAAACAATAAAATTATACGCAATTACAAGAACCGACTTAAACATTGAATAAATAAACAAAATCTTGTATTCAAACAATTATAACCCATTACAAGGAAAATAGTCAATTGCTGTTTAAGCCTATGCAAATTCCCAACTGTCAACTACCAAAAAACTTCAATTTATAGAATTAAAACAATGACATTAGGAAGACTAAACCACATAAACTATGAAATACAAATAGACAATCATTATAAGACAGAAATATTATGATAATAATGTAAACTGAGAAAACAGTATAATTAAAAACGATTCACAAAACTGTCAAAAGGTTGATACCTAAGTGAACACTATAATATTGGATGTCAAATTAATCCTTGAGCAAAAATATGAACAGTGGTGATAATATTTACTACTAAAAAGGGAGTACTGAAGATTAATTACATTTAAAAGATCTGTAACCAGTTTGAATACAAATTCAAATAATAATTAACCAATTTCAGCCAATCAAAAAACTTTGAGTAACCATGACAACAACCGAATATTGAAAAAATTCAGTTAGGAACAATGACTTTATGTAGTGACGCCAAACTAAAGAGACGCCACGCGATGAAGGGCCCAAATTTTCATTAGAAAAAACGTATAAGTGCCCATAAGTTGGAGAAGGAATAGCAGTACATCAGATGAGAGGCCTTTACAACCAATATCTACCAAGAACCAGCCGAAATTAATCTAGATGACCGGAGAATACTAGTAATCCAATCTGAAGAAGATGACAACCCAATTTTGAGCCCAAGATCAGAAGTAGGAAGAATCTACATTGACACATTACTTCATATGGACGAATGACTATGCCCATCATAACTACTAACGTTGAGTATTGCTGAAGTTATTTGATTATTAATATAAAACAAATTCTCTTTCCAAAAGTTTTAACTATAAAATAAAGCTCTCACTTAACTGAATATTTTCAAGGATTAATAAACCAAAGAAATAACTTTGTAAACATTGAATGAACACATGATAACCTATGTTACACAAAGACACTGTCACACTTCAACACCACAATATTCAATTTATAACAAACCTTGTATAATTTTAATGATCACAGACTTTTAATTATATGTTCTAATTTTGTTATCTTGTTATGTAAACCTCTGTTTCGCACTTAAAAGAACCAATTTGACAGATTTATTTTGTGAAATAATAACCAGAGTCAATTGTAAACATTGCACTGCCAACCCAGCGCTACGCTGAGCGAGAGATTATATTGCCGAGGCTAAAACTTTTATTATAACAGTCATTATTTTCATGAAGCTTTAACGATAATTAACAAGCAAAAGTATAATAAAAAAGTGCGTACTGATAACAAACTGTCCAGTATTTATTTGTAGAATATATTATGTATGTTTTGTTTGCTAGCAGTGGGTCGACATAACCAACATTAATTCAAGTTGGCAACACGGGTTCCCCCACTCACACGAGAATCAGTCACAAGCCAGACGGCGAACTATTTGAATTTTCCATAACAAAAATCAACATACTACACAAACAAGAAATATTATTATATACACGCAACACACGTTTGATATTACCATTACAATATTTCACCTACCTTTTTACAGTGGATTATTATGACATTCTTTTCAAGATACTTTATTTATTAAAATTAAGTACTTTACTCTTATTAAAACATAAAACGTTGCAGGTAAAATATCCCTTCCCCTTAACCGGTCTTCACCAAAATCAATAGGCCTTGAGTCCTCTGTAACGCAGGGACATATGCAAACAATTATTTGATTCTGTTTGAGTATGCAGCAGTTATCGTTCACCATAAAAAATCTACACACAGACACACAGACACTTTTCGGAAAATGACTTTCTTTCACGTTTTGAGGATAGTACAATCAGAATCAGCTCTTACCTCGAACACGATTTTTGTTTCCCATCACCATACTTCCATTTCCTTATGGAAGTAAAAATTTTATAGTATATATATAATATTATATACCGGTACCAGCTACAAATCTTTAAATGTTAATTTTTTATATAATACTTTACGACCTAGAACAAAAAATATTCTAAAACTATTACTGGGTTCCATTAACACTCGCAGGTTACTATATCCACTTAAAACACATACATGTTGAGAAACGTCTGACACCTCCTCTTTTTTATGACGGTCTTGTGACATAGGCCTACATTATACATGATTTGACAGCGACAAATTTTCCGCTGACAGACAGTATTCTTAACTCTGGCTTTGGAGAAGTAATAATATGACGTTTACGCAGAGGTGGACTTCTGAGAGGCGTGCGTGTGTTTGTTTTAATACTTAAAACCTTAATTTCATACTTTTTTACCATAATAAAGAAACGTAAAATCCTTCAAATATATCCTAGATAAGTTATTAAAAGTCAGCAGGATCAACTGAATGAGGAATAAGAATATAAATTTAAAGTCCCTATTTACGAGTCCCTCGTACTACTTGAATTTTCTGGCGATATGCAAATTTTTAATATTACAAGACTACGAAGTACAACAAATGACATTTTGTTCGGTCTGAGGTTGAAGCAATTAAAAGCTTTTGTTGGTAGCCATTTGAAGTAGTAGATTAGATTTTTTCTTTATTATATAAATGTTTCTCTTTTGCTAATAATTATTTTTTTATTATTTTAGAAATGAAAATTATTACCCATCAATAAAGTACGAAAAGCCGTAAAGTCCACGACGTATTTTAAATGCTTTATTTGAGCCCCTTTTAATGGTTTGATTAATAAAAAATCTTTAATACTAGGCCATTTTACATCTAGATCACTAGACAATGACGGCAGCCTTTGTGATATTGATCTGTAATTAAAATAGGTATTGTATGAGCAGCCCGCGTCGCAGAAATCTTCAGGGCGAGCTATAGACGTAAATTGTCCCAATAGGGGTCACAAGGATACATCTTTCTATTTGATCCCCGGACTGAAGGTGGCTGTTGTGCAAGCTGCCAAAACGGTAGCGATTTAAATTACGGCGCACAGCCAACAAGTAAGGAAGTTTTATATAATTAATAAGATGAATCGGTTTGTGAAAGCCGAGCCGCTTAATAATCTTTACACTTAATATCTTTTTACAAATGAGAAACGACAGAAATGTCATAAAATATGGGAAACGTAAAGTACAAAACAAACGTATATACAAATATATACTTTATGTACACAAAAATGCAGTTGTAAAATATGATGTTGATTTATGTCTGGCATAAATACGTATTGCGTCGTGTTTTCAGAGACCTGAGATGTTTGAGAAACACCATCCACACCAATTTGATGTGTACGTATATGCTGGCTGACTTCATGTGGATTCTCACCATGATACTACAGGTAAATTGTACAATATTACTCTTACTTAATATCCCTGTCGGTCCGTCCAGCTGCCTGCCTCTTGTTCTCACTTCCTCTCACGCACACACACTCTCTTCTACTTTCTCTCCCATACAGTCCTACATTAACTTTCACTAACTTCAAACGTGTGTAACTTACGTTTTCCTTGGCTTTATGTGAATCCTCGTCTCTCTCCATTTATTACCAAGTTACGCTGACAGTCTCAATGTCATCTACTAAATTTTCTTATGCCTCAGGCCTATGGAGTTTAAACTGTAAATACTAAGTTCCATTTACTTACCACGATATTGTGACCTTGTAGCTTAACGGATTCCTTGATACATAGCAGCTAAATTTTAAAACTACCAGGCACACCCACACGCGGTCGAGCACACACACACGAAAATACATTTTTAGTATAATTTTTCAGTTTTTTTACGTAAACTAACTAAACTAAACTAATTAAACTAATAATATTCTTCTATAAATGAGATAAGCAACCTGCGGGGCATGTTCATCATACGATCTGACTGCAATCAATGTGGGCCTAGTATACAATTTATCAGTGCCCTCTAGGCACCCTCAACTATGAGATAATTCTCGACGGATCATGCAGAAAACGATACAAACATCTCGCAGTTATGGAACTGTATAGGTTCAGATGTATCGAGGCGACCGGCTGTCACTTAGAGATTGCGATTAAGTGCGGCTGTTTACAGCGGTTTCCTGTAAAGTGATATGGTGTATTTTGTGGACATTTGTAATCTGTGACTTGGCTCAGTTATTGCGACGCTGTTTATTAGTGATCCTTGTTATTTATTATATTAGTGTCTGATAGTAAAAACATTTGGTAATATAGACCGTCAAAAGTTATGGAATATTATGGATAGAAGAGGATAACCACAGCATTTAATAAATTCAGTTAGGATCCTTTACAAAAGTACGTCTATAGTCTTGGATCTGAATGGTAGGCTCTCAGGTGACATTCCAATAAATAATGGAGTTATTCAGGGATGCTGTGTTTCCCCAACCTTGTTTAATATATTATACATTGACGATATATTGAGAGCATGGAAATCCGGAGTGACTTCGGTAATACAGCTTAACAAATCAATTTGTATGGGTTCCCTGCTATATGCGGATGACATAGTTCTTATTCAAGAAAATAAGGATGATTTGCAAAGAGCTATGTTTCAATTAAAAGAAGTGGCAAGAGAGTACTCACTGACAATTTCAGTAAGAAAGAACAAAACCATGGCTTTTAAAGGTAAATATTCAGTGATGACTAAGGTAGTTACAGCAACCTAAACAACAGCACTTTAGAACAAGTGAGTCATTTCAAATATCTCGGCTGTGCAATAAGCTATGAATCTGAATATGATATAAGAGAGAATGTAAATAAACTTAGGAATATTTATAATACGATTCATAGAAATCTTAGAAATAAAACAAGGCACAACACAAGGATTAATTTTTGCTAACACAACAACAAACACGCAAGGATTAAAACAATTGTAATACCTACGTTGATTTATCTAAGTGAGGAGTGAGTCATGACAAAAAAGGAAAGCGGCAAGATTCAAAGTGCTGAAATGCAGTTTCTTCGAAATACTTTAAATTATACATTGCAAGATAGAATAAGGAATGAAGATATCATAGTAGAACTCGAAGTAAAGGACATAAGTGAAATTATTGCAATTTACAGAAGACAATGGTGGGACCATCTGCAAAGGATGACAGAGGATCAATTTGCCGAAAGCGGCACTGAACTATAAAGCCACAGTTAGAAGAGACGTGTGTTGTCCGAGGATGAGATAGGTACCGGAACAGGTTTATATAACTTAATCCTTGAAGAGAGAAGAAGAAATGTGTGATAGATAGTCTAAAACTTGAAGCATTGTTGTGAATGAATGTTCACTGTTGTTTTATATTATCGGAAGAGTAATTAAAGTGGTGATAACGTATCCTCTTGTGTTCATTTATTTTAACTACTGTTTAAACACGACAATCTGTTCAACCATAACAATATAAAAGAAAAATTTCGTTAACGCCCATCAACAACGGAGAAGACAAAACGAATCTTTGAAATCGCTCTTTCATAATTTATGTAGGCTATATAGCGACTAATTTCTTTTTTGTAATACCTAACAGGAGTATCAGAAATCATAAATTTGGTTGTGTACCAAACAACGGTTTTGTGTATCTAGTTGCATAGACTATGGTTTAGAACCCTTTTATTACTTAAGTAAAATTAAATGGAGAGCGTTAAATGATTTGAAAAAAAAAATCAGTACCGTATAACAGTAGGCATACAAATGTAATTGCCTTTGTAAAGCAAATCCTAATATAAAATGTATCTTGTTTGATATAATATGGTACAAATGAGACAAAAACGTATCTATTTAAGTGGCTGTACGCACACATACATTTTTTAGTGTGTTTTATTTATACACACATGCACACACACTCATACACTGAAACAATAAATTGTACTTGTATGAAACGTAAACTCCCTCTGCGACGACTTCTCTTCATAAATAATAGCTGTTTGAAATGGTAAATGAAAATTTTTTTTGCACCGGTTTGTGCCACACTACTCGAAAACATTAGAGCGTAATTGATTGCGGCCTTGAACACAGTGCGTGACCGGTGAAGTCTGGAACAGCCTCGTTCGTTGCCACAGGCTGTTAAATATGCAAGGTTTAAAATCAAACAAAATTGTCAACACCAAAAGATTATAAGTTGCGATCTTGCATATCGTGGCACAGCATCCTTTGTGTTACTGCATTGGTCTTTTCTGACGAATTCCTCTTAACTAGCCGCACGATTTAGGCAACCTTCCAAATTTATGCAGTGTAATACGAAGAACAGAAAAATTCTACAATGAAAAACAAAAATAATATCCTTTTCGTAATTATGTAATACATGCTAACAAATTATAAGTAACAATTTAACAATGTATCGCTACGCGAATAGCGAGTAAGCTGCCTTAGTGTAACAGAATACGTGTATAATATAAAAATTAAAACACAGTCGAACAAACACTCGACGGTTTACAAGGAAATTCACACTCTTAAAACTATAATTTTCCCACGTAGGTAGAAATGAAAAACAACATCATTAATTTACTTCAACGACGCGACGAACAGATTGCTTTGCACAGAGTGCTGAAGAGTGAATTACTCGTATCGTTCTATTTACATACATCGTACAGCGTATCTTGTAATGTATATCTTACTACAGGGAGTTACAAAGGGCGAGATAATTTAGTTTACTGTCAGCACCAGCTGAATAGCGAGAAGCAGCAGAAGCAGCAGTGACTTGTTATGGATATTGTAGAATTCTGTAAAAGAGAATTTCTAAACATATGCTACGTGCTTGTGTTACATTATTTACTGCTTATGAAAGAGTACTCCGGTAATGTGTGCCTCTATTATATATCAGCGCACGCATGTATGTATAACACAGGCAGACACGCGCGCGCGCACACACACATAATGTCCCTCACGTTTTTCCACGTTTAATACTTTTAGCAGTGTTAGCATACATAGCAAACTTTAGTTTTGTAGAATTGTTAAATACCAGAGAAACCAACAAGTAACGTGTTTCGTCAGAATAACCACAAGTTGTTTTGACGTTTATGAAAATGAAGCTTATAAAACAGGAATTATCAACAGTGACACATCTGTTCTTCCATAATTTAACACGCAACAGACTCGTATTCTGTTCATGTAACATCTAAGTTTATTCGAATACCTGAATAGACATAGCCCGACGGATCATAAGAAGTGAGATGCGATGCGTATGTGTGGAAAGGTACGTAAATACATCAAGAAAACAGTTCCATTTGTGAGAGTGAACACAGACGCTAGTGTTCCTAGCATACGTACGTATACACACAGACACACACATACAAAACAAACACACATCTTAACTGATTTGAGTGAAAAATGGCGGACGATGTGAATGCTGTGTTTGCTTGTGTTCTTGAAAACTTAGTGAGTGTGACGGAGAAGAGTGGTAATTTACGGAATGATTCAAGGAAAGTCATCTTGGAGTCGGTGAGTACGCTTAGAAGAGTTTTTGCAGACGTTATGAATGTTTTGGAAGAGAAAGGGAAGACAATTAACGTGTTGGAATGTGAGGTTAAGAAAATGGAAACGGAAAGAGTATCTTTTATGAAGGAATTGTCGGTGCGTGTACAGCCTACGCCACCTGTTGGTCAAACTCCAAAGATTTACTCTGACGTTGCGCGTAGTAGAGAGAAGGGTTCAAATAAGAAATTTAAAGTTGTCGTTAAATCTAAATTTAACGAATCGGCTGAATCAGTTAAAGCTGTTTTAAAATCAAAAATAATCCAACACAA
This sequence comes from Magicicada septendecula, assembly GCA_034769895.1. Classification (NCBI taxonomy): domain Eukaryota; kingdom Metazoa; phylum Arthropoda; class Insecta; order Hemiptera; family Cicadidae; genus Magicicada; species Magicicada septendecula. The sequence continues at coordinate 158,730,882 of CM068374.1, forward strand.
ATGAAAGTCGGAATAGGGGCTGTAAGGTCGTTTAGGGATGGTAGAGTTGTTATAGAATCTGGTAGTAAAAATGATATTGACATTATTACCAACGGTATTAATGAGGCATGTGGAAGTATTTTGGAAGCATCGGTCCCTAAACTCCGTAATCCAGAAATGATTGTGTACAATATACCGGATGATATTTCCATAGAAAATGCTCGGGATGTTATTATACTGCAAATCTTTGAATTAAATCTACATGAAGAATACTTGCGACCTAAGCTTATTTTTAAAAACAAACGACAGATAAGGAATCTTGTAGTTGAAGTTAGTTCCCAAACACGACAAAAGCTTTTAAGTAATAGGTTAAAAATCGGGTGGCAATTATGCAACGTGGATGATTATCTGGTTGCTAAGCGATGTTTTAAATGTAGTGGGTATAATTTTAAAGCTCAGGAGTGCAGAGGGGATCTTACATGCCCCTTGTGTGCTGGAGACCATAAGCTGAGTGAATGTAAAGCATCAACTAATGAGTTTAAATGTATCAATTGTATTCATTACAATAAGCGTATAAAGGATAATAGGGTTAATGAGCGTCATTCGTCCTTTGATAAGAGCTGTTTTTGTTTGCAACAACTGATAAGGAACTGTAAACAGAACAGTGATTATTAATGCCATTTATACGGACTGCTAATGCAAGGTCTACACATCTAGATAAGAACAACCTAATTCGATGCATGCAGATCAATTTACAGCATTCCAGGTTTTGTTTATTCAAGAACCATATGTTATTTTAAATAACGTTGTCGGGATACCAAGGAATTGTAGAACGTTTACTGCTGGTACGGGTAAACAGAGAGCCGCAGTTGTAATTATGAATGATCGACTTACATGTTTAATGATTAACCAACTATCAGATGAAGATACCGTCGTTTTGCATTTAATTTATGGTGGTCAAAACTTCTTTTTGGCGAGCATGTATTTTGGTATGCATGATGATGTCGGAATTAATATTAATAAAATTGAAAGTTTTCTCAGTTTTGTAAAGGGAAGTGGTGTTTTTATTGCTGTCGATAGTAACGCCAGGTCAACAATGTGGCATGATTCATTAACCAATAGAAGAGGTAGGGCGATACAAGAGTTTTTGATGGGAAACCAACTGTTTTTAATGAACGATGAAAGTAATTTTACAACTTTTGAATCACGGAATGGTAAAAGTAATATTGATTTAACTATAGTTAATAAACAGCTGGTTTCTCTAGTTGAGGACTGGAAGATCAGTGAAGAAGAGAGCTGTTCGGACCATACATTTATTACTTTCAATTAAGTACATGGAAATTATGATATTGCGGAATTTCAGTATCAGGGGTTGCGATATGTCTTCAATAAAGTAACTATGAAGCTTTTGATCGGAATTTGTTTCAAGAAATACTTAAAAAGTTTTATGTTTCTACGTGCAATAATGATTTAGGAAGTCTGGACATTGTATTACAGTATAAGGTTTCGGAGGTGCAAGATATGGATCAAGTTGTGAAAAAATTTGAGGATACCATAAAGACAGCATGTGACAAGTTTTTAAGAAGCGTACAACATTACAGAAGACTGTTGGAGGCAGATCGGTTCCATGGTGGTCAGATACACTCACAGTCATGCGTAAAAGAATTAATGCATTAAGAAGAAGATACCAAAGGACTAGAAACGACAATGTCCTGAGAGAATGTCGGAAAATGTACTATTTTGAGGAAAAGAAGAAGTATCAATCAAGTTTTAGAAGAAAAAAATAAATTCTTGGAAACAATATTGTAATTTAACATCAGTGAATCCCTGGAATGTGGTTTATCGCTTGGCAGCTGGAAAAATGAGAAAGTGTTCCACCTTAACAACTTTGCAAAAACCGGATGGCTCCTTCACAACAGATTTGGAAGGTACTATGAATTGTATGTTGGACTACTTTATTCCCGTGGATGATGGCATAATGGATAATGAGTATCATGGGCATATTAGGAATCAGATTAAGGATCCAATAAGTGTACAAGATGACAGAGAGTTTTCACAAGAAGAAGTTTTGCGAGTTTTGGAAAACATGAACCCTCAGAAGTGTCCTGGTGAGGATGGAATAACAAGTGGCATTTTATTGCGGGTTTTTATGCAATTTCCTCGGTTTGTAACAGCAATCTATAATGAGTGTCTGAGAAGAGGTGTCTTTCCTAAGTTATGGAAAAGAGCAAAAATAGTACCAATAATTAAGCCGGGCAGGGAGAACAGTACTGAAGTTTCGAAGTTTCGCCCTATCAGTTTATTGACGGTAGGAGCGAAAGTGTTGGAAAAACTACTTATAAACAGAATTATGCACCACGTGTTTTCTGAAGATTTAATGCAGTCTAATCAGTATGGATTTACACCCCAGAAACGTACAGTGGATGCAGCTGTGGCAGTTAAGGAATTTGTTGAAAGATGTTTGGTGGAGAAAGGGATTGTTGTTCTCGTTAGTCTTGATGTCCAGGGCGCTTTTGATGCAGCGTGGTGGCCGTGTATTTTGAATACTCTTAAACAATTCGAGTGTCCTAGGAACTTGTATTGTCTCTCACAGAGTTACTTTGGTGGACAAAAGGCAGTTCTGTCTACTCACAATACATCAATGGAGAGGGATGTCAGTAAAGGTTGTCCTCAGGGATCTTGTTGTGGGCCAGGATTTTGGAACATACAGTATAACTCGTTGCTCAATTTAGACTTCACTAAACGTACAGAACTTATAGCTTTTGCAGATGATTTAATTGTGTTAACAAGTGGTAAGTCTCTCTTAGAAGCTGAAAATTATGCCAATTTAGAGATGGTAAAAATTTCAAAGTGTGCTACAAATAACAAAGTTTCTTTTACTGAACAAAAATCAAAAATACTCTTGATTTCTCGTAAAAGACTTCAGAATTCAGAATTAAGCATTTACCTTAATTCTAAAAAACTTCAACAAGTTAATAAGTTAAAATATTTGGGTTTCATTATTGACACAAAATTCAATTTTAATGAGCATATCCAGTATGTGGTCGAAAGGTGTACAAAACTGATTCATATGCTATCAAGGTCTGCAAAATTAAACTGGGGGTTGGGACATGAGGCACTTAAAACAATATATAAGGGGGCAATTCTCCCCCCTTTATCATATGGAGCACCCGTATGGATAGACGTATTAGAAAGGAAAAGTAACCAGATGAAGTTCAAAAGAGTGCAACGTCTCATCAATATTAAAATTGCGAAGGCTTATCGTACAGTGTCCCATGAAGCTTTGTGCCATTTGACAGGACTGACTCCAATAATAATAAAGTTGAGAGAGATTGTTAGTGCTTACAGAGTTGCTAGAGGTTGTGATGGTGCTAATATTTTGATGGACACGGTAATTCCGTTCAAGGATTGGCCTCATCCGGCAGGTACAGTTCTTATAAACTCGAGCCATGAAAGTAAAGTATACACAGTACAAGCATATACAGATGGCAGTAAGCACAACAATGGGGTTGGGTCGGGTATAGCCTTGTTTGTTAATGGTGAGCTCAAATATGAGATGCAGTATAAGTTGGGTGTTGGGTGCTCTAATAATCAGGCTGAGCAATTGGCAGTCTTGAAGGCCCTGGAAAAGATAGCTGAATTAAATTATATTATAACTAATTTGAGAACAGCAGCTGTTTACACCGACAGCAGAGTGACGCTGGACTCACTTAGGAGCTCGAGGAATCATAGCTACTTGATAGAAGAAATAAGGAATAAGTTAAGAAGTTTAAAGGCGGTCAACTGGTCAATTGATTTTGGTTGGGTTAAGGCACATGTGGGTATTTATGGTAATGAACTGGCTGACAATCTGGCTAAAGAAGCTGCGTCCAGTAGCAGTATGGTGTGCTATGAACGAATACCAAAAAGTGCAATGATTAACAAATTCCGTGAGGTGAGCCTAATGGAGTGGCAAAGTGAGTGGGAACAAACATTAAATGGAATGGTGACTAAGTTGTTTTTCCCTAGTGTGAAGCACAGACTGTCCTCAAGGTTTGCACTGTCTCCTAATTTTACCACAATGGTGACTGGTCATGGCAAGCTTAGAGCCTACTACTATCGTTTCAAAATAAAAGATGATCCAATATCTGTCTGCAACGACGGTGACCAAACAGTGGAACATTTGTTATATGAGTGCAATATGTTGAATGAAGAAAGACGGGTTTTCGAAAATAATGTACTAAGGAGTGGTGGACGATGGCCTCCGAATAGAAGTGAATTGACATCAAAATATGTTAGACAGTTTATTAAATATGTTAATAACATTGATTTTGATTCTTTGTAGTGTTTATTGTTATTGTGCTTGTCTATCTATTTTGAATCATTGTATGCGTTTGTTATTATGAATTAACTTACATATTGGTCGAACAGCTTTATCATGCATGCTATACATACATGCATACAGTTTTAACATGTTAATAGTGTAGTACTAATTCATTGTATCATTGTCAATGATTGATTTTTATTTTCTTGTTTGCTTTGAATCTTTGTAATTGTTGTACTACTGGAGTTGTCTTTATATGTATTGAGTATCGGCTTGTAATAAGTTTATATATAGCATGTAGTATTACTTTATTTGTAATGGAGAATGCTGATAAAATAAAGGTATTAAAAAAAAAAAAATCTTAACTGTAAACATGTGGAAAGTATTACCACCTAAGTCTTGTACTAATTGCTCACCACATGCAAGCTGTTTTCCTTAGTGTATAAGTCTGCGCCCAATATTAACAGTGAATACATGACACAGCTGTTGCGGAATCTGATGATGTCGTCAAATTTGGTGTTTAGGTTTTGGGTAGAAAGTGTAGTAAAGCGAGACAGAAGTGTCAAGGGAAATGTCAAGCCGTGATAACGCTGTGTGACTAGAAAGGGGTGTGAGGAACAAACACTTCCTGTAGCCTTGACGAGATCTAATTTCCTGTCACTACTATTGAATAACAACATAAACGGCAACACAATGTCAAAATGACACTCGTCCCGTTTTATTCGCTTTACTAAACGTATTTTTAAAATACGCTTCTGCAAATAACATTAAATTTTACATAAGGAAATTTACAAGGCTTAATTACACATTACGTCTACCATATAAATTGAAAGACAACAGCCTACGAATAATAAAAATAGAAAAGTGCATACAAAAGAAATGAAAATTAAATTTTCCTTAGAGCATCTTCTCTTTCCAATTTCCTAGAGTGCGACAAAAGTATAAATATAAGACAGGTATAGATAGAATGGCTTGTAAATGTCAAATGACATGCTTTAATACCAACAAGGCACTGGTCGAAAATGGAAGGAGAAAGACAAAGTTATGCCTTTCTAAAATTTTGGTACAACAAGCCCTGTTTTACGGTGAGTCATTTTCATTTACTCGGAAATATGTACAGTGCCTGCAGTCCATTGAAATAAAGTTCCTGGAAAGACTGAGGATTGGGCTCTAAACAATCAAATCAGGGATTAGAACACGGAAAGAGATTTTAATGCATCTTCTATCAATAACAGAGATAAACAGTATAAACTAAATTGGCTGAAATACCATAAGTGAAATTGGATGATAGTAGGTGATAAGTGATCGGCTGGTCATGCATTTTAAAACTTGTGGGAGAAGAGATTTGGATTACTGTAAACAACGGTACAGGACACTAGCCTAAACTTTAAGTGAAGACACAGATAAAATTGAATCCCTTCACACCAAGGTCATTGAAAATTGTACAATAAAATGAATCAGCAATTTAGAGAGTGACGTTGATTGTGATATGAGACATAAATAATTATGTAATGCGTAGTGCTCTTTAAACAACCCGTTGCAAGACATCGAAGGATAAGCGTGAACCTTCTGGTAGACTTAATATTACACTGTCGTTTTTGTAACCTTGACTATTACCTATGTGTTATGAAAACTGAACAAACTCCTTGCCACTGAGTTTATTATCTTAGGTTTTGTGATAATTGTAAAGCGTTTAAAGTAATTTTAAATGTATAATTGTTTTATATATACTGCAACGATGCAGCCGTATGCTGTATTAAGCATTGATTTAAATACTGTAAATACAAAATTTGTAAAATTATTATAAGTTTGGGGTAAATGGACAGGTCTGGGATTGTAAAAATGTTTCATTGTTATACTAGGGGAGAAATTAACCTGTTCCAACAGGCAAAGAACACCTGCTCGATTGTATGTGTGTTACGCGTGTATCATGTGTGTGTTAGTGATGCATGTACAGACAGAAATCTGAGCTACCCTCCCCAATTAATTACTAAAATAATTATTTTAATTCACTGTGTGAAAACTAATTAGTGTATAAACAAACAAAAGGCACCAAAGTGTGTGTAAATTTTATAGTTATTCACAGTAAGAAAATGACGTTAATAGGACACACTACGCGAAGTCAGTGCGAAATAAATGTGTCAAAAATACGCAAATTACACTAAGACGCTCAAATTAATACAGTGAGTGCTTAATCAAATGAGCTATGATTTGTGCTCTCTCGATTCCGTACAAAACATTGCCATTTGCAAAAAATTTCAAATATATGAAAAAGGTTCAGGAGTGGGGGCTAGCATGTGATATGCAGGTCTCGACAGGACAATTTCGAAACCAACAGGTGCGGAACTCGAGAGGGTATAAATTAAGGGTTCGACTTGAAACCAGTCTCTTCTTTTTAAATCACAGTTGCAGTCGGACACGCTGTCCGTCGGCAGAACAGTTTATTTTGTTATAAGTCTCATCTATGAACGAATAAAGACGTTCAGTAATTATGTTTACAATGTTACGGGAAACGTAGAGTACCGGGACCGTTTAAGTCAGCAAGAGTATCAACAGAGAAGCTACAAGAGCGACACGAGATACTAGACGTTAGGAGATGCTTTTTAAACGACTAACAGCCGTACGAGATCCACCTCGCAGCAGATAGTAATTTTCTGGGACGGACCACACACTACTGGGGAATGACGCTGGACTCTGGACATTACCAGGACCACGCCAAGCCAGGAGTAACGGAAACCCAACTCTGGACAACGCTGGACCCCGTCAATAAGTCGTAAGGTCATCAAAACTCGAGGTGACATGCATAATGCATTTATAAATGATTTTTATAAAAGAGCTCATAAAGACTATATAAAGAGACAATGAATTAAAACAAAAAAAATTTATAATTAGAAATAATGTAATAGAGTCTTACGTAAATGTTTTAGTCGGAAGAATGAGCGATCGCATATAGAGAAATATAGAAAAAAAAGAGAGTTTAATTTTGAGATAGTATATTTTTTTATCAAAGTAAAATAATTGAAATGATTTGATATTTGCATTTTGTAGAAGAGAATAACTTAAATGTTTAATATGAAACAAATGCCAGTCTAAGAGTAAATAATATAATTTTGAATTTAATTTTTAAAAAACATTGGTATAGACTGAGCAAGCTGAGGTCAGATCTAAGTAAATGAATTCAATTGAAATTACATTTAAATTTTATTTGTTTTAGTAAATCACATTGAATAAATGTCTAAATAGGGATTATTAACATGTCCAGATGTAAGAGTGTTTTAAATGTGTGTAACACCGTATAGCTTAAGAGATAAACACTTAATAACGAGTGATATCTTGTTCGGAGATTATTAACAATGTTTATTATTTATAATGCTTGTTAAAACAATAAACATGAAATTTTAACAACTCATAAATCTACTACTCTTATTATAGTTACACCTGGTATCGCTATACAACCTGCATACATAAAAGGTATAGTTATATAACACATAAAGTTGTAACGTAGTATAATTGTTGCACCCCACGAACGAAGGGGCTCCACAAAACAAATTATATATGTTATGTATCGTTGTAATACTTTCGTATATTAAAAACTTTAGTGGTTGTTATGTTATAACTAATAGGGTAAACAGTGTCTTTCTCAAGAAATTTAGTTGGTTGTAGTACATATTCCATACAAATTGTTAATTACGTGAGATTAATGTTACCACATCTGGTATCGACTTTGCTCAACCGTTCTAAAGATTATTACACTAACAACATTCGTAACTGCTCTTTCAGTCTTCTGTGTCCCTTTTCATTTCTTCTCATAAATTCTTTGTTTCATAACCTGCAAATTCCTTACCACTAAAGTTTTCCAAATTTCTATTTTTATGGAATTATTTATACAATCATTTTAGATAGATATTCTTTTTCACTTTTGTTTACAAAACGGGTGTTGGGAGGAAGGACAGGAGAAGAAAGATGGGTAAATTGGAGTGAGAAACGAGAAGAGGATGAGACGAAACAATACTTACTTGGTAGACGATAGGAATAAAATTGAATAGAAAAGATAGATACAAAGGGAAATGCAAAAAGAGAAAATATAATGGAAGGAAGAGAAGTAGATAGAGATGGATGCTACATAATTTATTACTTATTCTAAACCATTCTTCTTAAAATATAAAGTCAATGTACTAGGTAAAGTTTTGTCTAATACGCTAAACTTTTGATTTTAGAAATCCGTGCAGACCGACATAACTGCCTGTGCCTTTTTAATCGTCCTTCTACACTATTTCCATCTTACAAATTTCTTTTGGATGTTTGTTGAAGGTAAGTGTTCAGCAGTTACACGTTAGATAAAATTTAATAAATGTATGTGTATTGTTTTGAATAGATCTACGTTAAGCAATAATAGAATAAAACACATCATATTTTTAAAACATAAATTTTTAACTTTAAAAGCTTAAAAATTAATTTGATTTGTTCCACTTAACGTTAGAGCTTGCAAAATAGTTTTCCCGTCACTTTCTGGGACGGCTGAGCTTTGTCTTCCTTTTGGCCTGTCTCTAGGGATATGCTATGAGAGACATCTGTCTGTAACGTGTTTAGAAGATCCATTTAATCCATACGGTGGTGCTAAATAATTCCTAAATTAATGGTCATCCGCATTCATTGATAAATATCTTTGGTTTTCCTGACGTATTTAAGAATAAATGGTGTCAATCCGACAGGATGTTTGAGAAGGTTTATTCTCAAACCGTTCAGCTTATGTCAATAATATAATAATATATTTTATTTCTACAAATGTGTATTTTGTATGCACAGACAATCTGCTACAAAATATTTGTTTATATGCCTCATGAGACAAGGAGACATAAAATCAAACGGACAAAGAAGGAAATTAGGGATAAGTGTAAGAGAAAGAGGAGAGAAAAAGGGAGAGAGAGAACATGCTTAGTATCCCCAGTATCACATTTTAATATTACGGATACGCCAATTAAAAATTCATTTTCACTTACAAATGAGGTAGAGGGCACCTCTGCAGGGCGTTGGCTGTTCCGGTGCTCAGCTGTCAACGGATTGCTGATAATAATGGCACTGTTAATGGGCATCAAAGCGGAAACAGTTAATAATGGTATTTATTCAATGGCGGCAGCTCACAATTACATTCCACGAATTACTGTTTTAACGGATTGCATTGATGTTAAGCCTTTTACTGCAATTGTGCAGCTGTCATAGGCAAATAAGCAATTAGTGCTAATATGTCTGTTGTTTGTATAAAATAAAAATATTGCATACAAACTTATTAAAACTTCTCAATTAAAAATAGGATTACAAGAGGACGATTAGCTTGACTGACCGACATGACATAAGGAAAATATGATATTGCTTGGATTGTTGAAATGTCACGTAACAATAATTTTAGTATTGAGTTTACATTAATAGTACACTAGACACTATTCGAGACAATGATCAGGTAATTTGCTTGTAAAGTGTTGGGTTCCAATCCCTCTGAGAGTGGATCGGTGTCTGAGTACCTCATCTAACGCAAGTGGCTAGTCGTGTTAATAAGCTAGAAAAGTCAAAAGTGGTAGAGGCTTAGTATTAGCTACATGATCTTATATAAGAATAGTAATTTATCCTGACCTTCAAACGCTGTTAAGAAGAGATATATCTTTAACTTAACTTTTCAAAGGCTTAATTATTGTCGAAACTATTTATATATACGTTAAAAGATGAGAAGGAAGGATAAGGAATAAAAATAAATGTAGGAGAGCACAAATACAGAATGAATGGGAAAAAAATTATTGTTCATTTTAGCCAAACAAAAAAATTACAATGGTATGGACACACGAAAAGAATGACACAGGAAAGATCGACAAAGAGAGTTATAGAATGTACCCCACAAGGAAGAAGGAAAAGAGGGAGACCACCTATCACCTGGATAGAAGAAATTCAGACTATATTGAGGGAACGAGAAATTGAAAAAGATCTTTGGATAGACAAGCAGCAGTGGAGGATGAGAATTCAATCACTTCCGTAATCTTTGGTTCCGGAAAATGTGTAAACATTGTACAGCCGAATTAATAATAATAATAAAAGCACAAATGATAAGAATAAGTGACGAGGAAGATATAAGAGTATCAATGTGTAGGAGAGAATATCCTTGGGCAGCATTTTGAATAAGGATTGGACGAGTCAATAAGAAATCATAAATAACATAATCATAACTAAGGACGCTTTCAAAAACGAAAGGGTGAGTTTGTAGAGCACCGTTGACTTAGAAATGAAAGCGAGACCGGTAGTGTTTTGTATATGCAATCTTTAGTGCATGGTTCATAGATATGCGCATTAAAGCAAAGAAATAGAGACACTATTGAGGCAGCGGAAATGTGAATTTCAAGATATGTGGAAAAATAGATGGTAAGTGATAATATATGAAATGAAGACGTACTCAGAAGAAACGAGGAGCGGAGAAAATTTCTGATGGTTGTGGACAAAAGAAGATAGACTGGATTGGCCACAATGGTTGGTAATAGACTACTGAGAACAATTTTTGAGAGAACGTGGAAAGAAAAGAAGAACGTCAAAACTTTTGGATGGCATACAATGCAGTATGCTTATAAAGAGATGACAGCTCAAGCCTGGAATGGAGACGGTGGTGGAGTCTGGGACTTGTCACACTGCAGAACACCACACGATGATAGGAAAATACCTGGAAGCTCTTATAGTAAGTGTTTACTCTATTCAGCTACCCGTATCGATTGGCAATAACGTTGAATCTGTGTCAAGAGCAGCAACAGCAGCAGCCGTTTATCGACAAAACTATTACAGTGTAGACAGGATGAGGGCAAATGTATTTGTTCCTGTCATTGTTAAATAATACCCTAGGATGTTATATTACATGTGTGTCTTTGACAGAACTATAACGTTTCACGGTAGAGGGGTACGATGTAGCCTTATGTTATTATATTCTTACAAGTTGGCACTATTGCTAAGTCGAATACAATCAAATATTTTGTCGAATAAATGGGCATTTGTAAACACAAACTAAGAGAACAAATCGGCTTACCTTCTGCGCTTCTAGATTTGGCAAGTTACTTCTTCCGACTGCAAGGCCTGTTGCATTTCTTCGTAGTTTTTCCAGTATCTTGTTTCAAACCTTTATAAATTAGGCCTGCATATGGAAAACGTTTCTGCACGGGCACTATGTCCCGTAATTTTTTTTTAATGTCTGTTTGTAGGGTCTCATATGATTTGCAGTTCACGTTATCCTAATATCTTATCTTATTTATTAGGAAATGTTTATCTTCTATATCATTTTTGCCGCCTGACTTGTGTCTTGCTTAGCGGTCAGAATTCATCTCTCTCAAGTCCATATCCATAATCAGGTTTTCCCACTGTCTTGTAAAACGCTGTTTTTAATAGTCCCGAACGTTTTCTTGAAGTAGTATGAGGGAAACATTTTTTTAGTCATTATAATTATAAAAATAAATAGAATTTCCGTAATATTTCCGTATAAAACTTAAAAAATTTTTTAACATTAAAGAAATTATTCTTGATAAAAATCTATGTTTTAATAGACAGAACATTCAGCAGTAATGTAGCAATAATTTAATCTCTTCTCACCAAGCTTCTTAAAAATCAAAATAATAGAAAATAAACTTTGGAAGAGGTCAGCGATCTTTATAAAGTAGTTTCAAATTATTTTTGTAAAACATAACGGCAAGCTGTGCTGCAGCCCACGGAATCAGTATAGTTTCCCTTCAACATGATTCATTTCTGACATGTCTGGTATTACACACGAAACTGGCCTGCTCTGTAATTGCTGATATACATCCACCTCAGATTCTCCTCTACATCTAGCTGCCACGTCTCCCTTAGGGGACTTTATCGTTTGGGTACCATGCCACACAAATACTGATTCTGATATCCTGCTAGCACGTCTCCATGAGCATGCCTTAAGCAGCTTATTTTTCGATTCTCGATTTACAATGTCTTAGCTTCGAATCTTATCCTTAACCCTGTGATCTGTATTTTCTCACACTTTATACATCTTCCTCTTTATATTTTTACGTAATTGTTATAGTAGTTTCCTTTCTAAGGTGCGTTATGTCATTGTTCGCGACAGTCCAAGTCTCTACTAATTGTGTTGCCATTGGTCGTATCAGTGCTTTGTTAAATGGTTTCTGTATTTTTGGATGCCATTTGAGAATGGATAGGTTTATCTGCGTGCAAAAACTTCTATTTATCGTAATACGTTTTTTAGCATTTCATTGTTTATGGTCTTATGCATAATATATACAGTACAATAACACACACGCACACACAAGCGCACGTGTTTGTGTGTATGTGTGGGTTTCAAAACATCCGACAACGATCTGCGATGTCTAACGGTTCTGCAAATCTTTCACCTCCTAGAGCTCTCAAAAGTTTATTGAGCTTATCGTTATTATACACCTTATTTGCAAATCATTTTAGGTATTACACGTTTTCTGAGACTCAGAAGAACTCATTATTTATCTTCTTTGGCACTCTTGCGTCCTCAATTCTTTAGACGTTGTTCCAAGCCACAGAACCTATTTTCCACTAATATAAGTCACTGTTGAACCAACCGCTCGCGTCTGTCTTTTTCATCTTCATTCCGTACTCCGTTTTTCCAGACATTGCTAATATTCTTTGAAACACTTTTTTGTGTGTTGTTTTTAAGTTAACTTTATGTTACTTTCTGTACAAAATGTTACGTTGATAAGAATTTCATAAATATTAATTTTTGGAGAATTTTTAATTTGCTAGTTCTAAATAGTCACATTGAAGCAGCAAATTCTTCTTCTAGCTTTCGGTATTCTTTTATATCTCGCTGTCATCTCTCTCTGTTTTGACGAAGACTATTCATGATTATCTATAGTCACTTCATAAATCACTACTGATGCTCCTATTATTTATTGCTTCTATATAGTACATTCTCCCCTCCTTAAAACATGACGACATCGTTATACATTCTGAGTATTTCTTTTCATTACGAGTATAGCTAACTCCGTACGTAAGGGAAGTGCACGGTGGATATAGTCATAAACGAATACATTACTGAATGACATACCTCATCAAGCGCTGTCACGAAGTCTGTTCTGTGCAGCGTACTGGCTGGCGTCGCGACGTAGGTAAATTAAATGTCAACACAATTATAATAAAACGTACACTTCACTGCACCCACATTGCGTGTCTGTGTACGTCAGCGTACACATGAGCACTATAATTCTATTTTGAATTATTTATTTTCTCTTAAAAAAATGTTTCTCTTTCTGAAATTTGTAGTTTTGAAATGTATAGTTGTTACTCAAAAATGCTATCCATATTGGGTTTAGTTCTACAATATTCACTGACACCCAAATATTGTCACCTTCTAAACATGACATAAAAATGGTAGAAAAACAACAATGTTAAACACAAAATGGTGTGCACGGAATGGAACTCCCTAAATACAATAAAGCCAAAACAAGACGAGACGAGGAGGCCAGTAATTAGCACAAACAGTACTAAACACCTATGCACGAAAATATGAAATAAAACATAATGATTGATCACTACGTCTTCAAATACCCTTGAGATAGAAAATTTAATTTTACTCAGGAAAGAGTAGAAACTTTTCCGAACACTTGCTCCGAGACGGAAACTGCAGATTCAATCCCAGAAGAACGACTATTTCAAATATTTATCTTCTGGATATCAAAAATTATGTGGTGTAGACCTATAAAATCAAATGGAATTTACGCCGAAAACGAATGTGCGATTAGTGTTTACAAAATTCAAAACCGAATATGACTAGGTGTCAAATTATGTATCAAAAAGCATTTAGGTTAAAAAACCTTAAGGAGCAGACTTTCAAAGAGTAGGTTTAGTTGTGTTCCAGAAAGCTGTTACATTATCACATGCGACCCTACGTGATCCCCTTCTTCTGCCAGTAACTTTAAAATTATAAATTGTTAACGCTTCCTCTACTTTACTTTTACGGCTAGTTGTATTATCAAAATTCCAGACCGAAGTATCACTCTTACATCATTTTGTGAAGAATGTACCGTGATTTGATCATTTCTGACTAGAACCTAATTTACGTTATTTCATTTTTACGCCACATTATTATTAGAATAAATATATTTAAAACCACTGTGAAGTCACATTACATCTGTATGTAATTTAGGTATTTTTATGTAATTGTGTTTTAAGCGACTATTTAAGCTTTAGTAACTTAGTTAATTGTAAGCATTGTTGTTTGTTTTAAGTGTATCGACAGCGATGGTTTCATGAATGAAACAAAATTTAACGTGAAGTGCAAATACTTGTTTAATATGTCCTGTGTTACTAGTATGTAAATTATATTCTTTTGGTTTGTTTTATTTTTAAATTTCAGTTTTCTTTCGAGTAGTTATTGAAGAATCTTTTACATACGCTGATAGATAACCTGCTGAATTCAACAAGCGAGTAAGCCTTAAATGCGTGACATATTAAGGCCGTGTTGATCAAACTGGAGGAGTTATACACAGTCTATCGGAATTATAATACGGTTTTACTGCCGCGTATGAGATTATTACTACGTCTTCAAATAAATAGGCCTCCTATGCGTCTTGACTGTAATATCGGTTATTATTGACAGCAAGATTGCTTCTATCGCAGCACCACAAAAGATGGTAGTCAATAGAATAGAGTATCTTCTCATCGTTGTAGTAATTTTCCTTGCCATATAATTCTCTATTCTTCGCATAGTGTAGTATATTTTAAAAACGACTTTAAATTGCATTAACATTTTTTTAATGTATTTGTTTTGTAGATATTTTTACTTAACACATTCAGGCTTTTGTCAATAGTTTTTACTACTGTATACAGGATTTAACAAATTTAGTTGTTACGGATTTAAAATCTAAATCTCAAGATTGTACGAAGTTTTTAAGAAAATACAAAGGGATGAAAATTCTATGTCAGTTGTTTATTCTCTCATGGAATAGATGTACAAAACATAACATAATGGAAGTCAATTAAATCTAAAAGTACAGGAAGGTCAAGGAAAAAATGTTTGGAAAACGTGATTAGGATTATCAAAGCTTTATGACAAAAATTTTAATAAATCTACTGACGGCACGAAAAAGTGGTCTACCTTAGTTGAGGAGGCAAAAACCGCATACGATTGTTATGACAAACGAAGAAGGGAAAGCAGAAGAAAAAGAAGAAGTAGAAGTAGAAGTAGAAGTAGAAATAGAAAGAAGAAGAGGAAGAAGAAGAAGAAGAAGAAGAAGAAGAAGAAGAAGAAGGAGGAGGAGGAGGAGGAGGAGGAGGAGGAGGAGGAGGAGGAGGAGGAGGAGGAGGAGGAGAAGAAGGAGAAGAAGAAGAAGAAGAAGAAGAAGAAGAAGAAGAAGAAGAAGAAGAAGAAGAAGAAGAAGAAGAAAAAGAGTGTTTTCTATTCCATCGCAATACCCAACACAGAGGATTAGGACTCAATAATTGTATCTAGGAGTTCTTCTTCTAAGTCGTTTGCATTTTTCATAGATACCAAGCTTTGTCTGCCCATTAGATTATTTCAGAGTATCCTCCGTCTAGACTTTTGAGCCTGACCTCAAATGTAGAAGGCAGAAGGGGACATTGTTAAATAACGCCGACACTTACTTGCCACGCATAGCAACGCCATTGGGAATTCTGTTTTCTGTTGCGCCAATATTAATTGTTATGCGCCCTTATATTCCTGCCATATCATTGCAGGCCCGCGTATTTAGATAAGACTTATTCTTAGCAGTTCGTTACACATGATGCAAGTTTCTACCTGATGCAAGATCCGTTACCCGCTTTCCCTGGACCTTGTATATATGGGTCATGGGTCATGGGTCATTAAAATTATCAAGTGTGTTTACAGAAAATACAAGGTATGACTGAAACGTCATGAGACATATTGTAGAAATTATTAACACATAACCTTCAAAATAATTTCCTCTCTTCAAAATAGGTGTCCTGGGAAGTCACACACTAAAAGAAACGTTGTTTCAATCTACAGGAAGTGTTTAGCTGTCAGTGCCATTTGGATGTTATCCGTACTTTTAAAACAGCGGCTCTAGTGTAGCAACGGATAGTTTATTTGTTTACTTTTGGAAACTGTAAATAACCACACTTACTATATCCAGGGGTGTAAGGAGACGGTGGTATTTCATAAATTTTCTTCTCAGCTAAGTGCTTGTTTATAAATGACCGATGTGACATTGAAGATTTTCATTCGTGCATTCAATAATCAACAGTCTGGCAGGGCTGAAATAGTATTCTAAACTTTTATGAAAAATCTGGTAACTTAAATGTAATTTATAACCTACCATTGTTACTATGAAACGATGATCAGACTTAATGCAATCTCTTACTTAATGTTATCAAGCTCTGTTGCCGTAGTATGTGAAAAAACAAACACTTGCAAAACGTATAGTTACTGTAAAAACTATAAGGCTAATACGTTGATAATTTTTATGAAAGTAGCCATATATTATAAAAAATATTTAATATTAGCTATTGCTTTTTTGGTCTCACTATGTTCCCATTTTGTGGAACAAATTCAATCCAATTACATTTTAATCCAATTTCATTAATTCAATCCAATCCATTTTCTTACAAATATGTGCAAATAAATAAATGCAAGATCATTTTTCTTTTATTTTTTTAATATTTAATATTTCTGTTTAACAGGAATTAGTATCACTAATGTCAAACATTTGGATTACTTTCACTGTTAATTAAATTATTAAAAAAAAATTATTTTTTAAGTTAAAATAAGTCTATTTTTAGTAAAAATAAGTCTATTTTTAGTAAAAATAGAGTACAGAACAAAATGTAGTCTATTCGTTGTCTAAAACGCTCATCACATTCTGAAGTTCTAAAATCTGTAGTTTTACAGACATTATAAATCTAAATCCTACAATACTCTTAGTGAATTCACTGTGAAAAATTTTTCGTGCCAATTTTTCTTAACCTCACTGTAGTTGCCTTTCAAGTTCTACAGATTTCACATATCGAACCACATTTTAAAGTTAACTTTAGTAGAATTGATTTTGTTGGATCGGTTTCAGATCTGAATTGGAGGGGTTTCAGATTTTGTTTGAGGGGTTAATGTCATGAACCCCTCAAAATGCAGCCTATTTAAGTTCACTTAATTTACGGGAATCAATAAATCTATATAGTATTAGGATAAAAGATACTGGTGGATTTTCCAGAACAGTGACTTTTCTTTCTAAACGTTTCTCACAGAAAAGTGTATGATTATGTGCGTTGGTATGATACAAGACGCGTGTTGTCTACAACGAAGGATACTTAAGAAAATAAATTTCTATTCACCCCCAACAATCTCTATTAGCAAAGAGAAACGCTACTTTTTCTACACAGATGTAGTAGCAAACAGACTCTCATTATCCGATCTACCATTAACGCGTAATTTGTAATAACAGTGTTACAAATGCCTTTCATGTGTACCTGCCTATCGAAAACAAGCTATTGCTGCCACTTATGTGGTACCTACCGTTTCTTCATAATTCATTTATTTTAAGATCATTTACTTATAATTATTGTTTATTAATTTATTGTTTAATAATTAACTGTAATTATTGTTATTAATTACAATACTTTAATTAATTAAATACGAAATTTAATAAAAAATTTGATTTTTTTTGCAGGACTATTTCTATACATGCTGGTAGTTGAAACGTTTACGTCAGGAGGAATTAAACTGCGGTCTTACATCTGCATAGGCTGGGGTAGGTACTGAGTTTTTAGGATAGCTGCTTTTTATATTTCCTTGGCACAATAGGCGTACAAAAATTAAAATTTAGCAAAGAACCGAGAACAAACTTTTTCACATTTTCTTAAATGCCATTCTTTTTTCTTAGCTTATTAAATCCATTCAGACAGCCGTGTTGTGAATAAGATGTTGATGATGATGTATCTTTGTATAGACTCAAACAAACGCTGTACCGCGTTGAAAACGAGTGTGCTGATCTCAGCGCCATGCTGGCTCACATGAAAGTCGTCCCTCTCACTTTTTTATGCTAGTCTTATATCCTGATTGTTGTGTTTCAGCTCCTCTAGAACTTGTTTATTTGCCACTTTATCATTAAATTTTATTTTCAATAATTTTCTGTAACAGTATAATGCATACCGCTAAACATATTCAATCAGTCGAAATGTAAACATTTTTTTAAAATACAGACATTATGTTTCATATTTTCGTATTTTTCTAGGAACACCAGCATTCATAGTCATCATATGGGCGATTGCCAAGAGTTTCACCCAAGCGACAACTGATTCACAGGTATTGTATATCTACAATTAATTTTATTTGTGTGTATTCATGTGTAAGTGTCTCTCTCTCTCGCGCGCCCTCTCCAGTTTGAATATTGATGTTCTTGTTCATTCGTATTTTACTATATGCATTGTTGCCTTTCGCTGTGCTATTTTATATCACTATTTATTTTACTTTTCATTTTCTATTAAAGCAACAGCCATCGTCATGGATTACAAAATTATAAAAACTGTGAAAATTCAGTTTGCCAGGCGACGTGCGTTCTGTAGAGACACACCTGTTGAACGGAATCACAACGGCATAAACGCATAGAGAACACCAAAGGATTCGATCTCACGACAACTGTAGCCGAATCAATAGAGATTCAGCAAAATCTGAATTACTTCAACAATAGGGAACAGGGGAATAAGTGACACGGTAATGCCTAGAAACGCTTTCGGAATTAGTAATTACATAATGGCATATTACGTAATACATTATAATACTAATACTGATACTAATAATACTCGTACATAATGGCATATTACGTAATACATACTAATACTGATACTAATAATACTCGTACATAATGGCATATTACGTAATACATACTAATACTGATACTAATAATACTCGTACATAATGGCATATTACGTAATACATACTAATACTGATACTAATAATACTCGTACATAATGGCATATTACGTAATACATACTAATACTGATACTAATAATACTCGTACATAATGGCATATTACGTAATACATACTAATACTGATACTAATAATACTGATACTAATAATACTCGTACACAATGGCATATTACGTAATACATACTAATACTGATACTAATAATACTCGTACATAATGGCATATTACGTAATACATACTAATACTGATACTAATAATACTCGTACATAATGGCATATTACGTAATACATACTAATACTGATACTAATAATACTCGTACACAATGGCATATTACGTAATACATACTAATACTGATACTAATAATACTCGTACACAATGGCATATTACGTAATACATACTAATACTGATACTAATAATACTCGTACACAATGGCATATTACGTAATACATACTAATACTGATACTAATAATACTCGTACACAATGGCATATTACGTAATACATACTAATACTGATACTAATAATACTCGTACAAAATGGCATATTACGTAATACATACTAATACTGATACTAATAATACTCGTACATAATGGCATATTACGTAATACATACTAATACTGATACTAATAATACTCGTACACAATGGCATATTACGTAATACATACTAATACTGATACTAATAATACTCGTACACAATGGCATATTACGTAATACATACTAATACTGATACTAATAATACTCGTACACAATGGCATATTACGTAATACATACTAATACTGATACTAATAATACTCGTACACAATGGCATATTACGTAATACATACTAATACTGATACTAATAATACTCGTACACAATGGCATATTACGTAATACATACTAATACTGATACTAATAATACTCGTACACAATGGCATATTACGTAATACATACTAATACTGATACTAATAATACTCGTACACAATGGCATATTACGTAATACATACTAATACTGATACTAATAATACTCGTACACAATGGCATATTACGTAATACATACTAATACTGATACTAATAATACTCGTACACAATGGCATATTACGTAATACATACTAATACTGATACTAATAATACTCGTACACAATGGCATATTACGTAATACATACTAATACTGATACTAATAATACTCGTACATAATGGCATATTACGTAATACATACTAATACTGATACTAATAATACTCGTACATAATTCCAAATACAATGTTCTTACATATTGTTACGCCATTAGAGAACGTTCTACATGTTTCTCGGCTATCCCAGCAGAGCCCAGCTGTAATGTTTGTGTGCACTTAACATGTGACACTTAACATGCGAGGGTATTACGTAATACGGTACATTCTCGTACATTCGACAAGCTTCTCAACTAGCCCAACTGCGCATGTCTCTGCTAAGGCAGCGCTGAATTATCCTCCAGAATTTTCGATTGCTTGTTAAGGACGCGTATTGTGAAACCTTGCAGACTATAATAGCACACACCTACCGCTTAGTTTTGAGTTATGTCGGGCGATTTACACAGTGCGTCTCAAGTGGTGTATCAGTGAAAAGTGATTGTAGTGCGGGACTCTATTAGCTGACGCTACTATCCGTGTGGACAAATTTTTGCTCGGATTATTGTACAAGTTGGTCACAAACTGTATATCTGATTAATTAAAGCTGGTGATTGGTGAGTTTATTGGTGTCTTGTATTTTGTTTTCCACTGTACCGCACGACGATTAAGGAGACCGTCGTAACAATATTTACAGAAAAGAACAAAGTTGGAAAACATGTTCTCTAGATGTTATGTACAACGCCCGTAGGGGAGATAATATAAAGTCCATATACTTACGTCGTCTACAAAGTTGTGTCACGTGATTTATGATGATACGTGAACGCGTAACACAACACAAATAAAAAATATATTTATAACTGTAGACGTTATATTATGTTGTGTAGAATTGCTGTTAAGTGTGTACAGCATTTTTGTTATGCGGTAGTTTAGTGTTTTGTATAATAAGTTTACCACTTTACACTACCCTTTCACTTCAAAATTCTTGCCGTTTCCAGTGGACGCCCTCGTTTTGCTTCCCAGGAGACTCTCCAATAGCGTTTCCTCTGTGTAGGGGTACACCTCCTAGTTCTTAGGTTCCCAAAACATTTTGTTTCGTAATCTAACAATACGATGAAATAATTTCGACCGCATAGAATATACTTTCAAAAACTACAACGTCTCGAGACGTCGACGTGGCTACAGGTCACATTGTAGACCTGTCAGTCATAGGCTTCTAGTTAAAAACCACACTTTAATATCTATATTTTTGTTACTCTAAATTTTTAGATAGTGGTTCCACCGAATGTTCCCTTATTTTATACAGGATGATTCCGTATTTTATACACGACGAGCTTTTAACTGAATGCTGTGCCCTCTCGAAAGACGCTAAATTAAATTACTGCTTTTAGCTCACAGTAAATGAGGATAGGGATTTGGTAAGTTAGATATTAATACTTCCGGCTGTTAATACCAGAATTGATAAGACTAGTAAATGCTTTGTAAATGACTTAGTAGACGTTACTATACATATAATGACTGTATAGTCTCTAGCTTACATAAATCGAAGAAAACTTATAAAATGAGTTTCAGAATAATCCTAATTTATAAACATCTTTTTATAACTAATAATGACAATAAATTGTAAGTAAACTTAAAGTATATTTTAAATTACTTTAAAAATATTTAAAGTAAACCTATTTTAACATTAAAGTAGAACTTCTTCCTCGATTTACAAACAGTATGGTGATTGCCCGCTATTCACTCTTCTTTATACATAAAAAAATATAACTGTAACTGACATGACTACTTAATGGCTTGCAATACCAGCGCTAAAAAAAAAAAAAAACCTGGTCACCATCACTACTACTAGTGTGGAGTACATAGGAGCAGTTGTTGAAACGAATTATAGAAAATAGAGAATAAGAATGCACTCACATTAAGAAACCGCACAATACCAAGCGAAGCGATTAGCAAATACACAACATAGATTCGCGTCAAGAAATTGGGAAGAGAAAATAACTGAATAGAAGAAAATAAAGTAAAGAGCAGTTTGCCAGACAGCTTGATAATGTTGTTCATTCTTATTAGAGACTACTACAAATATTATGACTAATAGGTCGGTAGTATATATATCAGCAAAAGAAAACACAACTTTAAGTTTAGAATTATTCTAACCTATAATAATTTTTTAAATATTAATTGAAATAGAAATATTTGTTAGCTAAAATAATAATTGTAAAGTAAATCAATTTTCTGATTTTCCGTTCAGCCTCCTTTACGTTAGAAAATTAATTAAAAGTTTTGTTTATTAAAAGCTTATTTCAACAATTTTTTTGTTTAGTTTTGTTATATTAGGCAGAAACGTTACAAAGTACTTTCTTTGACAACTTATATTACTTAAGGGCTACAGGTATAGACAGTTTTAATGTTGGAAAATCTGCTGCCGAAGCGGCTGATGTAATCTCGACGTGACTGCCGCGATACGTCGTAGTTTAAAGTTTAACTTAATTTTCTGTCACTTTAAAAGTTACTAAAGTCTTTTCCAATTATTTGGTGTAGTCGTACATTTTTAATTGACTATAAAGTGTTGTATATAATCCATTTAATTATTATTTTTGAATAATTCTTTGAGGTATTTTCATTTTTACCTATAGATTAGTTCTGCATCATTTCCTCCTCCTCCTCCCCCTCCTCATCTTCTTCTTCTTCTTCTTCTTCTTCTTCTTCTTCTTCTTCTTCTTCTTCTTCTTCTTCTTCTTCTTCTTTCCTTCATTCATTTTTTCCTCCTTTTATTCTTCTATTTTTCTATTTTTCTTCTTTTCTTCATCTACTTTCCTTCTTTCTTTTCTTAATTTCTCGAGAGGAATTGGGCCTTCTAACATGTTCCTGGCTTCTAGGTATTATCTATACTACTTATAGGCCTATAATGTTCTTTCCTAGCTGCGACTTGTTGTTGGTCTGTATTTGTAAACCTACTTCGCTGTTCTATTCCCTTTGATTCTGTTTACATGATGTAACTACCACCGACTCTTCTACATTCTCGTTTACTGGCAATATGGTTTTTCTATATTAGCCAAGTTTACCTGCTCACATAATCTGCTCTTAACAGCTCTAACCGATTTTAATAGTTTTACATCAGCCGCTTGTTAGGACTTGTTATGTTCCACGTCCGCTATAACTGGATATGAGTACGGCAAAGGTAATTACTTTTATAGTTTCAGTGGATGTTATAGTTTTTGCTCTTAATGTTCTTCTGAATATAATACATATTTCTATAGATACATTAAGTATATTATTTATATTATTATCATTTACTTAAGAAAGGTCGCAGTCCAAATAACTCAAACACGATGCTTGTTCTATTCGTTGATTAGTAATCATCATTTTCATCCTTACAGTATAATTTCCATAAACTAGCATTGACCATATTTTTGTTTTAGATGTAATAAGTTATACTCATTACAGAAGCATATAGCATAGGCTGCATAATGCAGTTGCAGTTTATCCTCAGAATCAGATCATTCGCGACGGTTATTAGACTTTTGTTTTCTTACATCTTGTGGTGTCCAATTGTTATTCTTTTAAAGCTCTGTAGTTCGTAGGTCGGACAACATAAAATTCCCTTTCAATAAAATGATCGTTTTCGTTATTATTTTTGAGACAATCGTTACAAGTTTGTTGGACATCTTCCTGAAATTCTTTTAATGCGGCTAAATCACTGTAATCACTGCTTATTATTGAGCACATCGTTTCCATCCTTCTCCACTTTTTTGTTGCTATTTTTTCCTTCACTTTATAGGCTGCAGCAGTCTTCTCATGCAATGGCATAGCTTATTGTTATAATTTTCTCATTATGTATTGCAAAAATAAACACAAAAACCAAGAAGGAAAATTCCTTCAACAATTGTAATTACAAATTACATTGCTCGAACTATAAACAATACATGTACAATGAGCAGACCAAGATTTGAACAGGAAAGAAATTAAAGTTCATAAATTGGAAATTTACAAAAAAAGCATTGTAACTACATATTAACGCGATTTTTAGTAGACGTGGATTTGCGTCATATTTACGTTAGATATGTGGTTACAAGTTGATATTAACACTACAACACAGGCTTCTACAATATTATGGCCATTCTCATTTCATTTTCTTGAAGTACATGTGTTATTTTGAGAACATTTTAAATTTCGTATCTTAACATTTAACTAGCTGAATACGAACAAAATAAAAATAAAAGCGTTAGATGTGTAAAACTATGAGTCAACTATTATACTTCAGTTCTTTCAACTTTATACATTCGATTGCTTACATTTGTTTATTGACAAAACCTACACGGCAGCACGACACATATGTCGATCATATTTTATTTAAATATTTATTTTTTTCTTCTGACACTTGAACAGAAACTTTTACTTTCACTAGTAAAACACACTAGTAACGATTTATCATAATCATCTGAATATACAACACCTTTTGCAATATCTTAAATTTGGGCTTCTTCAGAGATGTCAAACTGTGTAATCCATTTCCTAAAAGGCCAAATTATTAACTTTCCAAATAATTTATCCTATATGCTGTTTTCACCTAGAGAAATGTTACCTAAAATTTAAACCTTTATAATTATTCATTATATCAAAATTGTAAACCTGTTTTAAGTTAATTTAAAAGAGCCGGTTAATGAGTGTATCCAGAGTTTGTTGAATAGAGATCATATAAATTTTGTAATACAGCAGATTAACATGACGTCAAGTCCTACATTCCGCTTACACACCAGGTTCTTAAGTAATGCGATAATTTTAATTTTAAATTGATCCCCTCCAAGAATTGCACACATTACACAAATAAATACCGTTCTGCATTTAACTCACTACACAACTAAATTCTTGCTTCCACAGCCAGGAAAATAATATCTCCAAGTCATCACCATCATCTTCGCAACACAACATAGGCAAGGTTCTGCCTGTTCCGCCTTCAAAGATTCTCCAGCCATCTCTTCCTAGGTCTACACACACACCTGTGTTCTATAGGTTTGTATTTCCAAACTTGTTTAGCCAGTCTGGACTCTGACATTCTTTCTAAGTATTCTTTCCATCCATGTTTATAATCGTTTAATTTTTTATTCAAGTTAAAAACTTCTAACTTTTCTCTTATGACCTCATTCTTTATACGGTCAACTTTAGAACACCTTTTGACTTCTCTTAAGAATGTCATTTCCGAGGCCTGTATTTTACTGTCTTCTTTCTTGGTTTTTGGCCATAATTCACATATGGACAACCATATGTGACTACATATCGTGTTGTAGTCTCCAAGTTGCATATAACTAATTATAGTTAATATTACCTTGTGTATCCGGGTACACTGGTGCTCCTCCTAGCAACTTCAATGTTTTTTTAAAAACTACGCGTTTCGGGACTCATGGTCCCATCATCAGGTTGGTAAAAAAGGGCAGGCTTATGGACGCGCTGGAAGAATTTGAAATTTATAAGGCCTCAAAAACCCAAGGTAATCAGCTCTTGAAAGACAAGATTTCTTTTAAGTCCAACGGACTGTATGACACGGCCATACGCGTGTTGGAACAACACATAGATAAAGGTAGATATAGTGCGACACGTAACGGTTAGACGCTTGCTAGTTCCGATACGATGCGCATCGTGTAGTGGTGTAATTGTATACACGCGGTACTCTGACTTTGTGTTCTGGAATGATGTGCGAGTGAAAGTTTTTATTTGTATTTTATTAAGTTGACGTACTCCATGTGAGTGGTTCTGGTTTTTTACCAACCTGATGATGGGACCATGAGTCCCAAAACGCGTAGTTTTTAAGAAAACATTGAAGTTGCAAGAAGGAGCACCAGTGGACCCGGATACACAAGGTAATATTAACCATATTTGACTGTTAGAGACTACGATAACTTTGTAAAACTTTAATTTTGTATATTGTATATCGATGTATCCTGTTTCTAAAAATACGGTTGATTGTCCCACAGATAAACTCGAACTTATCTAAGTTAGCATTAACATCATAATTTCAATCATAGCTAATAACATTTCCCATATAATTAAAGTGGCCCCTGTTTTAGAATTTGTTAATTAATAATTATTTTTGTGTTCATCGGTTCCTTGCCTCAAAATGCCGTTAGCTTTGTTTTTATAGTAGATATTTTTATATAATATTGTTTTCAAATCTGATAAATCTTAAAAACAGATTTTTGTAAAACAGCTTCTGTATTCTGAATTACAAGCAGGTCGTCAGCAATCAACACAGTTTCAAATAACTGTCTCGTGATATCCTAATACCAGGGTTCACTAGATGTTTCCATTTTCTTACTAGATAATCATTGTAAATTTTAAAAAGATATACTGTACCCTTTTCTAACACATTGATTGACAGATATTTGTTGAGATATCCTACAATTATTTGTAACAGCTATGCTTTTTCCGTTATTTAGGTTTCGTATAGTTCTTATAAGTTGTGAGTATCCCCGTTCTTCTAACATTTTCCAGAAGGGATTCTCAAAGTCAAAGAAAGCTACATGTGTTTTTTTTTTATTAAACTCACAATGCTTTTCAATGATTTGTATAGTAATAAAACCATTTTCTGTACAAAATCTGCTCCTCCTGAAGCTTTTCTGTCCTTCCAAAATAAGATGCTTGGAAATTGTCTGCAACACTTGTATACCCCTTGTATACATTGTGACGGCAGCGAGGCAACCCATCTGCTCTCCGACGACGACGCTCTGGGCTGTGCGGTTGTGCGTCTCAGAGATGAACCGTTCAGTATCTGAGTTCCGAGCTACCTTCTGGAGCTCCTGCCTCGTGGCCCTGCCCAAGTAGGGCGTGTGCTCTGTAGCAGGCCGATTCTCGGTTGTTGTGCTAGCCTACACTAGCGCAGTATACACCGAGGGCGTTTCCACGAATCACCTGGACGTATACGGTATCTGTCCAGCCCAGCCACAAGAGGATTGTCTGGGAACCTCGCCGCACGTGCATAAACTTTGCGTGCAAGCCGCCTGAATGTTTCGTCTAAGTCCTCTCCTTAGAAGGCGTGATGAGAAGCGACGGGGGACTTTGGCCGCTAGTCGAAGACCCCTGTCGAGGACGCTCTGCAACTTCTTTTTATGCATTGTGGCGAGGTAACCCCAAACTGGGCAAGCGTAGGTAAAGACCGGCCGTAAATACGCGCCGAAAATCATCTTGCCCAATTTCCTGGTCATGGCTGAGCTGATCAGGAGTGTAAACAGTAAGCTCAGACGAGCGGACTGTCTGAAGACGCAGTAAGAACTGTATGAGCGTGGGTACGCCAGGTGAGCCGACGGTCGAGGTGTAATCCGAGGTACTTAACCTCGTTGGACCAGCGCAAGTACGTTCTCCCGATACGTAACTGCCTAACAGGGTGCTTCCGTCACTTCGAGAATTCGACGGCTACGCTCTTAGTAGCGTTGAGTCCAGTCCCCGAGCGTGTCGAGCTGGCGCTGCAGTCGTAAGACGGCTCTTTCTACATGACGATCGGCCGTAAATACGGCCGTGTCGTCCGCAAAGAGGGCCACCTGGACTCCAGGCTGTCTCGGTAGGCCTGTCTGAGACACGAGTTGAACAAATCAGTCAAGAATTTAACTCCAGGCTCGGGGAGAAGTCGTAGAGCGGTGTTCGTGACACCGTCCGGGCCTGGAGCTTTTCTTGGCTGAAGTTCAGCGAGCCGATCTGAGACCTCTTCTAAAGAGATGGGTTCGGGCTCCGCCGTGATCGGAAGAGACAGAAAGTCTTCCACAGCCATCTCGACTTGTTCGTCGAAGTACCAGTCCATGGGCGGGTTGGGAGCGAACTGTCGCTCGAAACACAAGCCCAAGTACTCGGCCTTCTCCTCCGGGCGACCCAGGAGTCGTCCGAACGGCCCAACGATGGCGAGGATAGGAGGTCGTCGCCTCCGTCCCGTCTATACGGGTCCGCATCCCCCGTTCGGGCCACAGCGAGTTCCCAACAGCTACGTCGGAACACCTTCAGACTACCACGCAGTCGTCCGGTGAGCCGATTGTATGCTGCCTTATCGGCCGGATCTCGGGTCATCTGCCAACGTTTCCGGAAGTAATTCCGCTCGCGAGCGAGAAGAGAGACTTCCTCAGGGATGTGTTGGTAGTTAGGAGTGAAACCACCTCGCGTACGTGAAGACACGCCTATAGCCGAGATGATTGCCTCTTCGATTCCCGCTACTGCTTTGTCTAGGAGGCGAACGGAATCGAGTGTTCCCGCTGGCGGGAATCTACGGCACAGAGCCGGGACGTAGCGGTCCCAATCGATAATCTTCTTCTTGTCAGAACGTGCATAGGTGTGCTGGGTAGCGAACCATCTGCTCTCCGGTACCAGCGGCGCGAACACCTGGCGGCGAGTGACACCTGACGAATACACAGCGAGCCAATCAGGGATCAACAGCCGAGACGTGACACCTGACGTGTTCGGTGCGAGCCAACCAGCGATCCCGGTCAGGGCATAAAAAGAGCGCCGCTAGAATTTGAGCACTCCATCGCCACGACATAGGACGCACTTCATCTCCTCTCCTCTATCGGACGACATCGACGCAGAGCCAGCCGGAAGGAACATCCGATGAGTAGAACGGACGTTCTTGGCATTCTTCGCCCTGTACCGCACCAGCCATGGGTTTCACTGGGCCGGCAGCAGACTCGACGCAACCGATGCCGAAAGAAGAGGACGACTGCAGTACGCCACGAACAGCGGGCGCAGCCGCCGAACAACTCAGAGAGGCTCGGGCGGAACAAACAACACAGCGTTTTCGCCAACGGCCCTTTTTAAGGTCACCAAAATAACGAAGAGTTGTACGATTGGCGCCATTTGTCATGCGACAAGCCTTTTGTCCGGTGACAACGTTTTGAATCCAGTATCAACCAAACATATTCTCTTATAGTTATTAGAGTTATTCTATTTTCTTTTCTTAAAAATACACACCACCCTAACAGTTAACCAATCTTTTTGGACCTGTTATCTTTCACAATACATATTATAGAAACGTAATAATCAAAGTTTGAGCAGTCTACAAGTCTTGATATCGTTTTTCTCATCATATTTTTACACCTTAAACTTGTTTATACAGTTTAAAATCTTGTGTGTTTCAGAGCACCGGCGTTTCAGTACTAAAACACTGCCCATGGATGACGTCAGACACTTACGACTGGATATACCAGACGCCGGCGCTTGGTGTACTCGCTGTTAATCTAATTTTTCTCGTTTTAATAATGTGGGTAAGTATAACCTCACTAGCTTAAAAAATAATCTTATCAGTTGGTGATTTTTATTCCTAAACGGGCTGTATTTCTGAGTACAAAGGTTGGTGTTTATTACAGAATAATAATAACGTATCCCACTTGTTGATTTGAGTTACCGTAATATCGTAAAATAATCATTATCAAACGTTTTATGCATACATTTTTACAGTTTTGTTTAATTAAAAAATATAATTGTTTCATTTCGTTGAAATGTAACCAAATAAATGTATTTCATTGTCTGATTAACATAAACGTAAACAAATATTAATGACACAAACCTAAATAATTATCACAAAATTGAATTGATTAAGAAAACGAGTTTCAGTTTGCGTGGCTTGTGGCTTACGTAACGGTGAACAATAATTATTATGTCGTTATTGCGAAAGTATTTTGCAGCGAGTTCCGAGGTTTAATGGTATAAATACTTAACTTCAGATACTCTATTTCCTTATGTTATAGTGTTAACATACCTAGATTTTAACGAGTTAGCATTCCTTTAGCCTGAAGACATCTAGGCCTATCGATTTCTAGAATAGCTAATACCTATCTCTGAATTTTTTAATTGGTAACTCAGGTTCAACGTTAAGCAAATGATATAGGTTAACATTTTTAATACTAAAATCTTCACGAGTAAGCTGAATATCCGTTCAGTTTTTCTTTGTTTGGATAGGGTACAGTTGTTGGAGGATTCTTCGATCAGATTTGGACAGCCACATCTTTTCACAAGTTGCATGGAGCATTCAAACGACGATGGTGCTGTTGCTCGATTCACACGTTTTATATATATATATATATATATATATATATATTATTTTTTCAGTGAATCCCACAGGATAATCATTAAATAGAATAGAACAGAGTAGAATTGTAATAGAATATTTTTGTTAACCTCCAGTCTTTTAACAAAGTAAACAGTAGTAATACTCAATCTTAAAACAGTGTTAAAAAGATCATGTATAGTATCAACAGTAAAAACGTCATTCTTCTTGGAAAAGTTCTTCTACTCCACTACTCAAAATTTTTAAAAAGTTGTGAAGTGTTTTTACTAAAATATGTAATACTTTCTTTATATATAAAGTCAAAACAAAGAGAAGCTTCAACTTCATTAGTAAGAATGTACCTGTACAATCATCATGTTGTTATTACAGGTGTTGATAACCAAACTCAGGTCAGCCAACACAGCGGAGACGCAACAGTCGAGGAAAGCTGCCAAAGCGCTTCTGGTGCTGATACCACTGCTGGGTATCACGTACATACTGGTGATAACGGGCCCGACAGAGGGCGTATCAGCAGACATCTACACCAACCTGCGCGCCATTTTGCTCTCAACCCAGGTAACTGAATTTGGGCTAAAGGAATCATTTGTGGTTACTTCCGTGCCAAAAAAACGCGCACACCGTAGAAAAATCTCTCTGAATTTGAGTTTTGTGTCGCCTTTAATGCAGTTTGTTTCTGCAAGAGCTTCTGGAATAGACGCAATGTTGTGACTGGCCAGTTCTAAGTTATTCCCATTCAGTTACCACTCACAAATAGTTTATATGATAGTAATTTACGTCCGTAATTATGATAGTATCAATCTACTGTGCAACTGTTAAGATAACACATTGTAAAAGATTAGGGACTGAAATTTGTCAATAATTTAATCGGGTAATACGAAATGTTAAAGAATTTAAACGACTCGTAACCTTTTACTGATTTTCAATAATCAATCGATTCTATCAAGTATGCGTTCATGCTTACAGCTTTGCATAAGAATGTGTTGCAGGAGAAGAGGCAGTAGACTGCCTGCTCCATCTCATAATAAGGGTAATGCCAGACGGCAAATAAATTGCATAAGTGACTCATTTAGATTAATACTCATTCAGAGGGTCACCCTTTGTCTCCAAATCTATATCAGAAGTTTTAAGTTCATTACAATTTGATTAATATGCCATTAATATCAAGCATTAAGAATAATTAGTAATATTTAAACAGTATAGAATAATTAAAATTTATTACTTTAAGTGGCTTGTGGTAAGCGCTACTGAGCATTACTTTATCTTGCGATCGGTTAAACTGTCAACCCAAAGAAACAGTTTAAAGTGTTTTAACATTTTCTTTCTCGATTCCAAATGTCAATGTTTTTGATAGTACGTACAATTTTGTCGCCTTTTACATTCTATAAACATCACTTCCGTTGTATCATTTTTTATTTTTACATCTAAATTCTACCTTATAATTATTATTGCACAATAATAATAACAAAAACACATTCACGCACGTACACATACACAATATGATAATATTTATTATATACTATAATTATATAATAGTAATATATAGGCCTAATAGTAGGTGCATATGAGCGCCCACACACACACACACACACACACACACACACACACACACACACACACACACACACACACACACACACACACACACACACACACACACACACACACACACACACACACACACACACACACACACACACACACACACACACACAATATGCAATATAATATACAGATTTTTGTAATATCCAATATATTTATAACATACAGTCTCTGTTGATCTTTATCCCTTTCATTCTACATTTCAGTTTTCAGAGCTGAAATATATGTATGTATAACATCGCTAATTAATTTGTCCTTCAAAAGACTCGTGTTAATACACGGTAATTACGTTTCACACAAATATTTTCTAAAGTCTCCTTACCGCAACAATGCGACTGATTACGAAGATACGTGGTATGACTCGAATGATCTTGAACCGACCAATCACAGTAATGCAGGCATTGCACACATTCTTGCAAAAAAAAACAAATCTGGTGCGATAAGTATTCGTTGACCGGCTGGTACCCATGAACGGTTCATGTAAACCATTTGTAAGCGTTTGTTTTTCAACTCAGTGAGATGCGTGAAATACGCTGCGACATGCAAGAAATGCACCCTTAGTAAAGTATTCCTTTGCCGAGTTCCGTCATCATCATCATCATCATGTTCTTCTTCTTCTCTGGTTGTCATCGTCTCATCTACGATAGAATTGTCCTGTTAAAGTTTATAGGTCAGGTTAGAGTAAAGGTTAGATTCTATTACACTAACCGCTGTATTTTATAAATCACACTACTTTGCAAATAATTAATCAATTCAATTTAAAACCGTAATTTAAATTTCATTTTGTTTAAACGTATAAGCAAAGAACGTGTGTAGATTAAGTTTTTGAGGGAACGTGTAAAATTTATTTTAAAAGTATTTTATAAATGTAGGCCTATAACACTGCAGCAGGTTACAAAACCAACAATCATTTTATATTTGATGTAATCAACGATAATCATATTTAATGTTACATATCATATTAGATATTTAGTATGAGATTTACAAGCTCTGACCCATTAATTCACTTAAGTAACCCAGAGATATTGAGTAGTCTTGGACACATTATGACCGCTAGCCAAGGTCAAATCGTAATGCATTTTTTGTTCATAACGGAGGTCATTATTCGGAATGTAACTTCGACCAGAGAATATGGTACGGAATACAATTGAAGGTTTAATAAACCGTAATTCCAGGATTGGATAATGTGAATTTGGGTGTCAGAGCTTGTTATAGAGCACTAACGTATTATACACTAAATTATGTAGATGTTATGCCCAATACCCAGTACTTCTCTTTAAGTCTTGTAGTTAAGTTCTTATTGTTTCCTTTTAATGTGCTCTCTTCTTTGGAGACAGAGACGCAACTTAATTTTTTGTATTTGAATACGGAATTGACGTCTCATTAAGGATTAATGTCATGATGTTAAACTGTTCTGTTAAAAACGTTGTTTTAATAACTACAACATTTTTCTGTACAAATTGTAAGTTACAAATTTAAATTAATTCACACATACACAACAAACACACACACACACTTGCGTGAAACAGCTGTGAACCTCAGAGCTCTTTTCTTTCTCATCAATCATCCGCAGTCAGCCACACCTGTTCGTTCAACTGACGTGCGATCAATATGCCAATGCACGTTCTTTTCCTAAGTCTGTCTTGAATAATTATTATCGGCTAGAATATTAACTAAATCTTAACATGTTGTCTTGAAAAAAAAATACATACAGGTATGGATCCTTATATCAATTTATATAAGACAATTCCTCGCAAGGTGGTGGTTTAAATTTAAAATTATAAACATTATTTATAAGGTACATAACCTAAGACAGAGTCTATTGTCAGTTATTGAAGGGTGGTTGTGTTAAAAAATGTTTGGAATTGTTCAAGTAACTATTATTTATAAGTATATAACTTAAACAGAAGTTCTTACACGATATTAATTGATGACTCGTTGGGCACTTGGTGAAACATATTAATACAAACGTTTTTTAAAAATATATAAACACTTGGTACGTTTCACAGATTTTATTTAACTCTGACAGCTGTTTCGACTTCCTAAGCCATTGTCAAAGAGTTGAATGACAAATGTCCAAAGCCATTTTCAACTCTTTGACAATGGCTTAGGAAGTCGAAACAGCTGTCAGAGTTAAATAAAAAAATTCTTACTCATTTATTGCTTCTTTTCCTTATAAACCCGTTTTCTCCAAGATTTTTGAAAATATTTAATATTGTTACGACATCATAAAACAATCTACGTGTTTATCGGACGTTCCAGAGGGATCCAGAAGGTAATGCGGTGGTGTACGTGACTCTTGACGGATTCGCGAGACTTTTCTCGAAGCCGCCAGCCGCGCGGACTGTGTCAAGGCCACAATTAATACGTCGTACACACACTGGCGCTAAGACGCAGTTTGTAATCTTCTGGTCTGTGTACGGATGTATAAATACAAGGCGGCAGCGGCCTTAGTTTCAGTATAGTTGTGATATATTTACAGAGCGGCTCGAGTTTATTG
Organism: Magicicada septendecula; assembly: GCA_034769895.1. NCBI lineage: Eukaryota > Metazoa > Arthropoda > Insecta > Hemiptera > Cicadidae > Magicicada > Magicicada septendecula. Next base: position 158,765,314 of record CM068374.1, read on the forward strand.
TCGGGCGATTACAAGTGATTATCGGGCGATATTACTGTGTGCGTTCAAGTGGATATTAGTGAAGTGCTGTGTTTTATAATCGGGCGGTATATTGTAATACAATTTTAATATTAGTTGACATTTATTTGCGTGTGAACAATTTTCATTTGATTTGTTGTAAGAGACAGTGTTGTTAATTACGAACTGTTTAAATGTGAAAATTAAAGCTGGTGATTAGTGACTTAATTGGTGTCTTGTATTTTGTTTCCGCTGCACCTACGACGATCAAGTAGACCGGTGTCGTAACAATATTTATGTAATTCCTTATATATCATAGCAATATGAATGCCATTTTTATATTTAACATTTTTTAGTTAAATTACCAAATTAATTTTGATTTCTTAAACATTTATTGTGTACTTGTTACTTGAAATGATTGCTAAATTTAAGTTCCTAACCGCAAGTAAAAAAGTTAAAAACAAAACCTTGAGGAAAACAACATTTATTTCATGTCGTATTTTATACAATATTTTTCATTTGCACCTACTACAAGTTTCATAAATTTCTATATAGGTTTGTTTACACTTATTTTAGTTTTTGCATTATTATTATCTGGGGTTTTCGCCTAAAGAATGTTGATTATACAAGACTTAAAAGCAATTAAAGAAATGATGTTTGAACACTAAAATCAACACATTGATTTGAAAAGCTAATAACCTACTTATAAAAACTATTTAATTGTCCAAATAAATATGAAAGATTTTTAATTATGTACAGAAAATTTAACTATATTTATTTACCTAAAAATCCGTTTCCTAGTAATAATACATACTATGTGTGTCTGTCTATAACTTTTGCGTGTTACCAGGGTTTCACAGTGGCGCTGTTCTACTGTTTCCTCAACACCGAAGTCCAGAATTCGTTGCGTCATTACTTCGAACGCTGGAAGGAATCACGTGACATTGGGGCTCGCCGGTACACGTACACCAAGGACTCGTCGCCAAGCACACGCACCGAGAGCATAAAGTAAGTGATCTTTTCTTTCCTAGTTTCAACATCAAAAGTGGTATGATGGGTCAACCGTTAATTTATGTGCTATCCTCAAACTAAAGAGAAAGTAAACATTCGGTTACTGGTATCCTAATTTTTGTTCATTTTGCACAGTGGTAGCCACATTACCTTAATTGTTTACCTTTAGCTAAAATAGTAGACCCAAACTTACAATTATAAACCGTGTGTAAAGGTAACTTGCATTTTAACTTTTATATAATCGAGAAATTAGTGTTTGTAGACTAGATTTTTAATAATAAAATATATGTCACTTAAGTTTTCGTTAAATTATACTATGGTGTAAATATATATTATAAAACCTTATATATATATATATATATATATAACCTCTCTCTCCTTACATCTAATAGTAAATCAAAATCAAAATTTTTGAAACGTATAGAACCTCATTTTATGTTATCCTCAGGCTGATGTAGCGATATTTATTGTGTACTATAGTGTAGTCCTCTTCACTACAACTACTGTTGTGTAAAGGCATTGAACACTAGAGGCGACAGAGCAAAGAGAAAGCTTAGGTGCTAAAGGAAAAAATTTACTGTGGTTTGTCTATATAGGCTACCGAGTTTACCAAAAGGATTGACTTCTTTGAACAAGTGAGGGACAATGCCAATTTTAGTGCATTCAAATGCAGGGACATACATAAACATTGGTTGCTTTAGATGGTGAATATATCGAGATATAGCGTCAGGGGACTCAGCGGTAAAGGCTTAATGTTGGGATAGTACGGAGTGCAGTCTATTTCGTCAATAGAAATTACTGCCCGAGGACGCTTTTTGATGACGGCTACCGCGTGTCCCATAGACAGGATTGCTAATTCAAGTAGCCGTTGATGATGAAGGTTGGAAGTCTGCAATTAGAGTTTGCACTCTTTACGGTCGAGACGGCTTGGAGAACACAGCGTCGAAATTTTGCTTTGCCGATGCGTTAGCGGTAGAGAGTACAGAGTAGGCATTGCTGCACCTGTCGTCCGTGTTCGACACTCTTTAGGAGTGAATGCTAATGACCGTCCCAGATTTAGTTTTCAGCATTGGTTAAACGGGGTACACTGTTGCTAGATTTCGTGTGTGGCGGTAGTGTATTTCGAGCATTAAAGGTGTTTGAAGATGTCACCCGAACAATGTCGCCAATTTAGTGCTACGCGGAGTGAACATTTTTCATTGAAAGCCTACAAATTATTGTATTTACGAAACTCTTTAAAATTTGTAATTCATATTTAGCACGAATGGCAACATCGCAAAGACAGAAAAGGAGAGAAGTATAGTAAAAACACATGGGTCAGAGAGAGCGCGACAGATCCCAAAATATCCAATGATGAAAATAAAAGAAAATTAAATCTAGGGCGGCCATTAAAAAGGTGAAACCTTCAAAGGAGGACGTGTACTAAAGAAGGAATTGTACATTGTCATAGCTCATCGTGCGCGATGCCTAATGCGAAATCAACTGTCACTACTCACATGACAATATCAATATGTTAACAATATTATCGTCATGTATTTTTTCCAACATTTTACTGGACGTCTCATATTTCGGTGTCGTCGTTCGGATATATAGGCCTACCGACATATGTTCAGTACAAGTTGACTAAGTTCCAGTCCTTATTATTTTACGTTGACAGGTTACTAGTCCGTTTGCAACCCCCCACCCCCTTGAGGGTCACTGTATGGGTATTCCTCATACGAGGGTTTCCGATTACAAGACATCACCGCTTTCCTGTTGTTCTTGGGTGCTGAACGTGTCTAAGAATTTACGTTACCCACACTATCACATTAGTGTTAGCAACATTGTCTTAGCGTCTTTAGTTTTGTTGATGAGCTTTACTAAATTGTAATTGTTTTATATATATACTTTTGTTGTTGTTGTGCGTTGTAGGTTATGCCAGAACGTCAGAACGAACTCGAAGCGATACCGGAAACGAGAGTCGACAGTCAGCGAGACGACCATGATGACGATAGTGGGCGGAGGCAGTTCGACGCGTGTGTCTAACGGCTCGGTGACCATCCGCACGTCCGTCAGTCCGTACTTCGACAAGCAGCCGGAGAACGCTGTCTAAGCCACAACATCATTCCAGCTTCCCGTCACCGACCGGCCTATCACAACTAATATGTCTCATTTACAAAGTGAAAAGTGTTTCAAAACGCAAATTATTGTGTTCTAAATGAAAATACTTTTAACTAAAATTATCGCGCTTTTAGTAGACTGAACATCAAAAGAACTTCTCCTATTTACAACATTCTTACTACAAAGGAATTAGTTATAATTTATTTTTAATTAAAAAAAGTAATAAAAAATTCCTTGTGGAGCGTCCTGTTACGGGTTTTTTGTTCTTCAGACGGAAGAGGTATAAACTCTTTACTCAGTAATTAATACCTAGTTTACTCTTTTATATTTATGTATAACTACGTATATAATTAGTAATGACATGAGTCCCCGCTGTCCAAAATAAACACAGTGACCGAGTGAGTGAGAAAGGGAGGGAGAGAGAGAGAGAGAGAGAGAGAGAGAGAGAGAGAGAGAGAGAGAGAGAGAGAGAGAGAGACAGACAGACAGACAGACAGACAGACAGGCAGGCAGGCAGGCAGGCAGGTAGATAGACAGACAGAGACAGGTGGACAGAGAGACAGACAGACAGAGTGCAGAGGCTATAGGAATTATCGAATGAAAGTAGTGAATAGGAAATTCCATTGTAGTCAGAAAGTTGTAAATTCGTTTATTTGTAATCATTTGTCCGAGTTACAGACGACTACTAAGAATGACGTTCCATTTAATTTTATTTACCATGTTACTGTGCATTTACTGCTCAAAGTGTAAATTTGTATTTAAATATTTCTGAGTAGACAGTAAAATGTGTGTGATTAATGCAGTGAGTGACTTTACATGCAAAGCATAGTATTACCAGTGAACTGTAAAAACCAGAATAAATTGTTACTTAAGTAAATAGAAAAACTGTGCCTCTAGTCTGATACACAACATGACATGCTCAGAAGAGTGTTGCCATCTGTAAACAACAGACCAAAATATTCGTACTGTGTCTCGTATTTCTCGCCAGTATGTTGAAAGCTGGCGGTTTTCGTGTCTAAACTTATTCTTTCGACCATGTAATAAATTTATTGTTAATATTTTGGAAAAGAGAATAATTAATTATATAGATTTTTATAAAGTAAAATACTTGCAAATACCATATGAAATAATTTATAAGCGTTTAACGTTAATTATAAATATCATTAACTACATGTACCTACGTATATCGTATTTAGCTGTAAAGTTAAGTTTATTATTTTAAAGTAACAAAATGTAAGAAAATGCATTATGTAAATCGTAAAATTTTCTTTTATTATTTTTAAACGTTTCATGTGGACAAAATGGTGGCCCACATGGTTCATTCCAGTATGTGGGCCTCCGAAGTTTGAGACATTTATCTGAACCCACCCTTAATTATACAGGTACTTTTATCTGCACCCTGACTTATATCTTCACCATGAACACCACTACTACCACCGTCATCATTATTATTATCGTCATCATCGCCATCTCTATAGAACGGTTTACAAGTTTTCCGACTTCATCATTAGTCATACGCAATTTCTGTTCGTGTTCTTGTCTTTGTCTTCTCGTCAGCTCGATGGTGTACTTGAACTCATTTTGTCCTTGCGTTATCCATTAAACGTGTACTTGAGAATTATGTGCTTGCAAAATTAAGTATTTCTTTGTAATGTCATCCAGTGCACGATACCCTTAAGTTTTTACATGCGCCCGTTTGTTATCTCTTTATCTTCCATTGCTCGTCCCTGGAAACTTATTACGGTTACTCTTAATGCTTTATCATGTTATATCTCTATGCACGTACATAGGAACTGAGAACTGCACTTTAAATTTGTGTTTTATTTTTTAGTGGCCACCGCCCATGATTTTGTATATCTCCCTTGTATAACAGTCAGAAGCCTGATCCGGTCCGTGTTTTTAATTGCTCGGCACTTCTCAACATTGTATCTGTACACCAATACGACTGGACCGTTAGTAAGATAAGATTACAGTTTTGTGTCCATGTTGCCACTGAGTTGCCACAGTTACTATTCAACAAGCGTAACTTGTAACATTCAATAGACCCGACCTGTTGTGATGCCATCACTTTACTATCACTACAGCCGTTATTTAATGATGTGCAGCAACATGTAAACAACCTAAGTACAGTGATGCGAGATATAAAAATGATGACTATTAAAATTAATAACGGTTGCTTTGATGCCGATTGTTATTGTTTTGGCTACGGGAGTATTACATACGTGGATGGAATCAAATTGTATTAGTCTCAGTTGAACCTCTGAAGACTCTTCATAGTAAAAGACGAAACGTTTAGTATTAAGATCTAATAGAACATGTACTAAACCCCCAAGCAATGCATCGATAATTCTAAAAATAACTTTGTTTTAATGTGTATTGTACCAATTTTACAATCTATGTCTTATCACACACTGATTAAATCCTACATGTAATTCTGAATTATCTGTAATAGTGTTCACTATTTTTATTTTACATGAAAAGAGCTTTTACTAAATAATAGCTGTAATAAAGTATTGGTATTAAATGAAAAAATAAAATAAATATTTTCTTATCGCTCGATTAGTATATACTTGTGTTAACGGCTGTAGTCTTTACGTGTTGCATAAATAAATGTTACGTGTTGCAAGCCAGTACTGAAAAAACTCGGTTACTTGAATTTAGATATCAGCCATGAGTTAGTCTATTTCAATACCAGCATAAACATAGTTTGTGGCACTTTGCTACTCCTCAGCCATGATCAGGTAGTGGAATGCCGTATTTCACTTGCATAAGCAAGACCGCTTCTATGATTGTCACTGTTAGTTTCTATAGAAACGTGAGTTTCTCATCTTGAGAAACAAACAGATTTTATTAGTTCAAAGGTCGAGAATGCGTTATCCAGAAAACGTATAGATGTTGTAATAAAATGGTTGCCAATGTGAATACGGGAATAATCAGTATTTCTGTTACCCAGGAAGATTTATCAGGAACAGTTAAAAATTATGTATCGCTTTGAAGTTTGGAACCCCTACTTACTTTGAATGTTTACATAATATTTGAACGTCTCGGATGAATTCCAGTGTAAGTTACACTAAAATTTCAACCCCTCATCAGTTCGTTTAAGTTTTGTAAGCATTTTAACGCTAAAAGAAACATCAACATGACATTAATTTACACAATGCACGGTGAGAGAGGGGGATAGAAATGGATGAAGGAAAACGCAGAAGACGAAGAAGCAACTTAAGTAACCTTAAAAGCTGTAAGTAAGGAGAATTTACAAGTTAGCTGACAATAAAGTCGTGCCTCTTAACACAGAGTTAGCAACACGTAGCCATTTATTTAACGTTCTTGAACGATATTTTTTTAAAAACTCGATTTGTGTTAACAAAAATGACTAGAACGTAAACAATCTATATTTATAGTTTCAAGTACGATTGAAAAATATTTATTATATATTCGTATATATATTATATGTGTGTTTGCGTGTGCGGTGTGAGTGTGAGCGTGTGAGTGCTTGTACTTGTGCGCGCGCGCGCGCGTGTGTGTGTTACTATGTTCTTCGCAGGTTCAGAGAAACGTTTTGAATTGCATGTACCGTCTGACTTACTAAAATAAAATATTATATATATTTTAATACAAACGAACATCATACCGTACAGTTTCTGTTCCTCACACTTCAGTGATTCCATGTTACATCTTCAATGTAAAATGCTATAATATAAACTTATTATTATATGCAGAATGAGCTACAAGGCGATTGACAAACACCGTTGTTTTGACAGGTTCTAGTGATGAAACGTTTTGTGATGTACATCATTGTTACACACGGTTATAAGATAATTATGTCCACGTTTCGGTATAATTTGCTTTCATCGTCAGGCCAGATATAATTAATACCCACATAATAAGATCGTGTATGAAATATTACGTCTTATTAATATGAGCATTATAATAATTGCGAAATAGTTATTATTATTTGTTACATAATACGTAACACATTCTCACAAAAACTCGTTATACTTGAAGGTTTATTAATTGTTTATAAATTACCTGACGATAATATTAAACGACGTCGAAATGTCGATAATCGGACATCATAAAAAGCTATCGCCATTTATTAATTGATGAAATAAGTGAATAGTACGAAACTAAGAAGTAAGTATTACTACTAATATGCGGCTTGTGGTCCATTCTGTAGATTTTATGTACTGTGATGTAGTTTTATTTTATATTTATATGTACGTATTGTGTCCTGCGTAATTCAAAATGACTTTGTTAAAGACGACGTCAAAAGAAATGTGTATTGTGTGTGCTCTGTATATTAATTATATGTTTTATTTAAACACGATCGATATATACTGTATATGTATCTACAGTAAATTTGTATGAATTATTGACTCTTCCAAATGATAAATAAATATTTATTGAAAGTATATCCGTGTTGAATTTTTTAAATTTATTTTGATTAGCAACAACCTGGAGACGAAGAACATTCGGTACAACCGTTACGGAGATCTCCAGACGTGAAACCGAAAAGTCAGGGCCAGAATTTAAATAGTGTCCCGTAAAGAATGCAAGATTTGAACCGAACGTAATAGTCGCTCTTTTAGGTTGGCGACAGAAAACTTTCTGTTTGCCAGGGTAATGTTACAATTCATTTTCGTAGAACGCTAGATAAAAGAAAACACGTTATATGTATGGAGAATGTTATTTGTAAACTTGGAGACTGCACTTCGCAAAATGCACTGAATTTCAGTTGCCAAATGCATGTCATCAGTCTCACAGGTTGCTTAAGATACTCCAGGAAACAAGTTCGATAAACAAACAAATCCTCCGAGCGTACTTGTGCGTGACGGTCTTTCGTAAACACTGACGTCGGGACAGAAAGTGTTGATTGTTGATATGGGATCGCAGAAATCAATACAGTCTTCCACATAAAATTGACCATCCTAAGAAGAGATAACAGTGAACACTGAAAAGTAGCTCTTCATTCAATCGATACAGGAACGCAGGTCCCAGACCATCGTAATTTTACAGAATCTGTCGGTCGGATGTTGCAGAACTAAGAAGAGAAAAGCAATTTTTGAGAAACTCATCTTTATCTATGACGTGCGTTTTTAGTGCGTCACGAACAAAACTATTGAAATTGAAAAAAAAACGCTTGAGTGACTTATAAGAAACCGTTGCGTCTACTACGTTCAGTTTGACGGAATGCCTGGACCGTACTTTTTTAAAACTGAGGCCTGAAATGCATAAACATTGAGTGACAAACCTCACACTACTTTGGGCCCTGAATTAGACGCTATGAATCTCACAGACATGTGGTTTTACAGAACCAGCAACTTGTCACACTGTGCGCAAAATGACTGATTTACTACAAAACAATTTTCTGCTTGTCTCGCGGTACGGTACGGTATCATAGTCTGCCATGACGGTCTATGGCATAAAATAATATGATTTTATGCAACTTTACCTTTACGGGTTTTGCAACGTCAACAAACCACCAACAATTCCTTAACTCATAGAAGAAATTTGAAAGAGAATGTTTGTACTAGAAAAGCCGCAAGTGTTTTTTGTTTCAAATTACGTCCTGAAATTATGCACAGTAAATGTTCTTAGTAATAAAATTTAAACAATCTCAATATTTTAGATAAATGACAGTTTAAATATTAAATGTTGCGTTCTTTATGAAACACTATACAGAAGACGGAAAAGAGAATTTACAAGAGTTATGGACTAAATAAACATATAAGTTAGTGTCCCATAAAGAGAATTTCAAAACCAGTGCTGAATTGGCAATCTAAAGGCAGAAGGAGACAAGCAGACAAATAGAAAGCATAAGAAAACATGACCAATGATACAGAATGACCAAAAAGAAAGAATGATTATTAAAGTTCATCTATAGAATAATACAATAATACAGAAAGCTGCAGTACGTAAATCACCTTGGAACATTGTAAACCAATCAGTTATCTTTAGATGTAAACCAAATAGTGCAAGAAACGTTTTATATTGTTATCAGTTATGTATGTTTGTGAAAAGTATTGGATGTAAGAACCACTCAACGTAGATTGATGGAGGAAATACCACTTACATCATCGTGAGTGTTGTTTTCTACAAAAAAAGTATATTTGCATTTATTATATTACTTTTAGTCTCCTAGTTTTTATGTGTACAAAAAACTTACTATTAAGAAAGAGCCAAAGTCAGAAAATTTGAGTAACATCATATGGTCACCTCTTTGTGGCATTTCTCGACTAAAGCTAAAAATCATACAATAAAAAAACTAAAATTATGTGTACACTGACAGCTGCAAAAAATTAAAATGTATTAAATCGTCTACTAAAATATTAATTCGACTGCGTTAGAACACTTAATATTGGTATTAACGCCAAGAGACAATATTTGCAGCACTCGTACTTTTTATTGTTGAGTAATCAACAGAATGCTTAAGAACACATTATGAAAAATTTGTAAAATTAAATTTTAAAAAATGGTGACTCCTTCCATATAATTGCGGAAGTTTGTATGTGTGGAAGTGAGACACCATAAAAATTGAAAACAATACATTCTTCCAAGTTAAAATCCCTAAAAGCCTTGAAACGATGTACGAGATCTAATGAACTAGAAATAAAAAACCTTGGGTTGAATTAAGTATACAGAATAACAATCAATATCAAAAAGCTCGTAGGCACAAGTGGAAAGAACACAAGAAAAGAACGGGTAACGAAAGACTAACAAAATAAGATACTAAATTCTAATCAGAATAAGGAAGGAATGTATGTAAGGATGGTCGGATACGTAAAGAAAAATTAGACAAAATGCCAACACAAACACAGTAGTAACCTAATAGCGTGGGAGCTTGTTCCGTTAGTGTTACCAAATCTTAGGAATAAAATATTATCGTCACTAACAAAATATTTTGTATTGCATCTGTAAACATTTTTGTTTGGCACCGTTAATAATTTTGTTTAACAATCAAGAAATGATCGCAGTTAACCTCGGTCTAATATGTGTGGTGTTACATCCATAATTATTAATTCTGATACGGAATATTTTGTTAATAAATAATTGTTATCACTTAAGCCTCCACCATTAATTCCTTCTGCCTGGAACAAAGGGAATTTTTATCTGTAGGCAACCTTAAATTTAGCGCATTCAAGCTGTTTGAAAACAACTGTAGAGAAAATGAAGGCGGTTAATATCAACTTTTAAATATGAAATTAAAAAAAATTAAACAAAAGGTTTTTTTTTTACTTTTAGAGCATCAACAAAACTACAGTAATCGTATTTTTTACTCTAAATGTTTATGTTTCTACAAGACTAAAAATGGCAAGAATTCTAGATGACTTAAATAATAGTGATTATGAAAATGGTTATTTGTAATTACGCATTAATCTCATCCAGAAAATATGATTGCATAGGCTGCATTTAGGATATACGACTCCCGAAGGCAGCAGATGGGGATGAGGATACATTTGTTAAATCGAATCTGCAAAGACTTTGGATTACAGATATCCATACGTAAGACCACGGCGATGGCTTTTCGTGGAACTCATCCCGTATGGGCAAAAATTGTTGTAGATGGTACTGTCCTGGAACAAGTTAACAATTTTGAATACCTGGGCTACAGTGTGTCTTATAATGCATGCAATGATGTTGTGAATAAGTTGTACAAGTTCAACCATGTGTGCGGGACCATTAGGCGAACCCTCAAGTCAGCAATTAAAGGAACACGCCTTAAATTCTACAAGGTGATGGTTCTTCCCACACTTCTTTATGGGTCTGAGAATTGGACTTTAACGAAAGGCCAAGCCAGTCTCATCCAAGCGGCTGAAATGAGATTTCTCAGGCACGTGGCAGGGTATACTCTCTATGATCATAGAAGAAACACAGATATACGGCTGGAACTGAATATTATGAGTATGATCGACAGGATGGCTCAGTATCGGCTGAATTGGTGGGAACATTTTTGCCTAATGGATGGCTGCCGCATCCCCAAACAACTCTGGAACTATAAGCCGAGGGGACGGAGAGGTGTGGGACGTCCGAGGAAGCGCTGGACTGATCAGCTCTAATCTTTGCCTATTTGAGACTGGAACAAAGCATCCATGGTTTAGTCCGTGAAGATGATGATACTTTTATGAGAAAGCTTATCATTAGCGGATCAAATTTAAAATCTTATAAAAAATTTATACTTTGTTACCATAAGATTTACATACAAAGGTCTTTCCACACACACACACACACACACACACACACACACACACACACACACACACACACACACACACACACACACACACACACACACACACACACACACACACACACACACACACACACACACACACACACACACACACACACACACACACACACACACACACACACACACACACACACACACACACACACACACACACACACACACACACACACACACACACACACACAAACACACACACACAAACACACACACACACACACACACACACACACACACACAAAGCGATTTACTGTATTTTTAATAAGCGTTACTTAAAATTGTCATATTTTTCTCGACAATCGTACAAAATTATGAAAATAAAACATACTGGTCTACCGGTGGTAAAAGACCTAAGCGTATATCACCTTGTGAAGTACGAAACTTAAAAAGAACGAAACACTCATACAGGTTCCAAGAGATTGCCAGTAGGTTGTAAACCAAGTTGACGCACACGGATGGTGGAATGTCATCAACGTAAAGATGACATCGGTTATTAAAAAATATTTTTACTTCAACGTTCATCTAAAAGAAGGGAAAGTAAATTGAATATATACCCTACTAGTGGACAATGTTCTCGCTCATATAAAGAAATAATACTGGAGAGCTATATTATATATTTTTTCTTAATTTTATTGTCGATAATCCCTATTCAGATTTGTTGAGTTCATGTTATACTTAAGTTGTAGCTGCCATCTTATCATATACAATATGCTGAAACAAACAATACTGAAAATCACAAGCGTGTTAGACACAAGTACAGCAAATGACAACTTCATCAATCACCGGAGGGTAACAATATATTTATGCTAGTCGAAGCTTGGATGAGGTAAAAATAATACTAACAACGCAGAAAAGTGTTTGGAATTGAACACTGTGTTTTCGCTCATAAAAAGCTGACGAAAAGAACTACTAAGAACATGGTTACGTTACCGACAACCAATTCTACTATGTGGAAAGCAATATCACACAGTGCAGAGGCTACTAATAAGGATAAAGGACGGCTCCTCAAACAGGTGTTATACTGTCCAAACAAAGGTCGTCGTTGAACTTCTTCAAAAACAGAATCTTAATTAAAACAGTTACTAACATTTTCCGGGCTACCAGGCCATGATTTGATGTTATTATTTGGAAACGTTTCAGCCGTATTTGCAATATCCACATTGATTTATGCGATTGAGTCGTGGGTCATGACAAAAAAGAGAAGCGGCAAGATTCACAGTGATGAAATGCAGTTTCTTCGAAAGATAGAATAAGGAATGAAGATATCAGAGCAGAACTCAAAGTAAATGACATAAATGAAATTATTTCAATTTACAGAAGACAATGGTGGCATCATATACAAAGGATGACAAAGGATCGATTACCGAAAGCGGCACTGAACTATAAACTCATTGGTACAAGAGACGTGGATCGTCCGAGGATGACATGGGTGCCGTAAGAGGTTTATATAACCTAATCCTTGAAGAGTAGAAGAAGAAGAAGAAGAAGAAGAAGAAGAAGAAGAAGAAGAAGAAGGGGAAGGAGAAGGAGAAGGAGAAGGAGAAGGAGGAGGAGGCGGAGGAGGAGGAGGAGGAGGAGGAGGAGGAGGAGGAGAAGGAGAAGGAGAAGAAGAAGAAGAAGAAGAAGAAGAAGAAGAAGAAGAAGAAGAAGAAGGAGAAGGAGGAGGAGGAGGAGAAGGAGAAGGAGAAGGAGAAGGAGAAGAAGAAGAAGGAGAAGAGGAGGAGGAGGAGGAGGAGGAGAAGAAGAAGAAGAAGAAGAAGAAGAAGAAGAAGAAGAAGAAGAAGAAGAAGAAGAAGAAGAAGAAGAAGAAGACGTTTCCTCCACTATATCGGTAGCCATCTTCAGCGCTGAAAGGACTGAATTACTGACAAAGGTCTCAGTTAGTAAACCACAGTACTGTGGCTAAGCCTTACCCACGGACCTCGGCCTGATAGGTACGGTAGAAAATGTTAATAACTACAACGCCGGCCGTGTAACCCTGAAGCTTAATTAACACGTCTACAAGAAGAAGTCTCAAGCCAATAGGTAATTTATTTTCCTTAGAAGTTACCCGTTGGAAAATATTCCAGAAATACAGATAGGTAACGCGAGTTGTGTATTGTGTATCAATGTTAGTAATGTGTATGATAAAATACCTTCCTGTTTGTTTTGTTGTCACTTCGGTATATGTAATTGTAATATATTAAACATCGCTATCCATGTTTTATGTTATAATTAGATTCTCAAGATAGTTAAAAATATTTAGCCTTATAACGCTTTATATTTGTGTTTGTAACTGACTATTTTATACATACAATATTTATTCTGAGTAGTTTCTACTGTGTGCATTTGGTGCACTGTCCCATTTCTAATTTGTCTGTTGTAACTCATATTTTGTTAATGAGTTATTAAGTACAAGTAATACGAAACCATTTATATAAATATAATTGTCTTTTTACTTACTGACTTTATATACCACACATTAACTACCATTCACATGTACAACAAAGTAATGTGAAATTATTACTGCTGAACTAGCTTAAAGGGGCGTTACTCCTAAGCAGGCAACATCTGTAACCTACATTTAAATATGTTATACATACATGGTCTGTGTTTTAATTAATAAACGTGAACAGGCGGTAAAAAGTCAACCATAGCCTACAGACTAAATGTAAACAAAAAATACTAATTGTGAACAAAGAATGTAAACATATTACTTCTTTAAATGTTTTTGCTACAACAACGAGTAAATTTTAAAATCGAGTTGACGTTGTTCGTAAATACGAAAACTAGGATTTTTCTAACTTGTCGGCCGACGGATCCCAAGATATTCTGTATTCACTGTGTTATAAAAGTCCATTTTAACCTAAACTTTTTAAAGATCTACTTTCCCTGTTCCACTTCTAGACATTGTACTCCTACTTTGCTGTACGATGTTCCACTTCACATGTACTTCTGTTACCCCCCAAAACTGATAAACATATAGGCCTGTTATTAAAATACAAGCCCATGTCATATAATTTATCAGGGCGATGTGAGTGACCCTAAATACACAGCCGTTCAGATAATTGAAAACGACAGGTCTATTAAAATATTGTATTGTTACGACGGTCTACTGATCGTCGTATGGTACAGTGGAAAAATAATACAAGACACCTTAGTCACTTACAATACACGTCACTAATCACCAGTTTTAATTATCACAATTAAACAGTTTGCAATTAACAAGACATTCTCTTACAATAAATCAAATAAAAATTGTTCACACGCAATAAAAATGTTAAGTGATATAAAACACAGTTGTATTACAAATGTCTCTCACAATTATAAAACACGTAATACTTTGCCACAATACTTCAAACCGCACTGTATATCGCCACTTAAACGCACTGTGTAATCACTGTGTAATCGCCCGACAATAACTAACTTGACCGTCGCTGAATGGCTGTATTTAGACCCCGCTGATTGCCAGAATATTCCATATTGCGCGTCAAGAATGCTACTAGAAAACACCAGAACATAATTGGTTGCGGCCTTGCACACAGCAGGCGCGGACCGGTGAGTCCGGAACAATCTCGCAACGTACAGTATGTTGAGAATCACGTACGCACACATTACAGCCGGATTTCTCTGGAACATTCGATAAACACGTAGATTGTTCTGTAATGTAATAACACTATAAACGATTTGTTTTATATAAACTAATTTTTAAACCTTACGTTTACATGTTATCGTTGTTCAAATTAACATTCTCTCGTTTTCTGTTCGAGTGTTTCCCCGCATTAAAATAATGAGTTTTGATTTCAAATAATACAGTGTGTGTCATCGTTGGGATTTGTGTGTTAGCCGCTTAAACTAACTCAACAATTACATTTTCAGCTACTTCTTAAATAGTGCATTCTTATTCTGTTGAGGTTGTTTTTGTATAATTCGATTCGACCAACTACATTCAAATGCTTTATACCTGAACTTGGAAAATTGTATGTCGAGGGTAGAAAATGACACTTTTTAAAAAATTAAACGAGTATCAATTGACATTTACGGTTAGGGTTATGTGTATGTGTATAGTATGTGCACAGAAAAAGTGACCAGACATTAACCTTTGAACTTACACACCTGTCTTCCTTCCACTGTAGCAGGAACACTAGCTCAGCCGCGGCCGGCCACTTGTGTTCACAACGTTCGGGGCAACCTTAATATCAAGGGATTGTATAAAACGTATTTAAAAAATTAAGCAGTACATGACTACGCAGTTATTCCAAGTACATGTAATTCATGAACTTCATGAATTTATGAGTACACGAATTCCAAGTTATTTCCTTAGTCTCTGGCATTACAATTCGTTGCCAAATATTTTCAATTTGGTTATGTGGTTATGTGGCACACCTCTATAAATCTTTACCTCCATCCTATTTAAATAATGCTTTATTACATTCTTTTCATCATTCTTAGATTTTTTCTCCTTCCAGGACTAATCAAGTAATTCGAAAACACTTTTACCTATTAATTTTGCCTTTCCTTTTTAAACATTTCAACTAGCTTATTCATATTATATTTCTATCACTTATTACTCGTAAATCTTACTTCTTTCTTTCCTTCTGTGCAGGTAGTTTATTAGATTTATGTATTTTCCTTAAACCTATTTTTTTGACCACTTGACTAAATTAAAATCGTATGCATAAAGAGTTCACGTCATCGCTGCTATCTAAATCATTATCCTCCGAATAATTGTTTTACATAATTTAATCTTTAATATTAAATAATATTATAAATTTACAAAACGTTATTATAATTTTTAAAGCAAGAATTTATTTTTTATTATTAATTTAAAAATGTTTTGACAGTTTATATTACCGTAAAAATTAATAATTTAATGTACAAAAAATTCACTATTTTAACTTTCCTTAATTATTTTGTACATTATATTTCTGAATATGAGAATAATATAAAGGGTTGAAGCATTGTACATAACAATAAAAAGTAATAAGAACTCTATAGGCCTACTTGGTTTATAAAATATAAAAAGTTATTTATTAATGGATAAGTAGCAGTAATAATGTGGGCGTTTATGAATATAATTTAAACTTTGTCTCTTGTCAACTATAATATTATTTTGTAATATAAGCTCTGTAGTCATAGATTAATCCGGAGTTGTACAATACGTAAGCTTGATCCCCGGCAACGTTTTAGCGTTGGTTGCATCTTGATTGACCGAACATTTAAGTTCAAAGCGATAAAACCGTTTTACACCTGTGATATGGTTAAGTATGTTAGTAAGTATGTCTGGAATTTAGAAATAAAGTTTGTTTTGCCACATAGGCCTACATTCACGCCAGGATAGCACCTATAAACTTTCGTTCTCTGTGCGTATTAGCGTAATACATTCATAAAGGGTTCACTCCAACGAGCACAGAAGTACGGCGAGTATAGAAATGCCGTGTTTGAAAACTATTTTAATTATACGACTTATTTAACATTTGACCTTTCTCAGTTTGGCCGCCTACCTGCTTTTATACGAATAATTTTCGAATCAATATTCAAGGTAAGTTCCAGCTATCTGCAGGTCTAGAAAAATACACTTGACCCTTTATTCAGCTTATTTCTTCTCCATTTCACTTGCTCTCAGATATGCTTCCTCAGGCCATGGTTTCCTCAGCAGCTTTCTACAATTTTTTCTTTGGGCTTTTTGTAGTCTTATTTTTGATTACCTTTGCTATTTCTACAATTTCAGGCAATCTATTAGGAAAACTCAAATTTTTCATTTCTTTTCTGGTTTTATCTTATGCTTTATTTGTTGTTTTAATTCGTTGATCAAGTGAATAATAAAGTAAATAATATAATAATGCAATGACATTAGGAGCAGAATAATTAAGGTTTTGTCATCATGAAGTTTGCGTGTGAATAAATGTTAATCAACACTTTCCTGGTTAAAAGTTATTAGAAACACTTTGTCATTCTTTTAAATTACTCAGTGTTGGTTTACAATGTCAGTGACTACGTTTACGAGTTAAAGTTTGTACCAAACTTGTACATACAAACAACAGCATACTGTAACGTATTGCCGCGTTACAAATTCAGGGAACCCATATTAACTGACCTCTGCCAATTACATGGGCTGCCTACGTTGTAACGAACTGTATTCAAATCAAATTAACTGAACAATTTACTTACTATCTGTGTAAGGAAACAAAGGAAGGTATTTTACTGATTTACGCACTCATTTTTATGTGTAACAAGACGACTTCTCTTTATTTAATAACAGTTACTGACAGATCCCATGACATCATTAATTAAACTAACATATTTAAATGCTTTCATAAAACTTTGGGATCAAATTGATTCTATATCGCTATACCTCGGATCCGAGTTAACTTTCTGTATTTTAATAGTAAAGACTTTTAATTATTTTCAATTCATTATATTAGCTTGCAAGACTTCTTTAACCATTTGAAGAATGGTACTAATACTTGGTACGATAATAAGTTACATTAACATTTAAAGCGTTACAACGTATGATAATTAAATTTTTACAGTAAATACTTAGATTTTCACTTTTAATATTTACATCAGATTAATGGTCTTTGAAAAGTCTATTTTAGAAGTGTGTAGTGTAACATATATTATTAATCCTCGATAGACAGGCTATCGAGTCACCTTTACAATGGAATGTAGAAACCTCGTCCTGGGGCTGTCCGTCTTGGGAGTCCTTGTAGTCGGCGTCATCATCCGGTCGAGTCTTTGTCAAGAAAAGCTAGGATGTGCACAAAGGAGATTGGAGCTTCTTTGGTGTATGGATTGTAGATTCTCAGATGTCCTAAACAGCGTCTTATGCCTGGTATACGTGACTCTGTGAAGTTCCTGTAGATCACATCTTCAGGAATGATGTTGAAAATGTAGTTACTTAGTGAAGGGAGTCGTCATCTTGTTTAACACTATTTCTGTCTTTTTGTGTTACATATTACATCTTCTTGTTATCACATATTTATACTTATTGGTACATGACACACGCTTTTAACAGTAGTATCTAGTATACTATATTTAAATTAAAACAAATAAATTAGCAACATTTTGTCAGAGCTTTCGCTCGTACGTCTGCACTCCGTGAAGTCAACATAGAGAGAGAGCGTTTTTCTGCTCGCTTCGACTGGTACTTAACAAAAGGGAGAGGGGCAACTACTCCGCGAGAATATAGTCCCTATCTTTATTTAAGTTAACATTTTTTTAATTACAAAACTATGCCTTAATAAACATATATAATTTAAGTTAGTTATTTTAACGACTATTTGTGTCTTCAGATTTTTAATTATCAACATTAGGGTTTTCATCTTATTCTAAATTACAGACGACTCGGTAGACACGTCGAGTCCGGAATTAACAGGTCACCGCATGATAACAAGCAAAGGGTTAAATATGACAATAATAACTTTTTACAATTTTCCCTTTTTATTAGTGTTTCTTGGGACCTCTTAATTACTTCTTATTCTCATACTGAGTACATACAGGGGTTTTAGGTATTATAGTGAGATTTAAAATGGCTTAATCGCTCGCAAACTTAATTTTTATTTTTTTTTATTTTACGATTATTGTTACAATTTAAATCGTCACATATTCCACCGCTTAATTTGCACGTTACGGTTTTTTTTTTTTTTTACAACTGGGGACTTGGAGTATGAATGGTGTCAGTGTGTGTAATTTATTTATTATTACTATTATTTATTATTATTGCACAGTTTGTTTTCTCTAATTCTCTTTAAATGATCTTGTTCATTTAAATGATCGCCTTCGTGAAATTTCCTTTTTCTCACTTCTTACAGTACTAACTTATAATTTAATCTTAATACTAATTTCCAAACCTTAGATTGGAAAGATCCCTACTTATCCGTAACTCACAACATCGTGGCCCGACTGACACCAGCTTACTCTAACTACACCAGTTAGCTTTCAGCATTTTAATGATCTTCGGCACCTTTCTGCCCTATCATTACCCTTTTCAGTCGGCGCCGTTGTGACCTGTTACGTTACATGTATATAATTCTCTCTTAATTATATACCATAAACTTATCTCTAATATAATCTAAAGAGGATCCCATACTCCACTTTAGATTACGGTTACTTGAGAGAAGCGGAATCTCACGAAGATAATTCTCTTTTATCTCTTTAACAGTAACTAAACAATAAGAATGATCAATATTGCACACCACTATATAAAAATTATTCCGATCTAAGGTTTGGAAATTAGTATTAAGATTAAATTATAAGTTAGTACTGTAAGAAGTGAGAAAAAGGGAATTTCACGAAGGCGATCATTTAAATGAACAAGATCATTTAAAGAGAATTAGAGAAAACAAACTGTGCAATAATAATAAATAATAGTAATAATAAATAAATTACACACACTGACACCATTCATACTCCAAGTCCCCAGTTGTAAAAAAAAAAAAAACCGTAACGTGCAAATTAAGCGGTGGAGTATGTGACGATTTAAATTGTAACAATAATCGTAAAATAAAATAAAATAATTCCGAATCGGAATAATTTTTATATAGTGGTGTGCAATATCGATCATTCTGATTGTGATTTCAACCACTAACACAAATTTCTTCATTAAATAACTAAACAAACTATGCGGGAGGGGAGACACTTTACACAATGCATTGTAATGCACACTAGGGGTGGTTTTCAATTGTTTAGGCTAGCACCGGTTTATCACAATAGGGAGGGTGCGTGGCTGCTTACTACAATTCTGAACACGCTTTATATTCTCTAACTGGCCACCACCGGGGTGTTTACACTATGCAACGTTACTTGTATTATTATTATTTTCCTTTCTCTTATTTACTGCTACACTTCACAATATTTAATTTAAATCAAGATTTATTCAGCTCTAGTATTTAAAGCAATTATTATTTTCCTTATTATTTATTATTTACTTTGGGGATTTAAGAAACTTCCTAGAATTAATTTCCTATTTAATTACCACATTTATTTATTTGAGTCACTAATTTATTATTATGAATTTATTATTATTATTTAGTCACTATACCATTTAATTGTCGTCACGGTGAAAAACTTGCTCTACTATACTACACATTTATTACACATATGTAGGATACATTCTTAAGTAAATAATTTGCACAAATTAGAAAAGAACATTTTCTCTTCTAAGGGACAGACAGAAATTCCACACACATATATTTTAAAGTTAAATAGCCGATCAGCTGTTTTCTGGAATGTAGTTCACCCTCTTTATTTAGTAAACAAGGGTAGGGTCAATGTGACAGTGAGAATGGGGGTTTTACTCTTACTTATTGTTATCTACACAATGCCACCGATTACCTCCTGAACAGGTCCGAACAGGCGGAAGGGGAGCGAGCTGGCAAGCATAGGGTGAATCTTATTCAACAATGCAAGCCTTCACTTACACTACTATTACGCTTTATAACAGTTTGAGTTTATTCATTCTTTACTTTCCAATTGAATTAATTATTTATTTGGTTCACAATTCCAAATTACGAAATTCTTTCCACGTAATTAACTGGGTCTACATTACACAGGAGCATTATTATTAACAATTTTTTTTTTTTTTTTTGACAACAGACATATGTTAGTGTATGTCTAACATATACTATGCAGGAGTATTTAAGAAACAACAGGTCTTGGATTGTCGTAAAACAAACCTGTTACAGACTGCTCAGTCGACCAAACATTACAAGTCATATATGCAAGTAGGTACATGCATATTTCTTCATACAATGATATTTCAACTTATACAGACTATCATTTACGTATGTTTTGAGATACGTAAGATATGAGATATGTTTTGAAAATTAAATTTACATTAATTACATTCTCTGAGTGCATAGATCAATAACTGAATGATAAATAATTCACGACATTCAGTGAGTTATTTATCTTACTAATGAATTAAGTTAAACATAGCAGAGTGGCGCAATTTTGTTTGTGACACTCTGTACACAATTACTCTTACAAGATAACAACAGCACAATACCTTTTATAAAAATTAGCAGAGTGGCGCAATTTTGTTGCGTCACGATGCTTACCAACCCTTTATATAAATCATCAGCAGAGTGGCGCAATTTTGTAACGTATTGCCGCGTTACAAATTCAGGGAACCCATATTAACTGACCTCTGCCAATTACATGGGCTGCCTACGTTGTAACGAACTGTATTCAAATCAAATTAACTGAACAATTTACTTACTATCTGTGTAAGGAAACAAAGGAAGGTATTTTACTGATTTACGCACTCATTTTTATGTGTAACAAGACGACTTCTCTTTATTTAATAACAGTTACTGACAGATCCCATGACATCATTAATTAAACTAACATATTTAAATGCTTTCATAAAACTTTGGGATCAAATTGATTCTATATCGCTATACCTCGGATCCGAGTTAACTTTCTGTATTTTAATAGTAAAGACTTTTAATTATTTTCAATTCATTATATTAGCTTGCAAGACTTCTTTAACCATTTGAAGAATGGTACTAATACTTGGTACGATAATAAGTTACATTAACATTTAAAGCGTTACAACGTATGATAATTAAATTTTTACAGTAAATACTTAGATTTTCACTTTTAATATTTACATCAGATTAATGGTCTTTGAAAAGTCTCTTTTAGAAGTGTGTAGTGTAACATATATTATTAATCCTCGATAGACAGGCTATCGAGTCACCTTTACAATGGAATGTAGAAACCTCGTCCTGGGGCTGTCCGTCTTGGGAGTCCTTGTAGTCGGCGTCATCATCCGGTCGAGTCTTTGTCAAGAAAAGCTAGGATGTGCACAAAGGAGATTGGAGCTTCTTTGGTGTATGGATTGTAGATTCTCAGATGTCCTAAACAGCGTCTTATGCCTGGTATACGTGACTCTATGAAGTTCCTGTAGATCACATCTTCAGGAATGATGTTGAAAATGTAGTTACTTAGTGAAGGGAGTCGTCATCTTGTTTAACACTATTTCTGTCTTTTTGTGTTACATATTACATCTTCTTGTTATCACATATTTATACTTATTGGTACATGACACACGCTTTTAACAGTAGTATCTAGTATACTATATTTAAATTAAAACAAATAAATTAGCAACATTTTGTCAGAGCTTTCGCTCGTACGTCTGCACTCCGTGAAGTCAACATAGAGAGAGAGCGTTTTTCTGCTCGCTTCGACTGGTACTTAACAAAAGGGAGAGGGGCAACTACTCCGCGAGAATATAGTCCCTATCTTTATTTAAGTTAACATTTTTTTAATTACAAAACTATGCCTTAATAAACATATATAATTTAAGTTAGTTATTTTAACGACTATTTGTGTCTTCAGATTTTTAATTATCAACATTAGGGTTTTCATCTTATTCTAAATTACAGACGACTCGGTAGACACGTCGAGTCCGGAATTAACAGGTCACCGCATGATAACAAGCAAAGGGTTAAATATGACAATAATAACTTTTTACAATTTTCCCTTTTTATTAGTGTTTCTTGGGACCTCTTAATTACTTCTTATTCTCATACTGAGTACATACAGGGGTTTTAGGTATTATAGTGAGATTTAAAATGGCTTAATCGCTCGCAAACTTAATTTTTAATTTTTTTTTATTTTACGATTATTGTTACAATTTAAATCGTCACAATACATGTTGTTATGCCTAGCTGTTGCAATATAGGCAACATCCTTGGAGCGGTGTGTCGGTTGTCGTGTACATCTCGAGACATCATTACGCAACAGGTGACCTGGCCACATAATACAGTATAAATACCAAGGTTACTCTACTAAATAAGTTTGGGCCCGAAGCGAAACAAATCGCTATTGGCTGCTGAAATAACGTCACTGCGGGAGCACGAGCTGCGCGGCGAATACCTCTCAATACAAATATGTTGTTATTTTTTATTGACTACACTTTGTTTGTTATTTATATTTTTATTTACGGGAGTTATTTTATTGACTGAAGTACGTAATAATGGTATGTGAGACAATTATTTCCGTAACTTAAATGTGCACGCGTTTAATATTAACCTTATAGCAACTAAAGAAGCAGTACGGATTTCCTATATATGACTTTAAAAAACCGATTAATATTAGAAAAAATAATAAGTAAACACCTCGTTAAAAATAAAATTTATTAATCCGATCAGTCCGGATCAAATATAAGCAAAGCCCTGTGATATATGAAGAAAATTTTAGTAAGCTATTTGAAATATCAAAAGAATCGTTCAACAGTTAAAAAAAATTAGCCACATGTTCCTCTTCAGGTAACGAATATAACGAATCGCTTATTTGAGAAGCCGTTGTACTTGAGAATAACTGCGCTACCGAAAACACGCGCTGACGTTCCCTACCTTGCAAAAACCCATTTCGCTTCTTCTACATCGTGTGGGTTTGGAAAGCACGAATTTGTACATGTTACATTTAGTTCATTCCACACTCCTTGATTTTTTCTCTTAGATCTGCTATAATAGCAACAACATTGTACATTACGTCTTCAACGCAACAAATAATGTTTTCAACAATTCAGCCTACATTTGGACATCGAAATCATAATATATTGGCTGCTTCCAGCCATACACGAGGCCACGAAGCATGGCAATCTGATAATTACTGTGTGGCCTTACAACACGATCTTCCTTCTGATCGTAACTGACGCTACGCCATGTTCATTTCATCAAAAGAAACAACACACATCCGTTCAGCAGTGGTCAGAGTGTTCACCTGGGCCTTCATGAAGCACAGAACATCATGGAGTATGCCCGGCTGAGACCAAAACAGATGTCCACCTCTTCAAAGTCGGTAGTCCTGGCAAAGGAAAACCACACTTAGGCCTATTTCTAAAAAACACGTAACATTATTTTGAAGAAGCATGTAGTGTAACTGCCTTTACGATGTCTTCAGCGTTCCATTTTGCATGAGTTTTATTTAACAATAAGCACTTAATTTCTGTTTCAGCAAAAATTTTTCATAAATTTTGTTTACCTTATCTTCAAAAATTTTTGTCAGATTCTCGACTTGACGTTTTAAATACTGTATTCATAAACAACCTTTCTCTGTTCCTACAGAAGCGTGTTTCTATGTCTCAACGTCGCGCACATAGATTTAAAAATACGGTTTTTACCTTTTAACTTTTTTACCTGCTTCTTAAATGACTGTACATCCTCGAGCTCAGTTACGCAGTTTGTAATAGTGCTTTGGTCCATTTAATTTTGGGGGTGACAAAGCCGATAAGTTTTTTAAGGCTCTTTCCCTGACCTCTCTAGCATGGCACCTCTCTGTTCTGGCACTGACTTCATTAATTTCAAGAACGCCTTATACCTCTGTATTTTTATCACTGTGGCCAGGGATACCGTCATTACAAGCAGTGACGACGACGGAAAGATTCATATGGGGGACAGCATCTTCTCTGAGAACTCTTCTTGATGGTAAACTCAGATTCAATAACTCAGCACGTAAGTTACGAACATAATCTGTTGCAGAAAAGTGTTTCGAGCGAATCCTAGCATTATAAATATTTAAATTATCTTACTGCAGTACTTCAGAATCTATACTTTTAGTACTTTGGGGTCTTTTGGAAATGTATGTTATATAATATCTGTCCCCTTTGTTCTTCTTGTATATGAATTACAACCGGCTACAGCACACCCAGGAATATTGACAGTAAAATAAGAAAAAATAAATAAAATCAAACAACGTAAATAATAGCTATGTTCAACAACAACGACAAGAAAACAAAACGGGACGAAACAACATTTACCTCGTTGTCACAACAAAAAACAGATATGTCTTGAAAACCTCAAAACTATTACAACAACGATCAACAATAAACCAATAATAAATAGAAAATTGAGAGAATGTAACGGAATAACGGAACAAGAATAAAAGTACAACTAAATTAACAACTATGTTTAACAACGACAAAAAACAAGATGACAAAACAATGTTTTCCTTGCTGTCACAACAGAAAACATACACGTATTAAAAAAACCAAAACTACTATAACAAACAAACAAAATATCACGAGACAAAACAAACACTCACCCTATAGAAATACACCAACAATAACTGCAGAGTTTAGACCATTCTCCATTATGTTTTATTTTTAAAATACGCTGCACTCAACACTCAACACGTATTTGTCGTAAATTTGTATTACTACACCTACGAAAAAACACATAAATAAACACTGATTAATACTCATAACTTATAAAACTTATATCATATAACACAATACTAAGCAAATCGTAAGGCGTATAACTCTGCTCCTGTAGTGACGTCATGCGCAGCAGCGTGGATTCGGAACGCGTACTGCGCAACCCATTCGCCCCCTTCCCTGATAAATACTCTGCATTAGAAATTTAGCTAGCTGTGCTCTGGAAAATACAGTATATGTCAGATCAGCAAATTATCAAGACATTTCTTTGAGGCGGCCATAGGATGATGTATTAGAACTGATAATTGTTAATTAATAATTGTTAATTGTTATTTGTGAAACAAACTGTTGTTGTTGTTACTTATTTCTAAGATTTTTATTATTGCTTGTGTATAGTGTTTATTTTGTAAGGAGGAGATGCATTGTAGTACGAGCGTAGTTGTTTCATAAGAATTGTTAAAACAATTTGTGCACATCGATTTCTCTAGCCCTCAATAGGTTCCTCCACAGTTTCTGTTGTAGATTGTGGTTAATACGGCTCTTGTAACAATATATTTGTTTGTTGCTAAATTGGCAGTCACTTCGTACTAGCCATCCTGTGTATGTATCATTTTAAAGCCCTACTCAACCCAGTACACACCTAGTACAGTACGAAGCGACCAGGAGTTTGAAAATTGATACAAACGGTGTTGTAACAATAGACACATTTTCTGACCGAGAATAAGTCACAGAAAAAGTGGTTCCGAGTAAACTAAAAAAGTATTGAGAATATTTTAATACCGATAGTAATTACGCAAAATTATTAACACAGTAAATACAGTCAAACATTTTATTAACACATTAATATTTTAATCAGAAATCAAAATGGTCGTAAACATTTCTCTTAAACACTACATATTTTTTAGATATTAATTTTTTTATGACTAGATTGTATATACTGTATTGGCACGGTCGGCGTCAACTCTGGTAATGTTACTTTGACAATTCTCCGGGCTGTTAGGCAGTGGTCCAATACTGCCGCATAAAACAGACGTTATAACACTACCATTGCAGGCCATCTTTAGTGTAACGACTGAAGCAACTACTGAGACGGTCTTCACCACAGTACTGTTGCCACCAAAAAATCTTTTGCCACACGACTTTGGAAAACTTGCCCGCTGCAAGGAATCTAGCTGCACAGTTTTAAGCCTCTATTTATTGCCTTCTCCTACACTTCACTTCAACATAGAAACATTTAATCAATCATGCTATATCCAATGTATACGTTTCACTTTCGGTTTCATCTTAAGGAGAAACATCTTCATATCAGGTTTCATCACATTGAACACTCTTGTGACTTTATGATTGCATTCTATTGTGTTTGGATACCCGTCGTTCCTTATCCATTTTTACATAAAACAGTACTACCTTGTTTTACATTCGGCAAACAGAATAATCAAAATACTGTTAATAAAACCTTAACTAAAGATATAACCTTATAACAAAAACATTTTCTAACTAGGTTAGCAGCTCATTGGCTGGTTTGCCGCAGCTCGCCATTCTTCACGCTTCTCTGCATTTCTTTTCAACTCACAATATGATGTGCAGTTCATATCGACCATAAGCTGTTTTATTTCGTGTAGTCAAACGGAGTCGTCCTCTGTGATTCTTCCCTTCAATTGTTTCTTCTATTATTCTCTTCACCAACCCATTGTGTCGTAGTATATGCCTATAAAATTAGCTCTTTTGCCTTTTGAATTTTGTAGAAAGCTCTTCTCCTCCTGAGCTCATTTAAAGACTTCCTCATTCGTTATCTACTCCCTCCAGCTTATCTTGAATATTCTTCTGTAGCACCAGGTCTCAAAAGCTTACGCCAAATAAAAACATATACGCCAATAAAATACCTAAATTAATAAACCTGATCGTTAATGCAGCGATATTTACTGGTCACAGATATTCTTACTAATGCCACCACCGTTCCACTCCACAGAATTCCTCCACCTTCTTCTTTTTCCATCTTTTCCTTAACATGATTTGTTCAATACCACACACACACACACACACACACACACACACACACACATTACGATGTTTCACATGGCTGTAATTGACAGATAAGTGGATAATTGAAGAGCAAACATCAATGTAGGATCAGTAGTAGACATAATAATAGAAAACAAATAGTAAATTTACAGATTACAATTATTTTTTCTTAGAGCCTACTTTAGTATACGTTATTTGCTACGTTCTTTCTCGTATTCGTTTAGTCACAATAACACCCATCACCTCTACTATCGTCTATTAATATTGACTGATACCGTGATTTACATGCTTCTCTTAAGAGGAATATTAAAAACCATCTTACACACTATAGCTGCATTTGTAATTTACCTCCTTTCTAATCTCAATAACCAATTTTTCTTTTTATGGCACTGAAGTTTCAATTACATAATATGAATATCATTTTCTTTGTGTCTTGATCAATGCCTGTCTATCAAGTCAATCCTTATAAATAATAAGGATAAGGATAAATAATAAGGATAATAAGGATACAAAATAAGGAATTCTTATAAATTATAAAAATAGCAGTCTGTTGCTTATATTATTATTATAATATTACTATATATATATTGTAACGAAACAGAAAACAGTATGACTAATTATACATAATAAACTGTGAAAACTTATTCAGGAATAGAACCAAGCATTATGATCACCAGCTAATACACCGAAAACCTCAAAATTGAAGATAATGAATGGACAAAATTAACTCAACAACACCACACATTGACATGACTGTGACTAACCAATAATAACCAGACAGTACCCAGTAAGATAGGGCAGTAAATCAATAAAAAAGTAAAGCTGTAAACGAGCATCAAGTAAGGAAACAATAACCAAAATAATAAAGAGTACAGCCACTTCATAACATAAAATGTGTATTACCTATAGAACTAAATAGGCCAATAAAAATCTTTCTTTTAGTAAAATAAGGTGACAAAAGGGCACAAAACCCTATAGTGGCAAAAGTGAGAACAAACATATAAAAGTTATGTTCAATCAAACAGAATTTGATACTAGTGATTTAGAAAATAATACACAGACAATTGTTTAGCAATGTGTAACCAGTTAAATGTAGGAAATTATAATTATTAAGATAAGAAGTATAGTTAAGAGTTTGGTTTTATATTAAAAAAAAGTTCTTGTTACTAGCAGATCAAGTTAAATTAATATTGTATCAATGGGTCGTAGTCAACTGTCATCCATCATTCCAAATTGTTTAGTAAGATAAATGTAAAATCCACAAGATACTAATATTTACATGACCAAACCAAGCCATGTTTGGTATCAAATGATTTATAATTTTATTTGAAATAACCACATATAAATTGTATTAAATATTATTGTGTTATGATAAAAAGGTAATTTGAAGGAAAAATATAAAATGTAATGTACTTTAATGATCATGGTAATGTAACACTTGAACTTTGCATAATGGGCCCATAAGAATCCAAGACAGTTTGGTCACCTTCTGTGAAAAAAAGAAGAAATTGGGTCACTTGATTGTTAACCACGGTAGAATACGGTTGAGGAGTGCTGATAAAAAAATTAATTTAAAAAATTTTCAAGAAAGGAACCAAACTCAGAAGGATGAATTACCAAAAAAGAAAAATCATGAAGTCATTACAATACAGTCATCTAACCCAACATGAACGACAACCAGTGAAGTTAACGAAAATATAAAGAGATGAACAAGAAGGAAGTCTAAATTAAAATTAACTAAAGAATTGTATGTATTCTACAAAATTTAACCAACCAATCTTTGTAATCCAAATACGAATAATCACCAACAACTCACACCACATTAGTAACTGATAAAACATTTTATAAAAGAAAAAAGAACAGAATATAAGAAATAGTGAACACGAAGTGACAATATTTTATTAATATACATTGGGAACTAATTTACCCTAACTACAGCTGGTCACTCATCGGCCATGATAATGACGTCACTAACCAACCAGCATGCCTTGCGCACATAACGAAATGAAATATTACATGCCATACTGTTCAAACATTAATACCTATTTATAATATTATGTTAGATAATAAGTATTAATCTATTTTCATTGTAATGGACAGTAATGTGGTAATTTTCGCATTCATAGGTTGGCTAATCTGTACGTTTTCAAATTGTGCTTATCATGTTTTTACAACGTTACAGTTGTCCGAGCTACGGCTGGCGGCAGACGTCATTACGTTTGCTCGCTTGTTCTGTCATCATTCATTTTTTCTTGTCGTCAGACAATCATTGTAGGCCTTAGGCCACAACATATATTGCATACTTGCAATACATTGCTAATTCTTTTTCATGAAGCTTGAGTGTCGCGTACTCGCGCCTCAAGTCTTACGACAATTCATACGACATTCGTCTAGACCTTAGGCCTTAACATTTTATTCTGAGTGTCGCACATTTGCGCCTCATCACATGTAGCTTTCTTACGACTCAGTTTATTCAAAATGAAAATCTGTTCAGACTTAGCCAATCTCAACACTATGATTTAAGTGTACAACAGAAACTTAATAAATGGAATATTATACAGTCCACTAGCGTCATTATTCTGCATCCTGGCAATAGCACCACAAACATCATTCTTCCTAATAGAACATTTTTTGGTACACACGTGCCGAGATCAACATTTTTTAGGTCCACTCGGACCGGATCTCAACAGTAATGTACTATTTACTTGTTTTTTATTAATTAATTGAACCTTGCGTAGCAGCCAAAAGAACTTCACTTTTATATACTTAATTCATTTGACAAATGACCCTGAGATACGAATCGATAACTTTAATATCGAAATAACCATTTTTTACTAAAACTGAATAAAATTTTTAAAGATTAAACATTATTATTACTAAATATCACTATAATATTGACGACTCGGAACACAAAGTTTTTTATAAGTAAAAACGTAAAGTTTTACCTTACAGCCTAAACCGGCTTTCACCTATAGAAGGCTTCATCAGAGGCTGTCGTTAGTAGCGCTGCTCGTCTTGTTGTTGGCGACGAGAAAGTGTTTCGAAAGATTGAAGCTGTGTGTGTGTGGTGAGATGTGTTCGAATAATGCGTGCGATTTGAATTGTGTCTGTTCGTTTAGGATGTCGTTTTTATTTGTTTTTGTGTGTTTGTATATTTCTAATTGTTCTAGAGTGTCTAGTTTTCGGCCTTTTGTGTGTACGTGTAGTATGTTCATGTTATTGTCGATGTTTTTATATGTGTGGTTTGCTTCAATGAGGTGGTTTGCGAAGGTAGATTCTGTAGTGGTGTGGAGTGCTTTTGTGTGTTCAAAAGTAAGTTGTGTAGTTAAGTAACGGACACGTCATGGACAACGAAATCCAAGAATTATTATTACCAATATCATTTTCCTGTGTTTTATTTCTCGAAGGTAAAGTATAAATAGGACTCGCTCTATACGCACGAAGATCAAGAAGACGTCTGCGAGTTGTCAAAATAACAAAAATTACGAAACCGAAATTAACCTCAACGAATACGTTTGCGATGGAAATCGGACGTATTCATTAAGAAATTGTTTTGGGACGATACAACCGCTATATTTCAACATTTGAAGCAGACGAACTGAAGAATTCTCTTCAGTTAATTCTAGAATTAACCGATATGGAAGATTCATCCATAAAATAAAATTATAATTAAATAGAATTAACATATATACGAGGAATAAACACGCAACCATTAGTATCAACTGACAAAAACAGATACACATAGAGCAAAAGTATTTATTAAACAACCCAGTTTTCATTACATATTAACATTCTTAATACGAAGGTACACGTTTCGTAATAATATATATATTTACAATTTTGCTTAGGTTTCACGCCCAAGGAAATTTAAATGTTCACACTTTGCTTTCGATGTTTTCTATAAACGTTTCATTAACTTCAGTGCAGGTCAGTTCAGCTTTAAACGTTTGGAGTCTACAATATTCATTTAATACATTGCACTTCACTTAATGGTGTAACAGTTTTAGAAATAATTTACAAAATGATGTGACAGACGTTTATTAGTTATTTACAGAGATGTAAGCACTACAAGAAAAAAGTAATTTATACTATGTTTACAAACGAAATATAATACTATTTTTAAACAAAATTCACTGTTCAATTACGCATGCAATGCAGAAGTACAGTATATTAGAAAGCAAACATAATAAACACTGATACATTTAAATAATTCATTACGCAATAAACGCACACTCAATTTGCAGCTACGGAAAATATTTTTTGCTCACTTGTTGCAATAACTAAGACAACTGGTTTCACAGTAATACCTCACAACATTCGTAAACATTCTATAGTCTATTTGTATGTAATTTTGTACTAAATTTTCATTTATTAAAAACAAGTTCAATTCGTTTTATGTAGTACCACTGATTGTATCAATTTCATCTCTTTAGCCATGATGCATTTATAATAATTTTTTTGAAAATTTCAAAACCTCGCTACCATACAACAGAACAGAAATCGACTTTAGGCTATAAAATAGCAATAAATATTTTATAAAATTTGAAGGAATTTTCTGATTTAAACATTTTTGAAAATGCGGATATTTTACTTATTAACAAATAACTAAAATTTAAAAGATATAACGGTTTAAATAAAAACCCTTACTTTATCTGTTATAGGATTTTTCAAAATTATTTTCCTGTTGTTAGCTATTCTATTACACGAAGAATTTAATTTAGATTTTGAATTGATATACTTACATCGCAATCGTTAATATTGTTAAACACGTTGTTCAAAACAGCTTTTTCAAGTGCACATTCTAATTGAAAATAGAATCTTTAAAACAAAATATGAAGGGAGTTAAATACATTTTTACTAATAAGAAAACAACCTAAGTTACGGTTGAGAATATTACAGAGATTATATTTTATTTGGTCACCGTCACGTGTTTAGTTATGAGTCTTAACACTAAAATGAGAGTCTACAGGAATGAAAATGAGAGAAAGGAATGGAAAGAAAAAATTAATTTAATACTACCTTTAAGAAAATCATACTGTCTAATAGGGAGGACTCAAGCGCGTAAGTTGAATTCTTGGATTTCGTTGCCCATGACGTGTCCGTTAATTAAAATTTTCGATTTTTCACTACCGACTCGGAACATGAAGATTTGTATGGGTAAAAACGTTAAAGTTTTACCTTATAGCCTGAACCAGTTTTTGCTTTTTCAAAACTAACTGGTTTATGCTAAACTGGCTCACGTTTTAAAAAGCGAAAACTGGTTCAGGGTATAAGGTAAAACTTTAACGTTTTTACCCGTAAAAAACTTTGTGTTCCGAGTCAGGGATTTATTTATATTTGCGTAAGTTGCATAATGAATTGTTTTTTACAAACAAATTCTCAACTCATAGTGTATGATGACAGCTGTGTGGCTCTACGAAGCAGAGTAACGTTGAATTGCCCAGACATTTCTGAGCAAAGTAGTGCTGAGCACTGTAAAGGCCGTATTACATTTATCAGAAAGCAGCGCTGCAATCTGTTCGCAGAAATCAGCGCTGCAAAATGATCGTGTTCGACCCTATTACACCTAAAACGTTTCTGCGCTGCTTTCTGATCATCCAAGCAAAAGAGGGGGAGAAGTTTTATTATACCGTACTGAAATTTAATCCAGTCTTTTGTAGCCTACTGAGATGTCCGAACGTGAAGCTAAAGATTTGCTGTTATTGTACGGCGTATATAAATATTTAAAACGCGGTAAGAAGAAAACAAAACGGTTGTGGATGCGAAATTTAGTGTCAAAACGTGAAAAAATCTCACACACTGTTACTGTCTTACCAGAATTAGATCCTAATGATTTTAGAAATTACCTTCGTATGGATGAAGAAACATATACTTATCTTTTGTCGCTTGTATCCAGCCGATTAACAAAATGTGACACTCGTTTAAAGAAGACCATCACTCCCCATGAGCAACTAAGTGCAACTTCAAGGTTTCTGGCAACAGGACGCACATTAACTGATTTGACGTATTCATGTGCAGTCTCACAACCATCACTCAGCTACATTATACCACATACGTGCCAAATAATATATGACGTGCTGGTGAAGGATGTTATGAAGGTAAGTTCAATTTATTAATCAATTGAAAGATTAACGGGAAAAATATTCGCGTTATCATTAAATGTCATAATTTCATAAAAATGTAAGCAATATAAATTACAAGTAAATAAAAATGTTTTAAATACCAAAGAACCGAACAATGGATCTATTAGAGTAGCCTAATTTTTGCTACTCGAAGATTATTTTTTGAAAAGTATTTTCTTGTATTTCCTTTATCTTAATTTGTCTTTATTTACGGATTAGGGTAAGTAATTATGGAAGATACCCGCCATTTCAGTGAGGGTTATTTTTCCATTAATCTTTAAAAAATTGTCTTCATCGTACTCTGCAATATTTGATCAAAATGTAAAATTTACTTCTAATTCAAATACAATATTTTATTTCTCTATTAAATACAATTGCATGATATGATGAAGTTACCAACAGAAAAATATAGTGGATACGAAAATGTAAATTATAGCAGGCTAACTACAAATTTCACAACAAAAATTAATTAGAAACAATAAATTTTAATACAATAATTACATTACGAGGAATTTACTTTAAATTTAAGAAGCTTATTTAGTTAATAGTTTCCAGTGAATGTATGCCTGCTGGGCTCTACGCTCGTTGGTGGCGTCTGATTGGAAAATGGTGTTGGTGGGATCTGTGTGAAGGGATCAGAAAATGGTGGTACAGAAGGAGTCGGAAACTGAGAAGCGGAAAGAAAGTGGTGTCGTTCTATGTAACTGGTGGTGGTTAGACGACCCAGTTCAGCCTCAAACAAAACATCGTTAATTAGTTTCTCGGCCACAATTTGCTGCTCATCATTTTTTAGTGTTTTCAGTTTTTCAGCCCAGTTTCGAGCAAGATAATCGTACATAGTTAGTTTTTCTTCTGGCTGACCAAATCTTCGCTTAATTATTTCCACCACTTCATCTCTTTCATTTCGTTTGCCCATGCGGTAACGCGCTATACTTCGGCCCCTGTCACAGGAGTTCGACGATCCAGTAGAAGACGGAGTGGCTGGAGACAATGGAATAGGTGAGCTTGTCAGGTCATCATCGTGACTAAGTGTATTTATCTCACTGGATCCACCACAAACGACTTCACCATCGTCCTGCACGTCTTCTGTCTGAAATAAGAATTAAAATTTTCAATAAATATTTTGCGCTATTTAATAACTTATTTAGAGTAACATAACCGGGTCTTTAAAAAATGCTGCTTCTTTTTTGTTCTAGTTTCCGGAATCTGGAAAGGAGTGGGCAGCAATTGCAGAGATGTATGAAGAAAAGTGGAACTTTCCAAACTGTCTAGGTGCAGTAGACGGGAAACACCGTAGGCGCGAATAACACCTCCAAAAGGAAGTGGGGCCTTTTTCCGCAATTACAAAGGATATGGTAGCATGGTTTTGTTAGCTATTGTAGACTCGAAATATAACTTTCTATTGGCTGACTTTGGAACAAATGGACGTATTTCTGATGGTGGTGTCATTGAAAACACTAAATTCTATGACAAACTAATTTCAGGAGAACTAAAGATACCAAGACGTAGGGTGATAGGAAACAGGGCTAAATTATTTATTTGTGGGAGATGAAGCGTTTTCTTTGAGAACTGATTTCATAAAGCCATTTAATTTCAGAGAACTGTCAAGTGAAAAAAGGATTTTCAATTATCGTTTGTCCCGTGCTCGAAGGGTAGTTGAAAATGCATTTGGCATACTGGCTTCCCGTTTCCGAATTTTTCACACTGCTATTAATTTGAAGTTAAAAAGTATCGAGAAAGTTGTAATGGCGTCTGTTATCTTACATAACTTTCTAAATTTACGTTCAAGCTCACAATATCTGTCTCGGGATGCACTTTACTCAGAGAACATTGAATGTGGAACAGTAAGTACAGGGCTGATTACTGATGACTCTAATCTTAGTGATTTACAGTGAGGGTTGAATAGAAATTCTTCAAACGAAGCAAAGAAAGTGAGAAATGAATTTGTTGAATATTTTAATAACGAAGGTTCTTTACCGTTTCAGGAGAAATTTGTGTAGAAAGAGTTCTCAAGATTAAACACTCTTAATTTTTAAAAAGAACAGTTTATAAATAATAAACAATGCATACTACAAGAATTATGATTGCATTTTACAAAAAATTATAATAAAATGATAGGCCTATTCAAATTATAGTACAAATTATAGTATACTACTACTAATAATAATTAATTATTCATTGCATATTAAAAATTCTTTTAATTAAAAATAAAAGTAATATTTAAAAGTTGTGGTTTTATTTTTTTTAATACCTGATGTTTTGCGTTTATCAGAAAATACATTATTCATATTGTACTACCTACAGAAGGTATTACTTCACCAAAGAAATACATCTATATCTTACCTCTTCCATAGTTGAGGTGGAGTCCCTTGGAAGTTCTTGGTCTTCAATGAATCGAAGTTGATAAAAGTACCATAACTTCGCCTGGTACACCTCATCTTCACCGGCTCCCGACTTAATAGATGATCGTACCTTCTTTGCCTCTTTACGCCAAGAGGTTTTAAGGGATTTCATCTTTTTTATTACCACACATGGGTTACACCCTTGCCAACTTCATTAAATGATTCTATTAATTCTGTCCACGCCTTCTCTTTGGCTACACGGTCCAAATTTTCGGAACTTTTAACTTTCCACAGACACGAATGATTTTTATAAATTGCAATTATATCACTTATTAGCTCTTTTGAATATACTCGAAGATCTGCCATATCGTACGCAAAATGAAATAAAATTTTTCAGTACTAATCTTCAGCGTGTGAATATTTAATTGCTACTGTTGAGTCGGTTATGTGAACGCGCGGGAAGCCAGTAGGCGGAGGCGCATGCCCAGTACGTAATCTGTTCGCTGCTTTCTAACGGACCTATTACACTTGTCATCTTTCTGTTCAGCCTATCCGATAATATCATACAAGTTGGATATGCGAGCTGCAAACTGACGAGGTCTTTCTGATAGGTTTGCTTTATTACATTTGTCAGAATGCAGCGCTGCTTTCTGATAAATGTAATACGGCCTTAATGCTCTGTGTAATAATACTACTACCCATTGCAATCAAAAAGTAGATGCTGTTATAGAAATAAAAGTGTGAAGCACTGCTGAGTGTTTCTAAATGTTCCGTGTCCTCGATAATACCGATATTTAGCCCCGTTCAAAAAATAAAAACTGCAAAATAAATAAAACCTATCCCTGGATGATACTCCGGTGACAGTTCTGTAATAGAAAATTTCTATAAAACCAGTAAAGTTTATATATTTTGAAAAAGTGTTAACTTGAAAAGCAATTCCTATGATATATTATTTACATTTGAATTTTCATATCCATTAACATGCTTACCCACTTTGTTTTAAAAGTCTGTATGCGCAGCAGGTAGACAAGAGCAGATATGAATATTTAAAAAGTACATGTGTGCTACATGTTTGGACTTTCTGACCTATAGTACAGCAAAATATACATGTACGCTTTGAACGGTTGGCAGAACGGTTGGCAGTCCTAGCCTGTTTGTAGTGAGCTATGGTTACAAAGTACTTTTATATGAAACAAAAACTACAACAAATGCAGTACAAGAAAACGTATTATTGTAATACGTTGTTGCTTTGTAACAGTCAAGCAAAAGTGCATACATACGCACACACTTGCATTAGTATACGAGGTTAAATCATAAGAGAAACTATAAGCAATACAGACACAATCTTGTAATGATAACGTAAAGGGAACAGTAAAGCTTGAGATTACGGCAGCCATAACTAGATAGCAGATCGCACGTACACTATTTGAAGTCAGTTCCACCCAACCCTGGTGTGACCTGATTATATAGGTTTCTATGTACTCCGTTCGATACTTTGTACACTCGTGTGCTTTCTCTCCTCGGGCAACGCAAAATTTGCGAACTCACGCACTTACTGACGTCCGTTTTGGTTAATGTTAATGTGTGCATTTTGTGTGCGTATTTAATGTTTGTTTTAATGTTTTAACCAAGACGTTTTAATGTACAACAACAACAAAATAAATACACTTACGTTGCAGAGAGCTACTGGCTGACTCTACTATCTCCGTGTACCTAGTTCACTACTATAAAGTCATAATAACTGTCTTTTTAGAGTTATTTGAGAACTAAGCGACGGGTTATTTGGGATAGCCATTTATTTGGATCAACCACTTTCTACAGTTCTTCTTACTTAATTATAACCTTCTATTTATTTATTTCAGACGTTTATGAATAAAAAGCGAAGCAAATGACCAAAATATATATCAGTCAATTCTTGCGTTGTTATTAATCTACTTACGAGA
The DNA here is from genome assembly GCA_034769895.1 of Magicicada septendecula. Lineage (NCBI taxonomy): Eukaryota > Metazoa > Arthropoda > Insecta > Hemiptera > Cicadidae > Magicicada > Magicicada septendecula. The sequence goes on from CM068374.1 coordinate 158,803,245, forward strand.
TTAGTCAATAATAACATTAATCCTTAAAATAATAACTTTTTGATAAGGAATGAACGATTCAAAAACAGAAAATAAAACTCTTGTACACTGTTATATGTAAACTGCCGATGAGCCCTTTGTGTCTTTCAGCTCATCCTCAGATAGGAAACACACACAATAATAATCTAACATTAACCTGCGATACATTTCGTAATAATCAGAACAACCGTTTAAACGAACAAAAATTAACAAGACATTATTTGCCCCAAACAAATGAAATTCACTCTATGCTTTGTAAATCACACACTAAATGCTTGCGCAAGTACAGACATATGCACAGATTGTGAGAATCTTATTTTTTGAACTACAAAAAAAAAATAGTGATAGGTCAGTAGTCCTACACAGAAAAGAGAGAACAATACCAAATTGAAATCCCCATAACACTTAAACTCACTCAACAAGCGCTTTAGGCCTGTGCTTATTGGGCCTCGTATTAACAGCCCGGTCTGTACATAGAAGTGCATAAATGGAAATTCAAGAAAGCCTAGACTTAGAAAAGGCAAGCAGCAAAATCTTGGAACATTTGTCCAAAAAAAAGTAAACGTCAAGGCATAAACAAGCTGGTCTCAATATACGTCGACGACATACGGTACTGTCTCAACATTTATTGAACTTCGGTTTGCTTTGATGTAAGCGTTGCAGTGAAATAACCTTTAAATTACTGGTATCATATTTGTATTACTGACATGCCCTATCCGCGAGAGTCATAAACTTTCTGAACTGTCTTGCCCGCTATAAATCTGTTTTATAAATTCGTTGTGTCCAGTTTGTTGGCTTGAAGGGTGGTTCTAAATTTGATCCATTATTTTTATGTTTCTATATGTTATTACCTCATGCATATATGCTTTGTGGTTTAAATCGTGGTTTAAATAAATGAAAAATTTTATATTAGCACTTTTCCCTACTATTTGTAACAGGGAATTCGAGAATTGTAAGAAAAAATTATTTAATTTTGTCGTTTAATAAACAAATTATAAATCATTTTTTATGTGCGGAAAGATAGTTTGTGTGTAAATCCGTACATACCAAATCTACAACAAATTCTAAAATCTAATAAGTTAGAGGTTTTATCTACTGTTAAATTTAATAATCGTAGGTATAAACTAATTTGTTCTGGCTAGAGCGAATTATCTATGTAAGACTGTAAGCCGTTTAGAGTTGTCAGCGTTTAAAACATATGGTTTGTATTCGTTTGTTTCTATTTATATCGACCCTCGCACAGGTCATTAGTATTCAGGTTCAAACAGTGGTCAAGGTTCTTGTCACTTCAAAGAATAAAGTGCTAAACCAAACATACTACTGTTTCATGCATATTAATCAGGTGTGGTCCCTTCAGATAAGTAATACACATATAACACACCATTGTTATTTCAGAAACTTCACTGGCTTTGTATTATAAATAATTACATACAGATACGTTTGTAAATATTGTTGCGGCGACGCACTGTGGTAGAACATATTTAAGTAGAAAGCAGAGCACAATTTTCTTTTTTCTCTTTTTTCAGAATTGTGCAATCTTTCTTTGTCCGCAGATAGACGAATTCTTGTTTTACAAGCGAGGTTTTTATAAAAACTTAACAAAGCTTATCAGCGATGATTTCTCTGGTATCTATTAATGTACTTCACTGTACTTCAGATTTTATACATGATACACTTGAAGTAGTGGATCAGCAGACATTCTAGCAGAATCCTTTGACACTAAGGATATCCTGCTACTTTTATAAATTCGAAAGCAGTATTGTGTTTTTTGGATATGACTGCAGCAAGGGTACCAAAAATAACTTATTTTCTTGTTCCTTAATAAGAACATTTTATAAACGTCTTGTGTTCCTGCGATATCGTATGGATATAACCAGTAAAACAACAGGCATAATTTGATAACTACTTAGAGATTTAATTAAAAAAGTTGTGTTAGCGGTTGTAGTCCTAAACAGAATTAACACTGTTGCAACCACTATAGAAAAATTATTCCGATTTACACTTTCAAGCTTCACAACTCACCATCAGATAAGAATAATAGGTTATTTCCGATCTGATGATGAGCTGTAAAGCGTGAGAGCGCTAATCGGAATAATTTTTCTATATTGGTGTGCAACAGTGTTAATTCTGTCTACTTAGAGATTGTAAGAGAGGACTAAGAAATAATTATTCTTAAAAATAACAAGGAAAGAGAAGAAAACAATTGAGATGATATGAAACAAAAATAAAAAAGACTAGGCTACATAATTTTTAATATCGAGCAATAACAAGGGTTTCCTGTCATTTAACAACATGAAGAATTAAATTAGTCAGAAATTTGTTATATCCGAGACCAAGGGGTTTGAAGACACGACGTCCTACTCTTTGGAGCAAGGTGGAAGAATGTCTTGAATGTATACCATGATAGGCTGAAATTACAAAAATGTGTTACAAAGATAAAAATTCAATAACTCGTTTTCTGAGAAGTAAGCAGTAAAGATCAATCGAGGAATGCTTGGGAAAGGCAAGTAAGAGGTTGTTGCGTAAAATACGCTAGCTGTTTGATGCAGACACATAATCATATACAAACAGGCGACGTGTGCCACACAGACATTCTACCAATATTCCTAACACAACTTTCAGCTTTTATTCTATTTCGTGTGAACTTACATTCAGGGTAGACTGTCTTCTCGGGACCAGAAAAGCAAACAATCTAGGGAAATAACCTCGATAATAGATTTTTCTGGTTCCACAGAAATTTTTTTACGGATTACACGGTGGGTTAATAACTCACCTAGGGAAAACATAAAATACTTTAACACTTCAAAAAATGTCTTAGACCACAAGAACAAATCGAGATGTCTTAACATAATGCAACGCACTACAGTAGGATTCCAAAATTGCGTACGTATAGGTTTCTGAAAATTCGCATCTGGAGAAAGAGCGGAAGTAAGCACAGGTCAAGAGACCTAAGCCTTGACAGTAAAGAACGAGAAGAAAAAGGTGAATAAATTTTAGAAGTACTTGCAGGAGGAGGATAAAAAGGAAAAAGAAAAACGAGGAGAAGACAAGCAAGGACAGTTATTATCCGAAGGCGTATAACACTGCAATATATCGACTTCAGTATACTGCTAAAACCCAGTTCTCTCATTAACGTAGCAAAGAAAAAACAAACTGTATGCCATACGTGTACGCTTTGTAGATGCGTTACAAAAAGTACATTGCGGACTTATCAGAGACGTAAAGTTTTTTTAAAAGGGAGGATTATCAGCTGCATCAGAATCCACTGTAAAACGTGCGAGTCGTAAAGCTGGCAATTAAAAGCGACCACAAAACGTACGTACTGTAGTTTATTTTTATTTTCTTTTTTCTAGAATTTGAGCAAAGTAAGGGTTTTACAGTAACAGTAAAACACGCTCAGTCGGAGAAACAAAATTTGTGTTGTGCGAAACTCCAATTAGAATGTAACAAGAAAAACCAATTTAACAACAGTAAAACAAACTCTGAACACTTGGAAAGAGAACTGCGTCGTACACGTTAATACTTGATGTCACATACGATACGCGACGTACTAAACTTTACTAAGGTTTTCACGGGATGATCGTAAATTATAACAAAATTACTGGCATCGCTACAAGTCACACACACACACACACACACACACACACACACACACACACACATAGTGATTATACAAAATGCAAACTTGCACTCTTCCAGATGACATAAATTTTCTCTGTCCGGTGTTAGATATGGGTCGGCTTGAATATCGGTTGTATTGAATAAGGATGTTGAATAACACGGCATAACAATCTATGATTATACACGTGTGGTTGTACATACAATCACAATCATTTCATTGATTACTACTTGTATGTACGGCGTAACTTGTGCTAAGCTAGTTGCTTGATGCAGCTACAAAATCATTTACAACCAGGCGACGTGTGTCACACAGACATTCTACCAATATCCCTAAACGAACATTAATTTTTCAGCCCTTAGGTAGCCTCAGTCTGTGGAAACGGATACTGGGATAATAATCCGATATGATAATGAATGAGTAGTTGGAGCGTAGTGGCAACCACACTGTTGTCTTGTATGCCAAGCGGGGCTCACGTAAGACAGCCTAACGCGCGTTATACCTAATCTGTTCTGATGGACAAAAAAGAAGCCACTATTAGCATTATTGATGTATACACACTCCAGTCGGTTTTAATCTTTTCTTCCGCAACACATTACCTTGCAGAGATATGTCGCTTCCACAGTGTGCCCTCTGTCCTCGCTGTGTTTAATCAAAGTCTGATTTTTAATATATCATTTTGACACTCCTACAGGCCGTACCCTTGTAAAATATATTTTTAGTATTAGTGTCGTTTTAAACTCTGAAATCTTCATACTTAACTACACGTTTTCTTTTATATCTACCCATTTATTGCACACCAGTTTTTGTCACTTTAAAAGTACCTTATTTCCACATAAAGTTTAGCTTTATCTCTACACGCTTCAGTTTAAGATCGCTACACGCCAAAATATATTCCATTTAAACATTTTAAACATTCATAGTCTTACGAGTATGGCAGGACGTACACCTCATGAGTAGGAACTGATTATTTAATCTGTAGTATGTATTTTAATGTACGACTTCATAATTATGCAAAATATTATAATGTAACTAAGGTTTTAAAAAGTTGTTCCGTTAGATGTAAATTAACAAAAGTTATTCTATTTCAAAATGTATAATTTACTTGCTGTGTTATGTCACAAAATATGTACGATTCCCCCCCCCCTCAACACACTCACATCACAATTACGCATATTCCACATATCGTAGGTACAGATAATATTCATGTAATATTCTTTACGATTTAGCAGCCAGGTAGGCCTATACGAATACCTCTGCTTCACGTATCTACACATAATAGAACCGACTCTATATACAAGTGCATACACACGTGTGTGTGTGTGTGTGTGTGTGTGTGCCCGCGCGCGCGCCAGTCAAAGAGAAATAAAATAACTTATTCCCGCGGAAGTCTTAAAAGTAGTTGAATATTTCAGGTCTACTGCTGTTTAAAGGGAATGGATGAATATTTTCATATTCCTTTACCTTTTTCAGAAGTCTGCAAATTTCACTTTGAAATTTTTTATTATGCGTGTAATAGTGGCTTTACACATGCATCTTTAGCGAACAAAAGATGTCACCAAATTTTTCATTTGTTTGGGCCGAACACATTTGAGAAGAAATAAAAGAATTTGGTTAAATACAACTGTAAATAATAAAGGAAAATACGGAGTTTTGAGACGGAGACCTGAGGTGTATATATGCGTAAACACGGGACTTGCAATATAAGCGAGTTGATAAGAAAGCAAAACTTGCTAGTATGCTCGTCTACACTAGATAGCCACATACATTCAATTTGCTGACCATATGACTCTTAAATGAGCTTGTTACTCGCATCTTTCCTTAGATGTGGTTTGAAAGTCGTTGTGAAACAGTAGTATTAAAGTCGTAAATTTTGATCTAAATGAGCCATTACTTCCAAGAAAGTAAGTAAGAATGATCCTCTATTTCTTCACGAGTGATATCAGTACACGATGAAAAGTTCAAATGAATGTATTACGTTCTGGGTGTGTACGAAATAAAAACATTAGTCAAAGGTACATCAAAACAAAGAGCTAAATCTGGAAGCACCAAAGGCTTAAAATAAAACTCAACATTTTTTATAAAATTGTTATAGTTTATTTGGGGGTAAAGTTATGATGAATTTACTGAAAATACGAAATATGTATGTGTTGTTTCTGTATTTTGTAATTTAAGAGAATTAATGTGTCTCAACACTCATTGCAAATTTTGGATCGCTTTCAAAAAATTTGTAACCTATGTTTCAAAAAAGCTTTATATTTTGTTATCATTTATGTATATTTGCGAATAATGTCAGATACAGAGATCGATGGAAACATACATACAATGAAAAGCTATGACTAAATTATCTGTCATTTAGGTATTATGGTTACAAATTTAACTAAAAAAAAACGCAGTAGTCCAAAACTTTTAGTATTTATTTTATGGTTGTCTGCTCTACAGTTATGTAACTAATAAAATGGTAGAACAGTTGGGTTTTCATATTATTTCTGATAATATGAAAAGTTGTCCAATATTGGAATTTAACTAACTCAGTAATAAATGTATTTTGTTCTGGGACCTTACTAGTGCTTTTGATAATGGCTTTATTAATGGCTTGTACACATTTTCATTGGACCGCTAGTGTTGGCTACGAAGTTGGCGAACAGCGGATATACAGATATGCAGCTAGGTGTCTAATGATGCTTAGATAAGATCGACGCACCGAACACGGGTTTATCAGTATCAGCGCTCAGAGGACGATTTCAGCGTTGTCGCACAGAGCACGGGCGCTCTGAGCACGCTCCCGGCCAACAGCCCGGCCTCCAGCCCACGAACCAACAGCCTGGTGTCTAATGACTTTAGTCTTTCAACACTTGATAACAGTAATATTTCATACAGAAACAGAGCTAAGTACCTTGTTATGAATCTTCATCTAAAGTTGCGACAAAGGTAGAACGTCAAAAAGAAAAGAAACAAACTTAACACTAAATATATAATAAGGTTACAAGTTATTTCAAAAATGTCAGTTGGTTATATATAACAAACTATTTCTTTGTTAGATAGTTCTGGATTATGAATATCATGATATCCATCTATGACATTGTGATAAGAAGCCACTTCAAACAGTTCTCATTTTTAAAATAAAGTTTCAGAAGTATTATGCACTCATGGATTCTGTTTACCATACAATCGCATATGTAGATACTTGAAGATGTATGTAGGGATACCAGAAACTAAGAAGTTCTAAGATGTTCACAGCGCAGCAAAGCACGACTAAAGACTACACTAACGCAAACACCGAGGTAGTTGAGCTTCTGTACGGTACTTAGAAGACAAAAACGTCTAGTGTAGTACGTTATTTAGTGTGCTGTTTTCTGTATGCTGAAAGTTTTAAGACTTCGATGGGTTAAACTGTTTGAAATTGTATAGTGGTTTACTGAATAAGACGAGAAGATTGTTTTCATTTTACGACCTAAGGTCATGTAGCATTCAGTATGTAAACAGAATTATTACTGTTGCACACCACATAATATTTCTGTTTGTAATTATAATCACTAACACAACTTTCTTCATTAAAATTCAGTATACAGTTTAAGACATTCTAGTTTAAAACTTTAATGATAAATTGCTGGTTAGTCAATACAGCAGGTAGTATCTGTATTTAAAAAATTAAATATCTAATTGCAATTTTCTTGCTACAACAGGGAGAATTACAATTATACCAATTAGCGTTTAACAAAATACAAATGTAATTCCAGTCCATTAGCTAATGAAATTATATTCGAGCGTTAATTATACATTATAATTTGTACTATTAATTGTACACATGAAATAATTAAGTTGTAATAAAAATAACACACAAGCTTAATGTGTTAATGTACGTCACTATGCTGGTTTTTGATAAATTAAAACACAAATTAAACAATATTCACATATCGGAAAACGGATAATATTGTAGTCATAAATTCAAAATGAAGTGTTATGTTTAATATAATTTGTACCACAGTTCGTGTTAATTTACTGTAAATTTAATACAATTTTCAAACGAAATCTGTTTTTTAAATTTTAAAGTAAATTAAGTAAATAACATGAAAAGTAATTAACACTAAATGGAGTATAAAAACCACTGTGCGCGTTCACTGTGATTCGTACGTCCACTGTGACGTATTCAATAGAGCGTCATTGGCGTCATCATCATCATCTAAAATTATCTTTATCATCATCACCATCTGCTTTAAGATGATTGCGAAAGAACAGAGTGCTAAAACAACAGGCGACTTTATAGACTTAGAATGTAAAGATGTCTAGGATAAAAATATAGGGAGTGTAATATGTATCAAACTAATATTTCGAGTAAAAAAATTGCGGATGTTGTGTAGTATTTTGTTGGTTTTTGAAATGATACGTTTACAAATTAGTAAAGTATAAAAAATAAAATAAAAATTATAAGCGGAAGCGAACGAGCAGATGGTATAAGGTGATTTAAGTACCAGGTTTTTGTATTGCTGTAAGTGTATAGCTGTAAGTGTTGGTCAGCAAGTCAAATATACAGATGAGGGTAGAACATCGTTAGTACAAAGGCTTCTCTAGTTTTAATATAATTTGAACAATAGAGATCACATGATGTCACAGATCCTGTGTGATGGGGAGGGGAGACCTATCGTCGATGGACTGATTAACTTGTCAGTGTAGTCGTGGGACAGGCAAATACGCAAATTGAAAGAACAAGAAGAAGGTTAAATAAGAGAAGACCAAATGGATTAAGTCCGATGGATTGTGTTTGATATTTCTTTTGTATTCATACACAGGTCCTGAAAATGACAATAAACACTGTCGAAACGTCGACACAAGTTAAAATTTGTGTTATATTTTTGACCGATCCTCACAAACCCTTCACCGTAAAATTCATTATTGACGGTCACTACGAATTTAAGAATTTAAGGGCTTACATCAAGGTTAGCGTGATCACAATCTCCACAAAACTGCTGTATATTTTCTACTTCCAGTTATATGTTTGTTACTGGCGCACGACTAATACTGAAGATTTATTATTGTTAGCTACGCAGTGGGACGCCGTAGCAGGCGTCTCTACTCTGCCTCATAGCTCGCTATAGTTGTATTCATGTCTCTTTATTTATTTTGGAGGAACACTCAAAGTCAGTTCACAAGGAATCTACAACATCGTTGTCATGGAGTTTGAGGCCAGCCTCTTGTAAAAGGAAATGCTGACGACGCATACGAATAATTAGCACATGGCTGTTCTGTTGCATCATTTTCATAGTTTGTGATTTCAATTGTTAAAATTTATTTTGCTTTAAAATTTAGCTAAGTAAATTAAAATAAATAATAATCCTTATAGGATATGAACATAAATATAATTTACATACCATACATTTGCTATAAAGTAAGTGTATAACGGTATATGAATTCTAAATAAGGCAGCCGATACTTTTAATTTGTTTAGAATCACGATATATTGGGTTTTACTTTTAATTAAAGTCAAACTTCTCAAACCTCTGGTTGGTTTTAACTACGGTTATTTACACACATCTTCTCAGAATTAAAAACTCTACTTATTTTATTTAAGGTTTGATTCATTATTAACAATTAACAAAGTTGTGCTCCGAGCCTGAAAAAAATTGATTTCCTATTTTGTGCACATTACAGAATATTTCTTAAAAACTGCTAATGGCAGCCTGAGTTTATTTCATGTTTGAGTACAAAAAAATTATATTCAGTTGTTGAATTTCCTCAATAATTTATGTTAAAAAAATTGTATTGAATTATTTTAGCTTTGGAACACAAATAGAGCAGTTACCTAGCAGTGACTCGAGAACAATATATTTCCCATCCTATATTCATATTCACCTTTGAAAGGAAAATCCTCAGACGCATTATAGGCCCAATACAAGAAAATGGCTCATGGAGACTGAGATACAACAACGAACTGTGTCAAATATATAAAGAGATACCAGTCTCAAAATTTATAAGAAATCAAAGATTACGTTGGGCCGGACATGTTATGAGAATGGAGGGTGGCAGGAACCCTAAGAGGGCTTTGCTGGGTACATGGGAGGGAACGAGACCTAGAGGTAGACCGAGGAAGAGGTGGGAAGATGGCGTTGCAGAGGACGCGAGAGACATGGGGATAAGAAACTGGAGGAGGGTTGCAGTGGATAGAGTGGATTGGAGGCGGAGATTGGTGGAGGCCAGGGCCCGACTTGGGCTGTAGCGCCATAGGAGAGAGAGATATTCATATTACAGGGGTCTATTGTGTTTTATGTTAGCTGTAACATCCTCTCGAAATGGTGCCCTTACCTTCTGTCCTTGTGTTTGTGAACACATAAAAATTATGCATTTATGAGTGTGCGTGTTAGTGTATGATCAGGGTTAAAGGAAAGTATAACCCATTGGTGAATCCTGAAAGTCGACAAAAACGTTTATTTAGAAAAAGAACATAATAAAAGGTCTAAGAAAAATTAGACGGTCAATATTCATTGACTGTAGTACCAAAAAACTGAACAGTGAGTCATACGTTTAATTCTGATCTTACGACTACTTAATTTCAATCCACATATAAGTAGTATACAGGTTTGTGTTTATCTGTTGTCATAACATGTTTTTAAGAATGTTTTTAAAATTGTTCATTTTAAAAGTTTCAACTTTACGCCGATATGCAGCGTTGGTAGTCAACGATTACAATGCATATGTGCCAAATTGAAACAGAAGTAGGCTATCTTAAGGAGACTCGTGTGTGTTTCTATTAATTATCTTCAATCCGTCCTTTCGTTCTCTTTCTATTACCTTTCCTATTCGTCACGCAGGCACATATATAAATTGTTTTTTCTTGTCTCTTGATATGAGAAGAAATGTCTCTGGCTGAACTGCTGTCAACGACCATCAGGCTGTATTTACTTCTTTTCAGTTTAAGACCTGCCTTTCAGACGTAATATTCAATTCGCTAAAGTCTCCTGCAGTACACATACTTGTGTTATCAATATATAGTCTAAGGCTGCTTGACATTCACTAAGTACTAACAAACAAAGGAGGCAATGTAGACCGATGACGATTTTGAAAGCTGATAATGAATTTCTACGAGAGTATCCTGGAATTGGTGGCCGAACGCCAATTGGTGAAACTGTCTACTTATATAGAATTGATGAAATTCTATAGACAAAAAATATAAGAGCCATAACGACTATTGCCATATTGCCGTAATGAAGATTAATTTAGCAGAACCAGAATACATTACTAGATACTAATTTAACTAATTACAAAAACTTAAATATGGACACCATACGGTAGCCGAATATAGACTTTTAGGATTATTATTCAATAAAAATTTGGTAAAGTTATTGAGAAATTAAAAAGGTAGACATATGTAAAAGGTAAAAGAGAGATAAGGTTTTTTGTTTTGTAGAAAACAAGTATTAGTAAAGCAACATAAATAATAATATATAAATCAACAGTTGAAAGCCTGACAATTAAGGAAAAACAACTTCTACTTATTTATTGCTTTAATCGCTAAGTGGAGCTTTCTGAAATATTCTCCATTGTGAAAGCAAATATTGTGTGTGTGCGCGCGCGTAGCCTGCCATTCGTAGCCTTCAATAACAAGCAAAGTATGTGAGAAAAGTAAAGTTAATGAAAGGGAACGTTTCACAGGTGAGTTCCAGTTTTGACAACGAAGCCTTAGAGTTAGAGTATCATTGTTCCAAGCGTTTGAAAATATCTGAAGAGTAAAGTATATTTACCAAACCAAAAAACGTCGATGGAAACTATCCCATATGATTTGGAAATATTAATTGAGTAAAATACAAGTGGTTTGGGTAATACAGGAGTCCACTTTTTGATCAAATAAGGAATTTTTTGTGTGAATAAGGGTACAAAAACCTTCTTCAATAAATCATATTATTGACAATATTGAAACAGATGGTTACGCCACGAGTACAGAATAGCAGCTGATACATCGCCCAGGCAAGCTTATAAAGAAAAAGGAAAGAATCCTACTTGAGGACGAAGAACAGGTGTCTTGAGCTCTGTGACTGGAACAGATGATATTAGTTCATTCTTAGCAGAAAAGGAAGAAGAAGGAGAAAAGGGTCAATGATATTTCTAATCTTCTTATTTTTCTTCTTCACCTCTTCCTATAAAAAGCGTTACACATTTTTTCCATTTGGTTTATAAAATAGGACGCCGCTTGTTCACAGTAATTGCGGAGTCTAATATCGTATTGAAACATTCGAGTGACGGCACCGTCTAGGCGGATTCAAGTCATGTACGAAACTTAAAAAAAATCTGATGATTTAAATTGAGTTCAACCAATCACAGTGCGCATCCATCAACAATGACACCTGTGCTCTCTTACTTTCATTAGTTCGTGCTGTACTGGTTGTCCAGAACAGGCAACAAAAAATCTTTTGTGTTACCTAAAAGGATTTTATCTCCATAACTTGTTTTAACTTATTAAACGTCTTACGTCTTTGTTTACATTACACTGAATTTTTACAAAATTTGATTGTCTTATTCACCACTCAGTTTTATTCAACTCTGTTTTAATAACTTGATACAAAAAACACAAAACAAAAATTCACGTATACTTAGTAGGCCTAATGTTAAAAAGTTGAAAATTTTTATGAAAGTAAACAAAACCTTAGTTATTATCTTTTCTATTTTTAGTCACACAGGTTATTCCACATTTTTCTATAATTAAATTTTTTTATTCATATTTCTGCGTGGTGAAAGAATTTAATAGGAAATTTGTATTCACGGATATATTAAACTGATGATTATTACAGAATAGCTATTGTATATGGTTCATCTAAAAACTTTTATAATTAAATTTTTAAAAATTTTACCTTAATCCGTCTATGTGACCGCTTGGTTTCTGTCTTCTAACGCGTTTCGGATTAATTTAATCCATCATCAGAGTAAAAATTCGTCGGTTATGACTTCGTTGAAACATTAAAAAGACACTAAAATACATTTATGTATATGTTCTACAAACACAGCGACGTACGCGGATGTGAGTACGAAGTCATAACCGACGAATTTTTACCCTGATGATGGATTAAATTAATCCGAAACGCGTTAGAAGACAGAAACCAACCGGTCACATAGACGGATTAAGGTAAAATTTTTAAAAATTTAATTATAATAATTGTGACGCGGATACCAGTACAATGACTTCAAAAACCTTTGTCAGTCACATTGTATGCTAGTCTGAGCAAACAGCTTGTTGCAGCAACATTATAAAGGCATAGAGTGGCTGCAGTAAAGACGGATTACGAGCATGTTACACTTTACTGTAAGCATCGTTAACATTTATAATACATAATGCCTTGGTTAAATTTCCCCTATAGGAGGGGCTTCTTATAGCACATGTAATTACTGACAGGAACGACGTCTCTTGTGGTGTGCTTACGTGCGCTTCCGCTCGTGTATGGTGTCTGAGATGTTGTATTTCTTTCATGAATTAACATATTGACAGTGTCTCTTGATACCAATACCCATACTCTACAACAAATACAACCGATTTGTTATAATAACATGAAGCAAGATCAGAGATTAAATTTTGCCAATACAAAATACAGGTAAATTGTTTTAATAAAATTAAATATATCAATTCAAATAATCTAATATTATTAAGATATTTTTTGAAAGTATGCAATCCATTTAGAAATAGACAAAAATAAATTATTTAGGTATGGGTATACCACCTGTGAATGGAAACGACTACCTATGTGAAATAGTCATGTAGTCATCACTAAACTACAATAAACGCAAGAACTGTAATTAAATGAAGTTATAAAAAATGAAAAATATTTTGAAATTATAAATTATACGGTTAGATCAAGGAGTATAAAGAAGAGTTGTACCAAAATATTCCACAAGTGAAGGACGAACGCAGCTAAAACAAATCCTATTTTATAAACCAAATGGTGTAACGCTTTTTGTAGGAAGAGGTGAAGAAGAAAAATAAAAAGATTAGAAAGATCATTGACCCTTTTCTCTTTCTTCTTCCTTTCCTGCTAAGAATTAACTAATATCATCTGTTCCAGTCACAGAGCTCAAGACACCTGTCCTTCGTCCTCAAGTAGGATTTTTTCCTTTTTGTTTATATAAGGAAGCTTGCCTGGGCGATGTATCAGCCTCTATTCTATACTCGTGGCGCAACCATCTGTTGCAATATTGTCAATAATATGATTTATTGAAGAAGATTTTTGTACCCTGTACCTGATATACAAAGTAGTTTGTATATACCCCTTTACATAACGAAAAAGTATTTCATCTCGGGAGTCTGGATAATAGTTATATTTCTTTGAGTTGTTATCCAAATCTCATACTCACAAAACACACTCAGGAATGCTGTGACCCCCTGACCGTAATTCAGGACACCTTTATTGCACTTTTATTGTCTTTATTGCTTTATTGCTCTTTTGGTGATGTAAAAATATGGTATAAGTATGGTAAAAGTATTGGCGCCAGATGGTTAATATTCATTTAAATGATATTTAATTTCTGGCGGTCTTGTAACAGGTAATGATAAGCGAAATAGAAAGAAAACGCTGCTACAAATAGTGAGAAAATAAAGCCAAATTTTCATAAAACTTGAGTCTGTATATCAACGTCCAATTAGTCGTCAATTATGGGAAGACCACCGAAGGTAAAAGAAATGGTCAGGAAATACTCGTTTTCTTGGCGGAAAAAATCACAAAATGTTAAAAGAAATGGTCAGAAAAAGCTCGTTTTCTTGGCAGAAAAAATTACAAAAAATCAAATATCCTTAAAACATAATCAAATTACTTATGTGTAAGAGCTATACGTTTATTTTAAAAAACGTGATAGACCTACTTTGTTAGCAAAAATATATTTATATTACTTTGAAGACTATCAGAAAATTTAATTTAATTCGATTTGAGACTCCTTGCCAGCAGTTGAGATTACGTCAACTCGTGCGGCGCATTTATTCTCATTAAAATACTCAGTTACTTGTAGCCGAGCGTGAAGTTTTAAAACTTTCTACCTAAAGTACCGTAAATAAGAAAGTATTAAAAGTTAAAGCCCTTGCTTTGTTTGTGCCGGTTCAGGGTCAATGTAAAGCCGTGTAAATTATTTTTAGGACGCAAATAAACAATAGATCAATGTACTTATTACATACTACGTAGATTATTTTCACTTTCTTTACCTCATATAGTTAGGATCTATTGGAGCTGAGTGAAAAGGAAGGGTAGTAGTTCTTGTCACCACCTTATATCCTGACAGCCACAAAAATACATAAGCCGCATGGTTTTATGCAAGACCGTACTGAATCCTTAACAAGCTGCGGACACAAAAGTATATCCGTTTTTGTTTTCACGTTAAAAACAAATCTTTTTGTCTCAATTGTTTCTTATTTTTTTAATTACTAAATATTTTTAAAGCATCTACATACACTTTAAAGTTTGTAGAAATTATCTTTTTTAGCAAGTAACAGATTTCTTTTTTTTTTGTTAAAACGACCCAAAAATCTTCACAATTAGCAACACTTAACGTACCACCTTTGTATACTTCTTATTCTTACCTACTCTTTTTACGTATGCAACTGAAGCATGAGAGGAACTAGCCATACTGAAGATAACCTGCCATTTTTCTTCCCTTGTCTCCTTTTTGTGCAAACTGATTCGCAAATTCCTATAAAAAATAACGCTCAACTATTCACATTCCTTGACTTGAACTAAATTTTAACCATCACAAGTGATTCTCAGAGACTGTTCTCCTTTTCTTCTAGAATGCATAAGTTTACTCTCCGTAACATTCAGTTCCAAGCCTTTTTACAACTTCTCTTTCCACTTTTCCATGGCGTCTTGAAGTCTATTCTTTGAGTCTTCTACAAGCACTATATTATCTACGTATAGCAATGCGTGTGCAAAAATTGTTTTTAACTTTGAATACTCCACTGTTGCTCTATGTGTTCGTCTCTTACATATGTTAGCCTCTGTATTTCATTCATATGATTAGTAGCGGACTCAAGCTATTGCTTTGTTTGATACCCTACTTCATTTCAGAATACTCAGGACTCTCCCCATGCAGTCTTACAGTTCTCGTCGCCTTATGATATACACTTTCAATGGCCTATATAAATCTATTTGGAACCCGTTTTGCTTGTAAAGCATTCCATATTCCCTTTCTAGAGACTCAATTAAATCCTGCGCTCAGATCCACGAATGCCACAAACAAGTCACAAGACCACTGTCTAGATTTTTTTTTCTATCATCATTAGACTGTCTATGAACATATGATCATTAGTCTGTCTGCCCGGTCGAAAAGCAGCTTGATCCTCTTCAATAAGACGTTCTACCAGAGTTCTCAACCTTTGTTTTAAGACTCTCGTATATAATTTATTTACTATCACCTTTAGATATACGGGCTGAAAGTTTTTTTTTTGTGTTTAAGAATTATTAAATTATGTTTCGATTCAGCTGATTTTTTATGAATAATCCCAAACAGCCTCCACAACTCTTCTTGTCACTGGTAATCCCCAAAGTTTATAAGTCTTGCGTAACTTTATAAGTTCCTGTAACTTCTCGCAAACAGAATACTGGGCTTCCTTGTCAGAAAGACATTTATTGGATGTTGTGCTTGCTCTATCCGCCTATATTCATGTGGAAGATAGACACTAAAACAATATACTACAAATCGTACTAATGGTTTTCAAACATGGCTGTACAGACTCCTATTGAGAATTTTCTAGTAAGCGCTACTAGAAATATCACCGTATGTAACAGAATGGGACATCATCAACCTCACATCACGCCATAGGAAAGACGAAGCCAGTTCTGCTTAAAAATATCTTCCAGCCATCTCTTCTTGCGTAAATACCTGTATCCTATAGGTTAGTGTAAACTTCTTTGGCCAGTTTTGAATCCCATATTTCGTCTAAGTGTTCTTTCCCCTGTTGTTTATAATCTTTTAATCTTTCATTCAAGTGAAAAACTTCTAATTCTTTTCGTATGGCTTTGTTAGTTATATGATCAAGTTCAGAACTCCTTTTAACTCCTCTCATTCAAATCATTTTTAAGGTTTGTATTTTACCTTCTTTTTTATTGGTTGTTGTAAATCATTCACACACACATAGGACAGTACAGGAACCGCCACATTCTTGTAAAACTTTAGTACAGTATTTAGTGTAATGTGGTTCCTTTTTTATCAGCTTATATCTAAACTACTTAGCTTTATTATATCATAATATTTTAGCTAGTTTTAGGTAGAATTAAAGGAAACCAAATAATCTGAATCCGCTGATATTAAAAACTATATGGTAAGCTGTTTTCTGTCCCGGTTGATGTGGTAAAATATTTGTAAAATTTTTCATATTATATCTACAAAATAAAACGAATAATAGATAACTTTTCAGATACAAATAACTTTAGCTTGATTACCAAGAAAAGACTGTTGAATCCATTCATTTGGAATCCAACCCTGTATGGTTGTGACACATGGATGATAATCAATAACTAAAAGACGGTTATCGTCACTTAAATTATGGTGTTACAGAAAAACTCTAATAATCAGCTAGAGAAACAAATCATGTTCAAGAAGTATAGATGACCAAACCTCTTTGATATAGAAATGGAACAATAAGTTCAATCTGTCGTATTCTACATTTTGATGAAGACAGTGCTGAAGAGAATGTCGGAAGAAAGAAGATGACTTTCATTTAAAATATATAAGTCAGATGATGGATGATGGATGATGTTATTGCGCAGAGTGTATCAACACGAACAGAATCACGTACAGTAAACGATATCTATCATAAAGTGACTGGCATATACCATAAAGTTAATCAGAGGGAAAGATAACGGAATACTTGATATTATTCTAACAAGCAGTGAACGATTAATTAATGTCACAGTTAAGACAGGAGAACAATTAAGACAGTAATGCGCTCGAATCCGATAGGTACAAGAAGCCAAGGATAACCGCGGAAGACATGGTGGAAAAAATAGAAAATGATTTCAGGTAGATCAGATTGAGAGAGCAGAGAAGACAAAACCGAATTGTTAAAAAAACTAACATTCACCTTTGTTCAGTATAAACTAACAGTGAAAAATTAAAAAAAGTGTGAAAAGTTTTTATAACATAATGAAGAAATAAAATTAAAAGTTTATTATTAAAATACTCATTTGGAATAAAAATGTAACTATCAGACTTTATAAGTTTAAAGTTGTCTATAATTTAATATAAGCTTCTATGTACATAAACCATTCCGACATGAATACACACTTGTGCACACAAGCATAGATAAAAACTGAAGTGGGGTACTTTTCTTTTAAGTCAATTTTCAAAATTCTAACGTAAATTTTAAAACATTATTCAACATTTAAATTATAAATTGATTACAACTTACAAAATATTCTAGTTAATTCATGATGAGTGTTTTATATAATATATATGAGTTTTAGGAGAACGAACATAATAGGAGAAGAACAGACGGAATTTAGAAAGGGAAGAAGCACAATAGATGCTGTGTTTACATTGCAACAACTAATCGAGAAACACCAAGAATACAACCTAACTATGTACATAGCTTTCGTTGATTTTAATAAAGCTTTTGACTGTGTCAGCAGAGAAAAATTATGGGAGATCATGTTCTTTAGGGGATATCCACCACATCTCATCAGAACAATTCAAAGTCTATATCACAAAACAACAATTTTTATAAACTAAACGGAAAGATAAATAATTTATAAAATACGGTGTATAAAGATACGGAATTTATCACCCACGTTATTTAATATTTATATAGATGATATAATCCGAAACTGGAAAAAATTACATAACGAGGGAATATATTTAGACAAAGACACAATATTAAATGTAATTTTATATGGTGACGACCTCACACTAATTGGGAAAAAAGAGAAAGAATTGCAAAAGGGATTATACAAACTGCAGCAAATTAGCGAAGGATACAATTTAAAAATTTAAATAGTAAAATGTTTTTAATAGCCACTGAAAACTTTTTAATTGTTCCTCATATTGCTTTCTCTGAGTAACTTGCTGGAGTGCCTTAAATAACTTAACAACTGTTTCTTATGATTATTACTTAGGTTAAAACAATTAAATTAAATCTAAAGAATCATTTGTTACTCTTAAATTGTATTTATTGTGTAAATACGTAGTGCGTTGTCTATAAAAGATTAGGTGACTCATTTTTATACGGTTTCCTGAGGACACTAATAGAGTGAAATCTATAATTTATAACGAATACGTCAGTATTATATCCTTACATATTCGTGACTTTTAGTGGTAAAAGGTTCTGCAAGTTTTGACAATACAACTTAAAAAAAGTAATGTCGACGTTTCGACAGAACATATTAAATAATTAAGATCTACAAGGCCTGTCCACGTTAAATCACACAAAAATATTGAATAGACAAACTGTGACTATTAATATGCCTGATGTATTTATATCATACTAATATGTGTAAGAATTATAATTACGTGTGTAACATATACACATATTTACACTCATACACTCAACATCAATGTAGGACTTTTACTTGTGTGTATATTGACCATTTAACCACCTGATGATGAGAGTACAATTTGTCGGAACGTCGATACGAACGTTGCAAAACTGAATCTAGTTAATAACAACCTCACAAAGTCATTCATCGCTTATGAGCCTACAAAACTAAACAAAACCTCTAATATAATGAGACAACATCTTATATATTATAGAAAGCACTTAGTGTCATGAGACTATATTCTGTACATTATGGGAAACGTATTGTAAGGCGAATGTCCATAAAACATAATTTATTTCTTTGTAGCCCAAAAATCTACATTGTTAAAAGCAGCTGACAGGTTTTGAAAGCTGAGACCAGGACTAAGGGTATACCAAACGAAACACAAACATTTACAGCAACAAATACACATAGACTCGATTAAGATAAGGAAATATTGAGAGGCCCTTGAATAGCTACTAAATTGTAGATTTCAAATTGTCTACGTTGGAAGACACCCTTAAACCATGAATTCCTGTACATCATTGTTATACAGTGAAACGTAATGTGGTGGGAGAGAGCAGAACTCGAGTCAGTTGAACTCGTTTAAAACACTTATGGTATACGCTTTAACTTGCGTGACTGAAAAGGGTATGCTACCATTTCGTGAATTCTAAAATTTATTCTGTAAATTAACATTACATAGAATCCCATTTAATTAAAACAAGGACCCTTTATTTACATGTTTCATTTTTGTTTAGCTAACACAAAAACATCTAAATAAAAGAACCAATGATATTTAATTTTAAAATACTAATTAACATTTGATACTTTATTTTTCTGTGGTTTCGTAACAACGATCTGAAAAATAATATATTACTTTTATATAATATTTTATATAATATAACAATTTATCGTCGTTTTTATAATCATAATCTTCATCATCATCATCACCACCACCAGAATCGTTATCATCCTCGCCATCATCATCGGCATTTCATCACAAAGAACAAATGTCTCGCCTGTTTTTTTCCGGAGAAAATCCCGTTCACCATATTTGTACCGAATTAATAGAAAGCTTATTTAACCTTACTTATGACCTTGCCTAAAATGTAGTACGAAGTGACAACCTGTTATATTTCTTTTAATTAAATATTTTTACTAACAATTTTATTTTCTTTAGTTGTCATCTTATTTCTCTATAGAATTGTGACATGGTGTCACTAGCTTTGTATGAGATTGGTTTGAATGTAAATGACTTATCACTTGCGGATAAAGTTATAATGTTTTAAAGGAGTGAAGTTTATGATAAAATTCAAAACTAAATGTAGATTCAGCTAAACGGCACCAACAAGCTAAACGGTTGTAATGTAGATTTCATACTTTAAACAAAAACAAAAACCATTACGTAGTTTTCATACTTCATGTAATCTCGAAAACTGTGGTTTTCTGAATAAGTTTACTGCTCGAACAAAGATTCAATCGAGCCTCACTGTAAAGCGTATCTTTTTTTCACTCACACCTGTCGTTTAGTAGTTTATTAGGGTACAGCAAAATTCTTGAACGGTAAAATAATAAACTATAAATAAAAATGTAAGTCGTCAGCCAGTCTCTGTCTTACCTTCTGAAAGCAATTATCTTCTTCCTCTTCTTCTATCAGGGAATAGGAGAATCTTCAGGTCCGATCCTAAAGGATATATCCACATCAGCAATGTGTCCTGGGCCCTCCTATACTTCTTTGTCTAATGGGCTTGTATTGCCAAACTTCCTTAGGCAATCTTTAATATGACATCCTATTCAGATAAGAAATCCATCTGTCTTTGTGTTCTACGATACGATTTAGGACGTTATAAATGTTCAACTATTTGCGAGTATCCGCATTGTAGAGTCTGTCTCTTTGTGGGGAGCCTTTAAAAGGTCGCAAGAATCTCGTCTCAGATGCATGTATTCTACTCAGATATTTCTTCGCCGGAACCCAAGTTTCAGAACCACACAGCAACACTTGCAAAGCATAATCTTATAAAATTGTAATCAAGTTGTAATCAAGTCTCTTTCCTTGTTTTACTCGGCAAATGAATTGTGCTATATATTGATTAAAACTTATAATCAACATCATAATCCACGTAATACGTGATACACTTATCACTCAATAATGTGTGCAGACGTAGGTTATACGTTAAAACTGTTTAAAATTATTCAACAGCGTGTAAAAAAAAGCTTTAAATAATTTACTCTCATGTCGCCGTATTTTGTTTGTGCAAGCATGACACTCACTCTCTACTCTTATTGTCCAATACAATCTTACTTAGCAAGGGGCATTCACAGAAAAATGTCATACTGTTTGTCTTCTGCACAGAAATGTTTATGTTGTTAATCGAACATACTTCCTGTAACTGAACCATCAAACTCTAGAGTTCACATTCATGGTTTTGGATAATTACTTGATTATCAGCAAACTGCATTGTATTCACGATATTGTATTATTTGTTTTATTATTGGAACCACTCATAGTTTTCACTCTTTATATCATCAATACACATGTTAAACAATGTTGGACATATACTACAACCTTGGCGTATTCTCTGATTAATTTAAATATCTTACTGTCTAAACTTCTTCTATAGACAGTACTACCCTTGCACGATAGTATAATCTCGTTATAAGATCTACAAGGTGTTTATGTTAACCCCGTGTAGGCCTACACATAATGTGTCATAGAATGGATGGTTAACTCTATCAAACGCTTTCTCGTAGTCAGTGAGAGTAGTTAATTTGGTGTGTCTCTAAACTAAATTCTCTATTTTCTCAATCAATATTTTCAAAGAGAACATGTTATCAATGTAATATTGACCCTTAAAAAATCCTGCCTGCTCTTTAAGAAGTAAAATATCTGAGATAAATAAAAGTAATAAATTATTCAATTAATAAATAAGATAATTAATAAATTTTCCATAGAACCTGAAGTTGTATTTATCTACTTACGAGCAGTCATTAGATATGAAAAAATATCGGCAGCCGCTTTAAAAAATATAATTATAGATGTTAGAATATAAAAATACGATTTGTTTCCATCGATACCGATGGAAATAATAAGGTCTATTTATACCCTTGTGCAAGTAAGAGAAACCACTTATCATAGGTAGTCTAATTAAAAAGTAATTGATAGAGTACCCTTATCAAAAGTAGATCACGTGTAGCACAACACAAAGGAAAAGAAGAAAGATGATCTTTAGGTAAAATGCAATTGATATGGTTCTAACAGAGATTGTTGAAATGCCGCAGAAGGGAAAAGAGAGGATGAAAATGTCGCAGAAGAGAAACGTTTGGCTATCATACAGTGTGGAATTTGTGTGGAAAGATGAAATATCGTGCCCACGGTAGTAGTATGTAAAACCTGTCACACACACAACACCAATAATGATGATATGGAAAGATTGAGAGGAACACGAAACACGTGTTCATTAAAGAGAAATCATTGTTTATTGCTTGAGTGATTGTTTTTGGGGTTGAAACGCTAAGTGCTGTCAAAATTTTGTTGGGGATAACTGATTTAAAAACCGTTGTTAGCTACTGTAAACGGTTAAACACAAAAAACATCCAACTATTCCTATAATTTACTGTAGCAACGATAAATCATCGTTTCTTTTTCTTCTATTGTCTAAGCTTGTGTCAGTTTTCTGTGCCCATCTACTTCTCTTTATGAGTAGTAGTTTTGTACTTCTGATATTCTTCTTCTTCTTTGCCTTCTCTGGCACTGTTCATCTCTGTCTGCGCTTCTTCTCCGAAGTCAGTTTGTATATTGCAACACTTGACTGCCCAGATAAGGAGGAAATCGTGCTGGTAATAAATATGCTCTAAAGATCTATGTGTTTTTTTTTTCAGTAGAACTCTCTTATTTTTCGGTCAATTTTGGCTGGTTAGATTTATAATACCATCTCGTCAAACAAATTGTTTCACAAATTTCAATAAGTTTTGTAACGTTTTGCACACGTTACAATTCGGGAACCTGGTTAATTGGCTCAGGTCAATTAAACAGGCTGCCATAATCTTTACAAAATCATAAATAACAATTAAGTACACAAATGTTAAATAGGGTCCCGTGAATTGAGGGATATTGACAAGGGATTTGGTAGATATATTCACTCACCTTTTGGATAACCATGACATCTCTTTATTACATAAATTTAGCAATGAGTATATAAAGCTAAAACATTTGTACCTCTTGTACAAAGAGAATTAGAGTAATTTAGTACTGAGTTAACATAGTTTTTCTTTTATTAATACCCTCGGATCCGAGTACTTCTTTTCAGCATATGATATTACATTTATAATATTTATTCTTGTGTTATCTTAAATACTGCTTTATTTAACCAAAATTATTTAAATTAACGCATGTTATTGCTAAACATGAAATTACATTTAATTTAATTAAATCAGTCTTTCTTGTTTTACTGAACGTTCAGTTTTTTATCTATTTAGTGTTTATCATACAATATTATACTTCAAGTTTTGAACCACTGAATTCAAAGTTCAGTGTCACCTGTGGGTATCATCCTCGGCGAATCGGCGACTCTCTCGGTTGTCCTGGTGTCTTGTAGCTTTCTTCTGAAGATCAGGTTTCTGTTGTTGGTGAAGTTTGGAAGTCATTTTAGTCATGGTGAGTCCTGGTTCTCTCCTTTTTTAATAAGTTGTAGTAATCGCTTGTCGTTTTGGACTTTTACACAAAAGTTTTATTCACTTGTAATCACGTCACATGTTGATTTAGTTATTGAGTTTCACATTATAATTTCACCATATTTCTAATTACATACACTTTATTGTTTAGATTCCCAGAGATGTCATAGACGCTCAATTCTCATTCACACTCACTTGTTCACTACATATTTACTTTAGTTATACTTGTAGATTATATTCGCGGTTCACATGTTGTTTAAATTTATATTTAGTGCCGCTACATCTCAACCGTGAGTTTATTTACGTTTGAAAATATAATTATTATACCGCATCTCGGCAGTATGCTGTTTACGCTTCGACCGCTCCATTGCAAGTGGTTTATTAGTTATATTCACGGGTAATTATGCTTGTTGATTCCGGTTTCGGCAGGTTAAAGCCGGGTTAATTATTAAGGGGTGTTATCGCAATTTTATTATAGAATTCTTTTTGGTTTTAAAACTATTTATTTTGGGTATTATGGCGGGGTTACATTATCATTTTCATTAGGGGTTTATGTTCTGTTTTAATGTGAGATTTTAAATTATTTTAAATTTCTTTTATTTCATTTTTTCCTTTTTTAAAATCGTCACAGTTTTATGGAGATTAATTCAGAGTAAACGGGTTTCCCCGACAACTTAGAGGCCCCTTATCAACCAGGCATTTGACTTGCGTACAGTTTACAGACTTCATAGCTCCTTAGTTACTACTCGGAAGCTCTCAATCTGTTTACGTTAAGTTACATTAAGAATCACTTTTCAATTACCTAATTTTTATTTGAAGAGATTCGTTACTGTACTAATTATTGGTTTGTTATTTACGTATTTAGATGCTTTAAGCAGTCCCTGGGCGAGTAAAGATTATTCAGATTTATAAGCTTAATAATCTAAATTCCATTTTCTTGTTACTCCATTTCTACAGCCTCCAATAATTACTGTGCCTTAACTTTAATATTTTCTGTTTTACTCAATCTTGCCATGTAATGTTTGCTCTGTGAATTACAATGAATAAGTTTTTTATAGGTTTCTCGTTTATTATCTTTTTATGTCTTACTTTTTAATTTTCTTTCTTTTAGAGTCAAAGATTTTCCTTTACATTTTCTTATTTTATGATACTACATATTCACAAACAAAACTAAAAGTAATTCAAAATCGTTTAAACGCTGTTAATAATTATTGTAACTATAAAAATTGTTTAGAAACAGATTAAAACTTGTTAAAAAATTTTTACACCGTTTAGAGTTTAACTTTATCATTCTTGACAACATTATAATATTCATTATCTTGATCACAGTATTCGCCATCATTGTCAGCATCAATGGCATCACCAGAAAAACCAGTACTACCACCACCGTCACCCTTATCAATATTACCACTATACCACCAGTCATCATTATAGTCACAAGCATCACTATTCTGTGAAACTTGAAACTTAAAGTTAATTGAATTTAAACATTTTCCTGCCCATTGAAAGCTTCGCAGATTAAATATATTATTTTATCTGTCCCTAAGGTGAAACTAGAATAATCTTGTTTTGGAGGAATACGCAATTTTATTCAAATACAATAGACCCGTAAGTAACTACGACTACAGTAATGAAGCCTGAACTACAGTGAAATGAAAGTGTGGCACGAATTTAAGCGTAAACGACAATTGAGCTTTACTTTTTCGTCGACTCGAGAAACGGAGTAAGGATGTCGACGAGCCGGATAGGTCAAGAGTATAACGATAAGTGAATAAATTGACGGAAAATGTACAGACTTCTATAATAACTCAAAAATTTACTCACTTTGCGTGACTTAATTACGAGTAAATTATAGTGAAAACACAGAACGTAGAGATGCGTGTATTATTAATGTGATTTAACAATTTCTTAACCATCACTTCTAATCTATGACATTGCCTTAGGAACTGGTTAACGTCTATTTATAAAAAAGAAATTATACTCATTTGAGTTTATCATATACAGTAAATACAAACAAACTTATCAAATTCAAAAGTATTATGAGTATAGTCTTTGAAGAATTTTTGTAAACATTAACTTTATTCCTTTAAAGAAAACTAATGCGCAGAATTAGTTAGAGAGATCTTGTGACTATCATATACTGCTTTACGTAATGCAATGTGATAATAAGTGTTTATTTGTTATTAACTGTAAATTAATAAAGTTAACAAGTAAAGTGATAATTTTTGTTTATTGCCAATAGTGTGTAACATATTATTGTGTAGTCGGATTGCTGAATGAAATGTTATGTCAATGAAATAGATGAAGTAACTTGAGATTGTTAAGTTTATTGCATCTGGTATTGATTTAATTCCAACACACTAAACAAAAAATTATCCACCAGTGGTAATTATTAACATTATGAAGAGATGCGCAATCTGAAGAAAATTTACCATTTGCCAGATTACCATAACTGTAGCCTTTTTATAGCAGCGCCAGACTTGTAAATTACGTTTCGAAATTGGTCGATTATCATAAAACAATTGTATCTGTTTGCTCAATACACCTTAACGGAAAAGCCTCCCCTAAATAATATTTCTTACTAGCCGAAGTGCTATTCACAACCCTGAAAAAGTATAAGCAAAAAAAAAAAAGAATACTATCACAACATAGATAGGAGTGGAAAATAGATCTCTGACAAAATCATGGTATGTACGAAACACTTTAAATTAATGGAAACATTATAGAATTGATATAATTTTTAACAACAAATTATATCCTGCAACAAATTATTAAGATCTGATTTATAATTGCTTTAAAAAGATATTGTTACGACGGTCTCACGGATCGTCGTATGGTACAGTAGAAGTAAAATACTCACACCAATGAAGTCACTAATTACCAGCTCTAATTAGTCACAATATGAAATCAACAAGATACTCTCACACAATAATTTAAGTTAAATTTTCTCCATGGGCAATTATGATGTCACCTATTAAGAGTTCCGCATTAATTA
Source organism: Magicicada septendecula (assembly GCA_034769895.1). NCBI lineage: Eukaryota > Metazoa > Arthropoda > Insecta > Hemiptera > Cicadidae > Magicicada > Magicicada septendecula. The sequence goes on from CM068374.1 coordinate 158,830,024, forward strand.
TAACACAACAATAACTTTCCGCAACAACCACTTATGCGCACTAAAGACATCGCCCACTGTAACTAACCAACTAAGCCAGCAGCTGTAACTTATATATAGCCCGCAGATGTTCTAGAATAATTTTCCATTACTTTGGCGGTGTCCCAGCATAATTTGCATAGTCACAAGTGCTCTCGAACAGTCTGGAATGTCCTTTGAACAACCTTGACTGAAACGCTAAGCATGCTCGGGTAGCCGAGAAACTGGTGGAACGACACTCTCGATTCTCCGTAATTGTAATATCACTATTTTTCAATAAATTCGTTTAAAGTTTTGTCATTATTGTAAAACTGATTTCCGTATGCCCATGCATATTTTACAGGACATTTTATAAGAATTTTTAAAGACTTGTTTATATAACTATTGTGTAATCCGAAAAGAGTTGTTTAGAAAATTGAATGTACATATATAAAATACATTTTTCTAATTACATTAAATTGAGCTTATTAATAATAATTGCTAATATACCTACACATATTTAAAATTGTCTTGCTTCACTTATTGAAGTGCTTCATTTATTTATTTTTTAAATTAATTCAATTATTTTCATTTATTAATTTTTTCAACTTATTTCCCTGAGAATAAGAAATTATATTTCGCTATTGTTAATTAATGTAACCTTGCTTTTGTATACATTTAATTTTCTAAAATTAAGTAGGATTATTTAAACAGTTATGTAAAAAAAACGTGTCTCAGCGTTTTCCTTAAGGATATTTAATAATAGTAGAGAATCAAGTAAAAACAAATCTTAAAATAACATGTTTCTACCATTTTCCGCAGTAGATTCCGCGTGTAAGTCTATATCACTATCCTCCCTCATAGTGAGTTTGCTAAAGCTTTAGAGATAAAGCCCGCACTGACCAGGCAGTATCTATGTACAATGAAACCCCAACAACTTTCATACTACATAGACTTGATAGACTTGGCTGTGTAGCGGTACCACCGACGACACTGATCCTCGTTAGCACTCCGGTCACGCAGTGGCCAATGCTCTTATCAATTCAAATTGAAACGTGGTAACCAAATGCTCGCAGTTTCCAATTATATTAATGTGATCTGTTTCATCAACGGTGGTATAAATGTAGGCCTTTTCAGGGTACTAAGCCAAATAACAGGAGACTAGCTGGAGCTATTTTTGGGTTTGAATCCAGTATAAGGTGGTTTGATTTCCCTGACTGCAGCTATATTCTGGTATCACCCGTATTTTATGGTAAAATAATCAAAATAGTGAGCCTATGGTTAAAACTAGCCTGTCTACCTTAAGCACGTTGATTGGGCGTGGATTAAAAAACATGACCCAGAGGCCTGCCAACAATATAAAACGACCAGCTTCTCTAGTCCTACTTATAATAAATAAAACGATCTAACACTATTAATATTATTTTAAAGAAGTGAATATAGTATTTGTCAAATACAACCGCTCATGTTATTCATATGTATCTACCACACCTCACAGCCGTTCTGCCACTGCACCTAATCACCTTAGAACTGAAATTCAAATTCTCCAAGTCTCCAAGTTCTACCATTGCTCAATTACGTTGCTTCCTTAGACCACTCACATCTGACCGCGGTTACAAGGCAATATGGCGACCCCTGTCAATGAAGTATTGGATAACTTTTGTTTCGTTGGAACCGTGACGCTATTAGAGTATTCGACGTATACAGGGTATTCTTCTTACACTAGTCGTATCTATACTTCATCTCTTATTGAGAGGGAGGATGTAATAGTAAGGCAGAGAAGTGAGAAAATTCTCAACAGGTCTTCTAGGGGTTGTGCAAGATGTAATCGAACACCGTGTAAAAACTTTAATACTTCATCACAAAAAAAGCCACGAAAATTCTACATTATATGAAGTCGGAAAGACCAGATTTCTTTAAGGGACATAATAAATAAGTAGAGGAAAATATGAAGATGAAGCGGAAGAAAGAGAAAAAGTGGAGGAAGGATATTATTTTGTTAGTGGAATGTAAAAATAGCAAAAAATAATGTTGCATACCTACTTTAATGTGTTCACAATTGCCTATGTTTATCTTATATTGTAGTTTTATCCCTTTTTAAGTAACTCGTTGAGTTTCCTGTAGATATTCCATTTAATATTTTCAAATAAATCCAAGTTGCAGTGTACAAATTGTACTTTTAGTATCTTAAAAAAATTATAACCAAAAACACTCCTTCACGAGTACGTTCTGTGGCAAGCTCGTCGGGTACTATCTTTCTTCAACTCATACATTTTTAGATTAGATATTAACTTTTATAACCCCAATCAGCAGGTTATTCTGGATTGACTTTTGTTATTTCCCAACCTCGATGATGTTAGAGAATGTGGAGGCTAAAAGTCTCGCTTTTTATAACAATTTTTTGTGTTAGTGTATTTTGTAATGGAGAAAAAAGAGGGAGAGAAAAAGAGAGCGTCGAGCTCTAACAATTGTCCATAAAATAAAACTAACAGTTGCAAAAACTCTGAATGTTTGTCGTGGTTCAACAGTTATACAACTCAGTTGAATCGATTCAGAATAATTAGCCGAGAGAAAAAAATATTGAGTTTAAATAAGTTACAAACTGCTATGATTTTAATATAAATCAACAATTTACATGAATAACGGAAAATAGAATTGAGTTTTACGCGTATATCAGAGAACAATAGGTAATTGTTCAGCGGACGCATACATTTTTTAAAATTTTCAGTTAAAGGCAAACTGTTACACTGTGAGATTTATCATCACAGGTTATTTCAAACTGTAATGGATTTTGCAAATTCAGAAATATATTATATATGTTTCCATTATTTTACTCTGGTTTGTTTGTTTTAAACTTTCATGCTTGTGCGTTTTTGATCACACACACACACATTTGCGTGTATATGCATGCATGTTTATAAAACATAGACATATCTATTTACTAACATATCATCAACAGCTTCAAATGAAATACTCCATAAGGAAAAACTAAATACTTACATGCTTGGTGATACAATAAAAAAATGGTGACACATATGCCGACTAAGGTCAAAAACATGTTGAGTATAAATGTGTTTGTATTCATATCCTTCAAATTATTATTTCTACATTTTTGCACTCATTGTAATAGTGTTGTAAGTACAAATAACGTCTTCTAAGGATAAGAAGTTTTATGCCCTACTCACATTCACAGAGTTGAGATCCCTGTCATACAAAATGTAAAAAACATTAAATATTAACTAACTAAACGTATAATAATCATTAATTATATTAAGTTAAACGGTAATATAATTAATGATAATAAATAAATAGATAATAAATCTAAAAATAGTGGATTAGTAAATTAACGCAAATAAATTAGTAAAACCAAGAAAGAAAGTAGAAAAAACGATAGTTTCTTGAAACCTTCAATCTCTATTAATTTCACAAGAATTATAAAATAAATATCTTTTTACAGACGCAAACATTCTTATATTTCCATAAGAAACAATTCTTATATGTTTGAATATAAAACTAATTATTTTGATATCATATTTTATTTAAAATGTGTCAGTTACTTTAAAAATAAAATGTAGACAGAACGTTTGATAATTGATGGTAAACATTGAGTATTACGACCCTTAAGATTGTTATATAAGTTAAACAATTGGTCAGAGTGTATCTAATTCATAACATAAACTTCAAACAGAGTAATTTTATAAACAAAGAACTCAGATTTGCGTCATTGTCAGAATAATCGCCACCATCATCATCAACATCAAAAACACCAGCACTACCTCTCTACCTCTATAAATATTACCACTATTTTCACCAATCAATCATCATTACAGACACTAGGATCACCAATATTAGAAACTTTAAACTGAAGTTAATTCAAAATAAACGATTTACCTGTAAATTTAAAGCTTTGTAGATAAAAGGTACTACCATACTACTATTCGAAGCAATATTCAATCTTGGGTATCACCCAACACAAATGTTTACATAATCTCATTAGACGGGAAACTTGTAGTGTGCCTGTGGTTAATACTAGCCTCTCTATTCTACTCGATTGCACATGGTTTACAAAACTTGACCTGAGGCCCGTCAACAATATAAAACAACCAGCTCCTTTACTTAGAATAAATAAAATTATGTAAAACTAACAATATTATTTTCGAGAAAAGTATGTAGTATTTGGCAGAGATAACCGTTCATGGCATTCATAGCCTATTTATCTACCACATCTCACAGCCGTTCTACCACCACAGTTAATCTCCTTACAAAGGAAATTCAAATTCTACAAGTCTCTGAAGTCCACCAATGGTCACTTACGTTGCTTCCTTAGACCACTTACATCTGACTGCGGTTACAAAGCACTATGGTAACCCCTCTCAGTGAGGTATTAGATAACTTTTGTTTCCTTGGAAAAGTGTCGCTATTAGAGTGTTCGATGTACACAGCGGTATTCTTTACATTCTTTATATTTATATTTAATTTTTTATTCAGATGGAAAATGCAATAGTAAGGCAGAGAAGCGAGAAAACTACCAGCAGATAGTCCTCAGGGGGTTGTGCAAGATGTTGCGTTCCTACCCCATGTAAATGGTTTTATACTGCATCTCAAAGAAATCTACGGGAATCCTACACTATATGAAGTCGGAAAGATTACACCTCTTTAAGTGTCATAATAAAAGGAAAGAAGAAGAAGAAGAAGAAGAAGAAGAAGAAGAAGAAGAAGAAGAAGAAGAAGAAGAAGAAGAAGAAGAAGAAGAAGAAGAAGAAGAAGAAGACGATTATTTGCTTAGTGGAAAGTTTAAAATAGGAAAGATAATGTCGGATACGTACTTTAATATGTGTACATATGTCGACGTGTATCTCATTACATACTTACTTTTATATCTTAAAAAGTATCAACAATCATTTGTGAGTAACCTACATTGTGTGGCAAGCCCGACAGCCCGAGAAAGACTAAATAACTTCATTTTTTGGACTAGATATTATCTTTTATAGGTACTAAATAGCAGAGGTTTTCCGACTGACTTTTCTCTTATAACCCTGATGATATTAGAGTATTTTACTATAGAAAGTCTCGCTTTTCACAGATCTATTTTTGTTAATGTTTTGTATTCGAGAATATAAAGGCAGAGGGAAAGAGGTGAAGAGAGGGAGAGGGAGGGAGAGAGAATAGAGTGATAGGGAGTGTAAGAGACAGCGGGAGAGAGAGAGAGAGAGAGAGAGTGGCGCTCTATTGATTGTTCCATAAGATAAAATTATCAGCAGCAAAAAATCTCAGTGTTTGTCGTGGTTCCATGACACAAAGTGTTTTATACAGCACAGTTCAACCAACTGAAAACAATTAAACCGAGAGAAAAAAAATTGAGTTTAAATTAATTACGAGCATTCATGATTGAAATATAAAACAACGACATTTTACGTCAAAAGCGGAGAATACAATTGAGTTTTACGCGTATATCAGAGAACAATTGGTAGCTGTTTAACTGACGCATACAGTATTTTAAAATTTTCAATTTCAAAGCCTACCGTTACACTGTGAGATTGATTATCAAAGGTTAATTCAAACTGTAATGGAATTTGCCAATTGTGACTCATATTGTTTATGTTCCCATTACTGTTCACTGTTGTGCGTGTCGTTTTTGATCACACACACATATGTGCGTGTATATGCGTGTATTTTCATAAATACATACACATATGTATTCAATCTGACAGTAATATTCAATAATATTAATATTAATGAAGTATTTACAGGAAAATAAACTAAATACTCTACTTACATGGCAACTTCGTGTTACAGTAAAAAAGTTTTTCATATGCCACATAAAGTCAAATAATCATTCAGTGTAAATGTGTTTGTATTCTTATTCTTAGATTATTACTTCTATGATTTTTCAGCCACTGTAGCATTGTCGCAGGTACAAATAATTTATTTGTCATGAAAAGTAGCAAGAAACAATGAATAATAAAATAACTAATGGTTCTAAATTTAACTAAATATATGATAACCATTAATTATATAATCTTAAAAGATAGTAATTAAATAAATAATAAATTTAAAAGTAATTAATTTGTACATTGAATCAGTGAAGCGTGAAAAGTATAATTCCTTGAAACTTTGAGTCTCTATAGGCTAGAAAATAATTATGAATTTTCATTAGGTATAACAATTCTTGTATTTTCATAAGAAACTAAATACTTTAGTTATTTTATAAAAATAAATATTTGTTAAAGGTAAATAAAAATTAAATTTAGATCATTAAGATTTTCAGAGTTATTATGTAAATTAACAAATTTGACACGCTGTATATAAATCATAACACAATACATCAAAGTGTAACTACAAACACGCGAGAAGACAAGAAGTTAAATTTCCTTTGATATGGAAAGCAATAATGCTACTCACAAATGGGAAATCATAGCAAACAACTTTTTGCTGCATACTGCAACTGTATAGTATAAATAGAGAAACACCAGGCAACAGCATTATTTGAGTTTGCTGTTCGATTAATATTATTATCCAGCGGTATTTAGTGTAAATTGATCTTTGCTAATTAGTTTAACAAAATAATTAACATTTGCAACTGGGTGAGATTTTGTATTTGTAATATTAGTGTGTGTGTGTGTGTGTGTGTATACGAATGTTTTTGTTTGTTATAAGTTTATATAATGTAAGCGTAAGATTTCTCTTATGTTAAACAATTTTTTTAATTAATAATAAATAATTTAATAATTTAATTAATTCTAATTAATTTACTCTAAAGCTCAATAATTTCACTATATACGCACTTGTCGTATTTGTATTAAGGTATGGCGTACGATATGAACTGTAATATGAACAGATGTGGTGAAGGACCAGTGAATAACGATGCGATGTGTATTGTGATATGAACAGAGGTATGTTATGCAGTGATACTGTAGTGTGTAATGTAATATACAGTTATATGCGTTAAGTATCGATGGTGTAAACTTGTGTTAAGGTACGGTGTTAGATTTTTTATTGTCTCGTGTCATTATGTACCGTGATACTTGGCGAGTTGCTAACGGGATGTGTCTCCTTATAGTATCATGTATTTAGGTTACGACTTGAAATATATTTAGCTTGTTTTCTGAATAAATAACATGTAATTTTTATGGTCTTAACGTTCTCTATTTGTGTAGCTTAGAAGGGACTTCCTCCATCGTAGAATGTGTTTTCAATAGAATAACATAAAACTTAAAAGTTTTGTTTTAATAACAGAATACGAGATGTACAGAAAGGAAATTGTAGTGCCATTAGTCAAACTAAGCACTGTTATTCAAATACAATGATTAGTATCCAAATACATTTAAAAATAAAAAAATTGCTCTTACGGTACTCCATATTAGAGTTACGAACTTTTCCCCATAACGGTCAGCTACCAGCAGGTCAATTTTAGGATGTATGCCAATTTTACAAGGACCAGGAGTGTAAGAATTTCAACTTTCTGGTATATAACATTGTGCCAAATGGTGCCAACATTTTTGTCAAAACAAAGAACATAAAGATCATTAATTTTGGGGGGGGAAAGTTGTAATGTTAGGGGAAGGTATAGAATTCCCAAGAAGAAAGTGAAGTAAGAATACCCAGGAAGTATTCCCAAGAATACCCAATAACGAATAATTTAAGTAGAAGTAAAACGAACTGGTTGAAGAAACAGGAAAGAACACAACGACGCATTAAATTTGTAGCAAAAGTAAAAGAAAATTCTGATCGAAAAAGCGTGAAAAAGCCTAAAAATTTTGGACAAGAGGTACTGAATGTGAAAATTGAAGCTGAAGATAGAAATGACAGGAGACCTGACTAGATAGAAATCAAAACAAGGAGCCAGCGACACTTCTTTTTACCACATATAAACACACACACACACACACACACATATTTAAACGTGTTTTTGTCTTTTCCAAGTTTCATGAAAAATTTAATTTTTAAATCAACCAAGTAGAACAAATCTAGTAATAAATTAGTTTTAAAGTTATGCGTGTAGTTGCATCTAACATTCCACTTTGCTGTGACATTCTCTCCATTAATTTCCCTCACTAGTTTCTCGACTGAGTGTTACGGTATAGTTTGTACCAAAGGAAAATAATTTATGTGCTTAGATTTATTAATTAATAAACACGAACTAAACAACAAGATGAATGTAATTCGCTTTACCTTTGAAGTGTTAATCAAACTAGTCTGCAGTAAGCGTATCATGTGGTTAGCTCTGTCTCCTACCTCTTTGTGCACACTTCTTTGTTCAGATAAATCTTTAAGTTTAAATTATATTTTTAAAATAATTTTATAAAGAAATAATAATTTTGGGAAAGAAACTTTATGGTTGTTTCTTGATTTCAGTTTGTAAACTTTACTTGTAATATAAACTTTAAACATTTTTAATTTACCTGTTTATCCGTACTGTGTACCTAAACTACAACGCGTTTTGTGGCATCAACTACGCTTTTCTGCACATGCTTTAGTTATTACACTGACACGTTTCATAAGTACAAACGGAAATGGTGTTCTGTGCTAATAACGACATTGGTAAAATATTCCGACCGAACGCTTGTAACTGTGAGAAGACAAGACAGGAGGTTATTAAATGACGTTCAATGACGGTCATAGTTTCTCTAACGCCCAAACTGGTAGAGCATTTACTACGCAATTTAAGCTACACCCACAAATAAAGAAGACTTTACATAAGTAAGATTAAACTACGGGTCACATTTATTGAAAAATAATCATAATTACGAATGATCGTAAAACGAACTGCACAAACCTGGATATTTGTGAAAAATCAGAGATGTAATTAATATTCTTGAGTCCCCAGCAGTAAGTGAACTGAAACAATAGCAGTGTGGTATGATGAGCACCAACAATACACGCATTCGGTGTGTGTGTGTGTGTGTGTGTGTGTGTGTGTGTGTGTGTGTCTACGCGTATGTGACGTTTAACTGTTCTTCGTTTTTTCTCAATTTTTTTTGTTATGACGAACTCTGGTGTGCCGGAGTTTGCACAACCCGGCGTTCGAGGAAATGCAAGTCCTAGGTTTTCTTGATTCGGATAAGCGTCTAGTTATTAGTTGGGGTGCGCAATTTCGGTGGCACTGTTTCGACTGTGAACGCTATCTAGCGGCCGAGTTCGAGTTGCATTTCCGGGCACATTGCGAGAGCCAGTCACTCCAACGCTCTCGGTACGAAAACATCTGGCTTCTTCCTCGGTAGCAGTCAATTTTTGTGTGTCGTCTTCCTCATCTTTATGGCAGGCTAACTGCTTAAGACTCACCGGTAAGTGCATTATATACGTATACATAATAATTGCTTGCAAGAAATTTTAAATTCAAAACTTATTCAATCCAGATGTGAACGTGTAGAATGCCAGGGGGTGTCGATCAGATGTGTGTGAGTACTGTGAGATATTTAATTAATGTTGTTTTATTTGAATACCGCCTGTAATTGTATTAACTATTGTTCATTCAGCCTTGTATAAAGACGTAACAGAATTAAGTAATTTAGTGAAAACTGTATCTTGTTAACTATGTATAAACGCACATGGGAAACCGGAAGTGTGAATATTCTTTAAGTAAATCATTTAATTGTAAACTTTAAGATCGCACTAGATGAAGTGCTGTGTATCTGTTAATTGTCTGTAGCTGATGGGCCTTTGAAGTATTCGTTATTTGCAAAACTTGTGATCGAATGTAACGCCACGTGACCAGGGGGCTGGGAGCATGTCAAGATATGTTGAGGCTGGTCGAAGCTGGTGTGCGTTCCTCATTACTGTGCTTGGTTATGAGTGAATGATGATCATTTAGTAACATATAAATTAAATACAAAATTTAAAATTTTTTATGCATTATATTGAGTTGGTTGGGAGCGTCTAGTTCGGGTGTTTTGTATACATGACAAGTGTGCAAGCATTAGTGGACAGTACATTAATCATTTCGAATATTTAGGGTTCTCGCCCAAGAATGGAGATCTGACCACAGCTTGGTGTGCTGCCACCTTCACCAGCTATGAACCACTGAAGCTTCGTCTGTGACCGAGGAGGGACGACCAGCTGCCGCCAACAATGATGGAATCGCCCGCTTCATATGAGGTGATATAAACTCTTTTTTTTATTTTATCCTGGCCCGCGGAACATCCCAAGGGAGGTGTTTGTGCTATGGCAGTTTAACTTTATTCAGCAACGTGGTTAAATCGAGGGTGTGTCGGCAAGACAACTTTAATGTAAAATAAACTTGATAATACAGTACAACCACTGCAATTGTAAGCTGACCTGTGGGAGGGTACCAGAGCTGTTTTCGTATGTATTATGGGTGCAAAAGTGGTAAGGGAAAATTTTTTCTAAATTAAGTATAAGGGTATGATTTTCGTGATTCCGAACCGGCTGGTTCGGATGTCTTTCTTAGATTATTACTGGGGTTTTACATTTTATGATTTTTCCTGTATACAATGGCTGGGGGGGGGTTGTTTTTTATTCTGTTTCCGGGTGTTATTTTATAAATGGGTTTTCTGTTCACAAGGTAGGCAACTGTTGGTGCCGTTTCATGCAAGTTTTCTACGGGCCCTATTTTGTCAGGTCAGGCTTGCTCTGGTACACTCATGCAGCCGGACGAATACAGCATGTTTTATTTTATATATGCACAGATGGCTGAAATTAACATTTTCTATTTCTTTAAGGTCTATATATTTAATATTTTGAGATTATAAAATTTTACCTGGAATGAAATTGTACAGGCGGTACTTATATTTTTGTAACTTAGATTTTCTGGCCATTATATGCTAAATCAGTCTTTGTTAACTTTTGTAATTGTCAGATTTTGTGAAGGTCAGGCTGGCTGTATGTAGCCTTAATTGCAGTTATGCTTTTGTTACTATCAAATCCTTATGGTTAAATAATGACTAGGTATATAATTAAATAAACGAATAATTTCTAAACATTTTACATTCTTATGACAGATTTTTAGAAAGGTTCTGTGCATTATATAGATCAACAATTTTCACATTTTGCTTATCATTATAGCAAGCTTTAACTTATCATTATATATTTTTTTAATTACCAGCCATTCCAAATGTTTTCTCAATTTATAATGTATATTTGTATCTGACATGGAATTGTTACAGTACTTAGTTAATTATGCGGGATGCCGACATTATAACAATGTATAAGGGGTGGTCTTGGCCGATGATATGAGTTTCCATTTATTTAGTAGATATTGGCGGGTTAGTTATTTGATGTTTCTATATCACGGGGCGATGAAGGAATAATATACAGGCGGGCCGTGGGGCGTATGGTGGCATATGAGTTGTAACTGTGATTTTGTGAAATTTTAATTGTGATGTCAGAGGCTGTTATGTGTTCTAGAGAGGGAGTGATATATATATATATATATATATATATATATATATATATATATATATATATAAAAGTACCTGTTTATAATGTCGAGATTAAAAAAAAATAATAATAATTTGTTGAGTTATGATCATGATCAGTTCAGATTGAGGGGAATATATATATATATATATATATATATATATATATAGATGTATTATGTTCAACTTTTATGTTTGTCGTCAATGTGTTATAAACAGGGGCTATATATGTATAATTATGTGATTTTGGATATTACGGGGTTTTTGGAATTGTGATGCATGTAATTTCACATAATAAATGCTGTTATTGTTGGTTACCAGAGAGTTTAATTGCAAGTCCCGTCTCACTGGATCCAGCGCATTTTTTTTTTTGCTTCTCTAGGCCTTCTGCCTGGTTTTAAATATCTAGTGGCCTCTCTTAAAAAAAAAAATTATGAAGTATAAAAAAATAAAGACGGGTTACACTGGTTAGTGATCGTAGCCGACATTACGAGATATAACACGAAACGATTTACATTTGAAGCAAGACAAACTTAGAGGACGTATAAATTGATAAATTTAAATTATATATTGCATTTATGTTTGGTCAATTATTCTTATAATTATTTTTATATTATTATTATTAATAATAAAACTTTTCGTACAAGAAGATATTTATTTTGTTTTTTTAATATAACAGTTTCAATAGTACTTAACTATTAATACTAAATACATACATATATCGACGGATAGATTGTAGACTTTTATGTAGTGAAACGAAACATAAGTCCATTGATTAAGAAAACATACTTTATTTTGGTTACTTAGATACCTCGCTTTAGATGTGGACCAAGGTAATCAGTGTTTAGGCCTAAGTGAAACTGCGACAAATACTTATTCCTTTGATCTTGGTTTTAATAGGCTATGCGGATCTTGGTCTCCTCATCTACTATCATATCATCATTCATACTATCATATCACTATCATAAATCATATCATCATTAGTATCATTTTATCATATCATCAGATGCTCTCCACCAATTAATTCATTTATTTCTCCACGTCATCCAACCACCTATCGCTTGGGCTTCCTCGCCTTTTAGCGGCTAACGGCTCCCTATCAGTAACTTTTTAGGATTTCTGTCCTGTTCTGTTCGTTGTACATTTTCCAGATATCAAACTTTAAAAGAGTTCATAAATCTTACAATATTTTTATTTTTATTAAAGCAGCCGCGTTGATCTTGTACAGGTCCAAATGTCACCAAAAATATTTTTCGCTAAAAACGTCTCAAGTCTACTTCTATTTTATCTATGCGGTCCCCGTGTCACTACCGTTCGTTAACGTTAGTCGTAAATGATTTATAAGGATTCTCAAATTTGACTGTTATTCTAGTAATTTGAAGCACATTTAGATACAATTAAGACATAATAGTGAAGCTGCCAGAGCACGACCCGATACGATATGGAATTAAACAGAATTCAAAGTTAAAACCGAAAACAAAAATACTCTTTCATAATGTACTGCAAAGCGTAATTTTATGTGGATCTTAAGTATACACAATAATATAGGAATGAAAGGAATGAAAATCAAAAGCAGAATATACTCACAGCTGTGAAAATATTTTCATCTTACAAGTGAGAGTAGAATTCCAATGGGACGGATTTGGAATCACACAGATATAACTTGCCATATAGCGAAACAAAAAATAGGCCTACATTGAAATTGTTACGAATCGATTGTAAACTAAATTCTTTCATTTTAAGCAGTCTAAACATATAAATTGTTTTCATCTTTGACTGAGGAAAATAATGCTTGTAGATGATGTAAATTTTAAAATAATGTCACTTGTCACAAAAATATATTCTGTCAATACTGATAATTGTTACTAACATATTATAAGCTACACCTTTCAGTCGATACAACGCAATGGAATAGAAACCTCCGTCTGTACATCTATGCATGGAACAAATTAATTTCAACAAATTGTAACAAATTAATTAATGTCTTTTTGGCTCCTAAAAATAGCATAATATTTAAAAAAAACGTTTATGCCAAAACATACACTCTGGGTTTCCGAATGCAACAATCTGAAAACAAAACCATATTAAACATCTGATTCACATGAAAAAGACCTTGCGTATTAAGATTTAGGCACTTCCGTTGAAATCTGATCTGCTCGTAGGATGCACAACTTAGGGAAAAATGCAAAAACACTTATGTCGACACAAAATAGTCACTCACCTTTGAAGCAGTAATCGGATCAGTAAACGTGCGCCACTTGAAAAGGGGACTGATTTAGCTGACTGTCAACTCTGAGGAGACACTGTCAACATTACTGAATGTAATACAAACATATCACGTTACTGTACGTGTTTGTGGTGTTTTTGAGGTTATGCTATTTATACGTATTAAATGTTTCTACACCTTATTGTACCTCTGTTATATATATATATATATATATATTGTCGTCTTCTTTTTCTCGTTATTACGTAGACGTGTTTTTATATTTCTCCACATTTGAATCGCATATATTTCTAAATGTTCTTTTTATTAGATTTTAGGATCTTATAAAATATCATTAAAGTCAAAAACTTGCATTCTTTTATCTATACTATTTATTTGGTCGAATTTAACTCTTCATAAAAATATCTTTCTGAGATCTTAATTTTATTTTTTGGTGTTTTAGTTTCCACCCATAATTTTCTACAACAGGATAGTCTAAAGACATCTACTATATTTAAAAATTCTGCGTCTTAAGGTACCTTATTTTCAAAAAAGCAAAACTAATTGTTGTATAAAACGTTTGAACAATACTTATCTCACTACCTACATGATAATCCTCATCACGGCCAGTATCATTCCCCTTACAATTAAAATGGTTTACTTGTTCTGTGGTTTGATAATTATTATTGTAGTTCTTATTTGTTCTTAGCTTCAAAGTGCTATTATTTTTCTTTGTGCAGCGGAGATTTCTATACTGTTTTGCTGGTAAATCAAATTAACCTTAAAACCAATTTTTGTGAAACTGATAAGTGATATGCTGTACACCAGTTGAGCACCCTGAATAAGACGTATTCTTAAGAGACTGTGATTTCTTAAAGCACACGCCCACAGATCCTAACAAAAACATTTGTGTTATTGCTGTGTTAATCCGAATTATAGTGAATGTTTTCACTTTTATGTTGAGCCGCCTCATTACCCCTTCTCAAAGTTTTGAGAAGAAATTCTTTTACCTTTTTTTTGAAAAAGGGGCAAGGCAGATTTTAAAGGCAGATATTGAACCGTAAATTCTAAAACTAGGCAGATGGCCTAGACGAAGCATAAAATGCACCGAGCCCATTGTGACAGGACTTGGGAATGAAACGCATGATTAACATATTAAGATTTTATTTGCGTTTGATCTCAGTGTGAACAACATACGTACATAATACATACATATATATCTATTTTTTAGAAAGAATATTTAATTGGTCACTCTGCGATTAATATTAAGTTTTTTAAAGCTCTTCATAACTTAAATATGAACAATTAACAATTAAATTAAAAAATATTTCAACAAGTAACAATAATTCACATTAATTCTCCACAGTGACCTCTCAGAAAGGGCTAATCATTATATATATATATATATATATATATATATATTCTTTCTAGTGGCTTTAACCATTTAACAAATTCACGTTAAGTTTCAAATAATCACCCAATTATATTAATTCATAATCCTTATAATTCACACAATCCATACTAAGTTTCACATAATTCACGTTAAACCCCATATTCCAAATAATCGGTCAGCAATAATTAATTATACTCATTTTACTCTTTCTGTGCCTTACAGGTAACTAACAATCATTTAACAATTACACAAATGGCATGCCAGCAATAGGTAGTTCTAATTATTTTTATATGTCTTTTTAAAATTGACAGTACTGTATATGTAACATGATTTTCATTGCATACTGAAATCGTAACCCTCGCAGTGTTCATCAGGGCTGCAGGCATGGACAGCTCGATGAAAATCCGATAACCAGAACTATGAATTAAAAGGGACAAAAATAAGAATAGGCAAGGAAGGCTAGAATGTAATACCCGAAATTTACTATCGTAAAAGAATACAAATCGAATATGACCAACTACATACCGCATGCTTCATACATCCACGCTTCTGCACGGACATGCACCGGCGAAATCAGACAAACAGAATATGCTAGAATTAATTACAAGGATGGAAAATACCGGTGTACAATAATATTAGCAATTTGAAGGAAGCTGTAAGTCTATTGTTAACACTGGGGTAAAACATTTAAACAGCTAATGAGGTACACTTGCCCGGTTGATCAAGAAATCACACGATAAGTCAGGAGGACAGGTCACACTGAATTAAAGGATAAAAGTAATTAGAAAAATCAAACTAAAAAAACGAGCAATCGTTCTGTAAATACCTGCTGGCCCCTCCATACAATTATTGAATCTTATAGGTAATTTACATGTTAATAACACTAGCCTATAAGTGTGCATATCACAATCGGACAGGTTCGGTTCTGATCACTAGATGTTTTAACTGCAATCCAAATTACCAAAAGCTGAAATCTAATGTTGTTTGACGTTTCACGGAGCAGTTGTTTCACAGAAAACAAGTCGCGAGCTCGAGTGTGAATAAACTGAATTCTTTCACCTGAGTTTTAGAAGTTACCAGATGTTCGGCCGACTGCTGGTTCAAGATGAAAGACGTTCATCGTGGAGATAATTCGGGTCCCATTGAAGCTTCCGACGACGAAGGGGAGCTCTACTGCATCGCTCGGCGGATGGTGAGAGATGAAAGTGTCACCATCGAGTTGCTCTCAATTCCTTGGCTGGGCAGTAACCCTACAAGCACAAGTATTCTGTAGCAGCTGGTACAAAAGAATAAATTCACACGCCCCATAACTCGACCTTATATGGCACATACACCTTACACTTCCAACTACAACAAGTCACCCGCACGGAATTCAGCAATTAATCTAATTACATTTTAATAATCAACTTGAGATACTGCAAGGCTCTGATTTCATCCTATTGAAACAAATACTGTCAGCATTTCATGAGATATTATACGTTCAACTAAACTCCACCACGTGGCGTGAATTACGTTAATTAATTTTTATCAATCAATTACTAGCTTTGGTTAAAAATTTCTTTGGCACATTTATTTTTACAAAACGTTAATTAACAAGAGTAAATAATTAATAAGTATTCGCTTTTAAATTATTATTAAATGTTTCACACACGAATTCGCCACGTGCTTTACTAGCAAGCTTGCACAAGTTTGGGTACACGCACACTTTTCTGTATCCAACTTCATCTAATTATTAAATACATTTAAACACATTTCCCCTTATTTAAATAACGACAAATAATCGAAGGAACTTACCAGAGGCCCTTTATGAAATTATTTAACCATAGTAGAAGTATTAGACATCATAAACAAAATTTTCTTCGCCGTCCGAGCCCTGAAGCGAATAGTATGAAGACGGGCGATGCAATAAGCACAAGTCGTGCAATCAGTCACGGCGTTTTTCACTCAACGAAACAGCTGACCGGCACATTGGCCTCTGGGAACCAACTGCCTACCGCTGTCGCCGCGCCGCGGGAATACCACAAACCATTTAGCAGACGACATCGCCCGCGAAATGTGACCGTATCGCAACAAATTAGCATTCGCCACGGAATTCATTTGAATACCGTGGCACAATGTTAGGAATGAAAATGGTTTTCCCGTTAGCGATTCATGTCTAGCAATGCTCAAGAAACAAGTGCGACCCACTCATTTTATTCACGCTTGCCCCTACTCTGACTGATTCATTTCCTTGTTGAATAACACATTCATTTTGTAAGTTTTACTTTGCATTTTCTGTTTATGCCATCTTACTACCATCTTCTATTGTGTAACAATTTTTTTGCATATGTAAAATTTTCTGCATATATAAGTGAGGTTTCCAAATATTTCAAACTTTTAGGACACTAGTGTTCAAAAATATACTAACATTTTGATGAGTATATGCAAAACTCTATGCCATTACCAAATTGGAAAGACTTTTATAAAAATGTAAACATAGAGTTCGGTTTTAAAAATCTCGTAATTATTGGACACCAAAAACGAAACATGTATAAAAAGTTTCAAAACATATAAAAACCTATTCAGGTATTAGACTGAACACAACTTTACCGTACGTTCAAATGTGGTGTATACACTGAACCGTTTTTAACGTTATGTGCATCTCGGGTCAAAAATAGAAATTATAAGACTGATAAAATTGTAAAAGCCCAAATGGGGCACCATATAATAATAAGTTTATTCAAAATACGTGCTCAGTTTCTTTAATAATTACATAAAAAAGCTGTTAACATCTGTCAATATCCTTCGGAAATTTTGGTCTCTTTCAAGACGTTTGTTAACTATGTTTACAAAAGCCTTTATACAAGGGTCGTTTCATAAATAATGTACATAATTTTTTTTTATTTGCTTACATGTTTATTTTCTGACAACATCTCTTTACAATCCTTCAATATAGTCTCCCTGTTTCTCAATTACCGTGTTCCAACGTGTAGAAAGCTTTGCAATTCCATCTAATACGCCATCTTTGTTCATCTGACGAACGGCTTGTGTAACGGCGGCAGAAAGATCTTCAAGAGATGAATAACGATGTACTCGCATGGGTTGTTTCAACTTTGGGAATAAGTCAAAGTCTGGAGGGCTCATGTCAGGACTGTAGGGTTGATGAGGTAACACTTCCCAACCGTATTCACGCAGCTTTTTAGCTACGGTACTGGCGACGTGCGGGCGAACGTTGTCATGGAGAATGAGTGGCCCAGCTTTGAGCAACTGAGGTCGGGTTTTGTGCATTTTTCTGTTCAGTTTTTGAATAAAATCACGATAATACATTCCTGTGACACTTCGACCACATGGAACTCTGTCTGTCATAATGATTCCATGATGATCGTAAGCGAAGATCATCATTTGTTTCACCTTGGATTGAGCTCGACGAAACTTTTTTGGACGTGGGGAGGATTAACCTCTCCACTCGTTTGACTGTGATTTCAACTCCGGTTCAAAGTCTCTAACCCACGTTTCATCAATAGCGATGATTCGACGCAGGAAAGCTTGACCTTCAACGTCAAATCTTTGTTACAGCAAAGTCGCAATGTCCAGGCGACATTGCTTCTGTTCAGCACTCAAGCAGTGAGGGACCCATCGCGCAGAAATGTTTCTCTTGTTCAAGTTTTGTGTCAGAATTCGGAATACGGACATTGTTGAAATTCCTGTGGCTTCAGAAATTTCCTCACATGTCACACGGCGATCTTCTTCAAGAGCATCTGCCAGAAGTTTCACACTTCTTTCATCTGTTGCTGTTTTCGGCCTTCCTGGTCTTGCGTCGTCGTTTATGCTTACACGACCTTCAAGAAAACGATTTGCCCAGCGAGAAACTGTACTACGGTCCACTGTTAACGCACCGCACATTTCACTTAAAGCATTGTGAATTTCGGTTGGGTTTTTGCCACGTAAAGTTTCGATCTTAATGTATGATCTTTGATCCTAAACAGTCACAGCACCCGAGACCGGTGCAGGCTCCATTTCTAAATCGCGTTATTAAAAAACAATACACGGTATTGATGAAACAAAAGCACGTGCTTCTTCCTCAAGCCTTGAACTAGAACTAACGTAACAATCACTATCGGCGCGTCCTTCACTACGCAGTGTTGCCAACCTGTGCATTATTTATGAAATGTCCCACGTATGTTGCTACACTGAGGTGGCAAAGCTTTGTACAAAACATACAAAGCCACGTGGCACTTCACAGGTATTGTGATTACGCCTGAGCGTTCTCAAAAATTCCAGATGTTCTCTATGCGTTGCCCTGAATTTGGTAGACTATTCTTGGACCTCAGGGTATAGAAATATAGCATCAGCTGCCAGAAAAGTTTACTTCTGCGACCTACAATATTAGAGGCGTTTCGATATTACAATATTAGAGTCATTGTTACTTCATCTTCCGGTTTAGTGATTGTTGTGGATTACTTAGTTCTTACTGTCGTCGTCGTCGTCATCCTTTAGGGCTTAGGTTAGTCGCCAGTTCCAGTCTCAATGGAATTCATCCAACCAACGTTTACGGGGTCTTCCCACACTTTTCTTCCCCCTTAGATGATGGTCAAGAGCCCTTCTTGAAAATCTAGTTGGATCCATTCTCTTTACTTGTAACCGCCACTCAATTTCGTACGGGAAATTTTTTCATTTAAGCTTTCAGGTATGCCTATCTCCATTCACCATTCTACTGTAGATCTCTCCTGGTACAACACTTTACATCTCTCAAGGACCTTATTTCCGCTCCTTGTATTCTAGACATATCTTTGCCCTTTCTGATCCAAGTCTGACTACCATATACAATAGTTGAGGTATAGCCATTACATTATAATACTTAAATTGCGTCCCTTTCCTTGTTTTCTTCTTTAAGTGTTTAATGATTTAATGATACATCCACAAAGCGACTGGAAGAGACTAATTTTGCTTTTAACCTCCTGATCATATTGATATGTATACAACACTGTCAATAAGGTAACAATCTCTGTTACGTTGTCGTGTGTTGAACAATCTGTTGCTTCCAGAATTCTACATGAATGTCTGTTTATTTTTAACATTAATTTTCGTTGTAGTTAGCGACTTTATCTGGTGTTAGTTGTTCTGCTTCCACTGTACAATACAACGATCCGTGTGACCGTCGTAACAACAATGTTACCTACAACATGTATTAGTCAAAATGTTTTCATTCAGACGTGTAGATGTCTATGGAAACATACAATCTTAAACGTTAAAACTGAATTATTTGTTATTTAAGCATTATGGTTATAACTTTATCTAAAGTAAACAAAGTATTATTCAGAGTACTTAGTGTTTATTTTATTTGTTATAATAAAAAGAGTAATAATGATTGTCTGATTTACAACTGTTAGTTTATTAAAATTATAATACAATAGTCGGGGTTTTAGCAATATTCCTTTCACATTTTACTTTTTGAGTTACAATGAAACCTACACTAAGTGTGGTAACGGGACACTATCACGTCCTCCTGGTGTCACTTGCTACCACTAAGAATCAACGTGCGAAGAACTTTAATCGCAGTTACGTAAAAAAAATTAATTCGCTGGTTTTATCTGATAATAAGTTTATTTCATTCAAAATGGTGAGCGAGTTCTGCAGTCAGGGGGTACACTAGTATATCCTTACTTGTCTTTGAATTTCTCAGTTACTTCACCCTCTACAATACTAAATATCACTTTGCTCATGCGTCATGTTTGCAGCATGAATGTGTCACTTATTTAACAAGTTTTATTTAAGTGTTCCGAGTTTCCTTTCTATATTTTCATTCATAATAGTATCATAACAACAATAATTGAAAATGTTATAATTATTGGGTAACATAGGTGCAACAAATTAACTTTACATAACTATTTTAAAAAATCACACAAAATAAATAAGGATGTGCAGACCAACTATGTGTGAACAGGTGGGTGAACAGGAATGAAGAAGAGTACGCATGTGTACAGCTTCAGAATCAGTAAAAATATTCCTTAGCTGGCAATCTGTTCTGGTCAGTTTCTATCCACGTGGCTTTCTGTTTCGCTCCGAGCATGTGCACGGTGTCCCTAATATTTATATATTACAAAGGTTTTTAAAACTATATAAACTCATGTTACGTTTCACAGTTTTCATTTAACTCTGACAGCTGTTTCAGCTTATTAGGTTATTCTCAAAGAGAATCAAGGAACAACTAAACTAACAAAGAATGTAAGGGTTTTGAACATGTATTTAGGGTGTGGTTCGGACATGTGTAGGGTATGACGGAGGGGTGGAGAATCTAATGGTAAGGTAGAGTGTGTGTAACAACTAAGTATAATCGGAAAGCAAAATATAAAAAGTTAACTAAACTAAATAACTTTTAATAAAGGTGATACACAGAATTCAGTTTGTCCGTTTGTTACTTTTGATTGCTTTTCTAATTTCTAGAATTTCTAATAAATCAATTTTTTTACCTTTTTGTATGCTGTGCAGTAGTGTTATGTTTTTTGTATCTATGAAGTGATTGTGTTGTAAACAATGATCTGTAAAACCTGCCTTGGCTGTATTAGTTAAAATCTCTTTCTTATGTTCAGAAATGCGATGTTTCAGACCACATTGTCCGATATAAATAGCATTGCATTCTGCACAGTGTATTTTATAAAATCCATTTTTCTCTAGTATGTTTGCTTTTTCTTTATTGTTTAATAGTAATGAAATTTATTTATATATTAAAATAATTGTTAAGGAAAAATTACGATTTGTTATATTTTGATCATTCCATTCCATTTCAATTCAGTTTGTAGCCAGCTTTATATGAAAACAAATACTTGGTATTTAAAAACGTCTTAAATTAGTATTAGATGGTACTCAAGTGAGGTTTTTGTGTTGTAAAAGGAGTAAGTAGGGCAGAATAAAGAATAAAATATTATGTCAGTTAGGAATGAACATTATTCATGAGGACAGTACAAGGCCACAACGGATGGTTGGGTTATATGTACCGTCTGCAATGAGACAATAACAGGAAGATTATTCGAATCAAAAGTTTCGGGAAACGGTAAAAAGGAAAGATGACAGAAAACCTGGAATGGCTTAATGAAAGAAGAGGTGGCGGAGCGTGGAGTTAAATTGGTAGGTCTAAAGGACCTGACAAATGGGAAGAGCTAAAAGCAAAGTGGTCGTAATGGCACCCTATGAATCCGATTCCATGCATTATCCGAATAAGATTAATACATAGGTCTTGTGAAAGATAAAAATATGTGGCTTAAAAGATATAAAATATTATACAGGATCATAAGTTCCAATACAGTTGTAGTTAAATGTGACACACATAGGAAATATGATACATGATGCATGTATATCATGTGATATGATACGCCTTGACGTGAAACGTGGTAGTTAAATACAAAACTGAGTTTGGGAATTGGCAGCCATGTCTGGAGATCTGAAAAATTTTGACCGGCTGCTGACCTCAGGTGTAGTATGTGTGTGTGTCTGTCTGTGAGAGAGAGAGAGAGAGAGAGAGAGAGAGAGAGAGAGAGAGAGAGAGAGAGAGAGAGAGAGAGAGACAGTATTGTACAGTTAATAACAACAACGGTTGCATTGCGGAGCACTTGTGTAGTTATCTCGCTGTGTGGGTGGCTTATAACACTACAGACACGGGATGGCAACTTCACAACCATGTATCGTAAAAGTTACATGCCATATAACAAGACAAATTGTAGGGGACAAATAACGTTAAAACAAATTTTTAGTGTGTAGTTCGGTGTCCCAAGGATGGAAACACTTGTGTGTGTGTGTGTGTGTGTGTGTGTGTGTGTGTGTGTGTTAAAAGGGGTAAAAAGGAAGAAAAAGAAGTTTAAATAACCCAGACTTGATAAAAAGGGAGAATAGGAAAGAAAAATTGTCAACAATGGTTTTACGTGTAACATGTTTTATTTTCGTTAACAAACAAATTAGCGTTCGCATATTTTAAGGTTAGCTAGACTAAGCATAAATGGTATTATTAATAGCGCCTTTAATTGAGGAGTTATTTTGAAGCTTAAAGCATCTTTTAAAAACTTAAGAAACATAACTCCTGTGTTTACTTTGCGTAGTTTATTTCGAAACATAGTAGTCTTATGAGTAAATCAGCAAATTTGACCTCTTAGAGATAGAAGGACTGTTACAATCTTAAATCTGGAAATAGATTATATAAGATGGTGCATAAGACGTAGAATATTGTAGCACAACGAAGTTTTTACCTCATTAAACAAAATAAGATCATATAGGAAAAAAAGGGAAGAAGTCATCTGGAAGGAGTAATATCAACTTAAATAAAAGTAGCAGAGAAAAGTAATTACAATCATCAATAAAAGAACTTAACAGAACTAAACAAATCGATTCAAAGAATTCACATATAGTCAATTTATAGCCAAAAAGTGTTAAAAAAAATAGTAGGAATAACATATCAATAAAATAATTTGTAGACCCAGTAAGATACGGAGTAGTGAGGAGTAACAGCCCAGCACAAATAAATTAACATGACAATTTTCAAGATACGGAGTAGTGAGGAGTAACAGCCCAGAATAAATAAATTAACATGACAATCTTCAAGATATGAAGTAGTGAGGAGTAACAGCACAGGACAAATAAATTAACATGACAATCTTCAAGATATGGAGTAGTAAGGAGTAACAGCCAAGAATAAATAAATTAAAATGACAATCCTCAGAATATGGAGTAGCAAGGGTCAACAGGACATAACAAATGAATCAAAATGGAATAATAGCAAAATACCGAAAAAACCTATTGTAAAGATAGAAACCTCTATAGCAGCAAAACACATAATGAAAGAACTTAAACCATATTAGCTATACAAATTTAGAACCAAAAACTAATAAAATAAGAGAATCCAATACAAATAATGAGAAATGTTGAAAAATTAATTATAATTAAAATAAATGTGATTAAGGGGAAAACCCCAAACCAATTTTAAAAAAGGACAACAAAAAAACAATTATTAATATAAAGATTTAATGTATTGATTAATATAATTATTTTGTGTTATTATTTTTGTGTAAACTAGGAAATACTACATGTTGGTATATAAGAAATTATTGTATTTGAACCATGTTAATTAATGTTATATTTTGTAAAGTAAGGAAAGGCAAAATAATAATTCAAACGACTCATAAATAATACAGCAAAACATATAAAACTAATAAGATGAATTCAAAATACCATTGCTAGGAAAATTGAAAATTGATGACCAAGACAAATTCAACTTTGACCATATAAACTAAATCAGAGAATATAAGTTTATAGAACATAGATTAGATTAATATAAATTATCATCTTCAGAATAGACACTTGAGCGACTCTAACCACACTAGTGTTGGTGAGCTTTGCGCTAGTGTACGAGATGAGCTGTCTGTATCCTGCTTCGTAATAGCTTTAACGGTTTTCAAAAAATGGCATTGACCTCTACAAAGGCTAGCTGTGCTGATTCGTGCCAGTGCAATTTTTGTATACGCAACCGGTAATTTAACGGCTTTTAATTAATTTTTATTTAGGTGCCTGTTTAATGGGACTTTGTTTTATTTTCATATTTATTTTCTGAAATCGGATATCCTTAGTTATAAAGCATAGTAAAAATCAAATCACATCTTTGTATTTAACAATCTACTTAATTAAAAATATTCCTTTGAATTTAATTATTCACATACAAAGGTGGAAAGTTTGTAAAAATCGACTATGTAAACACGTTTACGTCTAGCAAATACGCGGTATGTTTATCCCTGCAAAATACGGTTAGATGTGATCATAATACAAAAATACTCTTGTAGGTGTGGTCGACCTTAACCTTATAGAGGTCGCAACCTCATTACTATGAGTGGCGCACTAACAGGCAGCCTACAGAACGAGTGTTGCATCACAATTGTCCTAGTGAGCGTACTCTTATTGCAGCAGTAAGTAACATTTTATCCTAGAAAACAGATGAAACTTTTAATTACGTAAATCAACTGTATGTGGAATTAAATAAGTCCAGAAGTAAATAACTGCATTTATCGTATTTACC
This sequence comes from Magicicada septendecula, assembly GCA_034769895.1. Classification (NCBI taxonomy): domain Eukaryota; kingdom Metazoa; phylum Arthropoda; class Insecta; order Hemiptera; family Cicadidae; genus Magicicada; species Magicicada septendecula. The sequence continues at coordinate 158,855,025 of CM068374.1, forward strand.
CGATTAGGCGAGGATATGTGTTTCTTTGCTAAAATTTGTTTACTTTTACCCATGTAATTACTAAATCCATGCTCAGATTTTGATAAATAAAATTATTAATAATTATAATAACAACATACTTGTGATACTGGGTATGAGATATTTCAAAATTTTGAAATACGGACGAAAACATTTTAATTTTGTTTTCATTACCAGTTTTTTATAAATTACATAATATACGGAAGTTTGCTCAAACTTTATTATATTGAAAAAATAATACAATTTCTTTAAAGTACAGCCTTTGTTTACTAATATTATGATGTTTTATGTTTTGTGTACAACGCTTATGTAATGTTTTTATTTTAATAATTCTCCATTATTTCCATCGATTGTCTTGGAAAACTTTATTATCTGTGATAACTAAATTGAACAACCGATAACTAAATTTTTATTTTCTATGCGACGTGCTAGTATATTAGCACTGTCGAGAAAAATAGAGTACGGTAATACAGTACATAGTTCATTTCTAATAATTGGTGTAGGATTTTGGATACTAGTAAGTTGACGAGATTATCGAGGAAAAGATAAACATATTTAAGAAAATGTTTAAAATAGTTTATAGAAAAGTTAACAGAGTAAAGTACAATTAAATTTATTAAATTATAGCCGTTACCTCATTTTTACATGAGCCCAAGACGTATCCGCAAGCTGAAATGTACAAAGTGTAGGGTTTGTGGGAAACGGCAGAATATAAAAGTGTAGGCCTAATATGATGTTGTAATTAGATCAAAATACATTTCAAAAACTTAAAAAAATCATTGGCTCTAAATTGACACGGGATAAACGTATAGACAGAAGGAAGATGGAATTTTTACCCACGAATGTAAAAGTATAGAGACGCAACATGTGGTGTCGCGTGCACCAAAATCACTAAATCTTGTCAATTGAGGACGCTTCCAGTCAGTCCGGCTGTTGTTTTTCAATGATCAGAGTGCCGTATTACTGCCGGTGGTGTGTAGCATATTTCTGATAAATGTTTAGTTATATTGAAATGTTGTAATGTATAGCAGTAGTACGTGTAATTTTTTATACACGCGCATGTGACAAACGAATTAGTGGAATACGAAATAGTTAGTAGTGATCATTTTCATATTGTTGAAATTATGATATCTGCTCTACTAGGTTTAATTATTTTTTCTGCAAATATATCATAACTACCGACGCTATTCTGTTGTTTATACTGCGATTAATAAAATGAAACCGCATACCAAAAAATCTGAATCTACAACTTTTTTAGACTTAAGTCTTAACATCACTTACTTAGAACAACTTTCCATTCCTTATTGACTACACCTGCTCTTAATTTGATAAATTTAATAGATTGCAATTATAAAGAATTAAACAGGTTAAATTAGTACCCGTTTTAAATTACAACACTATCATCACTTGTATAACGATTACCAAACTAATTTTTCAATTATGAAATAATTTGCAACGTTGGGCTACGTTTGAAAACGACGCCAGCTTCACATTTGAAAGGTACCAAAAATATTTACTCAATTTTGGGTAACATTCTAAGATGTGAATTGTTACTACAAGACAGCGCTGGAATGTTCTATGCACTTATAGTTGGTGGCGTCACAGTTTATATGACGAGTCATCAACAGAACGCGTTAGTAATGGGCCCAAAGTTGAACAACAGAAGAGAAGGGAAGATCCCGCGCAAGATGGAAAAGGCCCAAAAATTCGCTGGCTATCAAAACAGAATAACAGATCTAAATAAGCTAACTTATAGACTCTGTACAGTCTTGCAAGAATCTAGGAACACTATATCGCCGGTTTTCCAATACTATATCGCCAATCTGTCTGCAGATTTGAAGTCTCAATTTGTCTGGTAATCTACATAATTTGGGAGCAACAAATATTGTTAAAAGAAAAGTAGTAACGGTTTCCTTATTAAGAAAGTCTGAAAATATTTGAGGATGGTTAATCACTCAGAAAGCAATTTTTTCTTATAAAACGTCTTACCAGCGTGTACACTCTACTCCCGCTAAATATAATGAAATAAAACCTACCTCGATAGTACATGACATCTACACCTATCAACGAAAGTATTTTGACAGTAGAAATAAAATACGAAAAGTACCTCGACGCTCGTAAAGGCTCCACTTATGACCTGTTTACAAAAAATATCCTGAAACAACTTCTTCGAAAGGCGTTTGTATTGTTAACAACATTATGTAATAATGTTGTTACATACTATTATATAAAAGTGTTGTTATATACAATTCACTGAGCTCTTTGACAATGGGTTAAGAAAAGTTGATACAGCTGTCAGAGCTACATAAAAACTGTGAAACGTACAAGTGTTTATAAATTTTTAAAAAACCTTTATATAATAGTATGTTACGTTTATGTTGTTATCCCATACAGTGGAAATTTTCACAAATTATCATGACTCCCAAACACGAAAAACATATAGCTGAAGCTATGTCACATAGTCTGATAAGCTCGCTTAAATTTATGTTAAAAGTGTTCAAAAAAATAATACTCATAAGAAACAAAGTATCACCTTAAATTGGTGAGGTAATTGCAACCCACGAGTTTGAGTTTAGAAAAAGCGTGTAGCAGTTTCAAGGACTGGTTAATTACACTGTGGGGTCTACGAAGGGGAAAAAATTTGCGGTTCTGTATTCCTAATTGTGCAGAAATTTTTCGATAAAGTATGGCACTTTACATTATAAAGAGGAACTTCCCCAGTCACGTTTACTTGCTACTGATATTCAGCTGGCACACAACGCTTGTTCGGACGTCCCACACCTTTCCATCCTTTCGGCTTATAATTCCATAGCTGTTTGGGGATGCGGCAATCATCCATTCGGTTACGATGCCTCAACCAGTTTATCGGCTACTGGGAAATCCTGTCAAGTATGCTCATAATCTTTAGTTCCTGCCTTACATCGACATTTATTTGCAATCTTGAACAGTATATCCTGCCACGTGCCTGAGAAATATCATTTCGGTCTATTAATTACGACTGGCCTGGAATTTCGTTAAAGTACAATTATCAGACGCATAAACAAAATTTGGGAGGGCCATAACTTTGTAGAACTTCAGGCATGTTTATTTACTTTGGTATTCGAGTTATCCTGATGTTAACATACATATGGTTGAATTTATCCAGCTTCTTCACCACATAATCAATTGTAATGTAAGACACATATTGTCAAAATTACTGACTTGCTGCACAATCAGTATCATCTGTAATAATTTTGACTCATATAGCATCAGCTTCATGAAAATCCATCACCTTGGTCTTTAATGTAGAGATCTGTAATCTGAAATCATTGCAGATTCGACTCAATGAATTGTATTCGGTATTAATTATTTATATTTTTAACACAACTATAATCAAGTAATATACAATACATTTTAATATGTAATAGAATTTGTTACCATACAATTTTTACAATATTATTAATTTCTTATTAAATTTAAAGTTATTATGTCTAACGAAATGTATTTGTTTTGTAATTCTAGATTATAACAAGGCTAACAGAATTAACGGAATATTCTTTCTTTAATTCAGTGTTTTAATTTAATGACCAATTACTTTTGGTTCAATATTTATTTCATTGTTATTTGTTAACTCAGTAAACTCAGTAAACAATTATTATATATTTAGCTAAGTGTCTAAATTATGACTTTTGTTAATTAATTGTATATTCAGTACAGAAATTTACTTAGTTGTCTTTCATCGATATTTCCACTTTTGATTAGAGATATTAATTCTATGAATGCGCATCAGAGATTAAAATAATGTTATACACGGACAGGATAATGGATATAACGTACGGCAGTGGAAGAAATTGTATGGAAAAGAATTTAAGAATATGAATGTAAACACTTTTATACTCAATAATCATTTGACTTTTCTTTAATTATTTGCATGTGTAAGCACTTTTTCTCAAACATAAAGGTAGTATGTAAATATTTACTTTAGGCTCTTATATACGCGTATTTTTTACTGACCTTACTGATTTTGCTCTCAAAGTTAATAGATATGTTAATGTGTTTATAATTATATAAGAATTTAAAGCGCCCGCGCATAAGCACAGACACGCACAAACAAAACAATATAAAATAATGGCAATATAAATAAAATGTTTCCCAAGTTTAAAAGTCCACTTCAGTTTCTATTATTTTTTAAAAACTCAATTTTAAAACACTCAATGCGTTTGTTGAACAATTTCTAATTATGCTCTGATATACAATTGTAAACCACAATTGTGTTTTTTGTTATTGAAATAAATTATCCTTGTTTTCTATATTAATCGTGGCAGTTTGTAATAAATTTAAATTAAATTTTTTTCTCTGTTGGTTTTCCTGCATTAATTGGGCAGTGTAACACACAGTTTGTGTCGTGGAACCATGACAGACATAGGAAAGTGTTCCAGTGGTTACTTTTATTGTTTGTGACAATTGATGCCCCTTCTCACTGCCTCTCTCACACTCTCTCTCTCTTCTTCTCTATCTCTCATCCATCATTCCTTTCCCCCTTAAACTTTTCAAGGTCAGGTAAATATTATTAAAACTTAAATTAAATAATTGCACTTCAAATATTCAAAATTATTAATTACTTTTGTGCCGGGACTTGAAATTTTCCCGGCATGTTTGAAAAATCGCGCCGAGGCGAGGTAGGCTGTGGCTGTTGGCGGCAATGCCGTTTTGATCAGTGACCCGGGACCGTCCTGTATGCAGTGAGCGGCTGACCAATAAAGTATGTCGGTTGACCAGCTGATCGACAACTTGTAGCAGGTAATTCCGAACCCTCGTGGCTTTGCAGAAACCGTGAATCGGTCTCATTCCAATTTCAACTCTCCGACGGGTATTACGTGGTCTGGCGGCTGGGCTAAATTCCCTTTGATCTATTATGGGTGCTTAATTTGAAAGTGTCTCAGATAAGAATAATTACATTATTTCATGTTATTTTAATGGGGGATAAGTGCGTAATATCTGTGTGTGTGTGATCCAAATGTGTAAAGTTATTTTAGTTATAACACTTCCAACCGTAAATTAAATTGCACGTTATTTCCGGCACGTGTCGATCTGGCACTTAACTGTCCTGAGAAAATTAAACGTAAATGTAAGAAAACTAAATTCAAAATTAAATGTGCAAGGAAAATGTTAATGTAAATGTAAATGTGTTCAATTTGGTGAATGCTAATGAATACGTGCATATTTATTTTCAGGCTAATAACAGCATTGCTAATAATAGAGGGGTGGTGTCAATAGAATTGTGACAGTGTATGTGTGTGGTGCCTGTGTTTCGAGGCGAGAGAGAGTGGTGTAGTGTATTTTCTGGCGGCCCATTACAAATAAAAACTGTTACAGTATCCCCGACCAGTCGGGAGAAAGGAAAGGCTGAAATGGTGACATGAACATCCGACACCACCGGCAGAGGTGTCTACTAGAAAGCTCCCCCCAACGCCGTCAGCCACATATACGCCTGCTCCAGAAAACCAAAAGGACCGCTATCTAGAAGGAGGATGACCACGCACTTCGCAACTACCAGCATCACTCCTAACCAGCAGCATCACAGGTTCTTACTGGAAACAGCATTCTTCAGAATACAGGTGGGAAGTTTCCATATATTAAAACGCAACCATAACTACACTTCACCAGTTTCAAAAGCAGAAAGCGCATGCATATAAACGAATAAAGTTTTCAAGTTATAATGATTAGAATTTTGTAAGAACCTGTCTAATGGACATATACTTGTGACTTCTTATTAACTGTGTTAAAAGCATCCACTCAGGTGGTTTGATTAAAGTTCATTGTTAATAGTATTACTAATTAAGGGTATTAATGCCTATTAAAAATATATATTAGTAAACAAAATAAAAGATAGTGAATGCTATGATAATGATGTGATGAAACAAAAGAATTTTGATTGCTTAGAACAAGTCTTGTGAACGTGTATGTGTTGGAATTCACATGATTAACTGTGTTAGGAGCATTCACTTGTTGTACTCTTTTGATTAATTTGATTGTCGATTGCAGTGATAATTGTTCTTAGAAAAAGGGGCATACATATAACAGCATTTTCATACTGATAATGATTAAAATTTTGCTAGAACATGCCCTATGAATATATATTGTGATTTTTATTATTACTGGAACAAAAGCAGAGAATGGTTAAACTGATTGTTAGTTACAATTAATACAGATTGAATATATTTATAGTTGTTGATGAAATGAGAACCAGGAACTGCTATCAGAATACAAAAATTCAATTATTTGAATAATATGTAAAATATGTCATGTTAGTGAAATAAGAAAACGCTAAAAAAAAAACTTGTTACTGTTAAATGAGAGTTTTAATGCAAGTCCTGTCAGTCTGGGCTCCAGCACATTTTCGCTTCATCTAGGCCAAGGGTCTAGTTTTAAATTTTAATGTAACGGCCTAAGTGGCCGTTACACTTTCACTAAAATAATTTTTTAATAAAGCCGAGAGCTTATGACGTCTGGTCGCATTTCCTTTAGTGCTTTGATTTAAAATAATTTGATAATAACTAATAATATTGTTACGACGGTTGTTACAAAATAAGTGCAAGACACCAATTAAGTCACTAATCACCAGCTTTAATTTTTACAGTTAAACAGTTCGTAATTAACAACAGAGTCTCCTACAACAAAACAAATAAAAATTGTTCACACGCAATAAAATGTCACTAATATTAAACACAATTGTATTACAATTATACCGCCTGATTATAATACACAACATTTTACTAATAACAACATGAACGCGCACAGTAATCTCGCCCGATAATAACTCGAACCGCACTGAAAATACGTCGCTGCTATACTGAAAACTAAGGCCGCTGCCACCAAGTATTTATATAACGCTCACAGATCAGAACGTTCCTAATTGCGTCTTAGCGCCCGTGTGAACTACGTAATTAACTACGGCCTTGACACAGTCCGCGCGGTTGGCGGCTTCGAGAAAACTCTCGCGAATGCGTCTAGAGACACGTCTGCCACACACATTAGAGCGAGATCCTTCTGGCACATTCGACAAACACGTAGACTGTTCTGTAATGTCGTAACAATATATATTTATGTGATAATTATTAACTAATAAATTATAGGTAAAGCTTACAATCGCTTGTAAACCATTATGAGTAAAATAGTTAAGTAACCATAAAATAAGTTTAAGATGATCACTAAGAAATGTAGGCTACTAAGTAGTGTAACAGCTAATGTCGTGCCAGATGTCCGGGAATATTCTGTGTGAGCTTTAAGTTGATACTGCATATCTTATAAATTGATTCATATACTTACAGTTCAGATGACAGCGATCCCTTTACATAATCGTTTTCATTGGTAAATTTTCCCTCGCAAATGTGACGTATGTTAACTTGTGAACGTTTATCTCATTTTCTCTGTCAGGTTTGAAGGTATTGAGATACATTTTTGGGTACGAACTCGAAAACTCAAGATAATTTTGAAGACGACTTTGCAAGAACCTTCTATAGTTATTCTTTTTATTTATTTCTATAGAATGATGTTTTGGAGACTTCTTTGTTTACTCTTGATATCAGGTAATTTGTAAACCCATATGGCATGGGTATGTGAGTTCTGACAGTAAAGGTTTTAACAGGATTTCTAGAACACATTACATTTAATTTCTTATAAGAGAGGGTAGGTTAATAATACTATATCTATAGGCTAGTTTTATACGGTCTCTCCTGTTAAGACATTATAACACAGGGAACCAGTTTAATTGGTTGCTTTCAATTAAACCGGCTGCCGTTGTTAGTACAAATTACTTACCAACAAATTGGGAAAATATATAGAACAGGAATTTGTCTTAGGGTACGTAAATTTACTCACTCTCTGGATTTTTAGCAAAAACATCTCTTTATTATGGCTGCTTAAATAATGATTTAAAAATAATGGTTATCTTTTTGTTTTTACGTTAAAAATAAACTTCTGATAGATTCTGCATCAAATGCTCTTATACACTTTAAAATGTTACTCTGATGAGCAAACCATACAGTTGTAAATTACATTGAATACCTCGGATCCGGGTCTTAACTTTATAATATTCTAAAATACTTCAACATTATGCAAACTATTAGAAGAATAGTTTGATCAAATTTCGAATTAACTTTTACCTTTAACTATCATCAGATTACTATTATTTCGTTACAGTAACTACAAACATTACTATGTTAACATTTACATGATTTTAATGAGTCTTTACAAAAATGTACTGTTTTTTGTTGTGGTTGTTAGAAAGATAACGGTTTGGTTTCACCTGGGTATAATGTGTATCTGCGGCAGGTTCTCTTGCTGATCCTCTTCAGTTGGTTTTCCTGGACGTTCTTCGTTGTCATTCTGGTTCCTCCATTTATTTTGTTGATTCTAAGTTGCGATCATGACGAAAGGATTCTGCTACCTGGAGCTCGTAAAGTTGTCGTCGTTGCTTCACTCCTGACGTTGGTGTTCACTTTTCACATTTTACTTTTAACTGCACTAATATTACCTTTTTATATGGTATGGAACATACCTTACGATTTAAACATTTTTATAAAGAGATGTGTCGGCTATGTTAGTTATTTTTAATTATTTCTCTACATTTCAACTATTTAACTTGTTTTACTTTTCACTTCATTTCAACTACATGTGGAGTATGTCACCACGAAACACTTACTTTCTGTGACATCGTTTTTGGTATATATTCACACGTTTACCTTCACGACACATGGTAAAGCTGTTACCTAGTCTGAGATTCTGGCTCCACTGGGGTTGGTTTTGCGGCGGTTAGTACGGAAGCGTGCGCAGTTCACGCGAAGAGAGAAAAGTAGTTCCTACTTTTATTATTATTATTTTTACACTAATTAACTACTATTAATAATCCTACATTTTCTTTATTGAGTTAAGTATTTCATTTATTATTATCACGTCTTTTTACTTAATTAGAATGATTATTAATATTCGCTTCAATATAGTGTAATTTTCATGTCCGTACTAGATTTTTTCAAGTTGATACAGGCATATAGGTACAGAGGGGAAGGTGGATTATTATCTCACGTGTTATTTCGAATAAAAAATTTTTGTGCTATTTAAATTCCTTTTAAATCGTCACAGTTTCCAGAAGCATAATTACATAAATGTGCTCCCTAAAGATAAATAGGTAGTCTAACCATCGATTAATTTATCATATGAAGTACGTTGCTCGAGTTTGTAGCTAATAAGAAGATACAATTGACTAATGAGCTAGAGATGGTAAACTTTAAAGGTCAGTACGTTAATTTTATAATTTGACAATGGCGGCGTGTTGAGCAATAAGGAGAGCCTTGAGCTACCATTAAGCATGATATAAGGAATATTTTGGCGAATATTGTAAACCTTAAGTTCATCATAGCCAGCTTACAAAAAGATGGTACTGGTAATCAGCAGGCTGATCCGAGTAGTTGATTTAATCATCATGAAATTGAGAATGTTCTTGTGACGACTAATCATTTTTAAATAAACTCAGATACTTCAAAGATTAAAATTATAAAGTATGCGTTGCTGCACGAGCCGTGTCAAGATTATAAACACGTATAGTATACAAACATTGAAGTTTATCTTAATCCTAAGGTGTTTATAGAAAAAGGTCTTTTATACCTTATTGATACCATAAAACAAGCGTCTATTTTTGGATCTAAGTCTAACATTATCGTAAATATTGACTTGCACCAGCTCCTTAAGAAGAAAATTTTGGAAATACCGTATATATTATTTGACTTTTAATGAAAATGAATGTATTGCAGATCAATTACACGGGAGGGGGTGTGGTAGTGTAAGTGTTATAAATGTCGTCTTGTGTATAGGTTAGAACGTATCTGGGATGTGTCTCTTACAGATGTCTTCACCTTTACTTTTTAAATTACAGTATTACATAATTTTTGTATTGTGCACTTCTAAAGTGGACCGCACGCCACGGTTCTGTCCAACCGTTTACAATTTAGAAAACTAATTTTGGATCGTACTTGAGCTTACATGAGCGAGAGAGGGAGATAGTGAGAGGGAGAGAGAGAAAGGGAGAGAGAGGAAAAAAGGGAGACAGAGTGAGAGAGTGAGAGAGAGGGAGAGAGAGGGAGAGAGACTTGCACTATTTATCGTTGCTGTCTATAGGAAGAGAGTGTTGGTGTGTGTGTGTGTGTGTGTGTGTGTGTGTGTGTGTGTGTGTGTGTGTGTGTGTGTGTGTGTGTGTGTGTGTGTGTGTGTGTGTGTGTGTGTGTGTGTGTGTGTGTGTGTGTGTGGATGGGATGGAAGATGAAACGGGAGTAAAGACAGAATTGACAAGACAATCTCACATAGGCTCACTCACACACACGCTCGCACGCACACACAGATGAAGCAGTCCGAGTCACCGAATCCATAGTTGGCACGGGAATAGGTTATTTAGAACATCACTATGACCACTCGCGATAAACTGTTTGAACAAACGCAGGCTTCCATGTCTAATTAAAAACGCGCGCGACAGACTGAGGAATGAAAGTATTTATGTATGTGAATGTGGCCCATTTTTTATTGTTGTTATTATTTTTGTTTTGTTCATTTTGATTAACTCTTAATTGTTCAGTTTTTATTTTATATTTTATTTTAGTTTCTATTTTGGTTACAGTATTTTTATTATATCCATTTTCATAACCAATTACATAAATAATAAAATGACAAAGCTAACAAAACTGTTTAAAAACACAGACATTAAAATAACATACAAAACTAATAAAAATTATCTACAAAAACTAAATAACCCACACAACAAAGATAATACAACAACCAATGGTATATACAAAGTTGAATGCCAAGAGTGCAATAAATGTTACATAGGACAACCAAAAAACAACTGAAAAAACGTTATTTTGAACACCTAAACGCATACAAAAAACAAGAAATATACAAATCTAATTTGGCCACACATACAATAAACACTGGACATGAATTCCCAGACCAAACCAACATGACACTAATAAAACATATACCACACAAAGGTACCATAATGAACATTTGGGAAAATTACAAATATACAAACATAAAACACAAAACAATCTAATAACTGAACAAATACAAATCAATACAAAACATGACACAATTTTCAAAGCACTCAACATCGACAACTCCACACCCACACACAATAATACCACTTTAAAATACCAGAGACCAACAAGAAACCAACATATCGTCCAGCCAACACACAAATACTTCACCAGACGCAAGATCACGAACGCTGAGGATGAGAACACAGGGGTTCTCGAAACATGTTCCTAATAAGGAAAGAAATATCTTGAGGAAAATTAGTTATAAAAATTAAATATAATATATACATCAAGAAAAGGACTGTAGCAAAAAGTGTTTGAATATATATGTGTATATATATATATATATTACATTTAATATTTAATTTATATTTAATTTAATATATATATATATATATATATATTACAACGATACAAGTTGCATATATCTATATGTAATTTAATTTGTATAGCCCCACGTTCTTTGGGAGCCAAATTGTAACGAGTTATATATTCTGTGCAATTTAATTTGTACATTAATTGAACTCATACACTTTATATAATATTACTAACAACTTGTATGTGTATTTGGGTTTCAGGTGTAAATATAATAAGAGTATTTTTATTATCAGTATTAAAAACTCATATTTATTATTTTTTCATTATTAAAATTATTCATAAACATCATTAATTTGTCGGTCACGATATTGCTCATTATTTAATGTTTATATCTTACGATATGCAACATTACACGTATTTAAAAAAAATTCTTATATCTAAACATGTTAATCTTATATCTAAACATGTTAAATAATAATTATATAATTACCTTATTATCCACTCTAGTGATACAAAGTTTCGTCAGTTATGACGCGTTTCGGGACTAAGTCCCATCCTCAGATAACACTTTTTTCAATATAATAAACTAATACAATAAAATCGTAACCATGATACTGGTCATGTCAATCAAATAAAATACAATAAACATGCGATTTGAAGTTTTATTTTATTTTATTTGATTGACATGGCCAGTATCATGGTTGCGATTATATTTTATTAGTTTATTATATTGAAATAAGTGTTATCTGAGGATGGGACTTAGTCCCGAAACGCGTCATAACTGACGAAACTTTGTATCACTAGAGTGGATAATAAGTAATTATATAATTATCTAATAAGTGATACGGTACGCAAAAGATAAGTAATTTAAATGTTAAATAATTATTATTAATTTATTCTAAAATTAAAATATTCTTATATTGAAATAAATTGTCTTATCTCAGATCTGACCTCTACTCGTTCAGTCTATACCAATGTTTTGACTTCAATTTAACTTTATATTAATTTCTTGTAGACTGGCTTTTGTTTTAATATTCAACTTTAAATTAATCTTTCTATACTTCAAGTATCTAATCACTTTACTATTTATTTTGATCATAAATTCTACTCTCTTTACTTTAAATTCTCTTTCATTTATTACTGCTTGTATATTTATTACGCGATCGCTCATTCTTACGACTAAATATTTATTTACATTTTAAAATATTATTACTAAATATAAACTTTCTTTGTTTCAATATACTGTCTTTTGAAATCGTCTTTATGAGCTCTTTTGTTTTTATAAATCATTTAAAATGCATTAAGCATGTCACCTCGATTTCTGATGATCTTACGACTGTTGTCCGGGGTCCAGCGTTGTCTAGAGTTAATCTTCCATTTCTCCTGTCCTGGCGTGGTCCTGGATACGTCTAGGGTCCAGCGTCGATCTACGGCAGCAAGTGTTCCTGGATACATCTAGAGTCCAGCGTCGATCTACGGCATATTTCCTGGATATACTCTTGGTAGACTAACTATTGCTGTATTTATTTTTCCCGTAATATTGTCGGGACTTTAACAAACGTCATTTCGTTTGTTACTGTGACTTGTAATAGAATAACAAAAATAAACTGTTTTGCCGACGGACAGCATGTCCGGCAAATCTTGAAATGAAGAGAAGGGTTTTTGGTCGACCCTTAATTTATACCATCTCGAGATTCCGCGCTATCCGGCTCCAAAATCGTCCTGTCGATACCTGCGTATCTCTTGACAGCCCCCACTACCGAACCTTTTCATCTATTTGCAATTATTAGCAAATAGCACTGTTTTGCACGGAATCGAGATGGCACAAATCGTAGCTACTTCGATTAATCACTCACTGTATTAATTTGAGCGTTTTAGGGTAATTTGCGTATTTTTTAGCACGTTTATTTTGCACTGTCTTCGCATAACGTGTTCTATTAACGTCATCTTTTCACTGGGGATAACTATAATTTTTACCCACACTTTGGTGCCTTTGGTTTGATCATACATTAATTAGTTTTCTCACAGTGAATTAAAACAATTATTTTATTAATTACTTGGGGCGGGTTGCTGAGTTTCTTGTCTATCCCTGCTTCACTCACACACACAAGATACACGTATAACACACATACAATTGAGCAGGTGTTCACTGCGTGTCGGAACAGGTTACTTGCTCCCCTAATCTAACAATGAAATATTTTTGCAATCTCAGAACTGTCCATTTACCCGTAACTTATACAAATTATACAAAATTTACATTTATTTAGATTGATGCCTAATACAGCTATGGCTGTATCGTTGTAATATATATATATATATATATATATATATTGCGACAACACAAATTACTAAACTATTGGCGCATAGGATATGATAGTATGTGTATTTCAAATTACAAGTCTATATTGGAGGGTTTAAGATTATCTATTGTACAAACACAAGTTATAGTTTATATGGTATATTTGAAATGTACAGAATGTAATGTTTGATATAGAGTCTTTCTTTTAAAATGCTAAATAATGTTCATACGCAAGACGTGATACGTTACATAAGAAGACTCCCACGAAGATGTTGCTGAAGAGAAGGGCCGGTCTTTGCGGTGTAGTTGGTTCGTCAGGTGTGGCTTACAAATGACAGACGTTTCCCCAGAAACGTTTACAGCTGGGCTGGCGTCCTGTAACAGCTTGGCTGATGTCCTGTAACAGCTGGGCTGGTCCTATAACAGCTGGGCTGATGTCCTATAACAGCTGGGCTGATGTCTTATAACAGCTGGGCTGATGTCCTATAACAGCTGGGCTGATGTCCTAAATTCCCACGATGAATCCGACACTTCGCACACACAACGGTACTACGGATTTATTACTCGCAAAACTTATATAGAGTTTAAGACCAAGTAATATCTCAGGTGACAGTGAGTTTAATCTAATAACGGTATATTGAGCTTATACCTCTCCGGCTTCTTCAAGTGTTCTCGCGAATACCAAGGTCTACCGCGATCGGCAGACCACCCTATGAGGAAATCTTGCACTAGCACGGAAACGTCTTGATGGCACAACTACTATTGCGTAACAATTAATGATACTGTCACTGCGGAAAATCTCGCACAGTGGTACAGTTACACTCACATAGTACACACGTAGTACTACAATATTAATACTACCGTGTGTAAATAGATAATATCAACTGTTATGCGTCACACGCGTTACTATCCCCGAAAAGTCTTAACAGATCCTTGCAAGCGGTAGAATCTTGTACAAGGAATTGTATGTACCGTTCGCGGTAGCAGCAGTGAAGAACTGCTTGTAATTTTACGCACAATGCGTTAAAACACTGATGTGTGCAAATATACTACACACACAGTTCTGAGTCTTCCCGTTTCACTAACGACGAATAGTTTTACAACACCTTGCAAGCGGTAGAATTCTTGTACAAGGAGTGCACGACCCGTTCGCGGTAGATGGCGTAGAAGAACTGCCTGTGTAACGACAGGCTTAAGAAAATTTCCAACCACCAGTCAGCATTCTATTGGTGGATGGAAGTCACATGGTTAGTATAAAGTGACCATGCACTTTTCATGCAGTAGAGTGCATTTACTTTGTAACAGCATGCATAGCGGTAATCAGACTACTCGTATCTCATGCATGACTGCCTACATACTAATAATATACATGAACGTAAACAATAGTCCGACAGGTATAGGGATTGTAGCGATACACATGTCTCAGTTCAGCTAATGTCAAAACAACGATAATACTTCACGCACCGCCCGGGAAACGTTTCCCACTCGCGCACGCGCGCACATTTCCACTAACACAGTACATGAATAACCATAAATAATAATGCACAGTTTTTCTAAACTAAACCCTTAACCTTACTAAATACAATTGATAACAACCAAACTTAACCATCTGTCAATATAATATGAATGTCCATTGTCTGTGTAATATATGAACTTGCCCCGCCTATCATGATCCTGTGATTCGTTGCAGGATTAACTCCTTCCCGCATAAAAAAAATTTTTTTTTTTCTTTAGTTAACTAACAAAAAATAAAATTTTTTTTTTTTCAATATAACCAAAACAACTTCCTAATCCTGAAATAATAATAATACCCTCGAACTAAAATCAAATAAACATCCTCATTTAATACTAACATTTCCAACTGTCACTTTGACAGAAGCATCAAATCAAAAGACACGTGGTAACCTTCAAACCAAAACAAACACACATGTTCTTGACACACAGATAACGAAATCTTATGCAGGGTCACAGAGTACACAGACAACATTCCTTATCAAAACTAGATTATTGTTCATTCACAGAGCCATCTTACATACAACATTTAAACCTGAATTGACATATTTAAATCACTACACATTCTTACCCCTATATCCTGACATTTATTTCTGAGTTTTTTGTATAAATTTTTCTCAGTTTTGAAACGCACACCTTTACTTGTAAATACAGATTTGAATTTGTTTAATATACGCCGTAATTGCCTTATCTCGCAACCCATTAACTGAACCTTGGTGGTCGGTGAGTTATTCGTTATCTTATCTTTCGAGCATCCCAGTCTGATAACGTGAGGTCGACAATCAACTTTAGCTGGCAATAATTCTTTCTGAACTTCCAATGCAGCATGCCGTTTATTCAATTTATCAACTTCCCAAATAATATTATGTCCGAGTTTTTTAACTCCAAGGACGGTCGCATCTATCTCCGTTCCCTGCACATATCTTGTTATACGTGCCTGTTTTTCAACTATCTGCGACTCACACGCTGCTGATTTTATCCTTGTGTGACTTACCGGCAGAATCGGCATTTGTATAAAGTGGTTTTTACACCTCTTACGTAACTGCTCGTCCAACAGCGATATTCCTGTGCCGCTGTCGACCAACATCTCGTCAACATAACCACTGATTTTTGCTTCGACAATAAGGTCGGTGAAATTTTCAATACTAATATTTCCTTCATGTTTATTACTATTATCATTATTACACATTAAATTATCCCTAATTTCGGCAGGATATAGGCCATACATAACAGTTTTATTCTTATAACTAACATTTTCCATACTTGATTGATTGAACTGCTTTTCAACTGAATCATTTTCAGTAACTGTTGCTAATAAGTTGGTATTAAATTGCTGAGTTGTATTTTTATGTTGTTGTGATTGCGGCTGATTTTGTGGTGTTTGAACATGAAACTGATTACGCGGTGGTTCATTATTATTTATCATAATTGTTGTCACCTTATTGTCACCCGTATCATTCACCTCTCCATCCTCCGTAAACACCTCAGTACCTGATATTGATTCATCTAGTACCTCATCATTAGGCCATGTGTCATAAATACCTGCACCGTTAGTATCCGTACTAGTTCCAGGCTCTACTACTGGTTCGGGATTTTTATGTGTTATGCATACACTGTCCGCATCCACGATAGCTTCAGATTCTATCATACGTTCACGGTTCTCGCATGCTCTATCTGTTACACTATAAACTATCACCTCATCACAGCACTTACCTGAAGTATGTTCCAGACTAATAGTGTTGTTACTACTAATTTCATTTCTGTTATCTTCACTACAATTTGATGCAGAATCTAAATACTCGACTTTACCGAGATATGAACTACTAGGCCCTAATAAGGTGGTTTCTGTATAATCACTTTCAAGTTCACCTGCTACGCTACTGTTCTCCGTTAATCCTTCAGATGTCACATCTTGGTTAACTTCCATATTACTTTCGTTGAAAGTATGTTCCACAAGGACATTTGGTACTTCAAAATTATCACAAGGTACAATATTCTCAACAGGTAAATCTACTTCAATATCAGCTGACATTTCCTGTAGTTTCGCCATCCTCTCCTCTCTATCGGCGTCCATTTCTTCCCAAAATTTCTGCCTAATGGCTATCATCTCCTCATCCCTGGCTTTCATCTCCTCTTCCTCGGCTTTCATCTCCTCACGCCAGGCTTTCATTTCTTCTCTATCAGCTTTCATCATCGCTAATAAGGCCGCTAAAGCATTCTTGATTTCAGCAGTATCATAATGATTAAAATTTAATTTAAAATTTAGTAAATTTAAATTTATTGATTTATACGCAAAGCAAGTTATTATTATCAGAACAAGATTAGAACATATGGTAACCAGTTTATATGCACACAGAAAAAGCAGTTCAAAATATCAACATGTAAATACCTTATCTAACATACAACAACTAATAATCTACCTCCAATATACTGATAAAATCTGTTCATATATGATATACAAGAGAATATGCACACTTGAAAAATTATATCCTCAGATTTTCATATGAACAATACACATACAATTATTACGTTAATTATACTTATACGTCGGATTGTCCAACAAATTTTATATTCATAGACAAATATGTAATAGCGTAAATTTACCGCTATCTTAGTGCCCTACGTTGCTAAGCGCCAAAATATCTCTATGCGACAACACAAATTACTAAACTATTGGCGCATAGGATATGATAGTATGTGTATTTCAAATTACAAGTCTATATTGGAGGGTTTAAGATTATTTATTGTACAAACACAAGTTATAGTTTATATGGTATATTTGAAATGTACAGAATGTAATGTTTGATATAGAGTCTTTCTTTTAAAATGCTAAATAATGTTCATACGCAAGACGTGATACGTTACATAAGAAGACTCCCACGATGATGTTGCTGAAGAGAAGGGCCGGTCTTTGCTGTGTAGTTGGTTCGTCAGGTGTGGCTTACAGGGCTGGCGTCCTGTAACAGCTTGGCTGATGTCCTGTAACAGCTGGGCTGGTCCTATAACAGCTGGGCTGATGTCCTATAACAGCTGGGCTGATGTCTTATAACAGCTGGGCTGATGTCCTATAACAGCTGGGCTGATGTCCTAAATTCCCACGATGAATCCGACACTTCGCACACACAACGGTACTACGGATTTATTACTCGCAAAACTTATATAGAGTTTAAGACCAAGTAATATCTCAGGTGACAGTGAGTTTAATCTAATAACGGTATATTGAGCTTATACCTCTCCGGCTTCTTCAAGTGTTCTCGCGAATACCAAGGTCTACCGCGATCGGCAGACCACCCTATGAGGAAATCTTGCACTAGCACGGAAACGTCTTGATGGCACAACTACTATTGCGTAACAATTAATGATACTGTCACTGCGGAAAATCTCGCACAGTGGTACAGTTACACTCACATAGTACACACGTAGTACTACAATATTAATACTACCGTGTGTAAATAGATAATATCAACTGTTATGCGTCACACGCGTTACTATCCCCGAAAAGTCTTAACAGATCCTTGCAAGCGGTAGAATCTTGTACAAGGAATTGTATGTACCGTTCGCGGTAGCAGCAGTGAAGAACTGCTTGTAATTTTACGCACAATGCGTTAAAACACTGATGTGTGCAAATATACTACACACACAGTTCTGAGTCTTCCCGTTTTACTAACGACGAATAGTTTTACAACACCTTGCAAGCGGTAGAATTCTTGTACAAGGAGTGCACGACCCGTTCGCGGTAGATGGCGTAGAAGAACTGCCTGTGTAACGACAGGCTTAAGAAAATTTCCAACCACCAGTCAGCATTCTATTGGTGGATGGAAGTCACATGGTTAGTATAAAGTGACCATGCACTTTTCATGCAGTAGAGTGCATTTACTTTGTAACAGCATGCATAGCGGTAATCAGACTACTCGTATCTCATGCATGACTGCCTACATACTAATAATATACATGAACGTAAACAATAGTCCGACAGGTATAGGGATTGTAGCGATACACATGTCTCAGTTCAGCTAATGTCAAAACAACGATAATACTTCACGCACCGCCCGGGAAACGTTTCCCACTCGCGCACGCGCGCACATTTCCACTAACACAGTACATGAATAACCATAAATAATAATGCACAGTTTTTCTAAACTAAACCCTTAACCTTACTAAATACAATTGATAACAACCAAACTTAACCATCTGTCAATATAATATGAATGTCCATTGTCTGTGTAATATATGAACTTGCCCCGCCTATCATGATCCTGTGATTCGTTGCAATATATATATATATATATATATATATATATATATATGATTTTCTATATAGGTAACTCGAAGTTTCTTGCAGCAATTATATAAAATATTGTGATGTTATTCAATTTGTTTCTTCTGCACGTAGTGGAATTTCGTATTTTCCTTTTAACACATTACGCACGTTTTACTGAAAAATATCAGTATCATCAGAGGTTTGTAAGTAAATTAATAACAATCGAAATAATTCTGTGTTAATATAGAAACTAACAAATAATCGAATTTGTTTCGATTTTAATGAAGAATAATCGAATAATCGATTTAGGTTGATTATTTAACGATTGTTTTAATGTTTATTTACTTCAGCAGCTGTTTTCACGATTATGTTTGAAAATTTTAATGTTTATATTTTATTCATTTTTATTTATTTTAATAAATTTATAATTTTAAATAGATCGTCTTGTGTTGTTTTTATTTGAGTTTTTTCTTAATTAATAAATTATTGTTATTGTGTTTGTAAATATTAAAATTTTTAAAAATATTCATTTTTTGACCTTTTTGTATGTGTTTAATTCAATTTTATATTTTGAATGTTTGGAAATTGGTGGTTATTATTTAGAAAATGTGTTGCTAAATTAGATTTATAAATATTTGATTTTAAATATGCATTGCGGTGTTGAAGGATTCTATCTAGTAGTTTTTTCTTTGTCTGGCCTACGTAAAATTTATTGCAATCTGTACATTCTATCTTGTATATTCCATTTTTGTTGTTAATATTGGATTTAGTTTTAGTTTTATTTGATTAAAATTATATTCTCTGTATTATAAGATATTTTTAAATTTGTATCTTTAAATATTTTATTTAATTTTTGATATATATTTCCATAATAAGTAAAGGTGGTATATTTCATATTATTATTAATGTGAATTTTTAGATATAGTGTTCTTGGGAATTTTATTAGTGATTTTATGTTTAATTTATGTTCTAATTTGTTAATAGTTTTTATTTTGTATCCATTTTTAACTGCTATTTTTTGAATAATATTTCTTTTTTTGTTTCTTTCTTTCTCATTTAGTGGGATCCTAAGCATTCGTAAATCATGGAATTGAATACTGCCATTTTATGTTCTGGAGGATGGTTAGAATTATCATTTTTGTAACCTAGTGTACAAAAATTGTTAGAAAGCTAATATAATTCCTCAAATAGTTACAATGGCTTACTTTGTATGTGGTTTCATCGTTGTTACTTCATTTGTATCGGTTCTTTACCGTGAAATTCTATTAGTTTGGTTTGTACAACAGAGACTATTGTATCATACTGCCCCACAAATCTCATTGCAAGACTTACAAACCAATAATTTTAACCAGACTGTGTATCATGAATAGTCGGTAAACAGAAGTAAACGGTACAGATATGTGTCTTGTGTTCTGTTAAAACAAGACGTTATAAAGTTAGGTAAGATAGATTATAAAGATAGGTCATAAAGTGTTAAAAAGATAGGTAATAAAGGACTTCATTACGAGGTATGTTTTAAGAGAGTACAACTTTCAGGAAGAGTACATGACGCATACATAGAAAAAGTATAACTATGTAACTGCTTTCTTCAATCAAAACGTAGAAAGTTTCCACTTATTCCTCTTAGGCGTTTGAGATCGTCGTCAACGATTGTTACCCACTCGTAGGACGCACGTTTGCTTCCCTACTTTGATTCTTTCATGTTGTGATCCGATGCGGAGTTCATTTTTCAAGTTTTATTTTACGTTTGTCCCATTTAGTTTACACAACAATTTTCCTTCTGCATAGTTTTCCTTCCAGTCCTCTTTGTGTATGCTCTTGTTTTTGTTCTAATGGTCACGATATGTAGTACCACGACGTTTCGCAAGAATATTCTTTACATTCATTACAGTTAGTCTTAAAATTGTAACAACATTTGTCCGCACACTGCAACGGAAATGATAGCCGGTTTTGATGTAAACAGCAAGATTACATCGTTTCACATCACAATGTCGATATTGAGTGTCAGCAGCAACATTAGCAGAACAATAAGTTTTTCTCATTTTGAGAATAGTAGAATTAAATCGTATGCAATTAACTATTAAAAATTTCGTTTTTAACGTTACAAATAGTTTTAAAAACTAGGTTAAGTATCACGCGAGAAGGACTATATAATCCAGCTAGTGTAGATTTTCAAAACTAAATTTTCGTAGATACAAATTTTATTTTGAAAAGAATTTGAAAAAAGAAACTCATAAAAAGTTTATTTCGGTAGTAAAAATTAACAAATATTTCTTTTAATATCAAAATTGACACGCGCGCGAGCTTACACACGCACACACACAACACTCTCTTTCTCTCTCTCTCTCTCTCTCAAAGAATCTTTATAGTTTAGTGGTTGACTCCAGTTTTTTAAAGTAGGCTACTTATTATTTACTAAAAACAAGCGCAATTTTTGTAGTCGAATTAAAGACAATATAGTATTCTTCTACTAGTATTAATTCATTGGTGGACTTTAGGAATATAATTAATTAAACATTAAAGATTTTGTGTTCTGAACAACTAGCAATCTAAATATGCTAAGAAAAATATTACTTTAGTTTTTATTTTAGATAAGTAATTTTTCCTAATTGTGTGTGGGTTGCAATGATTGTTTATAAATGTGTTTGAAATGTCTCTGACATGCCAATGATGATAATAAAATATATTTTTAGCATGAATTTTACATTTACTCACCTCGTGTCGATTCGTTTACGTTTTTAGACATTTCTCTCGAAATTTTCTTTAATAAGAGTGTCATAGGGTCATAGATGTAAAAGCTAGCATGCGCACTACTTCGGAGTCAGTCAGAATATTTCATAGCTGGGAACCTAATGTGTTTCTGATACGAGTAAGCGGCGAGGTCCGATTGACATGCATGTTAACGGAAAATTACTATTCGTTCTGCTCCGATCGTTCCGTTCCTTTTCAATTCAGTTTATGGCTAGTTTTGTATAAAGGCGAAGCCTTGGTAGATCAACCCAATACTAAATGCTCTTAAAATATGAATTTTGTGTTGTATAAGTAACAAACAGGCCGGAATATAGAATAAAATATTTGTCAATTAAAGATCAATATTGAGTTAAAGGGGAAAATCTACGGGAGCTGACAAATCATCGACAGAGATGAAGAGCTAACTGCAAAGAAGCGATTCTTACACAATTACGTTGAGAAGTATACTAAAAGATCACAAGACCCAAAGGCATACGTAAGGAGCTTATATTGAACTTTAATGAGTTCCGTTATATTTTTGTATCTTACTATATACCTTACTTTTGAGAAGAGTTGTATTATATTTAATTTTGTTCACTGTACGTACTAATGTAATGCTTTACTCCCGTTACAAATTAAATGGTTAAACATTTTTTTAAGTTATTATTTTTTTATTTTTTTTTATCGGCTATTTATGGACCACATGCCAATTTTAATGCTTTACTCTTTGTTCTTTTCTTTTCCTCCAATATTCTTTCACCGTTTCACTGTGTCTTCAGTATTATTCTTCGCGTCTTCAGTCAACTTTGAACCTGCGTTTTCATCTCTCCTACCATGGACTCCTTCCATTTTTAACACTTGTGCCCGAAAAACATCTATTTCAGTTGCTTCTTCTGCGTGTATATTATTTTTTTTTCTAAGCCCTTTTGGACTTCTTTAATCCAACTTGATGTTGATTTCTTCCCCCACAGATATTTGAAGATTTGCTTTGTGAAACTATTGTCGTCCATTCTATATAAATGTCCAAAAAATAATAGTCTTCTTTTTCTCATAGATCCTGTTATATTTTCTATACTCTGGATATTTCATGATTACTTCTTAATTTCCAACCTTCTAAAGTTTCTCGTGGGCCTAATATTTTCATGATAATTTGTCTTTCCAACATTTCTAGTTTGTCTAAATTATAATTTAATGCTAGACATCCACTTGCATATAGGCATTCTGGCTTCACTATTTAAATACTGTAATGTCTTATTTTCGCATTTTTAGATAGGCTATGCACTTTGTTTTGTAAATATACTCAGTTATACCATATGCCCTTTCCATCTTGTGAATCCTATTTTCTATAGCAGATTTTTCTAAGCCATTCTCTTGAAATATTTCTACTAGATACTTAAATTTTCGAACCCTCTCTATTCGACCAATACCTGTTACCAGGAATTTTGGCGCATTTTTAATGTTCGTGAGAAATTTGTTTTTTCTGCAGAAATTCTTAAACCTGTTCTACTGGTTATGTCCTCTAAAAATTAACTTGTGTTACTGCAGATGTAAGATGTTCAGAAACTACAGCAAAGTCATCACCGAATGCCAAACAATTTATTTCAATACGTTTGTTCCTTCTTCCCAACATGATTGGTGATATTTTGCATTCCTTTAATTTTTCATTCCAAATTCTCATTATTTTCTCCAGGACACAGTTGAAAAGAATTGGGGATAAACCATCTTATTTACTTTGAACGGTTGAACCGTCTTACGCCTGTATTTACTTTGAACGGTTGAAATATTTCTCCCATGAGTTTTATTATTGAGACTGTGTCCGTAAAGGTTTTACGGATTAGATTTGCCAATTTAGATTTAACACCAAAGTCTCGGATTATTTTATCTATAGCGTCTCTATCAACAGAATCAAAGGCCTTTAAAAACTATTAAGACTATTATTATTTTTAATAGGTTTTTAATAGGCTATTATTTTTTATAAGCTTACTAGTTAAATATGATACATGCATGAACTGAGTGAGTTTGCGAATCAGCGGCGATGACTGGAGTTGTACACAGTTTAACCGGCTGCTGACCTCAGGTGCATTACATGTATGAGGTGTGTGTGTGTGTGTGTGTGTGTGTGTGTGTGTGCATGTGTGTGTGTGTGTGTGTGAGAGAGAGAGAGAGAGAGAGAGAGAGAGAGAGAGAGAGGGGGGGGGGGGTGAGAGCGGGAGAGAGGGAGAGAGCGGGAGAGAGAGAGTGGTGTGCGACTAATAAGTACGGGTGCATTGTGCAGCACTTGTGTCGTTGTCTCACTACTGATGACACTACAGAACGGAGAAAGTAACTTCAAAGCTCTGCATTGTAATTGCTACATACCGTATATACAGACACGTTTGAGGGGACTAGTGTGTAGTTGGGTGTGCTAATCGTGGATAAACTTGTGTGTGTGAGAGACAAATGTAGGAGCAAAAAGGGAGAGAGAGAGAGAGAGAGAGAGAGAGAGAGAGAGAGAGAGAGAGAGAGAGAGAGAGAGTGATATGGAATGGGAGCATAAGGAAGGGAAAAGATCAACATTGACTTAGGTTGAACATGCGTTTTATTATCTGCAAACGCTTATTTTTCGAGTGTTCTGCTGTGCGGTTACTCTGAGACTAACTGATATGCCAAACGTTACCCTTTAACTAAGGCCGTCTACGTTAAATTGCACACAAGCTACAGGCAATTTCAAAAGTACATGAACCAATATAACTTATAAACCATGATGTTTCCACCTTGCACACAGGAAATATACATTACAGTGTTTCTGGAAATATGAGGGACCTCTTACGAAGGGAAAAATAGTAATATCTGAACAGTAAAAGTAACGTGTATAAGACAATGCTAAAACATGTTACAACATGTATTCACTAACATCTCACCATAATTACGTTCTTTTGCAAATGTAAATAATTATTTTGTGTTAGGCATTTGTTGTAATTACTTATTGTAATATTTATCTATTCAATCAGCTATTTTCAAGATCAAATAAAACATTAATCATTTTTACGATTTTGTACAATAGGAATATATTTGCTAACGAATTTCAAATAAAAAGCATTGTACTGTTTTCAACTGAAGACATCGTTTTATCAAATATTTGCTATATGTTAAACTACTTTTCAGATGTTATAGTAAAAAGAATGTTTTAAACAATTCTTTGAATTAGATTTAAGTACTGATAACTTACATGGAACGTTATCGTCAATGATTAATTTGTCTTCAGGTTCTCATATTTTCTTTCGGGTATGCTGGAATCGAATAGATAATCGTTAATTGATAAGTAATCCAAAAAGTAAAACAGTAAATAAATTAACATAAACAGTAAACAGAGACTAGATAAGTGAAAAAATGAAAGGTCTTTCAGCTTTTATTTTTCCTGTAGTAATTAAAGGCACGCAAAATATATTTAAAAGCTGTGTCAGCTGTTACGTAAGAGGTCACGGGAGCAAGTTGCGTTGTACTGTATTATACACGAGCATTAAGTAAATTTTCTACGAAGGCTTGTTACAACTGAAATGAAATTAATAACTTATTTTAAAATAAATCAGGGTGGAATGTAAACATTTTTCAGATATAATGTGGACTGATTTAATTTTAACAGAACACATTAAGAAAGAGTATATTAATAAATGCACAGCAAACCGCACATACAGGTCGTTTTTTTCTGGTGACAGATGTCAAAGTTAATTGAATCGGCAGGTAGAAGGTTCAGTCGTGCGGAAGATCTTCAGCTTGTATTCCAATGAGTAAATCAAAATTAAAACAGAAAATATAAATGGAAAATTAACACTACATAGGAAACGTAATTCTATAGACAAGTCAAACACAGGACGAGATGATCAGATAGGGCACACTGCAGAGTCAGAGGGAAGTTGCAGACCACATTGAGTGAGAAGTGAAATAATTTGAATTTATGAAGCAAATTTATCTATGCTTCTTTATTCTTACGTGCCGCGTATGTCACTTTTCTCCTTTCCCACGATTAAACTTTCTGTTTGTTTATACCAAAATGATTATGGGCTTTTGACTTTATATGCTTGTTTTGTGTCACGCTTATTGTCTGCCATATGTAGACTAATACCTAATTTATATCGGTACTGTGAGTTAATGCGGCAGATATTACGTCTTATGAAAAGAAAACAATATTGTGACTTGTAAACCAGCGGAAACGATGTTGGAAGGAGCATGTTAACCAAACAAAAGAAATTAAAGATTAATTAATATGACCAGAAACTGGAAAACATGCATTTTTAAAATCTAGGAACACTGAAATTTGCAGTCTGAGAAACTTAATACGTGTGTGAACCAAAATAGTTATCATGCTGCTTATATTAAGAAAATAAGCGCAAGTAAAATATAACTCGAATACAAAAAAGTTAGAAAATGAAAAAGGAAGGAGACAAAAAGGAAATAAAGAGAAAGAGGAGAATATAATGTAACAAGGCTAAAGGAAAAAAAAGGAAAATGTGTAAAAGGGGGAAGGAAAGGTGGTAAAGAACAAGAAGCATAAGAAGGTGGAGGAAGAGAAAAAGAATTGAAAAATGAGGTAAAGAAGAAAATAAGAAGTAAGAAGGAATAAGAAGAAGAAAAGGAGGAAGAATAATGTAGGAATAACAAAAACCGGAAAAACTACTTATTGTTAGTTTACCGGACTTAGATAATATCAAACTGAACTAAATAATCGACGATAGTAGTCAATATATCATACTACTGTAGAAAATGTAATGTAATATATATATAAAATGTAATGTGATGTACAAGGAAGCTATGAAACAATCCAATCACTGCCCCAGAGACATAATGTATGCATGGTTCTATGCGCCTCTACTGTTGATGTTTGAAGAGTGAACGCGAAAACATTTTCATTAATAAGTCACTGGTGACAAGTTTCAGATATTTTAAAAAGTATTCACTTGCACGTTTCCCATATCCCACCACATACAGAAGATCCATAGTATACATTTACATAACTATATTTGAATGGGTACTAAGGAAAAAATAAATTATTTTCAACTGAATGTTATGAATAAAACAAGAGGTTAAGGGATGTCCGGAATACATTTTCTGTCCTCCGGATAAGAAAATATACACATAACGAGAACTTTCAGGCACGTTCAAAATTTTCGCTTCGTAATTGCACCGTTATTACCATAATCACTGTCTGATTACGGGCTGTTTACAATTACAATCTAGTAGGCGTGTTTTGTAATTGCAGGTTATTTATAGTTCCAATTTATTAACAATTACAAGGCAATTATGTTTATAAGCTATTTAAAATTACTATTTATTAATTATTATTTAACCAAATACACTGTACTCACCGTCTATGGCTTTTTTCCTTGATGTTTTTTCCAGTTTACATGTTTCAAGGCGCTTGCCTCATCATCAGAACTTATAAAATCAATCTATGTCATAAATAATGACATTTGTCAAAATATTAAAAACACAATACGGCAATTAAACTATGTACATAAATTCGCTTTAAAAATGTTCGGTGTGCCTTGCAAGACAACACGCGCCGAACATTTTTAAAGCGAATTTATGTACATAGTTTAATTGCCGTATTGTGTTTTTAATATTTTGACAAATGTCATTATTTATGACATAGATTGATTTTATAAGTTCTGATGATGAGGCAAGCGCCTTGAAACATGTAAACTGGAAAAAACATCAAGGAAAAAAGCCATAGACGGTGAGTACAGTGTATTTGGTTAACAAACACGTGGCTTGGGACTACAATAGGATTTATTCCATTTAAATCAATTATTATTTCTTATTTATAATTGCATAATATTAGCAATTAAAATTTGATTACATTTATGGATTAATAAGAAAAATGGTTATTTTAATATTACAGATCATTTCCAGTTACAAATTATTTACACTTATAGGCTACTCACAACCAAAAAAAGTTTTACATTTACATCCTTATAATTACAGATTATTTTTAATCAAAATAAATAAAAAAGTAATAGTATACAGCAGTTGAAAATTTCCATACATATAAACACACTTAATTGAATCCTTAGGATTATTAAAATATGTATATTGGAGAGGATCAAGTATGTAGATTCAATGCCAGCAAACCATTGCTAAATGAAAATTTAAAATATGTATTTAACAAAATATAGGAAGAAACGTTTAAAACGGTGACTATAACAGGCCTCTAATACTTTACTGAAGAAGAAGCATTATTATTTTATAAACAAAATAACAAATGTATTTATACCATGTAAATACATTAACCTTAATAAATATTGAGTATGCATAACGGCTGCAAAAAAAGATTAGACGTGGTCACCTTTAACTTTATAGAGAATACGTCTTCGTGACTAAGAACGGCGCACTGACGGTCATAGCCTATTGCACGTGTTTGTAGTGCCAGAATTGTTGAAGTGCGCGTAATATCATTGCAGCTGAAAAGCAACATTATAGCAGTTAAGGGCAGTTGATTATAGTTTTCCATTTCCATTTTAGCCTATAAAATGAAATGAACACTTATTTACGTTACTAAAATTGTACGTAGAGTTAAAAAATAATCCCGGAACTGTATAACTACACACATCGTGTTCACCCGATTACGCAAAGAGATAGGTGTTTGAATACGGCGTAAGTTGTAATCAGGTAACTATTTAAATAATACACGGATTTCAATTAATAAAATTGTTCTTTAATTTTTTTTAAACACAGTGTCTCAAGATTTTGAAATATAGATGAAATTAGATAACAATGATTTAATATAGTATATAAAATAAAACATTTCAATTCTTGTTTACGTCAAAAGGATTTTTAATTTATATAAGGTATTATAATCCCATAAATATTGCTCTAAGTAAATATTATTCCTTTAGTTGCAATATAGGAGGTTTAATTTTTTAAGTTCCGTAATGTTCTGCGTAGTTGGAAATTTGACTTTTAGTTTACCTTTAGTTCTTCAAAAAACTTGAAAATTTTTCGTGTGTGACGAGAATCCTCTGTCCGTTTTGTGGTATTTATATTTGATTATTGTTATAAGTCTCGTGTATGACCTCACTTGTTAGATACAGCGATAGAAAATTTGGTAGCTATATCTTGAATTCACTTCGGATTTCTCAGTCCTTCGTTGACTTAGAAGATATGTACGCATACACCTTGTTCCCGATTTTTTCTTTTGCTTCTTCCCGTTATATGAAGTGTGGGAATTTTCCTCTAATTGAATGAATTATTTATTTCCTTAAGTAACCGTACATATTCAAAAATGCCATTTCTAGCTACCCATTGTCTTAAGTTTGAACAATCATTAAGTGTATTATTACCATTATTCAGGTATTTTTGAAATTTAAAGCGTCTCTTTGACAGACTTAGACAGATTCAAATTTGACTTGAATAATGATTCTTCTGGAAGGTTTCCTTCCTTCAAAGTTTTTACACACCTTCCACTAAACATATTAAATAAATATGACAAAATTTGAATCTCTGGTTGAATCTTTTTTGTTTTCTTTGCTTAATTGTTGTTTTCACTGACTATCACCCTCCTATAATGTGATATAACTAGAAATCAAGCCATACAATATATATACACTAAAGGAACCTTATATTTTTATTTTCATCATTATTCTAACGAATCACGCTTGTAATTAAACTTATGTTATTTGTCTTGTTTTTAAAGCATTTGCTTTGAGGATTTACAAAACACAGCACAAGTCCATACATTAGTGTTCTCTGTGTTGCTATAAGTAGCAGATGTATGGACACTACCAGCAAGCGATTGCAAGGAATTTGTTGTTTTTGAAGATGGCGCTATTACCGGATACTTCATACGTTTTGGTCAGCTCGTCGAACTCCATCGTCTTAGAACGATAAAATACAAACCAGATGTTACTCTCAACTTCATCCAAAGCGCTAACCTTTCCGTTAGTTTACGAGAAAATACTGAATTAAAAAAATAACAGTAGAGAGAGACAGAGGGACAAGCATCTGACAAAAGAACCAAGCGATTGTAAAGCCGATGAATGGATTAATAAAAACCGAGAATCTATTACAGTGACTACACGCACGTTGCAAGACTATATCTTGTAAGGGCAATGAGTTGATCAGTAGTGTAGGAACCAGGAGGTCAGTTGAGTATGTACGTCTAAATTAATCATGACACTTCGGATATGAAGTACTGCGGCTAACGTAATTATGACTGTCTATTTGCTCAGGTCATTATGGTTTACTTGCAAAGCTCTCCGCGTTTTTAAAAGTAATTTTGTTTCTATTGTTTTGTAAAAAAAGGTCTCTACTATCCGTC
Source organism: Magicicada septendecula (assembly GCA_034769895.1). Taxonomy (NCBI): domain Eukaryota; kingdom Metazoa; phylum Arthropoda; class Insecta; order Hemiptera; family Cicadidae; genus Magicicada; species Magicicada septendecula. The sequence continues at coordinate 158,885,516 of CM068374.1, forward strand.
TATCGTAATACAACAGTTTCTGTTAACTTGTCCAACACAATAGCTTTTGTTAATTAAACATTTCATTAGATAATTAACTTCTGCATCAGGCGCCTCCCATTTCCGATATTTACATCATTTCCAACCCGATATTTTACAGACTTTCTCTGCCGATGTAGACAAAAAATTATGAAAACCCACAGTCATCTTTAGGCAGTAGAAAATCTACAGTAATGGGAACTTTGAGATAAACGGTTTTGAAATTGTAAAATTCTACTCTCCCGATTCATCGGTGTGGGGTAAAAAACGATACAGTTTCAGAATTGCATTAGCTTATACTTAAAATTAGAATAAATTATTAACAGTAGAGATATTTTTAGTAACACATGGCTAATATTACTATACTTATACTGTATTTATTTTGCTAGGTCCTACAGATACCGGTATTCAATACGTCATATAAAAGCACAAAAAAGCAGTGATGAAGATCGTAAATTACAATATTGAAAAGCAAACAAACAATTAAAATTTTTAACGATTGCACAACTCTTGCACTATAATAACATTCCATTCAGAATAATCTATCTTCTGCTTACCAGTTATTGAGAGTAGACGTGTACAAAGAAAACTGTTTCTGATTGGTCAAAGTTAATGTGTACACGTCTAATACAGCTGGCATGTATTGCTTCGTGTAAACAAAGAACCACAAATTATGTTAATTCAGTTCGTTATAAAATATATGTTTGTATTTGAGACTATCTCACTGAAAATACAAAAATCAAATTAACGATACAGGTGTATTTGTAATGCTCCTAATCTTATTTATTACCATAATGATAAAATGTGTGTAAATAGGAAGCGAGCTGCACAATAAGCATAGACAAAAAAGTCTTCATTAATTTTATGAATCTTGCTAAATTGGGTGTACTTTGTCATGCGACTATTCTCAGCATTAATTAAATGGTGTATGGGCGTTTTATTAACAACCATTTCGCAGAACTGAACAGCTGTGCCATTAATGCCCTGGTATTTTACAATGCCGTCAAGAAATATGATTCTCATAGCAAATCAAACTGTGTGTTTTACCATTTCATCGATATTTTCTTTCGTACGTGTCCAGGTCTGGTATTATACATAAGTAGGCTTACAGGAAGAACACTCTTCTCAAGCACTTCGGTTTGTACATACCATCGATGGTACATACTAAATATTCTTCTTAGTTTCAGGATGTAATTTCGTTTCCCAAATAATATCTATGTTATTTTTGTTCTAAAATTTGATATTTCTGTCCCCTGTAATAGTTTATCCTCAGTAGCCTGTATGTATCTTGTGATGTGTTCAACTGTTCTTTCTGCTACCGTCATTGGTAATTCCTTATCGAGTTTTGTTTCAAGTACTCGGTTTTTCTTGTAGTAAATAATTTTGAAATCTTGTAAGTCACACGTACAAAATAAACATTCTAATATATTCAACACAGTTCTGTTATATTTAACAGTTACAAACATGACACGAAAATCCTAAATAAACATGTATTCTTACGAAATTAGTGTGAGTGACACCTTTACACCAGCTGTATTCTTTGTACGTATACCAGCCGGGCGGATGATAAAATATGTGGCACTGGCACAGATTAACAGATGTCGCTCGCCAGCTTATAAACACGGTCGCTTGGCAACGGAATTGTCGCGCCTTCGACGTGATTAAGTGGTCACTGCTAGTTGTCACCGGTAGCGTATGGGTCATGGGTTTGACGACATTTTCAATTACACGCAATTTTCATTCACAGATCGTTGACATTTTCTACGTTGGTTTACCAAAAGTATAGAGCAGTTGAGATCAATACTTTACTATTAAAATATATTGATGAACCAAACACACACGATAGGAGCACAAATAATTGCATGTAAGTTCTGTTATGCGATTTTTATCTTCTGTAAAAACTTCTACAAATTGTGCGTCAATATAATTTTATTTTTACTTAGGTTTAGGCCTATATTTATTTTAAAAATAATAATAGTTTATTTTTTAACTGTTTAGGCTTATAATGACTACGTGATCGTATAAAAGTGCGGTATATATTATTGAACATGATGGAAACAGAAACCTACAGTTTTGGCAATATATTTAGTAAACAATAACATTTCTGTACAACAGGTGAATTATAATGTCCAGTGCAAATTATTAAAAAATACTAAGAAATAATCCAGTAGTCAATTTTACCACTACTTTATAATATTCCATAACTTAATAAACAAAATTAACAGTTGTGGCTTTCACTAAACACCGCATTTTCTGAACATGCATTGTTCACTGTTATTGGCGACATTAAACATACACAATCTATATCGCACACACTCCCGAACTCAAGTAATTACTGCGATGTGGGTTGCTGTATTTGTAGCCGGCAGGAACAGATATGAACTTTACGCGAGGGCTCTACGATGGTTTAGACTCGCGGGGAATAATCGTTCATTCTCTAGAAAGACGCAGAAGGACCGAGAATCTGCAGCACGTGTTAACTATCATCTTCGCGTAAGAATATTATATTACTTTCTTTTAAGTATGAAGCGATTTATGAAGTTTTGCAGAGACTCTCATTGTCTAATAGTTGTTTTTGTTGTCATATTTTGGGCAATGTAAGAAGCATGAAGTACATGTGTACATTTTTCATATACGATAGGTTTAACCATACAATTTACGATGTCTTTCAAATGACATTTTAGTAACTCATTAAAATTTATTAAGTACATAATGTTACTAATAACTACGCGACCACCAATATAGGCCAATCGGTTTAAGTTACAAGACTGGTGCAACGATACAGCCATACGCTGTATTAGGCATTAATTTAAATAAATATAAAATTTGTAGAATTTGTATATGTTACGGGTAAATGGACAGGTCTGAGATTGTAAAAATATTTCATTGTTAGATTAGGGGAGAAATTAACTTGTTCCGACACGCAGTGAACACCTGCTCAATTGTATGTGTGTAACACGTGTATCTTGTGTGTGTTAGTGATGCATGCAAAGACAGGAATCTCAGCAACCCGCCCCAAGTAATTAATAAAATAATTATTTTAATTCACTGTGCGAAAACTAATTAGTGTATGATCAAACCAAAGGCACCAAAGTGTGTGTAAAATTTATAGTTATCCCCAGTGAAAAATAACGTTAATAGAACACGCTATGCGAAGGCAGCGCAAAATAAACGTGCCAAAAATACGCAAATTACCCTAAGACGCTCAAATTAATATAGTGAGTGCTTAATCGAATTAGCTATGATTTGTGCTACCTCGATTCCGTGCAAAACATTGCTATTTCCTAATAATTGCAAATAGATGAAAAGGTTCGGGAGTGGGGGCTGTCACGCGATATGAAGGTATCGACAGGACGATTTTGGAGCCAACTGGCGCGGAATCTCGAGAGGGTATAAATTAAGGATTCGACCAAAAACCCTTCTCTTCAATTCAAGACACAGTTGCAGTCGGACATGCTGTCCGTCGGCAAAACAGTTTTATTTTTATTTCTGTTACAAGTCGCAGTAACGAAAGAAATAACGTTCGTTAAATCACGACAATATTCCTGAAAAAGTAAATACCGAAATAGTAAGTCTACCAAGAGTATATACGGAAAAGCTACCAGAGCGACGAGGGATGCTAGACGTTAGAAGATGTTTAAGATCTACCTTGCAGCAGATAACAACGCTCTGATGAGGACCACACTGCTGGAGAGCGACCCTGGACTCTAGACGTATCCAGGAACACACGCTGCTGGAGAGCGACGCTGAACTCTAGACATATTAAGGACCACACCAGGACAGGAGGAATGGAAAACTAACTCTGGACAACGCTGGACCCCGGACAACAAGTCGTAAGATCATTAGAACTCAAGGTGACATACGTAATGCATTTTAAATGATTTTTAAAAAGAAAAAGAGCTCATAAAGCCTATATCAAAAGACAATAAATTAAAACAAGGAAAAATTTATATTTAGTAATAATATTTTAAAATGTAGATAAACGTTTAGTCGTAAGAATGAGCGATCGCATATAAAAAGAATTAATAAATGAAAGAGAATTTAAAGTAGAAAGAGTAGAGTTTATTACCAAAATAAATAGTAAATTAATTTTATATTTGAATTATAGAAAAGATTAATTCAAAATTGAATATTAAAACAAATCCCAGTCTACAAGCAATTAATATAAATTTTAATTGAATTTTAAACATTGGTATAGACTCAGCGAGTAGAGGTCAGATCTGAGTTACGAAAATTTATTTAAAAAAAAATGTATTTTTATATTTAATTAATAAACCAATTTAGTAACATGTCTAGACATAAGATTATTAACCTGTCTAGATATAAGAGATTTTTAAATATGTGTAACGCTGCATATCATAAGATATAAACATTTTATAATGAGCAATATCGTGACCGACAATTATTAATGATGTTTATGAATATTGTAACAAATTTAATAGGTTACGTAGATTATATTAAACCCCACTGTTTGGTTCGTCAATTCGTAACAAATTTAATATGTATGTTGAACGGTAAATTATTTTGCCACGGTTGTATTCTGCCGCTCGCTCCCTCTATGCGTGCAGTCCCAATGACATCACTCGGAGTTGCCAAGAGTTGCTCCGTCCGCTGTGCTATGTTAACGTAATTCTTAAATGAAACAGTAATAATAATGCAAAGATAACACCAAAAAGATATATTCCTTTTAACGATCTTTATTCAAATGAAGCATTGATTAATTACTTCTCGTTCTTCTTTACTGTAATTACAAATTATGACAAAATTATGTGTCTCTTTCATCAGTTGGTAGTAGCTAAAAATAATGTGCTATATGCTGGATTTCGACAAGCAAAAGAATGATGCAGTTTGTTATTACTTCACTGAAATAAATAATCTCAGGGCGTATCTGGTTCGGGAATTATGGTTAAACAAATAATACAACTCTTAAAATCAAAATACAAACTTCACAATATGAGGATATTACAAGGTTTTGATGTGTATAGTGCAAACTGGTAGTCGTGTTTGTGTTACTCACTATTATAGGTTATGAACCGTTTAGATGCTTATTAGTTATCGTTAAAGTTTTTATGGTGTTCAAAAAAGGAGTAAAACTCAATTGGTGTTATTTTCAAGTGTTCTTTAGTGTTGGTGTATGATAGTGTCTGTAGTTTTATTTATTGTTTAAATTCCTAGATAGTTGTGTAGACAAGTGTAGGTGTTGTCACATAAGATGATAAATTGTTCAGATTCACCAGATCCTCTTCTTTTTTCTTCCAGGACGAAGATAGGGTCCAAATCTTCTTCGCTTCTTCTCCCCGGATCTAAATTCTTCTGAATTAAATTCTTGAAGTTCTATTGTTATTATAACATTTTATATTGACTATCTCAATTCGTTTTACAAGGTCTGGTAAGTGTTTTCACTGTTTAAAATATAATTATCTGAGACGTTTTGTTAACGCGTCTGTCTTCAATGACCGTTGTTAAAGAAGTCCTATTTTATTTATCTGAATTTTTGGTTGCTAAGGTAAAACTTGAAATCTGGTTGGTTGATTCAGATATACATTGTCATAAAAATTCATTATTTCAATGTCTGAATTTGGTCAAAAACGTTTAAATTAGTATAACATTTTTGTACTGATTGGGAATTTAAAACTAATAGCATCATTATTTTGGTCTTAACATTTGTGACATATAGACACCAAACATGCCTATTTTTGCTTAAGGAATACTGATGTTACATTTTTGTGATCTGAATTTTTCTTAAATAACTTAAAACTGATTGTTTCGATTCCATATTTGTTGTGTATACTATTAATTATAAACCTATCCATATTATAACATTTGTTTTATAAACTTCTAACAGTACTTCCTAAAATTTACAAAATTCCAAAGTTTTTATAGGCCTATGTCTTGACATGTTAAATTTCTATTTTCTGTTTTTGTAACACCTATTAATCATGCAACTACCATCAAAATTACTCCCTATAACTCTATTAGTATTATCATTTAAAAATATAACAATAATTATTACAGTTACTACATAAAAAACATAATTCACGTTTTGTGATAAACAATTTGCATATGTCTGGTTGCATACATCCCGCATAAGGCATTTCATACATATATTATTTAATAAAACTATAAATAACATCAACACAACTTTAAGCGTGTTTTAGGAACACAAAAAGGAAAGTAATCATTTAATAATGGTTTTCTATTTTTTCCATTTTTCCTAGGTATTTCAGCCGTTGCTGTAGCCTACTAGGTACTTTTTCTGTTTCTTTTTATACATTTGACAATTATTATGTGATTATACATTATTTATTTGATAACATTATGTCCACTATTATTTACAGTTAGTTGCATGTTTCCATGTATCTATAATAATTGTTTTGTTGTATTATTTCATTATATCATTTAATTAACAATTTACTAATATATTATTTTACATTATATTGTATATTTGGGCCCATTTTCCCTCAATTTGTATTTTGATTATTTTTATATTTTGATACATTCAATAAAACAATTTGTTTACTTATATTAATGGTACATAATGCTGTCTGTCTTTTAAAGTATTATTCTTGTCATTATTTGAAATTCATGTCATCATCGGGGTATTTTGCATCACTTTACCTAAACATTAATTTGGGTACGGTCAGTTATAGTACAAGTCAGTCTAAAGTAGCTATTTGTTCATCTTCACTATCATTTTTAAAAGATATTTTTCTTCTTGTTAAGTTTCTTATCCATGATCTTCATTAAATCTGGTACGATATCAAGCTATGCCAAATGTAATGTTACATACTACCCTGCCACCAAATTTGATTATTTTAATAAAATAGTATATTTTGTTGAAATTATCAATTATCTTATCATTCATATTATCACTTGTTATCCTTTTTATGGTCTGGTATGCTTGTCCTTAATTATAAGTGTTCTATCCCTGGAACATGTTACCTCCCTAACAAATTAATCAGTATCACATATATTTTATAATCAGTCGGGGGGCTCTCTTGACCTAATACCCCGCTGTCCTTATAATACATAATACATAAATAATATAGATTGCTGGAGCTATCTCATCAGTCAATAACATTTAATAATCACTAGTCTATTCACGACTAAATCAAATAAAAATAATATAATAGCTATTCTTGGGATGGTTCACTCAGTTTAACTTCTCAGATCTCAATATTTCTTTCCATTGATTCCTTCAGATATTTATTTTCTTGTGGCGATATTAATAACATTTTTATCTTTTATTTGGTGCTATCTTCTTTCCTCCTTTATCAGTACTGCTTAATCTTTATTTTTCATCCACTATCTTTATTCAATTAACACATAACAAGTATCTGTATCTATAGTTGTTGCTGATTCTCTCACAATCATGATAGGTTATTTGTAGTAAATTCGTGTCTAGTCTTGTCTTATTTTCATCGTCGATCGTCTACATTTGTCTTTTCTTATTCATTTTATAACACTTTGGTTTCTCCTGATTCATGGATGTTGTCTCTTTCTTTTACATTCAAATAATAAGTTCATAATTATATTTAATAAGAGGTGCTTATTTTGTTTAGAATTTTGAAATTTATTCAAATTTGTTTATTCACTTGGTTCAAAATAATATTATCAAAATGTACTGTAAGTTGTCCTTACTATTTGTTTGAATTTTGAGGTTTATTCAAATTCGTTTATTCACTTGGTTCAAAATAACATTATCAAAATGTACTGTAAGTTGTCCTTACTATTGGTTTGAATTTTGAGATTTATTCAAATTCGTTTATTCACTTGGTTCAAAATAAAATTGTCAAAATGTACTGTAAGTTGTTCTTACTATTTATTTGAATTTTGAGATTTATTCAAATTCGTTTATTCACTTGGTTCAAAATAACATTGTCAAAATGTACTGTAAGTTGTCCTTACTATTTGTTTGAATTTTGTGGTTTATTCAAATTCGTTTATTCGCTTCATAATACATTTTTAAGGAAACTTGGTTGTATGTTCCCTTAATCTTTTTCGTCTCCACATCACTAATTACATAAGTATTATTGTTATTGTTTTTTACAACAACATATGGTCGGTTATAAAGTAATAATAGCTTTTTTGCTATTCCCTTCCTTAGAACTTGGCAATTCACGGTTTTTTAACAATACTTTGTCTCCAATCTTGTACTGGATTATTTTCTGCTGAACTATTTTGTATTTTTTTTTTCTTTTCTCCACTTGCTCATTCAGTTTGCTGTGGAATCTCACGTTGTCGAACTGGTAAGCTGGGTTGTTTGGGAAGTTGATTATTTCAATAATTTCTCGGGGTGGCAGTCTTTCATGAATTATAGAATATGGAGTATCTTGTATTGATTCATGGTAAGCTAGGTTGATAAAGCTTTCTGTTTGTGTAATGTAGTCACTCCACTTCTGGTGTTTATCGAAACAATAGGTCCTGAGGATCCTGCCGACCTCCCTCAGTACTCTTTCCGCAGGATTGCTATTTGGGTGATAGACAGATGTTTTATATGTCTTGACACCTAGGTTTAATAAAGTCTCCTTCCACACCCTTCCTCGGAACTGAGTCCCATGATCTGTAATAATTGACCTTGGAGTTCCTAACTCTGGTATGTATTGTTGGATTACTATTTGCAGAATCTTTTTTGTAGTTGCCCGATTAATGGGGTATTTTTTTAAATTTGGAGTAATGGTCGAACATGATTATTATGAATTTGTATTGTTTTCTCCCTCCACTGCGAGGTAACGGTCCACATACAGCTAAAAATACTCTCTCTAATTTACCAGTTGATGTAATTGGCTGCATTATTCCTTCTGTTTTCTCGTTATTGCATTTTGCCAACTGACAGATGTGGCACTGCCGAATACATTCTCTAACTCTCAGGTTGATATTCTTAATGTAAGTGTGTTCCTCAAGTGCTTTCTTCACTTTTAATGCACCCATATGCCCATATCGACTATGGTAGTCCAGTATCAATTCTTTTTCTAATGCTTTAGTTATCACCACCTTCCATGATCCTTGGTTATTATTTGGTTTGTAAAATAATATGTCTTCATGTAGACAGTAATATGCAGTAATTTTTTCATCCTGTTGGATCAGTCTTTGCCTAAAATTGTTGATTTTTGTATCCTCTGTTTGTTCTTGTGAAATTGATTTCATGATGTTTTCCAAATCTGATTTGTTTTTTATGATATTATATACCTTGACGATTGTTTCCTTTTCCCCTTCAAAAGTTTGCTGTTCTATGTTAATCCGGGACAATATATCTGCAGCAATATTCTGTTTTCCTGGAACATACTCCCAATTTATATGGTATTCCTGTAGTGCAAGTATCCACCTTGTCAATCTTCCATGGTTAATCTTGCAAATTTTTAGGAAAGATATTGACTTATGATCACTTCTCACAGTTATCGGGTATCCAAGAATATAGGTTCTGAATTTTCCACAAGCGAATACAACGCTTAATATCTCCTTTTCCGTTAAACTACAGTTGCGTTCACATCCATTAAGTATTCTGCTTGCAAAACTCACCACCTGATGGTTTCCCTCACTATCTTCTTGATATAATACGGATCCTAAACTTATATCACTGGCATCGCAGTTCATGAAGAACGGTTGGTCGAAATTAGGATGTTTTAATATAACTGAACTTAAAAAATTATGCTTGATCATTTGGAGTAAGTTGTCTTGTTCCTGTCCCCATGACCATTTGTTCTTAGAGGATAATTGTGGAGAAAACTTCGCTGTCATTTCAGAATAATTTCTCTGAAACTTCCTATAGTAATTGCAAAGTCCCAGAAATGATTGAAGTTGCTTTTTATTTTTAGGACTTGGGAACTTCTGGATAGCTTCTATCTTTTCATTGGATGGTGTTATTCCTTGTCTTGATAAGTTAAAACCCAGGAACTGGACTTCACTGGCGATAAGTTTGGACTTTTGAAGTTTTAGGGTGACGTTATTGTCTGATAATTTTTGTAATACTTGCCCTACTCTGTCACAGTGGTCTTCCCAATTCACTGACGTAATCAACAAGTCATCAACATAGACTGTGGTAAATGGAATAGTATCTGGACCCAATACCTGGTCCATACATCTTACTAATACAGCTACTGAGTTTACCAGTCCAAACGGTAGTCGCTTGAACTGGTAGTTCCTCCCTTCGAAAATAAAGGCGACGTACTTTCGACTATCTGGTTGTAACTCCACCTGCCAATACCCACAAACAGTATCCCAGGTGCTGATAAATTGTATGCCATTAAATTTTTTCAATATCTCCTCAATCTCTCCGGGATATGTTCTGTCATTAACTATGATCTTGTTGATCTCTCTAGCATCCAAACAGAGTCGTACCTTGCCATCCTTCTCGGCAACGGCTATTATTGGACTAGTAAATGGGGAACAGCTATACTCAATAATATCTTCTGCTATCATTTTGTCTAGTTCAGTCCTCACTGCTTCTTTTAATGCATAAGCAACGGGATATGATTTCTTATTAAAATTTACAGGCTCCGTGAATTGTAGTGTAAATTGATAATTTTTTACTTTGCCAGGTATATCAGAGAAAACATAGCGGTATTTATTATATATTGATATTAACTTTTCTATTTGTTGTGTAGTTAAATTACACTAATTTTGTTCTGACCGAAATTGTCGGAGCTCTTCTAATTTTTCCAACCATAATCTGTCTTCACTCCCAAAGTATTCTTTTGGATTCCATGGATCATCTTGATCATTATTGAATTTTCTTATACTATTAATACTATTGCATGACGGTACATTTTTATTTTCTACTAATTTTGCTGTCCATTCTATTTTATCCATTTTTAATGACACTATGGCCTGTCTCATGTCAATTATTGCTGAGTATTTTCTCAAAATATCACAGCCTATTAGTAGATTAAATGGTAGGTTACTAGCTATTAGAAAAATCATAGGTATAGCTACATTTCCGCTGGTCACTGCTAATGATGCCTGTTTTCTTATTGACTTGTTTTGCCTTCCGGTGGCTCCAATTAAAATTATATTCTGGATTGGTAGAGTCGGTAAGATGATCTTACTTAATTTTTGAATTTTGGTGGTATTCGTTTTTATCGATTAACGACACGTTTGCGCCCGTATCTATCATGAATCTTGTGTCTATTCCATTTACTTGGGCGATAATATATGCAATCTCGTTATTCAAATTATTGTTCGTTATTGTATCTTCGTTTAGCAATTCTTCTCTCACATTTTTTAAGAAATGATTATGCACTATGGTAATGGTATTGTCAGTCGTTTTGTCTCGTCCTTCCCAAATTGTCGGTTCAGTGATGGGACCTGTTGGTTTTTCACTGCCGCGGTCCGTTTAAATCAGGGCTGATCTCCTCTGTCCTGTTGTCTGGTTGATCGGGTCTGTCTCTATTATGTAATTCTTGTATGTCACTGGCGTTATTATTGAACGTCACTATGTTTCTGTTGCTCCTGTCATCGTCGCAGCTCCTACTTCGTCTATGTTCATCCAGGTAGCGCTGGTTATTCTCTTCCTGAAAATTTCTCTCGCGGTTCCCATTATAATTTATTCGTCCCTGGTACGAACGTCTTCCCATATCTCTATCGTCGGTGCTCACATAATTCACATGTCTTCGATATGTTTGGTTTTGGTTGTTATAATTGCCATTATTATTCTGTCTATAACGGTTATCGTAATTGTTTTGATAACCTCGGTTGTTCTGGTAATGGTTGTCTCTATCATTGGCACGCTGGTATCCGTTATTATTATTCGTAGGAGAGCTACGGTAATAGTGGTTGTTGTCATTGTTGTTGTTATTTGTCGCATTATTTCGTGGATAGTTGTTATTGTTATTGTTGTTGTAATTGTTATTATTTGATCTATTCCCGTTGTTTTCATATCGGGCGTCGCGGCGACCATTATTTCTATCCATTTCATCGCTCCTTCGTCTGTATTGGAGGCAGCTCTTCTCTTGTTCCATTTCCGCTAATAATGCCGACATCTCCTCAATGGTTTGTATTCGTCCGTTTATTCGGCCTCTCGTAATTTCCCCACCATAGTGATAAGCTAATAGCCTCACTAAACATTCGGTAGGAATGGCAGGCTCTAAATGTCTGGCTATGTTGATCTTACCCAGAAAGTATGCGGTCGGAGTTTGTTTGCCGTGTAGATCATATCGGCCCAATCCTATGTCACTCCTTATCATATGTTGTGTGGGATCAGAGCAGTACTTGGATTTAAATTGTTTTTTAAATTCTTGGAAATTTTGTATATTCGGCCGCATCGCCGTCCACCAATTGTCATAGACTTTTCTGAACATTTCGTCCAGAAACTCCTAATTACAACCCATCTGTCTTCTCCGGTTTTTTCAATTTTTTTCTACCCGTTCTAGGAATAGCATGGGGTTTCTTCTATAATTCTGGAAGTCGATAACTTCTCGGTTTTCCTCACATGTGGTATGGGCACCGGTACATTGTCTGTTTTTTAGAGAGTTAATTTCATCTCTATGGGCAGTTGTTTGGTCTTGTACTCGATTAAGACTAGTAACTATGCTTTCTAATCTTTCTCCCATCACTGCTTGGTTGGTTTGTATATTTTCAATTCGTCCATTCGTTTCTTCCCGGACGCTCAGTATCTCTTGGTTCATCCCCTCACACTTTTCCTTGGTCTCGGATTCTACCCTTTTAATTTCAGTCACCGGTTCTTCTAGCTTCCTGTCCCATTCTTCCTGCAATTGCCGGTTATTAATTTCCATCTTGTTATTCCACTCTTCTTTTAATGACTCTTTGTGTTCATCCAATTTTTTCATGGTTTCCTGGTAATTTCCCTTCAATTCTTCCCTCAATGCTTTATTATTTTCGTCTATTTTCTCCTCCATTTTCCTGCTATTCTCTTTCAATTCTCCCATTTTTTCTTCAATTTTCTTATTAGTCTCTTCCAATTTTCGGCTCAATTCCTCCTTTCTCTGTTTATTGTCACTCTTTGTTTCTTCCATCTTCTTACTCAAGTCTTCCTTCAATATTATTAAGTTCTTATTACTATTCTCACTTAATTCTTCCTTCAATTTTTCTATTTTCTTATTACTCTCCTCCGGTTTCGGTTTATTTCCTCCATCTTTTCTTCCGTTTTCTTATTACTCTCATCCGTTTCCTTACCAGTTTCCTGCATTAATTCCATCACACGTTTAATCATTTCTTGCGTCTTCTCGCCTTCTGTTTGTGTGGGTTCTTCTGGTTGTTTCTCCTGAGCCTTCCTTATTATGGTTTCTACTTCCTCAACCGGTGTTGCTTCCTTGTCTTGCATGTTTAATTCGCTTTCCTTCTCGGTTTCAGCCGCTCGTTTGCGCGATGTTTCTCGCTTCCTCATTTTCGTTTATTTTATGCTGTTCGATTATAAATTATATCTTAATTTATCGCCTCACACGTTGGTTCGCCAATTTGTAACAAATTTAATAGGTTACGTAGATCATATTAAACCCCACTGTTTGGTTCGTCAATTCGTAACAAATTTAATATATTTTTATATTTAATTAATAAACCAATTTAGTAACATGTCTAGACATAAGATTATTAACCTGTCTAGATATAAGAGATTTTTAAATATGTGTAACGCTGCATATCATAAGATATAAACATTTTATAATGAGCAATATCGTGACCGACAATTATTAATGATGTTTATGAATATTGTAACAAATTTAATAGGTTACGTAGATTATATTAAACCCCACTGTTTGGTTCGTCAATTCGTAACAAATTTAATATGTATGTTGAACGGTAAATTATTTTGCCACGGTTGTATTCTGCCGCTCGCTCCCTCTATGCGTGCAGTCCCAATGACATCACTCGGAGTTGCCAAGAGTTGCTCCGTCCGCTGTGCTATGTTAACGTAATTCTTAAATGAAACAGTAATAATAATGCAAAGATAACACCAAAAAGATATATTCCTTTTAACGATCTTTATTCAAATGAAGCATTGATTAATTACTTCTCGTTCTTCTTTACTGTAATTACAAATTATGACAAAATTATGTGTCTCTTTCATCAGTTGGTAGTAGCTAAAAATAATGTGCTATATGCTGGATTTCGACAAGCAAAAGAATGATGCAGTTTGTTATTACTTCACTGAAATAAATAATCTCAGGGCGTATCTGGTTCGGGAATTATGGTTAAACAAATAATACAACTCTTAAAATCAAAATACAAACTTCACAATATGAGGATATTACAAGGTTTTGATGTGTATAGTGCAAACTGGTAGTCGTGTTTGTGTTACTCACTATTATAGGTTATGAACCGTTTAGATGCTTATTAGTTATCGTTAAAGTTTTTATGGTGTTCAAAAAAGGTGTAAAACTCAATTGGTGTTATTTTCAAGTGTTCTTTAGTGTTGGTGTATGATAGTGTCTGTAGTTTTATTTATTGTTTAAATTCCTAGATAGTTGTGTAGACAAGCGTAGGTGTTGTCACATAAGATGATAAATTGTTCAGATTCACCAGATCCTCTTCTTTTTTCTTCCAGGACGAAGATAGGGTACAAATCTTTTTCGCTTCTTCTCCCCGGATCTAAATTCTTCTGAATTACATTCTTGAAGTTCTATTGTTATTATAACATTTTATATTGACTATCTCAATTCGTTTTACAAAGTCTGGTAAGTGTTTTCACTGTTTAAAATATAATTATCTGAGACGTTTTGTTAACGCGTCTGTCTTCAATGACCGTTGTTAAAGAAGTCCTATTTTATTTATCTGAATTTTTGGTTGCTAAGGTAAAACTTGAAATCTGGTTGGTTGATTCGGATATACATTGTCATACAAATTCATTATTTCAATGTCTGAATTTGGTCAAAAACGTTTGAATTAGTATAACTTTTGTACTGATTGGGAATTTAAAACTAATAGCATCATTATTTTGGTCTTAACTTTTGTGACATATAGACACCAAACATGCCTATTTTTGCTTAAGGAATACTGATGTTACATTTTTGTGATCTGAATTTTTCTTAAATAACTTAAAACTGATTGTTTCGATTCCATATTTGTTGTGTATACTATTAATTATAAACCTATCCATAATATAACATTTGTTTTATAAACTTCTAACAGTACTTCCTAAAATTTACAAAATTTTAAAGTTTTTATAGGCCTATGTCTTGACATGTTAAATTTCTATTTTATGTTATTGTAACACCTATTAATCATGCAACTACCATCAAAATTACTCCCTATAACTCTATTAGTATTATCATTTAAAAATATAACAATAATTATTACAGTAACTACATAAAAACCATAATTCACATTTTGTGATAAACAATTTGCATATATCTGGTTGCATACATCCTGCATAAGGCATTTCATACATATATTATTTAATAAAACTATAAATAACATCAACACAACTTTAAGCGTGTTTTAGGAACACAAAAAGGAAAGTAATCATTTGTGTGATAAAATGATTTTCTATTTTTTCCATTTTTCCTAGGTATTTCAGCCGTTGCTGTAGCCTACTAGGTACTTTTTCTGTTTCTTTTTATACATTTGACAATTATTATGTGATTATACATTATTTATTTGATAACATTATGTCCACTATTATTTACAGTTAGTTGCATGTTTCCATGTATCTATAATAATTGTTTTGTTGTATTATTTCATTATATCATTTAATTAACAATTTACTAATATATTATTTTACATTATATTGTATATTTGGGCCCATTTTCCCTCAATTTGTATTTTGATTATTTTTATATTTTGATACATTCAATAAAATAATTTGTTTACTTATATTAATGGTACATAATGCTGTCTGTCTTTTAAAGTATTATTCTTGTCATTATTTGAAATTCATGTCATCATCGGGGTATTTTGCATCACTTTACCTAAACATTAATTTGGGTACGGTCAGTTATAGTACAAGTCAGTCTAAAGTAGCTATTTGTTCATCTTCACTATCATTTTTAAAAGATATTTTTCTTCTTGTTAAGTTTCTTATCCATGATCTTCATTAAATCTGGTACGATATCAAGCTATGCCAAATGTAATTTTACATACTACCCTGCCACCAAATTTGATTATTTTAATAAAATAGTAGTCAAAACTGGATACAATCCCGATATAATAAACAAACTACACGAACGCATCCTAAACTCAAAAAGTAAAACACATAAAACCAACAGCACACAACCCAGTAAATACATCACACTCACATACTACAATTCCAACACACACAAAATTGCTAACACATTTAGGAAACACAATTATAAAGTAGCCTACAGTACTATCAACACCATCATGAATCACATAAATAATACTAACAAAGACACAGACACATACAGCAAAACAGGGGTTTATAAATTTAACTGCAATGACTGTCACCAGTTCTACATCGGCCAAACGGGAAAATCTTTTTCTCTAGATATTCTGAACATTTAAAAGCCCTCACCACAAACTACATACATTCCATATTTGCCACACATTTACAAAACGAAAACCACAGTTACACACACATAGAGCACAACATGGAAATACTACACTACTTACCTAAAAGTAGAAAACTAAACACAGCCGAACAATTTGAAATATACAGATATCACACACTACAACCAAACAACATATTAAACGAACAATTACATTATAGATCACACATACATTTCGATACACTGATTCCAACACAAAATTCGAATCCCAGCGCCATTTCCCTCCCACCAGAATCCCCCACCACACACACCTACATCCCATAACCGTTACTGTACAGAAATTCAGTATTTAAATCCCATTGAAGAAGACGAATACCAAGTCGAAACATCTGGGTAACAAAACCAAAAACTAAGTGTTCATAGTGGAAGTTTAATATATATATATATATATATATATATATATATATATATATATATACACCGGTAATATTAAAAAATGAACGAAGAGGATGTATCAACAAGATAATTATAGTAGACATTAATTTTCAATTATAAAACTGCTACTGTTTAAATTTCATTAAATTAAAATCACTTTTTATTTTACGTAAAGCGTAACATATTCCGTATATTATAAAGGTTACACACAATACATTAAATATTTATTGCTACAATTATTTCCTCCAAATTTCTTACTGCAACAAAAAATACAACAAAAATCTATGTCCTGAGGAAAATGAGAAATAACAAACAAAAATTTTCCAATATTGTTATCTCTTATTACAGTTTCCAGAGAAGAAACAAACTACGGAACAAATTAAATAACACTCTTGCTTCATCTTGGTAGCCAGTACTTATTCAGCCTTGAGTAGGTTAATTCAATTAACGGAAAAAAGGAGCCGCTGTTTTTTATTTCTATATTCGTCTAGACAAGCGAAATAACGTTAATAAGATACCGCATTTGTAGTGAATATATAAACTGTATCAAAGACCAGACGTGGGTGAAATGTTACCGGGCAAGTGTTTCAGTCCCATCGGTCCGTACGTTATGATTAAGGATTCAAATCATATTGTATTGCTCTACGCTGACAAAGATCTGACCTCAGTAATATAATTTAGCCCAAACTAAATTATTAACAAATAAATGATATTACTTGTGTAAAACGTTTATTTAAATTTACAGTTATATAAGGACATTCATTTAAATTACACATTTTATTCTAAAAACTTTAGTAAAAATTTTACTACTCTTCAAACCCTTTTTGTTTCTCTAACTCTTTACTTTGTCTTCTCAACGTTATATATATATATATATATATATATATATATATATATATATATATATTGCAACGGAACACAGGATGATAAGCTATGCTGTTTGTATCAAAGCACATGGATGACGAGCATTTTCTTATTTAAATCTGTTTATGTAATATTTTGTCTTTTAGCCGTAAGTTTTGTATTTAGAAATGGATAAGCATGTAGGGTATACCAAACTTCATAGAAAGGTGTTCTATATTGTCATGTATTTTTTGAGTGAATTTGTGCGCGTGTGCGGGTGTGATAACGTGTGATCGCGATATCTTCCGCGGTAATTAACCGATCGACGTGAAACTTTGACAATGAATTGTTTATGAAAATAGCTCCAATTTATGTGTACTCTATGGTTCATAACTATTTTAGAAATATGGTTTCTTTAAGTGAAGAGAAACTCAATTATAACTTTTATCAATGATAGGGTAATAAAAAGTTCGTAGATAATTTCCATGCAGGCCTTTGCTAAATTATACAAAGTTTTTCATGAAATTCGTATATCTGTTTGTTCCATCAATCATGTGACTTGGGCTTAGCCAATCAGAATACACTAAATTCAGTAAGATTCATTCGTTGTAGAGTTAGGATGGGGACAGTTCTGCTTTAGCATCTGCAATGGGAAGTTGTGCCCGGTGAAAAGAGTTGTTCTCTTACGAACATAGAAATATCATATATAAAATAAACCTTGGCAATTCTTAACGACGTTTTGCGTTAAGAACCGAGTGGGTAAAATAGTTAGATAAACATTATTATAATATAATATAGTGCTGTTTTCGTGTAAGTTAAGATATCCGCTTAGGGATTATAAAGACACATCAAGATATCGTGGAAGGTGTACAATAATTAATACACCGCATTAATTAATACCCATATTAACCCTGAGATTAAGAAAATATAAAGTATAAATTAATAATAAACTGTACGAGTGAAAGTTATAATCATTGTGAGTGAACAATTTATGAAGAAACTAATTAATGTTAGCAGTCAAACATAATAACAACGAGACTCCTTGAAATATCGCCGCTGGAGCCGCCTGCCGTAGAAGAGGACGACAAGACGAAGAGGACTCCAGGACGAAGAGTATACCAGGAAGGAGTGACGCTGAAGAAGAGGACGCCAGTACGCAGCACGGGAGCAACGAGTGGAGAGGAGGACGTTGCAGCAACCAAGTAAAATCGATTTATATTATCGAACAATAGAACAATACAAACTATTATTTCTATTATCAATACATGACAATTTGTGATACAATATACATCTTTAAAAACTATATTTGTGTGTATAATAAATAATTTTTCATCTCTTCCATATTGACGTGTTTGTAAATTTCACACCCTCACCATATCCTTATTAGTATAATCAAATTTGAACTGTTGCAATATATATGTATATATAACATCGGTTTATAGGGTCTGTCGTCGCTGTCCGATTTCCAGACTTTCTCTCCAATATTTTTTATTCTAACAATGTTCTTTTGTCAGATTCCTCGCACATAGAGCTTTCTGGATACTCTCTCCCCATGATCGTCTGGGCCTTCCCCTCTTCCTCTTCTCCGGGGGTAACCATTCCAATATCCTTTTTGGCAAACTTTCTCCTCCCATCCGTTTAACATGTCTAAACCAAAGTAACTGTTTTCTTTCTATTTCGCCTAATACTGCATTTTTCACATTTATCATTTCTCTAATCTGTTCATTTCTTATTTTCTATCGCCTGGATACTCTGCATGGTCTCCTTAGTGCATCCATCTCTATAGCTAGTATTTTCCTTTTGTCCGCTTCTGTCATTCTCCAACTCTTAGTACCATATAACAGAATACTCTTTACGATAGTATTGTATATCTGCACTTTCCTTCCTCTAGTTATCTGGTCATGCCACCATATACTATTTAGCCTTTTCATAGCCCTCCGTCCCATGCCTACTCTCCCCCTTATTTCATCTGTATCTTTGACATCCTGCTTCATCTGTACTCCTAAATACTTATATGCCTGGCAATTTTCAATTTCTTCATTATTTTCCAATTGCAAATTGGTTTCAGTACCTCCCACGCATAAATACTTGGTCTTTTCTAGATTTATTGACAGTCCCCAGCTCTCGTATTCGTCTTTGATCTTCCGAGTCATATACTCCAAGTCCTCTTTGTCTTGTGCTACTAAGACCTGGTCACCCGCGAATTGTAATGTGAAAATATGGGTTCCATCTATTGGAATTATCATACCTCTGCACTTTCTTTTCCACTGTCGCAATACTGTGTCTATATATATATTTTGAACAATGTCGGGGAGATGCAACAACCTTGTCTTAGACCTTTCGATACTGTAAACCCTGCTGACACTTTTTTCCCTATTTTGATCTTTATTTTGGAGTCGCTATATATTTTTTTGTATTGCCTGAATGGTAGTGTGGTTTATGTTAGTGTTCTGTAGAATCTCCCACAATTTAGAGACGGGGACATTATCGTAAGGCTTAGACAGTTCTATGAAGAGAAGGTGAACCTCTTGATTTACAGATAGTCTTTTTTCCATTAGTTGTTTAAGACAGAAGATATTATCCATCACAGAAGATCTCCCAGCACGAAACCCGCTCTGTTCTTCTGTTTCGTTTTCTGCGTACTCCTCCTCAATTAGATCTCTTAAGACTCTGCCATAAAGACAGCTAAGGGTTGGTGTGATAGTTATGTCTCTATAATTATTGCATTGCTGTCTGTCTCCTTTCTTGAACAATGAGGACATGAATACTATTTTCCATTCCCCTGGTACCTGTTTCCTTTCAACACACTTGTTAATCATTTCTGTCATAATTCTTAGTAATGTGCCTGTACTATTCTTTATCATTTCCGCATATATCCCTCCAAGACCAGGTGCTTTATGGTTTTTCAATTTGTTCGTGGCCTCGGCGACTGTATCATTATACTTTCCCCTTCCACTTCTACTAATGTGCCGTCGCCCAAGAATTTTTCTCGATCTTCTGTTAATAATTCTTTATAGTGCTCTTCCCAGCGATCGACTGGTATTATCTGAAGTTTTGTTTGATTTCCATCCGATCTAATATTTTTCAAAAATTTCCATGCCTCCGTACAGCGTCTTCCTGCGATGTAAGTTTCTACTTCCCTGCATTTTCGATCCCAGTTTTTTCTCTTTTCCTCGGTTACTACTTTCTTGACGCTTGTTCGTGCTTCTCTGAATATTTCCTTGTATTCCTCAGTCTTGGTGTTAAGCCACTTCAGATATGCTTCCTTTTTCTTATTAACTTCTTCAGCTATTACGTCATTCCAACACCCTTTTCTACTTTTCACCCTTTCGTCGACTATACCTAGTGCTTCTTTGGCTGACTCATGTACCACTGCTTTTATGTGTTCATAGAGTTCTTCAATATCATCGTATTTTCCTTCCTCTAGTTTTTGGTCCAACAGTTGTTTAAAAAGGGTTTTCGTACTTTCATCATTAAAACTTTCCAGATTATACCTTCTTTCGTCTATTTGCTCCATTTCTATTTTGTTCCGGTTGTCTTCCTTTTCTTTTAATGTTCTGAAGTATGAAAAATGTAACTTGGCTCCAACTAGGTTGTGGTCAGATCCACAGTCCACCCCTCAATAAACTCGGACGTCGTTTACTTTGATCTCTGTCTTTTGTGGTGTTATTGTATAATCTATTATAGATTTTACTCGCCTCGTGGGCTGTGTCCACGTATATGTGTGGATCTCTTTATGCTGATAAAAAGTTGTTAATTCTGAGTTCATTATTTGTGCAGAATTTAATCAGGAGCTCTCCACTGTCATTAATTATCCCTTCTCCGAACTCTCCTACTACTGGATCTTGTTTTATTTTTGAGCACGTCCTGTCATTGAAATCTCGCATAATTAGTATATATTTACTTTGTCCTATCTCATCTATTGTTTCCTGAAATTTACTACAGAAGTCATCCTTTGTTGAGTCTGATTCTCCGTCATTTGGCGCATATATTCCAAAGATAACCAGTCTTCTTCCAAACAGACCCATATGAATTTTAATGATACGCTCATCTACCGTTTCAAAATTTGTAATGTTAGACTTATACTTTCTTTTTATAAATACTGAGACACCCCTTTTTGCTCGTTCTTCTGTATGCATTCCACTATATATATATATATATATATATATATATATATATATATATGAATATAATCGGAGATTTCTTCAATACCTGGGCCTTTTTTCTAGGTTTCTGTTAGAGTGATGATGTCGATGTCCATTTTTTTATTTCCTTAATAACGTCGATTAATTTGGTTTGAATTCGCTGTACATTCCACGTTGGAATTTTCAATGTCCTTTTCCGTAGCCTATGTCGTTCACCATTAAATCCGTCCTTAATCCGAGGCTTCTGTCTGGAATTTTTGCACTTGGGATTTTTTAAGGAGAATGAGTCGCGAGCACATTGCTCCAACCCCCAACCTGGAGGACCAGAATTTTCTGTTAGGGTTTATTCCCTTAGCCGATATGTTCCAGATATTTAGAGAGCGCCGGAAACTCGCTCTTCACCCTCTCCCTTCTGCTACATAACGTACAGCCACTGTAAGAACGTGAGATTAGGGTTTGTTGGCAGAGCTGAGTTCGATTTCTCGAACTTCTGACTTATTTGTCAGGTTCAGTGGGCTTTTCTCATAGTTTTATTACTGTGTAGGCATCGCCAACCTACACAGCCTCCAAGACCCTTTACCAACGTTTGGTTCCCTCTTCTCAACGTTTGCTTCCCCAATTTCTTCTCAGCAGTCTTCTCTCTTTCCTACGCCGTCAATATTCCCACCGACTCAGATGCCATGCTTCTGTGAATTTCAGTCTACTACACTGTGGCACTTCTATACTACATATGTATATAATCAATACATTTTCCTCAAACAGTATACTTATTTCACCTACATTACAAAGAAAGTATCAACAAATAGTTATATGATTAAAGAATTATACAATATTTTATGTGATATAGTTTTATATGATACTGAAATGTCTCAAAACCCTAGTATCGAAGAAAACGACTGCATAAAATTAAAAATATATTATAATGAATATCAATACAAATATGAATGTAAATATCAATAAGAAAATAATTATGATTATGAATATAAATGTAAATGTCAGTTCAGAAATATAAATAAGACCACATAAGAATGATTATCAATTAATCATTGATAAGAATTATTTATTTTTAGATATCCATAGTCTACGCGTACTATTATTTACAAGATATTACCTAGCTGCATGACAAGAAAAACACATTGATCGTGCTTATCACAACCGGTCTGTAGTTACGTGTATCTAATTCTAACCGTGGAGGTTTCTGATATCCTCCTTTAAAAAGGTGCTGCGGTAAAAAAAAAAAGAAGTACGTATAATGTCTAGCACGTGTCAATTATTCTACTTTTATAGAATATTGAAACTTTCAACTTGTGAAACTTACTTGTCTTTTCTTCTCGTACGCGTTTCGGCGTGGTGTTCGCCTTCGTCAGCTTTGAGACAGACTGCCATTAACCTGTAACGGTTTTTATTTTGAAAGGTATAGTGGTGGTGGTGTGTGGAGGAAGGGGATTGGCGCGGGGATCCAAATTTTTGTTAGTTTTTTGTATAATTGTGTCAAAAAGTGTGTGTGATTTATACTGTAATTGGTCGTTAAGTATGTTGTTTGGTTGTGTTGTTTTGGTTGTGTAAATATTTTTACACACTTTTTCACACAATTATACAAAAAACTAACAATAATTTGGATCCCCGCGCCAATCCCCTTCCTCCACCCCCCACTGTACCTTTCAAAATATAAACCGTTACAGGTTAATGGCAGTCTGTCTCAAAGCTGACGAAGGCGAACACCACGCCGAAACCCGTACGAGAAGAAAAGACAAGTAAGTTTCACAAGTTGAAAGTTTCAATATTCTATAAAGTTTAGTGCTGTGAAAAAAGATGAACAATCAAAACAGCTATTATTCTACTACACGTTATTTTCCCAGCCATGTGCTGGGTCTCAAGAAATTTAGAATAACCCCACGTTGAAAGTAACTTACTGTCGTCGGCATCTCTTTAATGGCGTTTGCTCGTGCCTGAGTGTGCGTGTGTGGGTGTGTGCGCGTGCTTGTGCGTGTATGTGTACGCATTGTTTGTGCTTGCCAGTCTGTGTATTCACTATAAAATGTAAATAAATATAAATTGTAGTATTTTATTATATTTATTAAACATAATATTCATCTGTATATAAATTATTTCTTGTATAGCATATTATGTTACTATATAATATATTAAAATAATATTGCATGTATAATATGACAAATTAAAATATATACTATAATAATATGTTACATAAATTAATTTATATATTTTGCATCGAAGTAAGATGCCAAAAATGCCTTAAATGTACGCCAGTAGGAAATGTAGTAGAATTCCTTATTCATGCTAACATGCGGGTACAGGCAGTAATATCATTCAACTTTGTTAATTAGGCATAACATTCTATTAGATTTAGGATTGTAAAGTAAACTTTTGTTCATATTTTGTCACCGTATCCGTAAATGTGCATAAGAAGTGCGTGAGTGCGCGTGTGCGTGAATCAATTCAATAAGGTGAATAATTGCATTTTGTATTGACGTATCGAAATGAAACTTCAACAGATTATGTGTCATATTTGACGCCACATCATGAACAATTCAACATCATTAATGTTTTTTATACAATTTTATAACAGATAATGGTGAATATTTTAATGAGATTGTAAAATTTTCAGACAAAATCGGACAAACCCTGCGGTTTTGTGCAAAACCTGAACAAAGCTTCATCTATCGATTACGTAGAAGGCGATTTAAACCAATCAGAGCCGTTGATGTGTCAGTCAGATTGCAAAATTGTGCGCGGTGTGGTAAAGCAGTTCTTCAGAAAATATGGACCAGAGGAAGACAAACCCTTCTTGAGAGATTTTCGTGGGAACTCAAGTGGGACCTTAAGTGATAACTCACATCATTTTTATAATTTTAAAATATCAGTGTGTTATTATCAGGCAACATAAAAATATTGCGACAATACATAATGCGCATACATGAAATAAAATAAATATTTTATTTAATTTTAATAATATGTAATAGACGAGCAGGTGTGAAATTGGGAGCTGGCTTTCAAACAGGAATCAACACGCAAGATCACGCGATTACCGCTGTAAGCGTGTACACGAGTAATTAGAGTGTGTGCGTGAAGCCTGTTTGAGCCTGAAAGTTTGCAATCTCATCCCAAGTCAATGCTAAATTAAGAATATATCTAATATTAAGCAAACCATAAATGTTAGAAAGAATGTAAAAACTTCTAACAATGTGATGTGTCAAAATCAGACACAAGTGCAGTGCAAATTCTACGTAATTCGGACAATCAGTGCGAATTCTGTGCGATTTGTAAAGCATTATAATTACACTAATGGTGCGATCATCATGATAATTACATATCGTATGTGTAATTAGATTAGACAATATTATATCACCTTGAAATCCGCATTAAACAGTGTGTTTGGAGAAAAGTGCAAATATGTGAAATGAGACGAGAGTGGGGGCACTCACGCCATGGTTCAGTTTTCGACAGGCTTGTTCCTGAGCCGACAGGTGTGGTTTTCTTGGTGGATATAAATATGAGCCCATGAGAGCCGAACTCTCTGTTCTAACATTCTTCAGTAGTGGCGGTACGCTCTGAGACGCGAATTTTTAATTACTTTGGACAGCGTTAAACGATATGTCTAACATCGGTAAGACTTTTTAATCGTAACTTATAAAGTATTACGGGAAATGTTTTGATTTTAAGTAGTAATGAAAAACAATAATTAAAAGGTACCGTAACAATAAAATCGTCGGACGTCTACAAGCAGTCTACAACTAAGAACATCAACTCCAGACAGATGACGAGAGAACTACTAGCAAAGGAACGAGACACCGAGCAATAGAGACGGTTCTATCATAACAGCTACAGATCCAGAGCAAAACGTCACTATAATCTACAGCAGCCGATGTACCATGAAGGACGAGAGACGGGAGAACGAGCAGTGAGGACAAGAGGACATCCTGGAGGAGCGGACTGACGGGATCACTGGAGGACATGGGACAAATCTGCAGAATTTAAGGTGACGAAAACCCAATCTATAATTATCAAAGAGTAAAGACATTGAAAGACTTTAATAAAAAGGAAAACAAAAACAAACAAAAACATTTTTTGTTAGATTAAATAATAACTATGTAGATAGAGATAAGAGAATGTAATTTACGTTCAATCAGAATATTCTTTAATTATTTTTCTTTAATGAATGAACAGTCAATGTAACGATAATTTAAATCCTTGCTTGGAGAATGAACAAATAATTAATTTATTTAAATATTTTTTTATTGAAAGCGCATAAAGTAACGTAATTGGAAATAATCAATTAGTTGTGTTCAAATGATTATAAAGCCGTAAAAGGTATATAAAAATAGTATAGAATAAGGATGTACTAACAAATTTAAAAAAAAGCACACATTCAAACTGAGTAGTCAAGAAATTATAGTATAATGAAGAAATGTTTTAACTAAAATTGATAATATAATATCTAGAATATAAGATCTATGTTTGTGATGAGAATACGGCAAGCAAAGAAACTTTGAAACCATAGATAATGAATATCGTATGGCGAATTAATCATTATTTTTATATTATTATTTTTTATATGTTTGTTTAAATCAATAAATGGAAACATAGTACGATTCCTAAAAGGACTACTCTTATTATAATTACACCTGAACCCCAATTATACATACACGTTGTTAGTAATGTTATATATAAATTTTATATGAGTATAAACACAGCACCAAGTAAAAATACATTAAATACAGTATTTGTATTGTTATAAATTTTGTCGTCCGTGAACGTGTGGCACGACACGCTTACATTTAACAACGTTGTATCGTAGTAACATATTATTTGTATAATAATAACAATATAATAAATAGGCAGTAGGCCTATTATTAGTGCTGTCCGTGTTCGTGGTAGGTGTCCGGTTAAGTAAGCTATGCTCATCAGGAGATATAAATTAAGTACGCCCGAGGACACTTCAAGATTTTCGTAAGTGCAAGGTCAGCGGACTTAAGTAATTCTATTACAAAACCCATATTAACAAACCTCGAGATAATAATACGCTTTATTAATTAAATAATTTTTGGATCTAACGGACAGATGTGCAAAGACCCACGCCGGACAGCAGAGAAAAGGCACAACCAGAATCAACACACAGAAGCAAAAGGAGCTAAATTTGAAATTCGGTCATCAAGTAATATCCAACCGCAGGTGCTTTATTTTCTATTTTTTTGACTGCATCTTATACTTTCTCTGTCGTTTCAATATATCTTTCAGTCTCTCGTCTTCCATATCCAGCTCTATCTCGGTAGTCTGTGTAACCTCCTTTACATTCAAAAGCTCTTCAAAATGTTCTGTCCAGCTCTCCAGTATTTGCTGTTGTACGGTCTCAGTGGGTTTTGAACTGAACCGTACTTAATATTTAAGACTAGGTTAATGAACCTTGAGGAAGCGAAATGTGTGCTGGAGCTTAACAGAGTGACAGGATTTGCAATCAACACATTTTAACATAATAACAAGATTTATTATGTCTTAAGTTGGTTACACAACTTATGTATTGATAAACTGTATGGGGCTGATTGGAAAGATATAAAAC
Organism: Magicicada septendecula; assembly: GCA_034769895.1. Classification (NCBI taxonomy): domain Eukaryota; kingdom Metazoa; phylum Arthropoda; class Insecta; order Hemiptera; family Cicadidae; genus Magicicada; species Magicicada septendecula. The sequence goes on from CM068374.1 coordinate 158,912,929, forward strand.
AGACATTACAGAATGCCCCTTTAACCCAATGTTCAAGTTTCACATCATTCTTTACAGATAGTTATTAATTTATAGTATTTATAAATAGACGTAAAAGATATATACGTATATACATTTCCAGACTAGAATACCCCATGAGTGAGAACAACGCGAACATTAACCCAGTAGAAATAACGGAGCATACAAAAGTTAACCCTACCACTTAATTAAAAAAAAAACACTAATAACCTTTCAAGAATAATTATAATAAAAAATGAGAATAAAGATAATCTGACTCCAAATAGCTTAAGCAAGGCAACCATACTTTAGTAGAACAGTTTAACCACCCCCTCGTGGTGTATGTTAGACAAGTTACAATGGAACCAGATTACAACTATTACAATTTTGAGCTCTTATGACCTAGAGATAATTACAGTTCTTAATAAGTTTGTTACACGGATTGAGTTGGCAGATATTTAATGTCGAAAACAAGGGTAGCCAGTCTATGGAGTTGATGTAGTTAGAAGAGGCATAAATGAAACGGACCCACCTGTAAGTATGTAGCGTCGAACTCAAGTTGAAACAGGATGAACTGTAGACGAGCAGAGGTTCCGAGAATTGTCCATGTGCTATGGTGAATGCTTACTGGAAGTCGTTCTTGGTCTTTCTGGGTCTTTCGGTGTATTTTTGGTTTTTCTGTGCATTTCTTGGTCTGACGGCTACGGGGAGCGCCTTAATGTAGAACCGCTCTGCTGGTAGTCATGTGTTCGCATGACCACCGATCTTCCCCTTTTTTCCTGGCTCAGGCAGGGACCCTATAACATTTTATTTGGGGATTAGCCACCAGTTAATACACCCAGACATTACACCCTCTCACCTCGGAACACAACCGCCTCAATCACTTTGACAATAATCTTATTAAAACATTATTTACATTAACTAAGTTACAATGTACAGTTTTTTATTGTATACAATTCAATTAAATTCAACTCGTTTAATTTCATTAAATAAAAATAATTAATTTCAATAAGTTTTAATTAAATAAGAGTTAACAAGAAAGAATTTTGTCCTTAGACAGGAAGTAAGAAGTACATTAAAATGTTACAAAGCATAAGGTTCTACAATAACGAATAAACCGGGCAACACACACGCTTACACAATTGTAACACACATAATCCATAAGTAAATTAAAATGAAATAAAATTAATTAAGTATACACACCTGAACCTCTTGAGGAATCTACCTATGCATGAAAAGGATACAGACACACATGACCTAGACCGTCAGACCAAAGGGAACGTCCTGGTTGAAAGCTTGCTGAGAAATGAGAACGAGACAATTGTGTGTAGGTCGTACCTGCCTGCATAAAACAAAACCTGTCCCAGTTTGTCAAAAAGCATTTGGCTAACCTTACTAGCCACATTGAAAACACAAAACACAGCGAACAGCTGACCACCAGACTGGTCACTAAATCGCGTCGCCGCAGCTTCGACAATGACACTGGTAGACACTGCTGCCAACCGTGTTGGTAGCCCTGAACCACACTACACGCGGCGGGAAAATTCAAAGTCCCGGCACACCCTCACCCCAAAAGGGCAACCTGGTTGCCCAAGAACAAAAGTAACGACAACTGTATCTCTTGACTACTTAGAGAGTCTCAGGAAAAACATACCGCTCTCAGGAAGTTAGAGGCACTGTGGAGAACGAGACAAGAAAAAGGATAAGAAATCGAAACTGTGTGAGTGCATGTGTACCTAGGTGTGTATGTGTATAAGCTCCCTGTAACTGTATGCTGACCTGGCCAGGGCCAGCATAAAGAGACGACAGACAGAAGAAGAAAAAAGGCAAGAAATCGTGAACGTTCACTAGAGCTCTGACCTCCTAAGGCCTCCCAAACTCGCAAACTGAGAACCCAAGTGCCGACTCAACACTTTAACTAAAAACAACCTCTCTACCACCACTCACCTACCTATGCCACATGGCAAAACTTCAATTTTGACACGTGAGTGGTCAACTTCTCTACATCACCGTTGGGCTCTCCCAATCTCACCGTCACTGGTGACACAAACCTTAAAATGCGGTATAGACCGGATTTCAAAATTTGGCGGTAACATTTGGCAAACGATAACATAATTTGGCGGCTCTTTTGTCCACGGCTGAGCTGATGGGGTGGCTCTGACAACAGACCAAATCCCCAACCTTAACGGGATTGGGAGTTCGCCCCTGATTATAACGAACACGGACACGCTCGTGCGTACGGAGCAGATTCTTCCGGGCTTCTTTCCACCTGTCCGCTGCCCTAACGTCTGGAGGATTAGGCAGAAGATCATCAATTTTCCATAAGTTAGTCAATGGAAGTGTGGGCGAGAATCCAAACATCACCTCAAAGGGAACGGTCTTATGACTTTCATGGAGGGCCGTATTGAAGGATAACTGTAACCACTTGAGATTCTGGTCCCAACAATTCTGTTCCTCTGCATGGTAAGCAATCAGAGCAGATCTAAGATTCCTGTTAAATCTTTCCGGGTGGGACGGCTGAGGGTAGTAAGGTGAAGTGGTTACATGTCGGATACCGTTGGCGAAACACATTCGCCGGAATTCGCCCTAAATGAATTGTGGACCATTGTCCGAGACAATGATCGCCGGAAGCCCGAAATGCTGAAATTTGTGGTTCTGAAGTGCCAGAATAGGCAATCGAGCGTTTGCCTGCCGTAAGGGGAATAGCCAGACAAACTTAGGGAAAGCGTCCACACAAACAAGCAGAAAAAAGAATTACCTGACTTGCTACGTGGGAGAGGTCCCATGTAGTCGATGAACAACTTCTCCATTGGTCTGCTCGCCACGTCCGATGACAACAAACCCAACTTATTGTTTTGGGCAGGCTTGCTTAACCCGCAAAGATGACATATCTTAACCCTAGCAGCAATATCTCTATCCATGCCCTTCCAGATAAAATTTTCCTGATACTGGAAATGGTCTTTGAAATTCCCTTATGTCCACCTACTGGGGAATTATGATATAACTGAAGACATGGGTACTAACTTGCTAGGCAACACAATTTTAGGGACTCGTCCTTTTCTTTCCCTACAACATAGGACGCCCTTGGACAAGAAATAAGGGGCCAGGATGTTACCCTCTTTTAACTTATTGATGATGGGACCCAAGTCTTCATCATCCAACTGATGGGATAATACTTCAGTAAAGGCTAGCGGGAAGTCTAACAGTAAGGCACAGGGTTGCTCAGATAGTTCTTCACTGGGTAAGGAAAACATGCGGGACAAAGCATCAGCAACAACATTCTGAGTTCCCCTAATGTGTTGCACCTTGAATTTAAGGGATGAAATGTTTACCACCCACCTTCCAATTTTACCCAGTTGCCGGGGATGAGCAAGAAGCCAAGAGAGGGCCTGATTATCGGTCTCAAGCAGGAACTCAGCATGTTCCAGGAAACGCCTGAACCTATCTAGAGCGAATACCAGAGCCAAACACTCTAGCTCATAAACAGATGACTTCTTTTCTTGTTGGGTCAAGGTCCGAGATACAAATGCTACTGGCTGCCTAGCACCGTCAACAACCTGGGAAAGAACAGCCCCGAGCGCAACCGAACTAGCGTCCGTCTGCAGGACAAACTGCTTGGAAAAATCGGTCATCCTCAACACAGGACATGATGGCCTCCTTAAGCGCCTCAAAAGCCTTCTGTTGCTTCTCACCCCATTCCAATTTAGCCCCCTTTTACGTAATTCATTGAGTGGGGCAGTGATTTCTGCAGCCTTCGGGATGAACCGTCTGTAAAAATTGACCATCCCCACAAATCTTGCGATGCCCTTGGCATCCTTAAGTGGGGGAAAATCCCTTATAACCTGTGTCCTATCTGGGTCCACAGTGACACCCTTATGTGAAATAGGGTGCCCCAGAAAAGAAATTTTGGTTTGGGCAAACTTCACCTTCTCAGGGTTCACAGTAATTCCGGCACTCTCAACCTGCACATCACCTCATGAAGATGACTCATATGCTCCTCAAAGGTCTCGCTGTACACTAGTAAATCATCTAAATAGTTGAGTACAAAACTAAACTTGACATCATGGAAAAGAGTATCAAGTAGGCGAGTGAGGGTTTGCGCCCCAACGGCCAAGCCCATGGGAACACGAGTGTACTGATAATTCCAGGGAACACAGAATGCCGTATAGAGCCTACTTTCCTTGGCAAGTGGAATCTGGTGATATGCAGAGTTGAGGCCAATGATGATGAAATACCACGCCTTACTAAACCAATCGAAAGCCGAGTGCAGATCTGGGAGAGGGACAGAATCAACTTCGATGTTCATATTCAATTTCCGATAATCGATAACCATCCGATGTTTACCTCCAGGCTTGGGTACAAGGTATGCTGGACTGGCATAGCTGGAATTAGAAGGTTCAATTACCCCTTAGTCTAACAACTCTTGAACCTTCTCTCTTAGAATTGCCATTTTAGGAGGGGAAAACTTGTAAGGGTGGGAGCGTGCCACCTTGGAGTCCGTGAGGCGGATTTTATACTCCAAGAGATGTGTGAGCCCAAGGGTAGGAGTTAATACTGAAGGGAACAGCTCACACAACAGATGTAAGGCAGACTGTTGGGATGGATTGAGATGGTCTCTAGAAGTGTCGGGGCACTCTATCTCTTGGATATCCACCCTTGTTCCCTGATATCCAAGAAAAGGAATCAATACACCCCGGTTAAACTTAAAATAGCATTGGTGCTCTTGAATGTCTAGGATGAGACCACTCCTAAAGATGAAATCGGCACCAATAATACAATCGACTCCCAGAGCGGAGAAACCAAAAAGCTCCACACCCAAGAAATTACCTTGATCTTAAATTTAAAGGTAACTACCCTGGAGATAAGCAGAATTTCCCTGGATGCCGTCCAGCACATTATAGAAGACTCTTCTGACCCTTTAAACACTCCTTTGTTGTTAAGGTCCTTGCATACTCTGGACGAAATGATGGACCGTGCTGATCCAGAGTCAACTAAAGCTCTGAGTTGACTCCTTTTCAAATCCAACATCAGAAGGGGGTATACAGAAGTGGGGTTATCGATGGTTTGTAGGCCCTTGTTGCCAGAAGAAGTTAGACCTATTGCCTGCCTGGAGGCACGTACTTTAGAAAAACCACGGCGGGGAGGGGAAGACAATAGGCGCCTTATCTTCCCCTTGTTGCCGCGTTTTTTGAATTAGAAAAATTAGAAGAGGACGTTGGACTCGGCATGGCCCCGGAACAAAATCGGCTAATGTTCCCCCGGCCTATTGCATCTAAAGCAAATTACATTAGGAGAATTACTACGCCTCACACCATCGGACTGACCAACTCTAGATACCCTAGGACTGTCCTGGGATTCAACGGCACGGCGTTTACCAGTCTTGTAGTTAGGGTCACGCGCAACCGTTGGACCTCTCGATTCGTCATTAGTTTGGATAGCCCTGGACATGACACAAGCCGGTCCAGGTCAGCAAAACAGCGCGGAAGCTCCGCGAAAACCAGGTGCGACCTTTCCTGTGGCGTCACGCACTCTCATATGACTTATACCACCTCCAGCTCGGATGGACCCAATTTCAAAATTCGAGCGGAATCTCGGATACTGCGGACATAATTGGCCAAGCTTTCGCCATTGGCCTGTACACGATAAAAGTGTTTCTGGCGTAATTGGTCTCGTAGTCGGCCGGGTATGAACGAGTCCAACACCTCTCCGTGGAAGGAGTCTAAACTGCCGCCACATCGCATAGTATGGGTAACCCGCTCAGCCATTGGACCCCAGCAATATGTATAAATGAGCTCAAGGAGAGTCTTATCAGACATCTCTGGGAAGTCTGATAATTGGAAGAGAGTCCCAAATAAATGCCCTCATCCAGTCCATCAACCACAGGAAGTTGCTGGATGATGTCGGTAAGTAGGTTGGGCACTTTATGGTAGCAACCCGCCGCCATCCCCGAGAAAGCAGGTCAGGGAGCCGCCCGCTCTTGCCTTGTTTCAGGCTCTACTACTGGAGGCAGGGCAGTTGGTTCAGGAGTACGGAGCGGAACCACCGGCGGAGCGTGAAGTGCCGCGGACACTAAAGTCTTCAGTGACTCCACAGCAGTCCTTGCCTCACCCGTCACTAGCTGGGCCTCGATGTTGTGTAGCCGGTTCAGAAGATGTTGTAACCGCTGCCGCAGTCTCTGGCTGGTCCGTGATGTCGATGGGGCCGACTCAAGGTCCTCAATTAGGTTCTTGAGCTCCTCCCACTTTTCCCTGCGTAACTCCGTCTCCAAGACAACATCCTTTAGTTTGGATCCGGAAACCCCGGCTCCAGCGGCGATTAACTCCCTAAGCTGCTTCCTCAAGGAGGCAACATCTCCTTGCGGCCTACTGCCCCGGGACCTAACTTCAAACTCTAGTTTACGTTTTAAGTAGAAATCGACATTGACTGAACACATATTCCCAGCCGCCAGAATTACACAATTAAATGGGCACACATAAACAACTCACAACAAAACACTCGTTACAGAAGAAAAGGAAAACTTGTCTCACTACAAGTGACGTTCAGGGTCCCTTAGCGAAGTAAGAAAAAAGGGGTGAAGACAAAAAGCAGAACAAACTCCCCGAAATCACCAAACAAAGAAAACACCCAACAACAATAATACGCAAGAATTACTATAAAAATACAACCCACAATACACTATGAACATTCAAATAAAAATCAACTAAAGGGAATTCTCAAAATTAAGAGAATTTTAAACACACCTTCCAACTGTGTGATCCTGAGCATAACTCAAAATTAAAAAAACTCACTATCAACTACAAGGGACTATGGGGTCCGAACATAACCGCATTCTCGTAACAAATATATAAAATACAGTGTTCATGCTAAGTCCAACCACACGGCCTAGTAACTCAACTTTCAAAAAAAAAACCCATCATGATTATCATCCATGACGATTCATTGAACCACATGAAAAGTTTCAACAAAATCTTGGCAATCTTTCACACGGTAGGGCAGGCTACGACCAACTCAGGCAAGGTCTGGCAGACTCAGGTTTGTGTAGAACAGATTTCAAAACCAAACTCAAAAATATACATATATACAACTGAATTGAACCGAGCACAAAAGTACACCATAAATTAAAAAAAAAGAAAACCCGGGAACTAAATTCAACATACCAACATAAGAAAAACTTAAAGCAGAGTATATCACCTCTATTACCCCGAGCACGGGAGAAGTCCGTTGGGATGCAGCCAACGAGGTGAGAGCGCAGGGTTGTCAAGTGTATAGTAGTTGTCTTCATAGAAAGCTCCAATTATTTAACTACCGGTAAATAAATAACTAATAAAATAAATTATAATATTATTATAAAGTATATCTTTTATAATAATAAATAAAGTATTTATACTTTATATAAATAAAGTATAATAAAGTAATAAATAAATAAATAAGTATAATTATAAATAAATAAAGTATATTATAATACTTTATAATAAGTATATATCTATTCTATTTTTCGCTCATCTATTATCACAGTGTTATTAAAGACAGTAATGACATTTTTAATTTAAAATAATTAATAAGTAATGTATAAAACGTTTATAAAATTATTGTTTCTTATTGCAATCTAATCTGATGTAAAGATGTTTATACTGAAAAACAATTTAATTTTTAAGTTGGTTTTATTAAGTCACAATTATTAACAGAATAGTGATATTTTATTCTACATTAAAGAAATACTTATATTCTAATTTGTAAAAGAGCGGACATAGTATTTATACTATTGTATTTTTATGCCAAGATAAAGATATCTTTGAGTTATTTTTATTGTAGTTGTTTATTAACGTGAAAATGTGCTTTGTAACAATTTATTTTGTTATTTTGATTTATTAAATTTAAATGACAAAATAATTGTCAGTTATTAATGAAATTAAGTTAGACACGTTATATTACACATTAGCGATACGCCGACAATTTGGTTGTGTGCTTTGCTACAGATTGTAGCGCTGATATAGAATGTGCCAAAATTCTCTTATCGACACATTTTATGTAATTAATTGAATAAAATATTATAAATTTAAGTTAGATATTATAAATTTAAGTTAAATATTATAAATACAAATTATTAGGTTTTGACAGCATGACATTGAAATGAATCTACCTTAAATTGCTGTTAGTGTGTCGGCAATATCTTCATCGTCATCGAGGGGGGTGGCTAGCACTTCTGACGCACTGTCGTCGTTGTCACACTCAGTATCTGAATAATTGCTGTCCGTATCACTATCATCTACCAGATTGATCCACTATTTTATCAAGGTTATCCGCCTTTGCACATTCTTTGTCAACATCATCTTCTTGTAGTTTTTCGGCATGTTTAATGCGCGATTGCCAGTCCTCTTTGGTCACTCGGCCAAGTGCTTCCCGGACAAGCGTTTCGACATCAGACAACTTAAATGTCTTGTCTTATAGCCTAAATTGTTTCTTAAATCTGTAGTTATTTTTTCTGCTGTTGGAAATTCTCCCTTATCATAATACGAAAATATTGTTCTCCGTACAACGTCCTCATCAAATTTGTCCATGTCAGTCATTTCACATTTTCTTTTTCTTTTTTTTCCAGAGGTTGAAAATGTTTTATCAGATGGATCTTCATTCACTGTTGTATTAGCCTCCTTGCAAACTCTGTTTACTGTCTTTTCACTGATATTGCAGGCTAAACTACACAATTTTGCACATCGATTAAAGTTAACAGTTTCCCTAAACTGCGGATTCGAAAGCTTTTTAAAAAAATTGTATACATTCCAAACAATGTTCCTCTCACCACTAAGCAGGGGTTTTCTTTTTTTTCATGTACTTCTAAAAGTATTGGCGTTTACACCTGTAACTTCCATGATTACACAAGGCAAAGCACTTTTACACACTTAAAACTTCACTTCAAAATCGGATAGAGCTTGTCACAAACTGAACAGTTCCAACGCTCCCACTCAACTGAATCATAACAAGGAAAAAAACGTTGGTACAGGATGTGTTCAGTCAAGTCACCTTTTCCAGGAATAGTCTAAAAATAGTACGCGATCAGTGTGGCAACACCGCTCCGCACTCATTTGTTTGTTCAAGGTTGCGCGCTCAGTAGGCTCCGCCCTCAACGGACTTTAGCCGAGCTCTTGAGAATAAATATGTAAATGTGTGTGACCCTTCAAAATTATTTAATGTTACTTCCAGTTGTACAATTTAATAAAAATAAGTAATAACATAATCAATAATAGTAATAATAATCATAATAACACATATTCTCATAACAAAAATCAAAGATTAAAAATTGTGTCGCAAACACCTGTTAAATTCAATTCAAAAGCTCATTTCATTTTACAGAATTATTTAAACATCAAAATTTATTATTTTGTTATACACCCAACTGATCAATTTCCAATATCTTCATTTTAGACCCAAGAAGAAATTTTTTCAAACATAATTGCAAATCCTGCCATTTCCGGGTCAGCACATGTAAATTTTCAAACCACGCTCTGCTACCATTTGTACGGTCTCAGTGGGTTTAAGTAACTGAACCGTACTTAATATTTAAGACTAGTTTAATAAACCTAGAGGAAGCGAAAAGTGAGCTGGAGCTTAACAGAGTGACAGGATTTAAAATCAACACATTTTAACATAATAACAAGATTTATTATGTCTTAAGTTGGTGACACAACTTAAGTATTGATAAACTGTATGGGGCTGATTTAAAAGATATAAAACAGACATTACAGAATGCCCCTTTAACCCAATGTTGAAGTTTCACATCATTCTTTACAGATAGTTATTAATTTATAGTATTTATAAATAGACATAAAAGATATATACAAATATATATTTCCAGACTAGCATACCCCATGAGGGAGAACAACGCGAACATTAACCCAGTAGAAATGACGGAGCATACAAAAGTTAACCCTACCACATAATTGAAAAAAAAACACTAATAACCTTTCAAGAATAATTATAATAAAAATAATGAGAATAAAGATAATCTGACTCCAAATAGCTTAAGCAAGGCAACCATACTTTAGTAGAATAGTTTAACCACCCCCTCATGGTGTATGTTAGACAAGTTACAATGGAACCAGATTACAACTATTACAAACTTGAGTTCTTATGACCTAGAGATAATTACAGTTCTTAATAAGTTTGTTACACGGATTGAGTTGGCAGATATTTAATGTCAAAAACAAGGGTAGCCAGTCTATGGAGTTGATATAGTTAGAAGAGGCATAAATGAAACGCTCCCACCTGTAAGTATGTAGCGTCGAACTCAATTTGAAACAGGATGAACTGTAGACGACTGACCACTGATCTTCCCCTTTTTTCCTGGCTCAGGCAGGGACCCTATAACATTTTATTTGGGGATTAGCCACCAGTTAATACACCCAGACATTACAATGTTTACAAACTTGAGTTCTTATGACCTTGAGGTATTTTCAGTTCTTAATACGTTTGTTGCACGGATTGAGTTGGCAGATATTTAATGTCGAAAACAAGGGTAGCCAGTCTATGGAGTTCAGCTCCATACTACCCAGCTGACTACTACCCTCTTCGGTCCCATGCCAACACTGGTGGGTGTTGCTGCCCTCCACCAGGGATGTATCTCGACTTCCAATTCTAGATCCGTACGGTTATGCGAAAACAGGGTCACCTCGAGTAGGATGTGGCTCTTCACCACGCAGTATTGTCTTGGTTGGGTAGAAGCTAGGGGCTCCACTGGGGCACTATCACTTCCTCCAACCCTGTGGCTCGTGACAACTAGTACCTAGTCAACCCGAAGCAAAAGTGCTCTCCAAGATCCCTCCACCCCAAATAACGATTTCACAATCTGAATTTAACAATGTGTGTGTATGTGAGTGTGTGCTTGTACGCGTGTGTTTTTAGAGAAGTTATTTCAGAATCAAAAGGCAATGACAAGCATATTTAATGACCTAATACAAATAAATAAATTACATTTCGACTGGTTAACAACCGAATTAACGTGCTCTTGTTAGAGATGAAAACAGCGCGACAAATAACGTGTAAAAGACACACTCACAGAATACACGTCTTCATCATTATTGTGTCTCTTACGCAAATTTTAACAGTTCTACGCAGAGAATAATCGGTTATTTATAATTTGTTGTTTAACACATCTACAAATAAATACGATGTGTCCATGTATCCAAAACCTCCTGTTACGGTTTTAACTTAAAATATTTATTAAATAGGTATGTAATTAAGTATGTAAGTAATATTTATAAAACTATGTAAGTTAGATATATAAAACATAACTGAAACGTAATTAAAGTATATATCTTTGGCTAAAATATTTCAAGATAAACCTTTAACAATGTTGATATAATATGCAATAATAAGAGAGAAAGAAGATTTGGAAAAATAGATGGCCAATGTCAGGAAGTGAAAAACAAATGCATGCTTTGATGAAATAAAATGTGGTAAATAAGTATCTTCCGTTGAAAAAACTTTATACTCAAAGGTCCTATAAGACTCCACGGCTTAGAACGGTTTGCCGTACGCGTGTAATAATTTTGTTGCCAAAATATTTTCTTTCTTACTTCCTTACCGTTCCATCACAAACAAAAATAATAAGCTGAGAAAGAAAGCCAAGATGAAGGAAATAATGAATATTAATCAGATCTCTATCAAACATTGAGGAGTTATAAAATACACAAATTCTAAAAACAAACGATCGTTAAATTTTCTGTCTCTATTTGAATTTTACGTCTTCAATTTAAAAAAATCTTTTATATTGAATTAGTTAATATATTTTTAGAAATCATTAATTAATCAATAATAATATAGATCATCCTATAAACTCTTTATGATAACCGTAAGTGTTCATTTGTTTTAAATACGGTATGCTAAGTTTAATGACATTAAAATTAGTAATGTTTATTGTAAATATTGCCAAATAGATTAATGTATTTCTATGAAAGGATTATAGTATTGAACGTAATTTCTGATAACAGAGTTTAATAAATGTATTGTTTTCCTGGCCATGGTTTAGTTTTTTATTGTTCCAAGGACGTGGAGGCTTACATACCAGTATACGCATGTTTTTCATCTTTATTGTGGTATCTTCAGAGTTAAAACTGGAATTAGGCCAGCCACATTACGGGATGTATACATAGATGCCCATTCAGGAGTAAGCTACTTAAAATTAAAGTTACTATATACCCAAAATTAAACAAAGATTATTGACTGACGTTAATTAAATATTATTAAAATAAAATTAAACCAATCACTTAATAACACTGAATACTAATAGTTGCAAAACAATGTATATTAATTATAATAATACCATAATTACAAAAAAAGTTATTTGTTATGCAAAATCTAATTTAAAATTTTTTGTTTGCTTTGAATCTATCCCAATGTTGGTCGTAATTTTAGTGTTTATTTACAAAGTAAACCAGGGTTAGTCAACATTAAGGTAATATATATAAAACTTACGAGTAACCAACTCCATATTATTATTTTTACTGCAGTTCTCATGCATTACCAGGCGTAGGCACAAACATACACGCACATGCACGCTCAAATACGAAGCAAAATTTAGCTGCGTCGACAATCTGATCCTACAATCGAATTTATCGAAGAATTTATTCCGCTTCTCCCCAGAAAATAACGACGAGCATGTTTAATTTTCCGTGAAATATTGGAAGCTTTCCCTCATGAAGCGAGAAATAAAAATACAGAGAGAGAAAGAGGTAGGGAGGGAGGGAGGGAGGGAGAGAGAGAGAGAGAGAGAGAGAGAGAGAGAGAGAGAGCGGGAGAGACAGAGAGAGAGAGAGAGAATTATTGATGCGCAGCTGCGCGTGCGCGATCACCAGCAGACGTTCTATGCTACATTATGAATGTGTTGTGATTGGTTGTTGTCTTTGTTTGGTTTGCCAGTTTTTAGTAAACGCTACTCACATTGCTTAATTGACCATTCTACGTCTTTTTTTCCACTTACGATGTGTGACCTTTACTAACCATGTTCCGATAACTCAAGTTTCTTGGTCCACTTACATATCTTTTCTCCTCTTCCGTATAGCCTAATACATCACAGGCAGTCATCCTATTGTACTGTTCTGATTAATCACATCTGTTCTTTCTATTTGCTTTTCTTCATCAACCATCTATTCTATTTGTGTTCATCAAGAGCTGCATATCAGCAATAAAAAATAGTTAATACAAATATGATAAATGTTACTATTTATCCGGTTTATTATAATTACACTTATTAATATAAAAATGATAATACATGTGTAACGATTATACTTATGGTTTATGTAATGTATACACAAATTATGACAATTTTGTCCAATCGCCAACACGATTGTTTTAAAATTTTGTCTACTCTGGACGACAAAAGAGAATTACAAAATGTTTTAATCATTTATTAGTTGACGGTCATTAGGGTCACTATTGTATTAGTCTACGGGTAATTTCTAGTGCGGTGTGACTAAAGACCATTTTCTTTTCTGCCTATCAGATTTTTGTACAATTTGGATTATACTAGCAGCTTTAATACTGTTCCACAAATATAGACATTGTGGTGTGTTTGTGTGTTTGAGTGCGGGCGCGCGTGTTAGGAGCAACGTTTTAAGCAAACAAATATAATAGTCCCACAGGGAGAAGTCTGACTGCCTCACACAGCCTACGTACTGTGCATTGAACACTGAATAAATCTTTAATACTATCCGCACAAGTCGTGTACAGAGAAGCGAGAAAACTAGATAGCTCTCCAGTGGACGCTACGCTTGACACAGCGTACCTACGCACTGTGCAATCTGTAGACTGCTTTTTCGTTTTCCCCTCTGTTTGTTTATTAGTTGGGGAGTAGTGTCTTACTTGAGCATCCCCGAATAAACTGCCTCGAAGTAAAATTCGAATAAACATTTTTAGTAGAAAAGAACGCATTTATCTTCTATATCTTGATCTGTTGCACCCTAGAGTCTGACTCTTGAGCTACACTACTCCACCCCGTTAACCCTAATTCTTACACGCTACTGCATACCAAATCTATTTAGATTAATATTTTATCACCTACGCCTTGCTCCAGTTACTAACGTTTAACATTTAACCTTGTTTTGAAAATTCCCTTGACGAAATTAAGAAAAAAAGTGTCGTTGGTTTCCGTAAATTGTAACGAGATTACATAACTTGTGGACTTCGTTACCAAATAAAAACATAAACACGAGTAATTATACACAAAATTAATATTAAAACTTAATATAATATTATTATATAAAATGGTTATGTAATATATAACATAACATAATTTCGTTTTCATACATTTTTTAAGCAAGTAAAATAAATATTAACAAATATATAAATAAATAACGGCTGTTGAAGTGTCACTAATTAATTGTGCCGATGTCGAATGAAATGTATGTTACTGCCAGTACAGCAAGTCCTCATTTAAACATAAAGTTGCCTTCTTAAATTCATCAGTTTAATTGAAACAATGTCATGGCAAAGTTTCTTCCATAAGCAACATTTGCAAAGTTAAAGGTTCAATCCTAAAATACACAAAAGGCTTAATGACATACATGATTGTTGGATGTAAAGTATTTTAGAATACAATACAGTAAGTGAATTTGGTGTAAGTCTACAGTTATTATAGGTCTACATATTTTTCTATAGTTTCCAAGCTACTCAATGTTTACCAAACTTTTCATGCAGTTTGATTGAACACACCCGAGAAAATAAGCAGATTCACTTTACGCTATTACAATGACCTATAGGCCTATTGTTATTTAGTCAACTGAAATAACTAATAATAGGAGGGTTGACTTTTATTTCCCTATTTTATAGATTTGTTGATAGTATCTCATCCCGTCTGCACTTCGATGTGCTGAACTTTAGAGAAGCGATCAAGTCGGTAACTTTATCAGTAAAATTTTGGAGCTGTTCATCAATAAGCTCCAAGAAATAAAAATACACAGAGAGAAAAAGGGAGGGAGAGAGGGAGAGAGAGAGAGGGAGAGAGAGAGAGAGAGCGGGAGAGAGAGAGAGAGAGAGAGAGAGAGAGAGAGAGAGAGAGAGAATTATTGATGCACAGCTGCGCGTGCGCGATCAGCAGCAGTATTTTTTTGTACCTAGATTTATTTTGTAAACTCTTCATTATTAAATGCATCGGTTCCTCTTCTTTTATCTATTTGGTCTTTATGATCACGATTTGTGAGACGTCTAAGAGATTCATATTTGTAAAGTCTTCTTGATAGGAATGAAGCTCTTCTTTGATCCTTCTTTTCTCAGTTTATTGAAACAATTCATTAACGTGTTTGTACCTTGGTGACAGTAGAACTTCGTAACGGGGATTCGTATAGATAGTGGAACAACGTTGATAGGAGAGACATAAAACAATGATCCATTTTACTGCATATTGCCTTATAGAATTTGTAAATAATTACGACTAGATTTATGCGAATCAAGCCTTTATGGATGTTTCCTTTCTTTAGTTTCTTGAAATCAGCCATTGCCGGTGCTGTCACTTTATTTACGTTACAACTAATCCTCTCCAACTTCGTAACGGGAACTAGTGCACATAAAGAGACAGGACACAATACCAGAACAACGTTGATCGGGATGGCATAATCGTACTGCATATAGTCGTATCTAATTTTTAAATAATGGCTACTGTGTTTTCATTAATTACTTGTAAAGATGTTGAGTTGCTTTACAATAAAAATTAATTGTGTTTGCGATCATACCATTGTCTGCGGCATCGTTTAAATTTCTGATAACATTTACCTTAACAGTTAATACAATAATGTAATACAGTATTAGGTTTACCGTAATGTTAGAACATTTTTGTATTACTATTTTAATCTAAATACTACCGTATATTCAAGGAGGTCCCGATATATCGAAACGTATTTCTGGAAGTAAGAATACCTTTTGTCTTACGTCTATGAGTTGTCCAGATTCACTTTACCCCTTGCTGACGTTTTACTCATCATCATTATCATCTTCAAGGATTATCCAATAATGGTTTGTTCCGGTCTCAAATAGGCAAAGATTAGTGCTGGTCACTCCAGTGCTTCCTCAGACGTTCCACACCTCTCCCAGTTGTTTGGGGATGCGGCATCATTCATTCGGCAAAGATGTTCCCACCAATTCAGCCGATACTGGGCGATCCTGTCGAGGATACTCATAATATTCAGTTCCTGCCGTATATCTGTGTTTCTTCTATGATCATACTCTGCCACGTGCCTGAGGAATCTCATTTCAGCCGCTTCGATGCGAGTGGCCTGACCTTTCATTAAAGTCCAATTCTCAGACCCATAAAAAAGTATGGGAAGAGCCATCACCTTCTAGTATTTTAGGCGTGTTCCTTTACTTGCTGACGTAATGGTTCGTCTAATGGTCCCGCACATGGGGTTGAACTTATACAACTTTTTCACAACGTCTTTGCTTCCATTATAAGACATACTGTAGCTCAAGTATTCAAAATTGCTAACTTTTTCCAGGACATTTTACTGTAAGCAAAATTTATTTTACAGGAAACGTACTGTTGAAACAATTTGCCGGGCACGGTATAACAAAATTGATTAGGTTAAATAAATATGAAAAAATGAAACGTAAGCTACATGTTTACACAAATTGTTTTCCGTTGATGTTTCTGACAGGAACGATAATTTAAAGTTAACGAACGCGCTGATGTGTATTTCCAGTTTACCCAGTCTCCTACGTTTCCGAAAACAACGCAAATTCTACAAATATATTGCATGTAAACGTGCTCCAGTTTTTTTAAGTGAAAACAAAAATTATATTAGTCCAAGTTTAATAAAGGACGCGTGCCTCAGGCGCCTGAAATACTCCGGAGCATGATACACACGTAAATACCGCAGCCTTTATTTTCATTTGCAATGGCGCCACCTTTACAAAACGATAATATAACAACATCGCCCTCTATACACTAACAGGATAATTTATTAACGCTTCCAATTCTCACAAAACGTCTCTTTATTATCATCACACTTCTACCTATGTTCTCTCAGCTATGCTACTCTTGTGCCTGGTCCCTCCCACTTTCGTAGTTATATTATAAATAAGAAATGACAACCTACTCTGAGAATGCAATAATTTTTTTTTATATCGATGTTTAGCACAAACTGAATATAAGCATATACAGGTTGCATAGTGTGTATGCATCCAAAAATCCTGTAGCGTAGTTTCATTGCGTATATATATACTAGAATTCAGCAACATGATAAAAAAGTGAATATATGAAATATGTAGAGTTACATGTGAGATTTTAGTAGCCTATATATTGTTACTATTCTATTTGAATATTATCTCTTATTTACTTGTATGGGTTACAAGCCACTTTGTAAACCTGACGAAATCCGTTCCTGATCTAAGCAACAAGTTGCGGTACCATTTTGTAATATTTATTAAAATTGCTTCTTCTTATTATTTACTTATTTAGTTTAAATTTAGTTATATTGGTTCGAAGTGAATTTATTATTATTAGGTCGTGTATTTAAATAGATTCATATCTGAAGATAATATTTCTAATGGTTCACGAGTAGTCGTATTTCTCAGTTAATTAGAGGTTTGTTTATTCTTCACTAGTAGAGACGAATCGGCTGAGTAGATGCTCCCTGAAATCATAACATGTTACTTCCATGTTCCTTAAGGAAATGGAAGTATGGTGATGGCAAAAAAAATTGTGTTCGAGGTTATTGCAGATTCAGATTGTACTACACTCAAAATATGAAAAAAGTCATTTTTCGAAAAGTGTCTGTCTGTGTGTATCTGTAGATTTGTTTTCCTATGGCAAACGATAACAGCCGCAAATTCAAACAGAATCAAATAATGTTTGCATACAGTCCTGATTTGTAGAGTACTCAAGACCTGTTGTTTTTGGTGAAGATCGGTTAAGGGAAAGGGGTAGTTTACCTGCAACGTTTTATGTTTTAAAAAGGGTATTTTCTATGGCAAACGATAACAGCCCCAAATTCAAACAGAATCAAATAATGTTTTGCATACAGTCCTGATATGAAGAGTACTGAAGACCTATTGTTTTGGTGAAGATCGGTTAAGGGAAAGCAGTAGTTTACCAGCAACGTTTTTTCTTTATCAAGGGTAATTTTTTGTTGATGGCAAACGATAACAGCCGCAAATTCGAACAGAATCAAATAATGTTTCGCATAAAGCCCTGCTTTGTAGAGTTCTCAAGACCTATTGTTTTTGGTGAAGATCGGTTAAGGGAAAGGAGTAGTTTACCTGTAACGTTTTATGTTTTAACAAGGGTATTTTCTATGGCAAACGATAAGATCCGCAAATTCAAACAGAATCAAATAATTTTTTGTATAAAACCCTGAATTGTGGAGTATTCAAGACTTGTTGTGTTTGGTGAAGATCGGTTAAGGGAAAGGGGTAGTTTACCAGCAACGTTTTTTTTATCAAGGGTAATTTTTTTCTATGGCAAACGATAATAGCCGTAAATTCAAACAGAATCAACTACTTTTTTGCATACCTTTTTCAATTATAGAGAACTCAAGGTATGTTGATTTTGTTGAAGATCGGTTAAGGGAAATGGGTAGTTTACCAGCAACGTTTTATGTTTTAACAAGGGTATTTTTTCTATGACGAACGATAACTGCCGCAAATTCAAACAGAATCAAATAATTGTTTGCATACAACCCTGAATTGTGGAGTACTCAAGACCTGTTGTGTTTGGTGAAGATCGGTTAAGGGAAAGTGGTAGTTTACCAGCAACATTTTATGTTGTAACAAGAGAAATGTTTTCATGACGAACGATAACTGACGCACTTTCAAACAGAATCAAATATTATTTTTGCATGCATCCCTGAATTGTAGAGGACTGAAAGCCTATTGATTTTGGTGCAGATCGGTTAAGAGAAAGGGGTAGTTTACCGGCAACGTTTTATGTTTTAACAAGAGTAAATTATTTAGTTTTGATAAAGGAATATCCTGATAAGACGCTCATAATAATCCACTGTAGAAACGTAGATGAAATATCTATAAATGAAGATGCTAGTTGAACGGGGGGGGGGGTAATTTTCTATTAATGAAAATTATAGTTGATGAGGGAGGGGAGAATTTTTTATATGTGTACTACGTTATTGGCAACAAAGAAGTAGTTTTTTGTTAAAATTCCTTCCCGGGCTGTTTAGCCGTAGTCCAATGTTTTCTGCAACACCAGACGTTTCGGCAGTGCCATCGACTGCCATCATCAGTGAAAATCGAGTGCGAAAACGTGAGGTGGTACACGTTAGTGACCACAGTACTGTGGTTAAGGCTGAAGCAATAGGAATAAGTAGTTTCTATGGAAATATTTCATTTCGAATATGATTTTAAATATAAATCTTAGAACATGGAAATCATGTATGGTTCTCCATACCTATATTTTATCATGGAAGTACTTACTTGGTGTAGTTTCCTGGATCTCGCGTTGTTGTAGAGAGGATTATCTACAGTAAATACGAATTGAATTTAAAACTCTCTGTCTCGCGGACGCTATAAGTGGTGCCAACTGTAGCACTCCATCCGCTTAGCCTGAAAATGTCTACTCTAATGAAATAACTGGTTCGAACTCTAGGTAATTTGTAGAAATACAATTTATTCCTTGTCACTACTCTTGACTTTCCTCCTTCAAACAATTGAAACAATAATATTTTAACTTTACATAAATGATTGCATTCATGAAGAAATCTCTTAAAATCTCAGGGCGGTTAACCTGACTGCGTGGCTATCATACTTCACGATGTTTTGTTTTGAAATAAGCATCAATAAACATGAGTTCTTTTAGTCTGCAAGATAGTAAACGATAAGATATAACGTGTCGGCTACGTTATAACCTAGGGAACCCGTGATAATTGACTCTGGCCAATTATACAGGCTGCCTTCGTTGTAACAAACTGAAAATTAATCAAATCATTATCAATAATTATAAGCACTCTAATAAAAGGAAACTGGGGAGGGAGGTTTGCTGATTTATGCACTCAATTTAGTATATAACAAAGATGACATCTCTTTATTTACGTGTGATTAATAATACATTACAAATAAAAATTTTAGCTTACACCGAAATGGTAAGGGGGTTTTCTATATTTAAAATGATAATACAGTTAGTGTATTTACCTCGGATCCAAGTCTCTTTAAACTAGTTAGGAATTTTCAAATTTACTCTACTTCTTTAGTCAATTACATTATTACTTAAAATACCATTAGAAGAATGTTTTCGTTTTGTTGTGCGATGTTCCAAAGCTACATCACAAGAGTTATGTTACAAAGTATGATTTCTGAAATTTCTTGTTACAACATTGTTATTCTTAACGCTTAGAGATTGTCATTTAAAGTCTTTTTCTTTTATAATTACTTATATTTAAAAGATACATTATTCACGGAGACGAGCTTCCGCGTCACCTCTAGTTAATCGTTTCAGTCCATGCCCTGGCGCGTGATTCTTCTGTACTCTCTTAATAGTGGGTCGTCATCGTGGTAATCTTTCCGGTGGAGGTCCTCGGAGTCAACTAATGATGAAGTGGATGTTACGGTGTCATCTAGAATGAAGTCGTCCTGTTTCTCAGTGGTAGTGTAAATGCAGTTGAGGTCTTAGTCTTCACTTTTCACAGTTATTCCCATCACATTTGTAATGGCACAGTAGTATTTGAGTTTACATATTCGTTACACATTATGACGGAACCCCAAAATAACTTGAACTATATTTTTAATAGGGATGTCACCTTACACACTTATTTCATTCATTCACATCTTTGTGTTAAAACACACTACATTTTAGTTACATAGATCTCCACACTGTTAGTTGAAGCTAATAAAAAAATAAAAAAAACCTTTTGTGCAGCGCTCCGCTTGGAGCTGTTTACAGATTGAACGTCGCATCTCAAGTCCTACATTGTTACAACAGGAAAATTGTAAAGACGCGGAGTGAATACTCCACCATAACATAGTTCCAACTTTTAATTAGTAATACAGTCTTACAGTTCGACATAATAAACAATCAAGACATTGCTTGTCTACAGAATTTATTACAACTACTACTAGTTACTTTGAATTATTTACTATTTACATTATAGTTTACAGGTATTTTTATTTAATGCCGGGTAGGTATGCAAGTTGGATCCGGTATACACAGGTCATAGCATGATAATTTAATAAAGGGTTAACCGTTTTTTAACTCTTTCTTTCTCAGTTTTAGTTAATTATTTTAGTTAAATTCCCTTTTTAATACTCATTACTATTACGAGTTTGTTCAGGGGTATTCTTCGGTTTAATAGTGCGATTTAATGGTTTTAACTAACTTCCCATTTTATATTTTAATTATTATTAATTATTTTTTAATTTTTTAAATTTAAATCGTCACAAAGATAACACAACTATTATAACTGATTAGTAGGAGAGTGATTACTTTGGATAAATAAAATCTTAATTAACTACATAAAACTTTAAAAGACGGCTTGCGCCAACATCTAGGTTAGATTGGCGTATCTTTATCGAGCCAATTAACTCAAAGAAACGAATAACTCTTAACAATTACTAAAATTCTACTCTACGAAATTTATGAGTGCATTGCGTGTGTAAAAACAATCATCTTATAACCTATATTGGATAATACCTAAAAAGGTAAATTAGAATCTCTCTTAAATCATTAACGGGTTTAAATTTAAAAATGAAAATTACAAATTCTGGAAGGCACTACGTCCTTCTAATGTTTGTTAATATTTCATACTATAACGTAGGGTTAATAACATTTATTGATTCTTATTACTAGTAAATTTATTCATTGACTGATTGAGGTTTGAGTGCCTCTTCAGTGTTCAGTTAGACTACCTTATGCTACACATGTTAAAGGATATTTCATTTCATACTTTTCTTAAAATTATTAAAGTCACTTTTTTCTTTTATTTTATTTAAAATCCCGCAATTCCATGGGATTGTACACTTTGCAATCGAATATCACTGTTACTCCACTGATACTGTATTTATTACAATTGGTTAATAACCTTTTAAAACTTTTGGGTTATGTCGACCCAAACATTGCATTCGACGCCCGCACAGGTTAGATTCTCTCTGCTCTTCTGTCGTCGGTAACTCTCGCCTTGTCTCCTGAGTCGATCGTACAATAATGATTATCCGCGTTGGCGTCTGTTTCGGGCCAAGCTTTGCTATAACCAATTTGATTGGTGGAAAGCGCGATGACATCCCATCCGCTTTCTAAGATAACGTCTATTTTTGGGGTGGAGAGTATGAAAAAGATGCTTAATATTTTATCACAATTTATACAAATATTTTTAAATTCATTTAACTTCCTTATAGTACTTGGGAGTTCTAATCTAACCTTGTCAATCGATTGCAATTGTCTTTTCGGATATTTCGATACCCCGCAAGCCATAATTCGGTTCAGGTTTGATAAAGATCATTGTTAAACTTAGGTCTCTTACACTGTTTTGTATTAAAATCGAACTTATATTTATTTTATTTACAACTCGATTTTACTAGTATTTGTTTCCATTACATACAGTCCATTTCTGCTATTGGGTCATATTATGGTCCCTTAATGGTTAACACAACACTAATTTTGATACTTTGCTTTGATCTGCCGTTAGTAACATGATTTATTTTTACTTATTATAATTGAATGGTGATATTTTAGTATTGTTTTACATTACACACTTAATCTTAAGTCTTCCTTTCAACTACTGGTCATCATTGTCTAGTTTAATTGATGTCTTATTTATATATCTTTGTTATGAAACTACATGGTGTTTGGCACACCTAGGCCTTATGTTTATTCTGCTAGTAATCTTAGAATCCATACTTGGTGTCTACTCTATCTAATGAGTTTACTACAGATGGTTTAATCTCATACTCTGTTCAGCATAATAATTAGTACCAGTCTCTAGGCTCCCTTTATGCCAATTATCACCCAAGTAATTTTTACAAGTGTTTCGTTTATTGAATTACTCATGAATAGTGTTACTTATTCATCTTAGTTAACCAGTACAACTTCTGGTTATTATTGTTAGTGTTTTTTCTACAGTTATTCCCTTGAATTATACTCTTTAGATTCACCTATAGTTCATGCACTATATGGTGTTATATAATTTACCTTAACTCTTAATTATTTTGGGATCATTATCCTTTAAAAAATATCGTAGTTATCCTAAGGTGTTACAATTATTTGATTGGTAATAGGATATCACCCTTTTCTGTTAATTCAGTAAAACGTCTTGCATCTGGTCTCAGGATACAAGTATGTCTAAATTATATTATCATGATACATTTTTATGCTAATTATAATTGTGTGACATCATATCAGTTATTTTGAACATTGCTGGTTTTATTGACAATAAGGTTTCATCTCTATTATCTTTTAATGTTAAAGTTTTTGAGTTGCTTATTAGGTAAATTCAGAATGTCCATTTCTTTATTTGATTTTACTCTAATTATAATATAATTCTTGTTATTATATACATACTCTTTGTGTTGGTATTACTCTTATAACATATCAGTTCATTATCATCCAACAGAAATTGGATTACTGGTCATTTCGTTACTTAATTATTTTAGTTTAATTGCATAATTCACATTGAGTGACGTTATGGGTCCTATTTTGTTTTGACAACAATGTGTTCATCTTATGATGAGTTTTATGTCTTTCATTTCATACTCTTATAGTATTAACAAAGTTACTTATTACTTTAGGTTTATTATACACTTTTCTGTCTTTATCACTCTTCTTAAAACTGTACTTATGATTATCAGTCTACAATTTCTATCCCTACATTTACTCTAGTTACATGACTCGCCTACAAGATGCAGTTTAGTTATTCTTTCTGATACACAGTTAGTTTACATTTAGACTAATTTTACTTCACTCCCCTGACCAGTATTCACTATATCATTAATTTACTTTATAAGTTCTCTTTGTCAGTCCAGTTATATAAATTAGTTTGTCATGGCTTAATTGTTATTCTGTTCTTCACTCTGGGCTTCTCTTGTTATGATTCATTCATCTTGCATCGATTCTCATCTTGCTTAGAGTGTAGGACATATCTTATTTCTTCCTGCTTTTGTATATTGTTGGGTTTTATAGTACCTTTCTTCTATCCATTTATATTTTCTTCTCTTTGCCTAGGGTTTTCTCACTTTACCTAATCTATTGGGTTAGTTGTTAGTTACTTTACGTCTAGTCTATTGTCATTGTCTTTATTTATTTAATTACCTTCATAGTCTGTTAAAGATGTATTCTTTATTCCTTTAAAAATCAATTCTTAATTTTTCCCTTTACTTAACTTTGAAATTTAAATGTTGTATTTCTTATGATTTTTGATGGTTGGTTAATGTTTGTTTTGGACCCTGGTGGTCGTGATATTATGTAACGTTACAATATATATATTGGCGGGGATCCCACAGCTACTGCCGCATCCCGCATTTCAGTTTCCATATCAACTTATTCTGTATATCTTCATTCTTCAGATTATTTTCTTCCATACTCCTTTCGATCCCTTCTATCCATTTTAATCTAGGTCTGCCTCTTTTTCTTCTGTTGCTAGGTCTGTATTTGAACACACTCACAGGTATTCTTTCTTCACTCATTCTCATTAGGTGTCCATACCAGGAAAGCTGTTTGTATTATATCTTCTATTACATTTTCTTGTCTATTTATTCTTTCCCTTATTACGTCATTCCTTACACGTTTCAGACGAGGAACTCCGGAAAATCATCTAAGATAGTCCATTTCTACAGCTTCAATCTTCCTGCGGTTCTTTTCGTTGATTGTCCAACATTCTGACCCATAGGTGGTAATTGGTTCAATAATGGCTTTATAAATATTGATCTTTGTCGGTAGCCCGATTTTGGTGGACCATAAAAGTGGGTTTAATTGGCGTATGGTGTTTTTTCCTAAAACTGATCGAAGTCTTATATCTTCATCACATATTCCATCATCGCTAATTATACTTCCGAAATAATTATATTTTCCATATTTCTTGATGGAAGTATTATCTGATAATTGAAGATCCGATGTTCGACTTCCTGTTGCTAAGTACTCTGTTTTTTTTTTTAGGTTTATGTTTAATCCCCATCGATCGTATTCTTCTACTAGTTTTCTCATCATATAAATCATATCTTCTTCATCATTGGCTATCACCACTTGATCATCTGCGAATAAATGAGTATATAATGAGCGAGTAAAACACTTCTCTTCTAATTCTATTCCCATTCTGCTGCACTCGTTTTCCATGTCTCTAGTGCTACTTATATATATATACTTTAAATAAAGTGGGAGACAAACAACATCCTTGTTTCAGTCCCTTACTAATAATAAACGACTCGGACATTTTTCGTCCTATTTTCACTCTGGCTTGAACGTTTTTGTAGATGTTATATACACTTCCTACATATATGGGGTAAATTCCACTATTTTTTAAGTTTCAAATAATTTGACTAGTGGGACATTGTCATAAGCCTTTTGAGGTCTATAAATACCAAATGCGTTTTACAATCAGAATGATCACTGTTGCACACCACTATACAAAAATTATTCCGATTAGCGCTTTCAAGCTTCACAGCTCATCGTCAGATCAGGAATGGACAGGAAATATGTGAAACCCAACCATTCACCCCTCTCCCCCACCCTGCTCACCCACAACAAACTAAAAATTAATGACCCTTCACAAACCCCCTAAACTCTGTCTCACCATCTGTACAGTTACATATTTTTCTAGTAAATTCCTTGTGTTTCAATGTGTGCGTGTGTATGTGTGTGTGTGTGTGTGTGTGTGTGTGTGTGTGTGTGTGTGTGTGTGTGTGTGTGTGTGTGTGTGTGTGTGTGTGTGTGTGTGTGTGTGCATCCTTTTAAACTTACCCTCTTCCTCTCCACACACGTGGGTCAGTCACACACCCTTATTTTAAAACATCCAATTAGTACTATGCAATATAATTCTTAATCCTATCTATCTGCCCTCTATTATTTACTTCTTAATCATGTTATAAAATATTTCTTCATTATCAAATTTAATTTTAATAATAATTAAATTGTCTAACCCTTTTTCTCTTTCTTTCAATATTTCTAACTCCTCTCTAAGCTTCCTTTCAACTGTGTTATTTACTACTTTTACAATTCCGTATTCTTCCAAAGGATTAACAAACTTATGGTTGTCTTCTATGAAATGTCTTGCATATAACGAATTGGTTGTTCTATTACCTTCTCCACGTTTGTGGTCAGACAACCTGCATACGAATTTTCGTCCTGTCTCCCCTAGGTACACTTTGTTGCAGTCTTTACATTTTAATTCATAAATTCCGCTTTTCTGTAATACTAGAATTTTTTCTATATTCTTATTCCTTATCTTATCAAATACCGTTTCACATTTTTTAATAGCTATATCTACTCCATATTTATTAAAACATTTTATAATTTTTCTAGTATGTGAACCTATGTATGTCAATGCCCCTGCATAATTCTTTTGTTCTGGTTCTATTTTAGCTTTTTGTATGTTGACCCTTTTCATAACTTTATCCACTATGTTGGTGCTATAATTATTATTCCTTACAATTCCCTTTATCGTTTTTAACTCCCTATCTTTTGATTCGGTCTCTTTTAAACACTTCTGAGCTCTGTAACAAAAGGAATTGATTGCCGCCATTTTATATCTGTATGGGTGGTAAGACTCTCTTGGTATAATTATATCAGAATACGACTCTTTCCTAAATATCCCAAACTGTAATTTCTCATTATCTTTAATTTCTATGTTCAAATCTAAGTAATTTATTTGCTTACCTCCTATCTCTTCCTTAAAATGTAAGTTTTTGTCCTTATTATTTACCTCCTTTATAAACTCATGCACTTCTTCTATGCTTCCTTCCCAAATTACTAATCATCAACGTATCTAGACCATAATTTTATATTGATGATGTATTGAAACACAAGGAATTTACTAGAAAAATATGTAACTGTACAGATGGTGAGACAGAGTTTAGGGGGTTTGTGAAGGGTCATTAATTTTTAGTTTGTTGTGGGTGAGCAGGGTGGGGGAGAGGGGTGAATGGTTGGGTTTCACATATTTCCTGTCTATTCCTGATCTGACGATGAGCTGTGAAGCTTGAAAGCGCTAATCGGAATAATTTTTATATAGTGGTGTGCAACAGTGATCATTCTGATTGTGATTTCAACCACTAACACAAATTTCTTCATTAAATGCGTTTTAGTCAAGATTTTAGTCAAGTAGAAAATGTGCGATATAGGAATTGTGCGTAATTATCATAAAGTTGTGTTACGATGCTCAATTGAGCGTGTGCGTCTCGAACTAACATGAATTTAGAGTTCGAGACGAGACTTGAACAAACATGTAGTTTATTGTATAACAAACAATTTTCCGTAATGAAATGTTTTATTTTATGGGATGGAATATGTGCTTGTTTAATAATTCTGTGTATGACTCTTATTAGAAAAGCAACAAAAAGACCATAACATTTTAGACAATTTCTCTAATTACTTACATGATCCGATTTCAGTTGTCTCACATAAATTATATTACTATATAGGAGAAGAAAGCAATTGAGCCACCAGAGCATTACAATGTCAGTCAAGAATATGTAATTTTCTGTGGAAAGGTAGTTCACTACGGTTTTAAAATTTGTCACACATGGACCTCTTTACCCAATAAGTTTGTATAAAACGGTTACTAGTCTGTAAATTCACCGAATCGAGCGCTGCCGATCTCGGGAAGACAATAACCAATTAGGCCTACATTACTACGAGAAGTATGTTAGTCCGACCACAGTTACAAACCAAGAGCTTTCTGTGGTTTTAAAAGATGGTCCGTTCCATTTATAAAAATTAAAATAGTAATTGAATTTACAGGGGTGTGAAAGTTATTAAAATGATTGTGATTTTTTTTAATTTCTTGGATTCTACTTTTAAGTAGAAGCAATATTTTATGACATATATCTTTTAGTTGTTGATATAATTAATTTTTCATCTCTTAAGAATGGTTTGGTGTATATATTTTTTTATTTAGAGGGGTTTCAACATATTTAGAAAAACATTTTCAGAAATATATCATGTTGCAATCACTAAATAGAGAACTCACCTGGTTAACAGACGATTTTCAAAGTGAGGTTATGTTATGTTTTGGCGTTGTATCATTATTTCATGTTGTTACAGGTTACCAGAGGACTTTTTGTGCAACTTTTTCAGATTTATAGTCGACTTCAAAAACAATGTCTTGAGAATCGGAGGCGAAGAGGTAATGTTATCAACAATGACGACAGCAGAAAAATTGATGGATGTCGTAAACCAAGTGGCCGTAACTGTTCCGCCAAACTCCGAAAAGATCATCATGGTTAGAACCGAGGTAGATACTAGGGGCAACTAGTGTTCCATATTCGAACCTCAGGTAGTCAGCACACCGGGCATACTAAGTGCCAGAAGTTTCGTAAATCCTGACGAAACCGGAAATGTACCTATTACAGTGGCGAATATTTTGAATGAAGCTGTCACTTTACAAAGCAATACGCTCCTGTGCAAATTGACTCTTGTGGCCTGGGTAGCCGGAATGACGCAACGAAGATCCGGTTGTGCTTCGGATACTTCCAAATTACCAGAGGAACTGCAGGAATTATTGAACAGATCTTCTAACGACCTCTCAAGGAGTGAGGTAAAAGAACTCAGACGGTTTTTACATGAATTCAAAGATTGTTTTGCCGTTCGGGGACTAGGAAGAATCTCTCTTGTGCAACATCGCATCAATACCGGGGACACAACACCGATACGCCAACCTCCTCGAAAGCCTCCATTATATAAGCAAGAGGAAATGCCTCGGTTAAAAAAGGACGTGTTGACAGAGGGAGTAATCAAGCCTTCGTCAAGTGCTTGGTCTTCTCCTGTAGTGCTGGTAGCGAAGAAGGATGATGGATTGCGTTTCTGTGTAGACTACCGGAGGATAAATGACATTACAAAGAAAGACTGCTATCCATTACCTCGGGTTGACGATACACTCGACACTTTATCCGGAGCACAGTGGTTTTCCACATTGGACCTGAAGAGTGGATATTGGCAAGTGGGTCTTCATCAAGAAGACAAGGAAAAGACCGCTTTCTCGACCCCAAGTGGCGTATTCCAATTTAACGTCATGCCATTTGGACTCTGTAATGCATCGGCAACATTTGAAAAAAATTGATGGACCTGGTACTCCGAGGCCTGACATGGAAAATTTGCCTTGTTTATTTAGACGATAGCATAGTCATCGGGAAGACTTTCAAAGACAATTTGGAAAACCTTAAAGAGGTTCTAACTAGAATTCACGGTGCCCAACTGAAGCTGAGCCCGAATAAGTGTTTTCTATTCCAGAAGGAAGTACAGTATCAGGGCCATTTGGTTTCGGCAGCGGGCGTTAGCATGGATCCTAATGAAGTAGACGCCGTAAGAGACTGGCCAGTGCCAAAGAGTAAACACGAAGTTCGGAGTTTCCTGGGGTTATGCTAATATTACAGACGTTTTGTGAAACGTTTCGCTACTATTGCTAAACCATTACATGAGCTAACGGAAAATAAACGAAACTTCCAGTGGTCGAGAGACTGTGACCAAGCATTTAGGACTTTGAAGATTGCATTATGTTCGCCACCAATTCTCGCTTTTCCAGCTCCCGAAGGGAAGTATATCGTAGACACAGACGCAAGCAATACTGGTCTAGGAGTAGTTTTGTTTCAAGTGCAGAATGGTGAAGAACCAGTAATAGCGTATTACAGCAAGACGCTTTCTAAACCAGAGAGAAATTATTGTGTTACAAGGAGAGAGTTGTTGGCAATTGTCAGAGCTTTGGAGCACTTCCATAAATACCTCTTTGGGAGAGAGTTTTCACTATGTACCGGCCATGCCGCGCTTGGATGGTTCTTGGGATTTAAAAATCCGGAAGGACAGTTGGCAAGGTATCTCGAACGTCTGCAAGAGTACAATTTCAAGGTACAACATCGACGGGCGCCTGCATGGTAATGCAGATGGCTTATAACGGAGACCGTGCCCGGAAGACTGCCGACATTGCCACAGAAAGGAAGAACAAAACTCAAGCGAACATGTTCAAGCACCCCTGTAAATTTCCTGGCACACGGCTGGACAACACAAGACTATCGACAAGAACAGATGACTGTTGAAGACATTGGACCGATCTAGACAGCAAAAGAGGAAGGTCGGCGCCCGGATTGGCAAGATATCTGCCATGGTTCCGCAGTGCTGAAGGCCTACTGGGCACAATGGTTATCTCTTACCTTAGAAAACGGATTGCTGAAAAGGGCTTGGGAAAGTGTAGATGGACGAGACGTGGTCATGCAGTTGATAGTTCCCCGAAGTTAAGTTGCATGATAGAACATCTGGAGGCCATCTTGGCGTTAACAAAACCCTTTAAAAATTATGGAAGCGATTCTATTGGCTTCATCTTCGCCACGACGTAGAGGAATCGGTTCGGACGTGTGAAATATGTGCTGCAAGCAAAGGCCCACAAACCAGAAGCAAGGGAGAAATGAGACAATATAACGTTGGACTGCCTTTCGAGAAAATTGCCATATACATTGCTGGACCATTCCCAGTTACTGACGATGGAAACCGGTACATCATGGTTGTAGGTGACTACTTTACTAAGTGGGTGGAAGCCTACGCAATTCCAAATCATGAGGTTACCACTGTGGCAAAGGAGTTAGTTCACAACTTCTGTTGCCGTTATGGAGCCCCTATGTAAATCCATACGGATCAAGAGAAAAATTTCGAATCAGGAGTGTTTAAAAATTTATGCCGTCTATTCGGAATTCGACAGACCAGGACAAGGCCTCTGCATCCTCTGTCGGACGGGATGGTTGAGAGATTCAATAGGACACTTGAGCAGCATCTTTCGTAAATTATTGACGAGAACCAAACAGACTGGGACCAACGTATACCACTATTCCTTATGGCGTATAGGTCATCAGTACACGACAACATAACAGGCATGACTCCAGCAAAATTTGTGTTTGGGCGGGAGATTCGTCTTCCTGGTGACTTGATGTTTTAATCACCTGAGACTCAGTCCCAAGGACCAAAGAACTATTCCTCGTAATTAGAAAACCAACTGCGAGAAATGAATCGCTTGATAAGAGGACGGCTGAAGATAACCAGTGATAAAATGAAAACTCGGTATGAAATTCGCAGTAATAGTGTGGGTTTCCAAGGAAGAGATCAGGTTTGGTTGTTTAACCCAAAGCGCCGTCGTGGCCGCTCACCTAAATTCAGACTAACTGGAAAGGGCCCTACACTGTGAAAAACAGAAAAAAAAGAATCAACGATGTTGTCTATCGGATTCAAAAGGAAGGACAGAGGAAGTTCAAGGTCGTCCACTTAGATTGCCTGGCCAAGTATTACTTCAGAGACGGTTTGCCAGTTCGGGATGAACAGGCTTAGGGAGGGGTCAGTGTTACGTAATGCAGGAAAACTGTTGTGTCATTACGGAACGTTCTGGTACATTGGAGAACGATCCCGCAGCTGTAATGCATACGTGACACTTGACATGTGAGGCAGTATTACGTAATGCGGCACGTCTCGTGCGTTCTGAAAGCACCTAAATTAGCCCAACGGTGCGTGTTTCTGCGAAGGTCGCGCTGAAGTGTCCTCTAGAATATTTGATGGCTTATGAAGGACGCATGTTATGGAACACTGGAGATTATAAATAGCCCATACCTGCTGCTTGGTTTGTAGTTTATTGTCGAGCGATTACAAGTGATTATCGGGCGTGCAACGATACGTTTAGCATAAGTCTCCATATCAACCCCTGACTGCGGTATGAGAACATACGAACGCACGTATGAGTCGTGTGAAAGATGTAAATAATTGAAATAATGTAATAATTAAGCGTTAGGTATAAGACATAAATAAAAGAAACAAACGTATTAATTAATTTTAAATAAGGAAATAATTGTAAGTGAACATGCATATGGAATTGCCAAGCCTTGTTGGTTTTAAACGCAGCGAAGGAAACGAAACACGCCTCGACCGGCAGCTGTGACGTCATTGCTGCAGGCAATCGTTTGGTATCTGTGTGTGTGTGTGTGTGTGTGTGTGTGTGTGTGTGTGTGTGTGTGTGTGTGTGTGTGTGTGTGTGTGTGTGTGTGTGTGTGTGTGTGTGTGTGTGTGAAGAACAAGTTGAATTATGTATACGATTATGGAAAATTTTACACAGTTTTTTAAGTGCTGAACTAAAACCAGAAATCACACGAATCACGGCGGGACATATGTAGAAATACAGCTGGCGCCCGGCGCTACAATTCGATATTAAGAGGTCTATGATCGTGGGAACCGTTCAGCTACCGTGTGAAATTTTGCCATAACTTCCATAGTGTACACACCTTAATGTTCATAATTTACATAGGTCAAGTTTATTAATGTACCTAACGATTTGTCAAATAATATTTATAAAAAAGTGTGCGCTTCATAGAAAGACGCGTAGGTTGTAATTAGTTAATAAACCGACGCGCTGACTTGTTCGACTCTGTCCGAACAGTTTTCAACAGGAGGTGAACGCCGGCAGGAGTATAAAACCCCAGCGAGCGACACACTCTTACTCAGATCGTCAACAGACAGCACGTGAAGTCCACCCATTTCACCACCGCTAATTTTACAAAGTTTAAGTGATGTTTTAAATCGTATTACGTAAACTAAAGTGCGATGGAACCGGCAGTACGTCTGTGAAAGTAATTAGTGATATACACGAGTTATTTAAAAGACAATAATACCGTAAACTACGAGGAGTCGAAACGTCGTCGATGAACTTCAAGAAGTCCACGTAGAACTTCGAGACATCCACGAGGGAAAAGACAAGGAGAGGAGAGGAAACAGAGCAATATACTAGAGGACGCAGGGGCAGCCACACGCAGCTACAGCCAGCCGTACATCATCATGACCAGAGGTCCATGTCAGAACTCAGCATCCATTAGACGGAGAGAATAATTCCAAACGACGCAGAGACAGAGAAGGTGATACCGGAAGGGGATCCCAAAAGTCGAGAGTCCAGATGACTGTAACAACACAGTTAAATGGTTGCAGAAATATGCAGGTGAAGTCAGACATTTATTCAATCTTATAAATGACCCTGAGGTCTATCAAAAGAAGGCTGTAGATTCCATATCCAAGTTTACATAAATTTTATTATTTTTATTTGCATAATGAATAATTAATAAAATTTCATAGAATAATAAGAACATAAAACTTATTAATCTCATAAATAAATGATAATTAGAGGAACCATATTTTATTATATTTTTATATTAGAATTAAATAATTAAAATCAAGTAACTATAACGTAAAATCAAGTATGAAAGTTTACTTCAATTATAGATTTTAATTAATTGAGACATTAGGAGTAGAGTTAAATAAAGTAATAGAATGGTCTCTATTAGAATTTTTATAAATGTTTAATTATTTATTTTTTTTAATTAAGTGGTACATAATAAAAAAAAACCACACTTGCTAAGTCAATATTAATATTCAATTTCGTACGTGTTAATCACGCATTGTAATAATATATGTGTTATGTATTATATGTCTGTGTAAATATTCCAGGTCATATATGTCTTATTTTTGTGTATAATGTGTCTTAGATTATAAGAGCTAAGATTTTGCCACGTTATAATTATACGATATTCGTATAAGTGAATATAAGAGTTTCAATATTAGTTAACCCACACATTAATTAATAACATGACAATTTGCAGTTTTTAATTAATAAACAAAATGAATATAATTTTATTGACAAAGTCGTACTAATTTCACAACCAGTACTAAATCCTCTGTACTCTTTACTTGTAACGATATTCACGTGCTTATCCACCCTCAATTAACTACCAAAAAGCCTGCGACCTAGCTGGGAAACATCAAAGTAAATACTGCAGAAGAAGAGTATACCTTCGAGACGTGGGTAAGTGCGCACAAATGAGTAACAGCATATGTGCAAAAGTGAGTTGTTAAGAGTATCGTTGCAGGCGATATTACTGCGTGCGTCCAAGTGGTTATTAGTGAAGTGTTTAATAATAGGGCGGGATAATTGTAATACAATTGTGTTTCATTTTAGTGGACATTTTATTGCGTGTGAACAATTTTTATTTCATTTGTTGTAAGAGACTGTATTGTTAATTACGAACTTTTTAACTGTGAAAATTAAAGCTGGTGATTAGTGACTTAATTGGTGTCTTGTTTTTGTTTCCACTGTACATACGATAATCAAGTAGACTGTCGTAACACTATCTTATATTTCTGACTTGGCAATTGCAATAATTAATATACTGAATAGAGTCGATAGTAACTTCATATTTACGTAAATCTGACAAGCCAAGTGTAATTATTCTGAACCACGTTCCGTACACATATGTCACGGCTCTTTTTGGTAGAAGTATAAAATTGATACGGAATCGGACCTCATTGTATTACTTTCACAAAAAAGAGAATAATATTTCACAACGACCCCTTTATGTTTAAATTGGCCTCTCGTTTTTAATTTTATGTGTACAGGCTTCATAAAATATATCAAAAAATAATAATGGAGGTTTTGCATTATAGGCTTATACTTTTTTTTGTATCGGCCATCTAGGGACCACATTCCAATGTCAATTCTTTATTCTTATTCTTTTCTTTTTCTCCAATATCTTTCATCTTTTCACTGCGTCTCTTCTTCCTGTCATCAGTCTACTTTGAACCTGCGTTTTTCTCTCTCCTACCCTGGACTCCTTCCATTTTTAACACTTTTGCCCGAAAAACTTCTCTTTCAATTGCTTCTTCTGCGTGTGTATCATTTTGTTCTAAATTCTTTTGGACTTCATTAATCCAACTTAACTTAATATTGAATTCTTTCCCCATAGATATTTAAAGATCTGCTTTGTTAACCTATTGTCATCCATTCAATATAAATGTCCACAGAATAATAGTCTTTTTTTCTCATTGTTACGGTTATGTGTTCCATACGTTGCTATATTTCATCATTATTTCTTAATTTCCAACCTTCTGAAGTTTTTCGTGGGCCTAATATTCTCCTAATAATTCGTCTTTCCAATATTTATAGTTTGTCTAAATTATAATTTAATGCTAGACATTCACTTTCATATAGGCCTTTTGCCTTCACTACTGTACTGTATTGCCTTATTTAAAATTTATTGATTAATTAAAGAAACTTAGTATTTTTTACCTTGCTCCAGTCGTTTCCGAATTCTTCTTTTTGTTCTTTTGCCCAAGCAAGCCTCTTGTTTGGCATAGTAGGTGTGATTTTAGCCTTCATTTGAGGATGGCGTGCAGGGAGCGATCAATCTTCGACGTATAGAAGAATCACATACATTCACTCCATACTGCTCCATACTCATTTTCAAGTCTTTGCTGGTGGCTCTTCTGTTTTCCTTAGCAATTTGAATTAGTTCCTCTCCGTTCTTGGGCTAAATTTATTCTTCCGACCACAGTTTCCTACACGAGAGGGTGCATACTCAGAGCCACAGTCTAAAGACTTCTTCAACCTACACACAAATGTTAGCGAAATTTTTAACCTATCTGTTATTTCTTCTTGTGTATACCGTTTTTCTTGCAGAAGACACTTGGCCAGACCCACTTTTCTAGAAGAAAGATCACTTGTCTTCCCCATTGCCTGAATATTCCTAACAAAACACTCACAAAGTTCTGTAGAGTACAACATTTAACTTAGAAGTTGTGAAAATTTACGCTAAAACTATAAAAACTGCACAAAAAGACTCATGATAACCTGTTACAACATGAAATAATGACACAGCACAAAACATAACATAACCTCACATTGAAAATCGTCTGTTAACCAGCTGATTTCTCTATTCAGTGATGGGAACATGACATGTTTCTGAAAAAGTTTTTCTAAATACGTTGAAACGGCTCAAAATAAAAAAAAATACATATACACCAGATCATTCTTAAGAGATGAAAAATGAATTATATCAACAACTAAAAAGATATATGTCATAAAATATTGCTTTTACTTAGTAGTAGAAACCAAGAAATTAAAAAAATCACAATTATTCTAATAATTTTCACACCTCCAAATAATAGTATGCCTAAATAGATTAAGTATTAAACAATATCATTCGTTGTTTAAACATAAAGGAACTAGGAAAATAGAATCCAATGGTGCTCAGAATAATAATGGTCTATCTAAAGAATAGCTGCCAAGTGCGCGATTTGTAAGACTGACAAAAGCAACTTTATCAAGAAACGTAAAGAAGAAGAAATTAAACATAGTACTAAAAAGTTAACTGAGGAAGAAGTTGTAATGGAAGCTACATAAATTCACGCTCCTGTTAGGAAACTAATTACGCTCGGACAAATGACTTATTAGCGGGTGATATACTCGTAATGTCAAATTATGCCGATCAGAACGAAAGCTGAAACTACATATTGAATGTTATAGATACGTGTCCTCTAAGTACGTCTAGTTAAGACCACTAAAGAAGAAAACTGGTGGTATTGTTGGTAATGCTTTTGAAGAAGTCGTAAGGACACTATAGGAGTAATTTCGAAGGTTACTCAAGTATGTCATTTAACGTGTATATTTTGGAAGACAACGGAAATATAATTCCTGTGAAGGACTCATATGTTTGTGAATCAGATTTAGAAATGTACCTTTGTTTTATATGCAAGTTAACGATTCCCACTATATTTACTTAACTAACCCGATTGAATTATTAGGCTTTCATTATCAGGTAATAAGACCAAAATTTATTTCTGTACAAGATAGTGAAAAGATGACCCTTGTAGTATATTATTTACTAACAAATCTGGCGTATATTCATTTATTTTTACGACACAAAGATTGAAGCTAGAATATTTAAAAATAGGTTAATAAAGATATCTTACAAGACGTTTGCAATATTTTCAAACAAATAAATACTAATTTACTTCATCACATAATTAGGTCCAATAACTTTGCTAATATAATATTAAAGGGAAAAGTGGCTGGAAAATGGAAGATCAATTAAAAGGTTATTGAGTTGGATGACAGCAAAATTTGACGGTTCCTGTTCAAGGATACACAGACATTTTTGTAAATAGTGACAGTCAATGTATAAGGACTTTTTGTCTTCAGAATATGGCAACGACCAATCTTTGGGTTAACGTTATAAGAAGAGAATACTTTCATTTGAGACTGAGAAAGTAATTGTCGTTAAACTAAGGATATAGAAATAGCTTACAGATTGTTGTGCTTTTAGTATTGTTGTCTTATATTGAGGACACGCCTCACTAAAAGGCAGTACACAAACAAAACTATAGTAGGGGCAGTGTTTACTAGTATCCAAAGAAACTGCAAACGTTATAACTTTCAAATGGAACTTATTCCATTTTAGGCTAAATGTAACTAAAGATAACTAAAAAGATAACTTACTTATAGATGACTAAAAATAGTTGTTTAAACTATACTGGTTACATTCTAACAGACGCTACAATAAGCAGGTGTAATTTTGTATAATTGTGGGTATCCGCATACTTGCTTTTGTCTCAGAGAATTGTATCTGACAAAGTCTAAGCGGATAGAAGCTGCTGAGATGTGATTCTTAAGGAATTTTCCAGCCGTTTCCTTAAGAGAAACGAAAAAATTCCATAAACTAGGTGCAGCAAGGGTTTCAGGCATTATTGAACAAAACCGCAAAAATTGGAAATAACGTAAAAGCACAGTGGATTACAACGTTACAACCTCCTCTAAAAGAAGTCTTTAATTACAAGCTACGCGTCTTGCTTGGTCCAGGAAGTGAAGTAAGCAAAAGCTGATTAGTAACACTAAAATTAATAACATGGGATAGGGACTAAACTCGTTGGATTGGTAAGTTAACCTTCCCAATAAGTTATCCTTATTGAGGATACGTGTACTGTTATAAAGATGATATATGGCTAGAAATAAATAATGTAAATTGTGTACTGTATACACAGAGAAGGTATAGCGTTTACGGCCGATCGTTCAGAATGGCATGCAACGACATTAATTCACGTCCGTGGTCGTTATGCTGTGGGGCACTGGGTCATGTACAGTGGCGGAAAGTTAACAACTGATTATTCCCGTATGACTTATGGCTTCTTTATACTTGGGTTAACACATACTTAACCCTCTTCACACACTACACTCATTGAACCGTAATGTCTCGACGTTACAATCTGTGTTCATAAGAAACTGTAGGCTAATAACAAAAACATTAATTAACTATTAGCTTTTATTAGTCATTTCTGAAAGTTAAAAAATTGGTTTGCTTTACACGCGTCTTATATTAAACTTATATTTAAATATCATTAAAAGTTTAAATACTGACAGCATGAAAAATTTACATAATTGAGTTAATCAGAAATGTTTGGATAAATTGAAGAAAGAGGATAAATTAAACGATCCAAAGGGAATTAGAAATTTAAAAAGTTTAGAATATGGCTACCTGTTTGTTATCAAACTGAGATTCTAGAAATAAGAAAAAATATTATATGATATTGACTTGTATTTTTCACTTGTGCTGTGCAAATACCCTCTTCAATTGATGTGACAACTGCTCTAACATTTTATGTAATCAGCTGAACGCAGAAGAAAATATCTAACAAATTGCGGGTATGACGAAAGGAAGAAATTTGAGAACTGATATGCTTCATATGCTTCCCAAACTCAGAGTTGTGAAACCTGCAGGTTTATTCGCAAAATGCAATATGTAAAAAGTTGTTTGAAAGGTAGCAATATATAAGAGCAGATTGATCACTTTAAAAGAAGCCTAATGTTTCTCGTAATGAACAACAGAAAGGCTCTTCTAAGAACAATGACAATATCTACGTGTCTAAAAAAATTATTAATTGTCTCGGCAAATTAGCATTGATGAAATTAAAAATGAATCGAATTTTTAAACAATACTATAGTTTAGCATTTTTAGTCATACAAAACATGTCACAAACTTTAAAAAAGTGTATTAATTTTGCTTTGTGACAACGCACGACCTCATACAACCAACAAAAGAAGCCCTTTGCCTTCAATATTTTAGTTTCCAGATGCTAAACTAAGATGTGACAAGACGTTCCTTGCAAGATAGCTTACAAGTTTATTCGAACAATAGCCATTTGCTTGGATCTTTTAACGACTAACTGCAGAAGTAAACTGTTATTCAGGTGAAGAGATGATAGAAGTGATACAAAATTGATGGCGCACAAAACTGAAATATTTCTTCCAGGAAGGAATTCAAAACCTTAAAAGGATATGGACTAAGTGCTTAAAAATAGGAATGAATTAAACGATTAGTGAGAAAAAATAACATAATTGTCATTTATAAAACTAGAAATAAACAAATAATTTCTTTAATTTTCTTTTACTTTTTGATATATCCTCGTACTGTACTTACAAGTACAATTTAATGGATTTGATCATTATCTTAGTATTACAAGATTTATAAATTATGTTTTATTGCACACAGGGTATTATTATCAGACGGTCTATTTTATTGCACGGATCATATTTTTTAAACTACTGAATAAATCACTAAGAATTCAATGCTCGACCATTGTTATTAACACTATTCTAAATCGTATTCGTTTTAAAATAGTACTATTATATAAGTGTTGAATGTACACTAGACAATCTTTTGATACTGTTTAAAATGCCACCCAGCGTGCTAAGATAAATCATTTCCAAACGGATTTAATACCTACTGAAATTTTATATATAATTTACAAAACAAAATACATAACTACTAACTAATTTTCAACATCGTAGTGTTTGTTTTTCTTACAATTTATTTTTCTAAATTTTATTTATTTTATAAAAACAACTTGAATCGTAAAAGGTCTGACAATGTACATAATATACACAATATCAAACAAATAAAATAATACTTATCCATGTAAAAGCTTAAAAGCTATGTATATGTAGGAAACTCACACGCATGCATCAGTGCATTTTATGCATAAATTGATTTACTGATGTATGGTAAGAATGAAGAAAAACCTTACTTACTGAGAATCTAAGTTTTATTGTCTGATAAAATTAGCCCGAACAATATAGCTTCCGAGAAAATGGATTTTGATATAAGCGTTATTTGTTTCTAATAATACCGCTGAGAATTATTTCAAATATCTTTGGTATTATTATTGATATTTTGTTTATTCTTAAAGACAAATCTGTTGAATACTTTTCTCTAAATATTTTGCTACACGTGTGTGGAATGTTACGTTGTAACTCGCATATAATATAATAGCAAGAGGCTTTTCGTGTGATAGGCCAACGTTTTTGTTTTTATTAACACTTTCTAGGATAGTCAAGATTTAAGAATTCTTTACTAAATGACTTTCTCTTGTCATAAATAAAAATATATGTAGCAAATAGCCGAAAGTGAAATTGCATTTACTTTAACGCAGTCTTTTGCAATGTTAATAGTTTCTGCTATATACAGTTATTTCATTAATTTTTTTCTCTTTTGTCACTAGCTCTAAACCTAAAATTGGTTTTTGCCCTTTCCTTCTTTGTCTCCACAATTCGAATTTGTTTACACCAGCTTCAAATTCTCATTACGTGAAGTTTGTTTTCTACTGACTATTTATAAAGCTTTACCAAATTTTCTAGTCTTTTTCCTATTATCTTTTTCTAAAAAATATATCAGCAAGGAAAACGGATGTTCACACAATCTAGGTATTCATACATAGAGTATACAGCTAGTTATGGCTATAGGATTCCTGTAAATTCCGGGAAATGGCTTTCCAAGTATGCTAGGTTCTTTTTTAGTTTTCTTGGAGAAATACGTTTCTGACATCTACTTTTAACATTATTACACTATTAACACTTCAGGTCCTCAGATCCGCTGTTCGTGTTTCCGGGTAAGTGTTAACGACTCACTACCCTATAGTGAGGCCATAAGTTTTTAATGCATTAACTCGATCTCCTCCCCTACTTTCTCGTTTTCTGTATAGTATTGTAAATATTACAGTACTATTTACTTGGATACTGTTTATTATTTACATATTGTTCTGTGTACAGCAATATCAAAAAAACTGAAATGACAGCAATGTTTTTGGGCATGTCAGTTTTGTTTAGAGCTGCCTGACTCTCTGACTCACAGGGTAACATAACTCTTCCTACACCCTATTCTAAATACTCGTGAGACGTGCGCCAGCGTTTCACGTCATGTGAAATGAAAAATTGAGACATCGTTTGTTGTTAACGATAACACCATTTTAACGTTATTATCCCAAACAGGTATTGTTGGACCGCGCAAGTCTACGTGTGAAAATAATAACTGACTTGGGTACGAATGAAAATGGGAGAAAAACTAAAGTTACTGACATATAGGGAATAGATATTGTAAAAGAAAAGAAACCATAGACAAAACTGTTAATATAATGAAGAAGAAAGGATTCAAGTTGACACAGTTTATGAACTATGGAGAAGAACTATCGCCTTGACACTAAATAGGAGACTCAATGGTATAAGTAAGTAGGTAAAATTTAATCAACTTTTAAATTTACACTATTTGTAAGTTAGTTACATATTTTATCAGTCAGTAATAAAAGTTGCTTATCCTTACAATATAATAAATCCCTTATATCTAATTAGATTTGACAAACAATTTTCAACCACAGAAACGTGCTTTATTTTAAAAAATAAGAAAAATATCTTCCTTGGACATAAAAAAGCTCATAATATGAAATATATAATGTACTACAACGTGTAATTAAAAATAAAATCGAGGGTAAACCCAAAATAATAGAGAAAGTAATATTGTACAACTGCGTAATATTTGCTTTTTGAATACGTGGGCCAAGAAAGCTTTACATAACATAAATTTAGTTTCGATTGAAATTAACAACACACTATTTTGCTATATCCATGTTATAAAAAATTCAAAATTAATGAATATACAACATATACGGACATCGGATGTTACACTTAGATGACAATTTTGATCTGTGCAACTTTGAATAAAACGGTTCAAGGGGGAAAACTGAAAAACTGAAATCACAATTTAGTTTCCTGGTACTCTCGTGTGGGCTGCCTTGCACCAAATACGCCTTCCTTAATTATAAATTGTAAGATCTGAGTTGTGTGGCAACTAACTTAGTTGTTCCACAGAAAGAACTGTGACGTAAGTCTTCCAACTGTTCAACCATTTTTAGTTACAACTTAGTTGCTTGTTATATTAATATTTTAATCAGCAAACTGGCAAATTGACTTTGCATTTTAAAAGAAAATTAATCTTCTCCACATTTAGGATTATACGGTTTTAAATTCTCAATTACTATTATTATTATAAACTTTATAGTTTACTATTTATTTTTAAATTATTTTGTTCTTGACCTATTAAGTTTTTATAACAATTTAAATTTTTAATTTATTTTTATTCTTAAAAATATTTTGAAATTTATGTTAAAAGTCACAAGTGTAAAAGGACTGATAAGAAGCTAATAAAAACATACAGACCACGACAGATAATATTATTTATCTTAACTGGAAAGAAGAGAAATAAAACCAAGAAAAAGAGGAACAAGAAGGAGATCAAGAAGAAGAAGGATATGAGAAAGAAGAAATAGGAGAGGAAGAATAAGAAGAAAACAAAGAACAAAAACAAAACATAGAAACCATAATATTAATAATAAAAAGAAACATTCGTCGGAGCGAAATAATTACAAAGATTGTTTCCTACGTGTACTGACGAAGTTAGACAAGAGAAGTGGGTTTTATTATAAAACACTTCTTACATCAGTTAAGAAGTAGTTGAAAAAACTAATGTCAGATAAAAGAATAACATTAACTAGCATTGAAGTATTTTTAATAAAAAGCTTTACAAGCTTTGAATAAAATACAACTGAATTGCATTACTTAACGTTTTGTTACAACTGTTGTGTTTCAAATAGAATTTTGCGTTTATCTACCCAACCGTTCTTCGCTATTGTTGAATACTCCTTATTACTGTTTCATTTATGCGTCAGTTGTTCTTGAATTCTTGTTAATATCTACATCAATTACTCCTATACCACTTCTCTATTGTTGGTGACGAATTCTTCACATGTCAGTTCCCAGTAATTTTGTGTTCTTAGAAACTCTTGTCCAGTTTACTGTACTTCATTGGTTACGCTCTCCCCTAATTAATTCTACGTTATTTCTTACCCAAATCGTTACTTATTTCCTTATAATTTCTTACATTTATTTTTTCCTTATAGTTTTTGCTAATAACAACTCTTATGGGAGGCTAAGTGTATTGGTGAGTAAGGTGTATGGCTGTTAGATTAAGGTTCCGGGTTCCAATCCCGATCACTTCATAAAATCGAGGTACTTATTTCAACATGTAAGAGGACTCATCCTGTGTAAGTAA
Source organism: Magicicada septendecula (assembly GCA_034769895.1). Lineage (NCBI taxonomy): Eukaryota > Metazoa > Arthropoda > Insecta > Hemiptera > Cicadidae > Magicicada > Magicicada septendecula. The sequence continues at coordinate 158,956,270 of CM068374.1, forward strand.
GTCTACGCTATAACAATGTCGCTGATCCATAAACCCTCCACTCTGGTTTTATAGGTTTAAAAATGTATAATATTGAATTACTATTGTTTAATACAATTTTACACAAAGTTTTACTTCATTAACCGCTGTCGAGTCAGAAAATAATTTTCACTTACAATTTATTGTACATTTTTTATGATTCTATTTAATCCAAGTTATATCGTCTATCGATTTCCCACGCCAACCGTTGGCTTGTCGACATACATCAGGTAGGAGTTAATAACTTATTCATTAAAACATCACCGTGAAGGGAATGTAACATTCATGCGTTTGATGCCCACATTAACTTTTATAGAAATTGGACGTAAATGTCAAGTTGTCAAATATTTGCCAAACATGTAATCTCAGTACAATAATACTGCTTTGTAAATTTGTTTCAAAACAGGTAACAGATAAAACAAACAGTTAATGTTGTCAGAACGTAAATGGTTCTTATCTATTTACTATAGCATGATTTCATCTAATACTGCACGCTGCAAAAATAAATCTATCTCTTACTCATCTCCCTCTATCAAAATATCTGTCTACCTATTTATTGTATATCAATGTATTTGTCTATATATCTATGCATGCACTTATGCATCTATATATTTCCTCTTTTTGTCGTGACGTCGTGTAGTGTCGTCCTCTTTTTATCTTACAGGTGCTGATACTGAACTATCAATGATTTAAATCCTTAATGTTCATCTTACATAATTTTGCAGAAAAGCCTGTATCGTTACAACAATGTAAACCTTGTACCAATATTTTCGAATATAACAACAAATTTGTAAATCTATTGTAACTGGCTTAAAACGTTTCCAAATTCCTAACAGTCTCCCTTACATTTTTTGACATTTTCTTGCAACAGTTATGTTTTCAAATATTATTTTACGTTAATATACCCAACTGTTCTTTGCTGTTACTGGCTTCTTATTACTGTTTCATTTATGCCTCAATTATTCCTGAATTCTTCGTTAATACTGCCTTGTCGCTTTACCCATTTCAGCCGAAGTTTTTACAAATCTATTTCATGGCAGACGATCAAGCCCAAGCCGATCGACGGTGTGAAGCCATCCCCGGTATAAGAAAGGATATTGTTTTAAATCCTAAAAGGCTGTGGAAACAACATAATAATTTACTAAAACTGTTCAAAACAGTTTTGGAGCGAATGCCGACAGATGTTACAAAATTGTTATACAAGCTGACAGAACGCCATATAGACATAGACAATAATAAATATGTTAAAAGTCAAATATTCGCGTGCGAAGCCGCGGGTAACAGCTAGTTTGAGAAATACTGTAAATGTGCGATAAATACAGAGGTAACCTTGTTGAGGAAAGTTTAACAAAGTGACTGTTCATAGTTTTAAGAGTTCTGTTTGCAGAGAGCTTGACTTGACTGCTTGTCAACATACAAACTTTGTACAAACTTTTTATATCTGAGCTTGTCAAAGTAAATTATTAACAATACAACAACAAACACAATTAACGAAGAAGACAAAGTTGATGTTTATTTTTATTGTACTGAAAAAACGAAACCGTGTAAAACAACGGTAATTTGTTTTCAGAACCAATGTGTGAAATACTTGAGGAATATATTAATTCTGCCATACAACTGACAGCATGTAGGCCTAATTTGTTTTGTTTTACTTGTCGTGTAAAGGTTAATGTTCCTGTACTCAATTTGAGTTGTGAATTTGTTTGTTGTTATAAATAATTTAAGAAAAACCCTTGATTAGGTGTTTGCTGATGATATGGTTTCCTGATTTATTGTAATATAAATAAGAATTTACTTATAAATAAGAGAAAATGTTTGAGTTGAGTTAACGGATCATATCAACCAGTGCGCTTAGTGAATGACACAGTCTGCTACACGCACGCTCAGACACCAATTTATCTGTATATTGGATACTGGTAGGCAAAGAAACTTAATTTTTGTATTTGATATGAAGATGCCCGGAATGAAAATAGGTCATAGTATTAGGTTATGACAGTAGGGTAAAACTAACAGTTCTACCCCGGATGTGACGTCATATGGCGGGAAATTCAAAAATCTATGTGGTGGGGGTAAAAATCTGGTAGTCGGCTTTCGGTCATGTTGTGGGCGGTGAGTATAAAGTGGGGTTATGTGTGCGTTGATTGGTGTATACGTCGTCGACGTTGCCGCTTCGTGCATGTGTTATAGTGTACGGGTTTGTATATGCAAGGAGTTTTTCCGGTCGGCCATGTTGTAAAATCGTCGTGGTCGGCGTTGCCGACTCGTGCTGGTTAATCGCCGTAGTCGACTCTTGCGTGTGTTATAGTGTACGGGTTTTGTATATGAACGTCGCTGCGGGCGATGGTCGATGGCGACGGCAACGGCGTGTCTGTGTGTCGTGGCGAACTGTATCGCGAGCCCGTGTAGTGATCCGGTTCGCCGTTCGCCGTTCGCCGGCCGCCGTCCGGTTGATCTGCTGTCGGACGCCGTCCGCCGCCGACGGCGAATGGCGAACGGCGAACGGCGAACTGGTTCGTGAGGCTGCGTCGTGATCCGGTCGGTGCCGTTCGCCGGCCGCCGTCGGCGGCCGGCGAGCGTCGAACGGGTCACGCGGTGATCCGGTTCGTCGTCGAGGATTGGTCTGTGTGTCGGATATTCTGATTGATATGTAATTTTCTATAGGTAAGTAAATATATACAGATTGTAAAAATACGTTCGCACCAACCTGTTGGTCTAGCGCTCGCTATAGCGGGCCCTACGTTTGTTGTTGTAAGAAACACACATGAATAATAGGGACAAGTGGCAGTTGGCTTCCGCTGAGATTTATTGTGGAACGCACACACACACACACACACGCATCATGCATGGAAAAGGAAAGTTGAAAATAAACACTTAAGCAATTACAGATACACTCATGTATTTATTTACATGGACACATCTTATTTACAAAATATTTACAAAAACATAAATTAAAAAGTACATATATACAAAAAAACTATTGTGCACACTCATATATTATAGACACATATTATTTACAAAATGTTTACAAAAACATAAATTAAAAAATAATTACATTTTTAAATATATATATATATACATAAAATTATTCTTTAGTTTCTGTAATATATTAACATTATGCAATTATTTTAATATAATTTTGATTTTTTTTAAAATTGAATGTATGTAATAACGGTCGGTGCGCAACGACCGTTCAAGCTTGTAGATTGAGTGTTGTACTGTTATTTAAAATATGATTAAATGTAGTGTTAGTTCAAAGGATTTTTTGAAATTAAATACAATGAAATGTTAAGATAATATCGTTTAATTTTATCAAATTAAATACATATAAGCACAATATATTACAAGTTAAAATATTTAAACACACACACACACAATGAATTGAATTGACAATTGCATATAATTAAAACAAAAGAAATACGTGTATGCACACTAATTACAAGTTAAAATACATAATATGTAAACACGTGTACATTTTCAATTGTGTACAATTAAGAAATACATGTATGCATACTAATTACAAGTTAAAATATATAATATGTAAACACCTGTACATTGTCAATTGTGTACAATTAAGAAATATATGTAATCACACTATATTACAAGTTTATGATTGCATTCAAGTTAAAATACATATTATGCACACACACACACACACACACATATACACACTGAATTGTAATTAAAACAAATGAATTACATGTAAGCGCTATATATATATTACAAATTTAATAATGTGTACATTATGAAATACAAATATACTTGTTACTTCATAAGATGTCCATCCAGTATTACATTAAAATGTCCACCACGTAGGCCCTGTTTTTTTCTCCGCGGTAAACGAGATATAGTGAGTTCGGTGCTAAATGTTTTAACTCATCGTCTTCCCAAACGCCTGCGTATCTCCTCGGAAGATAAACACGATATTTCAATTTATCGTCCGTATAGTCCTGGATAGTGGCGAGTACAGCATTTCCGTATTTACTGTCTACGTTTTGAAGTTGCACTATGGGATATTTTACACCCATTACTAGTTCTTTAATTTTCTTATATTGTATAGCACTAATGTCCGCGAACTTAGCAACGAATGAAGCCATTTCTAATGAAGAATCACTATTCGCTTACGTCTCTGTCAAGGTCTGAATAAAATAACGCTCGTTCGCGTCGTTATAAGTAAGGAGGCTGTTGAGGAGGGGAAACCAGACAGCGCGAGGGAGGGGGAACCAGACAACGAGCAGTAAACGGTTATTATTAACCCTGTGAAACAGGATGAAAGCCGCTTTCACACGTCATGTGCGGTGGGTGGGAGGAGGCAACCAGTCGGCAACAGTTATTTTTTTATCTGTCTAGACAAGGTGTTGTAATCGATTCCTGCTGAGCGCGGAAGGGGGGTAGGCGACCAGACGACGGCACTAATATTTTATGCGTCTAGACAGGGTGATGTAATCGAATTCTGACGTGAAGGCAGTAATTTTTATGCAAGCTAAATGATGCTAAATATAAACAAAAAGGTTAATAATTTACAAGAAACCTATTGATGAGTCTAAAATCCGATACAACCCACTTGCGTAAAGCGTGGACTCTATTATTTGTACATATTTCTGGAAATAAACGGTGCGCGAAACATGCTGTTCCGTGCATCGGACGTAATTGTTCGAGTTTACGACAACCGAAATCTTCTAAATTTATAATATTGTAATGCACGATACGCTTTTCCAGAAATCTTTTTTTCTGTAATCCTTTTACGAACACATAGTTAAAAGGAAACGTGTACTTTACTAATATCGGCACAAGATGTTCGTACGATGTCTCCCCGTCCCTCCACTCTAGTCCGTGAAAATGCTCCGTTAACCATCGGTTCGTCCTCATGTGTTTGTGATTCGAAACGTTCGTGTCCACTGGTGGAGCAAATATCCAATGTCTGCTGGCAAATGCGGTGACATCCATAACGGCCAGTTCCTTGACGAGTTCGTTTCCGTTATCGTCCATGAAACAGTGAAAGTCAAGTATGACTGCTAGCTCGTCGACTGCCATTTTTTTCGTTACAAACAATGTGTTCGGTGCTACTAGGAACGCTGCCGATCCGTCCGTCTCGCGAAACAGACACGTTGTATGTTGTGTAACGTCCGTAAAGAATTTTTTCAGAACGTTTACTTTGTACCTTGTCTCCACGTCACGAATCAGTGCAACAAATTCTTGCGTCAAAACGTTGTATACAAAAAGATCTACAGGGTACAGTACTGCGTGCGTTAAGTCATTGCATCGACTGTACTCGTACGAAGTCAACAGCTCTATGCGTTCGTTCTCGACACGCCCTTTCGAAACACTGAGGAGGTAGTGAGATATTGTTTATTTATAAACACTTCCGTCACAGCAGCAGCATTGTTTTTCAAACAATTTTTACTGGTTTATTTCATGCATTAGACGAAATGTTCTTGCTCATGTATTAACAGTCGGTAAGCGCGAGTATGAATTTGCTGTTCGTTTTCTGACTGCACGTTGTTTAGACGTTCTCAGTGCATGAAAACGAACTAGAAATACGCTCTCATGTAAGCGGTGTATGTGGCTCTACATAAGGGACACTGATTTAGAGTGATGGCGCAATTCACACATATAACAAAATGGCGACAGGGAATAAGTACGGCTTCAACGATGTGTGCGTAACAAACTTTGCACATCGTATCCCGATCTGGACCCTCTTCTTCTTTTTTTTTATTCTCTTTGATCGAGTCGGTGCTTTGCCCGTTCTCTGCTGCCACTGCTGTTGCTGCTGCTGCTCCCGGTTCTTTTTTTTTATTCTCTTTGATCGAGTCGGTGCTTTGTCCGTTCTCTGCTGCCACTGCTGTTGCTGCTGCTCCAGCTGCTGCTTCCGGTTCGGTAATGATACCCAATGCCTTTAGGATGAATTTTGTATCTTTCAATAACATTACGTAAGAGCACACGGGGAAATGACGTGCGTGTTCCGTCCAAGCGTTTTCTCCTCGCTCCCATTTGTTTAAACCACCTCCACAGCAAAAACAAATCACTCTATCGTTGCATCCGTTGTAAAAGAAACCCGCTTCGGATAGTTCTTTAGGCGTTATCGTCAACGATATCGGCCAATCTTTAAAACTCTTTAAACGGTCTTCAATGCTTCTGTAACGCGGATAAGGGGATATGATTTTTTTAATCAGTGCGATCTGCACTTCTTTGTCGTCCGGAGATACGGACTTGATCGTCATCGCTTCATCGCACTGTCTGAAATAGCGGTTTTCATTGCGATCGTTATCGTCATCCTTGTGATCGTACGAAAGCATCGTGCACGTCCTCTCACGACTCGCGCTGATGAAACACTGAGCGAAGAATAGGAGGGGAGACGTTTCCCTCTCCCACCGTTCGGACAGAGGGAGTTTACAGGTATTAAGAAAATATAATACATGAAAATCGATTACATCTTTTAATATTAAAAAAACACATACATGAAATACACACACATAATATTGTAAAAAGCAACATAATATTTACAGCAAAAAAAAAAACAATAATATACAGAGTGTGGTTCGCTAGACTGTTATTTTTACTGTCAGGTTAAATTTTCTTTTCATACAGAGATATTGTTGGCTAACACGTGGGCGTCGTTTTCTTCGTTTATGGCTCGCTCGAACGCTGTGATCATTTCTTCGTCGGTGACGACTGTAGTGTCGTTCGTGTCGGCCGGTTTGATGACATTACCGCGAGCGTCCCATCTCAGGCAATTACGATACTGTTTTTTAACTATATTTCCAATATCCACAGCGTGAGCGACGTCTTCCCATGCGCGTAGTTTCTTCGCTGTAGAATGTTTGCGATATATTTTTCTCTCTCCTTCGTTGAAACTTTCCAGTTGTCTGCGCATAATATACCAAACGTTTTCGGATATTTTGTACAGAGACAGACAACGAATTTTGTTCCTGTTTATGGGGTTTGGCGCGATCTTTTTAGCCAGTACGTTCCTCAGTTTGTCGACACTGTATTCGATTTTGGACTGTAACAGTCTACTTCGTTCTTCCGCACGTTGCCGTTCTTCTTCCGCGCGACGTCTCTCTTCCTCTGAAGGCTGTCGTTCTTCTTCCGTTCGTTGTCTTTCCTCTGTGCGACGTCTCTCTTCTTCGTTAGTTTCTTGAATAGTTTTTATCATAGATTGTAAATTACCCATTTGTGTTGTTAACAAATTATTTTGCATACTAATTAACTCCTTCAAACGTTCCTCGTACAATTTTTCATATTGTCTATATTTCATTACAATTTCTTTCATAATGGCATATAATTCACGCAATTCAACAGCTTTAGGGGTTCTCATTTGCATCAACAAAGAAGCGAAATCTATTCCATTTAACACATAATATTTTTCTGTGCATTATCTTCATCTTGGACTTCGTAAAATTCGATGTAATCGTTTTTCTTTAACCATTTGGTAATTCTGGGTTTCTCATTTTTATATTTACCTGTATATCCGAGCCAATTCAATACATCGTCTGTAATTTTTATTTTATCCTGTATGATGCAGTTCCAGAAAAATCTATTTTTCGTATCGTTTTCAACGTCGATACCGAATTGCAAACAGACCTGATACACCGACAATTTACCTACATTACGTGAAATCAGTTCTTCCGGCGGTCGACTTTGTACACGGAGTACGAGTTCCCTGTTATTGTGTGCTACCATGACGGATGCCTAATACATACTAATACGTTCGCACCAACCTGTTGGTCTAGCGCGCGCTATGTCGAGCCCTACAAGGTCATTCTCCCCAACAGGTTGGTGCGAACGTACGGGGGGGAGGGGATAATAATAAGGCGTTTCCTCCTCCAAGGTTATGGGTATTAAGAAAATAAAATACATGAAAAATGATTACATTTTTTTTTAATATGAAATTAAAGTCAAAGTACTGTAAATCCTAACAATAAATAACATTAATTCAATCGACTCAATATATACCTAGTTCAAGTGGATGGACAAGTGGATGACTGTTATTTTTACTGTCAGGTGGAATTTTCTTTTCATACAGAGATATTGTTGGCTAACACGTGGGCGTCGTTTTCTTCGTTTATGGCTCGCTCGAACGTTGTGAGCATGTCTTCGTCGGTGACGACTCTAGTGTCGTTCGAGTCGGTCGGTTTGATGACATTACCGCGAGCGTCCCATCTCAGGCAATTACGATACTGTTTTCTAACTATATTTCCAATATCCAAGGCGTAAGCGACGTCTTTCCATGCGCATAGTTTCTTCGCTGTAGGATGTTTGCTATATATTTTTCTCTCTCCTTCGTTGAAACTTTCCAGTTGTCTGCGCATAATGTACCAAACGTTTTCGGATATTTTGTACAGAGACAGACAACGAATTTGTTCCTGTTTATGGGGTTTGGCGCGATCTTCTTAGCCAGTACGTTCCTCAGTTTGTCGACACTGTATTCGATTTTGGACTGTAACAGTCTACTTCGTTCTTCCGCACGTTGCCGTTCTTCTTCCGCGCGACGTCTCTCTTCCTCTGAAGGCTGTCGTTCTTCTTCCGTTCGTTGTCTTTCCTCTGTGCGACGTCTCTCTTCTTTGTTAGTTTCTTGAATAGTTTTTATCATAGATTGTAAATTACCCATTTGTGTTGTTAACAAATTATTTTGCATACTAATTAACTCCTTCAAACGTTCCTCTTACAATTTTTCATATTGTCTATATTTCATTACAATTTCTTTCATAATGGCATATAATTCACGCAATTCAACAGCTTTAGGGGTTCTCATTTGCATCAACAAAGAAGCGAAATCTATTCCATTTAACACATAATATTTTTCTGTGCATTATCTTCATCTTGGACTTCGTAAAATTCGATGTAATCGTTTTTCTTTAACCATTTGGTAATTCTGGGTTTCTCATTTTTATATTTACCTGTATATCCGAGCCAATTCAATACATCGTCTGTAATTTTTATTTTATCCTGTATGATGCAGTTCCAGAAAAATCTATTTTTCGTATCGTTTTCAACGTCGATACCGAATTGCAAACAGACCTGATACACCGACAATTTACCTACATTACGTGAAATCAGTTCTTCCGGCGGTCGACTTTGTACACGGAGTACGAGTTCCCTGTTATTGTGTGCTACCATGACGGATGCCTAATACATACTAATACGTTCGCACCAACCTGTTGGTCTAGCGCGCGCTATGTCGAGCCCTACAAGGTCATTCTCCCCAACAGGTTGGTGCGAACGTACGGGGGGGAGGGGATAATAATAAGACGTTTCCTCCTCCAAGGTTATGGGTATTAAGAAAATAAAATACATGAAAAATGATTACATTTTTTTTTTAATATGAAATTAAAGTCAAAGTACTGTAAATCCTAAGAATAAATAACATTAATTCAATCGACTCAGTATATACCTAGTTCAAGTGGATGGACAAGTGGATGACTGTTATTTTACTGTCAGGTGGAATTTTCTTTTCATACAGAGATATTGTTGGCTAACACGTGGGCGTAGTTTTCTTCGTTTATGGCTCGCTCGAACGTTGTGAGCATGTCTTCGTCGGTGACGACTCTAGTGTCGTTCGAGTCGGTCGGTTTGATGACATTACCGCGAGCGTCCCATCTCAGGCAATTACGATACGGTTTTTTAACTGTATTTCCAATATCCACAGCGTGAGCGACGTCTTCCCATGCGCGTAGTTTCTTCGCTGTAGGATGTTTGTGATATATTTTTCTCTCTCCTTCGTTGAAACTTTCCAGTTGTCTGCGCATAATGTACCAAACGTTTTCGGATATTTTGTACAGAGACAGACAACGAATTTTGTTCCTGTTTATGGGGTTTGGCGCGATCTTCTTAGCCAGTACGTTCCTCAGTTTGTCGACACTGTATTCGATTTTGGACTGTAACAGTCTACTTCGTTCTTGTGCACGTTGCCGTTCTTCTTCCGCGCGACGTCTCTCTTCCTCTGAACGCTGTCGTTCTTCTTCCGTTCGTTGTCTTCCTTCCTCTGCGCGACGTCCCTCTTCTTCGTTAGTTTCTTGAATCTATTTTATCATGAATTGTAAATTACACATTTGTGTTGTTAACAAATTATTTTGCATACTAATTAACTCCTTCAAACGTTCCTCGTACAATTTTTCATATTGTCTATATTTCATTACAATTTCTTTCATAATGGCATATAATTCACGCAATTCAACAGCTTTAGGGGTTCTCATTTGCATCAACAAAGAAGCGAAATCTATTCCATTTAACACATAATATTTTTTCTGTGCATTATCTTTATCTTGGACTTCGTAATATTCGATGTAATCGTTTTTCTTTAACCATTTGGTAATTCTGGATTTTTCATTTTTATATTTACCTGTATATCTGAGCCAATTCAATACATCGTCTGTAATTTTTATTTTATCCTGTATGATGCAGTTCCAGAAAAATCTATTTTCCGTATCGTTTTCAATGTCGATACCGAATTGCAAACAGACCTGATACACCGACAATTTACCTACATTACGTGAAATCAGTTCTTCTGGCGGTAGACTTTGTACACGGAGTACGAGTTCCCTGTTATTGTGTGCTACCATGACGTTCGCACCAAACTGTTGGTCTAGCGCGCGCTATGTCGAGCCCTACAAAGTCATTCTGCCCAACAGGTTGGTGCGAACTTACAGGGGGAGGGGATAATAATAAGACGTTTCCCCCTCTAAGGTTACGGGTGTTAAGAAAATAAAATACATGAAAGTTGATTAGATATTTTTTTAATAAAAAAAAAAATCACATACATGCAATGCATACATAATTGTGCGTTGATAGGCGGAGGCGTGGCGGCGGTATGTTCGCCGTTCGCGGTTCACCGTCCGGCGGTGGCCTGACGGTGTCCTGGTCGCCGCCCGGAGTGGTGGAGTCTGCGTCCACGTTGTCGAGTGGAAGATGATTGGTGTGGTCGGCCATGTTGGAAAAGTGGCGAGGTTGTCAAGTAGTGTAAGAATGTGCTGGTTAAGCGTCGGTCACGTTGCCAACTCTTGCATGTGTTATAACGTACGGGTTTGGATATGAAAGCGGTTTTTCCGGACGTGCGTCCATGTTGGAAAAGCGTCGACGTGTTCGACTCGTGCGTGTGTGCTGGTTAAGCGTCGGCCACGTTGTCAACTCGTGCATATGTTATAGTGTACGGGTTTGGATATGTACGCCGTCGTGTATTGCCAACTTGTGAACTGTGTTATTTTCCATGAGTGATATGTGTTTTATATAAGTGAATTGACGTTTAATTATGCAGTGCATATCATGTGTGTTTCTTATAACAATTGTACACGACACTACACTTTTTTACGTTCGTGCGATAGAAATTACATATCAATAAGAATATAGTATATGTTGACGGGTGGCGCTAACTGTGTTATTCGTACGTTCCCGACCATTAGGTTAGAGTTCGTATCCTTCGGTATGATCTTCGCGTCCACGTATACTTTGGTCGCAGCGTCTCTCGCACGAATTGGATCTCTCAGAGACTGTATGCGATGGTCCCGCGCGTCGACGACAGGGCTGTTCTTCTTGTTCGGTACTGTCGTGAAACGCAAGCACGTGTAGTCTACGTATTGCTTGTTGACAGCGTCCCAAGATCGACGGGAGCGGCGACGGTGACGAGCTTACAACCTTTCATGTCTATTCCTTGCCTCGAATCGTTGACCAGACAGTGGTCACGCACAAACCGCAGTGGAACGGCATCGTTACCGTCGTGCGGTTCGTCCAAGTTGTGTATTTCTTTTTCCCGCTACATCGAAGTGTGCGTCCTCGGTCATCGCGATACCGATATCCTATCGCAGACTGTGTCGCATCTCTCTTCGCGCTCTAACAGCGCTCTGGTGTCTGCCGAAGTTGTCAACGTTCATCTCGTGAATGAAGCGCGTGGACCGCTATGCACGATATTTTATACGATGATGTTGGCTTCACGTAGTTCTTCCACTATGGAAACGATTTCGTTCGTGTGTCCACCGTTTCGGGCGCGTTGTGACGCTATCAACAGTCGCAATCTGTCCACCAGTTCGTTCGGATCGTCCCAGTGCACGCAATCGATTTTGTCTTTTTTTCTCGAGAGCATCATATACGTTCTGTCGGTATTATTATGTCCGTGTCCTGTACGTTTCGGTGGGAACAACCTTGATATTATCTGTTTATACTTTACACCTCTGTTTGTGTTTACCTGCGCGTTCACTAAATAATGATGCTTGTGCGCGTTGGTATCACGTAGTATATCTTTGTACGCATTCAGATCCATCTCGTTGTAAACGTTCTCTTTAGGGTGCTTCATGAACATGAGTTCGTATAGACCCGGTGTACCTTTGTAACGTTTACCGTTGATAAAGATTGAATCGTCTGTTTCGATTTCCAACGGTGAATCACCGATCATCCATTTTCCGCTTTCGTGTCTTACACCGTACGTATAATCCATCAAACGATCGCGTTCAGCCGACACGATCATACGCATGTACTTATTCGCTAACGATTCACTGTCGTATTTTTCCTGAAAATATCTACGCGCTTCTCGCCTCCTTTCCGGTGTGTCTAACATTTTTTCGATGTTGAGACTAGGATCGTCCTCGTCGTCCTCGTCCGAAGTTTCACCTATCACAGAAGTTTTCAGGAAACGTGGTGTCAACTGCTGTTGCGGTGACGGACGGAGCGGTGCTCCTACATCGATATTGCTACTACTTGAACCCATCAGATCCTCCTCCTCTTCTTCCTCCTCCTCCTCGCCACGTTTCATCTTTTTCGCATTCGTAGGCTTTTCATTTGTTGTTTTACGTTTTTTTTCAACCAACGCTTGCGAAATAATTTGTAACGGTTCGAGAATCGGTTTGTAACTTTTGGTTAACGTTTCTTCCTCTTCACGGATTACATGTTTTAACGCACGGTATTTATTACGTATGTCATTGCTGATAGTGTCGATATCACGGGCTAGTTGTTTCTTCTTTTCGTCCATCTTGATAAACGGCAGTACACTGAATAACGTCGGTGACTCGAGACATCTGTATTTACCTGAACGATCGACGACTGTTTTAGTTAACGGTAAACAGCTGTTAAGTGCATTTATGCGAACAGTCTACAACTGTTTTTGCAGGACATGCGTATTTACCAGAACGGTCGACGACTGTTTTAGTTAACAGTGAACAGCTTTTACGTGCATTTATGCGAACAGTATACAGCTATTTTTCCAGGACATGTGTATTTACCCGAACGGTCGACGCCTGTTTTAGTTAACAGTGAACAGCTGTTACGTGCATTTATGCGAACAGTATACAGCTATTTTTCCAGGACATGTGTATTTACCCGAACGGTCGACGCCTGTTTTACTTAACAGTGAACAGCTGTTACGTGCATTTATGCGAACAGTATACAGCTATTTTTCCAGGACATGTGTATTTACCCGAACGGTCGACGACTGTTTTAGTTAACAGTGAACAGCTGTGACGTGCATTTATGCGAACTGTCTACAGCTGTTTTTCCAGGACATGTGTATTTACCCGAACGTTCGACGACTGTTTCAGTTAACAGTGAACAGATGTTACGTGCATTTATGCGAACAGTCTACAACTGTTTTTTATTTTACCCAAACGCTCAAAGACTGGGTTAGTTAACAGTGAACAGCTGTTACGTGCGATTATGCGGACAGTCTACGAGAGTTTCTTTATTTTTCTGAGACACTTATATTTACCTGAACGCTTGTCTACTGTTTTAGTTAACGGTGCAATTCGGTATCGACATTGAAAACGATACGGAAAATAGATTTTTCTGGAACTGCATCATACAGGATAAAATAAAAATTACAGACGATGTATTGAATTGGCTCAGATATACAGGTAAATATAAAAATGAAAAATCCAGAATTACCAAATGGTTAAAGAAAAACGATTAAATCGAATATTACGAAGTCCAAGATAAAGATAATGCACAGAAAAAATATTATGTGTTAAATGGAATAGACTTCGCTTCTTTGTTGATGGAAATGAGAACCCCTAAAGCTGTTGAATTGCGTGAATTATATGCCATTATGAAAGAAATTGTAATGAAATATAGACAATATGAAAAATTGTACGAGGAACGTTTGAAGGAGTTAATTAGTATGCAAAATAATTTGTTAACAACACAAATGTGTAATTTACAATTCATGATAAAATCGATTCAAGAAACTAACGAAGAAGAGGTACGTCGCGCAGAGGAAGGAAGACAACGAACGGAAGAAGAACGACAGCGTTCAGAGGAAGAGAGACGTCGCGCGGAAGAAGAACGGCAACGTGCACAAGAACGAAGTAGACTGTTATAGTCCAAAATCGAATACAGTGTCGACAAACTGAGGAACGTACTGGCTAAGAAGATCGCGCCAAACCCCATAAACAGGAACAAAATTCGTTGTCTGTCTCTGTACAAAATATCCGAAAACGTTTGGTACATTATGCGCAGACAACTGGAAAGTTTCAACGAAGGAGAGAGAAAAATATATCACAAACATCCTACAGCGAAGAAACTACGCGCATGGGAAGACGTCGCTCACGCTGTGGATATTGGAAATACAGTTAAAATCCGTATCGTAATTGCCTGAGATGGGACGCTCGCGGTAATGTCATCAAACCGACCGACTCGAACGACACTAGAGTCGTCACCGACGAAGACATGCTCACAACGTTCGAGCGAGCCATAAACGAAGAAAACGACGCCCACGTGTTAGCCAGCAATATCTCTGTATGAAAAGAAAATTCCACCTGACAGTAAAATAACAGTCATCCACTTGTCCATCCACTTGAACTAGGTATATACTGAGTCGATTGAATTAATGTTATTTATTGTTAGGATTTACAGTACTTTGACTTTAAATTCATATAAAAAAAAATGTAATCATTTTCCATGTATTTTATTTTCTTAATACCCATAACCTTGGAGGAGGAAACGTCTTATTATTATCCCCTCCCCCCGTACGTTCGCACCAACCTGTTGGGCAGAATGACCTTGTAGGGCTCGACATAGCGCGCGCTAGACCAACAGGTTGGTGCGAACGTATTAGTATGTATTAGGCATCCGTCATGGTAGCACACAATAACAGGGAACTCGTACTCCGTGTACAAAGTCGACCGCCGGAAGAACTGATTTCACGTAATGTAGGTAAATTGTCGGTGTATCAGGTCTGTTTGCAATTCGGTATCGACGTTGAAAACGATACGAAAAATAGATTTTTCTGGAACTGCATCATACAGGATAAAATAAAAATTACAGACGATGTATTGAATTGGCTCGGATATACAGGTAAATATAAAAATGAAAAACCCAGAATTACCAAATGGTTAAAGAAAAACGATTACATCGAATTTTACGAAGTCCGAGATGAAGATAATGCACAGAAAAATATTATGTGTTAAATGGAATAGATTTCGCTTCTTTGTTGATGCAAATGAGAACCCCTAAAGCTGTTGAATTGCGTGAATTATATGCCATTATGAAAGAAATTGTAATGAAATATAGACAATATGAAAAATTGTACGAGGAACGTTTGAAGGAGTTAATTAGTATGCAAAATAATTTGTTAACAACACAAATGGGTAATTTACAATCTATGATAAAAACTATTCAAGAAACTAACGAAGAAGAGAGACGTCGCACAGAGGAAAGACAACGAACGGAAGAAGAACGACAGCCTTCAGAGGAAGAGAGACGTCGCGCGGAAGAAGAACGGCAACGTGCGGAAGAACGAAGTAGACTGTTACAGTCCAAAATCGAATACAGTGTCGACAAACTGAGGAACGTACTGGCTAAGAAGATCGCGCCAAACCCTATAAACAGGAACAAATTCGTTGTCTGTCTCTGTACAAAATATCCGAAAACTTTTGGTACATTATGCGCAGACAACTGGAAAGTTTCAACGAAGGAGAGAGAAAAATATATAGCAAACATCCTACAGCGAAGAAACTATGCGCATGGAAAGACGTCGCTTACGCCGTGGATATTGGAAATATAGTTAGAAAACAGTATCGTAATTGCCTGAGATGGGACGCTCGCGGTAATGTCATCAAACCGGCCGACACGAACGACACTACAGTCGTCACCGACGAAGAAATGCTCACAACGTTCGAGCGAGCCATAAACGAAGTAAACGATGCCCACGTGTTAGCCAACAATATCTCTGCATGAAAAGAAAATTCCACCTGACAGTAAAAATAACAGTCATCCACTTGTCCATCCACTTGAACTAGGTATATATTGAGTCGATTGAATTAATGTTATTTATTGTTAGGATTTACAGTACTTTGACTTTAATTTCATATTAAAAAAAAAATGTAATCAATTTTCATGTATTTTATTTTCTTAATACCCATAACCTCTTCTTCCTCCTCCTCCTCGCCACGTTTCATCTTTTTCGCACTCGTAAGCTTTTCATTTGTTGTTTTACGTTTTTTTTCAACCAACGCTTGCGAAATAATCTGTAACGGTTCGAGAATCGGCTTGTAACTTTTGGTTAACGTTTCTTCCTCTTCACGGATTACATGTTTTAACGCACGGTATTTCTTACGTATGTCATTGCTGATAGTGTCGATATCACGGGCTAGTTGTTTCTTCTTTTCGTCCATCTTGATAAACGGCAGTACACTGAATAACGTCGGTGACTCGAGACATCTGTATTTACCTGAACGATCGACGACTGTTTTAGTTAACGGTAAACAGCTGTTAAGTGCATTTATGCGAACAGTCTACAACTGTTTTTGCAGGACATGCGTATTTACCAGAACGGTCGACGACTGTTTTAGTTAACAGTGAACAGCTTTTACGTGCATTTATGCGAACAGTATACAGCTATTTTTCCAGGACATGTGTATTTACCCGAACGGTCGACGCCTGTTTTAGTTAACAGTGAACAGCTGTTACGTGCATTTATGCGAACAGTATACAGCTATTTTTCCAGGACATGTGTATTTACCCGAACGGTCGACGCCTGTTTTACTTAACAGTGAACAGCTGTTACGTGCATTTATGCGAACAGTATACAGCTATTTTTCCAGGACATGTATATTTACCCGAACAGTCGACGACTGTTTTAGTTAACAGTGAACAGCTGTGACGTGCATTTATGCGAACAGTCTACAGCTGTTTTTCCAGGACATGTGTATTTACCCGAACGTTCGACGACTGTTTCAGTTAACAGTGAACAGATGTTACGTGCATTTATGCGAACAGTCTACAACTGTTTTTTATTTTACCCAAACGCTCAAAGACTGGGTTAGTTAACAGTGAACAGCTGTTACGTGTAATTATGCGGACAGTCTACGAGAGTTTCTTTAGTTTTCTGAGACACTTATATTTACCTGAACGCTTGTCTACTGTTTTAGTTAACGGTGCAATTCGGTATCGACATTGAAAACGATACGGAAAATAGATTTTTCTGGAACTGCATCATACAGGATAAAATAAAAATTACAGACGATGTATTGAATTGGCTCAGATATACAGGTAAATATAAAAATGAAAAATCCAGAATTACCAAATGGTTAAACAAAAACGATTACATCGAATATTACGAAGTCCAAGATAAAGATAATGCACAGAAAAAATATTATGTGTTAAATGGAATAGACTTCGCTTCTTTGTTGATGGAAATGAGAACCCCTAAAGCTGTTGAATTGCGTGAATTATATGCCATTATGAAAGAAATTGTAATGAAATATAGACAATATGAAAAATTGTACGAGGAACGTTTGAAGGAGTTAATTAGTATGCAAAATAATTTGTTAACAACACAAATGTGTAATTTACAATTCATGATAAAATCGATTCAAGAAACTAACGAAGAAGAGGGACGTCGCGCAGAGGAAGGAAGACAACGAACGGAAGAAGAACGACAGCGTTCAGAGGAAGAGAGACGTCGCGCGGAAGAAGAACGGCAACGTGCACAAGAACGAAGTAGACTGTTATAGTCCAAAATCGAATACAGTGTCGACAAACTGAGGAACGTACTGGCTAAGAAGATCGCGCCAAACCCCATAAACAGGAACAAAATTCGTTGTCTGTCTCTGTACAAAATATCCGAAAACGTTTGGTACATTATGCGCAGACAACTGGAAAGTTTCAACGAAGGAGAGAGAAAAATATATCACAAACATCCTACAGCGAAGAAACTACGCGCATGGGAAGACGTCGCTCACGCTGTGGATATTGGAAATACAGTTAAAATCCGTATCGTAATTGCCTGAGATGGGACGCTCGCGGTAATGTCATCAAACCGACCGACTCGAACGACACTAGAGTCGTCACCGACGAAGACATGCTCACAACGTTCGAGCGAGCCATAAACGAAGAAAACGACGCCCACGTGTTAGCCAGCAATATCTCTGTATGAAAAGAAAATTCCACCTGACAGTAAAATAACAGTCATCCACTTGTCCATCCACTTGAACTAGGTATATACTGAGTCGATTGAATTAATGTTATTTATTGTTAGGATTTACAGTACTTTGACTTTAAATTCATATAAAAAAAAATGTAATCATTTTCCATGTATTTTATTTTCTTAATACCCATAACCTTGGAGGAGGAAACGTCTTATTATTATCCCCTCCCCCCCGTACGTTCGCACCAACCTGTTGGGCAGAATGACCTTGTAGGGCTCGACATAGCGCGCGCTAGACCAACAGGTTGGTGCGAACGTATTAGTATGTATTAGGCATCCGTCATGGTAGCACACAATAACAGGGAACTCGTACTCCGTGTACAAAGTCGACCGCCGGAAGAACTGATTTCACGTAATGTAGGTAAATTGTCGGTGTATCAGGTCTGTTTGCAATTCGCTATCGACGTTGAAAACGATACGAAAAATAGATTTTTCTGGAACTGCATCATACAGGATAAAATAAAAATTACAGACGATGTATTGAATTGGCTCGGATATACAGGTAAATATAAAAATGAAAAACCCAGAATTACCAAATGGTTAAAGAAAAACGATTACATCGAATTTTACGAAGTCCGAGATGAAGATAATGCACAGAAAAATATTATGTGTTAAATGGAATAGATTTCGCTTCTTTGTTGATGCAAATGAGAACCCCTAAAGCTGTTGAATTGCGTGAATTATATGCCATTATGAAAGAAATTGTAATGAAATATAGACAATATGAAAAATTGTAAGAGGAACGTTTGAAGGAGTTAATTAGTATGCAAAATAATTTGTTAACAACACAAATGGGTAATTTACAATCTATGATAAAAACTATTCAAGAAACTAACGAAGAAGAGAGACGTCGCACAGAGGAAAGACAACGAACGGAAGAAGAACGACAGCCTTCAGAGGAAGAGAGACGTCGCGCGGAAGAAGAACGGCAACGTGCGGAAGAACGAAGTAGACTGTTACAGTCCAAAATCGAATACAGTGTCGACAAACTGAGGAACGTACTGGCTAAGAAGATCGCGCCAAACCCCATAAACAGGAACAAATTCGTTGTCTGTCTCTGTACAAAATATCCGAAAACGTTTGGTACATTATGCGCAGACAACTGGAAAGTTTCAACGAAGGAGAGAGAAAAATATATAGCAAACATCCTACAGCGAAGAAACTATGCGCATGGAAAGACGTCGCTTACGCCGTGGATATTGGAAATATAGTTAGAAAACAGTATCGTAATTGCCTGAGATGGGACGCTCGCGGTAATGTCATCAAACCGGCCGACACGAACGACACTACAGTCGTCACCGACGAAGAAATGCTCACAACGTTCGAGCGAGCCATAAACGAAGTAAACGATGCCCACGTGTTAGCCAACAATATCTCTGCATGAAAAGAAAATTCCACCTGACAGTAAAAATAACAGTCATCCACTTGTCCATCCACTTGAACTAGGTATATATTGAGTCGATTGAATTAATGTTATTTATTGTTAGGATTTACAGTACTTTGACTTTAATTTCATATTAAAAAAAAAATGTAATCAATTTTCATGTATTTTATTTTCTTAATACCCATAACCTCTTCTTCCTCCTCCTCCTCGCCACGTTTCATCTTTTTCGCACTCGTAGGCTTTTCATTTGTTGTTTTACGTTTTTTTTCAACCAACGCTTGCGAAATAATCTGTAACGGTTCGAGAATCGGTTTGTAACTTTTGGTTAACGTTTCTTCCTCTTCACGGATTACATGTTTTAACGCACGGTATTTATTACGTATGTCATTGCTGATAGTGTCGATATCACGGGCTAGTTGTTTCTTCTTTTCGTCCATCTTGATAAACGGCAGTACACTGAATAACGTCGGTGACTCGAGACATCTGTATTTACCTGAACGATCGACGACTGTTTTAGTTAACGGTAAACAGCTGTTAAGTGCATTTATGCGAACAGTCTACAACTGTTTTTGCAGGACATGCGTATTTACCAGAACGGTCGACGACTGTTTTAGTTAACAGTGAACAGCTTTTACGTGCATTTATGCGAACAGTATACAGCTATTTTTCCAGGACATGTGTATTTACCCGAACGGTCGACGCCTGTTTTAGTTAACAGTGAACAGCTGTTACGTGCATTTATGCGAACAGTATACAGCTATTTTTCCAGGACATGTGTATTTACCCGAACGGTCGACGCCTGTTTTACTTAACAGTGAACAGCTGTTACGTGCATTTATGCGAACAGTATACAGCTATTTTTCCAGGACATGTGTATTTACCCGAACAGTCGACGACTGTTTTAGTTAACAGTGAACAGCTGTGACGTGCATTTATGCGAACAGTCTACAGCTGTTTTTCCAGGACATGTGTATTTACCCGAACGTTCGACGACTGTTTCAGTTAACAGTGAACAGATGTTACGTGCATTTATGCGAACAGTCTACAACTGTTTTTTATTTTACCCAAACGCTCAAAGACTGGGTTAGTTAACAGTGAACAGCTGTTACGTGTAATTATGCGGACAGTCTACGAGAGTTTCTTTAGTTTTCTGAGACACTTATATTTACCTGAACGCTTGTCTACTGTTTTAGTTAACGGTGCAATTCGGTATCGACATTGAAAACGATACGGAAAATAGATTTTTCTGGAACTGCATCATACAGGATAAAATAAAAATTACAGACGATGTATTGAATTGGCTCAGATATACAGGTAAATATAAAAATGAAAAATCCAGAATTACCAAATGGTTAAAGAAAAACGATTACATCGAATATTACGAAGTCCAAGATGAAGATAATGCACAGAAAAAATATTATGTGTTAAATGGAATAGATTTCGCTTCTTTGTTGATGCAAATGAGAACGCCTAAAGCTGTTGAATTGCGTGAATTATATGCCATTATGAAAGAAATTGTAATGAAATATAGACAATATGAAAAATTGTACGAGGAACGTTTGAAGGAGTTAATTAGTATGCAAAATAATTTGTTAACAACACAAATGTGTAATTTACAATTCATGATAAAATCGATTCAAGAAACTAACGAAGAAGAGGGACGTCGCGCAGAGGAAGGAAGACAACGAACGGAAGAAGAACGACAGCGTTCAGAGGAAGAGAGACGTCGCGCGGAAGAAGAACGGCAACGTGCACAAGAACGAAGTAGACTGTTACAGTCCAAAATCGAATACAGTGTCGACAAACTGAGGAACGTACTGGCTAAGAAGATCGCGCCAAACCCCATAAACAGGAACAAAATTCGTTGTCTGTCTCTGTACAAAATATCCGAAAACGTTTGGTACATTATGCGCAGACAACTGGAAAGTTTCAACGAAGGAGAGAGAAAAATATATCACAAACATCCTACAGCGAAGAAACTACGCGCATGGGAAGACGTCGCTCACGCTGTGGATATTGGAAATACAGTTAAAATCCGTATCGTAATTGCCTGAGATGGGACGCTCGCGGTAATGTCATCAAACCGACCGACTCGAACGACACTAGAGTCGTCACCGACGAAGACATGCTCACAACGTTCGAGCGAGCCATAAACGAAGAAAACGACGCCCACGTGTTAGCCAACAATATCTCTGTATGAAAAGAAAATTCCACCTGACAGTAAAATAACAGTCATCCACTTGTCCATCCACTTGAACTAGGTATATACTGAGTCGATTGAATTAATGTTATTTATTGTTAGGATTTACAGTACTTTGACTTTAATTTCATATAAAAAAAATGTAATCATTTTTCATGTATTTTATTTTCTTAATACCCATAACCTTGGAGAGGGAAACGTCTTATTATTATCCCCTCCCCCGTACGTTCGCACCAACCTGTTGGGGAGAATGACCTTGTAGGGCTCGACATAGCGCGCGCTAGACCAACAGGTTGGTGCGAACGTATTAGTATGTATTAGGCATCCGTCATGGTAGCACACAATAACAGGGAACTCGTACTCCGTGTACAATGTCTAGCGCCAGAAGAACTGATTTCACGTAATGTAGTTAAATTGTCGGTGTATCAGGTTTGTTTGCAATTCGGTATCGACGTTGAAAACGATACGAAAAATAGATTTTTCTGGAACTGCACCATACAGGATAAAATAAAAATTACAGACGATGTATTGATTTGGCTCGGCTATACAGGTAAATATAATAATCAAAAATCCAGAATTACCAGATGGTTAAAGAAAAACGATTACATCGAATATTACGAAGTCCAAGATGAAGATAATGCACAGAAAAAATGTTATGTGTTAAATGGAATAGATTTCGCTTCTTTGTTGATGCAAATGAGAACCCCTAAAGCTGTTGAATTGCGTGAATTATATGCCATTATGAAAGAAATTGTAATGAAATATAGACAATATGAAAAATTGTACGAGGAACGTTTGAAGGAGTTAATTAGTATGCAAAATAATTTGTTAACAACACAAATGGGTAATTTACAATCTATGATAAAAACTATTCAAGAAACTAACGAAGAAGAGAGACGTCGCGCAAAGGAAGAAAGACAACGAACGGAAGAAGAACGACAGCGTGCAGAGGAAGAGAGACGTCGCGCGGAAGAAGAACGGCAACGTGCGGAAGAACGAAGTAGACTGTTACAGTCCAAAATCGAATACAGTGTCGACAAACTGAGGAACGTACTGGCTAAAAAGATCGCGCCAAACCCCATAAACAGGAACAAAATTCGTTGTCTGTCTCTGTACAAAATATCCGAAAACGTTTGGTATATTATGCGCAGACAACTGGAAAGTTTCAACGAAGGAGAGAGAAAAATATATCGCAAACATCCTACAGCGAAGAAACTACGCGCATGGGAAGACGTCGCTCACGCTGTGGATATTGGAAATATAGTTAAAAAACAGTATCGTAATTGCCTGAGATGGGACGCTCGCGGTAATGTCATCAAACCGGCCGACACGAACGACACTACAGTCGTCACCGACGAAGAAATGATCACAGCGTTCGAGCGAGCCATAAACGAAGAAAACGACGCCCACGTGTTAGCCAACAATATCTCTGTATGAAAAGAAAATTTAACCTGACAGTAAAAATAACAGTCATCCACTTGTCCATCCACTTGAACTAGGTATATATTGAGTCGATTGAATTAATGTTATTTATTGTTAGGATTTACAGTACTTTGACTTTAATTTCATATTAAAAAAAAAATGTAATCAATTTTCATGTATTTTATTTTCTTAATACCCATAACCTCTTCTTCCTCCTCCTCCTCGCCACGTTTCATCTTTTTCGCACTCGTAGGCTTTTCATTTGTTGTTTTACGTTTTTTTTCAACCAACGCTTGCGAAATAATCTGTAACGGTTCGAGAATCGGTTTGTAACTTTTGGTTAACGTTTCTTCCTCTTCACGGATTACATGTTTTAACGCACGGTATTTATTACGTATGTCATTGCTGATAGTGTCGATATCACGGGCTAGTTGTTTCTTCTTTTCGTCCATCTTGATAAACGGCAGTACACTGAATAACGTCGGTGACTCGAGACATCTGTATTTACCTGAACGATCGACGACTGTTTTAGTTAACGGTAAACAGCTGTTAAGTGCATTTATGCGAACAGTCTACAACTGTTTTTGCAGGACATGCGTATTTACCAGAACGGTCGACGCCTGTTTTAGTTAACAGTGAACAGCTTTTACGTGCATTTATGCGAACAGTATACAGCTATTTTTCCAGGACATGTGTATTTACCCGAACGGTCGACGCCTGTTTTACTTAACAGTGAACAGCTGTTACGTGCATTTATGCGAACAGTATACAGCTATTTTTCCAGGACATGTGTATTTACCCGAACAGTCGACGACTGTTTTAGTTAACAGTAAACAGCTGTGACGTGCATTTATGCGAACAGTCTACAGCTGTTTTTCCAGGACATGTGTATTTACCCGAACGTTCGACGACTGTTTCAGTTAACAGTGAACAGATGTTACGTGCATTTATGCGAACAGTCTACAACTGTTTTTTATTTTACCCAAACGCTCAAAGACTGGGTTAGTTAACAGTGAACAGCTGTTACGTGCAATTATGCGGACAGTCTACGAGAGTTTCTTTATTTTCCTGAGACACTTATATTTACCTGAACGCTTGTCTACTGTTTTAGTTAACGGTGCAATTCGGTATCGACATTGAAAACGATACGGAAAATAGATTTTTCTGGAACTGCATCATACAGGATAAAATAAAAATTACAGACGATGTATTGAATTGGCTCAGATATACAGGTAAATATAAAAATGAAAAATCCAGAATTACCAAATGGTTAAAGAAAAACGATTACATCGAATATTACGAAGTCCAAGATGAAGATAATGCACAGAAAAAATATTATGTGTTAAATGGAATAGATTTCGCTTCTTTGTTGATGCAAATGAGAACGCCTAAAACTGTTGAATTGCGTGAATTATATGCCATTATGAAAGAAATTGTAATGAAATATAGACAATATGAAAAATTGTACGAGGAACGTTTGAAGGAGTTAATTAGTATGCAAAATAATTTGTTAACAACACAAATGTGTAATTTACAATTCATGATAAAATCGATTCAAGAAACTAACGAAGAAGAGGGACGTCGCGCAGAGGAAGGAAGACAACGAACGGAAGAAGAACGACAGCGTTCAGAGGAAGAGAGACGTCGCGCGGAAGAAGAACGGCAACGTGCACAAGAACGAAGTAGACTGTTACAGTCCAAAATCGAATACAGTGTCGACAAACTGAGGAACGTACTGGCTAAGAAGATCGCGCCAAACCCCATAAACAGGAACAAAATTCGTTGTCTGTCTCTGTACAAAATATCCGAAAACGTTTGGTACATTATGCGCAGACAACTGGAAAGTTTCAACGAAGGAGAGAGAAAAATATATCACAAACATCCTACAGCGAAGAAACTACGCGCATGGGAAGACGTCGCTCACGCTGTGGATATTGGAAATACAGTTAAAATCCGTATCGTAATTGCCTGAGATGGGACGCTCGCGGTAATGTCATCAAACCGACCGACTCGAACGACACTAGAGTCGTCACCGACGAAGACATGCTCACAACGTTCGAGCGAGCCATAAACGAAGAAAACGACGCCCACGTGTTAGCCAACAATATCTCTGTATGAAAAGAAAATTCCACCTGACAGTAAAATAACAGTCATCCACTTGTCCATCCACTTGAACTAGGTATATACTGAGTCGATTGAATTAATGTTATTTATTGTTAGGATTTACAGTACTTTGACTTTAATTTCATATAAAAAAAATGTAATCATTTTTCATGTATTTTATTTTCTTAATACCCATAACCTTGGAGAGGGAAACGTCTTATTATTATCCCCTCCCCCGTACGTTCGCACCAACCTGTTGGGGAGAATGACCTTGTAGGGCTCGACATAGCGCGCGCTAGACCAACAGGTTGGTGCGAACGTATTAGTATGTATTAGGCATCCGTCATGGTAGCACACAATAACAGGGAACTCGTACTCCGTGTACAATGTCTAGCGCCAGAAGAACTGATTTCACGTAATGTAGTTAAATTGTCGGTGTATCAGGTTTGTTTGCAATTCGGTATCGACGTTGAAAACGATACGAAAAATAGATTTTTCTGGAACTGCACCATACAGGATAAAATAAAAATTACAGACGATGTATTGATTTGGCTCGGCTATACAGGTAAATATAATAATCAAAAATCCAGAATTACCAGATGGTTAAAGAAAAACGATTACATCGAATATTACGAAGTCCAAGATGAAGATAATGCACAGAAAAAATGTTATGTGTTAAATGGAATAGATTTCGCTTCTTTGTTGATGCAAATGAGAACCCCTAAAGCTGTTGAATTGCGTGAATTATATGCCATTATGAAAGAAATTGTAATGAAATATAGACAATATGAAAAATTGTACGAGGAACGTTTGAAGGAGTTAATTAGTATGCAAAATAATTTGTTAACAACACAAATGGGTAATTTACAATCTATGATAAAAACTATTCAAGAAACTAACGAAGAAGAGAGACGTCGCGCAAAGGAAGAAAGACAACGAACGGAAGAAGAACGACAGCGTGCAGAGGAAGAGAGACGTCGCGCGGAAGAAGAACGGCAACGTGCGGAAGAACGAAGTAGACTGTTACAGTCCAAAATCGAATACAGTGTCGACAAACTGAGGAACGTACTGGCTAAAAAGATCGCGCCAAACCCCATAAACAGGAACAAAATTCGTTGTCTGTCTCTGTACAAAATATCCGAAAACGTTTGGTATATTATGCGCAGACAACTGGAAAGTTTCAACGAAGGAGAGAGAAAAATATATCGCAAACATCCTACAGCGAAGAAACTACGCGCATGGGAAGACGTCGCTCACGCTGTGGATATTGGAAATATAGTTAAAAAACAGTATCGTAATTGCCTGAGATGGGACGCTCGCGGTAATGTCATCAAACCGGCCGACACGAACGACACTACAGTCGTCACCGACGAAGAAATGATCACAGCGTTCGAGCGAGCCATAAACGAAGAAAACGACGCCCACGTGTTAGCCAACAATATCTCTGTATGAAAAGAAAATTTAACCTGACAGTAAAAATAACAGTCTAGCGAACCGCACTCTGTATATTATTGTTTTTTTTTTGCTGTAAATATTAGGTTGCTTTTTACAATATTATGTGTGTGTATTTCATGTATGTGTTTTTTAATATTAAAATATGTAATCGATTTTCATGTATTATATTTTCTTAATACCTGTAAACTCCCTCTGTCCGAACGGTGGGAGAGGGAAACGTCTCCCCTCCTATTCTTCGCTCAGTGTTTCATCAGCGCGAGTCGTGAGAGGACGTGCACGATGCTTTCGAACTTGTAATTAGTATGCATACATGTATTTCTTAATTGTACACAATTGAAAATGTACACGTGTTTACATATTATGTATTTTAACTTGTAATTAGTGTGCATACACGTATTTCTTTTGTTTTAATTATATGTAATTGTTAATTCAATTCATTGTGTGTGTGTGTGTGTTTAAATATGTTAACTTGTAATATATTGTGCTTATATGTATTTAATTTGATAAAATTAAACGATATTATCTTAACATTTCATTGTATTTAATTTCAAAAAATCCTTTGAACTAACACTACATTTAATCATATTTTAAATAACAGTACAACACTCAATCTACAAGCTTGAACGGTCGTTGCGCACCGACCGTTATTACATACATTCAATTTAAAAAAAAATCAAAATTATATTAAAATAATTGCATAATGTTAATATATTACAGAAACTAAAGAATAATTTTATGTATATATATATTTAAAAATGTAATTATTTTTTAATTTATGTTTTTGTAAATATTTTGTAAATAATATGTGTCTATAATATATGAGTGTGCACAATAGTTTTTTTGTATATATGTACTTTTTAATTTATGTTTTTGTAAATATTTTGTAAATAAGATGTGTCCATGTAAATAAATACATGAGTGTATCTGTAATTGCTTAAGTGTATATTTTCAACTTTCCTTTTCCATGCATGATGCGTGTGTGTGTGTGTGTGCGTTCCACAATAAATCTCAGCGGAAGCCAACTGCCACTTGTCCCTATTATTCATGTGTGTTTCTTACAACAACAAACGTAGGGCCCGCTATAGCGAGCGCTAGACCAACAGGTTGGTGCGAACGTATTTTTACAATCTGTATATATTTACTTACCTATAGAAAATTACATATCAATCAGAATATCCGACACACAGACCAATCCTCGACGACGAACCGGATCACCGAGTGACCCGTTCGACGCTCGCCGGCCGCCGACGGCGGCCGGCGAACGGCACCGACCGGATCACGACGCAGCCTCACGAACCAGTTCGCCGTTCGCCGTTCGCCATTCGCCGTCGGCGGCGGACGGCGTCCGACAGCAGATCAACCGGACGGCGAACGGCGAACGGCGAACGGCGAACCGGATCACTACACGGGCTCGCGATACAGTTCGCCACGACACACAGACACGCCGTTGCCGTTGCCGTCGCCATCGACCATCGCCCGCAGCGACGTTCATATACAAAACCCGTACACTATAACACACGCAAGAGTCGACTACGGCGATTAACCAGCACGAGTCGGCAACGCCGACCACGACGATTTTACAACATGGCCGACCGGAAAAACTCCTTGCATATACAAACCCGTACACTATAACACATGCACGAAGCGGCAACGTCGACGACGTATACACCAATCAACGCACACATAACCCCACTTTATACTCACCGCCCACAACATGACCGAAAGCCGACTACCAGATTTTTACCCCCACCACATAGATTTTTGAATTTCCCGCCATATGACGTCACATCCGGGGTAGAACTGTCAGTTTTACCCTACTTATGACATTGGTAATATGAAACAGATAAGTTGAATTAAAAAGGCATTCAAATTCTGCTTATGTCCCGTTGCCGTTTGTTGGGCGTTACGTGAGAAAACGGCGGTAGGGGGAAAATCAACGGCTGATAGTTGAGAAAATATCCTGTCTATTTCTGAATGCAGGATACTACAACTATACGTAATGTTTGCAGAAAAAATGGATGCGTCTGTCATGAACGCCAGTTTGTTGAATGCAACAGCTCTTCACTCCTGACTCCGCAAACACGCGGATATAAGTCACAAGTAGTAGTTGGATTCGGAGAAAGCATGAATTGTATCTCCGAATATTTTAGAGAAATTGCTTGGATTCTGAAGTCGTTCCTGACATGTACAAGCGAAGTGGTTCTGGTGTTTGATTCAGTGGTTGTAAAATTACTTTTCCAATAGAGCAGCACATCCCAAGCGATTTAATTAAAAAATTTTGGCTTGATAGAATTCGCATATCACATCCATTTTGCTAATTGTAAGTTTTGAATGTGGCGAATATTCATAACTTGGATCATACTGAAAAGCCTCTAAAATCAAACCACCTCGTCTGCAAAATTGTCTGACTTAAGCATGCAGTATGCGGTCATTTTCAAGGCGATATTCATGTCGTTCTGGTAATTCCACGTCCCTTAATTTCCAAGTGTAATTTCCACTTTGTGGCCTCAAAAGCCACATTTCTAACTTTTAAATCCAATTTTTATCCCTTTACATCTTGCCCATGCTATTCCTCGGTCAACAAATATAAAACTTCATATAAAAAACTACGTCTGTTTATTCCTCACATTTAAGTCAAATTTGCTTTCACAAAATTCCTTTCTTACTATTGTTACCGCAAAGCATATGCCACTAGTTATGTAGTACCTTAATTGTCACTTGTTACATATTACGTAAATAGTAGAAACAGTGCTCTTGTTGTGCGCAGCAAATCTCGTTTTCTCTACGCCTTATGGGAGACAACTCGATTATTCTCCAGAATTCATTAATATTTTTGCATACACTGTTACAAATGTTCCTGTCTGCCATATAAGAGTACGCCAGCATGTCGCAGCCAGTTCAGTTTTGCGTGCGACGAAATGTACTAGCGCTACTTATCCGACTACTTCAGTGATTAATCAGTACGGTACTAGAAAATGTACTTATTGATTCTGACGATTGTTGATTAATAATTTGTGTCCGGACTATTCAAATTTTAATCGGTTGGCAGTTTTTATT
The DNA here is from genome assembly GCA_034769895.1 of Magicicada septendecula. Classification (NCBI taxonomy): domain Eukaryota; kingdom Metazoa; phylum Arthropoda; class Insecta; order Hemiptera; family Cicadidae; genus Magicicada; species Magicicada septendecula. The sequence continues at coordinate 158,986,312 of CM068374.1, forward strand.
GTTTGCTGTAATTTTGTGTATTGACGAATTTCTTGTTTCTTATTTCATAAAAGTGTTAATGAAAATTGTGTGTATCATCGATTTCTATGAATTTCGATAATTTACTCCCTTGTTGGTAGATCACGATCAGAGCGATACCGATATTAATGTCCAGTGATAGCTTTGCTATGGTTATTCTGCTTATAACCTCTATTTCATTGTTCCACTCCTTATACATATAATTCCGCAGTAACTATATATATCTACCTCCTTTATTCTCCTCACACATTTAGTTTTAATGGATACCTTTCCATTCTGTCTTCCAATTTTGGAGCATTCTTTTTAAAATTATGTAGAATACAATTCTATAAAAGTTAAGTCTGACGTTCAGATTTTGAGTGTTCCATAGCAAAAATAAAACTATTACTATCATAACTGACATCGTAATTAATTCAATATTACTTTTCTTATATGTTTACATATCACATATTAGAATTTTAAATTTATTACTCGTTTTATTACTTATTTTATGGAATAATGTGATTTTCAGTTATGAAAGTTACATGTACGTTAACTACAAATGTATTAGTAGACGTTGCAGCAGGCAATTGTAAACCATTTTTGCCAATCTGTATGTAGTGACAATTAAGACTGTGGCAGCAACTACTGCGAACGCTGGTTTGCCGTGACTTGATGCAAACAAGCCACTCCGTTGCTCCCATGTCGATCCCCTTTGAACTGATAAGCGAGTCAGTGACACGTACACGTGAAAGCGAAAGAGGCTGGTGTCCTACCCCACGACAAAGCGGATTCATCCCTAAACTGTTGACCGTGAAATGTAAACTTCACGATAGCCGCAATGCAGAGGGGAATATTTTTATACTTGAGATATTGTGTCTCATAGAAATTATAATGTATATGCCTGTTTTCTTGTGCACTCACTATACGAGCTAGTATAATAATTAATAATTATTAAGTATTAAGCTAGTATTAATATATTATTAATTATACATTTAATTTCACTTTCGTTAATATATACAATGTCATTACCAAAACAATATAACACCAATAATTTATATTAAACACGTCAGGGACAAAGATACAGTGTTTTGTAATGGGATTAATTTCTATTTATTGTAGCAGGTGCACTAGAAACATGTAATATTATATTATTAATACAAAATTTATTTTATTTTTGTCGGGAGCTTCTTTGCATTCTGTAGTCTCATGACGCGGCACCTGTGTTGCAGATGTATTTTATTTAGCATAACTTAAAAACAGTGAGCACTTGTTTCATGCCAATCAATAATGTAAATTATGGAAAACAATTTCCTTTAATGATGAGAGATTTTCCAACCAAATTTTAAAATTTGTTCTGTATTTTAAAACACGGTGTTGTATATAGAGTATTACATAGAATTGTAGGAAAATAAAATTGGAACATAAAGTCAAACAAGGAATAGGAGAGAAAGAAACAAAATGTCTTCATATTGTAAATTTGATAGACTTTGTATCTCTTTATTTATATTTATTACGTTCATATATTATATTTATATGTATCCTGTTTAATGCTTTATAGATTTGCTTTTAATTATTGACAGTTTGGTTTACAATTTTTTGTAATAACCATATTTTTAATTAGTGTGCACTTGTTCGTTTGTTAATAAGTTATAATTTTTATATTTAAACTATATATACTTTTCCAAAGATCATTTCTCATCTTTGAATATGTATTTAATTCATTTTAAATTTTAATTTAAACTTAAATTTAAAAAACAGGAAATAATTCATATTGTAAATACAATTAAAGTAGTAGATTTCTTATATGCCTACTGGTATCTACTGCTCTGATGTAATCCGCAAACGCAATGTCGTCACACAGTCTCTTTTGCGGATTCAGCGAAAGGAGCCGTGCGTCTCACAAATACAGTTGGACGAATGTTTGTGGTGTTGTGGATGGTCACGTAAAATCGCCATAGGTCGTTTGACTCGAACGAGGGATGGTATATCTGACGTATGATGGCCCTCAGGTAAGCAAGGAAGGATATCGCAGCCTCTGTCAAAGAGTTTCAGTCATCAACAGGACGAAGATGGATAATTTACGAAGCAAGACAATAATATGCGTCGTCGTATCATTTTGAAAACCGCGGAGACACCGGCAAAGAGGACTAAAATTGTTTCTACTTACACTTGCCAGATCAATAAGGGCTAAAAATTTACTAAGTGAAAAGTGAAAACTAGTTTTCCAAGTGAAAGCTACAAAGTTCTCTAGTGGCCTGAGAAACAAAAGTTAGATGGTGAATTTTCTTACAGAGACAGGCGGTTGCGACACGAGAAAAAGAGTCAAACACTACGGCTCACTACGCGGGAGTCTAGTTGAGGAGTCTGTTTCGTAAACGTTGAGACGTAACAGAACGATCAGGATTAAAATAGTTCTATTATATAAGTGTTGAATGTACACTATATAAACAATAATAAACGCTACAAAAGTTTTCAACACAAATAAACAATTATATACTTGACACTATCACTGATAAGCTACATAATAACACGCATACATTCAACGCGACTGAAGAACACAATACTCAATCTAACTGATTGGTGTCGAATAAACAGTTGTTTATATACCCAGCCAAGGTTATCTGTGTAAAGTCATGCTGTCGAAAAATTCTAGGCTTAAAGGTAGGCAACTTTTGATACTGTTTAAAATGCCACCCAGCGTGCCTACATAAATCATTTCCAAACGGATTAAATACCAAATTAAATTTTATATATAATTTTTACAAAAAAATACATAACTAACAACTAATTTTCAACATCGTAGTGTCTGTTTTTCTTACAATTTATTTTTATAAATTTTATTTATTTAATACACATCAATTTAAATCGTAAAAAGATCTGACGATGTACATAATATACACAATATCAAACAAAATAATACTTCCATGTAAAAACTTAAAAACTATAATAAATATGTAGGGCCTATGTGTGTATGAGTAGGAAACTCTCAAACGCACGCACCAGCGCATTTTATGCATAAATTGATTTACTGATGTATAGTAAGAATGAAGAAAAACTTTACTTACTGAGAATCTAAGTTTAATTCTCTGCTAAAATTAGCACGATCGTTATAGCTTCCGAGAAAATGGATTTTGATATAAGCGTTATTTATTTCTAAATAATATCGCTTAAAATTATTCCAAATATCTTTGGTATTGTTATTGATATTTTGTTTATTTCTAAAGACAAATCCGTTGAATACTTTTCTCTAAATATTTTGCGACACGTGTGTGGATTATTACGTTATAAGTCGCATATAATACAATAGCAAGAGGCTTTTCGTGTGATAGTCCAACGTTGTTGTTTGTACTAACACTTACTAGGATAGTGAAAATTTAAGAATTCTTTACAAAATGAATATCTCTTGTCATAAATAATATATATGTAGCAGATAGCCGAAAGTAAATTTACTTTAATGCAGTCTCTTGCAATGTTACTAGTTTCTACTATATACAGTTATTTAATTAAGCACTTCTATTTTAATTAAATAATTCTATTTAACTATTTAATACATGTAACGACTGAACAACCTGGCGGTGTTTCTGATCGGCGGATAGTGTGGTACATACATTGCCTCCGGCTAAATGTTTTTTTTCTTACCGAACTTTGCTGTAGATATTGAACATCTTCTTTACTATTCATGCTAAGCTAGACATTAGCGTTGGCGCGGATATTTATCTTCTATTCTTTCGACAGTGAGCAGCAGGTAAACAAAATAAATTTTGAATTTAACATTTATTAAATTCCTGTCGTAAGTGAATACAATATTTAATAATTGAATTTTTATATTGTTCTAAAATCTTGTTTATTTGTAGCTCATAGTAAAATAATTTGATAAAAAAAAATGTTTACAAGTCAATGACAAGACATCTTACATAAATGTCTTGCTTATCGTTTAAAAACAAAACGATAAATATGGTTTTCGACATTTCTTGCCAAATTGCTTTTCCCTTGTACAATTGCCTTCGATGTCTCCAACATATTGGATGATTATCTTACCATATGGAACGAATCGTGGTTGGTTAGACTTAAAGAAAGTTGACGAACGGAAAGGATACGAATGCTAAGATGTAAACGAGTTCTTAAAACTGTTAATGTAACTTACAATACATAATCTGCTTTTATGAATATGCAGAGCGCAGTGTTACTATGTCGTAATAAAAAAACGGTACTGTTACGGTAGAGCTTAGCGAAAGGTTTAGTTAGGAGGTTACCTTGGCAACAGTCTTAACTCATCAAGACATTCTTAGTTGTGATCAGTTTTCCTCTACACCCGTAGAGTCGGATAAATCATTATTTTATTGGCAGAACTACTGTTTTGAAAGAACTTCAACTTGTTAGTATAAATAATAACTGGCAACCATATTAACGATGGCATACATAATGAAATTGATGGTGATACTGACAACGACGATTATAATAATTATGAGATTGCGGTAGTGGTGATGTTAGAGGCAACGAAGACGACGCCGACGATGATTATGGCGGTGATGGCGTTAGTGCCGGAAGTAATAATGCTGCTGCAGCAACTGATGATAATGGTACACGGCGGCCATAAGTCGCTTCAGATCGAAGATAGCCTTCGTTGTGACCGCGAGTTAGAAAATGATGAACAGTTTGTGAAGTTCGGTTATTAGCTTTACAAATTTAAAACATTTAGGCCTATTTAGATTTTGCGAAAAATGTATTTTCATCATTAGGATCTGTGTATAGGCAATACAGAAACCATACACATTTCGTGTTTGTTTTTATAATGAATGTGTACATGTTACATAAAAAATATTACACACACATATGATATACATATTGTTAATTAAATTATTAACAATAATTGTAATAGTCCATAACTATTAATATTATTTATTATATATCGTATTAAGTATTATTTTACTGCCAGTACACATTGTTGACAACAAATTTCAATCTGTCAAAAAGTGTCAAAATATAGACAAATGTTTGACAATTGTGTCTAGTTAATGGCTGAACCGTACAAAAACTGTCACGATTTGACTTCATCAAAAAATAAATTCTCGTTAAGCGACTTACGGCGCATCCATTACTTTTAGAATACCACTTATTACCATTTACGTTTACTCAAGAGGTTATGACATGTTCGTTTAGACCATTACTTTTGCTTTATCGGATAATTCGTTGTATTCAAATAAAATATATTCAAGAAAATTTTAAGAGTAAAATAGTAATGTGTTTGTAACGCATGCTTTCCAACAGAACCGCTACCATCACTAGCCGACTGAGCGTAGCGTTCCCCTAGTATATTGGAGTAATTAAATATGTCACATGCAAATTTATGCATTATTTAGGTGACAACATTGGACAATCTGACTTCTCTGTTACATTGTGATCGATGGACGTAATGTGATTTATACACTAATGTAAGTGCGTTAAACTATAACAATATAAAGGGTACAGCAAATGCATTTTCTGTAACAGTGATGCAATAATTCCGTTGCCTAGCAAATTTAAACTTTATTATTGGTTGTAATTACGTTGTATGACGTATTGCAACAATAGTGCTTCGGTTAGTGTCAGATTGCGTTATAGTTTAACTTAATATATATAGAATTACACTGCCTACGTGGTTAGAAACGGTACTAAACAACTTCATGTACTTCCTGTAGTTGACGTGAGTTACAGTAACTATGGCAAGACTTGAGCTATGGATAGCAGGAAATTCGCGTGAAATTCAGTTATGCAGTTAGAAAGCAAGAGACTTAGGAAGTGAAGGAGAAGTTTAGAGTGGTATCAGTTATATAGGATTTATTTTCTATATCTCAAAAATTGAAAGTGGTAACTGATTTCCTCTATTAAAAGTTTAACTGTATAATTTTATAATTAATACTAAAATTGTATAATTTAAATAACAAAACGTCAGGTGTTTTTCGAAAGGTAGGACACATACAAAACAATAAACGCACTAACAGTTCTTGTTACTCCCACCCATGTTTCACAACATTGCGCACCTGTTAGACCACTCGCACGTGTGGACTCGTTAATTTTATTTAATCCATATAGTTTGTATACCACTCATAGCGGAACGAAGAGAACGGAACGATTTCTTCCAACACGTTTTCCGATGCCCTTGCCATATTTCTTCTCCATCTGATGATCCGTCGCCCTCTGCTGCGAAAACCCTATGTAAAGACTGTATGCCAAGAAAATATCGCCGACCACGTTTTACAAATTGTTTGTAGTTTTTTTCCAGTGTTCTTTGTTGGTGGTCTGGTGTGGCCCAAAAAGGCACGAAATTCTTAGCGCATATACAAATCTTTATAAACAGCTGGATATTCATGGAAATGGGATTTATAATTTTCCCAACCTCAGAACAATTTTAGGTATTAGACTTATCATGAAGCTTAAAAATTAATGTTAGGTTCATTTGCATATAGTCTTGACTTCCAAATTGTTCACATTCCAAAGAACCTTCGTATCCTGTCCTCAACGTTGCAGTTGGTAATCCCGATTAGACCGACAATAGAAACAAGATAAATTAGCAGTTGCATGGCTTCAAACATTTGTAATAACATAGTTTATTTTTATAAATAAGCATCCAATATATTTATATATATAACCCATATTTAATACTCATAAAATATATTTACACTTGCTACATGCCTAAACAGAGATTTTTACGCGAAAATCGGGACATTGTATTTGCATAAGCCTACACCAAAAAAAGCACAAAATCTTCTTTTGATGTTTGCAAACAATCTTAGACATGTTTGGCTAAACAACTCAATATTCTACCAAATTTATTTTTATTGACAGTTGAAAAAGCGACACTTCGTATTTACGACGTATTGTGTTTTCTGTGGTAAACTGGTAAGTATTAATATACACTTGCTGTATTTCTGGCTTGATAATTTTTGACCCATGATTATCAAATCTATGTATTCTATTTTCCATTTACAATGAGTCTGAGTAGGGGCATATCTGCAATCTCTCTGTATACTGGTATGTCCGAATTATGTAATTTTTTTTCTTTTAACAGTCGCAAGTGATTAGGGCTTAGGACCTACTCTGTTAGGGTCGTGGGAACTTGAAGTGGTAGCACCGTTGTACCAGGTTGACTGGGCACTACCCACACACGTTACCGGGGTTGGATAGAGCAATGTTACCTACCAAAGAAGCCCTCAGCCTCTTCCTAGCCAAGGTGAGTAAAGTGAAGTCATACATCGTATAAGAGGTGACCCAGTTGATGCATAACAGTGTAGCTCTAGACCGGAAAGTCAACAAAAGTTTCCTGGTGGAGGGCAGCAGTAGCCACCAGTACCAAGTTAGGACGTAAGAGCATGGAGCATGATCCTAGACCGGCATATTTTTAAAACATTACAAGCATGAATCTAGTAGGATTGGATATTGGGGCATGAAAGGCTAGGGGAGGACAAGCCTGAATAAAATATCGGTATGGAGAACCATACATGATTTCCATATTCTAAGATTTATATTTAAAATCATTTTCGAAATGAAATATTACCATAGAAACTACTTCTTTCTACTTACTGCTTCAGCCTTAACCACAGTACTGTGGTCACTAACGTATACCACCTCACGTTATCGCACTCGATTTTCACTGATGATGGAAGTCGATGGCATTGCCGAAACGTCTGTTTTTGTAGAAAACATTGGACTACGGCCAAATATCCCTGGAAGGAATTTTAACAAAAACTACTTCTTTGTTGCCGATAACGTTGTACACATATATATAAAAATGTGCATAAAATTAATGGCATGTATAAGTTAATGATTAATCTCTATTAAGTAGTGCTCAAGTTTCCAAAGTTTTAATATTATGATGCCCGTAATTAAAACATCAGAGCAGGTTTAGTGTGTATGAGGGTACACCGTGGACAAAAATTTTCAACATTTCCTATTGAGCGTTGCTTAGAATAAAGCTGCCAATCAACAGTGTACGTTTCACAGAACAAACACGCGGAAAAGAAGGAGCGCTCCGAAGTCACTCATGGACCTTCAGCATTTGCAGAGGGTTCATTCCCTAAAAACGAAAAGTCTGTCCATGAATCGTTCCTCTGTAAACACGTGCATTTACACTGCCCAGCGATCCACAGGAAGCAAATCGCTATCCACGCTGGACATTTTTCGGCTTGCACGCGTTATGTTGGTATGGGTTTCGGCACTTTCCATTTAAAAAGCGTGCAAATGTAAGAAAATAAACATGAATGAGGCCAGAAATAACGCGAATTGTTTGTGTCTGTGTGTGTGTCTTCCCTGATTTTTTTATTGCTGTAGTCATAATAATAGAATGGAAACGTAAACATTACATAACTGAGATATGCTTACCTGCTACGAACGATATATTATTTTATACATGTTTATTAACTCATACATAATTTACATTAAAATGAAAAAATTATAATTTTATTGCCTGGCAACAAAATTATTTTATTTTTAACAATTACCATTGTTTGAAAAAGTTTAAATGAATTTTCAAGTACTTTACTGTTGTTAAAACGTAAAAGGTTGCTGGTAAACTACCCCTTCCCCTCAACCGATCTTCACCAAAATCGAAAGTCCTTGAGATCTCTACAATTCAGGGAAGTATGCAAAACATTATTTGATTCTGTTTGAATTTGCGGCTGTTATCGTTTGCCATAGAAAACACCTTTGATAAAAAAACGTTGCTGGTAAACTACCCCTTTCCCTCAACCCATCTTCACCAAAAACAATACGTCTTGAGTACTCTACAAATCAGGGCTGTATGCAAAAAATTATTTGATTCTGTTTGAATTTGCGGGTGTTATCGTTTGCCATAGGAAAAGAATCTACAGACACACAGACAGACAGACAGACAGACACACACACACACTTTTCGAAAAACGACTTTTTTCATGTTTTGAGTGTAGTACAATCAGAATCTGCAATAATCTCGAACACGATTTTTTTTGCCATTGCAACTTAACCCTTTCGATTTGTACACATTTATTTCACTATTACACTCGTACGGTGTGTCACTTTCACGTGGTTTTTGTACACAGTATTTATTAAATTTTATTACATTTTATTGTGGTTTTGGATTTTACTCCTTAATTATAGTTTATGAATAATTACGGAAAAACAGTAATTATGCAATTATTCATCTTGGGGTGGTAAACCCGCCTGCATAGACCTGCGTTCACACACACATGCAAGATACTGGTGTACACACTTTCAGTTACATTTGTGTGTGTGTGCACGTCGATTCAGGTCGAAACACCTATTCAAATTTTTGTCTGAGCCAAGCTTGCAATCCCTGACATGCTTATTTATAATACATTATTAATTATTTACAGTTTATTGGGTATATTTAAATTTTTATATTCAATGCTCAGTACATCAGTTATTTGTACTGTTGCACTATATACATGATATTAACATAGACATTTTAGTTTAAAGAATTTTTTATAATATTTTTATTAAAACACATCCAACACTAAAACCTATAACATATCTTATAAACAATAACATATTAATTTTTAAATATTTATTTTAGTTAGATACCTTCTCATCTCCCCTTGTATTTATTCCAACATCTTTGAAGGTTGCTATCTAACAGATACACAGAATGACTGTATTCTGATGTGAAAAGAGACCATAGAATAGCATGAATACCTTTCTGTATGCACTCTGCGTAATTGGAACATATTTCAGGAAGAATATACCATAGAAGAAAGAGATATACCAAAGAAAAAAGAATATACCATATTACACAACAATATATATAAAACAAACAAAAAGTAACATGACATTTTACAAACACGCATATTTCTAAAACGATTAGATGTTCTAGTTAAAGTCTCTGTATAGCATCTTAATAACATTCTTTCTAAAGATACTAATATTCTATTGAAAATGTCAACGCCTTCACCGTCACAAATTCTGTGTGTCATTTTGATGGATTTCGCCAATGGAGTGAAGAAGACACTCTGCCCCAAGTAACTGAACAATACGTGCTTTCTGTGTCTTACATATAGGATCTTGTAACCGATCCCTGATAATCTATCTCAATAAGGCCGTAAATACTTTTTTACATATCATACACATCTAAGGCCATAAATAACACATCTTATGGAGATCTTTTTTTTTAATGGCCTTAATGCCCCAGTGTTCACGCTTGGTTTCATATTAAGAAAAATCCTCAACGATGCCACGATACTATAAATAAAAAAAAGCTCGTTTTTAGACTGCCTCAATTTTCTGATCGGTGCCGTACTTTCTACATAGCTAAATCACGGAACAGTCAATCAATACAGAATCAATCAAACAACGATCTGGTAAAACCGTAGGTTGGTATTAGCTGACTGGAAATGACGACTCATCCAGAAAAGCAGTCCTAACTTTGACTTTCTGTTATCTTCCTTTAGAAGTTATTACAAAAGTATAAGTTGTTAGTGAAAATTATTTGTCAAAGTTTACATTCAAATCACAAACCGAATTTACACAGCATATACTCCTACCAACAAAGTGGAAGTTATGTTTCGCTAACATTGTCTTCCGGGAAAAATTCACGACCACTGTCTTATCCAGGTTCAGCGGCATGCGATTTGCAACTGATCATTTATACATTTTTTCAGGATCATTCTAAAGTCATCAGATCCCTTATAATTGTTCACGTTTGTACACATCAAACATGTCTGCGACACAGCAAACGTTTTAGTCTTTACAAAAATTAAGGTATCTGAATGAATGCTTTTTCAGTATTGCTAACAAACAAGATAAAAAATGGTGGTCCCAAGTTTGAGCCCTGTGTAACACCTTAGTTAGCTATTCAGGAAATCTCCCCAACCACCTTAACATTAAAGGGCCAATTAGCGAAATAAAACTGGGTCGTCCACGTAACATTGATCCCGTAATGCAAACAATTTCTTTACTAGAATGTCATGAGGAACCATGTCAAAAGTCTTCCTAATATCAAAATATATAATAGGAACCTGCTATCTATTCTCCACCTGGAGAGCCACAAAGGACATCATGTCATTAGGTTTCTGACTGTCGATCTTTTGGTCATGAAACCATATTAATGTAAATCAATAATTCTGTTATAAAAATAACCATGAATAATTTTTTCAAAACTCTTTGCAATTGTATTAAGGACTGCCACTGTTCTATAATTCATAATGCCATGCAGATCATCATTCTCAGGAATTGGTGACACCAAATCTGGGAAACCTCCAGATTGTAGATACAAATTATAAAGCTACCTAGAAATAGAAGAATAAAATCAGGAAAACCTTAAAAAATAAAAGCAGGAATGCCGTCAACACCAGCTGCGGAACGAGCCCTAAATGTTTCAACAACTTCTAATATCTCTCCCTTAGTTACCACAGGTATACCTATATTGTCAGCAGTGCAATTTTCATTAGTATATAATAGCTTTGCTGATATTATTTTGCCGATATACATATTGAAAATATTTTCCTAACGACTCACAAAGATTTTCTGCATCCGACACGATTTTGTTATCGACTTTTAGTAAACACACATCATTAAAATCCTTTAAGAATAACGTAACGTACTTACAGAAGTCTGTAGGTTTTGCAAACAGCTTTTGCTCACACACGCTGCTATTCTTAACTTTCCCTTTAAGACGGAATAATGCGCATAAAGTTGGTGTAAGACCATCTTTGGTAGTATATTTCGTCACCAATAAACAGAGAAGATCAAAAGTCCTATACTTTATAATAACAATAAATAATGTTTAAAAGTTTGTTAACGACAATTACGAGGATGAGTCAGCTGTTATTTTTTGCAAAGGTAACCGTGTCGCTATCAACTCCTGGGCTGTACAGGGTCCGCTGAGTTGCGTCGAAGACATACGAGCCAATGAGAAAAGAAGGAGTAGTTTCAGGATGCAGACTACAATCTTCTGAATGGAATATAGCCGAAGGAAAAGAAAAAGATGAAGAATAAACATTTGAATCCCCCAAATTTCTAAGCTTTATTTTTTAAAACAACTGTGTTACTTTTGAGTAGAAAATACTTGTATGACTTACTTGTATTAGGAGTTTAGAGCAAAGTGGAAATCATAAACTAAACTATAAGGTTTTTTATTGTGAACATCGTGTTTTAATATTTTACTTCATGTGCTGTTAAAATGGAACATAGTCAAACAGTCAAGTACTATCGCTGTTAATCAAAAACAAATTTAGATTTAAATGAAATCAAGCTCATGTGATCAATGTAAGCAATGAGAAAACAGCCAATTAAGCCTAATAGGTTAATCTTAATAAAAGTATTTGTCAAAGAGGAATCAAATTTAAACTGAAAACGTAGGAACATAAAAGTCAGAAATCTGACCTCTTACGAATAAAAGGAAATATTATCCCTTTCGAGGAAGACGTATGGCTCGTAGATGGTTGATACGTAAGAAAAATGTTGCACAACAACGAAAGCATATATACAAGGTATACAATAAGCAGGTGGATAATAACATATTTCGCATAACTTCTAGCAATGAAACGTTTTTGTAAGGTTTGGTCATTACATACATAAAAAATTTGTATAGAGATTTCGATTAAAATTTATTATCATAATCACAAGCAGTATAGCCTACTGTAAATACAGAAATAGACAATGCACATAATGTAATGCATGTTATTCTTTATGGAGTATCATAATATTTATAATTAGGCCTAATTGTTATTCTCATTATTGTATGCTATAGAGCCTTAAAATTTCAATAGAAACAGAGAAGACACTGTGACATTTTGAAATAAAACTTTCAAGGAGACTTTTGAATGTATTCAAGAAGTGTGATACCTAGAGAAAAACTTAAAAGAAAAACAAAGGTTTTTCCTCATATAATTAGAAGTAATAACGGAAGCCAGGACAAAGAGATTGGGATGGGTCAGGTGACGTTGCCAGGAGGGAGAAGAATAGAGGAGGAATCCAGAAGAGAAAAGACCACAGGGATATCTTGTTGAGATAATGGAGCCTCCGTATAATAGAGCCAGGCAAAGAGAAAAACTTAGAAAATCGCAATATAAGAAAAAAACAGAATACAAATAAAAGGAAGAGCTCTAAAAATTTACGTTTTAAATTGCTAAACATAAATATTTATAGGATTATATTATTATTAGTAATATTATTACCATAGATATTTTCTTCTGTGTTATTGAAGTGAGAACTTTATATACGACATTATAGTGCCGGTTCACTCCTGTACACCTTGCGCTGCGAGGAAAGTAAACTGATTTAACGTGGAACAAAATAAATGAAACAAAAAACAGTTTTGTCAGGTCAATCAAACTCTTAGCGAAAATATCAGGTCAATTCCTTACACAGCTAGCGAAAATTTTCCCACTCCCACAAATACGTGTGTTTTAAGCAAAGCGTAATATTTTGAAGAGTGTGATCATATTCTAAATCTTTAAATCTTATTTCAACAATAACGCGAATATTAAAATAATTTTATATACGATAGGAAAATATACTAACTAGCTGGGAGAATGAGCTGAATATTTTTGAAATTTTTCTCTGGTCTTAGTTCATTATTCACCTAATATATTTACACAATTTTTCCAATTGCGTAATTTATAAAAACAATATAAAATCAGTGACACCTACTTTTTATTATAATTGTGACGATATTATTATTATATTTATAGTATCGTCAATGAAAATTTTATGTTTGAAATGACAAAAGAGTATAATTTTCTATAATTATTTACTTTGTACGTTTTTTAGTTGATTCGTGAGTTCGATTCTAGTTGTATTTTATATTTGGCTTGAAGTTATTTTATGTTTTTAAATTCTGTATTGTAATGTAGCTATTTTATAATTTGTTAAAATATAATTTATACTGCAAATATCACACTCTACTATTAAAATGAGTATTCCGTAAATCATATTGTTACATTAAAAATATTATTAGCTATATATTGTTTATCGCTGTATTTATATTGAAAATAATATGAAGCGTGATATGATTCTATTTGTGCTCATTGTGTGTATCGACTTCTTATAATAAAATTCATAATATAAACATTACTATGCCCTTGTCTCATTTAGTTATTCGTTCACTTTTATTTGAATCTTAATTCTTTATAGCAAAATCTTTCTTACTCCAAACAGATAGGAGCAACCTTTTACACGTTGAATCATTTCACTCACTATTAGACACTGAAATTCCCACTTCTGGCGTTTGTCGAACGAACACCCATTTTATTTAATTATAAATACTAACGTGTACTATAAATTGTAAAGTTTAAATACAGCACTAAACCGTACTATATTAACTAAATGCATGTACTAAGAATAATCGGCAGTACAGCGATCCCCAAATTTATACAGTAATCACTACAATAAATTGCATAAAACACTACACTGTGTAACACTACAATAAATTCCAAAAACTGATGTGGGCTTAATTAAAATGAAGAAAAGTTATTGTAGTTTGTTTTATTTCACTATGCTAGGACTCTAATCTTTCACATTATATCAAGACTTTTGAGATTGCTAACTCATAGCTTAACTTTCGCAAACACTAGGCAGCGCATCTTTCAGCAAAGTATTCTCTTCCCTTCTTATTTCCAGTTTTATTCTAAGGCCGTACTTTCTAAGACTTCACTTAAGGAGCTCACAATCTCGTACATATTTAATGAAGTTTCTTCCGTTTCAAGTTGATTGTTTATATACAAAAAAATTCACTGCGGCTCACAAAAAACACGCCCAAAAGACGAAAAGATCTTCAGTTTTATTGTCTTGAGTTTCGATAGAGGCACTGTTGTTGTCTTTATCAACGAAATTACACTTTATAAAACAATTACAAACCATACGTGGTTTATAAACAGTCGTGATTATCTACGTTATTTCGTCCAAAGCAGTCACAATTTTATTCGATACTTCAACGGACGGTTGTTTGATTTTATCGGCATTATTTACTATATGTTGCAAGACCCACCGTCTGTAGTGAACTTTAAAATTGTTTATAATTTATAAAGGCTGGCGAACACTTGTAGTGTTTGGAGACAAAAATAAATGTGCTCTGTGCACACTGAAAATTGACAGGATAAGTCGAAGCGTTGTCCAAAAATAAAACCACATTTCTTTATTCGTTTATAATTTTACTACCAAACTTTGAAACCAATTACTCATTATTTTTTTTTTTTTTTACTGCTTTTCTGTTTGAAGCCCAGTCTATTTGTAAAGCAAACATATTGACACCAGAGAAGGAACGGGGTTATTCAAAACAGCAAATTATTAGACGTTGTCCAAATTGTATGCCCATACTCACATAATACATAGATAAACGATTTTTTGACTGCTTCATACCAAGGGCCCGTTTACATGACACCATCATCAGCTTGACAAAAGAGTCCGGATTCATCGAGGTTATATATATCTTTCTTACTGTAGTCAGAAATAATGTTTTGAAAACGATATTCCAAGCCTGAATTATTTCTGATGCATTTGTGCCTTTTTCGAATTTTATCAAATTCTCATAGGAAATCTTGAAGTATTAAAAATCCCTTTCCTTACCATTTTTAGTCGCTTAATCAATTAAAGGCCCCAAGACATGATTTTATAAGCTCTTGCTCTCCACAACCATTTATATGTAATTCCATTGATTATTAGTATCTCTCCCCGTTTTGGTTAATTTTATTTTACTTTTTTGATTTCGATTTTCTAACCAACTGTTCAACAGTTTCCTTTTGAATTTAAAAATTTAGCTTAAATATGTTTCGCCAACACGAAACTTGGTTACTGCATTTCGAACACAACACTCAAGTTGTTTATTTACACTTTTTAATAATATTAACTTTTCTTTTACGTCAAACATTTTCTTTTATGAGATACTGTTGAAACTTCAGTACTGAAACAGAATTAGTACTACCGTTTGGTGATGATAACAAGTATTCAATATATTGTTAACTATTAAAGCATTAAAATAATCATGTTAAGCTTTCTTCAACGTACCGGTGTTGTACAGTACAAAAACCGAGAAAAGGAAATGTAAACATTTGTTGCAGTTTGATGAAAGGAAACATAACATGGTCTCATAGTCGTTTGATGCCCCGTCATAGTTTCGCAAACTTTAGCGACTGTAATGAGCGTTACAATAATTACGGTTTGAAGGATTTTTCCTACTTCTGGTCTCTTACGTATAGAGAAATAACTTGTATTAAATTTGCTTTGTGGGCTGTCCGAGTCAGTTTTTTATAAAACCCGGTATTGGAAAAGTCAAACCCACTAAAACACGTTTAGACTAGAAACGTATATTCAAAACTGTCCTTTATAAAGAGACCTCAAAACGTCTTTTCTTCTGATCGATCGCTAAATGCATATGTCACTGTATTGTATGTTAATTATAAAGTTACTTTTAGGTTTTGTTTAAAAGCACATAAAGATTGCTTAGGAATCTTAAGGTGAATCATCAGAGAAACAAAATTTGTAAAGAAGCGCAAAATATATACATCTTTTCTCATGTTTCATATTGCTGAACACAAACCTATCCAGTGCCATTGACACACCTTTCCCAAATGTTCGATGCTCTTAAATATTCACACAAAGTAGTCATTCAAACATTACTTTGATATCACCTATTTAGTCATTATTGTTAACAATGACAGACTTTACAGTTATTTTCTAAATTTTTCAAGTTATAATAAAAATCTTGCTTGAATAAGGAAAAACACAAAACAGAAATTGCAAAGACTATACAATTCCAAAGCGGATTCTAGTCCAATGTTCGCATATAAAATATTCAAGTTGAAAGCAGCATCTGCTGGATTTTGAGAGACGTGAACCGGGTTATGCTGCTTGTAGCAAATTCACTCTGTTATTGGCGCGCAGCTGGTTTATAAAATATTCTATAATTAAAAAAAAACAATTTTAGATTTCTAATAGCAACGACTCGGCAAACTCTACTACTATAGCGTAGTAATCACTATATTTACAATCTTTTATGGATATAATTCAAGGATTAATAAAGAAAAGGGTAAATTAAAACTATCCTTTTGAATTTATGTTGCGCTACATTTTGAAAACATATGTTGAGCTAGCATATCGACCGAAATTTTGTCAGCTCCTTGTAAAAACCGATCTGCCTGCAAGGTGGCCAACTGAAGAAACTGTTGCAAACAAAGTCGTCTTTAACACTGTGTGACAGTGGATAATCACTTTTCTTTGAAATGGTATTCGAGTCGTTGAACGCGATCGCTTCCTAAAAAAGGAATGTTTTAGCTTTCCTGAGACAGAAGACAGCGTAAACCCCTGACAACATTATTGACGTCACAAAGTTGTACTGAGTTACGGCAGTGTCTTTCATATACTTTCTTGTATTGTGAGTACTCGCATATTGTACATAAATTTTAATGCAATCATTTCTTTAATTGAATGCGATTGTTTGCTTTAGTATATATTTTGACTTGTTTGCAATCTTTTACTTAGGAATTTAGAAAAGATTTGGAAAATTACGTTCTGTTTCAACAAATAATTTCTTCTGTAAGTAATTTGTAATACACTGATAATGAAAATTTAAATAATAATAACAATAATAATTCTAATAATGACCAATAGAATAATAAAATTTGTCCAGTATTATTTTGTTGAATTTTTTGCTAACAATAATAGTTTATTTGTTTCAAGACCTTGAGTTATAAATTCAGGCTTAAAAAAGGAAACGATAGGAATACTACGGATACGATAAGAAGACGATGTGCTGGTATCAAAACAAAATCAAAAACTACGGAGGGGAAGAACTTGCATAACTATACTGTTTTTGGTACATTGAAAAATGTGTCAGGTATAAAACTGAAAATTACGTGTCATTATGTTAACACAGCTTGTAGGAAAACAAAGATTTTATTATCTCCTCGTTTGTTGCTTTTTGGACTACAGGAAGGCGTTTGACAGTATCAACAGAAATCTTTTGGTTAAAATAATGCTGAATATGGGACATCCTGTAGACCTTGCAGGGCTCTTTCAAATTGTGTACGATATTGCATGCAATAGAATTGTAGACAACAAACACTCAAAGTCTGTGTAACGATTCTATCTACTAAGAATGTCTACTACTATCACCTACTCCCTTCGTATTTTATGTTCCGCGCGCACGCGTATGTGGGTGTGTGTGTATTGAACATGTCAATGATACGTGACAGAAGGGAGTACGCAAAAACTATACGAATGACTATATGGCTCTGAACACATGAATTTTACGGAAGATCACATTCTGTTATCAGAGAATAACTTACATATTGCGAGGGTTTGAACGGGGAAATTTACTTCGCCGGAGGAAATACACCTCTAAATGTTGGATAATCGAAAACACAGCTAGTCGAGCTGAACATTTTCTCTGACAATAATGAACACATGTACCAAATTGGGTTACCGCGATTACAGACAAACCGTCTATAACCAAACAGCAAACAGAAAAACACGCACTCAACATCTTCAATAAGCTATGTTCGTTTAAAAGGGGGGCTTAAGGCACCGCGCAGGTAGGTTAAGAGAGCAGATACCAAATGTCATATAACTAACGTAATTAAGAAGTTCAATTCACTAGTTTAGTAATTAGGCACAGGAGTCAAATCGCCGACACACATAACATCACAAGCACTTCTGCCACTTAATAGAATACGCTGTACCCGCTCGACAAATTTTTTGTCTGCGTCACATGTATTGTGACATACTGACAATTCAATTCCACTGTCCTTACTTATGCAATAACTTATTGAAATAATGATGCATGACTTATGAATAACTTATTACGCAATAATTGTTTGAAAACATTCCGTATGAATTCCATTCAAAATAATGGTTTGTTCAAACACTATAATTACATTACAAGATATATTAGTGCCTGATTAATTATTCCGCTGTATGTTTCTATTTATGTAATCAAACGTTTTCTCAGATTGAACAAATTACATATATGCTGTTCAGTTATCTCGTTTTCTCGTTATCTCGTTATATGTTTCAGTATAAAAATATTATCAATACAGGAGCTACCCTTGCAATAACTAGACTGTTATTCACTTCCGTATGCGTCTTTTATCAAGGACAATGATGCTGATAAAACGACAAATAAATTTAAGGAATTTATTGGCAAAGTGCACAGAACATATGAAATATCATAAGAAGATACACAATATTAATATTTCATAAAATTATTGGGCCAGCCGATGTGACTTATAGTATGCCCACAAGAATGACTACCAACTAGAACTCAATCAATGAAATTTAAATTTCTGCAGAGTGTTTTGCATTACACTAGACAGAATACAGTACCAAACAGGAAAATAAGAACAGTTGTTGGCAATTATAAAAACAGTGCCAAGACAGATGAATATAAGTCAAGATGGAAGCCGCGCATGGATAGAATGGATCTGTACAGACGACTAAAGAGTATACGTAAGTACAAACTGAGGAGATAACAGATATTGGACGGCTAAGAGAAAGGTGTTTTTTGGCGAAGGTGGAACAATCGTGTCTCTAAATTCTGGAGTGACAAGAAGATTAATTTTTTCATATTCTCAGTGGCTTAAGACATTGAGCTTCATATTCACTAAACTTTAACAAACTGAAAAGGTGTAATTCTGTATTTCTCTATAATTGAAATAATATTTAAAATAGTATTAATATTGATTTAGGACATCTGATTTTACTGTAGGTGAAAAAATATGGTATTTAGGTTGTACAGTGTTCAGAAATATAAGAGAAACCGACACGATTTCTGGTTTTGACATAACAGTATATATTAAAGAGTCAAATTGAAAAACGAATGCGCAGAAGAAGGTAGTGACAATTCAAACAGTCAAGACTACACCCCATCCCCCCAAAAGTGAAAATGTATAAGAACATGTAAATAAATGAAAAAGTAAGTGGGTCCAACGTCATAATATCATAGGTTCCAAAATATCCCAGAATAGTTTCAGAGTATAATAGAATAATTTTTAGTTAAGTATTCCTAGAAATGTTTTAAAAGTATCACATTTTAAAAATGTTTTAAACAAAAAACAGCAAATACATCATTGTTTGTAAACAAGCTTCTTTCATCTACTTGTCTTATTGATGAGTAGACAAATTGATAATTTTCGTTTACTAAACCAACTATTAAATAACAAAATAAAACAAAATGTTTGTAACGTGTGGTGAAGTATCTGTTTTACCTACCTACTAACTAGTCCATCTTCCTACGCTGGTTGGACAGTTTTCATGTCGCATGCAAATCATTATTCTATTCTTTATTCCAGTCCAGTAATATACGTACATTATTATTTATTTATTCTGAAATACAGTTTTCTTAGTAAGAAGAGTTCTCTTTCTAATTCTCCAAATAGTCTGAATCATTTGATTTATATTTACATATAATTTTAAACAAATACAGGACAACGATATCATTTTACGGTCTGTTAAAGATGTGGAATTTTTAAAAATTATCATCAACGTCTGATTGATCTGAGTCAATAGCTCGTTGGACATGGGATGTCTAAAAATGGCCGTCTGAAAGAAATATCACCAACAAGAGGGGATATGCGCTCCCCAAATTGAGATAGCTGAATTTGGTATACAACTTTGAAAGCAATTACAGTACTTAGAAATAGAGCTGGATCATAGATTAAAAATACCAGCGCACATCACCGGAGGCAGCTTACAAGGGGTCTGGAATTGGAGTCAGCTTTGCAACGTTAATACGAAACACCGATTCAACAAAAGAAAGTAGAACAAAAATCTTGGTCAATGTAATTCAGAGCAAACTCTTTTAGGCAAGACCAATATTGGCAAAGGAACATGGCAAACGAAAGCATGATCTAAAGGAAAGTGACAGGGCACTGAAGATTATTTTAGCATGCCGTACCATATCAGTGAAAACTTCTCTTGGCTAGTATTCCACCAACACATCTCTTAACATTAGAAAAAATTAAAACATGAAAGCAAATAAAGGTTACATGAGCCCCCTGTGGTCACTATGAAGAGAGTACTGAAGAAGGAAGAAAACTTACAACTGCTGAGTAAATAGCAGAATCGTTAGGAAAATGATACAAGAGAAAGATGAACACATCACTTGATTCCAGATGTAGCTAATTCACAGAATGTGGATGCCTTGCAGAGCACTTGATTCATTATTACAGACATTTTACTAAACGAGTACTGCAGAGTGGTATATGACAATGCCACGCACACTTGTTTATTTGTACTGCATCGCATACTGATTGGAGATTAAACTATCGCCCAAGAAATCAGTCAATGAAACGATAAGCTACAAATGTAAATGGAGACCTGTAGACTATCTTGTAGGAAAAAAAAATGTAAGATGACACTAACCGAAAATCAGGATGAGCATTTGCTGAGTGACCTGATGTTCCTGATGTAAGCTAATATGAAGTTACGGAAAAGAAATGGTTTTTATTGTGTATGTTCTTTCCGAACATGATATTGCACTCCTGTCGCTGTAAAAAAATTGCAGAAGTAAAGCTGCTCTGTGTACGAGTAGACGATCGTCGTAGATACAGTGGAAACAAAATACAAGACACCAATTAAGTCACTAATCACCAGCTTTAATTTTCACAGTTAAACAGTTCGTAATTAACAACACAGTAACTTACAACAAATCAAATAAAAATTGTCACACGCAATAAAATGTCACTAATATTAAACACAGTTGTATTACAATTATACCGCCCGATTATAAAACGGAACAGTCACTAATAACCACTTGAACGTACACGGTAATCTCGCCCGATAATAACTCGAACCCCACTGTAAATATATCGCAGCTATACTGAAACTGAATATCGTTGAGTACCAGTACATCTCCATCTCCCCAAATTACTAGATTATTCCATAATGCACGATAGCGCCAGTATAGTTACGACGTAATTACTTGCGGCATTGACACAGTCCGTGCGCCCGCGCGAAGTCTAGCACAGTCTAGAAAATGCGTCGACAAGCACGTACGCCACACACGTTACATTCCAGATCACTCTGGAACATTCGATAAACAGGTAAGATTGTTCTGTGATGTCGTAACACTGTGCTGGTAACATAGATAGAGCTG
The DNA here is from genome assembly GCA_034769895.1 of Magicicada septendecula. Lineage (NCBI taxonomy): Eukaryota > Metazoa > Arthropoda > Insecta > Hemiptera > Cicadidae > Magicicada > Magicicada septendecula. The sequence continues at coordinate 159,008,369 of CM068374.1, forward strand.
TTGGTATCAAGAAATCACTATGATTGTTTATTCCATCTTTCTAGAGATCTTTGTAGTTTTTCTCGCTAACCTCTGACAATTTTTGGTTCTTTACATATGTGGAAGATGAGAATTCAATAACTTCTGTAATCTTTGGTTCCGGAATATTTGGAACATTGTACAGCCGGAATAATAATAATAATAGATTAACAGCCTTGCAAACAGCTTCGCAACTGCTCTACACAATCCAAAACTTATTTATCTTCCCCTTGAATGAAGAATACGATTTACAATTTGTCTTGAAACAATTGGACTACATATTCCAAAGAAGTTCTTTCTCTTTAAATATACTCTTTCATTTTTTCTTCAGTTATTTGCTTTCTAAAATTATTATGCCAAAACACTTTCTCAAATAGTCGCAGTCGTTACAATTTTACAATGCTTTAAGTAACTCCTGTTCTATTGAGACTCCTGTTCTATTGAGATACAACTTCACCGTTGGTAAGGCCTACCGTCATTATCAATAGTCAGGTCTGCTTTGCACATAAATATGATTGATTACAGCGTATTGCCAAAAAAATATATACAAATGGATTGTGACCAAAAAGTTTGGATATAACTTTTGTAATAAATGTATATTCATTTTTGGGTAAATAACGTTTAGACATAGCTCCAGCATGCAGCACGTGTACTTATCTAGATAAAACAAACCTGATTAACATTCATGAAAAAATACCTTTATAACTGTTATAAATTTAATCTTTGAAGTGACCATCGTATAACCTGAATACTAATGAGATATGTGTTACTGTCATTATTAATAGAACTAAACCCTCAAACACACACAAACACACACACACACACACACACACACACACACAATGAGGTTATGAAATACAACTGAAAAGGCCTTATAGCAGTATACATAAAAGCCACCTCTTCATAGAAATTAGTTAGTTTGCAATTACATTATTAAAAATACTAGTAGTTGAAATATTCGTGTTAACGTGATATACTTTGTTTTACTTCAAACGCTTTATAAGTTTCATTCGTAAGCCTGCTGTATGTTAAATAAATCGTTCTCGAAATTCTCGTATTCCGTATCATGACCAGCAGCAGCATTGGTAATATAAATCGTAGCAGACGTAAGCTATAAAAACATAGATGAGATAGAGGAGCTCACGAGGTAGAGGAGCGTAAAATTGATGAAGTAAATATGGAAACATCCCTTCGATCCACAAATAAACTGGACATGACGCATCCATAAAACGGATTTACAGCATTTACGACGACATTGCCAGGAAGTTGTAAACCCAGGTGACGCACGAGGGAGGCGAATCTCATCAAAACAAATATGACACAAGAACTCAAGAAACATTTTTACTGTAAATATCATATGGAAGGAAACTGAATACGCAATAAAACGTTTGGCTGTGTTGTTGTCAATATAAAGATAAAAAAGTGTAACTATAGACTAATTAGTATCCTGCTATCTATTTTTATGAAATTTTTTTTTTCAAATGTGCTACTTTTTTGCTTTCAACCTTCCTGAGATATAGCTGACCTCACGCTCTACACAATTCCCTATGACATTAATGCTCAGTATCTGTTCATCAATCATCAACACATTCCAATCGCACACTCTCTTTTCCTTTGTTTAAGATTTACTAAATTTGAATCGTTCCGTCTGGAACGTAAGGCATCCTCTGTGTTTCTCCATTCTGTCCTATCCTGCACAATTGCTGTAATTTATGCGCAAGTAACAAGACGTTTTCAGTGTCTCTTGAATCACTTCTATGCCAGTTTGTCTCGCTAGTTTCCTTCTGCCTGGTGGTTGGTACTTCAGTGCTTGTACAGCCCACGTCAAATTTACACGGCATTTGATTAATCTGTTACTATTCTCGTTTACTCGTTTCTCTCTATGCATGTATACAGCATGTATTGCTCTCTGTAAGTCAAATTGTAAATTTGGTTTAGTTAAATTAATCCGAATACTTTTCTTATGCATTTATTGATAAAGACTGAATAAAGATTTATGCAAATATTTATTGAGTTTTGATTAAACAGATATGATTATCAGACGCAGACGCACATAGACCTTTAGCAAGATTACTTAAAGGCTTGGGAACATTAACAGTTTTATAAACATTTGGATGGAAATTGTATAAATCAAGCTGACAAAAGTGAGACGTAATTACAACAGTGGATGATTGGTCGGAAGTAGTGATGATTATCATTTATATAAATATTACCATATAATATTTTATAGGGATTAAGAAGAGATATACAGAATTATTCAGAGAATAAGTACCAATTAATTTTATTATAATTCTGTGGTACAAAAAGAAATTTAACTACGAAGGATGAAAAAGGTAATAAATTACTTAAGATTCCCGCGCCTTAAATGCTGTGGAGTATTTCTTAATTGTATTTCACAGTGGGCTGAGGAGAACGTGAGAATTTGCTTTATAATTTGAGATATTAATAGTGAAAATTATTTAGTCGTCTCGATTGTAAGCAAATTACCTGCCATTATGCTGCTGTCGGATACCCTCACCTCCCCTTAGTGTCTCCCTCACATTTCTCTTTCTTAGGTTGTTTTATTATTTGAACTTAAGACGAAAATAAGTAATGTAATTGACTACTACGATCTGTAGCAGTTTTTAAAACCCAGTGTATTGCAACGAATCACAGGATCATGATAGGCGGGGCAAGTCATATATTACACAGACAATGGACATTCTTATTATATTCGTAGATGGTTAAGTTTGGTTGTTATCAATTGTATTTAGTAAGGTTATGGGTTTAGTTTAGTAAAACTGTGCATTATTATTTATGGTGATTCATGTACTGTGTTAGTGGAAATGTGCGCGCGTGCGCGATTGGGAAACGTTTCCCGTGCGGTGCGTGAAGTATTATCGTTGTTTTGACATTAGCTGAACTTAGACGTGTGTATCACTACAATCCCTATACCTGTCGGACTATTGTTTACGTTCATGTATATTATTAATATGTAGGCAGCATGCATGAGATACGAGTAGTCTGATTACCGCTATGCATGCTGTTACAAGGTAAATGCACTTTAATGCATGAAAAGTGCATGGTAACCTTTACTAACCATGTGACTTCCATTCACCAATAGAATGCGGACTGGTGGTTGGAAATTTCCTTAAGCCTGTCGTTACACAGGCAGTTCTTCTACGCCATCTACCGCGAACGGGTCGTGCACTCCTTGTACAAGAATTCTACCGCTTGCAAGGTGTTGTAAAAACTATTCGTCGTTAGTGAAACGGGAAGACTCAGAACTGTGTGTGTGGTACATTTGCACACACCAGTGTTTTAACGCATTGTGCGAAAATTTACAAGCAGTTCTTCACTGCTGCTACCGTGAACGGTACATACAATTCCTTGTACAAGATTATACCGCTTGCAAGGATCTGTTAAGACTTTTCGGGGATAGTAACGCGTGTGACGCATAACAATTGATTTTATATCTTTACGCACGATATTAATATTGTAGTATTACGTGTGTAAGAAGTGAGTGTAACTGTTTCACTGTGCGAGATTTTCCGCAGTGACAGTAGTATAAATTGTTACGCAATAGTTCCATCAAGACGTTTCCGTGCTAGTGCAAGATTTCCTCATAGGGTGGTCTGCTGATCGCGGTAGACCTTGATATTCGCGAGAACACTTGAAGAAGCCGGAGAGGTATAAGCTCAATATACCGTTATTGATTAAACTCACTGTCACCTGAGATATTACTTGGTCTTAAACTCTATATAAGTTTTGCGAGTGATAAAATCCGTAGTACCGTTGTGTGTGCGAAGTGTCGGATTCATCGTGGGAATTGCAGGACATCAGCCCAGCTGTTACAGGACATCAGCCCAGCTGTTACAGGACATCAGCCCAGCTGTTACAGGACATCAGCCCAGCTGTTACAGGACATCAGCCCAGCTGTTACAGGACATCAGCCCAGCTGTTATAGGACATCAGCCCAGCTGTTATAGGACCAGCCCAGCTATTACAGGACATCAGCCAAGCTGTTACAGGACGCCAGCCCAGCTGTAAACGTTTCTGGTGAAACGTCTGTCATTTGTAAGCCACACCTGACGATCCATCTATACCGCAAAGACCGGCCCTTCTCTTCAACAACATCATCGTGGGAGTCTTCTTATGTAACGTATCACGTCTTGCGTATGAACATTATTTAACACTTTAAAAGAAAGACTCTATATCAAACATTACATTCTGTACATTTCAAATATACCATATAAACTATAACTTGTGTTTGTACAATAAATAATCTTAAACCCTCCAATATAGACTTGTAATTTGAAATACACATACTATCATATCCTATGCGCCAATAGTTTAGTAATTTGTGTTGTCGCATAGAGATATTATGGCGCTTAGCAACGTAGGGCTCGTAAATAGCGGTAATTTTACGCTATTATATATTTGTCTATGAATATAAAATTTGTTGGAAAAATCCGACGTATAAGTATAATTAACGTAATAATTGTATGTGTATTGTTCATATGAAAATCTGAGGATATAATTTTTCAAGTGTGCATATTCTCTTGTATATCATATATGAACAGATTTTATCAGTATATTGGAGGTAGATTATTAGTTGTTGTATGTTAGATAAGGTATTTACATGTTGATATTTTGAACTGCTTTTTCTGTGTGCGTATAAACTGGTTACCATATGTTCTAATCTTGTTGTGATAATAATAACTTGCTTTGCGTATAAATCAATAAATTTAAATTTACTAAATTTTAAATTAAATTTTAATCATTATGGCGGATACTGCTGAAATCAAGAATGCTTTAGCGGCCTTATTAGCGAAGATGGAGACCATGTCCGAAGAAAGGAAAACTGATAAAGAGGAAAATAAAGCCTGTCAAGAGGAGGTGAAAATGAGTATACAGAAGCTTTCAGCAGAGATGAAAGCCAGTAAAGAAGAAATTAAATCTGGTAAAATAGAAGCCGGGAAACAAAACAAGTCACTCCATGATGAGAACAAGAAATTATACGCGGCTGTGCAGGAGCAATCTAAACAAAGCAAACAAATGATAGAAGCGGCAGAAAAGCGTATTAGCGAGACCGTGGAAGCTATGAAAGCTGATATAGAGGCGAGTTTGGAGGTTAATAAGTCACGACTTAATGAGTATGGTGAGAAACTCGCTGGAATGGAGGAGCAGGTAATACAACACAGATCCACGGTGAGTGAATTAATGGCCGAGCAAGACGTGCGGATTCAAGAGCTGCAACAGCAAGTGTCACGATTGCAAAGTACCTCGTCACCACTAAACTGTACTACGTATGTATATAAGACTTTGGATGACGTAAATTCACAGCAAAGATTTTATGGACGGCAGAATGAAAACCCCATGGATTTCATTCAAATTTGCCAGCGGGATCTGGAGCAAATTGGTGATACCTTAAGTGAAGCGGATAGAATTAATTTCATAGTGCGGCGACTTAAGGGTACCGCTGCGGAGTGGTTTAGTATCGTCCAGGATAAAATCAACACGTTGGAAGACCTGGTAAGACATTTCAGAGCTAGATACTGGAATGAGGAGATCCAGCGGAAGATACGTACGCAGCTGGAGTTTGGAAAATATTCCAATACCAGAGGTCCTAAAGATGAATATGTGATGCAGTTGATATCCAGAGCTAGATATCTTGAGCCTAGCTTAACCGAACCTGACATGGTAAGTAAACTTGCGCACCACTTTGGACGCGGGATACAGGTGGCCGTCCTTACGCAAGGAGTTAAGTCGTGGAATGAGCTACTCACATTACTTGCAAAATGGGAAGGTATCGACAACCCGAATATAAATGGTAACAGTAATGAAACACCGCATAAAAGTTTTCAATATCAAAATCAAACTAAGCAAACACAGTCGCAACAACAACAAAGACCTAAGATGTCGAATAGAAATACCAATCAAAAATTTAGTGCCAATAAAGTAGCAGTAGTAGAGGAAGAGGATTCCGATATAGAACAGTCAAAAAACGTGTAAGGCTGCACGGCGTGAGTCCGTGCAACAGAATAACTAGTACACGTAAAGGTAGGAATGAAGTTTCAAAAGCCCGGTGTAAATATAAAAAGCAGTTCAATAAATCAAATGTGAAAGATGTTAATTATAAGAAAAACTTTGTAGTGTCCGGCCTATATCCTGCCGTAATTAGAGATAGTTTAATTTGCAATAACCATAGTAAGGAAAATGAGAAAGGTATTAGCGTTGAAAATGACACTGACCTCATTGTCAACGCGAAAATTAACGGATGTGTCGGCGAAGTTTTATTTGACAGCGGCGCAGAAATTTCGTTGATGGATGAGCGATTCCTAGAGAGGCACAGGAAACATTTAAAAAAAATCCCGATTCTGCCAGCAGCCCACAAAATCATAAAATCAGCGACGGGTGAATCTCAGAGGGTTGACCGTCAAGCTATGATAACAGTATCCATTCAGGGAATGGAAATAGAGGTCACTGTGCTTATGGTCAAGAAACTCGTGTATAATGTTATTTTGGGAGTGGACACATTAAATAAACTGCACGCGACCATTGATTTTTCAAATAAAATACTAAAATGTACAATAAATAATAGTAAACACAATATCAGGTTAGGACGCAGGAGGGGTAAGACGGGGTCTGATTGTGAACCTATTACTATAACTCGCCCAGCGGTTCAACTTGCCGATAAGATAACACATAATCTGCGGACTCACAGCAGGCAGATAACGAGCAATGAGCAAGATAAGCTGCAAAGTATGCTTGATAAATTTGAATCTGTGTTTTCCAAAAATCCTACCGTCACGAATGTTTATGAACACAGTATTCAGGTCACGGATGAAAATAAATTTGTACGGAAGACGTACCCCATCCCCCTTCACTATCAACAACAGGTTGATGCCGAAGTTAAGAGTATGCTTCAGAATGGTGTGATTGAACGAACTGATAGCAATTTTTTAAATCCTATGGTTGTTGTTAAAAAGAAAAATAACGACATTCGATTATGTCTCGACATGAGAAATCTAAATTCTATTACAAAAAAATGCTACGACTGTGCTCCGAATGCGGAGAACTTATTCATAAAATGTCAAGGGGTTAAATACATGTCTCGCCTTGATCTCAAAAGTGGATTCTGGCAGATTCCCCTTGCCAAGGAGTCGAGAAGATACACAGCATTTTTATATCGAAATAAATGCTATCAGTTTAAAGTAGTTCCATTTGGTTTGGTTACCAGTTTAGCGGCCATGGTCAGATGTTTGGAGTTAGCTCTGGGACCCGAGGTGGAGGACTTCGTCAGCATATTTGTTGATGATATTTTGGTCATATCCAAATCATTTGAAGAACATCTTGCACATCTCAAGATTGTATTTCAGAAATTGCAAGCCGCTAACCTGACTCTCAATCTTGAAAAGTGTGAATTCGGGAAATCGCAAATTAAATTTTTGGGTCATATTATCTCAGCGGAAGGTATAACAACGGACCCGGAAAAAATACATGCGATCATGGAGTTCCCGAAACCCACAAAACCCAGGGATATCAGAGCGTTCCTCGGATTGACTGGTTACTTCAGACGTTTTACTCCAGAATATTCTGGGACAATTGAGCCGTTGTTAGAACTACTTCGTAAGAGTAATAAATGGAGATGGGAGGAGCGTCATCAGCATGCTTTCGACGCGACTAAAAATTTGTATAGTAGAAACCTGCACGTGTTCCATCCTGAGAAAAGGGGCACATATGTCCTGAATTGCGATGCTTCTGATTATGCCATTGGGGGGGTACTCTACCAACGGAATGAGAAGGGCGAAAACAAAATAATTGCGCACAGTAGTAGGTCACTAAAAGGGGCCGAACGTAACTATTTCACATCGGAAAAAGAAATATTGGCTATTGTGTACTGCATTAGTAAATTTCGTTATTACCTGGTTGGACAACACTTCGAAATCCTTTCGGACAACCAGGCCTTATCGTTCATGTTGCGCTGCAAGTTAGCGAACGCTCGCATATCCCGTTGGATCATGGCCATCCAAGAGTACGACTTTACCATTAAGTACTGTAAGGCAAGCGAGAACCAAGCAGCTGACACGTTAAGCCGATACCCTCCAATGGTGGAAGAACGTCATGCGTCTAATAACCAGGAGGTTCAAATTCTAGCTGTCAAATATAAATTAGAAGACAGTCTCAAAAATAAGCTAAGAAATATTGGTATGGAACAGCAGCGTGACACAAAGTTGAAGCGGATATGTGACGCTATCCGGATACAAGAAAACCCTAAGTACAGAATATATAAAGACGTAGTGTATAAAATTATCAATGGCGGATGGAAGATTATGGTACCGGACGCCATGGTGGAAGACCTCACTTGGATGTGTCATGAGAGTCTGGCTCATGCGGGGCCTTATAAATGTTACCTGGCAATGCGGGAGGATTTTGTGTGGCTAAATATGACCAGGAAAATAAAGGCCATACTCCGCTCATGCCACATCTGCCAAACAGCGAAATATCCGAACCAACATACACAGGTTGAAATGGGTAACATTGTCGTCCGTAAGAAAAATGACCTTGTATGCATTGATTTTTTGGGTCCACTTCCTCGGGCGGCACGTGGAATGAAGAACCTGGTGGTTGTTACTGATGCCTTTACCAAACATGTTAGCCTATATGCTATTGGTAGACCTACTACGTCGGCTGTCATAAACATTATGCTAAATAAATACATGCCGAAAAATGGTCCCGTAAGGAAGATACTCTCAGATCAAGGTAAGCAATTTACGAACACCAAGTGGCACTCCGAGCTTGAGAAACACGGGGTCCAGACGGTCTTGACAGCGATCCGGAGACCGCAAGGTAACTTGGCCGAGCGGGTCAACAAGGAGTTGGGACGGTTGTTCCGTACGTACTGTAATACTAACCAGAGTAAGTGGCCGGAATTCCTAGAATTTTTTGAGTATGCCATAAATGGAAATTATAATTCTACTACTGGGTATACTCCGAATGAACTCCAAACCGGAGAAATGCCAGGCCGGGTCTGGGGTAAACACATTGAAAGGATAGCGACGCATAATATGCCTATACCAGTTGAGATAAAGAAAATCGAAGCTAGAAGACGCATTAAAAAGTGCGCCGAGGAGCGCACGGAAAAATTTAATGCGGAACATAAACTAGTCAAGTTCAAGACTGGAGAGAGTGTGCTTTTACGAGCATTAAATGTTGGTAGAAGGGAGGACAACACAGCTGCGAAGTTTTTTAGGCTGTATAATGGTCCGTATACCCTGTCGGAGCAAGTTGGGAAAAATACTTTTATCTTAACCAACCCAAATACCAACCGTGCGATTGGTAAATTCCATGCGTCCTCATTGAGGAAGTATTATACAAAGGATCCGTAAACTCAGAAATAAATGTCAGGATATAGGGGTAAGAATGTGTAGTGATTTTAAATATGTCAAGTTCAGGTTTAAATGTTGTATGTAAGATGACTCTGAGAGTGAACAATAATCTAGTTTAGATAAGGAATGTTGTCTGTGTACGCTATGACCCTGCATTAGATGTCGTTATCTGTGTGTCAAGAACATGTGTGTTTGTTTTGGTTTGAAGGTTACCACGTGTCTTGTGAATTGATGCTTCTGTCAAAGTGACAGTTGGAATTGTTAGTATTAATTGAGGATGTTTATTTGATTTTAGTTCGAGGGTATTATTATTATTTCAGGATTAGGAAGTTGTTTTAGGTATATTAAAAAAAAAAATTTTTTTATTTTTGGTTAGTTAACTAAAAAAAAAAAAAAAAAAATATTTTTTTTTTATGCGGGAGGGAGTTAATCCTGCAACGAATCACAGGATCATGATAGGCGGGGCAAGTCATATATTACACAGACAATGGACATTCTTATTATATTCGTAGATGGTTAAGTTTGGTTGTTATCAATTGTATTTAGTAAGGTTATGGGTTTAGTTTAGTAAAACTGTGCATTATTATTTATGGTGATTCATGTACTGTGTTAGTGGAAATGTGCGCGCGTGCGCGATTGGGAAACGTTTCCCGTGCGGTGCGTGAAGTATTATCGTTGTTTTGACATTAGCTGAACTTAGACGTGTGTATCACTACAATCCCTATACCTGTCGGACTATTGTTTACGTTCATGTATATTATTAATATGTAGGCAGCATGCATGAGATACGAGTAGTCTGATTACCGCTATGCATGCTGTTACAAGGTAAATGCACTTTAATGCATGAAAAGTGCATGGTAACCTTTACTAACCATGTGACTTCCATCCACCAATAGAATGCGGACTGGTGGTTGGAAATTTTCTTAAGCCTGTCGTTACACAGGCAGTTCTTCTACGCCATCTACCGCGAACGGGTCGTGCACTCCTTGTACAAGAATTCTACCGCTTGCAAGGTGTTGTAAAAACTATTCGTCGTTAGTGAAACGGGAAGACTCAGAACTGTGTGTGTGGTACATTTGCACACACCAGTGTTTTAACGCATTGTGCGAAAATTTACAAGCAGTTCTTCACTGCTGCTACCGTGAACGGTACATACAATTCCTTGTACAAGATTATACCGCTTGCAAGGATCTGTTAAGACTTTTCGGGGATAGTAACGCGTGTGACGCATAACAATTGATTTTATATCTTTACGCACGATATTAATATTGTAGTATTACGTGTGTAAGAAGTGAGTGTAACTGTTTCACTGTGCGAGATTTTCCGCAGTGACAGTAGTATAAATTGTTACGCAATAGTTCCATCAAGACGTTTCCGTGCTAGTGCAAGATTTCCTCATAGGGTGGTCTGCTGATCGCGGTAGACCTTGATATTCGCGAGAACACTTGAAGAAGCCGGAGAGGTATAAGTTCAATATACCGTTATTGATTAAACTCACTGTCACCTGAGATATTACTTGGTCTTAAACTCTATATAAGTTTTGCGAGTGATAAAATCCGTAGTACCGTTGTGTGTGCGAAGTGTCGGATTCATCGTGGGAATTGCAGGACATCAGCCCAGCTGTTACAGGACATCAGCCCAGCTGTTACAGGACCAGCCCAGCTATTACAGGACATCAGCCAAGCTGTTACAGGACGCCAGCCCAGCTGTAAACGTTTCTGGTGAAACGTCTGTCATTTGTAAGCCACACCTGACGATCCATCTATACCGCAAAGACCGGCCCTTCTCTTCAACAACATCATCGTGGGAGTCTTCTTATGTAACGTATCACGTCTTGCGTATGAACATTATTTAACACTTTAAAAGAAAGACTCTATATCAAACATTACATTCTGTACATTTCAAATATACCATATAAACTATAACTTGTGTTTGTACAATAAATAATCTTAAACCCTCCAATATAGACTTGTAATTTGAAATACACATACTATCATATCCTATGCGCCAATAGTTTAGTAATTTGTGTTGTCGCAGTATATTCTTTGTAATCTGGATAGATTATTTGTGTGTGCACTTGGGATCCGGGTGCGTTATTTTTAAATTTCTGTATGTTAATAGTAATGCACTAGTGTTTTTAAAGCAAAGGTTTACATTAATTTTTATCTCCTTTTGAAGTCAGAATTAATTGCCGTTTCTCAAATTAATTCTGCTGTTTGTCGACTGCAAACTAAACATGCTTTTCTTTCAATTTCTTCCAAATGTTTTTTATTGCATATGCGTATTGTGTATTCGCCAATTGCGCCTTTTATATTTTATCCATTATGTGCGATGACTTTTGGAGTTGATAGGGGAATTCTTTGGATCTCTCCATATCAAACAGATACCTTATTTTTCACGTCCTCTGTAATCGGAGCCAGTAGATATGGCAAGTAGATACTAACGGAAATGTTTAGGATTCAATTCCTAGGCATCGTCATAAAACCGAAACATGTTTTTTGAACCACCAGGCCGATTAAATCTACGGAAGATTTTGAGACTATAAGGGATATAATTTTGGGTTAATAGTAGGTGCCTAAACCGAAAAGGTCACATTACCTTTCTTATATGCTGTATGACTCAAGCTGCGTGTATTCCGGAATACACATAGCATTGTGTAATCCTCGCTGGCGATTTAATGCGGTCTGCACGGCGTCCGGGGAGAAGCTGGTAGCCAAATGATAGCATTTCTTTCTAGTATCATAGTCCACGGTAATATTAAACCTCCATCACAACCGTTCCCAGTCTTGTGCTGTTATGTGCAGATCTCTAAAACTCTCTCTTGCCATTTGATGTACGCCACTCAAGTATGGTCTATTGTCTTCCTGTTCTTCTACGACAATGTAGGCCAGTAATTACTTTGAATACACGTTTAAGTACTCCGCTTTTCCTATTTCGTCACATGTTGCAACAAGCTTATTTTGAAATTGGTATTTGTCATACAATACCTCTAATGTATAATATTGAAATTTTCTCTCTTTGACTCTATGAGATAAAGATCTATAAAAGATCTACTTTACAGATCTGTAAATTCTTATTCTTCTTAAAATTTAGTTGATTCCGTTAAGTAAATTAATATATTTTTGTAAAATACTTTAGGTCGTACTTGTTGCCTAGTTACTACCAGACGGGTCATTGTTCCATGTAATTTCATTTCAGTACGTTTAGATGTAAGCTGTGAACTAACATGATGTTTACGAGGAAAGTAATCTTTGCTGTCACTAACGTATGCGAATGTTTGTTGTCACTGCGGTTGACCAATTCACAAACTCTATAGGCTGCATATCTGGCAATGTTCAATGTTTTAACGTGGTTGCATATCGACCATCGACCAAATGAAAATTTGAGGTCAAGTGATAACACAATTTTACACCAAAAGGTATAAAGGAAACAGAATTAAGTATGTTAGTGAGTATTATTAGTTTTCAAGAAGTGATAAAGGTTTAAATTTCCCACACAAAAATCACTCCAGAATCCATCTAAAACGTTTGTTCTTTATGTGTATATTAGTTGTGTATATAATTCTAAAGGGTTCATTGGTCTTGGCTCTACCTTCCACCAGCACTACATATCCGGCATATGGAAATACCAAGTATAAAAAATACTTTAATTACAAAACTTATTTAACATTTAAGATTTCTCAATTTGCCTACCTACCTGCTATTTAACGGAAATTTCTTGGAATCAACATCCAGAATGCCGCCAAGTCTTAAAGCTATTTGTTGTCGTCTTTTCTCCTACTATTTCCTGCCTCTACTATATCCTTTGACTTGCTGATATCTTTTTCTCGCATCGCTCCTATGAGTTCAAGCGCTTCTATTGTATGATGGACCTTCGCTGTCCTAACAAAGATTTAGATAATAATACTTCAAAGATTTGCATTCACTATTTGATTGTTGATCACATTAATGTCAATAAACACTTCAACTAAATGAGTAAATAAGAACACGTTAAGTATTAAACAAACATGTCAATACGTAAACAACTTGTTATTGTAGGGTTTGTTTACTCGTCGTATTACTTCGTTTTTCGTTTTTGTGTAATTCACCTTTTCTTGCTTAACTCTACTGTTTTTTCTCTTATAAAAGTATGCCAAATAATACAGCGAACACAAGATATATTTACTTAATCTACTGTTCATGATTGTAATGGAACTGCAATTGACACATAAGTAAAGAGCAAATTTCGATGAATTTAAAAATAATACAAAATGACGTACACTAAACTTATACTTTATATTTTACGTTTATGAAATTAAAAATATTTAATGCTCTTACATATTAATATTTACCTGGAAAGCGTACCAAAAGATTTCACAAAGGTAAAACAGTTTGAAGCAGAAAAATTATTTTTTAGTAAAATTCAAATCATTTGTTAACATTTAATATTAATTACAAAGTACTCTCTACAAGTGTGATGACGAATGAGTCATTTATAAAATTGCTACTGACTTCAAAGGTAATAACTTTCAAAAATTTGGTTTAGTTGTACGTAGAATATTGCGTGATATAATGTGATTATTAAGTAAAAATATCAATTTATAGAAAGGCTGTTGTGCCAGTTTCGTGAGCTTATCACTAAATTGGGTTAGTCTTTAAGAAAGGAAACAGGTTTTAGTTGGGCCATTTAGATAGTAGTCACGCCATGGCATCGACCATTATATATGGCTTACGTGATTGTGGAAAATAACTCCTGCCAAGTTCAATGTTCCATACATGCCCCGAGTCAGCGAATTCTTAGATTTAAATATTATGAGTAAGAAATTAAAATAAAGTAAATTTTCTTCTCTCGTTTTTGAGTTTTTTTTCTTATAAATAGTTATTTTTTGCCCATAAATGTCTTTCTGTTGATATTTTTTGTTTATAAAGTGGTCAGCACTCAGTCTAAGAAATAATGATGGGTGCCCCTTTCACTTCGTTTATGGCACGTTTAAACTATACTAACCATATTCTGCTACCAAGGGTTCATTTATATTGTGTAAGTGTTACTTTTGGTTCCTCTTTACTAATGCTTGTTTACCAAATCACACCTTGTAGGTACATGTTCTGTTGTTTGTCGTTTTTAATCTGACCTCAAAGTTCTCACACAGATAATAATTTAAATTTTCACACTTTTCCGTCCATGTTTTACGAAGATATATGTTTCACTAACGTCAGTGCAGATATATTTAGCCACAACTTTGTGTTCATCAATGTTGACTTGATACCTCTGCTGGTTAATGTCTACAAGTTTTCACGTAAACTCCTGTAAGATCACTGGAGGTTAATTTACCTCATCACGTTTAATAGCGGTCAGAGGGCTGCGGTTTTACAGTCCTTAGTAGGAAACAGTGGTTTGCCTACACTGCTAGCACAATTAATTGCTCTCTTTTCTTATGGCAAAGTGTCGCAGGAAAGTAAACCGAATGACCTTATTCCTTTCCTTCAAATGAAAAGAAAAAAAATAATTTTTATTTGTTCTACGCTATAAAATATGCGACTGGATTCATTTTAGTTACCGGTACCGTCCTCCTTAATAATTTAACTTTATACTTGTAACATTTATGTTATTATCAAACATTGCAGTCGTTCTATGGTTTTATTTGTCTTACTGTTTTTCTTTTATCTGATATTGTTCTTTAGAAGTTTTATAGTATTGTATACTTTATTTTATTTTATTTCTTTTAAAGCATTTTGCATGTTTGTACTTAACATGTTTTACAGCGATCCATAACTTTTATGTCTTATTCTTTTTTTTATGGCTTATTACAATTATTTTATATATGTAATTAAATTGCATAGGCCCATATGGATGTTTTTGAAATAAGGGTGATTGACCGCACCCACAAGTGTGAATGAGAAAGGCGTTACAACGGTAGGTTATAAAAAGAATGTACACACACACACACACACACACACACACACACACACACACACACACATAAACACAAGGAATGTGCTAGAAAAATATGTAACTGTCCAGACGGGGGTGACAGGACTCGGAGGTTGGGAAGGAACATTTGAATTATAGCTTGTTTGCAAGGGTGTATGTGGACAGTTGGGCTGGTAGGGGTGTGAAGGGTTTAGTTTATCCTCTTGGTTGTAATTTCCGATCTGACGATGAGCTGAGAAGCTTGAAAGCGTTAATCGGAATAATTTTTTTATAGTGGTGTTCAACAGTGATAATTCTGTTTCTTTTTTTATAATTTGATTTTCTAAAGCTATCAAATTCTTAGTGTTTTCTTTCTTTTTATTTTCATTTATATTTATGTTTTAGTAATTCTTTTATTTTGGTTGTATATTATGGGTAACTAATTCATCAAGGTAACTCAGTCATTATTATTAAATATATCAGCACATGTCTATTTCCTTCACCGTTTGAAATACTCTACAGACGATAGACTATCTTATGCCATATGTTTACTTACTACCAGTACCAGGTGGCGACACATGAATAACGTGTGCTGTGCTCGGTACAACGGTAACTATATTTAAGTTCAGTGACATTTAATTATATTGTTATGGAAGAACATATATAAAAAAAGATTTAAAAGAACGTCTTCTAGAGATTTTGATGAAGAAGATACAGTCAACAGAACCCATTTTTTCTGTTAGGTTTAATCTTCATCGTAAACAAGGACGAGTATAAAAATAAAAAACAATTAATAATCCACAAACTATTATTTTCATAAAATTATTAGTATGCTGTAGATCAGTAGAAAGTACGGTACCTGATCTCTGGCTCTATAATATTTGGTAGCCTCAGAAATTTTAGATATTAATTCACAACGTCACCTGTTAATTTGTTCAAGCAGATCAGTTTATTTGTGCGAGCATGTGTGTCGTTACTTTACCATCTTCATCAGTATTCCCCGGATTTTCAAGGGTACTTGTGTTTTCACCTCTACTCTTAGTTTCTCATGACACCCGCAATTATACTTCATACTAGATTATCGCGCGTGTATTTCCTCAGTTTATATAACTAAACCTTCCGCCGTCCAAAAGAATAGCAATTCTTATTTCTCGCTTGGTGGTCCGTGTTCAACTCTCACATTTGTGTAACAAAACCGGTTTGGCCGTAAACTTGTAAACCTCCTCTCTGGGCGTGAACGTGAATGTATCTCTCTTAACTCAAGATAGTGTAGCATAAAATATGAAATTTACCTCTGTTAATGTCAGTACCGTAGTCAAATCCGTAAGCAATATTATTTACAAAATAATTAATATGAGTACAAGCTCTAACTTTTAAACACCAATCTCTATTTTCCTTTGATTACGTTCTAAAGTTTGAGATACCATAAACTTTTCAATATTTAACATTTACTTATTTGTTTTAATTTATGTTTCATCTGTCATTGTTCAACTTGTTATTTGAATTAGCAGTCTCTGTAATTTAAGCTTTGTCGTGTTTATTTTCAGAACTGCAGGATGTTATGTTCCGGAGGAGGTCTTTCAGTGTTTCCACCATTGGTCGTGATTTAGGACTTGAAAATGGTAGGAACACTAAAAGGCCTCGTCGGGAACATGACAAGTAGCAGTTTAGTGAGTAAACAGGACAAAGTTGGAATTTTTATCTGTCAATCTTAGAATATTATCTTTAACATTAAAGATTAGCTTTAGCATTAAATACAAAGGATTGTACTGGTCAGTAATTCCGCCTTCGAGATGCAGTTGCTTATTCTTTACTCTAACAGTCTCGAAAATTTATCTATGAACCTTAACATAAAGCAACGTGGTAATAAAAAGGTGTATTTAAGAGATTGATTTAAAAGATGTATTTAAATTTAAGAGATTGCAGTGACTATTAGGGAGGAACTCTGAACTCAATTTGTATAATGCATTGCTCTTTTATAACCGAATTCTAAAGTCAGACGTGACCTATGGATGACAGTTTAGTGGCTGTACGAAGAAGAATACCGTAAAACTAATCCAGACATTTCAGAACAAAGTACTGCTAACCACTGTTAATTTGTGTGGTATGTGCTTAATAATAATATTCTATTCAACTTAAAGATAGCTGCTAGGTTAGGATAAACGAATAAGTAAGCAATAATGCACGATTGAGATATATTTTATGTTACTGATAATGGAGAGGTTTTAGTCAGCTTCGAAAGAACGAATTCGTTTGACTTTTTGCAACTCAGGAAGAACGACGTGCAAAATTGTTAAAGCTTGATTGTACTCCAACAGACGGATGGAAAATTGCTAGATAAGCGAGTTGTCATACGTATTGTCTTTGAAAATGTAATAATCTGAAATGGAATTTAAAGTTGTTTACATTTAATTTGTATTGTCGTAAAAACCTATGTACATTTTGCTTTTGAAATCTGTATTCATATAAGCGCGTGTTGTTTATAAGAGCAGATACGAATATTTAACTTAAACTTGTTAGTCTTTAATAAGGGAAAATATGTATTGTTTGTTTGGACACTAGTACGTATGTTTACAGTCCTGGACGGTTTGTAGCGACCCATGTTTACAAAATACTGTACAACAAAAAATTTATTGTTTATCTAAAGAAGCTTAGTCTGTTTTGATGATGGAATGACGAACAATCAACAACGTGTGTTCTTTAAATTTATTGATCGAGGTCAACCACAACACACTGACGAAGAAGTACTCAAAAATCAACTACTCTCGTAGAGGCTTGATCAAATAGGTTATGTACGACCTGGTCTTTCCATGAAAACACTTCAGTACCACTAGAAATTTCATCTAGTAAGCTCTGACTAATGTATAATATTGATATAACACAAACTGCTAATTCACTAATACACAGATGTTTGCTCGTCCATTATGCAGCACTGGTCAATATTACATTTCAATACTAACACAACGAATTTTTGAAAGATTGCATTGTCTAAATTTTGATAAACTCAACTTTTCCATCGTTTTCTTATATTTCTCTCTAATCTTTTGGATTCTGTCTATCAGGAACATCACTTTTAGCTATTTGTGAAGGTCCTTGTTTATGATGAATAACGGAGCATCAATAATATTTTGTAACACTTGGTTTTGAAAACAATGCATTTCTGTTAACATAAAGTTGCAGGCGTTCAAACGAGTTGAAAAGTCTATATGTCCAGTCCACTGTAGATTGATAAAGACCAAAACACGTTTGATGTTTAATTTTCAATTCTTTCCATGTGTTAGTCTCGCGAAAGAAAGGGACAGACAATGTGACGTCTACTTGGATGAAATGCGAGTGGATGAGTACGGGAAGGACTTTGTTTCATTAATGACATATGGTAACTCTAATGTAGCATAAGGTGACAGCTGCAATTTAAGGTTAAAAAACGCAGTACATGTGTATAATGAAAATTACATAAATAAAAGAAAACGACATAAAGATTTCGTCGATTCTCCAGTATTAGCCTATAACTTTCTATTTCTCTTTTATGTCAGCGACAAGATTGTTCATTGTTTTATTGTGTATTTAGTTTGTTTTCGTTCTTTTCACGATCAACATTGAAATAAAAATATTTCTTAAGTACCGGTGCTATCTTTGCTTTCATGATATACCACCATGCGTTTGCATCATCTGTGTTTACAACGTTCTCGCAGTGTTTTGTCTGTTTGAAAATTTGTTTCATAAACGCGCAGTGTCCAGTTTATTGGTTAAGATTGAAGGGTGGTTTCAGAAATGCTGCTACCTTTTCACGTTTCTCTATTCTTAAACTTACTCTTACGCTTTAGCCTTATACAACCGACATATTTTATTTAAGTACGACTTTTTATTTCTAAAGAAAAATATGGTAAAGGCAAATATATACAGTATTTGATAAATATTCAACCCTTTTATTAAACAAATCGTAAAACGTATTATGCACAGTATGTAGAGAGAGAGTGTGTGTGTGTGTGTGTGTGTGTGTGTGTGTATGTTTGTGTACAAATATATATATTATAACACCTTTCTTTATATATATATTATATTTGTCAATTTACATATGCCTCTTATTTGCGGCGACAAATTATATAAAGACTTTTTTCACTATCAATCTACTTTCTATAAATATAATGACAGAAAAATGTTACTTACCCGTGACTTTTTACTTTACCTGGGCGCCAGAACAAATCCCAGATACAAATGACACGGATTCAGCTTAGCTCAGAGCATAGAGACACACTATCTCAGGATTCGTTCAGGGAGTGTGGAATTCAAGGGGAATCGTTACAAATAACACTTTAAAATTTGTTGAAGTTCGTTTAATTAACGATTAAATGTTATTTTATTAATGTTCTTTCAAAGCTAAGTTAAGGACTTATTGCTAACCTAACTCTTATTATTAATGAGTGTGCGTGAAAAGTGAAGATTAAAACGTCCAAACGACCAATTGTTCTTATCTGGTTTAAATACGAAAATTTTTATCTCCCAAACCAGTGTTAGAGAACGGGTCTGCAATAATTTGCAAGTTCAATACTACACCTCACTATCCATTCAACACTCCTATATTACGTTATTACTAATCTTAATGTTTAAATACAAATTATGAATTTACTTAGTGTCCTTTAAAATTGTTCATTGATTTATTATTTATTGTGTTACTTATTTGATTGATCAATGAATATATTTCTTACTGATTGATGCGTCGACCGTAGATAGGAATCCGTAGAGATCCTCCTTTTGATGGTTCGGCTCAGAAGAAATTGTTGTTGACCAATATCGTTGACCGATGACCCTGGGCGCTTACAGATGCTGTAGCTACTCTGGTACACAGGTCACTTCACAATTAATGAATTATTTAATTAATTAATTTTTTAATTAATTAATGAGTTGTTACACAGCGAGAGTATTTATTAATGAACTTTACTAGTTCCTCTGCTACTGCGGACCACTTCTCGAACGGTTAATTAAATAAAACTTTGCGTGGTTTGCGAAATTGAACTTGTATCTAACACACGTCTTGCCTATTTAATTTTCGAAAGAAGAGTGCTCGATTCCCCAAGTCTGAGTTGGCGTCTCTTCTGAATACAGCTTTGTGATTGGTTGTTCCAAATAAAGCATGCGTTTTCCATTTGAAACAATATCGAACAAGTCGACCAAACGCCCCTTAACAGGTTTGGGATGGTAGAGAATTACTGGCTAATTTCATACTTCCTCCGTTTGCAAATCGTTTGATTATAGGTATTTGCAAACGTGATTTCACAGATCTGACCACAGAATATTATTGCTTAGGTTTTTCTCTGTAAGTGTGTGAAAACACCTAATTCGTACCTAGCCTAATTCTCTAGTTATTTCTCTTGGCGTTCTTCTTCTGTATAACTTCTGTAACTGTTAACTATATTGGTTGATACTTTGGCTACTTATAGAGCTTTAATTGCTGAACACTATGCAGGTTTCAGAATTGCTGTATATTTATTAGTTTTGAAGATATTGCAGTTTTAACTAATAAAATAATTGAATAAAAATTAATGTCTGTGCCGGCAACATTCGTAGCAGTGGCGAAGTTAGACAGAGATAGCTGTGATTATACCCTCTCTCTTGCTTACGCCGCTATACTCGCACAGTATGACACTTTCATATAACGATCCGATAGGTCGGCTTTATGAATCGTTATATATACTCCCACTTTGTATAAAAAAATTGATTATTTAAGAAATACATTAATTTTTTTTCTTCCTGTAAAGTTACGCACTTTCTTTAAATTTTAAAACTTGCACTGTTGGTTTTGCTCGCACACATTTTGCACTATTACAATTTTGCTTACTTCTACATTATAACTAATTATAACAATGTTACTAAACCTAACATGGCATACACACATTAGAGATTTATTTGAACATTAATGCTTTAATCGCAAGTTTGATTTAATTGATGTCAATGATCAAAACGACAATACTAACATTTATTTAACTAATACTTATTAACATTGCTATTGCTTCAAAGACATTTATAAATATTTGTTTGACTACGTTTGATTCACATGCCTCATTGGCTCAAACCATTGCTTCTTTATTGCTCTATATTTTGTCTATATTTCCTCAAACTATC
Source organism: Magicicada septendecula (assembly GCA_034769895.1). NCBI lineage: Eukaryota > Metazoa > Arthropoda > Insecta > Hemiptera > Cicadidae > Magicicada > Magicicada septendecula. The sequence goes on from CM068374.1 coordinate 159,029,767, forward strand.
CCCATGGTACTTTCCTATAATTTTGTTTTTTTCAACATCTTTTAATATGTATGTGTACCTTGCAACCTGATTTTCTATTCTATAAGGTCCCATGAATATCGGAAAGAACTTGGCCGTGGTATTATCTATGGCAGAGGATACAGGATTCGCTTTCACTAGCACTTCCTCTCCTTCCACAAACCTTACCAACTTGTGAGTGCGATTATATCGTTCTACACTCATTTGGCCTTCTCTCTGTATTCTTTCTTCTGCTATTCTGGTTTTTACCTCATATGGAATAGGTAGATTGTAGTTGGGTGGACTCTTTATGGTTTTGGTCCATACATGTACTGGTTCTTTGTTGATAAATAATTCTGAAGGTGTTTACCCCGTTGTTTCATTACATGTATTAGTAATACAATCCGAAATAAAACTCAAGTAATCTACCCATGCAGAATGGTTTTGATGGCACAATATCCTAAAATATCTACCTAATTCTCTATTTATTCGCTCAGCTAAATTCGCTTGAGGGTGACGTATTGATGTAAGAATTGGTTTTATATTGAGTTCCTCCAAGGTTTCTCTCCATAGGTTATGGGTGAACTGTTTTCCTTGGTAGGACAATATTTTCCTAGGTTTACCATACTGTGGGATGTAGAACTTTGTTAACGCTCTAAATGTTGCTTTTGTCGTGGCTCTTTGGACTGGGTATAATTTGACAAATTTAGAAAAGAAATCTACTGTTACAAGAATGTGCTTTACCCCTGCTTTTGCTTTTGGTAGAGGCCCGTAATTATCCATAGCTAATAACTCTCCGTTCTCTTTTGCTTGGATTGTTTGCATTTCTACTCTGGTTGATAAGTTCGGGTGTTTACACTTCTAGCACAGGTCACAAGTAGACAATAATCTTTTCATGCGTTTTGCTAACCCCTTTCCAATGAAGTTTTCTGTTAAGGCTCGATAGCATTTCTTAAATCCAGCGTGGCCCAATGACAAGTGGCATTCCCAAATAAGTTCCTCCATCATACAGCTTGGTAATAATAATTTCCACTTATGGGAACATAGCTTATATAGTTTCCCTTCATATATGGAATATCCTGGTTTGGTGTTGGTAACTGCACTTCTCCAAGCTACACTAATCCTAGGGTCTTGTTGTTGATGGGTCCCTATTTCCTTAAGTCGTCTAACTACTTCAGGTTTTGTTACATGCTTTACCGCGTAAATACCAATATCAGTGCTACTACTTTTACTGTTAACTGGATCCATGTTTTGTTTTCTGATGGTGGATTTCTACTGAGTACATCTGCTACCAAGTTGTCTTTCGCTTTACAATATTGTATTTCAAACTGGTACTCTTGTATAGCCAAGATCCAACGAGTCAGACGAGCACTACACTTTAATAAAAATACTAACACCTTATTGTCGGTGATTATAGTAAGTTTAGCACCGAGAATATAACTTCTAAACTTTGACAGGCTATGCACCATCGCTAATAGCTCCTTTTCTGTCGTAAAATAGGTTAATTCCGCCTCTTTAAGTGTGCGACTTACAAATCCTAATACCGCTTTTTGGCCCTTCTCAACTATCTGATACAAGTGTGCTCCTATAGCAATATTGCTGGCGTCTGTTTGCAAATAAAATCTTTCTCCTACCCTTGGATGATGTAATACAACTGTTTTTATAAAAAGACTTTCCACTTGTTGTAGCGTTTCATCGTGGTCCCTTATCCACCTCCATTTAATCCTTTTGTTTAACAACTTCAACAATGGAACAGTACTTTCCGTGTATTTACTTGTAAACCTCTGATAGTAGTTAGCGCTAAACCTAGAAATGACTTTAGCTGCTTGCAGTTCTTTTATGACACTTACCGACTTCGAATGCTTAAATTCTTTAATGTTTACATTGATTTTCTTAGTATCAATTTCCATCGTGATGGTATTTCTTTTGAAATTTATTTCTACCTTCCATTCAAGTAACGTATCTACCCCAATAATACAATCATGAACGAGTTTCGGGACTATAAGACCTACAATTTGGGTTTGGGTACCATTTATATTGACAGGTAAATAAATTTGTTCAGTGATCTTTTGCATTTTGGCTCCAGTGGCTCCCTGTACATTGCAATTTTTTACGGGTAGTCTGGGACAATTACGCAACTGAATATTATTTCTACAAACTTTGAGCTGACAGGTTACCTCACTGCCGGTGTCAATTAACGCTCGTACTAGAAGATTACTGATTTTACAAATTATTTCCGGACATTCAGGATAATGGCTTCTACCCACTTCTTGCTCTTCTTTTAACAAGAATTCTCTATCGCTCACTTGTTTTATATTGTTTGTTACTTTCTTTTTTCCTGTTTTCGTGGGTTGTTTCACTGCAGGTAATGGTAGATTTAGTTTTGTTTCTTTCCTACCTCCAGTGGCTTCCCGTTTCCCGTATTCATGTTACTAGTAGATGGTTGCGGCTCGGTAGATGTTATGTCTGTTTTACATGCCTTAAACCCTTTATTTGGTCGGTTTTCAACACTCCTACTTCTACCCTTTTCTTCCAATTCCTGCCGATTTTGTGGTTTGTTACCCGGATATGGGGTAAACCTTTTTTCTTTTGGGCGTTCATTGTCTCTTCTTTTTGTTATGTGGAAAGTTGGTTTTTGATGATCGCCTCTAGAGTGGTTACTCAGCTGATTATTTACACGCTTCAGGTCCCTCTCTAGGTCTTGACATTCATCCATGACCATTATAAACTTTTCTAGAGTATCCACTCCTCTAGTAGTGGTTGCTACTCTAGTGCGTTCTGAGAAATGACGCGCTAGCTTATACACTAGGTCTCTCTCCTCTATTGGTGGTGTTAAATCTTGTGCCTTTACGTATAGCACATAGTTGGTGGTTGTCATATTCATGGACGGGTGATAATTACCAAATTCCAGATGATCACGCGCCCTTCTTTGAATCTGTACGTTCCAGTATTGAGCAATTAATTTCTCTCTAAAGTCGGCGTAGGTTTGGACTCTGTCCGAGATGACTTTCCACCACGTACCTGCCCAATTCTTTAGAAATCGGCCTAACATGCCTTTCTTGCCCTCGTCGTCGATCATTGGGTTTACGCGAGTTACATAAGCCTTAAACAGCCTTAGAAATTCCACAGGATTCTCATGTGGGTTTCCTGAGAATACAAGGTTTTCCGGTTCTTCCTTTTAGCTGCCACACCTCACGACTTTGGTTTGCTGTGACTTCAGTGCCTTAGTCAGATCTTCCCGCATTACCTTTAATTGCTGTTCTACGTTTTGATGAACTTCGTCTCGGTCAGCCTTACTCTCTACTTGTTTCTTAAACTCCTTAATATTTTCACCCAGTTGGGTGCACTCTACCCTAGTACTCTGGATTTCTTCTTTATTTAGAAGCGTTTGTATTTTTAACTCAGCAGTTACTTCGCTGAATTGTTGGTTAATAAGGGTTACTTTCTGTTCTAACCGTTCATGAAATTCGTTTCTAAATTTATTTAGTTTTTCGTCTTGGCGGCGAAAATTAGTATTTCCTTGTTTCTTAAATTCCTCTATGGTAGCTTTAACCTCTTCAGTATGCTTATTAAACTTAAGATTACTTTCATCTATTTTACTAGCTAAATGAGTCATTTCTTCATCTATTTTAAATGTAGTTTCTTTACTACTTTGTTCTATTTGACTAGTTAAATTCTCATTTATTTGTTTCATTTCGCTAAACAAGAATTTATTAGTTTGCTCGTTTTTATTATTAACATCGTCTATTAATTTTTTATTACTTTCTTATAAATTTTGATTATTTTCATTTATTTTATTATTGGTACTATCTATTTTACAATTTGTTTTTTCAATTTCACTAGATAATTGACCCTTTGTACTTTCAATTTTACTATTAGTTTCATCCATTGTAGTGGTCAATTACTTAAACACCTGTTCAATTGCTTAAACATCTGTTCAATTGCTGCCATATCTACTGCTTGTGATTTAGCCATTTTTTAATTTTATTATTATTTAACAAAGTTTATTTTAATATTTAACCCTTCAACATTTATTTGTAACTTTAAATTCCACTTCGTTTCAAATTAAATATTATTACAATTCAAACTAGTCACTTGGGTTAATAGTTGCACACCAAATTTATATATAACTTATTTACTTATACATAAATTTGTGAGTTTAATCGGGCCCATTAACTTGCGGCGCGAAATTTATATAACACCTTTCTTTATATATATTATATTTGTCAATTTACATATGCCTCTTATTTGCGGCGACAAATTATATAAAGACTTTTTTCACTATCAATCTACTTTCTATAAATATAATGACAGAAAAATGTTACTTACCCGTGACTTTTTACTTTACCTGGGCGCCAGAACAAATCCCAGATACAAATGACACGGATTCAGCTTAGCTCAGAGCATAGGGACACACTATCTCAGGATTCGTTCAGGGAGTGTAGAATTCAAGGGGAATCGTTACAAATAACACTTTAAAATTTGTTGAACTTTGTTTAATTAACGATTAAATGTTATTTTATTAATGTTCTTTCAAAGCTAAGTTAAGGACTTATTGCTAACCTAACTCTTATTATTAATGAGTGTGCGTGAAAAGTGAAGATTAAAACGTCCAAACGACCAATTGTTCTTATCTGGTTTAAATACGAAAATTTATAACTCCCAAACCAGTGCTAAAGAACGGGTCTGCAATAATTTGCACGTTCAATACTACACCTCACTCTCCATTCAACACTCCTATATTACGTTATTACTAATCTTAATGTTTAAATACAAATTATGAATTTACTTAGTGTCCTTTAAAATTGTTTATTGATTTATTATTTATTTTGTTATTTATTTGATTGATCAATGAATATATTTCTTACTGATTGATGCGTCGACCGTAGATAGGAATCTGTAGAGATCCTCCTTTTGATGGTTCGGCTCAGAAGAAAATGTTGTTGACCAATATCGTTGGCCGATGACCCTGGGCGCTTACAGATGCTGTAGCTACTCTGGTACACAGGTCATTTCACAATTAATGAATTATTTAATTAATTAATTTTTTAATTAATTAATGAGTTGTTACACAGCGAGAGTATTTATTAATGAACTTTACTTGTTCCTCTGCTACTGCGGACCACTTCTCGAACGGTTAATTAAATAAAACTTTGCGTGGTTTGCGAAATTGAACTTGTATCTAACACACGTCTTGCCTATTTAATTTTCGAAAGAAGAGTGCTCGATTCCCCAAGTCTGAGTTGGCGTCTCTTCTGAATACAGCTTTGTGATTGGTTGTTCCAAATAAAGCATGCGTTTTCCATTTGAAACAATATCGAACAAGTCGACCAAACGCCCCTTAACAGGTTTGGGATGGTAGAGAATTACTGGCTAATTTCATACTTCCTCCGTTTGCAAATCGTTTGATTATAGGTATTTGCAAACGTGATTTCACAGATCTGACCACAGAATATTATTGCTTAGGTTTTTCTCTGTAAGTGTGTGAAAACACCTAATTCGTACCTAGCCTAATTCTCTAGTTATTTCTCTTGGCGTTCTTCTTCTGTATAACTTCTGTAACTGTTAACTATATTGGTTGATACTTTGGCTACTTATAGAGCTTTAATTGCTGAACACTATGCAGGTTTCAGAATTGCTGTATATTTATTAGTTTTGAAGATATTGCAGTTTTAACTAATAAAATAATTGAATAAAAATTAATGTCTGTGCCGGCAACATTCGTAGCAGTGGCGAAGTTAGACAGAGATAGCTGTGATTATACCCTCTCTCTTGCTTACGCCGCTATACTCGCACAGTATGACACTTTCATATAACGATCCGATAGGTCGGCTTTATGAATCGTTATATATACTCCCACTTTGTATAAAAAAATTGATTATTTAAGAAATACATTAATTTTTTTTCTTCCTGTAAAGTTACGCACTTTCTTTAAATTTTAAAACTTGCACTGTTGGTTTTGCTCGCACACATTTTGCACTATTACAATTTTGTTTACTTCTACATTATAACTAATTATAACAATGTTACTAAACCTAACATGGCATACACACATTAGAGATTTATTTGAACATTAATGCTTTAATCGCAAGTTTGATTTAATTGATGTCAATGATCAAAACGACAATACTAACATTTATTTAACTAATACTTATTAACATTGCTATTGCTTCAAAGACATTTATAAATATTTGTTTGACTACGTTTGATTCACATGCCTCATTGGCTCAAACCATTGCTTCTTTATTGCTCTATATTTTGTCTATATTTCCTCAAACTATCCCCATGGTACTTTCCTATAATTTTGTTTTTTTCAACATCTTTTAATATGTATGTGTACCTTGCAACCTGATTTTCTATTCTATAAGGTCCCATGAATATCGGAAAGAACTTGGCCGTGGTATTATCTATGGCAGAGGATACAGGATTCGCTTTCACTAGCACTTCCTCTCCTTCCACAAACCTTACCAACTTGTGAGTGCGATTATATCGTTCTACACTCATTTGGCCTTCTCTCTGTATTCTTTCTTCTGCTATTCTGGTTTTTACCTCATATGGAATAGGTAGATTGTAGTTGGGTGGACTCTTTATGGTTTTGGTCCATACATGTACTGGTTCTTTGTTGATAAATAATTCTGAAGGTGTTTACCCCGTTGTTTCATTACATGTATTAGTAATACAATCCGAAATAAAACTCAAGTAATCTACCCATGCAGAATGGTTTTGATGGCACAATATCCTAAAATATCTACCTAATTCTCTATTTATTCGCTCAGCTAAATTCGCTTGAGGGTGACGTATTGATGTAAGAATTGGTTTTATATTGAGTTCCTCCAAGGTTTCTCTCCATAGGTTATGGGTGAACTGTTTTCCTTGGTAGGACAATATTTTCCTAGGTTTACCATACTGTGGGATGTAGAACTTTGTTAACGCTCTAAATGTTGCTTTTGTCGTGGCTCTTTGGACTGGGTATAATTTGACAAATTTAGAAAAGAAATCTACTGTTACAAGAATGTGCTTTACCCCTGCTTTTGCTTTTGGTAGAGGCCCGTAATTATCCATAGCTAATAACTCTCCGTTCTCTTTTGCTTGGATTGTTTGCATTTCTACTCTGGTTGATAAGTTCGGGTGTTTACACTTCTAGCACAGGTCACAAGTAGACAATAATCTTTTCATGCGTTTTGCTAACCCCTTTCCAATGAAGTTTTCTGTTAAGGCTCGATAGCATTTCTTAAATCCAGCGTGGCCCAATGACAAGTGGCATTCCCAAATAAGTTCCTCCATCATACAGCTTGGTAATAATAATTTCCACTTATGGGAACATAGCTTATATAGTTTCCCTTCATATATGGAATATCCTGGTTTGGTGTTGGTAACTGCACTTCTCCAAGCTACACTAATCCTAGGGTCTTGTTGTTGATGGGTCCCTATTTCCTTAAGTCGTCTAACTACTTCAGGTTTTGTTACATGCTTTACCGCGTAAATACCAATATCAGTGCTACTACTTTTACTGTTAACTGGATCCATGTTTTGTTTTCTGATGGTGGATTTCTACTGAGTACATCTGCTACCAAGTTGTCTTTCGCTTTACAATATTGTATTTCAAACTGGTACTCTTGTATAGCCAAGATCCAACGAGTCAGACGAGCACTACACTTTAATAAAAATACTAACACCTTATTGTCGGTGATTATAGTAAGTTTAGCACCGAGAATATAACTTCTAAACTTTGACAGGCTATGCACCATCGCTAATAGCTCCTTTTCTGTCGTAAAATAGGTTAATTCCGCCTCTTTAAGTGTGCGACTTACAAATCCTAATACCGCTTTTTGGCCCTTCTCAACTATCTGATACAAGTGTGCTCCTATAGCAATATTGCTGGCGTCTGTTTGCAAATAAAATCTTTCTCCTACCCTTGGATGATGTAATACAACTGTTTTTATAAAAAGACTTTCCACTTGTTGTAGCGTTTCATCGTGGTCCCTTGTCCACCTCCATTTAATCCTTTTGTTTAACAACTTCAACAATGGAACAGTACTTTCCGTGTATTTACTTGTAAACCTCTGATAGTAGTTAGCGCTAAACCTAGAAATGACTTTAGCTGCTTGCAGTTCTTTTATGACACTTACCGACTTCGAATGCTTAAATTCTTTAATGTTTACATTGATTTTCTTAGTATCAATTTCCATCGTGATGGTATTTCTTTTGAAATTTATTTCTACCTTCCATTCAAGTAACGTATCTACCCCAATAATACAATCATGAACGAGTTTCGGGACTATAAGACCTACAATTTGGGTTTGGGTACCATTTATATTGACAGGTAAATAAATTTGTTCAGTGATCTTTTGCATTTTGGCTCCAGTGGCTCCCTGTACATTGCAATTTTTTACGGGTAGTCTGGGACAATTACGCAACTGAATATTATTTCTACAAACTTTGAGCTGACAGGTTACCTCACTGCCGGTGTCAATTAACGCTCGTACTAGAAGATTACTGATTTTACAAATTATTTCCGGACATTCAGGATAATGGCTTCTACCCACTTCTTGCTCTTCTTTTAACAAGAATTCTCTATCGCTCACTTGTTTTATATTGTTTGTTACTTTCTTTTTTCCTGTTTTCGTGGGTTGTTTCACTGCAGGTAATGGTAGATTTAGTTTTGTTTCTTTCCTACCTCCAGTGGCTTCCCGTTTCCCGTATTCATGTTACTAGTAGATGGTTGCGGCTCGGTAGATGTTATGTCTGTTTTACATGCCTTAAACCCTTTATTTGGTCGGTTTTCAACACTCCTACTTCTACCCTTTTCTTCCAATTCCTGCCGATTTTGTGGTTTGTTACCCGGATATGGGGTAAACCTTTTTTCTTTTGGGCGTTCATTGTCTCTTCTTTTTGTTATGTGGAAAGTTGGTTTTTGATGATCGCCTCTAGAGTGGTTACTCAGCTGATTATTTACACGCTTCAGGTCCCTCTCTAGGTCTTGACATTCATCCATGACCATTATAAACTTTTCTAGAGTATCCACTCCTCTAGTAGTGGTTGCTACTCTAGTGCGTTCTGAGAAATGACGCGCTAGCTTATACACTAGGTCTCTCTCCTCTATTGGTGGTGTTAAATCTTGTGCCTTTACGTATAGCACATAGTTGGTGGTTGTCATATTCATGGACGGGTGATAATTACCAAATTCCAGATGATCACGCGCCCTTCTTTGAATCTGTACGTTCCAGTATTGAGCAATTAATTTCTCTCTAAAGTCGGCGTAGGTTTGGACTCTGTCCGAGATGACTTTCCACCACGTACCTGCCCAATTCTTTAGAAATCGGCCTAACATGCCTTTCTTGCCCTCGTCGTCGATCATTGGGTTTACGCGAGTTACATAAGCCTTAAACAGCCTTAGAAATTCCACAGGATTCTCATGTGGGTTTCCTGAGAATACAAGGTTTTCCGGTTCTTCCTTTTAGCTGCCACACCTCACGACTTTGGTTTGCTGTGACTTCAGTGCCTTAGTCAGATCTTCCCGCATTACCTTTAATTGCTGTTCTACGTTTTGATGAACTTCGTCTCGGTCAGCCTTACTCTCTACTTGTTTCTTAAACTCCTTAATATTTTCACCCAGTTGGGTGCACTCTACCCTAGTACTCTGGATTTCTTCTTTATTTAGAAGCGTTTGTATTTTTAACTCAGCAGTTACTTCGCTGAATTGTTGGTTAATAAGGGTTACTTTCTGTTCTAACCGTTCATGAAATTCGTTTCTAAATTTATTTAGTTTTTCGTCTTGGCGGCGAAAATTAGTATTTCCTTGTTTCTTAAATTCCTCTATGGTAGCTTTAACCTCTTCAGTATGCTTATTAAACTTAAGATTACTTTCATCTATTTTACTAGCTAAATGAGTCATTTCTTCATCTATTTTAAATGTAGTTTCTTTACTACTTTGTTCTATTTGACTAGTTAAATTCTCATTTATTTGTTTCATTTCGCTAAACAAGAATTTATTAGTTTGCTCGTTTTTATTATTAACATCGTCTATTAATTTTTTATTACTTTCTTATAAATTTTGATTATTTTCATTTATTTTATTATTGGTACTATCTATTTTACAATTTGTTTTTTCAATTTCACTAGATAATTGACCCTTTGTACTTTCAATTTTACTATTAGTTTCATCCATTGTAGTGGTCAATTACTTAAACACCTGTTCAATTGCTTAAACATCTGTTCAATTGCTGCCATATCTACTGCTTGTGATTTAGCCATTTTTTAATTTTATTATTATTTAACAAAGTTTATTTTAATATTTAACCCTTCAACATTTATTTGTAACTTTAAATTCCACTTCGTTTCAAATTAAATATTATTACAATTCAAACTAGTCACTTGGGTTAATAGTTGCACACCAAATTTATATATAACTTATTTACTTATACATAAATTTGTGAGTTTAATCGGGCCCATTAACTTGCGGCGCGAAATTTATATAACACCTTTCTTTATATATATTATATTTGTCAATTTACATATGCCTCTTATTTGCGGCGACAAATTATATAAAGACTTTTTTCACTATCAATCTACTTTCTATAAATATAATGACAGAAAAATGTTACTTACCCGTGACTTTTTACTTTACCTGGGCGCCAGAACAAATCCCAGATACAAATGACACGGATTCAGCTTAGCTCAGAGCATAGGGACACACTATCTCAGGATTCGTTCAGGGAGTGTAGAATTCAAGGGGAATCGTTACAAATAACACTTTAAAATTTGTTGAACTTTGTTTAATTAACGATTAAATGTTATTTTATTAATGTTCTTTCAAAGCTAAGTTAAGGACTTATTGCTAACCTAACTCTTATTATTAATGAGTGTGCGTGAAAAGTGAAGATTAAAACGTCCAAACGACCAATTGTTCTTATCTGGTTTAAATACGAAAATTTATAACTCCCAAACCAGTGCTAAAGAACGGGTCTGCAATAATTTGCACGTTCAATACTACACCTCACTCTCCATTCAACACTCCTATATTACGTTATTACTAATCTTAATGTTTAAATACAAATTATGAATTTACTTAGTGTCCTTTAAAATTGTTTATTGATTTATTATTTATTTTGTTATTTATTTGATTGATCAATGAATATATTTCTTACTGATTGATGCGTCGACCGTAGATAGGAATCTGTAGAGATCCTCCTTTTGATGGTTCGGCTCAGAAGAAAATGTTGTTGACCAATATCGTTGACCGATGACCCTGGGCGCTTACAGATGCTGTAGCTACTCTGGTACACAGGTCATTTCACAATTAATGAATTATTTAATTAATTAATTTTTTAATTAATTAATGAGTTGTTACACAGCGAGAGTATTTATTAATGAACTTTACTTGTTCCTCTGCTACTGCGGACCACTTCTCGAACGGTTAATTAAATAAAACTTTGCGTGGTTTGCGAAATTGAACTTGTATCTAACACACGTCTTGCCTATTTAATTTTCGAAAGAAGAGTGCTCGATTCCCCAAGTCTGAGTTGGCGTCTCTTCTGAATACAGCTTTGTGATTGGTTGTTCCAAATAAAGCATGCGTTTTCCATTTGAAACAATATCGAACAAGTCGACCAAACGCCCCTTAACAGGTTTGGGATGGTAGAGAATTACTGGCTAATTTCATACTTCCTCCGTTTGCAAATCGTTTGATTATAGGTATTTGCAAACGTGATTTCACAGATCTGACCACAGAATATTATTGCTTAGGTTTTTCTCTGTAAGTGTGTGAAAACACCTAATTCGTACCTAGCCTAATTCTCTAGTTATTTCTCTTGGCGTTCTTCTTCTGTATAACTTCTGTAACTGTTAACTATATTGGTTATACTTTGGCTACTTATAGAGCTTTAATTGCTGAACACTATGCAGGTTTCAGAATTGCTGTATATTTATTAGTTTTGAAGATATTGCAGTTTTAACTAATAAAATAATTGAATAAAAATTAATGTCTGTGCCGGCAACATTCGTAGCAGTGGCGAAGTTAGACAGAGATAGCTGTGATTATACCCTCTCTCTTGCTTACGCCGCTATACTCGCACAGTATGACACTTTCATATAACGATCCGATAGGTCGGCTTTATGAATCGTTATATATACTCCCACTTTGTATAAAAAAATTGATTATTTAAGAAATACATTAATTTTTTTTCTTCCTGTAAAGTTACGCACTTTCTTTAAATTTTAAAACTTGCACTGTTGGTTTTGCTCGCACACATTTTGCACTATTACAATTTTGCTTACTTCTACATTATAACTAATTATAACAATGTTACTAAACCTAACATGGCATACACACATTAGAGATTTATTTGAACATTAATGCTTTAATCGCAAGTTTGATTTAATTGATGTCAATGATCAAAACGACAATACTAACATTTATTTAACTAATACTTATTAACATTGCTATTGTTTCAAAGACATTTATAAATATTTGTTTGACTACGTTTGATTCACATGCCTCATTGGCTCAAACCATTGCTTCTTTATTGCTCTATATTTTGTCTATATTTCCTCAAACTATCCCCTTGGTACTTTCCTATAATTTTGTTTTTTTCAACATCTTTTAATATGTATGTGTACCTTGCAACCTGATTTTCTATTCTATAAGGTCCCATGAATATCGGAAAGAACTTGGCCGTGGTATTATCTATGGCAGAGGATACAGGATTCGCTTTCACTAGCACTTCCTCTCCTTCCACAAACCTTACCAGCTTGTGAGTGCGATTATATCGTTCTACACTCATTTGGCCTTCTCTCTGTATTCTTTCTTCTGCTATTCTGGTTTTTACCTCATATGGAATAGGTAGATTGTAGTTGGGTGGACTCTTTATGGTTTTGGTCCATACATGTACTGGTTCTTTGTTGATAAATAATTCTGAAGGTGTTTACCCCGTTGTTTCATTACATGTATTAGTAATACAATCCGAAATAAAACTCAAGTAATCTACCCATGCAGAATGGTTTTGATGGCACAATATCCTAAAATATCTACCTAATTCTCTATTTATTCGCTCAGCTAAATTCGCTTGAGGGTGACGTATTGATGTAAGAATTGGTTTTATATTGAGTTCCTCCAAGGTTTCTCTCCATAGGTTATGGGTGAACTGTTTTCCTTGGTAGGACAATATTTTCCTAGGTTTACCATACTGTGGGATGTAGAACTTTGTTAACGCTCTAAATGTTGCTTTTGTCGTGGCTCTTTGGACTGGGTATAATTTGACAAATTTAGAAAAGAAATCTACTGTTACAAGAATGTGCTTTACCCCTGCTTTTGCTTTTGGTAGAGGCCCGTAATTATCCATAGCTAATAACTCTCCGTTCTCTTTTGCTTGGATTGTTTGCATTTCTACTCTGGTTGATAAGTTCGGGTGTTTACACTTCTAGCACAGGTCACAAGTAGACAATAATCTTTTCATGCGTTTTGCTAACCCCTTTCCAATGAAGTTTTCTGTTAAGGCTCGATAGCATTTCTTAAATCCAGCGTGGCCCAATGACAAGTGGCATTCCCAAATAAGTTCCTCCATCATACAGCTTGGTAATAATAATTTCCACTTATGGGAACATAGCTTATATAGTTTCCCTTCATATATGGAATATCCTGGTTTGGTGTTGGTAACTGCACTTCTCCAAGCTACACTAATCCTAGGGTCTTGTTGTTGATGGGTCCCTATTTCCTTAAGTCGTCTAACTACTTCAGGTTTTGTTACATGCTTTACCGCGTAAATACCAATATCAGTGCTACTACTTTTACTGTTAACTGGATCCATGTTTTGTTTTCTGATGGTGGATTTCTACTGAGTACATCTGCTACCAAGTTGTCTTTCGCTTTACAATATTGTATTTCAAACTGGTACTCTTGTATAGCCAAGATCCAACGAGTCAGACGAGCACTACACTTTAATAAAAATACTAACACCTTATTGTCGGTGATTATAGTAAGTTTAGCACCGAGAATATAACTTCTAAACTTTGACAGGCTATGCACCATCGCTAATAGCTCCTTTTCTGTCGTAAAATAGGTTAATTCCGCCTCTTTAAGTGTGCGACTTACAAATCCTAATACCGCTTTTTGGCCCTTCTCAACTATCTGATACAAGTGTGCTCCTATAGCAATATTGCTGGCGTCTGTTTGCAAATAAAATCTTTCTCCTACCCTTGGATGATGTAATACAACTGTTTTTATAAAAAGACTTTCCACTTGTTGTAGCGTTTCATCGTGGTCCCTTGTCCACCTCCATTTAATCCTTTTGTTTAACAACTTCAACAATGGAACAGTACTTTCCGTGTATTTACTTGTAAACCTCTGATAGTAGTTAGCGCTAAACCTAGAAATGACTTTAGCTGCTTGCAGTTCTTTTATGACACTTACCGACTTCGAATGCTTAAATTCTTTAATGTTTACATTGATTTTCTTAGTATCAATTTCCATCGTGATGGTATTTCTTTTGAAATTTATTTCTACCTTCCATTCAAGTAACGTATCTACCCCAATAATACAATCATGAACGAGTTTCGGGACTATAAGACCTACAATTTGGGTTTGGGTACCATTTATATTGACAGGTAAATAAATTTGTTCAGTGATCTTTTGCATTTTGGCTCCAGTGGCTCCCTGTACATTGCAATTTTTTACGGGTAGTCTGGGACAATTACGCAACTGAATATTATTTCTACAAACTTTGAGCTGACAGGTTACCTCACTGCCGGTGTCAATTAACGCTCGTACTAGAAGATTACTGATTTTACAAATTATTTCCGGACATTCAGGATAATGGCTTCTACCCACTTCTTGCTCTTCTTTTAACAAGAATTCTCTATCGCTCACTTGTTTTATATTGTTTGTTACTTTCTTTTTTCCTGTTTTCGTGGGTTGTTTCACTGCAGGTAATGGTAGATTTAGTTTTGTTTCTTTCCTACCTCCAGTGGCTTCCCGTTTCCCGTATTCATGTTACTAGTAGATGGTTGCGGCTCGGTAGATGTTATGTCTGTTTTACATGCCTTAAACCCTTTATTTGGTCGGTTTTCAACACTCCTACTTCTACCCTTTTCTTCCAATTCCTGCCGATTTTGTGGTTTGTTACCCGGATATGGGGTAAACCTTTTTTCTTTTGGGCGTTCATTGTCTCTTCTTTTTGTTATGTGGAAAGTTGGTTTTTGATGATCGCCTCTAGAGTGGTTACTCAGCTGATTATTTACACGCTTCAGGTCCCTCTCTAGGTCTTGACATTCATCCATGACCATTATAAACTTTTCTAGAGTATCCACTCCTCTAGTAGTGGTTGCTACTCTAGTGCGTTCTGAGAAATGACGCGCTAGCTTATACACTAGGTCTCTCTCCTCTATTGGTGGTGTTAAATCTTGTGCCTTTACGTATAGCACATAGTTGGTGGTTGTCATATTCATGGACGGGTGATAATTACCAAATTCCAGATGATCACGCGCCCTTCTTTGAATCTGTACGTTCCAGTATTGAGCAATTAATTTCTCTCTAAAGTCGGCGTAGGTTTGGACTCTGTCCGAGATGACTTTCCACCACGTACCTGCCCAATTCTTTAGAAATCGGCCTAACATGCCTTTCTTGCCCTCGTCGTCGATCATTGGGTTTACGCGAGTTACATAAGCCTTAAACAGCCTTAGAAATTCCACAGGATTCTCATGTGGGTTTCCTGAGAATACAAGGTTTTCCGGTTCTTCCTTTTAGCTGCCACACCTCACGACTTTGGTTTGCTGTGACTTCAGTGCCTTAGTCAGATCTTCCCGCATTACCTTTAATTGCTGTTCTACGTTTTGATGAACTTCGTCTCGGTCAGCCTTACTCTCTACTTGTTTCTTAAACTCCTTAATATTTTCACCCAGTTGGGTGCACTCTACCCTAGTACTCTGGATTTCTTCTTTATTTAGAAGCGTTTGTATTTTTAACTCAGCAGTTACTTCGCTGAATTGTTGGTTAATAAGGGTTACTTTCTGTTCTAACCGTTCATGAAATTCGTTTCTAAATTTATTTAGTTTTTCGTCTTGGCGGCGAAAATTAGTATTTCCTTGTTTCTTAAATTCCTCTATGGTAGCTTTAACCTCTTCAGTATGCTTATTAAACTTAAGATTACTTTCATCTATTTTACTAGCTAAATGAGTCATTTCTTCATCTATTTTAAATGTAGTTTCTTTACTACTTTGTTCTATTTGACTAGTTAAATTCTCATTTATTTGTTTCATTTCGCTAAACAAGAATTTATTAGTTTGCTCGTTTTTATTATTAACATCGTCTATTAATTTTTTATTACTTTCTTATAAATTTTGATTATTTTCATTTATTTTATTATTGGTACTATCTATTTTACAATTTGTTTTTTCAATTTCACTAGATAATTGACCCTTTGTACTTTCAATTTTACTATTAGTTTCATCCATTGTAGTGGTCAATTACTTAAACACCTGTTCAATTGCTTAAACATCTGTTCAATTGCTGCCATATCTACTGCTTGTGATTTAGCCATTTTTTAATTTTATTATTATTTAACAAAGTTTATTTTAATATTTAACCCTTCAACATTTATTTGTAACTTTAAATTCCACTTCGTTTCAAATTAAATATTATTACAATTCAAACTAGTCACTTGGGTTAATAGTTGCACACCAAATTTATATATAACTTATTTACTTATACATAAATTTGTGAGTTTAATCGGGCCCATTAACTTGCGGCGCGAAATTTATATAACACCTTTCTTTATATATATTATATTTGTCAATTTACATATGCCTCTTATTTGCGGCGACAAATTATATAAAGACTTTTTTCACTATCAATCTACTTTCTATAAATATAATGACAGAAAAATGTTACTTACCCGTGCCTTTTTACTTTACCTGGGCGCCAGAACAAATCCCAGATACAAATGACACGGATTCAGCTTAGCTCAGAGCATAGGGACACACTATCTCAGGATTCGTTCAGGGAGTGTAGAATTCAAGGGGAATCGTTACAAATAACACTTTAAAATTTGTTGAACTTTGTTTAATTAACGATTAAATGTTATTTTATTAATGTTCTTTCAAAGCTAAGTTAAGGACTTATTGCTAACCTAACTCTTATTATTAATGAGTGTGCGTGAAAAGTGAAGATTAAAACGTCCAAACGACCAATTGTTCTTATCTGGTTTAAATACGAAAATTTATAACTCCCAAACCAGTGCTAAAGAACGGGTCTGCAATAATTTGCACGTTCAATACTACACCTCACTCTCCATTCAACACTCCTATATTACGTTATTACTAATCTTAATGTTTAAATACAAATTATGAATTTACTTAGTGTCCTTTAAAATTGTTTATTGATTTATTATTTATTTTGTTATTTATTTGATTGATCAATGAATATATTTCTTACTGATTGATGCGTCGACCGTAGATAGGAATCTGTAGAGATCCTCCTTTTGATGGTTCGGCTCAGAAGAAATTGTTGTTGACCAATATCGTTGACCGATGACCCTGGGCGCTTACAGATGCTGTAGCTACTCTGGTACACAGGTCACTTCACAATTAATGAATTATTTAATTAATTAATTTGTTAATTAATTAATGAGTTGTTACACAGCGAGAGTATTTATTAATGAACTTTACTAGTTCCTCTGCTACTGCCGACCACTTCTCGAACGGTTAATTAAATAAAACTTTGCGTGGTTTGCGAAATTGAACTTGTATCTAACACACGTCTTGCCTATTTAATTTTCGAAAGAAGAGTGCTCGATTCCCCAAGTCTGAGTTGGCGTCTCTTCGGAATACAGCTTTGTGATTGGTTGTTCCAAATAAAGCATGCGTTTTCCATTTGAAACAATATCGAACAAGTCGACCAAACGCCCCTTAACACGTTTGGGATGGTAGAGAATTACTGGCTAATTTCATACTTCCTCCGTTTGCAAATCGTTTGATTATAGGTATTTGAAAACGTGATTTCACAGATCTGACCACAGAATATTATTGCTTAGGTTTTTCTCTGTAAGTGTGTGAAAACACCTAATTCGTACCTAGCCTAATTCTCTAGTTATTTCTCTTGGCGTTCTTCTTCTGTATAACTTCTGTAACTGTTAACTATATTGGTTGATACTTTGGCTACTTATAGAGCTTTAATTGCTGAACACTATGCAGGTTTCAGAATTGCTGTATATTTATTAGTTTTGAAGATATTGCAGTTTTAACTAATAAAATAATTGAATAAAAATTAATGTCTGTGCCGGCAACATTCGTAGCAGTGGCGAAGTTAGACAGAGATAGCTGTGATTATACCCTCTCTCTTGCTTACGCCGCTATACTCGCACAGTATGACACTTTCATATAACGATCCGATAGGTCGGCTTTATGAATCGTTATATATACTCCCACTTTGTATAAAAAAATTGATTATTTAAGAAATACATTAATTTTTTTTCTTCCTGTAAAGTTACGCACTTTCTTTAAATTTTAAAACTTGCACTGTTGGTTTTGCTCGCACACATTTTGCACTATTACAATTTTGCTTACTTCTACATTATAACTAATTATAACAATGTTACTAAACCTAACATGGCATACACACATTAGAGATTTATTTGAACATTAATGCTTTAATCGCAAGTTTGATTTAATTGATGTCAATGATCAAAACGACAATACTAACATTTATTTAACTAATACTTATTAACATTGCTATTGCTTCAAAGACATTTATAAATATTTGTTTGACTACGTTTGATTCACATGCCTCATTGGCTCAAACCATTGCTTCTTTATTGCTCTATATTTTGTCTATATTTCCTCAAACTATCCCCATGGTACTTTCCTATAATTTTGTTTTTTTCAACATCTTTTAATATGTATGTGTACCTTGCAACCTGATTTTCTATTCTATAAGGTCCCATGAATATCGGAAAGAACTTGGCCGTGGTATTATCTATGGCAGAGGATACAGGATTCGCTTTCACTAGCACTTCCTCTCCTTCCACAAACCTTACCAACTTGTGAGTGCGATTATATCGTTCTACCCTCATTTGGCCTTCTCTCTGTATTCTTTCTTCTGCTATTCTGGTTTTTACCTCATATGGAATAGGTAGATTGTAGTTGGGTGGACTCTTTATGGTTTTGGTCCATACATGTACTGGTTCTTTGTTGATAAATAATTCTGAAGGTGTTTACCCCGTTGTTTCATTACATGTATTAGTAATACAATCCGAAATAAAACTCAAGTAATCTACCCATGCAGAATGGTTTTGATGGCACAATATCCTAAAATATCTACCTAATTCTCTATTTATTCGCTCAGCTAAATTCGCTTGAGGGTGACGTATTGATGTAAGAATTGGTTTTATATTGAGTTCCTCCAAGGTTTCTCTCCATAGGTTATGGGTGAACTGTTTTCCTTGGTAGGACAATATTTTCCTAGGTTTACCATACTGTGGGATGTAGAACTTTGTTAACGCTCTAAATGTTGCTTTTGTCGTGGCTCTTTGGACTGGGTATAATTTGACAAATTTAGAAAAGAAATCTACTGTTACAAGAATGTGCTTTACCCCTGCTTTTGCTTTTGGTAGAGGCCCGTAATTATCCATAGCTAATAACTCTCCGTTCTCTTTTGCTTGGATTGTTTGCATTTCTACTCTGGTCGATAAGTTCGGGTGTTTACACTTCTAGCACAGGTCACAAGTAGACAATAATCTTTTCATGCGTTTTGCTAACCCCTTTCCAATGAAGTTTTCTGTTAAGGCTCGATAGCATTTCTTAAATCCAGCGTGGCCCAATGACAAGTGGCATTCCCAAATAAGTTCCTCCATCATACAGCTTGGTAATAATAATTTCCACTTATGGGAACATAGCTTATATAGTTTCCCTTCATATATGGAATATCCTGGTTTGGTGTTGGTAACTGCACTTCTCCAAGCTACACTAATCCTAGGGTCTTGTTGTTGATGGGTCCCTATTTCCTTAAGTCGTCTAACTACTTCAGGTTTTGTTACATGCTTTACCGCGTAAATACCAATATCAGTGCTACTACTTTTACTGTTAACTGGATCCATGTTTTGTTTTCTGATGGTGGATTTCTACTGAGTACATCTGCTACCAAGTTGTCTTTCGCTTTACAATATTGTATTTCAAACTGGTACTCTTGTATAGCCAAGATCCAACGAGTCAGACGAGCACTACACTTTAATAAAAATACTAACACCTTATTGTCGGTGATTATAGTAAGTTTAGCACCGAGAATATAACTTCTAAACTTTGACAGGCTATGCACCATCGCTAATAGCTCCTTTTCTGTCGTAAAATAGGTTAATTCCGCCTCTTTAAGTGTGCGACTTACAAATCCTAATACCGCTTTTTGGCCCTTCTCAACTATCTGATACAAGTGTGCTCCTATAGCAATATTGCTGGCGTCTGTTTGCAAATAAAATCTTTCTCCTACCCTTGGATGATGTAATACAACTGTTTTTATAAAAAGACTTTCCACTTGTTGTAGCGTTTCATCGTGGTCCCTTGTCCACCTCCATTTAATCCCTTTGTTTAACAACTTCAACAATGGAACAGTACTTTCCGTGTATTTACTTGTAAACCTCTGATAGTAGTTAGCGCTAAACCTAGAAATGACTTTAGCTGCTTGCAGTTCTTTTATGACACTTACCGACTTCGAATGCTTAAATTCTTTAATGTTTACATTGATTTTCTTAGTATCAATTTCCATCGTGATGGTATTTCTTTTGAAATTTATTTCTACCTTCCATTCAAGTAACGTATCTACCCCAATAATACAATCATGAACGAGTTTCGGGACTATAAGACCTACAATTTGGGTTTGGGTACCATTTATATTGACAGGTAAATAAATTTGTTCAGTGATCTTTTGCATTTTGGCTCCAGTGGCTCCCTGTACATTGCAATTTTTTACGGGTAGTCTGGGACAATTACGCAACTGAATATTATTTCTACAAACTTTGAGCTGACACAGCTTACCTCACTGCCGGTGTCAATTAACGCTCGTACTAGAAGATTACTGATTTTACAAATTATTTCCGGACATTCAGGATAATGGCTTCTACCCACTTCTTGCTCTTCTTTTAACAAGAATTCTCTATCGCTCACTTGTTTTATATTGTTTGTTACTTTCTTTTTTCCTGTTTTCGTGGGTTGTTTCACTGCAGGTAATGGTAGATTTAGTTTTGTTTCTTTCCTACCTCCAGTGGCTTCCCGTTTCCCGTATTCATGTTACTAGTAGATGGTTGCGGCTCGGTAGATGTTATGTCTGTTTTACATGCCTTAAACCCTTTATTTGGTCGGTTTTCAACACTCCTACTTCTACCCTTTTCTTCCAATTCCTGCCGATTTTGTGGTTTGTTACCCGGATATGGGGTAAACCTTTTTTCTTTTGGGCGTTCATTGTCTCTTCTTTTTGTTATGTGGAAAGTTGGTTTTTGATGATCGCCTCTAGAGTGGTTACTCAGCTGATTATTTACACGCTTCAGGTCCCTCTCTAGGTCTTGACATTCATCCATGACCATTATAAACTTTTCTAGAGTATCCACTCCTCTAGTAGTGGTTGCTACTCTAGTGCGTTCTGAGAAATGACGCGCTAGCTTATACACTAGGTCTCTCTCCTCTATTGGTGGTGTTAAATCTTGTGCCTTTACGTATAGCACATAGTTGGTGGTTGTCATATTCATGGACGGGTGATAATTACCAAATTCCAGATGATCACGCGCCCTTCTTTGAATCTGTACGTTCCAGTATTGAGCAATTAATTTCTCTCTAAAGTCGGCGTAGGTTTGGACTCTGTCCGAGATGACTTTCCACCACGTACCTGCCCAATTCTTTAGAAATCGGCCTAACATGCCTTTCTTGCCCTCGTCGTCGATCATTGGGTTTACGCGAGTTACATAAGCCTTAAACAGCCTTAGAAATTCCACAGGATTCTCATGTGGGTTTCCTGAGAATACAAGGTTTTCCGGTTCTTCCTTTTAGCTGCCACACCTCACGACTTTGGTTTGCTGTGACTTCATTGCCTTAGTCAGATCTTCCCGCATTACCTTTAATTGCTGTTCTACGTTTTGATGAACTTCGTCTCGGTCAGCCTTACTCTCTACTTGTTTCTTAAACTCCTTAATATTTTCACCCAGTTGGGTGCACTCTACCCTAGTACTCTGGATTTCTTCTTTATTTAGAAGCGTTTGTATTTTTAACTCAGCAGTTACTTCGCTGAATTGTTGGTTAATAAGGGTTACTTTCTGTTCTAACCGTTCATGAAATTCGTTTCTAAATTTATTTAGTTTTTCGTCTTGGCGGCGAAAATTAGTATTTCCTTGTTTCTTAAATTCCTCTATGGTAGCTTTAACCTCTTCAGTATGCTTATTAAACTTAAGATTACTTTCATCTATTTTACTAGCTAAATGAGTCATTTCTTCATCTATTTTAAATGTAGTTTCTTTACTACTTTGTTCTATTTGACTAGTTAAATTCTCATTTATTTGTTTCATTTCGCTAAACAAGAATTTATTAGTTTGCTCGTTTTTATTATTAACATCGTCTATTAATTTTTTATTACTTTCTTATAAATTTTGATTATTTTCATTTATTTTATTATTGGTACTATCTATTTTACAATTTGTTTTTTCAATTTCACTAGATAATTGACCCTTTGTACTTTCAATTTTACTATTAGTTTCATCCATTGTAGTGGTCAATTACTTAAACACCTGTTCAATTGCTTAAACATCTGTTCAATTGCTGCCATATCTACTGCTTGTGATTTAGCCATTTTTTAATTTTATTATTATTTAACAAAGTTTATTTTAATATTTAACCCTTCAACATTTATTTGTAACTTTAAATTCCACTTCGTTTCAAATTAAATATTATTACAATTCAAACTAGTCACTTGGGTTAATAGTTGCACACCAAATTTATATATAACTTATTTACTTATACATAAATTTGTGAGTTTAATCGGGCCCATTAACTTGCGGCGCGAAATTTATATAACACCTTTCTTTATATATATTATATTTGTCAATTTACATATGCCTCTTATTTGCGGCGACAAATTATATAAAGACTTTTTTCACTATCAATCTACTTTCTATAAATATAATGACAGAAAAATGTTACTTACCCGTGACTTTTTACTTTACCTGGGCGCCAGAACAAATCCCAGATACAAATGACACGGATTCAGCTTAGCTCAGAGCATAGAGACACACTATCTCAGGATTCGTTCAGGGAGTGTAGAATTCAAGGGGAATCGTTACAAATAACACTTTAAAATTTGTTGAACTTTGTTTAATTAACGATTGAATGTTATTTTATTAATGTTCTTTCAAAGCTAAGTTAAGGACTTATTGCTAACCTAACTCTTATTATTAATGAGTGTGCGTGAAAAGTGAAGATTAAAACGTCCAAACGACCAATTGTTCTTATCTTGTTTAAATACGAAAATTTATAACTCCCAAACCAGTGCTAAAGAACGGGTCTGCAATAATTTGCACGTTCAATACTACACCTCACTCTCCATTCAACACTCCTATATTACGTTATTACTAATCTTAATGTTTAAATACAAATTATGATTTACTTAGTGTCCTTTAAAATTGTTTATTGATTTATTATTTATTTTGTTATTTATTTGATTGATCAATGAATATATTTCTTACTGATTGATGCGTCGACCGTAGATAGGAATCTGTAGAGATCCTCCTTTTGATGGTTCGGCTCAGAAGAAATTGTTGTTGACCAATATCGTTGACCGATGACCCTGGGCGCTTACAGATGCTGTAGCTACTCTGGTACACAGGTCACTTCACAATTAATGAATTATTTAATTAATTAATTTTTTAATTAATTAATGAGTTGTTACACAGCGAGAGTATTTATTAATGAACTTTACTAGTTCCTCTGCTACTGCGGACCACTTCTCGAACGGTTAATTAAATAAAACTTTGCGTGGTTTGCGAAATTGAACTTGTATCTAACACACGTCTTGCCTATTTAATTTTCGAAAGAAGAGTGCTCGATTCCCCAAGTCTGAGTTGGCGTCTCTTCTGAATACAGCTTTGTGATTGGTTGTTCCAAATAAATCATGCGTTTTCCATTTGAAACAATATCGAACAAGTCGACCAAACGCCCCTTAACATTTTTTGGGATGGTAGAGAATTACTGGCTAATTTCATACTTCCTCCGTTTGAAAATCGTTTGATTATAGGTATTTGCAAACGTGATTTCACAGATCTGACCACAGAATATTATTGCTTAGGTTTTTCTCTGTAAGTGTGTGAAAACACCTAATTCGTACCTAGCCTAATTCTCTAGTTATTTCTCCTGGCGTTCTTCTTCTGTATAACGTCTGTAACTTTTAATTATATTGGTTGATACTTTGGCTACTTATAGAGCTTTAATTGCTGAACACTATGCAGGTTTCAGAATTGCTGTATATGTATTAGTTTTGAAGATTATGCAGTTTAAACTAATAAAATAATTGAATAAAAATTCATGTCTGTGCCGGCAACATTCGTAGCAGTGGCGATGTTAGACAGAGATAGCTGTGATTATACCCTCTCTCTTGCTTACGCCGCTATACTCGCACAGTATGACACTTTCATATAACGATCCGATGGGTCGGCTTTATGAATCGTTATAATATATATATATATATATATCACGAAAAAAAGCATAAATCTTTCATAACTTTTCAAAATTATTTATTCTAAAAAATCTTTTCTCATAAATATAACACAAAAATGGAAATGCATTTTTGCTTGTTACCTGTTGGCCTATACAATGCTGCTCTATTTTAGGTGTCCAGTTTCGACTCTTAGACAGTTTGCCACAGGTTTGTTAGTCTCCACAAGCAATGTCTGTTTTTACGGTTCCTTAGGCTTTCAAGAACTCACGCTCTTGTTGCTGAAGTCTTCGAGTTGACGTTTTGGAAGTTTGACATTTGGAAATAATTCTTCTTGATGACAAATATTCTCTTCTTTGATATTTTCTTCTTGATTTCTTTAATGTGCAGGTCCTCAATACTCGCTTTTTGAACACTGTTACAAACCATACAGTCAAATTTCATTAGAACAACTCTTTGCATGAATTTTTGTGTTTTAATATTTTTATGTGTTCTAAATTAAATTTTTGTAACGCTCATTTGTTCTGTCAGGTACAGTTTGTCTATTAAATGCATAAACATATTTGCTTTTTAACGTTTACTTCAATTTTTTCCATGTAAAGGTATTCTGTTGTAGTCCAAAGAAGCAGGTGGTGTCACTAGTTATTCAATTGGGCGGATTCCACTATGCGACTAATAGCAATGTTAGGCCTATGTTTTACTTTGACCTTATGTCTATTCAGTTTCGGTGTTATTGTTTAGTTTAGTTCAGTTTCAGTGGTTATTTTAAGTGTTTAGAATTAGCTAACTTCATAAACAACCAAAATATTGTCTCGACGTTATCTTCATGTCTTCATACGTATAAGCTAATACCGTTTCGTCTTTACAACAACCATCTCCTCGCGGGGCTTTCTCAGACATCTGCTAATCGGTTTCCTTACTGTATTCTCTGTTGTTAGACAAGTATATTTAGTGCGGCCCTCATATTTCCATTATGTTGCCGACATATTAGGCTAAAACACACGCACACACACACATTTTGTGCTGTATCGACTTCAGCTGCTTGTCTAAGTGTCCCTATCCTAAGTATCCTCTCGACAACATAGATAAATGCTCTCTTTTAAAGTCTAGTGTTTTGCATCATGTAAAAAAGTTGCTTCTGTTTATGTTCTTACTTATCCTTGCAAATATTTTGAAGTCCTTTCTGTCACCTACATTCTGCATCCTGTCAAATTAGCAATACAAGATCGAACTTCCAGCATCTATTATTATTAAAAATCGTAGAGGACACGTTGCAGCTTGCCTCGCGTCTGCAATTAAACTATATTAAAAACACTGTACTTTTAAGTTAGTTTTAATTTAGGTAAATTTTATGGTGTCAACAACAGCCGATTTCAAATATAATGGCTACAAGTATCTGTATAGCGGTTACATTACTACTTTTCGTCTTAAGTACGATTCGACTCAGTTTTCTACATCAAATATAAACAAACACGTAGAACATTCTATCCCTTCCTCTCTCTATCACTCTCTCTCACATTTTTCTCTCTCTCTCTCTTTTGCTCTCTCTATTTTCCTCCTCCTTAAACTCTTCTCACTCTATCTGTCTCTTTCCCCTACCAGTTCCATGCTATTATCTCTTAATCACGTTACTAAAATTTAACTTTCTTTTAAAATTACGTGTTAAGGTAATTACTCAAGATCAGCTTATTTATTTACGACGAAGCGGTTTCTGTAACTACGATACGAAATTAATTGATATTAAAAGTAGTCGCATATTTATAAAATACTAGTGGTCACCCAGTGGTCGAAATTCGACCGTAATTCATTAAATTTTTAAGTTTGAACGTTATTGAGGTTCTCTTGTCAAAGAGTATACCTCTATAATCATTGCATAAAATTTTTTTGAATTTTGTTCTATTACGTCAGCTGCGAGCGTGTACAAATACGTCATTAGCGTGTGTTGTTTGCCTTAATTCCCTGCAATACCTATGAAATTTAAAATTTAATGTTAGTAAAAGTTGAAAAAAAACGCAATTACAGCTTGTATTCGTATTTATTTTTTGATATAATTCATTGTCAGTTTTAATTTTTCATGTTATTATTGAATCAAATAAACGTTAATAAAAAAGACTTGACATTCATAGAAGTATAAGATACATTGTTTTCTATTCCAGTGGATTACATTTCATTTTTGGTAAGGTACAAAATTCGAAAACAGTTTGAAGATTATCTGCTACAAAGCTTATATAATTTTTTAATTTTTTTTTATGCATTAATTTTCGAGTTATTTGAAAAATATGAAAGATATGAAAAATGAGGTTTAGCTTGGCTAAGCCATATTTAAAAAGCAATAAGGCGTTTTTTGACATTTCCTTGGGTTTTTTTTTATTGCCATACTGACCAGGTTTCGCCAAGGCTACACAGTTATTCTGCCTATCTTTTTCGAATTATATAAAATTTAAATAAAAAATTAATACAAAATAAAAAATGAAATAAAAAATACGTGCCTCGTATTTTTTCATATATTTTTCATTAAATCAAAAAAACCGGGCGGTTAAAAAAATAAATGTTGTCCATTGAACTTAAAATAGTTTGAAAGTGAATTTAATGATTCAGAACTTCTGTGTAAACGATGTTTTTTGTAAAAACTCTTTCATCATTTGCTAAATACCCTTGGCCATTATATTCGGAAGTATAAAATCTCAAACCATGGAATGATCGAACTCTACTTGCTGCGACGTACAATTGACCATGTGTAAAAACTGGCTGCCTCAATAAAATTCCAATTTTTTCGAATGTTTGTCCTTGAGACTTATTTATTGTCATCGCAAATGCAGGTATAATAGGAAATTGAGTTCTTTGAAAGTTAAATGGTAAAACAGTACCGGAATATGTTAAATTTATACGTGGAATCAAAATTCTCTTATTGCGTGCGGTTCCAGTTAAAACTTCGCAATCAATAGCATTACGATGCACACACTTGATGCGCATTCTTGTTCCATTGACTAATGCTTCCTTTGTATTTAAGTTTCTGATCAGTAAAACGATGCAATTAACTTTCAATACTAACTTATGTGGTGGCAAACCACTAATAGTCAAAGAATTCAAAAACTCTACTGGATAGTTATTGATTTCATTGTCATCATCACAAATTATTTTATCGTAGCTATGATATGTTTTCTGTTCACCTGGTATTCGATTAAGTATATCAGTATTAATAAAAGTACAATCATCATTTTTAGGTGCTAAAATAACTGACTTCAATATGTTATCTTTGAGTATGTTTTCGGAAATATTTCCATACACCTCATTAATAATATTATTTTAATCTCCTATTAATTGCTGAGGTATTTCAATAATATTTTCACCAAACTGAGGGAATTGTGGGGCTTCATCATTACCAATTTTTTTCAAGAATTCGACAAATTCTATTTCACTTGGTAAGGCTCTCATATTTTGAGTAAACGTTACTTTATGAAAATAAACAAATTTATGCCAACTCGTGACACAATTTTCAATTAAAGTTGCACGTGATCCATGAGGGACAACTGGTAAGATTTGCTGAAAATCACCGCACAGAAGTATCGTTTTCACTCCAAATGGTTTATGTTTATCATTTTCATCGCATAGATCCTGCAATAATCTATCTACGATATTCAACACTTGCAGTGGGCACACAGAAATTTCATCAATAATTATCAATGATGATGAATTTATGTAACGTCCATAGCTACTATTTGCGGTAATATTCGCTACAGAATTTTCCAAAATGGGTATAGGCAATTTAAACACATTGTGTAAAGTTCTACCTCCAAGTAATAGAGTTGAAGCTATGCCACTGAACACTGTTGCAATGCAACTAAGATTAAGCGAATTTAATTTGTGAATGATTGCTGTTTGTGTGAATGTTTTTCCACAACCTGCATGAGCGGTTAAACAAAAAACATTAGATCCAGTATCATGGTGCAAAACTTCACGAATCACACGATCAATTAGATTACGCTGTTCAATATCTGCAGTTTCATAATGCTCACAAAACAGAAACTCTTGTTGTATTGGATCAATAGCATTTGCTTCGTCTGTTCTCTGCGAATACGTGGGAACTGGTAAACCAAGTTCTTGACATGACAAATTATGAACATTCAAAATATCTTCAATTTCTAATAGAGCTGTGTTAAAGGATACTTCTTCTTTGTAATCTCTCAAAAAATCTTCACGAAGATATACTTTAAATTCATTCCATAACGCCAATGCATTGGCTGGCACATTTAATGCACAAATGTAACCAAATAAATTTCGCATTTGTTTTGGTGAATGTAATTCTTTTGCTTCATTTAAACATTCGCGCCATTCATTATCATTTGAAGCAATGCCGCGAGCATGGCACGCTTCAACAAAAGAAGTGTGTATAATTCCATTGTATATTCTAACATCCTCAAATGATTTTGGACCACAGACATGTAATAAAAGCAATCGTAAATGGAAAAGTTCGATGTCTTTTGGTGATACTACATATATGCGTGTAATGATTTTATCACCTCCACGCCTTCTCTTCTTCCATTTTTTCGGGAATCTTCCCACACATAATGCAAAGGAATTTCAATATACTTATATTCATGCGCTGATGGATCTGATCGATTCAATTCAAAAAATGCTAATAATTTTGTTTGTCTTGCATTTTCAATTGCTTGACGTTCTTGCGCTTCTCGAAAGTAAACATTCTGTCTACGCGGTAAATGAATGTCAAGTCTAACGATGACATGTGATTGAAAATGCATTGGTAATTCATAGATGAGCCATACAGCTTCAGTTGATCCGACATAACGGCCATTTAAACAATTTTTAACTTCATCAATTTGTATTTCTTGACCTGGTTCATTTCTCTCTGAACCTAATTCAACAGATCCACTGTCATAGCCTTTATACACGTATTTATAAATGTACAGTATTTAACACTTTTAACTGTAGTGCATACTTCAACATTTATATGGCAATTAAATTTGGCAAGTACATACGGATTGTATGGTACAACATAACGATTGTCGAGGCAACTACCGCGAACTTCAGCATTAATACCATTATCACGCCTTCTGTATAATGGATATCCATTTAATGATTCACATGTAAATTCATTAAATCGTTTTGGATAATCTTTTGTGCATTTTCCATCTCTCATACATACAGAATTTGGATTAAGTACACCGCATGGACCATGCATCATGTGTTTTACAACATATTCATGTAATGTAGGATGTGTTTGAATGTTAGGAATCTCCGCAGATACAACTTTATCAATATCGGTAGCGTTAACAATTTTATCTTGCTCATTTAAAGAGAGTAAAATGTGAGCATGAGGCAATCCTCTCTTTTGAAACTCAATTGTATAAATGAGTGCTTCAACTTTACCGAAGATTTTTTTTAGTGTAAGAGCCCTCATTAATGCTTTCAGTTTAGACTTGAATACACGCAAAACAATATCAGGTCGAAAATTAGCTGACTCACCTACACCAATATTGCTAACTATTTCAGGCCAACTTGGATTGCAAGTCATTGTAATAAACAAAGAAGGCTTTCCGAAATGTTGTACAATTGACATTGCATCTAAATAATTCTGATACATATTTCTTGGAGATTCATTGAATGAAGATGGTAAAATTACTCTACGGCCAACATTATTGGCATTGGGGATTCAATTCTAAATAATCTGTTAAATTGTTGTAAACTTCAGACCTAAGACTTGTTTGATTTTGTCGAATGAAATGTAACCTTGTGCCCTCTATTCTCACATACGTATCAACTATCCACTGCAGAAATAATTTTTGTGAATCGTGCAACATTCTAAAATCTTCTCTAATTGCAAGTCGATAGGCTGCATACTGAAGCATGGTTAATTTATTTCTGGGCGCTCTTGAATTAGATGTAGTTCGTACATTATGGGAAATATTGATATGCCACCCAGTATCACCATATGGAAAAAGTAATGGATACGCTAAAGGGTCCAATGATGAATCCAAAACAGAGATATTTTTAATGGTACCATTAACTTTTGAAAACGAAACCATATTTCGTTCAAAGGGTGGCTCACCATCAACTGTACTAAATATTTCTGCTACATCAGTTTGAACTGCATCATTATAACTGCGCAGATCTATATCACGATTTACTTTAATGAGCATACAAATTTCTTTATTTTGATTTTCAACTCTCTGACAATGATCTTTCATTGCAATGAATGACCGAACGAAAGGATTAATACGTTCCAATTCAAGCGATATTTCGCGCATTATATTGTTATTGCATGTTTGATTATAGTGTTCACGTAATCTATAATTGACAGCAGTGTCAACATCATAAAAATATAATTGCGAATAACATGGTGAGCGACCATATCCAGCAGTCATTGGACCTGATCTGTGATAAAAAACATCATGTATTTTAAAATGATACACTCCACGCGTAACTGTATCCGAAATATTAGCTGCTGAGCTAACCATAGCAAATGATGAATTGTATTTACGAATGTTTTCAAAATAATTTTTTGACTTTCTTTTTATTGAAGGTTCATTTGAAGTAAGTCCATCATACAATGATTTAAAGTATTCATTTTGACTTAAGGCCGGTAATATTGCTTTACCCTTATGACAACATGAAGTGAATGCAGTCCTTTCACCTAAAGTGACCTCAGATTCCAAAATGTTTTGCATTGCAAAACCTGCATTGTAAATGCATTAATCCACAATCAAAAGTATTAAAATTTCTTGGAATGACATTCAGTGCGCATTTAAATGTATCCCTCAAAATAATTTCATCATTTTGTATACTATTTACATTATTTAAATTTGCATTTGGTCTATCATCATTTTGACTTTCACGCGAATATATATTCCTTCTTCTTTGTCTCTCACTCCGACCCGTCAATGTTATACTATTTACACTATTTAAATTTGCATTTGGTCTATTATCATTTTGACTTTCACGCGAATATATATTCCTTCTTCTTTGTCTCTCACTCCGACCCGTCAATGTTCTATGTCGAGGCATAATGGAAGTAGGTGCGAATATCTGAATGTAAAAAAAAAAAACATGTAATGACATTACTGAAACTAAGATTAGACAGGGTTTAATTTAAAAATAATAAAATGTACTCACTTTTTTGAAACCACCAATAATAATTAGGGGAGAGTATGTCAATTCAAATTGCTGCTACAAAATTTCCTTTTGCAACAGGTGTATATTAAGCAAGCTGTATTTTACTTTCAACTGCACATTAATATATAAAACACAGATAACTAATATACAAAATATAAAATAAACGCTTTTTTGACTTGACATACACTTCACAGACTATTGAAAAAGGAACATTTGAAATCACACAAAATTCACAGCTCATTCAGTCAATCTGTCAGTAATTATTTGTTGGCAACATATTAAAATTCTTTGGCGACAATCTCTACTCTGTGCGACTGTTTGACTACAGACTATTATGTGTTTGACATTGGCAGTATGAACGTAAACAAACGACAGACTATTATGTGTTTGACATTGGCAGTATGAACGTACACTAAAATGAAAAAATTATAATTTTATTGCCTGGCAACAAAATTATTTTATTTTTAACAATTACCATTGTTTGAAAAATTTTAAATGCATTTTCAAGTGCAAATGAATGTTTTATTTTATTTTATTTAATGTATTTGTAACACATTATATATAAATTTTAGCCATACAAACTTTAACTATGCCAAATCTCACACTCCTCCGTGCGCGCAATATGCTTAAAAAGGGGTACAAAGTTTTCTCTTCACGTATTAATATATAGATTATTAGCTAAACTTTAGTATTAGAAATCGTAAGATAAATCTTAATATCACCTTTGATTAAAAACTAAAGTAATGATGACTTCAAATGAAGATGTAGTATATTGAATTAAACAAAGAATAGTGTTACACATTAGCAAAAATGTATAATTGAGACAAAACAAAATCTTTTATAAAGATAACCGAACAGACGAAATGAAAGAAAGCATGATGTTTACATGGGAGGTGCTCGCAGAACTTGGTACAGAAAAAATTCCTGCAATATATGCAGACTACAGTCTTTAATCAAGGAATACTTTATCTCTCTTCAACTACTGATAAAAGCAAACAGAATTATCACTGTTGCACACCACTATAGAAAAATTATTCCGATTAGCGCTTTCAAGCTTCTCAGCTCATCGTCAGATCGGAAAATCTTACGATGAGCTGAGAAGCTTGAAAGCGCTAATCGGAATAATTTGTCTATAGTGGTGTGCAACAGTGATAATTCTCTTTGTGATTATGACCATTAACACATTTTTTTTCATTAAACTACTGATAAAAGATTTAAAGGTTTATTAAACCTAACATAACCACCTATCAAAAGGCACACGATACAACTGATAAAGTAATGCTACACATAGGAATAATAGTTGTGCCATCATACACATGAAAACAAATAATTGTGCCATCAGACTGGAAGGAAAGCTTTGATAATTCCTATTTTAAAAAAAACTTCACGAGCACAGTGTGAGAACTACAGGGGCATTAGCTTACTCAAGACAGCATACAAAATGTATGCCAAAATTATTAGCAACAGATTAAGACCTATTATAGGCACTACCTGTTTCCAAGGAGTTGCAGAATTTAAGTACCTAGGTGTTATTCTGAAGAATGGAAACCGAGTGAGCAGCGAAATAGTAAATAGAATTATAACCGGCAATAGAGCCTACTATGCAAACCAATCATTACTGAAATCAAAGCTTCTAACTCAAAGAACCAAACTGATGTTATATAAAACACTGATCAGACCTGTTGTTACTTATGCATCCGAGCATGGACTCTCGTACATAAGGATCGTGCATAAGGCGCTATAAGAATTTTTGAAAGAAGAATATTGAGGCAGATATTTGGACCAGTCAAGGAAGGGAATATGTATAGGATCCGAAATAGCAGTGAAATAAATGAGTTGATTGGTGGACAAGACCTGGTGAGGCACATACAATCAGCTGGAATTAGATGGCTGGGACACGTATCCCATATGAATGTTACGAGGATGCCCAAAACTATATTAAGTGGAACGATATTGGGCAAAAGAAGAAGAGGCAGGCCTCGAAGATGGCAGCAGGATGTGGAAGAAGATCTGAGAAAGATGGGCATTAGGAACTGGAGACTGAAGGCAATGGACAGAGATGGGTGGAGACGGGTCGTAGCGGAAACCAAGGCTCACCATGGGCTGTAGTGCTGGAGAGTAGTAGTAGTATAGGCACTGCCTTGCTCAAAGAGCAGTCAGGGTTTAGGAAAGGAAGATCGTGCTCTGATAATCTTTACATTAAAGCTGTTAATTGAAGAGAGATTAGATTATAATCTTGAGACACATATGGTTTTTGCTAACTACGTTAAGAGCTTTGATAATGTGAGGTGAAATAAACTGTGGAACACACGGACAGAAGAGGCGTACCAAAGCATCCTGATAGATGTCATTAGGAGCATGTACAAGAACACAGACATCGTTGTAAAAACTGAACCTGGTGAAGTCCTTACTGAAGTGACAAATCTTCTGTTTCACGCTTCCGTTCCTCTGCCTCCTGTCGTCGTCGTAGCTCTGTCTATTCTCTTTCCTGCCTGTGTTTTTCATCCTGTAGTTTCTCTGCTTCTTCTCTTTCTTGTCTTCGTTCTTCTTTTTGTCGTCTTTCTGGTTCTTCCGCCTCCTGTCTGCGTTTTTCATCCTGTCGTTTTTCTGCTTCTTCCGCCTCCTGTCGGTGTCGTAGCTCTGTCTGCAACAGCAGCGCCTGGAAACTTTCGATCATCTGACTGGCATCCATTGTTTTCCGTTTGAAGATGAATTACACTCGTCTTGTACAAAGTGTCCACTGTTTCCACTGTTAACCGTTCTATCCCAGTTCTGACATTACTGTTACGACGGTCTACTTGATCGTCGTAGGTACAGTGGAAATCAAAATACAGTACAAGGCACCAATTAAGTCACTATCACCAGCTTTAATTTTTACAGTTAAACAGTTCGTAATTAACAACACAGTCTCCTACAACAAATCAAATAAAAATTTTCACACGCAATAAAATGTACTAATATTAAACACAATTGTATTACAATTATACCACCCGATTATAAAACGCAACACTTCACTAATAACCACTTGAACGTACACAGTAATATCGCCCGATAAAAACTCGAACGGCACTGTAAATATATCGCCACTATAACTGAAAACTATGGCCGTTGCCGCCATGTATTTATACCTCCGCTCAAAAACCAGAACGTTCCAAACTGCGTTTTAGCGCCAGTGCACGACGTAATTAATTGCGGCCTTGACACAGTCCGCGCGTCTGGCGGCCTCAAGAAAAATCTCGCGAATGCGGTAATAAGCACGTACATCACCGCATTACATTCTGGATCTCTCTGGAACGTTCAATAAATACGTAGATTGTTCTGTGATGTCGTAACAATATCATGTTGTCATCGTATCTGGTGCACATATAGGCTCTAAATTTCAAATTTACGATGATTACTAATTTTACTGTTCACTTTCTTTACAAATATTGTTGTTTGAAAACTTTTAGTGTTTTTTGCTGTATTTCATTTGTAACCGTTAAAATAATTACAAGATTTTAGCAAACGTCTATGGCGGATCTTTGTTTTGCGGATCGAGAAAACACTGATAATAATTGTTGTCACCCAAACAAGTACGATGTGGTAGTGGAATAAAAATGTTAGAAATTGTTATCACTAATTTCAACTTGATAATAGCAACGCACGCAAATACAAGACTGTGTGTGTAAGAGAAAGATAGAGTGAGAAAGAGAAAGTCTACTGGTATTAGAACGTAGAGAAATAAATTTGCTTAAATACCGTAGAAGGCCGAATCTTACCATACATGATTTGAACAGTAAAAATTGAGTATGAACAACAAAATCAAGTAAACACAAAATCCAATGTAAAGAAAGTAAATTCTGTTCAACTCTGTTATTATGTATACAAGACAATAAATTAATCTCGAAACAGGGTTAAGTGTGACTACCATGGGAAGTGTAACTTTTAAACATCGATTTCAATCATAAGCTATAAGAAAATAAATATTCGAGGGTAGTTGGGATTGTCTGGTCGTGTAAAAAGGACAGTGGAGATACAAATTACACTAAGAATATGTAAGCGAAAATCAATAAAGGTGAAAACGTAAAACATTTAACAGATAAAAAGTAACATGCCTGGAACGAGAAGGGGAAAAGGTAAGAGTTAGTTATACAGAACAGACAATACAAAAAAAAAACTGTAGAAGGAATATGTCTCAAAGTAACGCCAACAGGCCTACACAAGTAAGTGTAGACGATATTTACCTATTAAATAATTAAATGCCTTAGAAACCATAAATGTAACAACAATATAGATCGTTTGTCATAACTTAATGTGTTTGTGCGACATTCAGTAACCTTTATCAAGGCTTACTCTTTTTCGCCAGTAAACAAATCAATCCTCTTTTCCAAGTGCGCATGTTCAGAAATCGGATTACAGCTTCACAGGGTAGTGCCACAATGTCAACACAAGTTTTTTTGCGTGTGTTCGCTCAGCTGGCCGCTCTGCGGAAAGATTGGCTTTCACTGTTGCTGCCTCTGCCTAGATACTCAGCGTACTTTCCGGCCTCTAAGATTTCTGTTTAACGTACTAGTGTAACTTCAACACTTCTGTTGATGTAGCAACAATATTTTTCTTCCAGCGCATTTTAGTCTAATAAACTGAATGTCCAGAACCGTGCGTCATTTCTTATATTGTGAGGCCATTAATTAGCTATGTGAAAGATGTAACATTTAAGAGGTATGTTAAATTGTTCGGTGTTTATGGAATGGTGATTTCAGTTATGTACATAGATACTTACACCGAGATTACAATGTTCAAAGCAAAAATGGAACGTTGGTGTCTTGTGCTGTGGCGACGATATGTCTATTAATGACGATAAAAAAATCTTTGCAAGCATTAAGAAGAAAGTTTAAAAGAAAGATTCAAAGGCCAAATAATATATTTAAAAAATAGATAACAAAGGATAAAAAATTGTGAAACAAAAACACGTTGAAATAAAAGATAAAGTGAAGATAATAAAGATAAAGTATACTTGGTGGTACGGCAATGTGTGCAGAAGAGAAAGTGACTGAAGGCAGATCACCGACTTGAATCAAAGAGGATTGAAAAGAAGGAGGACAACAGATCAATAGGAGGCCGGGAGAAACGAGATATGAAAAGTATGAGATGTAATAAATTTGGGTCAGGGAAAGTTGGCCAGAAGAATTTGAAGAAGCAAGGACGCATATAGGAAACTAAAGCCTTCTAATACTTTAAAGGAGAAGGAGAAGAATTAAGCTTCTTCTTATCTTCAACAACACCTACAAGCAGCTGGTTGCCAAAAACATGGTTTCCAGATTTTATGTAAAGCTTATGTCAATGCACATAATGGTTATATGATTACGATATATTAAATCTCAACAGGATTTATTTGGAGAAACGTTAATACCTGTGGTTTCACTTGGTACTGTGTAAGAGTTTTGTGTTGTTATTAAGTTCAGCTTGTTATGTACTAAAACCAAAGAGACAGTCAGTTATAACGACATCAACAACATGTAACCTACGCCACATGCGTGTGTATAATGCAGAAATTTGTCTGTTAACCAGCTTATCACTACTTGTTACTCCGCTTGCTCAGGTATAACAAAACGAACTTTATTACTCATCTAAAGCATGAAGTATCACATCACGTAGTTGTTATAAACGTGTTTGATAATAATTTACTGCTGATGTGATGTATGCTAAAAATTACAAAATCAGTCCATGTATTGTAAAATTAACCATCAGAATCACGAAATGTTTACAAATTCTCCACTTTGTACGACACATGTAGAATATCGTCAAATGTCTAAAAAAAAAACATAATCAACAAATGTTCTTTCAAGTTGATATAAAAATAACACAAAAGCACCCGTGGACAATCAGATTTGAGTTGCTAGTCCTACGAATCAAAACAATAAGACGAGCAGTAAGGAGAGAATATCGGTGAACCTAAGGGATTAGGGATTAATGAGTACGCCAAAATGTAAATACACAAAGCAGCAATATAACCGGTGGTGACCTATGGCTTGTATGCGACTTGCTTCGCAAAGAGAGATGAAGAACATCTGTGAATATTCGAAAGAAACGTTGTATGAAAAATTCAAGAGCCAAAGAAAGTAGGGCAAGACATATGTCAACGTATGAATAAAGAAACGAGTAAAAGTAGAGACACAGTAAAACTAATAAAAAGGCCACACAGTACTATAGTATGGACATGTGTGCAGGGGAAAACATGATTACCTGTACTCTTCAGAATATCCAGATCAGTATCTGGAAATAATCATAGTGAGGAGAAGAGAATAATAATCAATCGATATGAGAACCCAGTAATGGCGGATACAAAAGTATGAGAGTTATGATGGAGTTATTTTTAAACAAGTGCAAACCAACGTAGTAGAAGAAACAAAAGTTGATATCACCTAATTATCCGTTAGGTGATAATTAAAGAAAAGGATATGTGGAGTAACCCATCAAAATAAATCGGTCTAAGAGTTTGACGAACTCAATAAATTTAGTGATCCTTATTTTACAAGGAATGAAAATAATAATATTTTGTGATCTTCTTTTAAAAATAATTTCAACAATAAAATATAATATTGGTCTTCGTTTTACTGGTAAAAGTGACAAGTGTTGAAAAATTTACTTTCTTTAGGAAATAATGTAAATGTTTAATTTTACTGTTTCATTTGCCTGTTTAAGATCCTGATCCGTACGATCATCTTAACATGCGATTTAACGTATTCTCGCATTCTAGCTGGCTTTTCTGCCTTTCTCTTGCACCATCTTTTGGCTGCCTTCCAATTAATTGCACATCCATTTTCGAATAAGATATATCTAAGTAGCAGCAGCGTCCTACGAATACTCAATTGCAGGTTGTTTCAAGTTTCTTCACATCAGTCTGACAAAGTATTAGTTTCGTAACCGTACAATGGTGTAAATAACAGATAATCTAGTTTCAAAATACGCAATAAAAATCTTAAAAAACACTAATTTTGTTGCTTTTTTAATGAAATATATTATTTTTCGTTTGTACAAAAATTTAATTTTGTAAAGTTTACTAATGGGCAAGAAGTAAACAAGATTGTAATATTAATTGTTTCATAGGGAGTTGTGTATCGTAATCTATGTATTTGGCTCAGCAAAACCTGAAGCAGTGATCATAGTGTTCAATGAGCACAAAACTTCAGAGACAAGCGAGAAGTAGTAATGTGCTATCAATAAAACATAGAAACCATTTGCTTTGTTTGGAAAACATGGAACATGATATATTGTAAGCTTTGTAATAACAGACATTCGTTTTCACAACAGACAACAAAAAGTTTTACTATTCTGTTCTTATTTGCTTTGTTAGTATTGCTGTGGGCGCATTGGCCAGTTGATTTACAGAGCAACCAACTAACTATGCTAATCACTGACTTTTTACTTTCTGTGTCTCAGGATGTGTTTGGCGCTGTATTGACAGTTTTACACTCTGTATTTTAAAGGGTTTTTATCGTGTCTTTGTACGCGTGCAAGGAGGTATTTCAGAATTATTTTTCAGTTACTTGCACACAGTTTTGTAGAGTGTTATAAAATGTGTGTGTTGACGCCACAAATTGGAACAATA
Source organism: Magicicada septendecula (assembly GCA_034769895.1). Lineage (NCBI taxonomy): Eukaryota > Metazoa > Arthropoda > Insecta > Hemiptera > Cicadidae > Magicicada > Magicicada septendecula. Next base: position 159,069,153 of record CM068374.1, read on the forward strand.
AAAATAAAATTTTTTAAGATATTTCCATTTTAAAGCTTCTGACATACACTTAAATCATTTATTTCAGAAAGGGCACATGTCACTTTTTTCATATTTTACACCAGGCACAAAAATTATTTACTTAAACAGAAAAATAAATTAGCTCAACTCTTGATTCTAGATGTTAACAATCGTATTGAAATACAGATTAGACCTAAATTTCAAATTTTTACTAGGCATATGGGTTGGTCAGTACATTTATTAGTCATTTGAAAAACGTTTTGCGTTCACCCAAATATGTAACCATTAGTAGAGTTTAACAAAGTCATTACAAGCTTTATAATTCGTTTGATTTTACACACACACACTTGTATTTCAGTTTCATTTATGTAAAAGTTATCTTTCAATTTGTAATTTTATTAAAATCGCTTTCGGAACACTGCGATTCTGTCTTTTGAGTGCCATGCATCCGTGTCCCTTAGCCTTGTTTATTTCACGTTTGCATTATAGAGCTACAACTGCTGTATAGATCTAAGTACTTCTGTATCGTATGCAAAGTCCCGTCGTGGGTGTAGGAGAGGGCGTTTCACATTAGCGTGTTTGTTTGAATAATGGAATCGACGATAACACGGATCGTGGACGACAGTCAAATAAATATATTTATTTTGGGTCGATTTATGTGTGAACCGATATTCACAAATTGTTTACATTTTTCTGCAACAACAACACTCGTATTACGACAGTTCTCTTAGTTTTACGATTGTCCAATATCCAATAACAAAAGAATTAATAAATTCCACTAAGAAAAAAAGGTTGAAATGGTCCCGTGTACAAATAAACAATTAACATTTGTCACTTTCGTTAATACTACTGTCTAATATTCCACAGATTAAACAATGAACTACTCATACTCGTACTGCTGCCAAACTCAAAACTGAACTCTGACTAACCACGGCTTCTCACGTACTGCGAACAAGTAAGCATTATTTGTTGCGTATAATGTTGATGAGTAGGTTCAACAATACTCTACGCCTTGTTAAGCCAAGATTTTGGAACTTACGACATCCAACCGTTTACGCTAAATGTAACCAGCGTCAACCGATTGAACATAGTTTGCATTCAACTTAAAATGCATAAAATCTAATCTGTACATAACCTTTTTCGTACCTTTTTCCTACTACACAAGGAAAAAGGTTAGACCTTTGTATAATGAATATGTTTGAGCCCATGTAACTATTAAGCTGATTACGAATTTAATAAATAATTATAATTATTATTATTTATATTTAATTATAATTAAACAATTATTACAGGACACAAAACAACATAATAGAGCATTTTATTTGTGTGAAATTTTGAAGAAAATTTTACTTTTGCCTTTATAAATTTAACATAATTTTAAAAGTATTTGACATTTAGCTGTCTTTAAAACGAAGCTGGCTTAATAATCAGGTAAATGTCTAAGAAGTGACTGATTATTTATACCAGATGACGCAAGAATGTTCTGTCTATTTTAAGCAGTGCGGCAAGAGTGTAGCCTCCTTTATGTTATGCTTAGTGTAAACACTGGCGATGCGCTTAAAAATGGGAATGACATTGCTATCTTGAATTCCGGACGGAACGACATGCTTATGTAATTCCATACGACATGGATGGATACGTTGTAATCTACTTCTTTGATAAAAACAGTAATTTAAGTGTAAACATAACATGTTAATTATATTATATAGTATCACCCAACTATCATATAATATGTATCATATATTATTTATAATATTTTCGTTGCTGCTTGCTGATGTTACAATAAACAAATAGCGCAAGAACCTAATGCAAACGGCGTTGTATTGTCTCATCCAATACAGTATTGTATATATATCAAATACATCATTGGCTACATTTTTGTGTCTACAATATATTTTAAAACATACCAAATTGATAGTATTCCAACTAATAGTCTAGAGACTCGTGAGGACAAAATTGATGTACAATGCATCAGTTAAGGAAGTTCCTCATTTTGCATACCAGTGTTGTGACAATGACAATTATATGGATACAAAACCTACAACATCCAGCCCATGTGTAGAGCAACATTCAGAACGTTATATAATAAAACAGGATACAAAACTTAAACGTTATAAAATTGCGGCTGTATCGATACTTATGACGACACGAAACGGTAACGAAAGATGGATACTGACGAAATGTCACGGAAACTGACATGCAGGATGCCAATGCATCTTCTGCGAAGATAGTCCATATAAGGTTTCTAAGACAAATGAAGCAAGGCGAAGTACTCTAATCGTACAGGTATGTAAATAAATGACAAGAAATATTTAACACAAAGAAAACTAGAGACATGTGAATTGAATAGGAAAGGGAAAAAATTTAGAAAATTTTTAACTATAAACAAGAAGAAAAAGTCAGATACAGGGACAGTGCCCTGATCCTTTAATGACGAAAAGTTTGGTGATAAAGAAGAACTTTCATATTGTTCTGTAGTAAGCCTACTTGCAGTTCATAACGCATCGCATTGAAATTTTGTGTCATCGTGTTCAAAACGGAATCAACAGACAATTGAATATAGGCCTAGTAGTTGTACTATTTCGTTTTTGTAGTATTGTGCTTACACATTTGCTCGACTGTACTGAAAGCATTAACAACTGAGTATATTCTAAGATGTCAATAAGTAAATTGGCTGAAAAGTAAAAAGAAGCATTGTTTTTTGTATCATTTTCATTCGATAAGCTGACAAATGTAATTAAGTTTAAATATAACGTTAAATTAAATTAGAAAACAGCATATCATGTTTCGATTAAAATTATTTCTAATAAGAATATTCTTGAAACGAGGTACCGTAAATTAGAACTTTATTTTCATTAAATCCTCTTTTTTATTTAAAGTGGAACACACCTTCGATCCTTACCGAATCTTGTCTCGATTTATTAAAACGTTTACTAAGACTGTTGCCGCGGCGTTTTTATTCGCAGTGGCGCCAAACTTACAAACGATAATATACCTACGCCGCCCTCCGTCCAGGTATTAGCTAATTTATGAACTCTTGCTATTCTATCAAATCCTCCTTAATCTCATCACCACTTTCCTTTACGCTCTGTCAGCTTTGATAACGTTATGTTTGGTTCTCCTCTGCTTTATTGTTTACTCAGTAAAGACAATACGTCAACCTATAGATACTTTAATGGAACAGAGTAATATATTTGATTAATCTCAGGTTGTGAAAAGCTGTGATATGAGGTTTCTGTGAGAGAATGTGCCATTCTGATGGTGTATACCGTACATAAAAACATAAACTTGTTTTAGTTAACACAAAATGGATAAAGACATATTTTACATTTCACTTCTTAGGTCTTCGTAAAATTTGTCGTAATCCTTACAATAACTGAAATTAAATATTGTATATTCTTAACTGAACACATACGTGTGTTAGTGAAGTGAGATCTCGAATAGTTGCAAGACATAACTCACTGAATATATACACTACTTATGTGATTTTGATTGCAATATGTCGTGCAATAAAGAGATATTTATGAGATAGAAGTGAGTAAACATTAAACAGCTGCATAAATACCATACTGTGGAGTGAAAATTTTTAAAATATAAGAGGTGATGCAAAGGTGAAATTTAACATAATTTATAAAATAACGGCAATAGTAGTATTCGTATGTATCAGTAAAATTGCGTTTGCAAACTGGGACAGTTGAAGAACCTAGCACGTCTTAGTGAGATTTGTAAACATGAACAAAAAAAGGACTTTTTTTAAATTAGGAAATGAGGATATCTCGAGAGCGCTTTGGGTTTAGGTGTTAATTACAGACTAAAGGAATACAAAACAAAACGCAAATAAGTTGTTGGTCAAATGTAGAAGTTCTTAAACATGTAAAGAAATCTGTAGACTAAGAGACAGACGAATGTAGAAAAACGGGTACTCAAAAATGTTTAAAATTATAAGAAAATATGTAATTAGATATTATAATGCTGTATCAAGAGAGAATTTTGTGAAATTAAAAGAGCAAAACAGGATAATGCTTAATTCGTAATCTGGAGAAACAGAAAACAAAAACAACAACTATTACTACAAACAATATATTTTTGCCAAACGGTAGCTAGAATACAATTTACTTATTACGTAAATAAGAATGTGTGAGTTTGACATGAAGTTTAAGGGAAGAAAAAATCCTAGTTGTAGTAATTATACATACATTACGTGCTTCAGATAGATATTAACGTTGTAGATGTGAGGTGCTAAAAAATACCCAGAGAGCATATATTACCAATTTTGCAGTTTCCCAATAAATGAATGATTTAAGGATGACAAGATTTATAAGTGAAATGGTAACATCGTAACAAAATTTAACAAAACTTGTTTAAAGAGCGAACGAAATCTATTTTTTTTTACGAGCTAGTGCAATCAGTGTTACAAGCTACCCTGTATGGATTATGACAAGCTTAAGGTTATAACAAAAGAATACTTTCATTTGCCGACGATCAGACAATTATTTCCAACCCCACTATTAGCACAATGCTCAAATAGTGCACTAATGTACTGCCACTAGCAGAAATGCCATAGTTCATAGCTCCTAATGGAGCTTATTCCATTCAAGATATAATTTTTATATATAACAGAATGATAGTTCCCTTTGATGCTTAAACTATGAGAGTGGTGCCCTGACAAACGGCACATGCAACAATCTTTAGAACAGAATAAGCATCTATATGTTTGGTACGGTAAAGGATTGCGTGAAGGTTTATTAAATTCTAGTTATACCGTATTATACTTCTTCTCGGCTACAAGAAGTTAACTCTGATAAGGCCTAAACTAATCAAAACTGCTGAAATATCATTAGTAAGGACTGATACTCTTCAGAGAAATTTAGACATACTCAAAGACTAGATGTAACGAGTTCTTCAGACACTATTGGCAAGAATCGCTGAACTTATGTCGTACATAAACGCAGACTGGATGACAGCGTCCTATAAATCATAATTTTAAGTACAGGCCAAGGCGTCTTGGTCATACCAGGAAATGATGGAGTGATTAGTTTGTCAGCCACTACGAAGATTAATAGTTTGCGATAAGAACAAATCTTGTAGTATTAAACGTACAAGGAAATGATGACAAAAAAGAGGATACCATAGTATAAACGTATAGGCCTACCGTCATAATGGTGACATTGGTCCTCAACACTATTCACTAAACTTTTAATAAGCTAAAAACTTTTAATTCTATATTCAACTACAATTAAAATAATATCTAAAATCGAATGAATATTGTTTAAGACATTTGATTTACTACAGGTGTAAAGATATTGGTGTACTATCATTAAAGATACAGGTGTACTCTCATTTGATCCAACAGTGTTAGGATATTTAACAGAAACGAACATGATTTGATTGAGACGACATTAGAGTATATATTAAAACGTAAATGTGACGAAAGAATGTGCATGAGACGAAGGCAGTAACAATTCAAATCGCCAAGAATACCGCCCCCCCCCCCACACACAACACTGTATTCACTTAAGGCATTGTCTTATTTATATATATGCACATTAATTAAATCTGAGGTATCAATGTAGTCGTCTGTTTCTGCCGTAAAAGGGTACGTTTTTCAGTTATTGTAACGTAGATCTTGTTCTATGAAACTGTTTATTATAGTTATTTATTTTCAGCATCAGAGTGTTTGAGGTACTCCGCTAACTGACTTTAATTGCTGTATCAAATTAAGTAATAGAGAGAGAGAGAGAGAGAGAGAGAGAGAGAGAGAGAGAGAGAGAGAGAGAGAGAGAGAGAGAGAGAGAGAGAGAGAGAGAGAGAGAGAGAGACAGACAGACAGACAGACAGACAGACAGACAGACAGACAGACAGAGTGAGAGAGATTGTTATAACTTTGTGCAACGGAACGGCGCTTCTACCCTATCAGTAAGGGATGGCGTAAACCCCTAGTACAGTACAAATTAGTTTCATTGCAGGCGGTAGGTTTATTTCACTTCACTGACAATAACCACTTCCGTCAAAAATTGCTGATAGTGTTGCACACTGCCTCACTCCCCCCTCCGAACACACAAACGTACGAGCGTGAGTGTAATGTGGGACAACACTCTTTTGTATCGGGGGGGGGGTAAAATGTATCGTAGTGTATTATTACTAAATATTTTGTCTAGTTTACTATGGAGTTCCTCTAGTGACTATACTGTTATTGAATTCAACCCATCGTAGATAATTGCTGAAATCATATTTTACTTTAATAAAAATGGTCCGAGTTATTACTGACATGCCTCAAATTTATCTACATATCCCTAGTGTCCAGAAGAATATTTAAAAATTTTCAAAACTATCTTACTTAATTTTACAATGTATATTTAAATATGAAAATCACGTTATGTCAAACTAATGACTTAATATACCGTATATATGGTGCTTAGCTACTAGTACAGAGTTAACTGATTCCATACCCGGGCGGCACAGTGAAATTAAGGTCTCTCACCGTCGGAAAATAAGTATCTACAGTGACATCAAGGATATTCATAATTGGCTGATGCGCAGTCTTGGTTACACTGACGTAAGGCTCAAGCAGATAACCTATGCTGTCTCTCCTAAGCACTTCAGTGAAACAAAAGGAGTTTACATTATCTCAACAATGGTGAAAACTTATTAAATGCCACAACAGAGCAGAGCGAAATTAGTGATAAAAAGCCTACATCTTTTTTCTAATACGTGGCCTCTTTATAATGAACAGGAAGTTATTTTAAACAGATTTAAAGAAAATTATGAAGTTATCGACTTTTTAAGTATATTTTTAATTTTATTTGCGCCACATAAGAATTTTCCTTGGTAGTTGTAATATGTATTTTAGATAATATGAAACACGAGTCAGAAATAAACTGTGAAGAGAAAAGTTGTCACCTACGTGTGTGAACGGTAAAGTATAGCGCGCTATCGTACAGATACGTGACAAATTTATTCTCTTGTCTACAACAGAGTCTACAAGTTATAGTTCAGATACTGATCATTATATGGTAATTTTAAAAATTAAAATATTCACTAGATGGTGGCATAAATCTAAGAAAACTATAAGTACTGAATCACAAACCTTCAAAGTAAATTTACTATTAGTTGAAGTGTTACAACATCTCTATCACACAAGATTGAATGAGATTCTGTAGCAAAAGCCGTATGTTACCACTACAGAAGATGAGTGGCACCAACTTAAAGGAGCTACACAACAGACAGGTTTTGAAGCTTTAGGTTTTAAAAAGTTGAAAAAAAGGAAAAAGTGTCAAGGTTTAGAATACCCAAACAGAAAATTCTGTAAAAGAAAAAAGAATGCATTTTTGGATTATTTAAATACACAGTCTGATGAAAGGAAAGAGAAAAAGATGTAGGAACCAGAACAGAGATAATAGTCAGACAAACCCATAAAGAATCCTGGGATAAATTTATCAGTGTCATAGACGTGTGTATCATTTATCGGTGAAATGATATTCATAGACGACAATTGTATACAAATAATTATATATAAATTGTAAGTAATTGTATACAAATTTTTTAAGACACTGAAATTACAAAAGAAAGACAAGATAAATTAAAAATGTTATAAGTGAGAAAAGGTGAATTCAAGACTATAAAGAACTGTAATGTAATGATGTAGATACCCAGGCTCAAGACGAAATCAGCAAAGATGAGGAAAATTTGAATATAACGGTAGATTTAATAAGAATGGAAGAATTAGAAAGTGCTCTGAGATGCAAAAAAAAAATGAAATCGTAAAGTTCTGATGGAATATATATAGATTAATCAAATATAGCAGTTTCTCATTCAAATGACGACTTTTAAATTTATTTGATATGTGTTGGCTATCTCAAGTTTGGTTAGAAGCCCATGTTATATCAGTCTTCAGAAAACGGGAAAGAAGTAATTTCAAAAATTATAGGAGAATCAGCATTTCAATACAACTTACAAAATTTATTCTAAGATTATAAGTGACAGGTTATCGAGAATTGCTGAGAGTGAGATCCTAGAAGAACAACATAGTTTTCGGAGGGGAAGTTCCACAATTGATAATATTTTTATGTTAAATGAAATAGTTGAAATGAGAATTAAATGTAGTGAAGAGACATATATTGCGTCTGTAGACCTTGAAAAAGCATTTTACAGGTTACATAGAATAACATTATGGATGAAAATGCATAAAAGAGGATACACTATTTATTTAATAAAGGTAGTTATAAGTGTATATAATGGAACGCAAATACGGATAAAAACTAACAGATTCTCGGAGCCCATTGGAATAATCAAAGGCGTTTGGGAGGGTTACAGCCTTTTTCTTGTTTTATTTAATATCTATATAGATGATGCCATAAAGAAATGGAAATTAGTCTCCCCCAAAGGATTACACTTGGGGAAAGGATTTTACTTAAGTATTTTAATGTGTGCAGACGATCTTGTTGTCACCCAAGAGAATAAATATAACCTCCAAAAGTCGTTGTTTTATCTTACTGGCATTTTGGCAGATTACAAGTAAACATTTTCTTATCCGAAACAAAAGTTATGGCTTTTTCTGGGACAAATCATATTAGAAGAAAGATTGTCATACAGGACTCGCCAATAGTACATGTACCAGATTTAAAGTATCTATGGTGTAGCATCACATACCAAGATAATAAGGAGGTTGGAAATACAGTTTCACACTGCGGTTTGAGAAAGGGAGAACGGGCGATAGACATTCCGGTTTTAAGAACGTTCCACTGTAGCGTGTAGTAGACGTAATTTCTCTCTTTGAGACTCTGCGAGTTTTGTGGACCCTGTGCTTTGTGCTTTTATTGGTTCGACACTCCTTCAATGTAAATTCTTGTGCCTAATTTTCATATACAATTAAATTGAATTTTCTGCAAAACGAATCCTAATGCTTTATTTTGTTGCCATCTGTTTAAATACAAAGAAAAATTATATTCTTATTCAACAAGATTAAAGTAATTACCGGTAATTTGCATAAAGTATTAAGAAAGGAAGAAAGACACGGTCTACTGAGAACTTACTATTTGCCAGATTGCCGTAAACGTTTTTATTTATAATCAGCAGCAATGCCATATAAATCGGTATTAAAAATTGTTTGATTATTATAAAAACTATAAGAAAATATCGGTATGGAGAACCATACATGACTTCCATATTCTAAGATTTATATTTAAAATAATTTTCAGCCAAACAGCCAGGCTGTGTCTTACCTGCCTTTTTATTGCTGTATTAAATGAAAAATATTATATTACATTAAAATGAAAAAATTATAATTTTATTGCCTGGCAACAAAATTATTTTATTTTTAACAATTACCATTGTTTCAAAAAGTTTAAATAAATTTTCAAGTACTTTACTCTTGTTAAAACGTAAAAGGTTGCAGGTAAACTACCCCTTCCCCTTAACCGATCTTCACCAAAATCGAACGTCATTGAGACCTCTACAATTCAGGGACGTATGCAAAACATTATTTGATTCTGTTTGAATTTGCGGCTGTTATCGTTTGCCATAGAAAATACGCTTGATAACAAAACGTTGCAGGTAAACTACCCCTTCCCCTTAACCGATCTTCACCAAAAACAATAGGTCTTGAGTACTCTACAAATCAGGGCTGTATACAAAACATTATTTGATTCTGTTTGAATTTGCGGCTGTTATCGTTTGCCATAGAAAATACCCTTGTTAAAAAAACGTTGCAGGTAAACTACCCCTTTCCCTCAACCGAACTTCACCAAAAACAACAGGTCTTGAGAACTCTACAATTTAGGGCTGCATACAAATAATCTTTTGATTCTGTTTGAATTTGCGGCTGTTATCGTTTGCCATAGGAAATGCCCTTGTTAAAACATAAAACGTTACAGGTAAACTACCCCTTTCCCTTAACCGATCTTCACCAAAATCAACAGATCTTGAGAACTCTACAATTCAGGGCTGTATGCAAAACATTATTTGATTCTGTTTGAATTTGCGGCTGTTATCATTTGCCAAACAAACAAAATTACCCTTGCTAAAAAAAAACCGTTGCCGGTAAACTACCCCTTTCCCTCAACCGATCTTCACCAAAAACAATAGGTCGCGAGTACTCTGCAAATCAGGGCTGCATGCAAAAAATTATTTGATTCCGTTTGAATTTGCGGCAGTTATCGTTTGCCATAGAAAAAAAATCTACAGACAGACACACAGACACTTTTCGGAAAACGACTTTTTTTCATGTTTTGAGTGTAGTAGAATCAGAATCTGCAATAATCTCGAACACAATTTTTTTTGCCATCACCATACTTCCATTCCTTAAGGAATATGGAAGTAAAAAGCCTCACCTAAATAATATTTCTTACGAACCGACTCTATGATTCACTAACCTCTCAAATCAGAAGCAACAAAGAAAACAATCATATAAAAAAAATGAATAGGAGAGAAAAAGTGATGCCTTACAAGAAATCGCAAGTACAGAACCCTTGGACACATTAAAATAATGAAAAGATTATAGTCAAAAACGTTATACAATTTACATAATTTTGTGTAGCTAAAACAATTTATTAAGATGTGATTTTAGCTTACTTACAACTTCTTTTACTTACTTTCTATTTACAAATACACTTAATATTTAAAATTATTTCGTAATTATCTTGCTTTATTTACTGAAGTCTTTCATTTATTCTGATTTTGTGGCTTCTTTTGTTAAATTTTTCAGCTTAATTTTCTGATAATAAAATATAATATATTTTTTACTATTGTTATTTTTCTATAACGAATGTAAGTTTGCTTTTGTATACATTTAATTTTGTAAAACTAAATAATAAACATTGTTTTAGAGTATATTTTGAACACTGTTTTAGAGTAGACAGTTGTGAAACCTCTGTGTCACATTTTTCCTTCAGAGGATATTTTATAGCGGTAGAAAAACTAATAAAAACAATTGTTTAGATGGAATTTATTCACCGTTTTACGGGGTGTCTATAGGTCTTGCTTAAATCTATACGACTACTCTTATCTACAAATCTATAGTGTGTTTATTAAATCTTTAGTCGACAAAGTGCGCAATGAGCAGACGGTATCTTTGTAGTATAATATAATCCCAATGATATTCATTCTGTATAGACTTGGTAGACACTTCCCTGCGTACCGGTCGCTTAGCGTGCCACTGACGCTACTGGGCCTAGTTAGCATTCCGGTCGCGCAGTGGCCAGTACTATTATCACTTCAAAGAGAAACGTGGTAACCAAACACTCACAGCTTCCATGTATATTAATAACATCTGTTTTATTAACTGTGCTATAAATGTATACGTTTTCAGTGTATTAGGCCAATTAGCAAGAGACTGGCTGAAAAAATATTTATTCATTCACTCGAGTCTAGTTCAGGATGGTTTGACTTTCCCAGCCCAGTGCAGCCAGATTCTAGCCTCGCCCAAAACCAGTGGCTACATAATCGCATTAGACTGGATACTTGTATTAAGCATCTACGCTTGTAATTCTATGCTAGCTTCTCTATCCAATTTGATTGTGTGTAATTTAAATAATTTTACCCTAGTCTAGGGTCCGTTATTTAGACTAAATATATGTATCTAAAGCAAATAATATAATTTGTAGAGGAATATGTAATTTATGGTAAAAATAACCGTGCATTTATCTAACTTATCTCACAGCGGTTCGTAACACAACGATTCGTTCCCCTTAAAAGGGAAATTCAATTCTCCATATCTGTGAGATTTAGCCTGGCTCACTTGTGTTGCTTCCTGACTGTAATTACATCTGACTGCGGTCACAAGTGGGAATAGCGACGTCGGCCAATGCAGTACTTGATAACTTTGCTTTCTTTGAAACATGACGCTATTAGAGTATTCAATGTGTACAGTGTATTATTTTTGGACTATTTAGATTTATCTTCCGTTTTTTATTGAGACGGAGAATGTCATAGGCAGAGAAGTGAGTAAATGCCCGGCAGATAATCCTCTGGCGGTTGTGCAAGATGTTGTAATCCTCCCCACAAAAATTTAGTATTCACTGCACCACAAGAACAGCCAAGGAAATTCTACTCTATATGAAGTAGAAAAATTATACACATGTTACGCGTTATAACAAAACAGAATTAGAAGAAAATAAAATCACTTGTTTAGTAGAACGTTTAAAATAGAAAATATTGTGTCCCATACCTACTTTAGTATGTTTACAGTTGTCTATGTATATCTTATGTTAATATCATATTTACTTCCAGTGTTTTAAAAATCTTAGAAATATAAAAACTCTTTTATGAGTATGTTAAGGGGGGGGGGGACTATCTTTTTTCAAATCTTACTTTTTTTAGATTAGATATTAGTCTATATTTTACAGTTCCCATCAGCAGGTCTTTATTGACTAATTTTAGTTTTTTTCCAACCCCCAAGATGTTAGGGTATTTGAAGGTTAAAAGTCTCAAGTCTAGCTTTTCACACATTTCTTAGTGTTAGGGTTTGTGTAAGAGACAGAAAAAAGGAGGAGGGAGAGAGAGAGAGAGAGAGAGAGAGAGAGAGAGAGAGAGAGAGAGAGAGAGAGAGAGAGAGAGAGAGAGACCATGGAGCTTTGTCAATTGTTTCATAAAATGTAAGTAACAGCTACAAACCATCGAATGTTTGTCGCGGCTCAATAAGACAAAGTGTGTTACATAACACAGTTCAATCAATTTAAAACAATTAACAGAGAGAAAAAATTATGAATGTAAATAATTACGGTCCGTCATAATTAAATATAAGACAAGAACAGTTTACGTCAATAACGGTAAATAAAATTAAGTTTGCGCGTGAATGAGAGAACAGTTGGTAGTTGTTTAACGGACGCATACTGTGCTTTACAATTTGCAGTAAAATAAAACTCGCCTACACCATGAGATTGATCATCAAAGGTTAATTCACACTGTAATGGATTTTTCAACTCGGGAAACACATTATTTACGTTTCTACTATTTTACAGTGGTTTGCTTGTTTTACACTCTGACATCATTTTACACTGTTATGCGCGTGCGTTTTCGATCACATATATATGAGTGTATGTGTGTGTATACTTATAATTACATAAATATATCTCACTCTGGCATTAAGAATAAGTAATATCAATGAAATGTTCACAGGAAAATGAACTAAACAATTGCAAAATGAATTTGTGATACAACAAAATAAAATTTACATATACCAAGTAATTAAAAAGTTATTCAGTATAAATATATATTCATATTCTTAAACTATTGTATAACGTTTACAAACGTTTACTCTCACTTGTGACAACAAGTGCGAGTAATTTCTTTGTAAGAATAAGTATTTTTATTCGTAACACAGATTCACAGAGATATTATCTCCGTTACCAATAGCTTAAAGAGACAATGATTAACAAATAACTATATTTTATAATATTTTTAAGTTAACTAAATGCATTGTTATGCAATTAGGACCATTCCCAAACGATGGAGTGTGTCGTTCCACGCGTTTCTCGGTTAGCCCAGCTGTAATATTTGTGTGCATGTGTGCATACATGAGATGAAAGACAATTACATGAAACGTAAAATGAATCAACAATCGAGTCTGTTCCAGACCGCCCCTGTGTTCAAGGCCAGACATCGACATTGTTTCCAGTGGATTCTAGAGCGCCTGTAATACGCAGTATGCTCGGCACGTGATCCAGAAAGTGACCGATTATTCTGGCATCTCAGCGGGGTATAAATATAAGCATCCAGCAACGATCAGTCAGTATATGTCGGGAGATCACACAGTGGATCCAAGTGGTTATTAGTGAAAAGTGATTACTGCGCGGGACTATTACATGACATTATTATTGCGTGTGTACAAATTTAACTTGAATTATTGTACGAGTATAATCTTGTTCAATAACTTGTTGATTTCAAACTGCTAATTGTGATTAATTAAAACTGCTGATTAGTGACTTAATTAATTAAAATATCGGTATGGAGAACCATACATGACTTCCATATTCAAAGATATAACAGCATCAAGTATAATGATGTACTGTACATAATGTTATTAAATATTAATTGGTAATCCCAATTTTTTCAATACATTTTCTATACAACAATCCCATACAATTTTTCTAATATCTATTATTTTTAGTGTTGACAAATTTTTACTAGTCTGGAACACTATCTACCTACTATTAAAAAACTGTAACTATAACCTTGTCACCATACACTCGTAAATATTATGATGTCCTCCAATAAAAAATGGAGCCATATTCACTCATGAAAGTTATCAAATTGCTATAAATAAGGTGTATATTTGCGTGCTTGGAAATATTGATTGAGTAGGGTATAACTCCATTTATTGAGTTATGGAGTAGAACTTTTGCTCAACAGTAGTGTGGTCAAAGTATACGGTATGGCATTTAGTATGTAATGTGGTAAAGTGGTAATGTTTTTCCTACATTAAGTCATATGAATTGTGAAGTGATGTTATGGTGAACAATGTACAATGGAGTTAAATGTGGATCTCACTAGCAAAAGTGAGGAGAATTGGCAACATCACGAGTTGAAGAACTCTAGCTGAGTGAGAAAGAACGATGAAAACTCTTCTGAAATTAAGGAGCTCTTGTAGGTTGCTGAGACTGGTTAGGACAAGAGACATATCTAGGAGTAGCAAGACATAAATGCACAAAACAATAATAATAAGACTACTAGTAATAGATGGTTTGAAAATGTGCTGTCTGCAACGGAAAAGACTGTTGAAGAAGTGAAAAGATATGAAAAGAAAGTGATGAGACAAAATTTACAGGCCTCCCTATAAAAATGAAAGCTAGAAAATAAGCTCTATTACAAAACACAGAGAACTGTGTGGGAACCGGATAAAGTGCATGAAATATATAGAAAGTGCAAGCTGCAGTGGCTAGAGAGGATGGCAGCTAACAGAAAAGAGAAACTTTTTTTAAAAATCTACAAGGAAATCAGTAGGCAGACAAAGAAAACGCAAGCTCTAGGAAGAGTAAAAGACTTACGGAAAAAGAAGTTCGTGGGATGACTAAACGAGGCTCAGTGTAAAGAACAGCGATTATTTGTCTTGAGTGTGATCGAAGTTTTATAAAGGCCATAGCAGTCCCTATTATAACATAGCAATCATTCTATAAAGACCATAGAAAGTTAGATTTATTATGAAGTGATATGTACAGCAAATATTATTTAGAGTTGCACATATTTTTCAGTGATGTTAGGGCTTGTAAAATTGGTTGAATAGTACAGTCACTGAAGGAAAAAATCCAAATTAAGTGGCTTCTACGAGATTTTTTGCATAAGGCTAGATAAAATCGTGAGAAACAATTTAAAAAACTTTACATAAATTCCGTCCCAGTTTTTCGAAAAAGAGGAGGGGAAAGGTACAAACAATTAGTTTTTTCAATTATCTTAAAAAATAACAAATTTACGAAAAAAGATAAATTGCAAACATTAAAGAACATTACATTCTCTACAAAAAAGCTAATTACCATATTTTTGTCAGCCGAATACTTTGTGAGAAAAATGGAATTGAAGTATTAGAAAAAAATTGATTGTCGGAGTCTGCCCCGATGAGCGGGAAGGCTAATGTTTTCTGACATTGCAACATACAAATTTTAATAAAATCCGTTATATTAGTCGAAGAGACAAAAATCAAAAAGCATTTTAAAACTAAATGTTTGCAATTTTACGTAATGGAAAGTAAATAATTAAATTATTAATAAAGTAATAAAATAAAGTAATAACATTTTTGTTTTTTATTTTTTCAACTAATGCATAAACATATTAACAATTTATTACTAATGTATTTACATTTAAAAAAACTTCACAATGTGAACTTTACATATAGCCTATAGGTTTTCGAAAAAAATAATAAAAATTAGTATTGATTTATTGGCATAAAATGAGCCAGTTTTAAAGATTTATAATTTTTTTGAGTTCGCAAGTATACATAATTTTCTTAACTTAAAATTTCTACAGAAATTTTCAAAATAAATATTTTTTAACAAAGTTATGAACAAGTGTTGGTTATAAGACTGCGGTGTAAACAATTGTTAAAATTTAGCTAAATTTAAATAAATGTAACTTTTATTAATAAATGTAAAAATATGTCCATTGCGCATATTAATATTAATAGTTAAAAACTAAAAAAAAAATATTAAAATGTAACTATTGTACGTAAAACTACAATATTTGAGGTTTCTCTTCTATATAGTGAGAATTTATGTCCGTGCATGAGCATAAAAAGAAGAGACCCTGAAAGTTGAAAAATTTTAGGGAGAGCGCGGTCAGCTGGCACATTAAATGCGCCATACAGATGCGCGGTGAGCCGACACACAAGCTTGTACGTTGTAAGTGTTAGTGTGAGGGAGAAATAGAAATATAAGACTTGACTTCTGAATCTTTTCAAGAAATTGGAGAAGAAATCGATTTTTAAATATATTTATCATTATAACAATAATTGTTATAATTAAATTTTATAAATAAATAATCAATGTACTAAAAAGTTATTTTCCACCTTGATAATTGTGAAAGATTCCAAAAAATCGAAGAAGAAAAAAGGATATTTTAATAATTTTGTAAATCATAATAAGTTATAAGTAAATAATTTATAATTTGTAGAAGTAAGAAATGTGTTTTAAAAGTTATTTTATTGTCAAAATCTTCAATGATTGGAAGAAAAACTATTTTTGAATATATTTATAAAGAGCATTTTTTAATAACATTTTTATTATAATGCGTAATAAAAAAATAAAAATTATACATTACAATATATATATATATATAAATGAATAATAATGAGTTTTTAAACTTATATTCCTGAAAAAATTGCATGTCTATTAAACATGTATTTTATGTGAAAATCCACCTTGTGAAAAATGTTGCCCATTTTGAATTAATTTTTCTACTAAAATTAATAGAAAATTAATAGAGTTAAAATTAATAGGGTTTTTTTGCCCTGACAAAAAAAATGTTAATAACCTTTTGTATGCAGAATGTTATGCTCTTTCTTTTTGGTCTTTTGTATTTTTCTCATAAATTTAATATTTTTTAAAATAATCACGAAAAATGAATTTTTTGTACCTTCCCCTCCCTTTTTTCGAAAAACCGCGACTGAATTTTTGTAAACTTTTTTTTAAATTCTTTCTTATCTTTTTTCTAGCCCTATGCAAAAAATTGCTTAGAAGCCACTTAATTTGAAATTTCTATTTTTTTTCGGCTTCAGTGACTGTACTAGAAGCTGTATGTGCACAAACAATGTTGTGCTAAGCACTGATGGTGTGACTGTGTATTATGGTGTGGTGTATTTTTATCCATTAATGTAGTGTGTATTATGATATGGGATTATGTTTGTTATGTAATGGTGTTGTGGTTGGTTTATTTATGTAAAAGTAATTGGAATCATGCGTTTTTTATATGCCACCAATCACGTATTAGTATATAGATGGATGGTGCAACGCTTTACTGTTGGGTATCATATTCCCAATCATTCTGCCGTATTTAACAAGAGAGCGATTAGTTTACCTATAAATGGTAAACCATCACTAACAATTTTACACTACGTACTGCGCCTGTATATTATACGAAGAGAAACACCGGCCACCGCATTAGTCAAATCTGCGGCTTAATGGCAATTATTGGACAAGGGTATTCAAAGTGAAGTATCAATTGTTAATTATTTTCTGTGGATATTGGTAACAGGGTATCGTTTATTATTTGTAGCAATAGTGTGTCCTAGACAAATACATATGTTTTATACAAATGCTGCATACTTGTATTTTTTATTAGTATAAGTGTACATAAACTGTGAGTAACGAATTTTCTGATGTTCAGTAATTTACTTCACAGTTCAGAAACTTCATCGTCTGTACGGTCGTCGTGTGGGGTACGGTGTACGATGTGGACTGTAATATAAAGAGATCTAGTGCAACACCCGTCAATAACGATGCGGTGTTTATTGTAATGTGAACAGAGGTATGTTATGCAGTGATACGGTGGTGTGAATCCCCAGTTATATGTGTTGAAACACAAGGATGTAATCGTGTATTAAGGTGTGGTGTTACATTTGTTATTAACTGATGTGATTATGTATTGCGATACATGCTGAGTTGCTTATGAGATGTGTATCTTTATAGTATCATGTATTTAAGTTACGATTAAAAATATATTTAAATTTCCTTGTGAAAAAGTAACACATGATTATTTACAGTTTCAACGTTCCTTATTTGTCCAATTTATACAAGGGACTCCCTTTTTATTGTATAAGGTATTTTCAAGCTGGATGTTGTTAGGTGTCAACTTTAACAAAATTTGTTTTTGAAATAACAGGCTACGAGTTGTAGGCTTACCGTAACTGGAAGAAAATTGTGGCAGAAAACAAAATTTAAGCACCATTACCAAAAGTACCATCATGTAAGCATCATTAGTTACACTGTTTAGTAACTAAATATTCTTCAACAAAAAGAATTACTTTTACGATTCTTCATACAAGGGTTGTAAACTTTACCCGTAGAAGTCAGCCACATAACGGGTCATTTTTAGGACGTCTGCCAATTTTACAAGAACTACAAATACAAGAATTTTCAACGTTCTTGTACCGACTTTTCTGTTAAGGATAAGGTCATACAGAAAATTAACTTCTGTGAGTAAGTTATAATGCTAGAAAGACGTTTAGAATAAACAATAAGGAACACAATTAACAAATGGGAGTAGAAGAAGCCTAAATAATTAAAGTAGAAGTAAAACGAATAGTACGGTACGAACAGGTAAGAACACCGACCACCCATGCCGTTGGGTAGCAAAAGTAAAAGATTGGATTCCTGTCGAAAAGGAGATAAGAAGACCTAAATACCTCGGATAAGTCGTACTGAATGAGCAAGTTCAAACTGGAAATAGAAATGAATGGTGAATGATTGAGACAAAAAACCCAGAGACTCCTTTATAAATACATTTACAGAAACATATAATTGCCCGCGCGCGCGCGTACATACAACATACGCAAATACGTCTTTAGTCGTTCCAGTCATTTCCTCTGTTTATGGAAATGTAATTTTCAAAAGAAACAAGTGTAACGTATCAAGTAATTTTCGAATCATTCCTATACTTGCGTCTAGCATTCCACTTTGTTGTGACATTCTCTCACTAGCTTCTCGTCTAAGTGTTACAGTATAGTTTATATCAAAGGAGAGTTTATAGTAGTCAATGTGCTTAGATTGATTAATTAATAAACATGAAGTCGGCAACAAGACGAAGGTGTTTCTCATTACCTTTGAAATGTTAATAATACTAGTGTGCAATAAGCGTATCATGTGGTTACCATGCTCTCTTACCTCTTTGCTCGTATCTCTTTGTTGAGGTAAAGCAGAAAGATTACATTTCAAATAAATCTTGTTTTAAAAATTTAATAATTGTGGAAAGGAAATGTTATTTTTGTTTCTGTTTCTTTTTTATTTCGTAAACTTGACTTACAAAGTAAAATTTTAATTTAGTAGTTCATCCATAGTGTGACGTCGCCTTACCTAAACTGTAACACGTTTCAAGGCATATCCTACGCTATTCTACACAGCATTTATGTTGTAAAACTGTCACGTTTCGTAAGATACGAAGTGTGATAAAAAAGTATCAGGATTAATACTGGCAATGCCAAGTCAGCTGAATTGGCTCCAAAAAAGCGACACATGCGTTTACTTTACAGTATGCTAATTACTCGGTATAAGTTTTATAATAACAGTTGACCTGGTTTCTTTACAAACGCCCATTGCTGTGTTGTGTGTTAATCTCATTTGGCGCATTTACCATGGCAGAAAAAAATTGATCAGAGGATTTGTATCAGATTTTATTAAAAAGTTGGTAAAACATGTAAAGATACATTTGAAAAGTTACAAAAAGTTTATGGGAAAGATTGTATGAGTCGTACACAGGTTTGTAAGTGGTTTAGCGTTTTAAATATAGGCGTGAAAGTGTTGAGAGTGACGAGCGTTCAGGAAGGCCACAACGTTGAGCCTGGCCAACCAGCAAGACTGGCCACAACGTTGAGCTTGTGCGTGCTGCTGTGCGAGAAAAGCGCCGAATTACCTTCGTGAGCTAGCAAATGATTTAAATATAAGTTTCGGATCAATTCAGTCTATTCTTACTGATGAGTTAGGAATGAGACATGTTTCTGCAAAGTTTGTACCGAAAGTGCTCACAGCTGACCAAAAAAAATTCCCGGGTGTCAGTCGCTCAAGACCTGCTTCAATGTTCTAAAAACGATAAGAACTTCATTAAATCGATCGTAGCGGGTGATGAATCATGGGTTTATGGATACGACCTAGAAACTAAGGTCCAATCTTCAGTGTGGAAGACGCCAAATTCTCTAAGACCAAAAAGTGCAAAACAGAGCCGAAGCAAAGTCAAGACCATGCTCACTGTTTTCTTTGATCACAAAGGAATTGTTCATCATAAATTTGCTCCACCACGCCAAACAGTAAACCAGGATTACAACATTTCTGTTTTGAGGCGATTGAGGAATGCAATTCGGTGGAAAAAGGTCACAATTTCATCAGAGTGGTGAATGGTGGCTTCAACAAGACAATGCACCCGCCCATTCGTCACATGGTGTTCAGCATTTTTTTCCTAAACACAATATTCCACAGTTCAGCATCCTCCATATTCGCTAGATATGGCTCCCAGTGACTACTTTCTCTTTCCGAAGATGAAAAATCAATTAAAAGGGAGATCATTTCAAGACGTGGAAGAGATAAAAGAAAATGCGACGAGAGAACTTAAGGCTCTTACAGAAGATGACTTTAAGACATGCTTTCAATAGTTGGAAAAGCGCTAGAGGAAGTGCGTGGCTGCGGAAAGGGACTATATTGAAGGAGACAAGTTAACAAATCTGTAACTCTTGTATATTTATGTAAATAAAATCAATCATGATACTTTTCTATCACACCTCGTATACATGAAAATGGCCTTCCTGCTAATAACAACGTTGGTAAAATATTACGAATTAACGTTACCAAACTAAGCCTAAAATTCCACAAAGCAGGATATTGAAAATCACATAAACTGACGAGAGTAGTTTCTGTATCGACCAAACTGGCATTTACCACGCAATTCAAGGTAAACCTAATAAAAAAAGACATTGACCATTTTATACTAAATTGTGCGAGTAATTTATTGATAAATAATTATGATTACGAATGATTTTAAAACAAACTCAGCACACCTGGATATATGTAAAAACATAGGCATTCGAACAAAATTCTAGAATACATGAAGCTTTTAAATCTATATATATAAAAGAGAAATACCACTGACTCACTCACTGACTCATCACGAAATCTCCGAAAATATAACACCTAGAAACTTGAAATTTGGCATGTAGGTTCCTTATGTGATGTAGGTATCTGCTAAAAAGGGATTTTTGGAAATTCGACCTTTAAAGGGGGAAAAAGGGGGGGAACGTTTGCCTGACTGACTGACATAGAATCAACGTAGAGCAAAAACTACTGAATGGATATCAATGAAACTTTGAACATAGCTTCATCATATGTGCTCACTAAGAAACGGTTTTAAAAACTTTCACTCCTAAGGGGCAACCCCTCCGCCATTGTGTCTATGTATGTATGTTCCACATCTCCTCCTAAACCACTGGACCGATTTCAACCAAACTTGGCACAAATATTTTACGCGACGGGAGAACCAACATAGGATAGGTGTTTTTTCGATGGGGCCTTTGGGGGGTTCTTTGGGTCTTTCACATCTCCTCCTAAACCACTGGACCTATTTCAACCAAACTTGGCACAAATATTTTACGCAACGGGAGAACCAACATAGGACAAGTGTTTTTTCGATACGATCCTTTTGGGGGTCCTTTGGGGTCTTCCACATCTCCTCCTAAACCACTGGACCGATTTCAACCAAACTTGGCACAAATATTTTACGCAACGGGAGAACCAACATAGGACAGGTGTTTTTTTCGATACGATCCTCTGGGGGGTCCTTTGGGTCTTAAACAACTATTAGATCTGGTTACTATGGCAACCCAATAGAATAGATTCTTGTTACCATAGCATCGGTGGAAGTCTCTCGCGTAGGAAATAGCGCGGGAGTCGTCCGACGGGCCTTCCCCGGAGTTCATCCACGGAACCCGGAGAGTCTTAGGTCGGATCCGGCGAAAGACGGCGGGGCCAGAGTCCACGGTTCTTATAAATAAAGATATAGGTTATGATATCAAAGGTGGTGTATGCATCTTAAGAAACGTCTTAATAGTGTGTGAATTCAGAGTTGTTTCAGTTTGAATTTAAAAGTGGATAAGTTAAGATCGAAGTAAGTTATAAGCGAGTACAAAGAACAAAGTTTTGATAGCGAATGTATTCAGATCATAGAGCTCAGACAATATAAATGCGCTTGCTTCAGTTTGAATTTAAAAATTGATAAGCTGAAATCTATAGAGGTATTGTATTGTTAGAATAAGTTTAGGAGACACTAATTTAACAAATGCCTTATTTCAACATTAACACAATGAATTATAAAAC
Organism: Magicicada septendecula; assembly: GCA_034769895.1. Taxonomy (NCBI): domain Eukaryota; kingdom Metazoa; phylum Arthropoda; class Insecta; order Hemiptera; family Cicadidae; genus Magicicada; species Magicicada septendecula. Next base: position 159,091,649 of record CM068374.1, read on the forward strand.
GACAGTTAAATACGCAGCGCGTGCAAGTACTGTAGACATTTTATTGAAAACTAATTTAGCTGTTCGCCCTCTCCCAGAGTTAGAAATCGAGCAGGAGCATCACGCGCAACAGAATTCTTCTCCAGATATAAGAATACAGTTTATGACATGTTCTTAAACAGGTGCGCTACAGAGTATTCCTCCAGTGAGAATGCGAACGTAACAATATAAGGAAGATTATACAATATACAAGTAATATAACGTTAGAACAAGAATAGGTGCCTATGAGCCTATGAATAAATTATGAACCCGAGCAACGCTGGGTAAATCGGCTAGATATAGATATCTATATAAGCCAAATACCACTGACTGACTCACTGATCACGATATCTCTGAAACCACTGAATGGATATCAATGAAACTTTGAACGTAGCTTCATCATAGGTCTTAGGTGCTCACTAAGAAACGGTTTTAAAAACTTTCACTCCTAAGGGGCAAAAAATTAAATACTGAAATTTATAGCGGGAATTGCATGCTTGGTAAATGAAGTGGTTGACATCTCAGTTTACTGGAAACCCCGAATACATTTAGTCCTGAGTTTTTAATCATTGTTTTAAATTGAAAAACTTCGTTGTTTGCAGGTTCTTATAGTCGAGAAAATTTCGAAGTTCAATTAATTAATAAATGTATGTCCTTTTTTTCTCGGAAACGGCTCTAACGATTTTCTCGAAATAAATAATAAATAGCTGTTGCTATGAATGTAAATAGACAAACTAAGAGTTGAGAATTTGTACAATCTATCTAATCCTATACTATTAAGCGAGCAATAATTGTACAATTACGTACAACGTGAAACTCCGTAGCGAAGCACGGGTATTTTGCTAGTATTCTAATAATCTTAAACTAAAGGTAAATATATATAAAATAAATATACAGAAGAGCTCTTGCTACATGATCAACTGAACTTTCACCCAAGTCTGTATATGACACAGATACGACTGCATCATTGTACATTCATATGAACATTCAAGATAAGATACGCAGTAAACGAACTGAAACAATGTAATAATAGGAGTCGGTGTGATACGCACCAACAATTTTATAGGCATTCCGCACACTGCTGTGTGTGTATGTGTGTGTGTTTACGTGTATGTAACATTTAAACTGTTCTTTATGTTTTCTCACTTTTTTTGTTATGACGAACTTTCCTGAGTGATCATGTGTGAGATTAGCGTATATGCCACGAAACTAGTTATAGTTTATGCAGGACAAACTCACAGGACGAATAAATTGGTATACTTAAATTCTGTACTTAATAAAATATTAAAATTTTTGTCTATAGATATAACTTGGATATTTGTCTATCAAAAAATGACTTGGATAGTGAATGACATAAATTTGAAAAATTATCTGTGAGATTAAATATAGTGTATCCTATGTAAAAAATATGACGACAAAATTATGTAAATAATTCAAATACTGCCTGTCTGTATGCCTTTCACTCCTGGAAACACGCACACGCACACACACGCACACGCACACACGCACACACACAATATTTAAAATTATTTAAATAATATTTACATTTAAATACTAGATATTAATATTACATAAACATAAATAATAAATACTTAAACTGAAACAATTTTTAAAATTATTACAGTATTTATAATTACTTAAATTATTTATATTTATATTATATTACCCATTGTTTTATTTAAATTTCTGAATTTTCAATATCTATTTTTATAGCCATCATTTCTGAACGGCTATTTGCTGTACATTAATAAGCTAAATAGAAACGTAATTAATAAACCGAAATTGAATATGACACAATTTAGTGTAACTAAGAGCGAGCATTAGCGATCTCGTACAGAAAATGTAATAAAAGAATAGGCAGTTCAGATTCCAGGAAATATAAGCAGCAATGTCTGCTCCTGCAGAAAACGATGAACTATATGCTAAGATAAGGACATGTTGTGAATAAAGTTAAAACATAAATATGTGACTAGCGTAAAGCTAGATTGGAATATAGGCCTAGATGTATCGATGGACAGATTGCAAATTTGCATGTGGCCAAACGAAACATAAGTCAATTGATTAGTCAAACATAATTCATTTTCGTTAGTCAAATATTTGTTTCATTCATAGACCGACATGGCAAATGTTTAAGGAAAACTGCTACAAATATTTCTTTTCTTTTGATCTTGGTTTTAGAACGGAATACCGGTCTTGGTCTCCTAATCTACTGTGTACCACTTTATCCTATCATCACATATTCTAATAGTAAGCCTTAATTTGTATACTTTTCAAATCTACCTTCATGTCTTTCAACCACCTCTCCTTTAGACTTTCTCGATCTCTAGCGGCTTGTAATCACTTGCTTTTAAGTATGTCTGTCCTGTTTTGTTCAGTGTACGTTTTACAGACATCTAATTTTATGAGAGTTTATAAATCTTACAATGTGTGTATTTAGTTTATTAAAGAAGCCGCATTGACCTTCAATTGGTGCAAATGCCTCCTAAAGTATTTATTATTCAAAATACCTCAACATCTCGTTGTATTCTTTCTGCATGGTCCACGTGTCGCTTCCGTACGTTGCTGTTAAGGATTCTCAATTTAGACTGATGCTCTAATAATTTGAAGCACACTTTGCCATAGTTAATATGTAATAATAAAACTGCCACAGCACGAAACGATATGATATGGAATTAAATAGAATTGAAAGTAGTTAAAAACCCCAAACCAAAAATACTATATATATCAAAATATAATGCAAAGCGTAGTTTAAAAAAAATTAAGTGTAGCTAAAATATATCAACGAAAGTTGAAAACAGAATACGTACTTTAGAAATAGATTATGTGTGAAAATATTTACAACTTATCAATTGAAGAGATTTACAATCATACAGAAATGACTTGCTCCATTACGAGGAACAGAGAAAATAATATATTTCAATTGTTTAGAATCGACTGGACAATAAAAGGTGGTCTACGTTGATAGCTTTCGACAACCTAAGAAGGAAATGTGGCAGATTTATACCTGGAAAGCAATGAAATATAACGCCTTTGAGTGGGAACCTGGAATGACAGGATACGGTGAAGAGAGAAGACGGCAAACTAGTAAAGCACTATGAAAACGAAGCAGACAGTGATAAATCAGATAACATGTCGCATACAAAATTATAATTATAAAAAATATAATTCAACGGAAAGATATTTTAGTTAATCTGAATTTAAATAGAATTCAACGTAAGTTTTAATCCTTAGATGCTGTTTTTCTTTCCTATTTATTTTCTGAGAATGAGGTAGTTGCTTGAAAACGGTTATTGGTAGTCACAAAGTATAGTGAGAAATGGCGGCTCACCGCTTTGTATCAAAAATCGACTTAGTTAACACAGTTTCATTAAGTATAAATTTCCCAATGTACAGACAGATTAAGTAGACAATGTAAGTGTATTAATTCTAACAAATATTCCGTATGCATAACGGTTGCAAAATAAGATTAGAAGTTATACTGGCAGATGTGATCACATTTAGCTTTATAGAGAACATAGTCTACTGCATGAGATTGTAGCACCTGAATTGTTAAAGTGCACGTAATCTCACTGCAGCAGAAAAGCAACACTAAAGTACATAAGGGCTTTTATTGCGTGTTTGTATTTGAAAATATTATCCTAGGGAATAACTTGAACTCTTATTTGCGTTATTAAACTTGCACGTAGAGTTAAATGGTAATGCCTGGAACTGTATAACTGCCACACATTGTGTTTACCCTACTACGAAATGAGAAAGGGTTGACGCTTGAATACACAGATTAAAGTGATAAACGGATTTTGATAATTAAAATCTACATTCAATTTTTTATGACACAGTAATATTGGTAATACGAAGCCTCAAAACACTGAAATACTTACGAAGTTAGATTGACACTGATTGAATGTACAGTCTACAAAATAAAACGTTTTAATTTTTTTCGTCAACAAGTTCTAATTTACATAAGACACTATAATATAAAATATTTTATATTTTTCATTTGCAAAATATTTACTTTGGTTGCAATACAGGACCTCTCTAAAAGAACATCAACATATAAGATGAAAATATTCAAAATAGCTCGGAAAAAGTTAAGAATAGATTCTAAAATTTAATTTTTATAAATTATAGTTGTTTCTACCCTATTTTACAAGTTTAAAACTTAGGTATATCTAAAATTAAACGTTATTTACAAGTTTCAAAGTTCAATGTAACCTATTGGACTTGTAGGAAGAGAAAGAAGATAAAAATATAATGTCATCAATTAGATATACAGTATTTAAAAGTGCAAAAACTGATGGCCAATGATGAACGCCAAAATTAGAAACAAAGCTCACAGAAACGCAAAATTTTAACCACGAACCTGACAGGAAAAGAGGCGCTACATGTGGTGACATCTAACCCTGGACCAGAATCACTTGATTCCTGGAGAGCATGTTAAGTAAGGGTGCCTGCAGTTCGTTGTGCGTGTATTTTGCAGCGATCAATGAGAGTGCGATATTTGTTCAACTGGTAAGTGGCTGATTTTTTTATTAATTTGTAGTTGTCTTGGAATATTGTAATTTACCAATAAACTTTGTTGTTTGTTGTTACCATCTGGTGTATCACGTGTGTGTGTGTATGTGTGTGTACGCGCGCGCGCGTGTGTGTTGTGTACCTTGGATAATCAATGTACTATCAAAGTGCTAACACGTGAGTGAGATTATTTTTTTAAGCATATTCATGAAATTATGACATCGATTAATGGTTTATTCGAGTCTTAAAATAACTCCAGATGCGATTTTGCTGCCACTTACCGTGTACACAGTGTTTAGTATAAATAAATTACACGGAAAATTTAAGATAACAAATTTATTTACAATTGTATTAATAAACCAGACGATATAACGTGATTTTCTATTCAACTTACATACGACGCCGATGGGTTAATCGGGAAGACGTTACTGTTTATATTAGACGCCGCTAGAGTGTTCTGCCTATTTATGTTTGTTTGTGTCACATTGTTTGCGTGATGAATTCTTAATCGAACGCTTAATGTAACAGTGCTCTATTTCGTGTCACTGTATCAATATTTCTTCTTTCCACCTCTGTTCAGGACTTGATGGTTATTCTGAAGTAGTTGCTTCATAGTAGGATAATAAGTGTTCACTCCCCTTTCTGTAGCTACTTATGTCTTCATTTTATCATTACAATAATTTCCTTAACTACTTTATTTCCCCCAATTACTAATATTATCTGCTAGTGAGCCACTTTCTTCCCGTAAAGATTTCACTGCTGCTAAATTTAACTTACCATCAGATTATCCAACTTCATGCTTCAAATGTATGTACGATAATCATTTCTTGCTTTTTTCCATAGTTCTCTGTTCACAGTCGTAAAACGTTACGCTCCGCACAAAATTTGTTACTACATTTTTTTATTATTAGTCAGTATTTCCTGAGCTTAGCAACTTTTCTTTGCCATAAATTCTGTGTTTTGCCCGTCTTGTTGTTGTTCTATAATTAATAGAAAGAGAGAGAAGGTGCAGAAATTTATTTTTGTTACTTAAGTTGCAAACAAGACCTTAACGACTAGTTGAATGTACTTAAAGCATTTGATAGTTTTCAAAACTATTATAAGTCCCGAGTGTATTTACTCATTTGTACCAGTACCGCGTTCAATTGGCGAGACTCAAAACTTTCGACGTGATATGGTTTGAGAGCTAAAAGTATGTGCACGCTTTACCTCCACCGTTCTGTATTTCTGCAAAGTATACACTCTATACTATGGCGACGCGGACTGGGTGTGGGTACAGTTTATCTAAATCAAGCACGTGTAAAACTTTAAAAGGGTGAGAAAAAGGGTATTCGGCTTGGTTTAGAGGTAATGATTCTACGTTACTGTGTGTTGACGCTACTCATTTTGTATAAAACGTATTTGTACGTACACAAACTTCTGTATCTGCGTAACTTCTTTTCCTTCTCATTTCCTAACGTACAATCTAATTGTGTATCTTCACAAACTTTCTCTGTCTTCTCAAATATCACGAATATCTACGTGATAGGTAAAATGGATTAATGTATTTATATTTATAACGTATCTTGTCATATGGTCCTGTGTTAACAGCTCGGATCCTACGACAGACCACCTGTGGAAAGTACCAGTTGATTTAAGGTTTCTCTTAGTACTAACTTTTGGAAACCGAGTTATAAGGAAGTAGTCAAAAGTTAGTACTAAGCTAGAAGATTGTTGTCCTCTGAACTTTGCCGTTTACTAAAATAGATGCATTCTAAAGATAATTGGCTTTTAACGCTTTATTCGATGTAAACATACTTGTCTTCCAGTATTCTCGAATAATTTGCAATTTTTTTATGCAACTCTACTTAAGGTGAAATATCAACGATAGTTTTATTGGAAGGCGTGATAGTATACTCTCTAAAGTACTCCTGTTTAAATTCTTTATCTCAACACTCACAATATCCTCTGAAAAGTTTTAGCATTATTACTTTCATTATTATTATAATTTTCTACATGAGGCCGTTCACAGACGTGTTAATTATAGACATACAATGCTTGGTAACTAGATCTTGAATTTACTTCGTATTTCTTAGTATTAAGCATGTTGGCTTGGAAGATATCTTCTTCGGTTGATTGATAAATTATTCTCTACTCAGATTTTCTAGGTTTCGTAAGCACAGTTTCTTTCTTTACGATATTTCTACGTTCTTCTCGTTATATAAAGTGTAGTAATTTTACGTCTCATTGAATAAACTCTTTAGTTTATTAAGTTGTTCCATGGATAACCGTTCATATTCGAAAATGTCATTGCTATCTGTCCATTTTTTTAAGTTATTGCACTTCTGAAATTTATTATTACCGTTCTTAAGATGCTTTTAGGATTTAAAATGCTTCTTCATTTGTAGCAAATTATACTTATAGTTTAAGTAGAATTATAATCATTATAGAGGTTATTAACGCTTATAATTAAGTAGCCTATTTTTAGTAAATCGTAGTTGTTAAGTGGTTTTTGTAACTTCAGTATTTGTAGGGATTCAGATTTATCTCAGAAAATAATGTTTACTGAGGTTTTCCATTCATTAAAGTTTCTATAAACCTTGCAATATACTTACTAACTGGATATGACAATATTCGACTTTTCTGGCTGAATTCGTTTCTTTTCTTTGCGTAATTTTTGTTTCCATTTTTCTATTACCTTCATAAACTGTAATATAACTTGAAATCAAGCCATAAGATACAAGTATGTTAATGGAATGTTAAATTTTTTAACATTATTCTGACTTATAATATTTACAATTAGAATCATGTTACTTGCCTTGTATTTTTAGGTCTCTATATTGCGGCTCTAAAAAAGAAAATGAAAGTATATTAGTGATATCTGTGTTCCTGTAAGTAGCATATGTACAGACACTGCCAGCAAGCGATTGTAAAAAAATAATTGTTCTTGGATTTCGTTGTCCATGACGTGTCCATTACTTAAATAAATATAATTAATTCACTACCGACTCGGAACACAAAGTTTTTATGGGTAAAAATGTAAAAGTTTTACCTTATAGCCTGAACCAGTTTTTACTTTTAAAAATAGCCTCAGCCTCTGAAGAAGCTTTTTAAAAACGAAAACTGGTTCTGGCTATAAGATAAAACTTTTACGTTTTTACCCATAAAAACTTTGTGTTCCGAGTCGGTAGCGAATTTATTATATTTTAATAATTGTTATTGGAAGGTGATGCTGGTAACGGATATATCGTACATTGTGGGCAGCCCGTCGAACCCCTTCGTCTTAGAAGGATAACACACAAGCCAGAGGCTATTGCCAACTTTCCGTTATTTTGGTAACTTCACAAAAAGATAAGTTCAAATTGAAAAATTTAAGAGTAGAGACACAGAAGGACAAGCAGTGACTAAACCAAATGGTAAACCAAATTGCAATCTTTGGCATTTATTTCATCAGTGTTCTTTTTCGTAAGTGTCCAGATCTGGAAGCATACACAAGCACAGGCTAAACGCTTTAGTCAAGCACTTCGGTTTGTAAATACTGAATAATCCCCTTAGGTTCAGGGTGTAATTTAGTTTAACAAATTATTTCCGTGTTAGTTAAAATTTGTTGTTGTTTCTAATTTTTAATATTTCTGTTTACTGTAAGAATTTATTCTAAATAGCCTACCTGTACTCTGTGACATGTTCAAGTGTACTTCCTGCCAAAGCTATTGGTAATTCGTTATTGCGTTTTATCTTGAATACTTGATGTTACTTGTAGCAAATTACACGTTGTAGAAAATAAAATTCTAATATACGTTAAACGGTTCTATTAAACGGGCGGATATTACATATGGCACTGATTCATATTAACAGATGTCGCTATCCAGCTTAGTTAAATAAACATGGTCGCTTGGCAAAGGAATTGTTGCGCCTTCGATGTGTTTAAGTGGACACTGATAGGTGTCACCGACAGCGTATTGGTCATGGGTTTGACGACATTTCCAATTACTGCAACTAATGTTACCTATCAGCTTAGCGTGAGAATATTTTATTATTTTGTTTAAAATAGTCATTCTATTAAGTATCGCAGAAACTTTCATTGTCTAAACGTTGTTTTCGTTGTCTTTTTGCATGTAGTATTGAAATATAACATACCTGCTTATGCCTACTTGTTTTTTATATAAGTTATCTTAATAATTATACCATTTGCAATGTCTTTTAAATTCATTTTGTTAACACTTATTAAATTTTATTGGGCCCATAAAAATAATGACTACACGAATACCTGCATCGGCAAACCGGTTGAAGTTACAGAACCAGGCATGAAGAACAGAACGAAATATCTTAAGTCAATTATCACTGTGAAACGGCCCCTTTAATCCCAGAATATTTTTTATTACCCACCTTTTCTAATCACCAAAAAATAATTTTTTTTTTTCTGGGGGGGGGGGGTAACTTAATATTTAAGACTAGGCATGTGGCCTAGATTGGAAATAAAATGTGCTGAGCCATAGTGACAGGTCTTGCAAGAGAACAGCTGATCAACAGTAACAGTAACAAGATTTATTTAAGTTTTTTTTTTCACAATAGTTTTACAATCTTTCTTTTTTTCTTTTCTTTAAGTTTCTTGATAATAGAGTTCCATTCAGCTCTTTCCTTAATTTTCATATAATGGTTTAATTCACAAAATATTTCACAGTATTTACAGTCACTTGGTGGATTAATTACATGAAATGTTTCAAAGTATTTTCTACAAATTTAATAATGGCATGCCAACCCCCTGAATTTATTAGTATCATAATTATGACTTTTACTTCATATATTTTACAACAGTTTTGTATTGCATGAGTAATGCAGGAACCATTTATGAACACATAATAAGTATAAAAGTCTGGAGCAAACAATCCATGTTAATTAAATAATACAATAATAATCGATAATTGAAAAAAAAGATTAATAAGTAAATTCAAAGAATCATTACTCAGGTGTGCCGAAGTACTTACATCTACTTGTTCCCCATCACTAGGATTAATCACATCCACTGAAAACCGTGATCACAGTAACCGAGGTTTAAGTTTGTTAATTAAATAAAAGTGACTAGATTAAATTAACGGTTAATGAATCCAATTAAAGTAATTAGTTGCTGAGATAAAAAACTAAGTTAACTAAATTAAAATAAGGTGTTAAATTAAATAAGTATAGGAATTTACAGTATAAATTAAATTTTGAACAACTAGACTGAACCAGCAAAATAACCAAATAAAGAGAATTTTAAAATTTAGAAAAATCAGAGAACAAATAGAAACATGCAGGATCACCGGTCATATGGCAGACAGATGCAAGCACTCTGCGAGTATTACGTTTTCTTAAGCTCTGAATATTGTTAAAAAGAGTTTTGAACTGTTTTGTCTTTTCACAGGAATAGAACTAAATATTTAAATAATTGAAAGATAACCCATGACTCTATACAAATCAAAGCACGAATACTTATAAGTAACTTATAACCCAGTCAGTAATGTCCACACTTCAGCATGTTTTCACTAAACATGTTCAGTAATGTTAAACGTGAGCTTAATATCGAGGTATAGATTTTAGAGTGTGTGTTGCCCGACAACTTGCTGAGCACTTCGAATGTGATTTTTATTACATATTGGAATTTTCCCACCTGATCTTTCGGCGGGCACTAAAGACGTTCCTGCATTTCCGTGGTGTGTGAAAGACGAGGCCGAATGGCGTGACGGCTTTGGGGGTTTCTTACGCAGGCTCTGCGGATGGGCGTAGATGAAGCGTGCCCATGACCTGGACCTCTTTTCCCTCGACTAGGCGGAGAAACCTGAAGCCTTTATGAAGTTTATCTAAGCATAGTGAAGTACAGAATTACGCCATGACAATCCAGCCGCCCCCGAGGTTGAACGAGAAAAGAGAACGACGCACGTCGCGACGTTAACTTATAGAAACACCGACGCAGCTGACTAAATTTCGTTAATAAGCGAAACCACCGCCTTCCCAATGACGTCACCACTCACGGTAGCAGTGGACAAACTTGATTTCAATATCAACACGGGCATCGAACAAACCGCGATAGTGCGCCGCACGCACGGAAAATAAATTTAAGTGGCCATAGTGTTTACTTTTCGATATAACCACGGCACCCCCCCCCCAAAATGGCAACTTGGTTGCCAACAACTTAAGGCCGTAGCCACAGTCTAGGACCCCGGGTCTCTAGACCTTTACTTCTACATCATCTACTTGGCCTCGCCGGGAAATCTCAGCTACCTAGCCGCTCTTAGGAGTACAGAAACAGCGGAAGCAGTGGTCCTGGTGCAATTTCGAAAATGCTGAACGCTTCGGCACATCCTCTCCCCGAAATGGCAACCTCCTTACCCTAAAAAAAAAACTCAAATCCCTATCACCAGTCCTCATGACTGCCTACAGGACTCCCAGAGTCCTCTTGATTGCCTTGGCGAATCTCCTCGCAACCTGAGATCCCAAGCGCCAATCAACACCCTAACAACAACAACGACAACTCGTCTCTACCAGCACCACAAACAAGGTCCCTGACCTGTGAGTGGTCCCCTACCCTACGGTAGTAAGTCTAGCCTCCACTAGATTACCCTATCAACATCGCACCACGACCACGCGAACGCACCACTCCAGACAAAAGCCAACCGAAGGTAAATCTTAACTCCTTCTCCCAAGATGTGACCTCTAATCCAAACCTCCTACTTAGCAACAATTAAGGTGAAACTTCCGTGGACTACTCATATCCGACTGCTGACATTTATTTTCAACAATAAACTATTGGACCAATCCTAGAATGTGGCATCGGTCCGCCCTCTCTCTCTCTCAAATCAACTCGATTGCTTTGACATGGCTTCAACTCTATCTCTTCACCTGTCATTACGACCTGATCTCCTGGTCGCATCCCTATAACCGCAAGACTCCTGACCTTCTGGGGAATTCTCAGAAAACTTTATTGCTCTTAGGAAGACAGAGCCTCAGGGTAAAAACGAAGGAAGAAGAAAGAAGAAGTGTAGTGTGTATGCATGTGTGCGTGTGGGTGTATCTGCGCAAGTGTGCGGGTACTGGATGCTGACTTGATCAGGGTCAGTATACAGCGAGAAGAGATAGAAGGAGAAAAGAAGAAAGACGAGAATCGTGGACGCCCTCTGAGTTCTGACCTCCGAAGGCCCCCTAAATTCACAAACTGAGAACCCTTAAATGATAATTACATAGTCCATCTACTAGTCCCCTACTAGAATCATATAACCGTTATCTCTCCCTTACAACTCCTCCACCGCCACTGCCTCCCACGGGACCGCCCCGACGTCACCCTCACTGGTGATCCGACCTACTTTCTCGCTCACGTACAGATGACCAAAGGCTAGCAAGGTACTATGACCTTGATACGTGAACGACCACCTGGTCCCTCTCTCCATCTTGTATCACGACCACCCATGTACTACACAATAAGGGAACATCCACCTTGACACACGAGCGGTCCACTCCCCCACACTAGGGCGGACGTCCCCGCTACAGTACACAGTGGAAGCGCGGCGCGGGAACACAACCCTAGACTCTAAATCACCTTACATAACCGCAATACTTGAGAAAAAGGGGGGCGGGTAACTTTACAATAGAACAGCTTACTCTCATAATATAATCGACGCCCGAACAAGTGAGGTCGCAACCCGAAATGCGGCATGGGCCAAACACTAATGACACAAGAAGACGACACATCACGACAAACAAGAAAAACTTGAGAATGTTCAAGTGGCTTCAGGAATCCCCTAACGCTGCGAGAGGAAAGAGGTACTACAAACAGGCAGAGCAAGACTCTCCCAAAACAAACACCACCATAACACTAACCAATGAACAGACACAACACGACGTACTCAATAACAATGAATCAGCAAAAGTCTATATATATATATATATATATATATATATATATATATTATGTACTGCTGTTAAAATGCAACGCAGTACATAAGAGGAAAATAATAAATTTTAAAAGAAAAATATATAAATTTATTAGAATTGGAACATATGTTTTAAAATGTAAACAAAAACATTGTATTGACTCACCCACCAACATAGAGGTAGATGCCTATATGAGATAAAACAGTATAAAGATATATGTTATGAAAAGAATATATGAAATTTGAAATGAATATTATAATAAGAGGAAATAGTAAGAAAATTATCATATTATAAATACAAACTAGAATTAAGAATATTAGAAATAAAATAAATATGTTTAATAAGAAGTAGAAAAGTTATATAAGTTTTTAAGAGGTATATGATAAAAAGATGTAACGAAGGTAGGGAATTATCAATGTTGCAAATTTGTAAATTGTTAGAGTTTGTTTTGGAGAGTGATGAAGAAAAAATGTATTAGTCTAATTTAATACCAAATACTATAAAGATGAAAGAGAGGAATTATGTAAAATAAGTCTAAATTTATATCTAAGGAGAGTAACATGAGTAGTCTAATTTTATATTGAATACTACAAAGATGAAACAGAGGAATTATGTCAATAGAGTCTAATTTTTAATTCAATCAGAGTCACATTAAGAATATTAAATTATAATAACTGTTGTACATCATAAAAGTAATGTAACTTGGAAAAGAAAATAAAGCAAAGGATTTTGAATAGTGATTCCAGAGTTTGATTATAATATCGACTAAATAAATAATAATACCAAAAAATATAACAATATCCTGAATAGAACGACGACAGAAGAGGAAAATCTTGGACTGGAGAAGAGTTTCAGTGGCCTTAACGAATAATTAAGTGTTCAAAGGAGACATCGGTGTTGCAGTAACCTTGGAGAGCGGTATCCAGCGGTAAGAGCAATAAGAGATTCGTGTGAAGAAACAGATTGCCAAGCCGAATATTGCTGTTGAAGAAAGGTAAACAACAACCAGAAGTGAACCCGTGGCACCTAGAAGAATTCAGAGACGGTTAAGTTACACTAATACGTTAGTTATTTTTTTACATGGTTAATTACCAAAGTACTAGCCATTAACTGAATCTGGGTTGGTTTAAAGAAAAGAAATTAATAGATATAATCGTAAATACGATAAAATAACTTAATAATCATTAACCCTGAGAAAAAGAGTTTCTTTACATGTACTGGTAAATAAAAAAATATAATAACAGTAGGTACAGATCTTTATTACAATACCTGTAATAAAAAATTAAACCAGTACAAAATGGCGCCCATACGTGAAAGCAAAGATTTTCTTTAAACCAGCACCAAATAACACAATTTTGTTAAATTTAATTAGTATAAAAATCTCCTTGTAATTAAATTAAGTTCAATATTGTAAAATGGGTAACAAACTAGAGCAACGATATGAATTAAGGAGTAATAGTGTTGAAGAGGAAGAAACTGAAATGGAAATAATAGTAGAGGATGCCCAAGGGGACCAACCAAAGAAACCAAACCAACCAATGGATGCAAATTTCTAGGAGATGATGAGAATTATAATGGAAGGGAATAACAAAACCAACGAAAATTTTAAACAAATGAGACTAGATAATGAAAATTTATTAAAACAAAATAATGAGGAATTAAAGGAGACCATTCAACAACAAATAAATGGGGTGAAGAATAAATTAGACCAGCAAAAGGCTGAAATCAAGTTAATATTACAAAATTGTGAGGAAAGGAACATTAGGCAATCCGCAAAAATGAAATTGAATATAGAAACAATGAAAGAAATAATGAGTGATGAAAACCAGTCAATAGAAACAACGATAGAAGATGACATGCAAAGTGTGTAAACATTGAATAAGATAACGGAAGAAGTAATAAATGATAACAAAACGGAGATAGAAATAATACCAAACGATCAAAATAGGGAGCAAGTAAGTCATAAAATAGAAGATAATGGAATAAAGAAGCAAATAATTAAGAAAACAGAAGAAAGAAGAATAACACATCCTAAGAAAATTAAAAATATACGAGAAGAATTGGAGATGATGAATAATGGACTGATTAATGTACTTAACATCCTAAGTACTAACTACAGAAGAATAAGTAATGAATTTATGTTTATTACACTTACGTTTATTAAACATACATTTATGTTTATTAAACATGAATTTATGTCCATGTTTAAATGGACACTTAGCATTTATACTTAGTGTCCATTAAGCCATTAATTATCAATATTTTATGGTTTTTATTCTATTTTCTATGGTAATATCTCGTTCTTAAATTACTGTACAATTTTCCCTTAAAACTATGTCTTAATATTAGCACTATGTCCGTTTTCATAGATTCGCACTTAAACCTATTGTCATACATTTTTGTTTTTCTTATTCCCTAGCAATAAGAGTATTTAATTGAATTTTAACATAGTGTAATTAAATATCGGTGGGTTAAGTCACTACTGACAGTGTTCTTTTTCCCTACATTATTGGTTTAGTGCCTTAATTTTCACTTATTATTTAGGCTTGCCATGCCTATATGGAGTTACCTGGTTGTATGCTTGGTATCATACACATTTTATTTGCACTATTTTCTAATTGATAATTGAAATAGTCACAGTGACGTTATCGTTATTGTGATGCAGTTCACTCTGCATTTGATTCTGTTATTATCTAGGTTTGGTGGCTGTAAATTTTACTTGCAGCTGACTGTCACAATGGTTTAGTTGTAATTACATTTATACAGACTATTTAGATGGTTATTTTGGTTGCATTTGCTCATATGAACAGTATTCTGTCTGACATCAGGTCATTAGTTGAGTTACTATCTTTGAATAATGGGTTTATAACATGATTTTGGTTGCATAATGTCTCTTTGCCATTACAAGCATTTTGTCATATTTGTATTACATAAATATAGCTTTTATATTCTGTTATACTATTAGCTATCGTGTACAAAACGTTCCTTATATGCTCTATTTACTTCCTAGCTCATTACATTTTGGTTTAACATTGTTTTGATTTAGTTTTCATCAAGTTTTACTGGAAACTGGATGCCCAGATTAGGTTATGTTATAGGTTCAGTGAGCAGTAATGTGTTGTTGATGGCTGTGTATTTCTATATTAGTCTATTCGACTGGTTTTCATTCCATGTTTGTATATTGGTTATTGGTTATCAATAGTTCACATTTAGTTTACTCCTGTATTATCTTATTTGTTGTTAATTAGTGGGTTTGTATGAACATCGTTCCCACTGTACAATTGGTCATTCACTATTTTGGGCCTTATTCCTCTGTTTACTCTATAACTGCACATCATTTAGCTATCATAAACTCATCTTGTCCTCATTCAGTTTGCTTGTGACTCTTTATTTACAATATTTAGTCCTTATTTACAATAATGTGTTTCACATAGACAATGAATGTATTCATTAAATGAGTTGTGGTCAGTGTTGACTTTACCATACAGCTTAGGGATTTATATCATGTAATTAATTAACATTTCTTCCTTCTTCTTAATACAATTATTCTTTCAAAGGTTTATGTTAGTTTGTAATACTTCAATTTCCTTCCCTTGTTCTTGTGTCTGGTCTGGTTATCTTCCTTCTTCTTTCTTCACTGATCTCCTTCTTACTGTTGTTTATTTTTATACATGATGTGGTTTTCACTTATCTTCTTCACATTGTTTCTTCCTTCTTCTTTCTTGAAGTTGTCATTGTTGTATTCTTCTCCCTGATTCTTCTTTCTTCTTTTGTTCTCATGTTCTTCTCACTGATTCTTCTTTCTTCTTTTGTTGTCTTGTGTCCTTCTCACTGATTTTTCTTTCCTCCTTTGTGGTCTTGTGTCCTTCTCACTGATCTATTGGGTATAGTATGTCAGTCGTCTCGTCTTTATTCTTCTTTCTTCTTTATTGGTGCATTTACTAGTGAATTCCTTTCAATGATGCTTCACTTATTTAAACTTATGGTACCTTCTTCTTCAGTATACTTGGTGGTATTCTAGACCTTTTAATGTATTTTTACTAGTGGTGGCCTTTAACTTAATATTCAGTACTTAGGTGGATGTGGTGTCATATGTACTGTTACAATATAAAATGATTTATGAATTAAATGTCAATTGTGATAATGACAGTTATAAAAATTCTAGAAATAGAAAAAGTGGAAATAATAAAAACAGAGCAATAAAATAAAAATGTAATAAATATATGCTACTATAAACAATGCAGATTATAATAAAAAAACCAGAAGGTAATGAAGAATTTATAACCAAAAGCTTTATATGATAAGAAAAGTTGAAGAATGTAATAATAGAAGAGCTTCCTACCATAATATCAAATGAATGAAACATCAAGTTAAAGAGTCAGAAGAACAACTGAGATAGGAATATTAAAATCTCTGAGAAATATAATAAGTAATAAGTGAAGTATCCCAAAGATTTTTTTTTTAAATAGTAACAAATGTGTACTATTCTGAATAATTTTTTAATCTGTCTGTAGATAATTCCAGCAGTATTAATATGTTTTTTGAGCAGAGATGATTTGCCTCTGTACTCAAATATGTGTGAAGTATTGGACAGCAGAGGAAGTAGCGTACAGTGCCTCTCTGAACTGAACCAGCTCACAAAGTAGGGAACGATAGGGAGGAAATATCCCAAGGAGAAAATACTAAGAAGAAATATGAAAATGAAATAATAAATATGAAACTCAGATGACTATTACTATCAAGGAAGATCAAGTGAGAATGAGAAGGATATAAGCTCAAATATAAATAGGAAAATTTTTAAAATGGAAGGAAGTCAAGAATAATAACAAAACTACAATAATTATCATAAGCAATTGTTTCAGACAAAGCAAGTATAGTCTGAAAAAATTACTTCTGGAGAAGGGCATTCTGTAGCGTGACATAAAATCCACTATTTATTAATTCATATAAAATAATAAAAATTAATTACACCACATATGTTAATATAAAATCGACTGAAATTGAATGAAATCAAAGGAATAAACAACAATAAAATAAAAATTCTCATTCCATTATATAAAAACCACTGTTAAAAATCAAAGAAATTATTGCAAGCAACTCATATTATAAAATCAGGAATTTACCCAGGAAGTTAGGAGCAGTAAACAAATTAGATACCACAAAATGAAGAAGGAAGAATCAGTTTGAGAGTGGTGAAACACCAAAATACCCCAAAGACAAGAAGAAGGAAGAATAAAATTTGTGATCAGGAAGTAAACAATACCCTGAAACCTTTAGCGAAGAGCAAAGTCAGTATCAGTAAATAACTTCGATACTCCAAACTAAACATCAGTCGAGATAACACGAAGTACCTTGGTTTACCCAAGAGTGAAGAATGAAGACAAGAAGACAAGAAGGAGGAAGACCAGAAGAAAGACAAGAGTGAAGACAAGAAAGAAGATAAGAAGAAAGACAAGAAAGAAAACAAGAAGAGAGGAAGAAATAGTATGAAAGAAATACCGTTATAAAACCTATTATTAAATACCATCAACCCCGAACCCATAGAGACAATTAAAAAGAAAGTATAACATCCCAAAATCCTATAAAAATGTAATTATTAAGAAATCAAAAGTGTTGTCTAGTATAATAAGAAGTGAACCAACTAAAGCTATTGTGTGATAAAGGAAATAAACAAGTCTTAACAGTCCATGATTACTAAAGGTCTGATCTGAGATAATAAGACTCAAAATATCAGAACCACCAGTGAAAGTGAACTTGTGCAAGTGTTTTTGGAAATACAATAAACTTAATGTTAGTGATACTATGACTTATCAATATGCTATATAACAACTTTTATATTCAATAATACACATCATCATAAAATAATAAAATGGAAGATTTCCAATATTTTATTATTTTAATGTAACTCTGTTATTACAAGACATTTGTAAAAATGATAATAACTAGAGTATGGGTGGACATGTTTACTGATGAAGGGGATAATAAATAATAATGGTTTAGACCAGAAGGGACTGGCATTAATTTATATTCATAGGTTTACATTGTTTAAAATGGCTATTTGTTCACACCCATGAACTCAATAGGTTTATAAGAATTTTTAGTAAATAAGAATTATATGTGTTTAAAATGAATTATGTTTGCCAAATAACAGCATACATACCATTAATAATGTTTCAGTAGGTATGCTGTATTAATTAAAAAGGAGTTAAATGTATGTTTTCAAACCATGTCAGCAATATGTTCAATCTTAGAATGCTGAATGATGTTCATTATTATTTTTTATATAACAGTAGTATTAATCAAATACTACACCTCACAATGGGTTTGTAAAACGTTTTATTTTCATGTAATAATAACTATGTAAAGTCAGATGAGGAGTAGGATTAAATTTATTTGAGAAAGACAGAAATGTAAAATTCTAAACTCTAGGCCATGTGGTGAATTCACAGAAGCCATATAAACCAGTTAATTCACTTATAATTCCTGTAAACTAGCAAGATTTAGGTAAGGTAAATCAGTTAACCACTACTGTGAATGATCCTATGAGTTAAAGGGATGATAAGGAAATATACCTTAAAATATTGTAAATTTTCAAAATATATAAATTAATTAATTTTAAAGAGCAATGTCAAATTCAGAGATTGACACAAAAAACCAGTTCAAAGGTTCAATTTATATGTATTTAAGGAAAGGAAGAGAAATATGACTAACTAAAATTTATTATAATCGTATTAATAACAATTAAAATGGCAGAAAAATTATATGAAGGCGGAAACCAATTTTTGAGCCTAGATTTCCAAAAAGAGAGAAATTTGGTAATTTCCACAAAATGTCAACAGATATGAACTATAATATATCAATTTAAAAGGAATGAGATGATTAAACCAATGATAAGGTTCATAATTCATGAAAGTGATGAATAAAATAAATAAATTCCATATATAATGTAATTTTGTATCATGTGTATGGGAAATCGAAATATTTTAACAATACTTTTTTAAAGATTAACTGGGCCAGATTTTGACTAACATGAAGGAAGTTAGTATAGTCTTTTGTTGAATATCAAGCTGAATAGTTGTGTAATATAACGTTCCTTAAAACCGTGTAGGAAATGGTACTACGGTTACCTTCTAATATCAGTGTAGCGAGAGTTAAATAAATTAAACACTTTTCTAACTAAAACTACAGAAAGTTTAGCGACAATAGTGAAAACTAACACCAAACTTCATTATACTAGTGATTTAAAACAGTAAAACAATATATTTGTGATAATTAACGCTACAAATCATAACCACTTTTTGAATAGTTAACCCACAGAAGTGAACACAAATCAAATAACATAATTAACACAAGTATACACGGAACACTTCTTCAGAACACACCAAACAACCTATTAGACAGATTATACCTTACTTACTTTACTTTAGCCAACGCCCGTACGTGGTTCTTCAACCATTCGACGTCGAGCCTCCCAGTAGCGATTGGTTATGTCGTCAGTCGGGTACGTGAGTGCTTGGCAGTCCCGTAAGTGTTCTCCGTCCATTCTTCCGGAGTTGCAAAGCGGACAGGTTTCGTTCTCAGCTAGGCCAATGCGGTGTAGATGAGCTTGCAAGTAGTCATGTCCGGTAGTAAGGCGGAAACGGGCGACGGCCTCAGCTCTGTCCAGGTGTCTCGGTATTGGTCCTACAGTGGCAAGAAAGACTATAAGATTATACCAGTGCGGGGACATTTCAAACATTTATGAAGGTAATTTTGCTGTGAGATTTTAACACGACGACATTACCAATAACCTCGCCATACCTAGGAGCGGCCATCTTTGAAAAATACGATTCTGTGCCTTCCTCATCGAGTGACGTCAGAAGCTACACATGGTTTGATGATTCAACTCTTTTAAACATTATATCAGAATTATTTAAATATTGTTAAATAATAATTATTGAAATTACTTTAATTGTTAATGTTATACTTTCTCGTTACCCTTCTCTGACTATTAATATAATCGCTCCAAGAACCTTTTTTATATAATACTTGTAATAATTTTTTCCACTGTATGAACGAATCGATTATTCCCTGAGACGGAGTCGATAATTGCTCCCAATCGATTAAAAATCGATTATTTATTAAATTTGTTAATAAATCCATTTATTTCAATTGTTTGTATCTATTATTATTTCACATGCTAATTTAAGGTTTATTTATGCAACGAGACTTCAAGAAGAAGAAAATATTAATTAACAGCGAGATATTGGACCAGCACTAAACATCATAAATCGATTGCTGACTGGAGTTAATCTGATTAACTCCAGACTTGGTTCATATCTTCCAGAAGTGCTCAATAATTAATAAATACATTCTGAATTATTAAAATTTTTAACAAAACATTAAAACAGGATTATTTCACAATTACAGACATTAAATAAAACACAAACAAAATTTTTTTTGAAAATTTTATTTTTTTTTGAAAAATAAAATTTTTTCTCTATTATCTTTTTTTGTAAAGACCGCATACAGGGTTTTTTACAATATATATATATATATATAGTTATTAATGTTAGTAGTTGGCTGTAAGAATTTGCTGAAAACAAATGTCACTATAGTTAGGCCTATACATTGTTATCATATTTCCTGGCATACCACTGTTTGAATTTTTGCGATTATTTGTTATACGATTACGTTAGCGGCAATTATTGTTTAGAGCCTGTTATTATTGAGCTAAACGGACTCTCGAAATCTGTGCTTGTTTTGTTTAGCCAACAAACTCGTGCGATTTCAAAGTTTACCTGATTAAGTAAGGTAATGAGTTGCTGTGTGCAGACAAATTTACAAGATGTTTCCGTTCTGTTTATTGCCTGTCGCCTGCAGTCTCCAAACCAAGGTAAGACGTTCCCAGTGGTTCAGTTTTGTTTGTGACAACATATTAAGTAAAATTTACACTTTCGTCTCGTGTCATCTAAAACAGCGTTATCATTCTGACTCTCTGTTCTGGTCATAACAGTCACCAACTTTTATATTTACACAAGTATGTAACGATAAAAACGAGAAATTGCCTTATACTAAAATCAAATGTCTGTTTTGTATAAAAAATTTCTTAAAATTAAAGATTTTAAAATGATTTTGTAATTTCTAGGAAATTATGAAATTTGTTAATATTAAATAAATAGTATTTCAAGAATTTGTTATTCTTTATATCGTAAGAGTAATGATAATAAAATATGAAACCGAATTCCCACTGTTCAGTCAGGATTGGCATTACATTTCTGCAGTAGACACAATAGTATTGTGAAATAATAATATTGGTTATATAAAACTTGTGTTGTTATTTTATAAAATTATTGTCAGTAGTAATAATTTTTCTTTAAGAGAGTAAAAATTGCTTTATACACCGTGAGAGGAAACCTTCTACCCCCTGGGGTACTAAAAAACCCACCTCTACTTTAAGCATTGATACCTATCCTGGAACCACTTATCGCATTGCTTCAGCATGAAGCATATTACACCTTTCTGAAATGAAGGACTCCTTCTAATTGTCCCATATGTGCTCCTGCCCGTTAGTAGTAGTAGTAATAGTAGAAGTATTAGTAGTAGTAATAATAATAATATCTATTCGACTGCAACCCTCCACAATAAGGAAGAGCAAGTGCTATAAACAATAGGTGAGGAAAGACAAATGCTTCATAGTGTAAGAAGAAAAATGATTTGGGCGTGGCACTGGATCTGGTCGTGGCGAAGTCAAAAGTGTCTGCGGCACCTTTTTTGAAGAAAAGTGGATGGAGAAGAAAGCTTTAAAGACTCAAAACTGACAATCATAGTGCGTTATCATGTGGGACCCAGTTACGGAAAACGGAACAAAAATTACTACAGTTTCATTAAGAGTAACGCTGTAGTTTCCATCTTTGCCCGTCTAAAGAGTTCTAATTTGTTTGTCCTCTATCCTCATTGCTTCCCCCATGTTCTATTGCAAGGGGTCTTTGGTGTACATGTTTACCGCTTTTTTTGAAGTGTTCGTTTATTTATTTTATTTTTATTTGGAAGTGTTTATTAATTTTCTTTAATCTATCGTCCATTCGACATCTTTTAGATATTCTCACAGCATTTTAACACGTATATTAAACCTCTTCGACAGTTTCTAATGTGTTTATGCTAACTAATATACCATTCTTTACCCCTTCATTTCTGACTCTACCTTGTCTGGTAGGTCTAAATACCACATCCAATAACTCATATCAACAACACTAATATTTAACTGCTTTTGGATTTACCTCCCATTTGTCTTTTCTATGTTTCAACAATATCTTACATGGTTTTGTGCAGTAGGCCTACCATCTCTACCTTGTCCTTTATTATTGTACGTTTTATTCTTATTTCTTATATTCTTATTCCATTTTAAGACGTTGGCCATTTGATTGCAGACTTAGATCAATCTATTCTTTTGCACATTTCTTCAAGAGCACGCTCTCCAGTCCCTATCTGTACTTCACGGTAGATTGTAATGTAGTGATAATTTTAATAATAAAATATTAAAAATTACTTTGCCCAATTGCCGTTTAAAACATTTTTTCTCACAACTTACTTTTTGTTTTACGTACAACTAAATATATTTCGCATATACATATAGCCTATACACAACAAACTAAACATTTACTGCCACATTTATTTCGTCTCCAGTTCTTTGTACAAGCGTGGAGAGCTGGTTTAATTTGTTTAGGATTTCCGTTGCTCTTAGCATAATATGCAGTGAATAAAAAAAACAAAATTAAAGAATCTCTGTACTGAAGGAAATGAGAAAAAACAAACACAAATTGCACGACACTGTTACCTTCACTAGAAGAAACAAATTACGAAATAAATTAAACAACACTCTTTCATCGGCCTGGTAACGCGTATTCTTTCAATCTTGTAGTCTTGAATTGTTGAAATCCATTAGCGAGAAAAAGAAACTGCTGTTTTTAAATTTAACGACGTTTGGACAAGCGAAAAAACGTTTAATGTCTACCGAATTTGTAGTCAATATACAAATTATGTATCACAGACCAAACGTGGGTGTAAAATTGCTGGGCGAGTGTTTGATTCCCATGGGTTCTGTACGTTATATAAGGTTTGATCTGCGTCGACAAAGATCTGATATCAGGTATATAAAGAAAACAAACAGACCACACACACACACACACACACACACACACACACACACCGTCCTATATAATTAAATAAATGAATAAATTAACTTAATTGTATAAATTTTTATTTAAACCTAATTTATTTAAATACCTTAATTTAATTTAGGAATTCCATTCTAACACCCTACATTATAAGTTTCACTACACTTCAAACGCTTCTTCTTTCCCTTTCTATTTTTCTTTTCTTCTCAACGTTTGCTTCCCCGAATGCTTCTCACCGATCTTCTCTCTTTCCTACACGATCAATATCCCCACCGACTCAAATAGCGTCCTGCAAATTTCTCTGTTCATCGTGACTCTTCTATATAATTAATATGAATTACATTTCTCTCAAACAGTATATTTATTTCATTTACAGTACAAAACAAGTATATTCAAATACTTATTTTATTAAAGAATTAGATAATATTTATTGGAGTATAATACTTTCTTGCAAATTGTGTTATAGTTTTATCCTGTTTACTATATTGTTTACTGTGAAAATATACTATATTTTCTTCTATTACAAGGATTGTTTTATTACAACTTATAATAGCAAAATAAATTATTAATTTGTTTATTGCAACTTATTTAATTCGAAAAGGTCTTCAAATTTTATGTCAGTCTTTTAAGTTCATAGCGCAATGCCGAAATCAGTGTAGTATCATGAGAATAATTGTAGTGATTAGTACAGTTAGGAGTAGGTCTGATTCAAAACCATCCGTGATGTAGAAAATGTCAACTGTACCATCCTTACTCCCGGCAAATTAGACATTTTAGAAGAAGATGTACTTATTATTATTTTTTTTTTTTTTGGTCATGAACTCCAAACTGGATTACTACAAGGAGACAACAAAGTTCTCACATTAATCTTGAGTGGAGCTACCCATTTTTTCCTAAAGAATACCCGTCGAGCGGATATTTTTTGAGTTTTTTTCATTTAACTTCTGAATTCTTATTCCGATGAAAAAATTTCGCATGGCAAAAAGTATTCCTCAAAACGTTTATAGACAAAGAGTTTTATACATTATACAACTAATTCCCACATAATTCTCACAATTAGGGTTAAAAGTTAAGAGCTGTGAGACTGGCAAAGGGGAAAGTCGCCATAACGTATTTATATCCGAAACTACCATATTCACCTAAGAATCATAAAAACATAATTTGTAGAGATGAATATTTTCTACAAAATATATTTCCTACAAATTTTTGTTGTGTTCTGTACTAAGTTTTTGCGTCATCTTTGTAAACGTGCATTTCGTTACTGAGCTTGTTTCCATACCACCCGTGACGTAGAGCACTTGGCGCGGTTTTTTATGTGGTTTTCTCTTTAAGCCTACTCCACATTAGTTTTCTTGTATTAAAATTTTCTTGATTATCTTCTTTGACTAATTATTCTTTAGTCGCTGAATTTAAACAACCTAAGAGCCTTGAAAATTGCAGTTGGAAAACGTAAGTGAGCAACGCGACTCAGTTGTTACGCTGTTGCATAGTTTCCTGCAACCCATTCTGCAATTGCAGGAAATGAATTTAAAAACAGTAGAGAAGCTGGTATAAATAGCCGATAAAGTATTCTTCATCTTTTTACAACCCCACTGTGTTGCGTCTATTTTTCGGTGCTTCCAATCTTGAACTTGACGATTAGTTCGGTAGCCATGCATTCGAGCAGCTGCAAATGTTGGTGGCAGTCTCCATAAAATAAGAGCATTTGGTTTTTACTAGTATACGAGGTTATTAAAAGAAATAAATCTGTGTTGATTCAAAAACACTTTTGTTCCCGGAGCTTTGTAGCCCACTTTTCAAGTATGATTCTCTCATCAGCAACAGAGATTTCTTTTTTCGTTGATGTTGAATGTTACAACGTTTTCCGAGTCTTTCACAGTATCTAATAAAATGATCGTCTAACCCTTGGCTTTGCCAAAGAAGACAGAAGTTGTTTTGCAACCTCTAAAGTCGTGGGCAAATAGAATACTATCTCTGCAGTCCTTCAAAATTTATGAGGACAGTATATTGCTAGTACTGTAAGTTTCTCTTTACATTTTTCTACCCTCGAAATCAGATGGCTTTATTTTCAGGCAAAGGGCAACGCCATAACTATAGTGCCAAAACACATTTTTATGATAATTAAATTTTTGAATAGCAGTTTCAATAATCAACAAATCCCTATCATCTTCAGCAGTAATTGAATCAAGCCCCTCGTACTTAAATATTTGTAGCAGTTGTGAAATTAACCGTTTTTATGCCGAGATTGCTTAAACATTTTCTTTGTGGAGCGTTTAGTTATGTATTTATGCTGAAAGCGATTTCTGCAAAAATGTGTTTTAACAGACTTTATTTGAAGGTTTTTGTGCTCGCGATATTTTTAGTATACCCATCGACCACAGCAGTCACTGTTCCCCACAGTGCTTCTGAATAAACTTGATTTGCGCTATATAAACATCCGTATGTGTACCAACACATACCACACTCTACGTCATGTTGCCTCCATCAACAATAAACGTACAGTCAGTGAAATCGATTGGTCTTTCTGGAACGGAATCACAACTTTCATGTAGCCTAAAGTTGATGTAGTTTTCCCCATCTGCCCTACTTCGTCGAATAAGGAAAGAAGAATGGAAGCAATTCATACTCAAAACATAATTGCAAATACAGTGTAGAATACATGTAGTTCTCTGTAACAACTGCACTGTGTTAAATTGAATGCGTTATTATCGTGTATTTTAACTCCACTGTTGGTAGAGAAAATCGACTACGTGATACATTGTTGCTTTAACTTGAAATATCGAAATGTAGCATCATCTTTTAGGCTGTAAACTTTCCCAACGACTTTTATCCAATCTCCTTAGCTTTATAACAATTAGTATTATCATCAGTAGCAAACCCGCTTGACAACAATTTAATTTTTTTGGATGGTATAAATGGGTAGAGATTTTGTTTGCAGTCAGCTTCGTCGCTTCTAATTCTTGCATTGCGCAATTTGACGTTTTGCTGGTTTCTGTTTCAATTCAACAAAAGTTGTCAGTGCTGTCGCAAACTTGGTAAGCCGCACTAACCAAAAAAGCATTTTTTAATCCTAATTTTAGTAAATTATCTTCCGTCACTGAGCCTCCAATGTTCTCTTGGAGCCGTTTTGCCTTTATCTTTTAAGTTACCGATGTGCTCCAAAAATTGAAGCTGCAGCTTGTTGATAACACGGTTATTTTCAATTAACTCAAAAGTTGGGCGATTGTCAGTAAATCTTGTAACAATTTACTGCAGATGTTCTTTGTTAAAGTCATTAACAAGAACTTGTTCAACTATATATCGTAGATAGAGCATTATATGTCAGAAAAAATGCTCGGAATGCCCGTGCTCTGCGTAAGCATAACGTGAAACCGTTTAAAGTACAGATAGATGCTAAGCGTACACTGTTGACCACAATTGCAAAAGTCCACTATTTTCCAGAATGTGCCTAATTGATCGCAAGTACGACGTTAAAAAATGTAAATTTCCAAATCTGACGACAACAATTGTTAGAATTCCTGACGCGACCGGACGCCCCTTGCTTATCAATAGTAAGAATACGTGTATTCTGTGTCATTTTCTTCGTCTCTGAAATGCATTTTAAAGAGAAGGAGACATGAATTTGAATGAATCGATTGAGGAATTTTAGTGCAATAATTGTCGATGTTGTATAAGATAGTGTATGCATCACCGCCTCTGTGAAAATAGAGAGGAGAGAAAACGGGAGGGGGAGAGAGAGAGAGAGAGAGAGAGAGAGAGAATACCCTTTCTTAATTCTTCTACAACTTCAATGAATGAAGTTTTATTTCTTTACTAATAAACATAGGTTTTCATTGATCTCTTATAGGCAGCTACATAAGACTCCTCGTACTGTGGTCCATTGTTAAGACTACAATTTCCAAACGTTGTCATTTACATTAGTAAAGAAGATACAGATCTCAACACAGAAAATGTCTACACAGATCCCACAACCGTCGAGTCATTTCAGATCGCCGATCTTTACTGTGGGATGGGTGCGGACACTGAGACCTCGTTCTCTTCATGGTGGAAGAAGACAGGGATAGGTGCAGTTGAAAATATTGGCAATTATAGTCTCGGCAATGGAACATGGCCTAGCAGATCTGATAGTTTTACACGCAATTTTTTCTTTTTGTCTAGTTTACAATTAATGTTCTAGAGGAAAAACGGTATTGTTTTTTTTTAATTACGTAAAACAGAAATTCAAAATAATTTTAAATTATTATCAATGAAATTTAGACTGAAGTAACGAAACAATAACGGATTTAATATTCAGTTTTAGAAACACAATAACCTACAGTATTAAGATGAATTATTTGAAGCTTTGTGTATGATTTGAGAGTTGGGAGTTACAACCTTACAGTTTAGCGAACAAATTGCTATGTAGAATGTCGTTGCCTGAAATCAAATAACGATCGTGTGTCTTTAACAATGTGTGTGTGTTTTAGAGAAGTTATTTATAAATCAAAAGGCAGTGGCAAGTATGTTTACACTGAACTAATACAAATAAATAAATTACATTTCTACGGTTAACAACCGTCAAGCGGCAACGACGTAACAAGTTGTTGTTAGAGCTGAGAACAGAGTGACAAAGACCGTGCAACACAGTCTACGTAGAATACTCGTATTCAATACTATTGCGTCTCGTACGTGTTTACTGAACAGATCTACGTAGAGAAATAATTGGTTACTTTTAATTTGTTGTTTAACACAGCTACAAATAAATACGGTTTGTTCATGCGTCCACAAATTCGTGCTACGGTTTTAACTAAAATGTTTATTAAACTGTACATAAAACACGAATGAAAGTTAATTAAAATGTTTTTATTGGCTGAAATATTTCATCAAAAGCCCCTTAATAATTGTGACATAATACACAATAATGTATTAGCAAAATTATTTAGAACAGAAGCTGTTACGTGCCAAAAACTAGAAAGAAATCTGATGCTCTGATGAGTATAATTTGGTAAACAGTAAATTTTATGTTGACAAAACTTGACATTCTAAGATTTTATAGAAATCCATGGCTTAGAATCTTTTCCGTGCACTTTTAATTATGTTTTTGTCAAAATTTCAAATTATTTCTTACCTCCTCACTGTTCCATCACAAACCAAACAATAAGTGGAGGAAGTCAAGTGAGGGAAAGAGTTAATATTAATCAAACCTCGATTAGAATATTCAGAAGTTATGGAATATATAAATTCTATACAACAAATGATCTTTAAATTCTCTGAGTTTTATTTGAGTTTTACAGTTCAAATTTTTTTTTAATTTGAAAATTTGGCGTCAGAAAAAATTGTCCTGAATATGACAATAAACATTGTCGAAAGGTCAACACAAATAAGTTAAAATTTGTGTTATGTTTTTGACCGATCCTCACCGAGAAATTTATTGTTAATATTTTTAACTTGTCTAATATTTATTTGAAAGGATTGTTGGATTATGTGTGATTTCCGATACCGTAGTTTACTGGCCCTCGTATAGT
This sequence comes from Magicicada septendecula, assembly GCA_034769895.1. NCBI lineage: Eukaryota > Metazoa > Arthropoda > Insecta > Hemiptera > Cicadidae > Magicicada > Magicicada septendecula. Next base: position 159,120,723 of record CM068374.1, read on the forward strand.
TTTTTAGTGTCTCAAGGAAGTCGATGCTTACATCCCAGTATAACATTTATCATTTTTATTATAGCAACCTCGGAGGTAAAACTGGATTGAATAATGGCCAGCCATGTTACAGGATACACACACGGATACATCCAGAAGTACGTTACTTAAAATTATATTTCCTATATAACCAATATTAAACTGAGTTAACTCATTGACAATAATTAACAAAGCCTATTACTATAAGGATATTAGGTCAATCGTAAAGTATCAATGAATTTAATAATTGTAAAAGAATTAACATAACAATCGTAAACACTATATTTATAAAAAAGTGGTATTTGTTATGAAACGTCTGATTTTGAAGTTTTCATTTTTACTTAGGTCTAAATGACATTGATCATAATTCTACGATACATTTAACAAAAAAAAAGGGTTAGTCAATACGAAGGTTGAGTATATTAAGACTTAGGAGTAGGCAACTACAAAGTATTGTTTTTACGGGAGTTCTTGTGCATTCACGGGCAAAAATGCACACACGCGAAATTTTGCTACGTCGACGATCTTATTCCCCAATCGCATTTATCGAATAATTTGTTTCCGCTTCTCCCCAGAGAATAACGGAAAGCATTTTAACTTTGGGAAAATATTCTCTCAAAAGAGAGGGAGTGCGCAGCTGAACTGGGTTACTTTCTGCATGTGTTGATTGTTTTTCTTTTGATTAATCTGTCAGTTTTTCGCAAATACATCTCAGATTGTTTAATTGATAATTCTGTTTTCTTTTCTCCAGTTACAACGAATGATATTTACTAACCACGCTGCAATACCTAAACGTGGTTACTTCTTTATTTTGGTTAGGCTGCTTACATATTATATTCCCTTCTGCCGTATAGCCTAATACACCGACGATTCTACACCACTGGCAATCATCCTGTTGTATTTTTCTAAATGGTAACATCTCTTCTTTGTGTTGCCTTCATCTTTTCATTCCATAAGGAATATGGAATACAAGTCGTGTACAGAGAAGCGAGAAAACCTAATGGTTCTCTAGTGGACGCTACTCTTGACGGAGCCTACGCACTGTGAACTGAACACTGATCATTTTTTAATATTCCCCGCACAAGTCGTGCACAGAGAAGGGAGAAAACTAGATAGCTCTCTAATGGACTATACGCTTAAAACAGCGTACCTACGCACTGTGCAATTTGTAGATTGCTCTTTTCTTCATTCTGTTTATTAGTTGACGAGTACTGTCTTCTTCAAATATCTTTGAAAAAACTGCCTAGAAGAAAAATACAAATAGCAATTTTTAATGACAAGAACGCATTCATATCCAACATCTTGATTTATCGAAACCTACAGCTAAAAATATTCAAAAGCAAACGCCAATGTAACTTTGAAATCAGTAGTAATTTTCATCGAATTTAAATCGGTATCATTGGATTTTACCTACACCCAAATATTTCATTGTGATTATTAATGACATTTAAAGCGAAGATTAAAATCTTTTAATTACTTATTACAAAAAATATAATAAATTCTATTTTGCCATATTTTCTCTTCTTTATTCTTTATTCTTCATTCATCATCATCATCATCATCATCATCATCATCATCATCATCATCATCATCATCATCATCATCGTCTTCTTCTTCTTCTTCTTCTTCTTCTTCTTCTTCTTCTTCTTCTTCTTCTTCTTCTTCTTCTTCTTCTTTTTTTAATTCTTCTTGAATCTCAGTTATACTTTACACAACTTGTACTTCTATATAATTTGTACATCTGCTCTAATATATCACCACACACTATTGAAAAATAAACTCATTTGTTGGACACAAAAATATACACACTCCTTTTGTGTCCTTTTGTTTTGTAGAGGTACGCTTTCTCATTTAATTAATGACTTCCACTTTTTCCGTCCCCTTGCAAATTCTTTCCTCAAGATTCCATGCCTTCCCTTCCCCCTAGTTTAGTTTCATGGGTCGCACTACTCCACGTTCGCTTTTTCCAACTACGTTCACTATACTTCCCTGTATATTTTGCGTTTCAGAAGTTCTTTACTTTGACCATCATCTTCCATTCACATAAAGTATTCGAGCAAATCGGATTTTATTTTTAAACTCTTCAAAGAGTTAGTCATTTTTGGACTATTTTTCCAACCTCTACATCTTTCCTTATATCATGATATATTATCTCATCTACAGGCTGTACCACTGTGTTCTTACAAGATTCTTCATTTCATCTCATTATTTCGTTTTTTCTGTTTACCTTCCTGTTGCATACGACAGAAATGAAATGAGACACTCTTGTGGTTAATTTTCTCAATATTTTCTTTGATTATTGCTATTCCAAAACGTGTATTGCCCATCTGTTTTGGTACAAACCTGTTGTATCTTCACATTGTTTCTTTTTGTGGTGAAACTTGAAACACGCAGAATATTTAGGAAACCACATAATAAACGTATTTTCCGTGTAAATGAAGCAGATGGAATATGACCAAAAACCAAGCAGCATGAATGAAATACGTACTATTATATACAGCAAGAGAATAATCACTTGTTAATCTAAGTTGATCTGGTGTTAAGGAGCGTGTGAGAGTGAGTTTGTAGGGTTTCGTTGTAAATTGTGTGTGTACGGAATTCTATTCTTACGGTTCAGGGAACAACTTGGCTGCGCAAAACACCGTTATGTCGTTGTGTGACGTTAAATAACGATTTGTGTCATAAACAGGGTAAGTGTTTGTGTTCGGAGACGTTATTTTGGATTTTGAGGGCGGTGGCAAACATGTTTCCACGAAATTAATACAAATAAATAAATTACGTTTCGACTGGTAAACAACCGTCAAGCACTAACGTTGAGTTGCGTTTACGTATTGTTGTCAACTGAGAACAGTATTGAGTCGTCAAAGACCGTGCTAGCGCATATTTGCACACACAAACTTATTTAAAGCAACTACGTCTTGTACAAAGTTTCCTGTAATACCTCCATGCACGCAAATAACCAAAGCAATTTGCTAAACATATCTTTGTGTTCAGTTCTGTATATTCGAAGTGTAGTGTGACAGTATATGAAATATACGTATTTTCTAATCCAAATTAACTTTTACTTTGGAGCTTTTACTTTTATTTGTAATTTACTTCCTCAAATTGTAAATTAAAATAAAATAATACCATCTTCAATTCACGGTCCTATTATGCAAAAAAGGATGCTTATATTTTTTGTATACTGTACTATTCTTAAAGTAAAGAGTGGACAAAAAAATATAAAACACCCAATAAGAAACGTTTTATCATGATGATTTTTGGCTCATAAATTTAACAGCTAATATTAAAATGTGGTTATAAATATATTAGAAGTTTACAACAAAAGCTGAAAATGCCCCAGAGCTGGTCAACTCCCGCATTGACATTTTTTTAACTTTGGATGAGACTCTTTGTTGTTGCTGCAGAACTGTTCTAACAACACCGTCTTCACTATTGTTATTAATTCCTCTAAACTATGTGGATCACACAACACTTGAGGTAGACGTATCGTCGGTAGAGAAAAACCTTGTCATGATCAGACATATCGTTTCAAGCGGAAGTTCTCCCACCGACAATAAGGAAACCTTTTCTCTTTGTCTGGTTCTTAGAGTTACTTTCTGTTCATTCGGTTCTGTTCGTTTCTAGTTCTGTCCGTTATAAGTGTAACTTTAGTAACTTAGCAGCTTTGTGAATATCTGTAGGATAGTCTACTTTGACTGAAAAGTTTCCAAATTTTTTTTTTGAACAAAAAAGTGTTTCACGGATAGTTCATCATCATCTTCAAGGATTAAACCAAGGATGGTTTGTTCCGGTCTCAAATAGGCAAAGATTAGAGCTGATCACTCTGGCGCTTCCTCGGACCTCCCACACCTCTCCGACCCTTCAGTTTACAGTTCCAGAGTTGTTTGGGGATGCGGCAGTCATCCATTCGGCAAAGATGATCCCACCAATTCAGCCGATACTGGGTGATCCTGTCGAGTATACTCATAGTATTCAGTTCCTGCCGTATATCTGCGTTTCGTCTATGATCATGGAGAGTATACCCTGCCACGTGCCTGAGAAATCTCATTTCAGCAGCTTGGATGAGACTGGCCTGGCCTTTTTTATAGTCCAATTCTCAGGCCCATAAATAAGTGTGGGAAGACCCATTACCTTGTATAATTTTAGGCGTGTTTGTTCCTTTACTTGCAGACTTGAGGGTTCGCCTAATGGTCCCGCACATAAGTTTGAACTTATGCAACTTATACGCAACGTCGTTGCTGGCATGTAGCCCAGGTATTCAAATTTGCTAACTTGTTCCAGGACAGTACCATCTATAACAATTTTTTCCCGTATGCGATCAGTTCCACGAAAAGCCATCACTTCGCGGATAGTTTCTACATTAATTTCATCAAAACACATAGAAGGCTGGAGCGCTAATGGTGGTAAATAGTTTTGTTTCGCGTAAACAAGTTTCAAAAATACATAGTAGATTTTTTTGGTATATTAATAACAACAAAAGCATCTAAATCTTTCCCTAACAATTGATAAAGCATTGGGAGTTGAAGTAACTCTCAAAACTAAAGTCGTATTCATTCTGAGTGAAAGGCACTGCAGGTTAGACTAATCAGAACTGCAAAATGGCGGCTACATTGTTTCACTAGTGGCATGACCTGACAGTGTTGTCACAAATGTTGCTGTCACAAAACATTGTTTCCAATTATATATATATATATATATATATATATATATATATATATATAATACATTCAAATGTCGTTAGTATAATGTATGGAAATTTTAGTTACATGACTTTTCGATCAATTTGTACTTATGTCGACAATACTAACATACCTAGGAAGTAATTTACCTATGTTCCAATTAGTACTATTTGTTAACTACATTCTGTATTGTTACGACGGTCTACTCGATCGTCGTAGGTACAGTGGAAAACAAATTACAAGACAGCAATTAAGTCACTAATCACACCTTTAATTTTTACAGTTAAACAGTTCGTAATTAACAACCCAGTCTCTACAACAAATCAAATGAAAATTGTTCACACGCAATAAAATGTCCACTAAAATTAAACACAATTGTATTACAATTATACCGTCCGATTATAAAACACCAATCTTAACTAATAGCCACTTGAACGCGCACAGTAATATCGCTACTATAACTCTCGAACCGCACCGTCAATATATCGCAGCTGTACTGAACTGAACGTCGTTGAGTACTGGTATTTATACCGCCCCAAATTACTAGATTATTCCATAATGCACGATAGCGCCAGTATAGTTACGAAGTAATTACTTGCGGCATTGACACAGTCCGTGCGCCCGAGCGAAATCTGACACAGTCTAGAAAATGCGTCAACAAGCACGTACGCCACACACGTTACATTCCGGATCACTCTGGAACATTCGATAAACACGTAGATTGTTCTGCGATGTCTTAACACGGCCCCCTCCTTAAGCCTGTTCGTCCTGAACTGGCAAACTGTCTCTGAAATAGTACTTTGCCAGACGATCTAGGTGGACAACCTTGAACTTTTGCTGCCCCTCCTGTTGAATCCGATAAACAACATCGTTGGTTCTTTTTTTCACAGAGTAGAGTCCTTCCTAGTTAGACTGAAGCTTAGGTGAGCAACCACGACGGCGCTTTGGGTTGAACATCCACACCTGATCTCCTTCTTGAAAACCCACACTATTTCTGCGAATGTCATACCGAGTTTTCATTTTATCACTGGCAATCTTCAGCCATCCTCATACCAAGCGATTCATCTCTCGCAGTTGGTTTTCTAATTGGAAGGAATAGTTCTGTGGCTCTAGGGACAGAGTCTCAGGTGATCTGAACATTAAGTCCCCAGGAAGACGAATCTCCCGCCCAAACACCAATTTTGCTGGAGTCATGCCGGTTGTGTCGTGTACTGATGATCTATACGTCATGAGGAATAGTGGTATACGTTGGTCCCAGTCTGTTTGGTTCTCGTCAACAACCTTCGAAAGATGCTGCTCAAGTGTCCTATTGAATCTCTCAACCATCCCGTCCGACTGAGGATGCAGAGGCGTTGTCCTGGTCTTTCGAATTCCGAGTATATGGCATAATTCTTTACATACTCCTGATTCGAAATTTCTCCCTTGATCCGTATGGATTTCCATAGGGGCTCCATAACGGCAACAGAAGTTGTGAACTAACTGCTTTACCACAGTGGTAACCTCCTGATTTGGAATTGCGTAGGCTTCCACCCACTTAGTAAAGTAGTCACCAACAACCATGATGTACCGGTTTCCATCGTCAGTAACTGGGAATGATCCAGTAATGTCTATGGCAATTCTCTCGAAAGGCAGTCCTACGTTATATTGTCTCATTTTCTCCAAGCTTCTGGTTTGTGAGCCCTTGTTTGCAGCACATATTTCACACGTCCGAACCCATTCCTCTACGTCGTGGCGAAGATGAAGCCAATAGAATCGCTTCCGTATTTTGTCAAGGGTTTTGTTAACGCCAAGATGGCCTCCAGATGTTCCATTATGCATCTCCTTCAAAACAGACTGAACTTTACTTCGGGTAACTCTCAACTGCATGACCACGTCTCGTCCATCTGCACTTTCCCAACCCCTTTTCAGCAATTCGTTTTCTAAGGTGAGAGATTCCCATTGTGCCCAGTAGCACTTCGGAACCATGGCAGATATCTTGCCAATCCGGGCGGCGACCTTCCTCTTTTGCTGTCAAGGTCGGTCCAATGTCTTCATTAGTCATCTGTTCTTGTCGACAGTCTTGTGTTGTCCAGCCGTCAGCCAGGAAGTCTACAGTGATGGCTTGAAGATGTTCGCTTGAGTTTTGTTCTTCTTTTCTGTGGCAATGTCGACAGACTTCCGGGCACGGTCTTCGTGACAAACCATCTACATTACCATGCAGGCGCCCCCGTTGATGTTGTACTTTGAATTTGTACTGTTGCAGACGTTCAAGCCACCTTGCCAACTGTCCTTCCGGATTTTTAAATCTTAAGAGCCATGTAAGCTCGCCATGGTCGGTACATAGTGAAAACTCTCTTCCATAGAGGTATTTATGGAAGTGCTCCAACACTCGGACGATTGCCTGCAACTCTCTCCTTGTGACGCAATAATTTCTCTCCGGTTTAGAAAGTGTCTTGCTGTAATACGCTATTACTCGTTCTTCACTTTTTGAACTTGAGACAAAACTGCTCCTAGACCAGTATTGTTTGCGTCTGTGTCTACGATGTATTTCCCTTCGGAAGCTGGAAAAACGAGAATTGGTGGCGGACATAATGCAATCTTCGAAAATCCTAAATGCTTGGTCACAGTCTCTCGACCACTGGAAATTTCGTTTATTTTCTGTTAGCTCATGTAATGGTTTAGCAATAGTAGCGAAACCTTTCACAAAACGTCTGTAATATGAGCATAACCCCAGGAAACTCCGAACTTTGTGGTTACTCTTCGGCACTGGCCAGTCTCTTACGGCGTCTACTTCATAAAGATCCATGCTAAGACCCGCTGCCGAAACCAGATGGCCCAGATACTGTACTTCCTTCTGGAATAGAGAGCACTTCTTCGGGCTCAGCATCAGTTGGGCATCGTAAATTCTAGTTAGAACCTCCTTAAGGTTTTCCAAATGGTCTTTGTAAGTCTTCACGATGACTATGACATCGTGGAAATAAACAAGGTAATTTTTCCATGTCAGGCCTCGGTATACCAGTTCCATCGATCTTTCATATGTTGCCGGTGTATAACAGTGTCCAAATGCCATGACGTTAAATTGGAATAAGCCACTTGGGGTCGAGAAAGCGGTCTTTTCCTTGTCTTCTTGATGAAGAGCCACTTGCCAATATCCACTCTTCAGGTCCAATGTGGAAAACCACTGTGCTCCGGACAACGTGTCGAGTGTATTGTTAACGCGAGGTAATGGATAGCAGTCTTTCTTTGTAACGTCATTTAACCTCCGGTAGTCTACGCAGAAACGCAATCCACCATCCTTCTTCGCTACCAGCACTACAGGAGAAGACCAAGATCTTAACAAAGGTTCGATTACTCCCTCTGTCAACATGTCCTGTACTAACCGAGACATTTCCTCTTGTTTAGATAATGGAGACCTTCCAGGAGGTTGGCGTATCGGTGCTGTGTCCCCGGTATTGATGCGATGTTGCACAAGAGAGGTTCTTCGCAGTGACTGTCCCCGAACTGCAAAACAATCTTTGAATTCATGTGAAAACTGTCCGAGTTCTTTTACCTCACCACTTGAGAGGTCGTTAGAAGATCTGTTCAATAATTCTTGCAATTCCTCTGGTAATTTGGACTTATCCGGAGCACTGATCTTCGCCACAGGAGCCAATTTGCCTAGTAGCGTATTGCTTTCTAAAGGAAGGCTTGATCCAAATTATTCGCCACTCTAGTAAGTACATTTCCGGTTCCGTCAGGTTTTACAAAATTTCTGGCAATTAGTAAGCCCGGTGTGCTGACTACCTGGGGTTCGAATATAGAGCACTGGTTGCCCCTAGTATCTACCTCGGTTCTAACCATGATGATTTTTTCGGAGTTTGGCGGAACAGTTACGGCCACTTGGTTTATGATTTGCATCGATTTTTCTGCTGTTGCCATTGTTGATAGCATTACCTCTTCCCCTCCGATTCCCAAGACATTTTTTTTTAAGTCGACTATAAATCTGTATGCGTTCATAACTTCCACACCAAGAATTGCTTCAGCTACAATGTCTGCAACAAGTAATTGATTAAATTCAAGTCGACCGAAGCGTAGATGTATCTCCACTTTTCCATACACTTTTACAGGCCGTCAATTAGCTGTTCGCAAACTGCAAGAGCACCAGATTGGCTTGAGATCTTTCACCACGTCGGGGGGCACAATAGAAACTGTTGCGCCTGTGTCAACTGTAATCGAGGTTGGACTTTCTTGAACAAATCCCGTAACTACCAAGCTCCCGCTGTTTTTCTGAAGTGTAGAAATTGCGTATTGTCTAGGGGCTTCGTTCCTCCAGTTAGTCAGCACACGCTTCCGTTGTACCGAATATTGCTCGTTTCCCTGCTGCTGAATTCTAACCCGACAATCTCGTTGTAGTTGTCCAGTTTTCCCACGCCTATAACACTTCGGTCTTCCATCCTTTCTTATTTTATTCTGCGGCGCCGACCGTCGAGTCTCTGTTCCTTGTTCTTCTTCCTCATCGTCTGTGCCGTCGCGATCTTTTAGCGCGCGCAATTTATGACTTGTCCAACCAGACGCTGTTTTGGCGGCCTCAAATTGCAAAGCATGTACCAGGGCGTCCGCACTGTTCTGGTGTCTTGTCATTCGTAATATTTGCTGTATTTCGTTATCTCGGACACCGGCAGTAAATGTCTGCATCGCAAAACTCGTTTGAAAATCTTCTGGCGCTTCACGATAAGCCAGTCTAATTAGCCTGTCGATACTTGCTTCAAACTCTTGAAGGCTCTCCCCGGAATGCTGTCGCCTTGCTCTCAACTGGATGCAGTACACATCTCGCAAATGTTTATCATCATACCGTAATTCCAGAGCTTTTAACAATTTAGCATAGGTGTTTTGGCTGTCAGGTGGCACTTTCTGTAGTAGTTCTGCCGCGGGTCCTTTTATTGAGAGAACGAGTGAAACTGCCCTGTCTTTCTCCGTCCAATTATTTGCGCATGCAGCAGCTTCGAATTGGCGGAGGTAGGTTGCCCAGTGACTGCTTCCGTCAAAGGTTGGAGCTTTGACATGGACTGTCCCTACTGCAGGCAAAGTGACTTTCTCTATTAACTTATTTTCTGCGTATTTTTCTGTCTTTATCATTGGTACAGTCTGTTCACAATGTTGTTTTGGTGTAGCTTCATGCACTGCGCGACTTCATTTTTAATCTGCTCTTTTATATTTGTAATCGGGTCTTCTATTTTTGTAATCAACTGCCTTAAACAATGAAAGGAGGGTTGACTGTTATTTCCCTATTTTATAGACTTGTTGATAGCATCTCATGCTGTCTGCACTGGGATGTGCTGAACTTTGGAGAGGCGATCAAGTCGGTAACTTTATCAGGAAAATTTTGGAGCTGTTCATCAGTAAGCTGATATTCATTTTGTAGAATCTTTACTATTAAATGCATTGGTTTGTCTTCTTTTATCTATTTAGTCTTTATCATCAGGATCTGTGACAGATCTAAGAGGTTCATAAGTCTTCCTCATAAGAATGAAGCTCTTCTTAGATGCCTTCTTTTCTCAGTTTCTTGAAACCATTCATTAACGTGTTTGTACCTTGGTGACAATAGAACTTCGTAACGGGGATTTGTATAGATCTTGGTGAAACAACGTTGATAGGAGAGACACAAAACAATGATACATTTTACTCCATATTGCCTTATAGAATTTGTAAATAATTACTACTCGATTTTCATTAATTACTTGTGCATTTGTTAAAATGCTTTTCAATTAAAATAAATTTTGTTTTCGATCATTTAACTTCCTTCGGCGCCTTTTAAATTTGTGCTGAAGTTAAGTTATTAATATGTTTGTATAACGATTTTAATCTCCATAATATCGTATATCATATTGTATTGTATTCCGAGGGGTCTCGATATTCAAAAAAGTATTTATGAAAATAAGAATATCTTGTATCTTAAGGCTATGAGTTGTTCAGACTTAATTTACTCCTCGGTGACGTTTAACATTAAACAAAATTTATATTAAAAGAAACGGACTGTTAAAACATTTTGCGCGTGGCTTAATAAAATTGATTAGATTAAAAAAATTAAAAAGCAAAATATAAGCAATGTGCCGATATAAATTGCTTTCTGTTGTTGTTTTGGCAGTAAAGATAATATAATTCTAACGATCTCGCTGATGGATATTTACAGTTTCCCCGGTCCCTTTCGTTTCCGGAAACGTTGTGAATTCTAGAAATGTATATTGCGCCTAAACATGCTCCACTTTTTGTTGTTGTGAAAACAGAATTATTTTTAACCGCGTTTAATAAGAACGCTTGCCTCAGGCTTGGAATACTCCCGAATATGGTACACAACAATTGTATTGAATTTTTCAAGTCAAATAACGGAATGGGAATGTATATTGTAAGCCTCCCTCTGTCTCTCTCCACACACACACACACACACACACGCGCGCGCGCGCGCGCGCGCACGCACGCACGCAGATGGAATATAAATATACTACATAGTTATACATTTTTGAGCAATCAGTCACTAACTTTAGAGACACCTTTTTCATATTTCTATAATTCAATTATCTCCCGTTGCTTATGCTTCTTCCATTTTATCCTAAAATAGTTAAACGGCTTTCTTGAATACAATTTTTTTTATGTGGATAAAATTTAGTTTATGCTTTCCGTATAAATTAACTTGTCTACATATAAATATAGTGACGACACATGCTGTTAATAACACTGAGTGACAAACAACAGTTCATGTTATGACAGATGTTTTAAATCCTTATTTAAACGATGGTTACTTTTTGTAAGTTTCACAACAAACAAGACGTTTAAAGCGACCCAAAAAAAGCAAAGATAACACAATGTTTCACAATTAAACGAAAAGATGCAACAAAATATTCCTATCAGAAAATGTTTTCTTAAATAGTAAGAAATTGTCAAGTTATTCTAGATAATTATAATTAGTAAATGTAAGTTATGTACATATACAAGTCAAAGTATTTAACAATGTAAGAATTCAGTAAATGATATTCGTTAAAACTGAAACTGTCGATACCTTTCTGTGTTAGACAAACCAGAAAAATAAAACCTCAGTTAGTTTAGAGTCTGAGTTATGTCAAGAACGGGTTACCGCTGAAACAGTTACAGTGCTATTTTTTCTTCTTCTTCCTCCTCCTTATATTTACACATACCTGTATAAAATGACATCTTTACTAAAAGACATATTCAGCTTTTAATTTTGATTGCAAAAGAGAAATAATGTTTTTTTAGAATAAATTGTAAATCTGCCAGAAACGCTATTACAAGACTACAATGATTGGTTAAAACTTGGAACTATAGTTTTCCTTCTCCTTTTTGTAATTATTTCTATTATTTCAGTACAGTAGTTGTTTTGTCTAAACATTATATAAATAAAGGTTGAAAAAATAAATTTTTTTCAGTTGAAATGAATTAACAAGAAATATAAAACTACAGTATAATATTTCGTTTTCTTATCTAAGCATGTAGTCTAATTATATACCTTTCAATTCGGTGTACATAATAACGAATATTGTTAAATTGTAATTCTCATGTTTCTCCCAGTTATATTATAATGAATTATTTAAATATTTACTTTCATATTCCATTTTAAAATTTTAGTTCTAACTTACCTTTTTATTAAACATTATGGCTAGTTTATTCTGATGATTATTATTATTATATTATAGTTTATTGTTATATAATTATCGTTAATATGTAATATTGTTATATAATGTATAAGGTTATATAATACTAATATTGCTATACTAATAATAAGCATTATATTATTATTATTATTATTGTTATTACTGTCAATTATGTGCCGGGTTCTGAACGTTGACAGACATTCAGGTGGGCATTTGAGAAAGCAAAAGTGCAAGATGTTGAAGATCCTATTAAAGAATTTCCATAAAAGCAGAATGGCTGATGATGTATTGTGATAACTCATGTTGGAATCAACTAGCAATATAATATAATATAATTTCAGAATTTCAGAAGTTTTATAGAATTAAAAACACTTATTGTAACATAGAAGTGACTTAGAGGTCGCTGGTGACTTCGACGCAAAAGCACTGGAGTGGGGAACGACAAGTGTATATTCTATAGGAAGAACATTGGAGACAGCCGACCAAACCGGACTCATATTACTAAGCCGAGGAGAGACGTTGACAGTCTCTGTAAGAAAACGATTCCAGGAATCTTACTTGAATCAGAGAGCCTGGTGCCAAAAGTGGAAGATTGGAGAGTGATCGAAGGTTTCACTGAAAGCGATCTTCAGTATGTAATGTTTCAAGTACAGGTGACACGAGGCTCTCATTTATTAAACAGACATAAACTTCAAAAGTGGAATGTTTAAACGTCGATAAGAATAGAGTGGCATTAATCATTTCAAGCGAAGAACTAACTATCATAAAGATAGGGAGTGAAAAACGCATAACGGACGCAACAATGTAATTAATACTACCAACCTGTGAAGCTTCCGAGCCTCGAAAAACCCCAGGAAAACATAATCCATGTATACTAGTGAACCGAAAAAATTGCTGGTCTCAGGAGGAGACCTCAGAAATTAGGCTACTAGAGACATAATAAAACTGCAGGACCAGATAGTTTTTACCAGCTTAAAGTTTAAGTGGGCTATAAAACTTCCAGATATCCATAAAAAAGTAGGAAACTGGGCTGGAAAGCTCTCGGGTAAGACTTGGACGACGATCCACGGGACTGGGTTACAAGATTTTTAACCGCAAACTTGGAGTTCGCTGAGGGCCTTGGTTAATGGATGGTGCAAAGATGGACAACATTGTTGATGGATTATATCCGAGTCACCCGTTGATAAATTGTAAGAGTTTGCACAGCATATTAGAGTAGGAGATACCACACTTTACTACCGAAGGACACGAGGATGTAGTGAGCTCGTTACAAAACAAGAAAGCATCTGATCCACGTGGAACTCCGGCGGAAGTATTGACAGAACTGGCTGATGTTAAATTACAACTGTAGAGCTACAGCTTATAAGAAAGACAGATTACTGTAACACTGTAGAGGAAGTCGTAAAAACGGTTATAATGGATCAAGAAGGCAATCGTTACTCAGGAAATATTGTTTTGCTCCTAAAATCAAACGTAAAAAAATGCCTTCAGTTCTGCCAGGTGGACATTCACGAAGCATACGTTGTGTGTACCTCAGTAATTCCTCCGCATGAAACAAAGTTACCTCAAATCAGGGTGTTGTTGTACGGTATCAAATTGGATGTACAACGAAGAAGTAAAATGACTGGAGGAGCCGTGAATATCAAAGGTCGATTTTGGGACCAGATTTGTGAAACATATTTATCCGCATGGAAATGCCAGAGAACACTTTTTTAGAGCGATATGTGGATACTATCAATAGAATAATTGTTAGGAGAGATTTAGAGGGCGCTCAAAGAAGATTAAATCAGGCGACGGGAGGTGCTATCTGCTGGTTAGAAGACCACCACTTAGATAAAGCACAGACTCTTGAAACGAAAAAAATAGAGATAATACTGTTAAAACGAAGTGGATGCCAATTGTAATAAATAAAAATGTGAATATTTAGGCGATACAGAATAAAAGCTCTTTAAAGTACTCGGAATGTTCGTAGAGACGAAGCTGAGGTTCTGGAAACAGATGAAGCGTGGGTCTCAGAAAGCTGAAAATGTGACAATGGCAGTAAATGTTAGTGTACCAAAGCCATGCAAGCTAGTCTAACACACTATAGATGGATAAATACCGCAAGAGGATGGTATAAGTGTAACGGCGAAGATACCCTTCAAATATAGCACGGTATGCGAACCGGCAATATTTGTAATTTCCGGGTCAATACGTATTAATATGTGTGTGGAACGATAGAGAAAAATGAACTCTAAGAGAAAAATGGATATTGGGACAACTCCAAAGGTTACAGACGACACGCAGATGGCAGGAACGCTGGAGTCAAGAACTTAGAGGGAGATGGACCGCGGGTCTTGTTAGACATCTAGACAGATGGATCAATCGAGGAGGTCAACAATTACCTAACGCATGGATAGCTGTAATCCATGTCACAGTGTTCTGTGACAGTATTACCTAACTATTATTTCAAGCCGGTGATATTTTCGCGCTTACCGCAATTAAAAGGAGAAAGTGGATGATCCGAGATTTGTCTATGGTGACTCGCATTTGTATGACGCGTTTCACACTTTCTTTGAATGCTACATGTATGGCTTATTCAACAAAAGCCTAAAAACTGAAGTAGGGGACTTTGTTACCCCTGATAACCCCCGCTTATAATGCTTATTAGTTAGGGCCGATGGAATAAAGTGGATGAGGGTGTTCTCACCTGAAGAAACGGAACAAAAATGAAAAAACGCAGGCCACGCAAACTGTGAGCGAGCTGCTTGTTATACATGAGGAGAAAATATGACGGTTCTTTACTAGGCAAAGTATGACCGACACCTCTCTGAATTAATGCGAAAGCGGTTTTGGGGTGGACTGACTTCAAGAAGTAAAGGTTTGTGGTTTAGGTGGGTAAGAGAAAATTTATTTTTCACAGTTTCCCTCCTAAACAGATTATTATTTTTATATTTGTTAATTATTAAACTAGATTGTACATTGAATAATTAAGTATTAGATTACTGAGTTTGTAATGAAATATTCAGTGCCAATTGCTGTACGTTGGATAAATCTATTTTGTTATTGTTTGTTGTTTGTAGTTACAGACATCACAGCCTTAAAGCTTGTAGGCCTATACGAAACCAAATAAATTCAAAATTATCACAATTATCTCTTAACATAAATTTTAAAAAAATTTTCAGCTGATGATTTAGTAGAGTTAACAAGTAGATATTATTTAGGCGTAGTTTACAATCTGTCAGTCACTACTGCCAGCAAAACCAAAGCGTGTTTGTTAGTGACAGTGTATGTAATCTGCAGCCAAAGCCGAGATTGATGTCTTTTGAAAGTTGCCTGAGCTTTGTACACATCCCACTGTCTGTACGATTGCCATCAATTACATATAATTATATCACTGTAATTCTAACCATACATTACTTTTACTAGGCTTAATTAATTATTTAGTTTATAAATAATAGTACTGGAAAGCTTGACAACTTATCCAGCAACTGTCTGGATAATGGGCTGTAATTATACAGTCGGTCATATGAATAGTTATACAGAAGAATCTTGCCACTTTCAGGTTGTATGCGTCTACTTTTACCCTTAACTGCATAGTGTTTATTTTCTTGTGGACTAAGTTAGATTTTTAAATAGCTGTCAATTATGTTACGACGCACATCTCATGGCGCATACACAGCTCTCCGTAGCATCCTATTCTGTTTCTGTGAGTTTAATGTTACTTTTACTGGGCATATGTTGTTAGTTATAGTTGTATTCCATTGGTCCACACTGGTTTCAGAATTAGATAGTAAACAAGTAATCGTCGTCGTTAACTGCAAAGATTGGTGATACGATGCAACACCGTTGTTCCGGCTTCCCAAGCCACTTCTACCTTGGACGGCCAAACTGCGTCTTCCAGAAGGTATACTGGAAACCTAGCTTTGGCAACCTCTCTCTTTTTCATAAAATGCCCGATCAGAGTCCTCTTCACCTTGCCACACATTCGAGAAAATATAAACCTTCCTAGTATCCCCATAAAATCTATAAGTAATATTCACATATTCAGGTATTTAAAGTGATTTACTTGTCCCAAAAAAACCCCGTCCAAACAAATCTTGGTTGGAATAGTTCCTTTACCACAAAAATCTATTACCTTACTTTTGGATTTCAAAATTTTTCAACTCAACTCTTCTGATAATACGTATAATTAGTGCACTGTTCTTTTTAGATCATCTTCACTAGCCACCACTACCATATTATCATCAGGTAATAACAATGTATTAGTCAACACCTTCCAGTGGAGTACAACGCTCCAGATACTCTGGCTTTCCATACTTTTGTAATAGCGTTAAAGAATACTTTTATAATTGTACAACTTACAACAAGATAATACAAGTAAGATACAAATAAGGAAACTAATAAGGATACATTCTTTAAAATGTTAAAGAAAAATAGAAAAGATGTAAATAAACATTTAAAATTTAAATAGTTTTAGAAAAAATTATTTAAAAGATATTTAATTTTAATTTTTAAGTAACATCAATGTTTTCCAACATTTTAAGTGATTTAAAATGAAAATTATTGTTAAGGAGGCACAGCAAATACAGAACAACTTAAAATGTTGACCTAACCAACATACTGTTTAAGCTAACATTCTTAAACCGTTTTGTTTTGACACGTCACGCAAAATCCCATAAAGATGTCTATGATATAATTAACAATGTTTTTTAAATATGAAGAAAAATTAAAAGAAAAAATTTAATTTAAACTCAACTGCATACAAAATTAAAATTCTACAAATTACGACAATTCCCGTTTCCTTATATTTCTCTGATTGACTGGTATTAACAAACGAACCACAAAAGAAAACTGAAGAAGAGAAAATTAAGTTTCTGCGGGGAGTTGCCATGGCATTACTGCAGTGTTGTCATAGCAGGAACATAATTGTCTAAGTGCTGAGTTACTTCTAACGTGGTTTTATACCGTTAGCTCTACAATTATTAAAAAAAAATATCGCGTTGAAATGGATACTAACATTAAGCGTTTATGATTGTTTGTACGCTGTAATCTTTCTAGACCTAAAAAATGATAACTCGGAAAATCTTAAATATCTTAAATATAAATGTAAAATCTCCAAATTAATGTTGCCAAACGTGGACCGGACGGATGACAGGTTTAAGGGTTAATCTTTGAATCTGGTGATGATTATGAACAACATTCAACTTGACGTTAATTAAGTAACTGAACGTGATTCGTATCAGTATAAGTAATTTGATACATAATTGTCGCATCGTCTCGACATCTCATGTATCGGGTTACATAACTGGACTTCTCCCGCAACAGCAACGTTTCAAATGAATCCATATTCTATGGATTGTCTCAGGCTTAAAATGAAGCAGTATTCTTAGTACGCAGTTAAATCCATTGTGGTCACGTGACTGTTTAATTCACCCAATGTCTTCGAATTTCTCTTTTGTTGGTTCTGTATGAGTTTGTTACCAAAACATGACAACATAAAGACAAAACGTAAGTGTTATTACAACTACTTTTAATTTTATCAATTTATCATTTTGTCATTTTATATGTATGGTTTATGTTTATTATCTTATTATTTTTTTACTCTGTAATTTTTTTAGGAATAGTGCATTCATTTTTCTGATGTTTGGAGTTTTGTACCTTCGATCTTGTTGATGTCTATGTTTTACTCTGTCACTATACTATACGTAAACCAAGAGTATTACATAAGCAGCCCTACGTATGTAATCTTGATTTGTTTATATACCTGTGTTAATATTATTCCACACAGGGAAAGGTACTTATTAATTTTGTTGGCAAAGGCCATATCATTTTTGTATACACGACATGACAGATACTGCAAGTGAGTAATTTATATTTTTGTTTGAATTCATTCTTTCCTATAGTAAACATACTATTTGTCTTCTCCACTGATTGCCTTCTATCATACTATTTTATATAAGTAATATATCTATTATCGTGTCGAAAGGTATCTGTTACAAATAGTTATCGTTGTCTACTGCGATCAGTACCGGATCAACCTAACTAACCGTACATTAAAGAGTTAACGTTCACTTATTTTGATATTTTGTGAAGCCATCTGCTGCCATTCAATTATTATTATTATTATTATTTGGTTAATTTACGCATCAAAATTTACGCAGTATTTGGTACCATACCCATTAAGAGCACCATATACGTTACATTTTCAGGTCAACCACCTGGTATCTCAGCTTGATTAGATTTGGGGGGGGAGTTGGCATTTATTGACATTTTACGCTGTTGTAAGGTCACTTTCCAAGCAGTCTCCAAAGATAAATATTTAGTTTTGGATGGTTCTATTCATGGAAGAAAACAGAGACAAATCCACTCCTTTGGGCATGGACGTAGAGGCTAAAACTTCAAGATATTTTCTAATTAGTCAAAGGACGTAATATCCTGTAATTTTTTAAGACTATACAAAATTAATTCTTAATAAAAATTTCTGTATAATCGTAAACAGAGAAATTCATAATGAAAATGAAACACTATTTATGTTCCGACATTTAAAATTTAGTGTATACTTCTTTCCACGTAATTGATTTATCTGTCATGTAAGTTTATAAATATTTAACTTATATATCTGTCATATAACTTAACAATTTCTTACTATTTAAGAATACTTTTTCTAATAAGAATATTTTGTTGCATCTTTTCGTTTCTTTGTGAAACATTGTGTTTGCTTTGCTTTTTTGGGGGGTCGCTTTAAACGTCTTGTTTGTTGTGAAACTTGCAAAAAAAACCATCGTTTAAATAAGGATTTAAAGTATCTTCATAACATGTAATGTTGCTTGTCACCCCAGTCTTGTTAACAGCATGTGTCGTCACTATCTTTATATGTAAACATCTTGTTACATATAACTATTGACTCTTAGAAAAACTAATTACACGTAAAAGTAGAAACTAAATTTTATACACATAAAATAAAATTCAATTTGTCAGAGAAACAGATCGGTCATTGATACGTTCTCAGCTTTTCGCATTCTGCTTCCCTGTAACATTCTTGTAGTATTGTTACAATAGCCCCTCAAATGCGTAAGGGCTGAGTTATGAGTAAGGCATTTTGTCTACTCGTCATTCATGAATAAACTCGTCATTGTTTTCTAAATTGTGATTCTCTTTGCATGCGTTATTAACAGTTCAGTTACAGACGTATGTGGGAGGGGTTTATGAATTTAATATCTCAAAATGTTCCGCTCCTAATATTGTACCATTTTATTATCCTTAACGTAGATTTAAATATTATTTATAATCAATAACATTAATTAATAATTTGTAGCCATAAAAATTTGTTAGTAGGTGGGTGATATTATTTATCCCCTCTACTTTGTGATGAACAGCACCGAAACTAAAATTCTGCTTATGCCTATGCTTTTAAGCAAGTACCTTTGATTTGAACGTGCTGTGTAATAGTGATATAGCAAAAGCAAAATAATTACATAGATCAATGAGGCTGTTTAAAATAACATTTCTGCCGCACGTGCGTCTACAACTCCGTAGTGTGCCACGTGAAAACTCACCAAACGCAGGTGTAATAAGAAAGACAATACATGCCAACCTTCGGTAACTTAAATAAAGAACGGTTGATTAATTTCTGCGTGACAGCCTAAAATAACCGCTTTATCTTGAATGCTTGC
The DNA here is from genome assembly GCA_034769895.1 of Magicicada septendecula. Classification (NCBI taxonomy): domain Eukaryota; kingdom Metazoa; phylum Arthropoda; class Insecta; order Hemiptera; family Cicadidae; genus Magicicada; species Magicicada septendecula. The sequence goes on from CM068374.1 coordinate 159,140,700, forward strand.
TCTAGAATCTAATTAACCCAAAAAGGAAGCTACATCGTCTTGATTCCGAGCTTATAAAATCAACCTGAGATGTTTTAAAATTTCGTCTTTACACAAACGCACATTCGAACATTTCCCTTGTAATGAAATCAAAACATATTGTACCTATTACTTAAAACTATCACATGTTTACACAAACAGCGATTTATAATGCCAAATTAATTTAACACCAGCAAACATAAACAAACTTTTAATAGTTTTTATAATTTTTTCATAAATTTACGTTAATGAATATCTAATTTACTAACTGCTTACAACAAATGAGAAGTAACTCAATACATTTATTAAACTGCAATTAATTATTACTAAGTGTCACAATTAATTATAAGTGGTGCATCGGTGCGCATTAGTTACGACATCTTCGTCTGCAAAAATAATTCTCAATTAACTGTCCGGTTGTCTTGCCGTTAACTACTATGAAGGTTGTCGTTAAAGTAAAGAGTAGCGAAAGTAATGCAGGAAGCTCCAGAATCGTCTGTACTATTACAGACCGTTCCTTTTGAAAAAAAATGTAAACAATTGAGTAATTTGCAGATAAGTCTATATCAAAATGCACATGTTGATTGCATATACAACAACAACGCCAGATTAGTCAAGAGCATCAGAGGATGGTAACCAAGTGGAAAAATTTGTTTAGGACGTACAAAATTAATACGTAAAGAATCGAGTTTGCACTTGCGTTGACGAATAGACCTAACAAGCCACTGGTTAAATGCGAAGAGAAAGAAAAAGATGATACAGAGGAAGCGGAGGAGTAGTAGGATTAGTATCGGAAGAATGATGAGAGGGGGAAGGAAAATGAGAAAGATAAAGAAGAGGAAGTAATAGATTTCAGAAAATTTATATTTGCTTATTTGTTCAACACATTGATATTTGATGAGTTAGTACCCAATCCAGAGATGCTAACTGTTAATAGCTGTGAGATTTTTCTAGCTGTAATTTGATGAAAATAATGAAAACATGTAATGAAAGTACATACTGATAGAAGGACAAGAACAGATGAAAGATATTAGCTATGAGTGGTTTCTGACCGAAAGTACATTTCTACGGCATTTACCGCCTCTCCGTCTTCTCTTATAGTTCTCTTCTGCTGGCATGCACATCCTGTTTTCAATCTCTACGCAACTAGAGGCTGATGATGATAAGAAACATTTCCAGCTATATGGAGTTGGTCCTAATTCATCCATAGTATAAGATGTTAACCACAAAAGTAAAATTGTAAGATGAATAGATCAGATGCAATTTCTGGCTGTGACAATCTTAAGTTTTATGATAACTATAGGACGTCAACGTAACAGCCAAACCCCCATTCAAAAGGAAAAATCATCAAAGGTTTTGTACACATTAAAAAAGAACTTGACCTGTCGGTGACAAGTGGCGACTGGTACTTTTATGGCAGTGTTACATAACTACTAGTTGAAAATGTTCAAACTGTAAAATTAAATAAAACAGGGAATAGCAGAGCACACATGACAATTCCTCTTTACAGTTTCTCAATGCCTTGTTTGTAAGCATAGGCCTACTTGTTGTACTAGAGGTACCGGTAGCGATGTAGCGCATCCTTATAGCTTATATTTGTTACCCGAATTAAAACGTTAACGATTTCTCTCATTTTGTAGCTGGTGTTCACTGTAGTGGTTTAACTTAGCTAAAAATTGAAAGTGTATATATATCTTAACAGTTGTTCTAACGTCGTTTTAAATTATTGATTTTAATAAGAGTTTAAATACTTTTTAATTTTATCTGACTACTTATGTTTTAGTTATTTGGTGTAGGGCTCAGCGGCTCAAAGTTTTACTATAGTAGTGGCCGCCGAACACAAACACAAACATACAACTAATTTACAATTTTAAAGAGTTTATTATACTGATTACACACTATTGCAACCACAAAAATTTGGAAGCACCAAATGTTTCTAGCAAAAACTGTTCCTTTACACCAGCCTGATTCAGAACTCGATTTTGAAACCCTGCTACAGCTGTATCTATGACTTCAAAATACACTTGTATACAGTATTCTTCACATGACTGACATACATGTAGGTCAGTTGTTCCACCAATTCTTTTTGGTACTTTACTTTGTCTCGGAAGTTGCTACTCTTCGAAGCTAAGCTCAGAAATCTTATCACTGCACTATTTAAATGCAGGTGAAGTTTTTTCATTTCTCCTCAGAGCATTCAGTCTATCAATGATATGTGTTCAATTGATTTATAAAGACCTGCTACAGTTTTGTTATTCACTTGGAAGCAGTTGTTTCAATTTCTAGAAGTTCAGTTAAAAGTGAAAGTGAAACAAAATTAAAAAAATTAAATTAATTTGATTTCACTAAAACTCAATTAAAAACAGGCGCTGGTCAAGAAAAGTGAAAGCCAATATTTTGTAAACAACCGGCAAGGTCTTATGATTTTTGGGTGTTTGTTGAGCCAAATATAATTGTTCCAAAGTAAACTCTTTTCTTCTTTAATATATAGAAAAGTGAAACGTTGATGGCATAAAATAGTAATTAAACAAGTTAAAAATAAATCATTAATATTTTATTATTATTTTTAAAAAGTAATAAAATTTTTAGAGTCAAAAATATCTATTTAGAATATTTATTTTGTAAGAAGCTACAATGCAGACATATTATAAGTCTTATACGTATCACACAGGAATAACATACAAGTACCAAAACATTAAACACATTCATATATAAAAGACAATAATTGTCTTAGTTTATTATTATTATATATTATTTTATCATTATTATGAAACTATTTAATTTCCTTAGGTGACTGACATGAGTATCAAATTTGAATCATTATTTTTGTTAACCATAGCAAATCATCTACTAAAATAGCATTGTATTTATTAAATAAAATCTATAGATTATTATTAGTAATTTAAAAAAATAACGTTTAATTCAAATAAAAAGAATTATTATTTAGAAAGGGACACCCATTTTGAAGTAAATAGAAAATTATTTTCAATAAAATCTTCATCACCATCAACTCAAGTTGTTGTTGGCTGGTCGTTATTGTGGTTTCTTGTTGGCCTCTGATATTTTAAAGTGGTATTATTGTGTGTGATTGTGGTGTATGTATTAGTATTAAGTGTATTTTCGATGTTGAGTGCTTTGAAAATTGTGTCATGTTTTGTATTGATTTGTATTTCTTCAGGTATTAGTTTGTTTTGTGTTTTATGTTTGTATATTTTAAAATTTTTCCAAATGTTCATTATGGTGCGTTTGTGTGGTATGTGTTTTATAAGTGTCATGTTGGTTATGTTTGGGAATTCATGTCCCAGTGTTTATTGCATGTGTGGCCAAATTAGATTTGTATATTTCTGGTTTTTTGTATGCGTTTAGGTGTTCAAAATAACGTTTTTTCAGTTGTATTCTTGTTTGTCCTATGTAACATTTATTTGGCATTCAATTTTGTATATACCATTGGTTGTTGCATTATCTTTGTTGTGTAGGTTATTTAGTTTTTGTAGATTAATTTTGTTAGTTTTGTATGCTATTTTAATGTCTGTGTTCTTAAACAGATTTGTTAGCTTTGTCATTTTATTATTTATGTATGTGAATGTGGCCCATTTTTTATTGTTGTTATTATTTTTGTTTTTTTCATTTTGATTAATTCTTAATTTTTCCGTTTTTATTTTATATTTGATTTTATTTTCTATTTTGTTTACAGTGTTTTTATTATATCCATTTTCACAAGCAATTTGGTATATTATATTTTTTTCTTTGTCTGCTTCTTGTTTGTTTAGGGGCATTTTGTACATTCTATTAAATAGTGAATAGAATGCTGCCATTTTATGTTGTAGTGGGTGGTCAGAATGGTTAGGTATAATGATGTTATTGGAAGTTGGTTTTCTGTATATTGCATATTGTAGGTGGTTATTGTATCTTGTGGTGGTTATGTCTAAATAGTTGATTTTGTTGTGATTTTCTTATTCTTCTGCGAATTGTATTTTTGGATGTATGTTATTGATTTGTTTTAATATGTTATCTGCATTTGTATTTTTGTTACTTGATACATGTAGCCCATCATCTATATATCTTATCCAAATGCCATTTGGATCAAAAGATTTTATAATATTTTGTATTTTGGTGTCTGTATGTTGTAAGAATATTTCTGCTATTATGCTATATAATGGAGATCCCATTGCCAATCCTTTTTGTTGTTGATAAATTTTGCTATTGAATTCAAAGTAATTTTGTTTTATTATTAGTTGGAGGCTATTTTTTATTTCAGTTATATATTGGTCTCCATTTTGTTCTTTAAGTTTGTTTATTATTATGTCTATTGTTTCATCAATTGGAATGTTGGTGTACATATTTGTGATGTCATATGATGTGAAAAATGTGTTTTCATCTATATTTATTTATTTAGTTTGTCTATTAATTCGTACGTATTTTTTATGTTGTGATAATTATTTGTTAGAAGGTTATTTTTTAGTTTTTGTGCTATTATTTTTGCTATTTTGTATTTAGGCGCTTTTTTGAAGTTGATTAATGGTCGTATTGGGTTGTTTAATATGTGTATTTTTATTAGGCTATTCATTTTAGGCGGTTCTGGATTATTATTTATATATATGTCTGTATTTTTATTGTTGAAAATGTTTTTAGCTGTTTTTATTAGTTTTATTGTTTGTTTAAGATATTTTTCTGTTGGGTCTTTATTTAATTATATGGAATCATTATTGTTGATGAAGTCTTCAGTTTTTCTGATGTAGTCTGTTTTGTCAATAATTACTGTTGCCTGGCTTTTGTCTGTTTTTGTTATGATTAAATTGATGGTAGTTACTTTATTTTTAATTCATTTGATTGTCTTATTATCCCGTTTTTGTTTAGATTTGTTTTTTATTTCACTTGTGATTATTTTTTTAATTATATGTGTTCCTTCTGTTCGTTTTTCTTCATGTGTATTGTCTTGTATTAGGTTAATGCCAAATTCTGTTTCTACTATTAAATTTTCTAGGTTTTTGTTTATGTTTTGAGTTAGGTTAGTTTTTGACTTATTATTTATGTTTGTATGTGTATATTCAGGCTACACAGGATAAATGCTTTTATATTACAATATCTTTGGGCAAAGAGTATGTTTATGTAAATATAACGCATTCACTACAGCATGTTCAAGCTACTTTGATATCCAGGTAAAAACTTTAAACTTTATCCAGGAAAACTTTAAAGTAAACAGTTAAAGACCTAGTGATATATTTCCAGACTATTGGCGGGTACATTTAATGAAATAGCGATACATTAATTTTAGGCCTACTAAGGAATGTTGATGGCCCAGAAATTGTAGTACTAAAGAAAAAAAACAAATTGAAATTAAAAGCCTATAGAATTTCCAAAAATTAACACAGATAAGAGAACGGGGTCGAAATCACGGTCACACGTGTAAAGAAAATGGTACATTATACAAAAACCACATTTCAATATGCAGGCTATATTAAACATAGGTTTTATTCCATAGAGAAATAGATTCCGACTCTAGTAAATAACGCAACAAAACTCTGTTGTCGGTTGTTGGTCGCTTCAGTGAACAGTTTGTAACGTTTATTGCTCACTCACAGTCTTCCACTTCAACAACTTTATGCGGCTATAAACGCACAACACAGAATGCATTTTATTAAGCCTTAACACATAGATACACTATGGAAAAATTTACATATTCCGTATAGAGAAATTGACGACAAGAAATATGTCAATCACCTAAAGTTTATATTTTTACATTGATGACTATAATTAATAAACATTAATTATTTTGTTCAACAGTTACTGGTACAGTGAGATTTCTAAGTATCCAAATAATGATATTTTCAAGTTTTAACGAACTGAATTAAGTCTAGAGTTTAATTACTGATTAATTACTTTGTTAACCAATTGTGAGTAAAGTAAGATCTCTGAGTACCCAAATAATAGTATTTTAAAGTTATAACGATATAAATAAAGTCTAGATTTTGCATATTACAGATTTAATTACTTTGCTAGTTGAGTAAATGCCATTAAAATTTATTTAATATTAAAAAATTAGTTAATAATAGTTATTTTAATTAAATTAGATAATTTAATATTTAGTTAATTTAATGCACACTAATATAAATGACTTTAGTTTGTCTGTTAATTGGCTTATTGTTAATTATCATCGCACAATTCGTTACGCACACAACATTTATTCACTTCTACTCTACACTGTACTTCTGTTTTTTATTGTTTATTGTAGTCTTCAACCATGTTAACATGCAGTACTTATTATTATAACGTTAAGAAACATCTGATAAATAAATAATTAAGTCGTGTGGCTGCGGAAACACATTTGAAAGAAAACAAGGACTCAGTGAATATGCTTCGTCAAGCGCATAAAGCAATAGAAAATATTTACTTTAACTTTGCCACACCTTGTTGCTGAACTTGTTAGCTGCTGTTTCGTGTTAGAAGTGACTTTCTGTGTCTATCATTATCAAGTCTTACATCGTAAGGTCTCAATCACAACACACTAACTAGCAGCTGAACAATAAAGTACGGCAAAGTTGGAATGTGAACACGAAACACTGCGTAGAAGAAGATAAAACCATACAAGACCAGGCTAGTACGTCGCAGCCAGTTTAGTTTTGAGGACGGCAAAAATAAACAAGCAATACTTATACGAGTATTACAGTGATTAATCAGTATGATAATAGACAACAATATTGCTGATGGTGACGATTGTTGATTGTTAATTAATGCAATTTTAATCAGTTGGCAGTGTTCATTACTTCTTGTAGTTAAGTGTATTAACCAATTTCATGTTTCTTATGTTATATAGGTGTCACTCGATATTCTGTGTATCGATTTCTCTGGAGTTAAATAATTTATTCCACTGTTTTGAGATCAGGGACGATCCATGCGATCGCGGTATTAATTGAGACTGCTTCCTTTGCTATGGTCATTCTGCTTATAATGTCTATTTAATTGTTTTACTCCTTATCCAAATAAATCTGCAGCATCTGTACCCATCTACCTCCTTTATTCTCCTTCTAGGTTTAGTGTCAATTAGTACTTTTTAATTCTGTCTTCTTATTTTTGAAGCATTCTTTGCAAAGTTTTATGTAGAATACGATTCTGTAAAATGTAGATGAGACTCTAAGATTTTAAGACTTCCACAGAAAAAAAAACTATTATTATTACTATTATCGTAGTAAATAATTTAGTACTATTTTTCGTATATTTTTATACTAATGCGCTATAATAATACACTAACTTTAAAATTACTCTTTGTTTAATTGTTTTTGTTAGGGAATGTAGTTATTTTTAAAACATGAAAACTTCAAAATGTCAAAGTGACTATAGTAGTAAATATATGAGTAAATATGAGTAAATATATGAGTAGCCTATGTGTAACAGGCAACTGTAAACCGTTTATGCCAGTCCATATGTGGCGACAAGTAAGACTGTGGCATCAACTACTGCGAACGCTGGCTTGCCGTGTCTTGACGTAAACAAGCCACTCCGTTCCTCCCATTTCGATCCCCTTTGAACTGATAATTGAGTCGCTGATACGTGAACACGAGAGAGGCTGGTGTCCTACCCCACGACAAAGCGGAATCATCCCTAACTAAACTCTTGACCGTGAAATGTAAACTTATGAGGTTACCGCAATGAAAAGGGAATTATTATTATACTTGGAATCTTCTGTCTCAAAGAGATTACAAAGTATACACCTGTTTTCTTGTGCACTCACTATACTACACTAATAATTATAAATTTTATTTTCGCTTTTGTTAAGATACACATATGAGTAGTTAATAAACTGAAGCAAATTTTAAGATGGCATCGTGATAATTGCATTTGTGTTTTCCACAGAAAAGCTACAATCACGACTAAACGTAACGTGGATAGTAGCCCGTAGTATAGTAGAAATACCATATTTGCGAATTTATGAAATATTTAAATGACAAAATCGGACAATCTGATTTTGATATTACATTGTGATCGACGGACGTAATTCTATTTATACATCAATATGACTGCATTAAACAATAACAGAACTAATGCGTGCAGCAAATATATTTTCAGTAACAGTTATGTAATATCTCCGTTGCTAGCAACAAATATAAACTTCTGTTGTTTGTAACTAAGTTGTATTGCGTGTCACAACAAAAGAGTAGAGGTTAATCATATATGTATATATATATATATATATATTGTAATATTTATTTTTTACAAAATTTAAAAATATACAGATGATATTGTTCTAATCACAAGATTAGTCTCCTTAAAGCCCCACTGTTGGGCTAGCCAATTTGTAATATAATTTTGCAAATAGAAATATACAGATAATTAGTAGATTGATTTTATAATAATTGAAATCCCACTAGTGATCTCGCCAATTGGTAATTATTCCCAATCACAAAGAATAAATTAAATATAAATAATGTATTATAATAAAGTGTGATTTGTTGGTAATAAAAAATTTTTGTAAGTTATGAAATTTTACTTATATATTTTTTTGTTTAATTAATTAATTCAATTAATAAATAAATAATTAATTAATTGTGTGTGTGTTTTAATTACTTCCCATTAAATAGGTATGAATTTGTGGTTCGAAACTATTTGTTTCTATTAATAATTTAATTGTGTAGTTAGAGCTGTTGATTCTCTCTGCTGGCTTTGCTCTTCTTCTTCCTCTCAAATATTTACCTTATCACTGTAAACTATTCTTTTAGAAGAAATAATAGCTAACATTCACTATACAAATACAAACTCTTATAACTGAATAATGATGTTCATTTATTGACATTTAAAATTATGCGCCATTCAGGCTGCGCATGGCCCAGGCATTGGTTGATATCTACTCAAGTCGGTAGCGAACAAGATTGACAAAATATATTTTTACAAGATTAATTAATTAGGATTCTTTTAGCGAGTCGAAATGGTCAGAGGGCAAGGAACAAGATACAATTCTTACACTAATTTTTAAAATAAATCATTATGGCTGAAAAAACAATATTATTATGTAAATTGTCAATTATGAAAAGTAATATCGAACCATTCGTCGAAATGACGTCACTGGCTTCGAGCAGGCTGTGTATTGTGCTGGTTCGGAAATAAAGTATGGCCGCCGTCACCTCGACTTCTCTGCTATGCACTGCTGAAACTGGTTGAGCTTCTCCCACAGAAATAAACGAGTATTCCCTTCTCTGCGAAATTGGATTTGTCCGGGAATGTAGTGTAGAGTGTTCTCTCTTCTCCTGCGATGTCGTTTCGGGATGGTTTACTGGTTAAGTGTCCGGTGTTCAAAGGTGTGTATTCGTGTTCTGCTAATACGGTTTAAAATCTTCTCAAAATGGCCGTTGATTTCTTGTGCTCGTGTTAGGTAGTGTTATTACGGTTGTTCTGAATTAGTTAGGTGTTAATTATTATCTGTGAGTGTTATTTTTATTTTAGTTAACCTCTGTTACACTTTTCGAAGCTACACTCACGGTTTTGCACAAAATTATACTTTTTCGGTCTTCTGTTAGTAAATTCTCAACTGGTCATATTAACGATTAACAATAGATTAAACTCTGAACGTCGTCGTTTTAGGGTAATTTGTGATATGTCTTTTTCCTCTTTCCATTGTTTATTTATAAAAGTACATGTCTTAGATTTGGTTCATCATCTAAATATACATAATAAGTTTTCTTATTTTTTACTGTATTTCATTTATTTCTTAATTTTACAAAAATCTAATTATTCAGCAATATTGATTAATTAATTTTACATAATTGGATATATAGCTGGGTTTGTTTCAAGTTCATTTAAGCCTAAAAATTACAATTTTTTATAATTATTGTAGGCCTCATATTTTGTACAAATTTAGTGTTCAAATGGTTTATAAGTGTTTTTTCTGATAATATTTCCATGGAATAATATTAATAACTCTGTGATTATCTTTGTTGTTCATAATTTTGTTGTTATAACACTTCAATATTGATTAATTTACTGTTTAGTCTGATTTGATTACCATTATAGGCCTAGTATTATTTATTTCCAAAAGAAGTTAATTTTCTTTCCCTTGTCATTCAATTCGTTATTAATTGTATCTGTACTAATTACATTTCCAATTTCTGTGTTGTATGGACTGAATTCTATCCACTATTATGTAGTTTGATTCTCTGATAGATAGTTTTGGTTTACATTACTGGTCTGTTTTTTCTAGAGTGTTGTATTAGCTAATCTGCTTTGTACCTTTAATATGGTTTACAGTTTTAAATAAAATTATAACATTCCTATTTCCTACTTGCCTCTCTGCCTTACAAACTTGAAAATTTGTTAACATGATTTTAAATACAACAAAACATCTTATTATCTACTATTTTTCCTATATCACCTAATTTTAACAAAAACATCTTATGCCTACTATTTTTAACTGTATCATCCAATGATAACAAAATACCTTATTCTTATCATTTTTAATTATCCTATTTAATTATAACAAAAATATCTTATCCTACTTATTCCCTGGACATAATTTAATTAGAAAATAAAAAACTCTTATTGCTAGTAATACTGTCAGTCATTAACTGTCTTTTGTATTTATGTCTCTTTTGGTATTAACTCAACTGTGATTAAAGACATCTTATAACTATTATCACCTTGTATCTAACATATTATTTGATTAACAATAAATAACAAACATTTTATTATTGGTTATACCCTCAGTTGTGAACTGTCCTTTGGTATTTATTGTCCTTGTCACAATTTACTTAACTGTAATTAAAAAAAACATTTTATGGGTAATATTATTTCTTATATTTAATTAAAAAAAAACTCTTATCACTAACAATGTTGTCAGCCCCTTTAAATAATTTTTATTTCCTACACTATTTTTCATTATAGTGCGTCACCGGTTATTCTCTACACTCACTGTAGTCTCTAACTTTTATTGTATTTTTTATGGTATTTCACCTTATATTTCTTACACTAATGGTAGTCTTTTGTTTTTACACTATGGTAGTTTTTGGTTTGTTTCTACACTATTGGTAGTCTTTTGATTGTTACATGTAATACTTATATCTAGTTTACAACTCGGTTTTCATTGGATTTTATCTTGTAACTTGAGTTACGGGGTCTAAATATGTTAGTTTTAAATTTAGTTCAAAGGTATGTATTCCTTTATTAACATTTTTGGAATAGCTCTTCTTGTTTCTAGGCTCTTTGTAGGAATCTTGACATCTTTTGTCCTTTCTTCGTTATTATATTAGTAAATTTCTTGTCTTGTGGTTTCTCTGCTTCTTGACCTTATAAATTTCCATTATTAATATTGCTTTCACCTTTTTATCTCCTTTTTCTTGTCTTTCCTTTTTACTGCTTCCCCAATCTACTGGGTATACTGCTGGTTTATTGGGTTTTTACATAGTAGGTTATTTTGACCAATAGTTTTCTTTGTTATTTTTTATTCTTATTAATATTTTATTGACTTAATGTACAGTTTCTTTGGTTAAATCTTTAAACAATTCATTCTTCTCACTCACTATGGACCTTTTCTTCTTTATTTATGTTGCATTAAGTTAAAATTGTAACGTGATAATTTTGTTATGCTACATATGCTCTCCTGTAAAAGTGATTAGTTCAGATCATACTCTAAGTATGGATGAAATAATTACTACTAATTCTTTTTATTTACCATATTTTCTTCGTGATTACATGTTTTCATTTTATATACCTTCTTTTTCCACCGTTGCTTCCTCTCAGATGATGTGTATCTCCTTCATTAGTTTCTTTCTTCATTAATAAGTGATCCTCAATCTTGTGTATAACATTATCATTTTATATCCTTTCTTATTTGGTGCTTCCTCACCAGTATGTTTACTCCCTAACATTCCCTAACATATTAATTGGAACAGTTCAGAGTGGCACTTTTGGCTTCAATCTCTGCTGTCCAATACTTCAATTAATTGAGTCCAGAGGCATTATCATCTCTGCTCAAAATATAAGACTGATGGCATTTTCTACATCCAGTCATAAAAATAAATAATCAGTAAAATTAGTCTCTTTTGACTAAAATAAACATCTTTAGATTCTTCACTTCATAATATTTTATATCAATTAATACTTTTATACACTTGACTCTTCTTCTCTATTAAAGCTTATTCCATATTATGTGGTTTAGGTATGTGGTATAATATACATTTCATCATTTCATCATGTTTACATAATAATTAGCATTTATATTTATTTTTTCTACCATCTGGTATCCACTGATTTATTTTATTGCTCATGGCATAACATTAATTAATTCTTTATCACTTATCACTATAACAGTGGTTATTGCAACAACATTATCATTAATAGTATCAGGGTTTTTGGTTTCTGGTCTTAATATTTGGTCTTTACTTAGTTGGTCTTTCTTCATTGTTCCATCTTTATCAAATTATTTTCAATTAAATCAAGTTGTTTTGATTAAATCATATGATATTCTGGTTTCTTTTCTCTTTTCCATTTGAAATTCTGTATCATTTTTGTTTTACTTACATAATTTATAATAGTGGTCATTGTTAGCATAGTCACTATTATCATCCAAACTATAGTATGGTTTTTATAGTTGTGATTTTTTTTTTTACACTGGTTTTTATGAGGATTTGTTACATTCCTTCTTCTAACATTTTTAACATTTGTTAATATATTGTTCGGGTAACAATAAATTATCCAATTGTTTAACATTGGTTGTTCCTTTGTTTATTGGAACCTGTTCTTTTTGTTTTGGGTCTCTGGAGAGTTTGAGAGAGAGTTTTTACATTTGTACTCCATTACCTTCAAATTCTTTTATGTAAGAGTTCACTCAAATTATGAGTGTGATTTGTTCTTACTCTTTTAGAATTTTGTATCTCTTTCTTACAAAATCTCTTTTCGTATTTAAGAGTTATTTCTCATCATTCGTATGAGTAATGATATGAGCTTACCATTTTTTAACTTTAGATATTTTTATTCAACTAAATTCTTTCTTATTCATAGTAGTTTTTCAAATATTTTGGTGTAAGTTGTACTTACTATTGTTTTGAATTTTGAAATTTTTTATTCATCAAAATTCTTTTCGTTTATTCATAATTCTTCGAATGTTTGGTGTAAGTTGTACTTACTAATTTTTTGAATTTTGAACATTTTTCATCTCTCCTCTATATATTTTTTAATTGATAATTGATTATAAGTTCCTTTTACTTTATTTGAAATGATATCCTTTAATACATACGTATTGTTATTATTGTTTTTAATAATCAGGTATGGGCCGGTATACAGCAGTAACAACTTTTTGGTAATGGCTTCCAAAGTACTGGGTAATTCCCTGTTTTTTAGTAGTACCTTTTCTCCGACTTCATAGCTTATTATTTTCTTAATCGCCTTTTGATAATTGTTCTTCCGCCTTTCCTGGTCTTCTGCCAATTTATTGTAGAATCTGATTCGATTGAATTTGTATTCTTGACTCATGGGGAATTCTATTATGTCTAGTATTTCTCTTGGAGGCGGTTTTTCATACATTGCCGAGTATGGTGTGGTACCTATAGCGGGGTGATATGACAAATTAAGGAATTCTTCAGTAGCTAATAAATATTCTTGCCACTTCCTTTGTTGATTATAGCAATAAGTCCGTAATATTCTTCCGACTTCTCGCAGTACCCTCTCTGCTGGATTGCTGCTGGGGTGGTAGACAGATGTCTTGTATGTCTTAATGCCCAACGTATTTAGAGTGTTTCTCCACCTCCAACCCTTAAATTGCGTTCCATGGTCTGTGATTATGGATGCCGGGCTCCCTATCTCTGGAATGTAATGATTTGTTATTACTCCTAGAGTCTTTAAAGTGGTGGCTCTGTTCACAGGGTACAGTTTTGTGAAGTGATCCATCATGATAATAATGTATTTGTATCGATGGCGTCCGCCACTGCGGGGAAATGGACCACAGATGTCCAGAAAGACCTTTTCCAGTTTGGCTTGTGAGGTAATTGGTATCATCATACCCTCTTTTCTCTCATTGTTGGTTTTCACCAATTGACATATCAAACAGGTTTTGAGGTAGTTTCTCGTCTTTCTATTTATACTTTTTATATGACAATTCTCTTCTATCGCCTTGATCACCTTCATGGCTCCCATGTGACCGTATCGTAGATGATAGTCCAGGATGATATCCTTTTCGATTGTAGTAGGGATCATGATCTTCCATATCTCTTCATCAAGGGATGTTTTGATGAATAATATTTCGTTATGTACACAATAAAACTTGGTTATGGTGTCATCTTGGTTGGAGAGACGAAGTTTAATGTGGTTTAACTTCGGGTCGGACTGCTGGTGTTTGCTGATGTCCTGCACTATCTTTTCTAAATCGGTTCTGTCCTTGATAATATTATAGATTTTCAAGATGCTCTCTTTTTCGCCTTCGAACGTTTGTTCTTCCAGATTTACTCTCGACAACACGTCGGCTACTACATTTTTACTTCCAGGAACATACTCCCACTGTATATCGTATTCCTGCAGGGCAAGTACCCATCTGGTCAATCTACCATGGCTTAACTTGCATCTTCTCAGAAATGATATAGATTTGTGATCTGTTCGAACGGTCACTGGATATCCGAGGATATACGTCCGAAAATTCCCACAGGCAAAGACTACACTTAGCAGTTCCTTTTCCGTCACGTTATAGTTCTTTTCACACTGGTTAAGGGTTCTACTAGCAAAGCTCACTACTAGATGGTTTCCACCTTCGTCTTCTTGGTACAGTGTTGATCCCAAGCTAATGTTACTAGCGTCACAGTTTAGAAAGAAGGGTCGGTTAAAATCCGGATAGTTGAGCATTACTGCTTCTAAGAACTTCTCCTTAATTGATTTGAAGGTTTCGTCTTGTTCTTGACCCCATCGCCATTTATTCTTGGACGATAACTGGTACTGAAACCGGGCCGTCAGTTCGGAATAATTATTTTGGAACTTCCTATAGTAGTTACACAGGCCTAAAAATGATTGTAGTTGCCTTCTGTTTTTTGGTATAGGGAATCGTTGTATGGCGTCTACTTTTTCTGTTGATGGTGTTATTCCTTGACTGGTTAACTGGAAACCACCGAATTGTACTTCTTTAGCTATAAGCTTGGACTTGTCTAGTTTAAGGGTAACATTATTTTCAGCAAGCTTCTTCAAGACATGCTCCACACGGTAACAGTGTTCTTCCCAATTGGTTGATGTTATTAGGAGATCATCAACATAGACAGTCGTGAATTGGAGCGCTTCTGGTCTGAGTATATGATCCATACAGGCGACAAAAACAGCTACTGAGTTCACCAACCCGAAGGGCAACCTCTTAAACTGATAGTTGCGCCCTTCGAAGATGAACGCCATGTATTGCCGGCTTGCTGGGTGCAACTCCACCTGCCAATACCCGCAAACGGTATCCCACGTGGTAATGAACTTCGTTCCGTGAAATCTCTTCAATATCTCATCAATTTCGCCAGGTGAGGTACGATCGTTAATAATCATTTTATTTATCTCACGTGCGTCAAGGCAAAGCCTTACCTTCCCATTTTTCTTTTGTATAGCCACAATTGGGCTTGTGTATGGCGATTGACTGCTTTCGATAATACCTTTATTGATCATATTCTGGATCTCTGTGCGTACGGCTTCCTTCAAAGACTGTGCTATAGGATACGACTTTCGGTTAAATTCTACCGGTTCTCTGAATCGTATGGAACATTGGTAGTTCCGGATCTTTCCAGGTTCGTCCGAAAATACAGCTCGATATTTTTCATATATGTTGACTAATTGATTCAGCTGGTTTTCCTCTAATTGCTCGGTAGTATTGTGGCACTGGAAGTCACGTATCGCCTGAATCTTTTGTGGCCATAGGTCATCCTCCGAATCCTGACGTACTGGCTTGTTGTTTGTCGAGTAGTTTGACAAGTAATTCACCTTATTTTTGTGGTCGAGAAGTTGTCTGGAGTCTAGCATCTTGTTGTTAGTTAAATTGGCTACCCAGGTCGAACCTTCAGAAAAGAGTGATACTTTCCCTCGGCACAAGTCGATAACTGCCGAGTTTCTGCGCAATATGTCACACCCTATCATGATGTTGAAAGGTAATCCGGCTGCAACAAGAAATATCATATCCACACTAATGCCCTGACTGTTGACACTTAGGGATACCTGTTTTCTTATGGTTTTGTTCTGTCGGCCGGTAGCTCCTACAAGTACAATATTATTAATAGGTAGTACCGGTAAGTTTTTGTGGCATTCCTGCTGTATCCGGTCCAACTAATTACGATTTATTATAGAGACATTTGCTCCAGTGTCTATCATTATAGGAACAGAAATACCCTCAATTTCTGCAATTATATATATTATTTCATTGTCTTTATTATTAATGTTAATTTCGTTTTCTTCTAGCAAGTCCTTACGGATATCTTTCAAATAATTACTGTATATTATTGTAAAATTTTTTCTTTCTTTCTTTGATTTTATTTCATGGTCAAACCCAGCAGATTGGAGCAGTAAAGGGTTATTGGAGTTTATTACTGCCTCCGTTCGTTTAAATGTTCCGCATCATTACGGATTAGGCCGTTGGAAGCATCAACTTGGAGTCCTGAAACTGCTTCGTTTGGTTCAGCTTGATCGTCCTGTTGGGCTTCCGTTACAGGTAGTCTTCGTTGATTGTCCAGGCTGGAACTGCGTCTGGGCTCGTACTCTCTGTAACGATTACTTCCCTGACTTCCTTGAAAGGTCTCATACTCATAATATCGGCTCCTTCGTTGAGGCTGGTACCTCCTCTGTCCACTGCCTTCCGCTCTGATGTAGTTAATATGGGGTCGATATGTCCTGTAATTATTGTTATTACCTCCATTCGGGTAATTCCTGTTATAATTACTATGATATTTGTTATTAGATGGGTTGGGGTTCCTCTGACCATTTGGAACATAATTACGGTTATTATTATAATAAACGTTGTTGTTTGGTGGACGGTTATTATTATTATTATTATTATTGTTGTTGCCCTCATTATTATTAATTCGAGGAACATGATTATTATTACTACTGTTATTAAATCAGGTACATTATTGTTATTACGGTTATTACGGGTGTTATGATTGTATTCGGCATTATTCCGATTTGCGAAATTATAATTATTGTTGTTGCCCACATTCTGCCGATTATTATTATTCGAATTATTGGTGTTACTTCTTGGTTCCGGCCTTTCATATCTCCTGCGACTTTGGCGGTAGTAATCCTCATGCTCATACATTTCTAAGAGCTCGGTCATTGCTTGTACAGTCTTTATTTGACTGTTTCTTCTAGCTCTTATTATATCTTCCTCATAATGGTATGAGAGCTTGCTGACCAGGCATTCTTCCGGTATTCTGGGCTCTAGATGTTTGAACACGCACACCTTTCCCAAGACGTACGCCGTTAGAGTCTGGTTTCCATACGGGTTGTATGTTCCATGACAGATCCCGTCTCTAGCGATATTTTGTGTCGATTCAGACCAATATTTGGCTTTGAATAGCCTTTTGAATTGTTGGTAGTCGGTCACTTCGTCTCTTATCGCCATCCACCAGTTATCTGCTATCTCCTTGAACGATTCGTCAAGTACTTCTTTATTCTCCCTCCAGCGATTGCCTCTGTGTTTGGTGAAGTACTCTTCGATTCTGGCTAGGAACTCCATCGGTTTGTTTTTATAAAACCTGAAGTTAATTCCTTCACGATTCTCGTTGTTAGGACAACTGGTAATGCTTGTCGGTCGACTATGGAACAGGTCTATATCTGTTTGATTCTGTCGTACCTGACTGTTGATACTGGTCACAGTAGCTTCAATGCCGTCACATTTTTCTGTGAATCGGTCCTGCACTCGCTCCCAGTCTTCACGTGTTTCTTTTAGTTTTTCCTCTAAAGTCTTCCTATTCGTTTCTTCCATGTTGTTAACCTTAGTGTTTATTTCTGTCTTGATACTCTGTAGTTCTCGTTCGGTTTGACTCCATCTTTCGTCAGCTCTTGTAACCTTTTGTTCGATTACCGTTATTTCCTCTTCTACCTTCTTGCTGATTGTTTCATTGTTTTCAGCTATCTTTTGCCCCAATTCTTCCTTCAATGCTTCCATCTTTCCATCTAATCGGTTCATATTCTCTTGGTTCGTCTCTTTCAATCCTTCTCTTAATTGTTGATTATTGCTTTCCATTTTCTGACTTGTTTCTTCCATCTTCTTGTTGGTCTCTTCCAGTTTTTGGCTTATCTGGGTTAATTCCTCCTTCAACTGTTTATTGTCAGTCTTTATTTCCTCAATTTTCTGAATATTTTCTTCCATCTTCTCTTCTATTTTCTTACTGGTATCTCCAATTTTATTACCCAATTCTTCCTTCAATCGTTGGTTATCATTCTTCATTTCCTTATTATTTTCTTCGATTTTCTTGTTGGTATCTCCGATTTTATTACCCAACTCTTCCTTTGTCGTTTTAAATTCTCTGAGTAACATCTCCATCATTCTATCCAATTTTGTATCTTCCTTTGTGGTGGATTTCTCCGGCTGTTCCTCCTGTGGTGCAGGCTTGTTTGGTTCTGCTGGCGGTAATATCGACTCCACATCTTCCACTGGTGTCGCCTCTTTATCCTCCATGTCTACCTCCTGCTCGGCCTCCACAGCCCTTTTTTTTTTGTAGCCCTCCTGTGCATCTTGCTCCTTCTTCCGACCTATTGACCGCTGCCGAGCTAAAAATAGGAAACTGGACAATCGTCCTTATTTTATAACTCTATTAACTCCTATTTTAGGCCTTTTAGTTGGACGCCATTTTGTAATATTTATTTTTTACAAAATTTAAAAATATACAGATGATATTGTTCTAATCACAAGATTAGTCTCCTTAAAGCTCCACTGTTGGGCTAGCCAATTTGTAATATAATTTTGCAAATAGAAATATACAGATAATTAGTAGATTGATTTTATAATAATTGAAATCCCACTAGTGATCTCGCCAATTGGTAATTATTCCCAATCACAAAGAATAAATTAAATATAAATAATGTATTATAATAAAGTGTGATTTGTTGGTAATAAAAAAATTTTTGTAAGTTATGAAATTTTACTTATATATTTTTTTGTTTAATTAATTAATTCAATTAATAAATAAATAATTAATTAATTGTGTGTGTGTTTTAATTACTTCCCATTAAATAGGTATGAATTTGTGGTTCGAAACTATTTGTTTCTATTAATAATTTAATTGTGTAGTTAGAGCTGTTGATTCTCTCTGCTGGCTTTGCTCTTCTTCTTCCTCTCAAATATTTACCTTATCACTGTAAATTATTTCTTTTAGAAGAAATAATAGCTAACATTCACTATACAAATACAAACTCTTATAACTGAATAATGATGTTCATTTATTGACATTTAAAATTATGCGCCATTCAGGCTGCGCATGGCCCAGGGATTGGTTGATATCTACTCAAGTCGGTAGCGAACAAGATTGACAAAATATATTTTTACAAGATTAATTAATTAGGATTCTTTTAGCGAGTCGAAATGGTCAGAGGGCAAGGAACAAGATACAATTCTTACACTAATTTTTAAAATAAATCATTATGGCTGAAAAAACAATATTATTATGTAAATTGTCAATTATGAAAAGTAATATCGAACCATTCGTCGAAATGACGTCACTGGCTTCGAGCAGGCTGTGTATTGTGCTGGTTCGGAAATAAAGTATGGCCGCCGTCACCTCGACTTCTCTGCTATGCACTGCTGAAACTGGTTGAGCTTCTCCCACAGAAATAAACGAGTATTCCCTTCTCTGCGAAATTGGATTTGTCCTGGAATGTAGTGTAGAGTGTTCTCTCTTCTCCTGCGATGTCGTTTCGGGATGGTTTACTGGTTAAGTGTCCGGTGTTCAAAGGTGTGTATTCGTGTTCTGCTAATACGGTTTAAAATCTTCTCAAAATGGCCGTTGATTTCTTGTGCTCGTGTTAGGTAGTGTTATTACGGTTGTTCTGAATTAGTTAGGTGTTAATTATTATCTGTGAGTGTTATTTTTATTTTAGTTAACCTCTGTTACACTTTTCGAAGCTACACTCACGGTTTTGCACAAAATTATACTTTTTCGGTCTTCTGTTAGTAAATTCTCAACTGGTCATATTAACGATTAACAATAGACTAAACTCTGAACGTCGTCGTTTTAGGGTAATTTTTGATATGTCTTTTTCCTCTTTCCATTGTTTATTTATAAAAGTACATCTCTTAGATTTGGTTCATCATCTAAATATACATAATAAGTTTTCTTATTTTTTACTGTATTTCATTTATTTCTTAATTTACAAAAATCTAATTATTCAGCAATATTGATTAATTAATTTTACATAATTGGATATATAGCTGGGTTTGTTTCAAGTTCATTTAAGCCTAAAAATTACAATTTTTTATAATTATTGTAGGCCTCATATTTTGTACAAATTTAGTGTTCAAATGGTTTATAAGTGTTTTTTCTGATAATATTTCCATGGAATAATATTAATAACTCTGTGATTATCTTTGTTGTTCATAATTTTGTTGTTATAACACTTCAATATTGATTAATTTACTGTTTAGTCTGATTTGATTACCATTATAGGCCTAGTATTTTTTATTTCCAAAAGAAGTTAATTTTCTTTCCCTTGTCATTCCATTCGTTATTAATTGTATCTGTACTAATTACATTTCCAATTTCTGTGTTGTATGGACTGAATTCTATCCACTATTATGTAGTTTGATTCTCTGATAGATAGTTTTGGTTTACATTACTGGTCTGTTTTTTCTAGAGTGTTGTATTAGCTAATCTGCTTTGTACCTTTAATATGGTTTACAGTTTTAAATAAAATTATAACATTCCTATTTCCTACTTGCCTCTCTGCCTTACAAACTTGAAAATTTGTTAACATGATTTTAAATACAACAAAACATCTTATTATCTACTATTTTTCCTATATCACCTAATTTTAACAAAAACATCTTATGCCTACTATTTTTAACTGTATCATCCAATGATAACAAAATACCTTATTCTTATCATTTTTAATTATCCTATTTAATTATAACAAAAATATCTTATCCTACTTATTCCCTGGACATAATTTAATTAGAAAATAAAAAACTCTTATTGCTAGTAATACTGTCAGTCATTAACTGTCTTTTATATTTATGTCTCTTTTGGTATTAACTCAACTGTGATTAAAGACATCTTATAACTATTATCACCTTGTATCTAACATATTATTTGATTAACAATAAATAACAAACATTTTATTATTGGTTATACCCTCAGTTGTGAACTGTCCTTTGGTATTTATTGTCCTTGTCACAATTTACTTAACTGTAATTAAAAAAAACATTTTATGGGCAATATTATTTCTTATATTTAATTTTAAAAAAACTCTTATCACTAACAATGTTGTCAGCCCCTTTAAATAATTTTTATTTCCTACACTATTTTTCATTATAGTGCGTCACCGGTTATTCTCTACACTCACTGTAGTCTCTAACTTTTATTGTATTTTTTATGGTATTTCACCTTATATTTCTTACACTAATGGTAGTCTTTTGTTTTTACACTATGGTAGTTTTTGGTTTGTTTCTACACTATTGGTAGTCTTTTGGTTGTTACATGTAATACTTATATCTAGTTTACAACTCGGTTTTCATTGGATTGTATCTTGTAACTTGAGTTACGGGGTCTAAATATGTTAGTTTTAAATTTAGTTCAAAGGTATGTATTCCTTTATTAACATTTTTGGAATAGCTCTTCTTGTTTCTAGGCTCTTTGTAGGAATCTTGACATCTTTTGTCCTTTCTTCGTTATTATATTAGTAAATTTCTTGTCTTGTGGTTTCTCTGCTTCTTGACCTTATAAATTTCCATTATTAATATTGTTTTCACCTTTTTATCTCCTTTTTCTTGTCTTTCCTTTTTACTGCTTCCCCAATCTACTGGGTATACTGCTGGTTTATTGGGTTTTTACATAGTAGGTTATTTTGACCAATAGTTTTCTTTGTTATTTTTTATTCTTATTAACATTTTATTGACTTAATGTACAGTTTCTTTGGTTAAATCTTTAAACAATTCATTCTTCTCACTCACTATGGACCTTTTCTTCTTTATTTATGTTGCATTAAGTTAAAATTGTAACGTGATAATTTTGTTATGCTACAATATATATATAGTATTTAAAATAAAAACAAAATTACTTTGAATTTAATAGCAAAATTTATCAACAGCAAGAAGGTTTAGCAATGGGATCACCATTATCAAGCATAATAGCTGAAATGTTCCTACAACACATAGACACAAAAATACAAAATATTATAAAATCACAGGATCCAAATGGCATTTGGATAAGATATGTAGACGATGGACTATATGTATCAAATAACAAAAACAAAAATTCAGAGAACATACTGTAACAAATCAATAACATACATCCTAACATATACCACACAAAGGCACCATAATGGACATTTGGAAAAATTTACAAATATACAAACATAAAACACAAAACAAACTAAAACCAGAACAAATACAAATCAATACAAAACCTGACACAATATTCAAAGCACTCAATATCGAAAATACACAAAATACAAAAACATATACCACAACCACATACAATAATACAACTTTAAAAGACCAAAGACCAATAAACAACCTTAATAACATCCAGCAGTCAACACACAAATACTTAACCAGAAACAAGATGGCGAAGGCTGAAGATGAGAGAACAGGAACTCTCGAAACATGTTCCAAATAAGGAAAAGAACATCTTGAGGTAATATTATTATAAATTTTGAATACTTTATATATATCAAGAAACGAACTGTAGCAGAAAGTGATTGAATATATATATATATATATATATATATATTGTTACAACACAAATAAGCTACCCCAGTACCAGGGATAAAAAAGATGATAATAAATATAAATATACTTCATATTAAATAAAATGATTAAATATAAATAAAATATAAAGACGGTGACACGACAAACGACGACCTGACCTAAGCCAAGTGATTGACCAAACAAACAGGAAACCGACAAAGAAGGGAAAAAACCGAAACCAAAGGAGAATAAAGACAAGTGAAGGAAGTGAACGAATTCATACTACCAAATAAAATAAAACCAAACGAGAAGGGGAAAACCACATTAAAATGAAGCCAATTGAAAATGAAGGAGAAGAAGAAGAAAAATGAATTTTTATGACATAATATAATTATTATGATAATGATAATAAAACACTCAATAATCAATAAGAAACAATAATTGATTAATAGTGAATCCAATAATGAGTAAGAGTAACGTTTTTAGGATAATATTAGATGTAAGCATTTCATAATGTGGAATAAACACTGAATAGTGATAAGAAAACACTGTGTGAGTAAAAGTGATACAAATTAGTAATTAGAAATTTAAGTTTTAATAATAATAGTAAGTGGAAACAATTAGTGATATGAAACGAACACTGGAAAGTGATAATAACATTGTCCATTAAGAGATTTAAGATTAGTTGTAAACGATTGTATTTAAAAGGGGAGTATCCCATGTAAAGATAAACAGCTAGTATTAACATGGATTGAGAGCAGAGTTTAATTAGGAAATAAGCAAGTAATAATAAATAAATGAACACCCTAGATTGTAAGGGAAACCAATCGTTCAAAAGGTGATGTTAGTTAACACCCAAAAAATAGTAATTAATGAATTGAGTTGTAAGCAAACTTTACTTAATAATGATAAAATAATTTTATAATTATATTTATGAATAGGGTATGACTGAAGAATTTGTACAGAGCATACGCCTAGATGTTATGTTTTTTAATTGAAGAAGAATAGGGAGTGGTAGCCATATTATTTAACAAAGGCAAAATAGAGGATTAAGAAGTTAAGACAATACAAATCTAATTACAATAGAAAAAAAATAAATGTAGAAAATAACAGAACCATTAATAAAACAAAATACATTAAAATAAAACGAAACATCATTTATATAAATTCAGTAAATATAGTCTATGGCTACAAGTGCATCTGAAAGGCCTAACTGTCAAAACCAGTAATTACAAATTGTATAGAATCCACAAGGAAACTAACAAATCTAAGGCAAGTAACTAGCAAAAAATAATGTATAAATCATTTTAAAAGAAAAATGTTACAATAAGAGCTTAAATTAAAAGAAATATGTAATTGTCAAATGTTAACATAATTAGACAAAAGTTAATATCTAATAGAACATGACCTTAGGAGGTATTATTTTAATCTTTGAAAGGAAATAAATACAATAGTGATAATATTTAAGACAGGGAGGAAGACAGAAGAATAAAATCAATCAGAAAATATATAGTAAATTTGAATAAAAATTTCAAATATGTTAACAATGCTTATAATCTCGGCCTTAGCCAATCAAAGGGTTTCAGTTACCATAGAAACGGGCCGTTGGTTACTAATTTTCCGTTAATTTTGATTACGCGTAAAATGACTTTTGGGTAGTAGGGACGCAAGATTTTGTATGACCGAAATTTTACTGTAAAAAGTTTAAAAAATATTCAAAAGTCAAAAACATATACCAGTGAGAAGGAGATGAAGAGGATTAACGTTTAACTGATGTCCAGGAACTAAATAAACGAAATTTAAAAGCAGAAATTCCCAAGACAAATTAGAAAAAGACGCCAGCCGCCTAAATCACACCAAATTTGATGAATTTTCCATTACCAAAGAACAACGATCTATCACAACCTTCTGAACTGATAAGTATCATTTAAATACCCTAATCCCAGGAATAAAAGCACTTTAAATATTTCTCATATGTATACAAACTCTCACTATGAACTAAAAATAATTTTCTTTCAAGGATTGAATAAAATAAACTTACGTAGAAAACTTGTTAACTAAAAACTAACCTTGTATTAAATTGCGAACTTTTGTACACCTATTACTACACTGCCGAACAAATTGTAACCACACGTTATATTATTTAAGTACGGATAAGGTACGGTAGTGTATTTTTTTATTGTAACCATATTTTATGTTTTCTTTATAATCTAAAGAACTCCAGATTTTGGGCGAGTTGATATATAGTGTACAAACAGTAGCCATGTTGGCATCAGAATAACTCGTTTCAAAACTAATTTCGTCAGCTTGAGATATTGTGTTTCATGTTTTATGCCGGAGCAGCTTTATTGAATACTAAATTATAATATTATTGTCACATTGATGAATTACCAAACTATAATTAAAGAAACAGTACAGAGTGTAACCGTTGTTTTATTTCATAGGAAATTGTATTATATATGTGTGTGTTAGCGAATTCACTGAACAGACAACTAGCGCTCTTGCTATCTGTGCAATACAGTAAGCTGTACAGAGGCGGGAACCGATTCGAACGCTCCAGCCGTCACCTCTGAAAACACCAAACTAACATATTAATTCACAAATTTAATTGTTTTCAATAAACAATTTGGCGCCACCCGGGATTCACAAACCCCTATGAAATTACAGGTAAGGTTTCCACTAGGTTGTACTGATAATTGTGACAACGCTACGGTCTTCGTTAGCAGCAACCATTGATGTAACGACAGGTGCGAGACGAACACACTAACACTTTATACACATAAAAATCTCGTGTACATTTAACAGAAACGCACCAAATACAACGTTACAGATTGGCTTCCATCGCGGGGCTTAAACTAAGACGGACGTCTATTATAACGTTACAATATATATATATATATATATATATATATATATATATATATATATGCGCGTATAATTACACCGCCTACGTGGGTAAACACCCCACTAAAACACTTTATTTTCTGTAGTTGACGTTAGTTGCAATAACTATGGTGCGATATGGTCTATACATAGCAAGAATTGCAAGTGGCGTGGTAAACGAAATACTTACCAAATGAGGAAGAAGATGTGTAGAGTGGTATAACACCATACTATATTCCCCATACTATATTCCAGGCTACGAGCATCCGAGTCACATTAAGCTTTCTCACGTTACAACATTTGTTTGGAATTTGTTGTGTATCACAGAAATTACAAGTCTAAAAATACGTTTATAATGTAGTAGATAACAAAACGTCAGATGTTTTTTAAAAACAAAGGATTCATACTTAACAACACACACTGGTCACCCTTGTTATTCCCACCGCTGATTCACAACACTGCGAACCTTATAGTCAACGCACAAGTCTCACCTTTTTTGGCTTACCTGATCCATATTCGAGCCCATCATTCCATCGCGGTACATCGGGAGCTGGATTCCCTCAATTTCTCTCAACAGATTTGTCAATGCGCTTGTCATCCCGAGAAATGTTCTTTTCCATCGGAGCGTCGGTCACTATCTGCTGCGAGAATCCTGTAGACTTTATTATATGCTGTGAAAATTTTGCCCACCAAATTTTTAAGAAATGTGGCCCATCCAACACATTTTCGTATTTTAGTTTATTTTTCAAGTTGCTTCTGTTTTGTTTTTTTTGCGCACATATTTCTTTATAAAGAGTTTGTTATTAGAGGTACTGGATTTTATGACTGGTTATGATTTCCAGATCTCATAACCATATAAGGTTACAAACTTGATGATGAAGTCGAAAACTAACGTTAGTTTAATTGGCGCCGGCCTATAGTCTTGACTTCCAGATGTTTCTTAATTCCAAAGAATAAACACATGTTGTTGGTATGCTGCCCTCAACTAGGCAATTGGTGTCCCTGGCTATATGGATAATAAAACTAATGTTTCGTTGCTGGTAGACATTTGTAATAACAACGTTTATTTATAAAAATATACTTGGATTTCCGATTTACATACACCTAAAAAAAGAGGAAACTTGATAACGTCTGCAAACACTTTCAGATATATTTGACAAAACACATTAACATTCTTCCAGATTCATTCTTAGTAGACAGTTAAAAAAGCTACTATTGCTATTTACAATGTACGACGTAACATGTTTTTATGGTACGTTAATCAGTATTAATATAAAGTTATTGTATTTCTTGCTTCGGAGTTTTGAACCCGTAATTATAAAATCTATGCACTTGTTCTCATCAACGTGTGTAAGGGAAGAGCTAAATTTATGGGCATGACAAAGTCAGCAATGTTTATTTCAGTGGTACATTTGGTAGCTCTGTTATTGTTACGCTCTAAAAAATGAAATATTTATCGGCTGATTCTACAGAGTTTGTGGCGCAAAGTGGTCTATTGAGTACTCTATTTTGTCGAATCTATTCGTTTATTTCGACGAAGCTCACGCAAACTATTCAATAGACGCTACGATGTGCAACTCAATTAAAATTAAATATTTCCACAGTATTGCTAATAATTTCTCCAATAATTTTAAAATATTACTGATATAAACATAAATAACATTACGTCTTATGTAATATTTTTTTAGTACAGTGAAATATATTTTTTGCTACTATTTTGGAGTGACGCTATTCTCACCCTATAGTGCCACATCCTATAAGACGTGACCCAGTTGGTGAAGAACAGTTTGGATCTAGACCGGAAAGTTGACAAATATTACTGGTGGAGGACAGAAGTAGCTACCAGTACTACTTCTTTTAATGCCCTGCGTAATCAGGCGTTGACGATTCCTATTTCATTTGTTTATATATTCTTTGGTCTTGTGCAGAGTGCAATAATTCTTCAGCAGTTAGGCTTCCACTGTCGGAAGATACGAAGGCAAGTTAATTTTTCCGACGACTCCATTTTCTATCTTCTAATATTCGATTTAGAATGAGTCTATGTAGGAAATATCGGCGACTCCTTTTTATGTCCCACGTATGTAAATATTCGTCTTTTCATATTTGTAAGTAATTAGGGCCTCGGACCCTTTCTGTTGGGGGGGTCGAGAGAATTTGGAGAGGTAGCACCTTTGTACCAAGTTGACTGGGCATTGCCTTCACAAGTCTCCAAGGTTGGATGTAGTGATGTTATCTCCCAAAAGAGCATTCAGCTTCTCCAGCCAAGATCGTTCTGCGTGGTTAAGTGTCACATCCTATAAGAGGTGACCCAGTTGATGAAGAACAGTTTGGATCTAGACCGGAAAGTTGACAAATATTACTGGTAGAGGACAGAAGTAGCCACCAGTACTAAGTTAAGGCGTAAGGTAAATGATCCTAGACTGATTTGTCTTCGAAAAAGACAGGCGTGAATCTAGTCGGTAACACCTCACAATCCTACCCAACTTTCACCGCCATCACATCAGTCCCCCGCTGTACCCTAAACGAGGATTTGTAACTTACAAGTTACACTGCATTTTTTCCGTCCTGCACTACTGCAGGACCTGACCGTTGCACTCACTAGTTTGGCACAAGCTCAATCCACTCACACCCATACCCAATTCGATTGTATAATTGTGAGGCATAAAAGCATAAAAATTTTGAGGGAGACTCCCTTATAATATTTGCTACTACAAGTGATTTAAAAATCATTGTCTTTTTTAGAAGAGAGGTATTAATAAGTATATCTAGAGCACTACAGCCTATAGAATCATAATATTATATTACGTTCTGGAATCTAATAATATTAGCCAGCAAGATGATCATTGTATAGAGGTGCGGACGTATATTGACATCATTACCTCCTTTTTTCTAACACTGTCATATTTGTTCAATGGAAAAGAAAGAAACATCCTATGAAGTACAATTAGGATATATTTAAGATATACATTTTTCACGATGAAAATATTAAAACCTTTTATCAGAATTGTTTAAGACAGCAATTACAGCAATTGGAAACAGGCAAGAACATGGAAAACGATTGGAGGAATGTAAGATGCTGTTTATAGAAGCAGAAAAAGAGGCAATAAGTAAAAAGAAGAGGACACTGATGAAAAAGTGTCTGAGACTGTAAAACGATGAAATTGCTAAAGCAATAGAAGAAAAAGAAAGGGCATATCACACGTAACAACAACTAAATACAGACAAAACTAAAGACATTTATAACTAAAAAAGAAACAGATCTAACATTTTAGTAAAATAGGGTCACTTTATAGGGAGCAATAAACTTGTTATACACGGACGACAACTTGTAGCCAATAAAATGGTAAAAGACATAAATGAAAATGAAAACGATACAAAGCATTTAGATATAATTATTGATCCTACATGGGTAAATGATTATAAACCTCTCTGGTATAGTGATGATGTAAAAGCAGACCACAGTTAGATATAAACCGACAGCTTTGTTACTTACGAAGGATAATCAGTAACAATATAATTGACAAACATGAAGAAGCCCTTAGAAGTACTAAAAATTGAAATCCACAGGACAGAAGGAACACAGAACACATAATTGCTTAAATACGGGAGTATCTTGCTTTAGCTTTTATTATTACATTTCTAAACTATGTAGAAACATGTGTGTAGAAACATTTGTAAACTGTGTGAAAAAGACAACAGGTACCGCAAGTTTGGCTAGCTGCAAGAGTGCTGTCTACTTTTACACGACTGCTAAAAAGGAGTGTTATGTTTTCAGTGGTAGGGTATGTATGTATGTATGTATGTTTGTTCCACTATAACTTTTTAACGGCTTTACCGATTTTGATGTTCGATGGCTCAATGGATTCCTTACTTCACCAGAAGTGTCATAGCCTATATATCACCGTGAGTTGACTTCCGGTTTTGACCGAAGTGAATACAAGTGATCGGTGCTAAGGATTTTTTTTTTGTTCGTTTATTGGTCCATCAGGTGGCGCTAGTGGAAGGTATTCTGTAAAGTTCACTCCAGATAGTGCTCGCGATTTAAGACCACGCTCACTAATACTATGTTAGCGCACTATTGTGTGAGAGTATAGATGTGCAAGCCGTGAGAAACAGAGAACAGCTGATCTGAAAGTATATCTATATATATATATATATATATATTTCTCTCTGCGAAATATGGTGAACCTGAAATACATGAAATGACGGATCAACAATATGCCGCAGCAGTAAACTTAATGAATTTTCAGCAGCGCCAATTGTTCAAAATGATTTCAGACAGATTGCTTCCAAGTGAAAATAACACTGAGCCATTACGTGTGTTCGTTACTGGAGGAGCAGGCACCGGCAAAACCTTTACTCTGAAAATTATTGTAGAACAGATTCGTCGTCTTTCTCATTTACCTGCAAGCAGAGCTGTTACGGTAGCAGCACCCACAGGTGTCGCTGCAAGATTGATTGGAGGTAGCACTTTGCACTCTACTTTTGCCCTTCCTATCGAAAAAGGCAAGGTGACAGCTCTTCGACATCTTACTGATGAGCGTCTTCAAAGGGAACGGCTAAGGTGGAAGCATATTAATTGGCTAATCATTGACGAAATCTCAATGGTACCCTATACTACCCTAAGAAATATTCACTTAAGGTTGCAACAGTTTAAAATGAATGATGCTCTCTTCGGGGGTATCAATATTATTTTGTTTGGCGATCTAATGCAGTTGCCACCTGTATCAAAAGCAGTTGGTGGTACCTACTGCTTCAAGTAGCCTCATTACTTATCAGCTGAAATTAATTTGTGGACACTGTTTAGTTTCTGTGAATTACCTCAAAATATGCGGCAAGCTAACGACACTACTTTTATAGACATTCTAATTAATTTACGAGTCGGCCAACTCACCGTGCAGCAGCTAGAAATTTTAGATCGTCGAAGAGTTCCTTTGACAGATGAATTTGCTGATGGGGAGTGTCTGCGTATTTTCCCAACCACTAAACAGGTAGAAGAATATAATGCTATGATGACTGAAAAGGTGAAAACATCATCTAACGTTTACGATATTGCAGCGGTGGATGTGTCTGTCGAAGCGAAGAATTACGGACAAAAGTTAAAGAAAGACTTCATACATACCAACGGATCCAAACAAAACTGGAGGTATTCAAAACTCTTTAGTAATCGGAGTCGGATCTAGGGTAATGTTGCGAAAAAACATTAATGTTAATCACGGTCTGGTCAACGGAGCAATCGGAGCAATCGGCATCATTAGAAAAATTGAGTGGCCTGCACTACGTCGAGATCAGCTTCAACCTGGTGAGCTTCCACAAGCCGTATTTGTAGAATTTGATGACAGATCAATTAGGGGAAATACTGCTGGTATTGGAGTAAAGATAGAGCCCACCACTGTTGAATATGATGCTTTGCGAGGCCAGGGCAAAGTAGAACGACGTATGCTGCCATTAATATTTTGTTGGGCTGTAACAGTACATAAACTCCAAGGCACTACTTTAGACAAAGCAGTCATTGATTTGAGTAGTAATATTTTTGCCAAGGGTCAGGCCTACGTCGCACTAAGTCGTGTGAAAACATTAGAGGGATTAGCAATAAGTTTGCTGGATCCACGAAAATTGTTGCATGAACCGCACGATAAAAACTCACTTGAGGAATTAAATCGACTCAGAAATCTGTAGACCAAAGCTTTTTCTTTATCATTTCTAATAAATGAAATTATTTAGTTAATTATATAATTTATAAAACAATTTATCGAAATGTTTGTATTATACTAGTTATATAATAGTATATAAAAGAAAGTTATACTATATTTATAAGTTTATAAGTTCATACGCTAATTATACTATGTACATAATAAAGTTTCTAAATAAAACTATGTAAAAATTGAAATTTTTTTTGCACTTCACACATACGTACGCACACACTGCACATTCCCATTATACTCTTTTTAAACACAAAAAGGAATAAAATAAAATAAATAATTTAAAAATTAAAAAACACGACTGACAAAAAATAAATGAATAAATAAAAAATAAATTGATAAAAACACTAAATAAAAAAAACTAAATAAAAATAATATTTAGTAAAAATCACAAAATCTAAATAAAATCGATTTAAAAAGCCAAAAACAAGGTATTGAAATTCAGCTCTGATCAGATTTAACGAAAATGTTATGAATGATTAAACGCATAGTAATTTTATAAGATTTAAATTACTTTTCGATGTTGAATATATATCAATGCATCATATGAAGACTACAATTATAAAAAATATTGCTGATAAAATTTTGCTCTTCAATTTTAATTTTCAATGCAGTCGGGGGCTGTTTAATGAAAAGA
The DNA here is from genome assembly GCA_034769895.1 of Magicicada septendecula. NCBI lineage: Eukaryota > Metazoa > Arthropoda > Insecta > Hemiptera > Cicadidae > Magicicada > Magicicada septendecula. The sequence goes on from CM068374.1 coordinate 159,172,768, forward strand.
ACAAATCTATTTAGAAACAGCCCCCGACTGCATTGAAAATTAAAATTGAAGAGCAAAATTTTATCAGCAATATTTTTTATAATTGTAGTCTTCATATGATGCATTGATATATATTCAACATCGAAAAGTAATTTAAATCTTATAAAATTACTATGCGTTTAATCATTCATAACATTTTCATTAAATCTGATCAGAGCTGAATTTCAATACCTTGTTTTTGGCTTTTTAAATCGATTTTATTTAGATTTTGTGATTTTTACTAAATATTATTTTTATTTAGTTTTTTTATTTAGTGTTCTTATCAATTTATTTTTTATTTATTCATTTATTTTTTTGGCAGTCGTTTTTTAATTTTTTAAATTATTTATTTTATTATAAAAATAAAACGGAATGACTTCAGTAATTGTATGGGTATATGCTTGATTGATTTTGCCTATACAATACGTGCAAGAATCATAAACCAACGTCTGCAAACTTTGTCAAAACATCATATTTTTGAAGAACAAAACTTTTCAGGAAGACAGTCTTGTACAAACAGGCTTTTGTTACAACACAAGTATTTGATAAGCGTCGTGTTCAACAAGAATTACATGTTGCTCTGAAATAGTTTTTAGCCTCTGAGAAGCCTTGTGGGAGAGTAGATTCAACATGTTGTAGCTAGTATTAGAAGAACCGGAATACACGCAACAATTTATCAGAACTATACAAGGCCTATGTAACGGAAAAAATAGCTACGAAAATAATTGCAGGATCTGCCAATCGAGGTTTTAGACAAAAGTTCAGTGCATCACCAACACTTTTTAACATTTATGTCAACGATTTAGTAAGAAAATGTAAACAATTGGTGAACCCTAGTGTTAAGCTATTACGAGACAGATATTTGAATATGCTGTTGTATGCTGACAACTTGCTTAAAATTTAAAATAAAGAATCTGCTTTACAAATAACAGTTATTAAGATTCATCAGATTTGCAAATAATATAATATAAAAATTACTATAAGAACAAGGGTAATGACAATTTTTAGCAAGGAATTAATAAGAACAAAAATAATAATTACTGGACAGTAATAGAACAGACGAGCCGTTTTAACTATCTGGCAAATAATATTGGTTATAAGGCTTTGATATAGATGTTAGGTAAGGCAATATCCAGACGATATCTGAAACAGACAATTGTATTTTTGAAAACTGAGTACGTTGAGAGACAAAGTAAAAGATATACAAAGATTAGACATGGCGCTCCCTGTACTGTTCTATGGATATAAATTATGGACGACAACTATAAGAAAGAGGAACGTAAAAAACAGACCTCGGAAAGAGCGTCCATAAGAGGAATTACAAGATATTTTAAACTTGATCATATAAAAAATAAAGACATAAGGGAAAAATAACAAGTTCCTAATTTGAATGGTAGATTAAAAGATTATAAACAATGGTGAAAAACACTTAGAAAGATGTCAAATTGAAGACAGGCTAAACACGTCTGTATAAACCTATAGGACATAGGAATGTGGGCAGACGTAGGAAGTGATGGCTGGATGTTCTTTGAAGGCAGAACAGGCAGCATCTAGCCTGTGTGATGTAAAGGTGATGTCCAATCTGTTATATGATATGTCTAGTGCTGCTTGTCCATGACATTTTCAATAGGAGTCTATAGAGCTACTTTCGAAAGGCATTAATTTGATCTGTAGTACTTTGTTTTAGTGTCCATGTTTCACATGAGTATGGGCGGACGTAGCATACACAGCATCTAACAGATCTCAAAGTCCAGTGTTTGTTTGTAAGAAGCGACTTCAGTTTGAGAAATGCAGACCAAACATTTTGATTTTTGCTTTGATCTCCTCATCGGGACCCAAGGTTTCATTTATCCAACAGCCAAAATACTTGAAGTATTTTAAATTAAAATAAAACATGTGTACATATTGCGACAACACAATTGAATTAATTCTTGCGCATAGGATTATGGTGTGTGTTTTATAAATCAACAAGTCTATATTGGAGGTATTATAATTATTTATTGCACACCAATTGATATAATTGGTATCGTATACCAGTTCATACGATATATTTGTAAATACACAAATGTTATAAATTTTGAAATATTGTTTGAAAACAGTTTATATAAAGTTCAGATCTGAATTTGTTACTTGAGTGAAGATATTCCAATTTGATGCGGCGAGATGGCTGAAGGCGATGCGTATATCTCACGTGTCCTTCCCTCGTGGATTCTGCTGGGATGGTGTCCTGATTATAAACACGCTGAACTTGCTTGACGAACTGCAACACTGCCTCGCGGCGATAACACTGATAATTATGGTTAAAGGTTTTTAAAATGTTTTACTATTGTTATAAGTAGTATAAAAGTGGGGGTACGAGAACACTTCCGGGTTCCGAACGAAAACACTACTGGGTTCCAGTTCATGACGTCATAGAGGCACTGGCAGCTGGTGTTCGAGCTGTCCATGTGACGTCACTGTTTTGTGTGTGCGCGCGCGCGCGCGCGCGCGTGTGTGTGTGTGTGTGTGTGTGTATGTTCAGTAAGTTCAGTTACTTCCGTGTTCCAGTTCATGACGTCACACAGAGGCCCTAGTCGCTGGCGTCCGCATGGCTAAAACCTGTTTCAAGACGTCACGGAGGCCGTGGTTTCTGCATGTCCGCAATTTGATAGCCGAAAACAATGTGTAGCGGATGGGGGCACCCGGAATTCGGCGGTTGCCCGGACGCGCAGAGGCGATGTCATCGGGTACCGTTACGCGAAATTTTGGGGGCATCGGGTACCGAAATTTGGTGATATGGTCCATCGGGTACCGTTACCCGAAATGTTTAAATCAACGGATGGGGGTACCCGAAATTGTTGGTGTCCGAATTTTGACACCCGAAATGCTTAAATCAACGGATGGGGGTACGCGAAAGGTGGGTACGCCCTAACCGGGTTCCAGTTCATGACATCACACAGAGGCCCTGGCAGCTGGTGTCCGAATGTTAAAACACTTCCGGGTTCCAGTTCATGACGTCACACAGAGCCCCTAGTCGATGGTCTCCGTGCATGTCCAAAATTTGGTAGCCGAAAACAATGTGTAGCGGATGGGTGGGGGTACCCGGAATTCGGTGGTTGACGAGGTCCTGGACGAGCCGTCACGGAGACAATGGTACCGTTACCTGAAATTTTTGATGTTCGAAATTTGGTACACAAAATATTTAAATCAACAGATGGGGGCTACGCCCTAAAACAAGTCCTGCATAACGTCACACAGAGGACCTGCTCTCCGAGCGTTCCTTATGTGTCACTGTCCATAGAGGGCGTGGTGTCCAATATTTGACACCCGAAATGTTTAAATCAACGGATGGGGGTACCTCGAAATTTTTGTGTCTGAAATTTAGTACTCGAAATATTTAAAACAACGGAGGGGGTACTCCGAAATTTTGGGGTGTCCGAAATTATGTTAAAACACTGTCGTCCGACAACGGGTGGGGGTACCCCGAAATTTTGTGGTGTCTGAAATTTAACCTGCATGTCTAGAGGACGTGATGTCTGAAATTTGACACCCGAAATGGACGCCCACATGACGCATGTGTTCTAATGTAGCAATGGATATATGTTATGTCACTGGTGTCAGTGGCTTGTGGTTCCTATTGGATATTAATTTGTACATAAAAATAAATTATAGCCCTCCCGTTACCCGAAATTTTTGGTGTCCGAAATTTGGTACACGAAATACTTAAATCAACGGATGGGGGTACCCGAAATATGAAAGGTGGGTACGCCCTAAAACAAGTCCTGCATGTCTGAAACATTTCCGGGTTCAGGTTCAGCACTGTGCCGACACAGAGGCCGTGGTTTCTGCAAGGCGAGGCGGTGTGGTGTATAATAAGGTACCGTTAAGCGAAATTTGGGTCATCGGGTACCCCCACACTCCGCTTAGCTCTGGACGGGAGGGTAGTGTACCGATACGCGAAATTGGTCGGTTAAAATTTGCTAACAGAAACACTTCATTTTTAACTTCACAAGAGCTACACAGCGCACTTTTGATTTGTATACGTCAATCACAGCTATCGCATTTCAACATCGAAATTAAAGAACTCCAGGCACAACGCCTGTACCTAATACTAGTAAAACCTTTTCGCTTAATCCCTTTATAGACAACACGGGGATATTACGCGTGGGCGGACGCCTTCAACAGTCTCAGCTCAACTATAATAGTAAACACCAGATAATACTTCACCCGCAGTCTCATCTTACTAGACTAAATATAGAAAACGAGCATATTCGACTACTCCATGCCGGAGTACAATTAACGCAGTGCTCTCTACGTCAAAGATATTGGATCATCAATGACAAATCTTACATACGCTCCGTGATACACAAATGCCTCACTTGTTTTCGATTTCGCGCAACTGGCTCGAGCCAGCTTTCAGGACAATTACCCTCTTCCAGAGTCACTCCCTCTAAGCCATTTTCCCAATGTGCCGTCGACTATGCCGGTCCCATATTTCTACGTCAGGGCGGGCAGCGGTCCAAATCATTCACAAAGGCTTACATTTCACTCTTAATTTGCATGGCCACTAAGGCAATTCACCTTGAATTGGTATCAGATCTGACTGCAGACGCCTTTATAGCTGCTTTAAAACGCTTCATAGCTCCCAGGGGCATCCCTGCACAAATAGTTTCCGGTAACGGTACAAATTTCCGTCGTGCTGGCACTATATTACACGATTTGTACAAACTTTTTCAACAAGACGAATTTCAACAATCCACTCAGGACTTCGCCAGTTCACAGGAGGTCAAGTGGTCTTTAATACCTCCGTCAGCACCTCATTTCGGTGGTCTATGGGAGAGCGGAGTAAAAGCGATAAATTTCATTTACGGCGCGTTATCGGCAGTACGCTTCTCAACTTTGAAGAGCTTTACACTGTTTTGACTCAAATAGAGTCATGTCTGAATTCACGTTCCTTGTTCGCCATTTCAAGTGATTCCGGGGATCCCGAGCCCTTGACTCCAGCACATTTCTTAGTTGGTTCTCCACTTACTGCGCTCCCGGAACCCGACTATTCGGATATAAAAATGGGTCGCTTGGGGAGATGACAGCTTCTGCAGAGATTCACCCACTCTATATGGAAGAGTTGGTCAAGAGATTATCTGCATCAGCTGCAACAACGAAATAAATGGAGAAAACATTCAAAAAATTTGTCTCCAGAACAACTCGTCCTCATTTCAGAAGACAATACCCCACCTCTGCAGTGGAAACGTGGTATTGTCACCCAAATCTATATGAGGCAGGATTCATTAGTACGCGTAGCGGATGTCCGCACCACAAACGGCATCCTGCGTAGGCCTATCCACAAACTGTGTCCACTTCCCGTGGCATCAGACTAATTGGTTTTTCAGTGCTTCATGCCCGGGACATTTCCGGATGAGCACATGCTCTACGTACTACTAAGTACAATGTTAAATGTACTTATTTATACATTTATATTTATATTTATGCCGAATTAATCCACGCTATTTATATGTGCATTAGTAAACATTTTAAGTGTTCTTTTTTCGTCAGTGTGATGTCAGTTATTGTGTACTGTTTGGTGCAGTGTTTATAATTATCGTGAATTTTTTGGGTATATTTCTATTGTGCTATTATTATCATGAATTTTTTGGGTATACTTCTGTTGGGCTATTATTATAATGAAATTTTTGGGTATATTTCTATTGTATTATTATGTAACCTTGCTTATTATGCACTTATTGTCATGCTATTATTATTGAATTCTTTGGATTTCTATTAGTTATTGTGTAATGCTACTTACTATGTGTTATTCATTGCATGTATCATTGTCATTGAATTTGGGTATATTGTTATTATTATTATGTGTCATCAGACGTTCTAGCATTTGTATTTTATTATTATATATTGTTCGATGAGTATTGATCAATATTGTATTTATATTTATGTATATTGTATTGAATATTGTATTTGTATTTATGCTATCTAATGAGCCATCTTTCGATGCACCAATATTCATTATACTATGTATTATCACACATTTCAGGTTTGTAACTTGTTAATGGATACTTGCATTTTTTCATGTAACTATACTGTAACCTATGTCAAAATCACCCGATTTTGGGCGGGCAGTATGTTAAATCTTTGTATCTGTTTATATACCCGCGCGCATTCGGCCCGCGCAATTACGTCACGCTCAATGTACAGGTCGCTAATCGCGAGCTGCGATGTTAGTTAGTTAAAACTCAGCTTTCATCCGATCAGTACTCTTTTCCATTTGCTAGCCGCGGCTATGTAAAATTTAATAATGTAACTTCTTTATACAATTTTTCTTTCTTCTATCGGTATTTATCTTGGCAATGTACGCCATACGTAATTGGATGGGCCATGCGCTTCATTATATAATTATATAATTATTCAATAAATGGCTAGTTAACTCAGATTCATACAGTCCACTTCTTCATTTAAAAACACATTTCCGATTCCTATACCAGCAGCACTTCGCATGACAAATACTAACTCTAGAAATATTCGAGAGCGTTAAGCATGCAGCAGACATGTTTATTGCGGTATCGTAAAGCGGGTTTGATTTAAAATTTAAATGATCGATTAGTACGAAGTCACGACAGTGTACGTCATTGTACGCCCTATATATCTCAAATTCTTCCATCGTGCAATTTTTTGGCCTCAGGTTCGTTGTCCGTGAGTCAATACTAATTTCTGACCATTGAATCTTTTAGAGGACGATGAAACGAAGAGAATGGTACCTTATTCGAGGTTCTAGGGCTATTGTTTAGCCATTCTATGCTTAAAATAACGCTTATTATCACTAAATAATCGTACAAATTTTTTAACCTCAGTTTCGTTGTCAGTGAGTCAATACTAATTTTTGACCATTGAATCTTGTAGAGGACGATGAGAGGAAGAGAATGGTACCTTATTCGAGGTACGAGGTCAGTTTTTACCCGTTCTATGCTTAAAATAACGCTTATTATCACTAAATAATCGTACATTTTTTTGACCTCAGTTCGTTGTCCTTGAGTCAATACTAATTTTTGACCATTGAATCTTGTAGAAGACGATGAGACGAAGAGAATGGTACCTTATGCGAGGTTCGAGGTCTATTTTTTAGTCTTTTTATGCTTAGAATAACGCTTTTAATCACTAAATAATCGTTCACTTTTTTGGTTTTTGCCCCTCAGGTTCGTTGTCCTTGAGTCAACACTAATTTTTGTCTATTTCTACGTGTTGATCGTCACCTTCCACTTCCTTAGCCAATCCAACTGCCTCTGTGGCTTTGTGTTCTCAAATTGTAGGAACAGTGAGCTTCAATGTTGCATAGCGTCGTCTGCGAAGAAGGAAAACGCTTCTTGGGGATACTCCTACACCTCTTCGTTTACACGATGTACGTACATAGCGGAGCCAAAGATGAAAGCCTGCTGTACGCCGGCGGGGTGGATTGGAATTTAGAACAGGACCCGTCGACGCTCACCCTGACGGTTCGGCCGTTAAAGTAGACAGTAGTACTCAAAAGAAGAAGGGATAGGAGAGGAACTAGCTAACAAGGAAGGTATTCGTTCCGGACTTTGTCAAAAGTCTCTTGCTCAAGTCCAGCAAAGACAGCGCCCGTAGACTCTATCTTGTTGATAGCATCCAAAAAATTACATAATAACGAGAAGAATGCCTTTTTTTCCAAGTGATTGAATTTGTCCCTGAACTGCTCAACATTTGTCTGCTGCTCCAAGGAAAAATAGTTCTTTGTCATCGTTGTTGATGATGAGGTTATACTGCTGCACGGCTATTCGTACAAGTGTTGAACAAAGAAAATCACTGCCACATGATCAACGTTATCGTTAGCGTTAGCGTTCTTAGGTTAGCGTTCTTAGCGTTAGCGTTTGTAGCGTTCTTAGAGTCAGCTTTCTAAGCGTTAGCATTAACTTTAGCGTTCGCGTTAGCGTTAACGTTCTTAGCGTTGGCGTACTTACTGTTTACGTTTTCCGTTTTAGCGTTAGCCGAATCATGCAAATCATTCATCACTAACACTATTACTACCAGATCAACGTTATCGTTAGCGTTAGCGTTTGTAGCGTTCTTAGGGTCATCTTTCTTAGCATCAGCATTAACTTTAGCGTTTGCGTTAACGTTTACGTTCTCAGCGTTGACGTACTTACTGTTTACGTTTTCCGTTTTAGCGTTAGCCGAATCATGCAAATCATTCATAACTAACACTATTACTACTAGATCAACGTTATCGTTAGCGTTAGCGTTTGTAGCGTTCTTAGAGTCAGCTTTCTAAGCGTTAGTATTAACTTTAGCGTTTGCGTTAGCGTTAACGTTCTTAGCGTTGGCGTACTTACTGTTTACGTTTTCCGTTTTAGCGTTAGCCGAATCATGCAAATCATTCATAACTAACACTATTACTACTAGATCAACGTTATCGTTAGCGTTAGCGTTTTTTAGCGTTCTTAGGGTCATCTTTCTTAGCATTAGCATTAACTTTAGCGTTTGCGTTAACGTTTACGTTCTCAGCGTTGGCGTTCTTAGTGTTATCGTTACCGTTTTAGCGTTAGCCGAGTCATGCAAAACATCGTCACTAACTGCAGTCACTGCAGATCAAGTGCAAGTATGACGTACTTTTCATGGAATTGTTGAACACAAGATTTGAAAATGCTGTTGTCATCGATTTGGAGGACAGTGGAGCTTGCCCGCAAACGCAAGAAAATAAGTTCCATGTTTTTCTGCTGAAGCGTTGGAGTGAGGCCTTCACTGAAGACCGGATGAAGTCAGTCAAGCCTTGCGTTCTCTCGTTGGTTGTGACATCTCACACAACACTTGCGAACGACAAGGTTAGCGTCCAGCTTGTAATCGACTATGTAATTAGTTTAATAATTCTTATTTTATCTTAAATAATTACAAAAAAAATAGTTTTTTTTCCAACAAATTAACATAAAAAGAGATCGAAGAGAGAACGTTTATATTATTTAATACGTCACATTAATTTAGTGCTAGACGCTGATTGGACAAAATCCGTTAAATACTGTACATATACATGTATGCTTATTCAAGCAGATTCGTATCATAGTGAACACGAAAGGCTAAAGAAATTTGTGTTATGGCCCGTAAAGTTCATAGTATGGTTGCCGTGGGTTTTATTATTACCTACATCTTATACTGACAGAGTTCGGTGCGCTTTTTGTTCGACCCATGCTAGAAAAGTGGGTAACGAACCTATGAGAGAACGCCAAAAATGGACTCGATTGTATCGTTTTCTAAGAACAAAATCCAATAATAAAAAGTTTATAGATGTTTATAAGTGATGTGTTTTTGTGAGGGTGGTGTATGTCGTTCGCCTCCGTATGATACACTTTGTAATATATTATGTAACGATAAACGTAAACGTTTAAATCTGGAAAAAATTGGTCGCTATAGAGGTAAAAACAATTTCTGTGTACATGTACTGGACGCCTGTAATTTGCTGCGAACAGCATGGAACCTCGTGACAGCTAAAACTATTGAAAATTGTTTCACTCATGCTCGATTCATTTTAAATTCAGAGATTAAACAAACCGAATGCGAAGAAATTGAAATTGGACCTACCCTGTCTGAAATGTTTAATCACGTATCATCAGCATTAAATGATTCAGTTTCTCTAAATCAGTAGATGTCGTAACTACGGCTCTCGTATCAACAGACAGTGATATCGTAGAAATAGTGAAAACTGTGAAAATGATGAGGGTGCCGACGAACTTGACATGGAAAATGATATGACAGGAGTTCCTACCGCTACGATACACTTTCATTGCTGAGATGTGTTCATCGATTTTTAGAAGCCAACTCTGAATGTGAAATGTTTGAGCACGTCGATAAACTAGAACAATTTATTGAAAATCAAGTTGTGCAGAATTCTGTACAAAAGAAAATAACGAACTATTTTAAAAAGAATTGAACATTTTCGCTACAATAACTTTACATTTTAAGAAAAAATTAATTACTGTATAATAATCCAGGAGGATAAATAAAACGATCATATATTAGTACCTATTCAATATTCTTTATTGATTTATTTTACTAATAAATTCAGTAAGTAATATCTTCAGTATTTGACCATTTACAGTACAGTAGGTTCTGTACCTCATTTTGTTTCACTTTTTATCTGTTAACACGAAATTCGGTTAACACGAAATATAGGTTAACACGGAAAAAACAGCTGGTCCCCGTCATTTCGTGTTAAACGTGTCCCACTGAATATTTAGAGGGAGAGAGAGAGAAAGCGAGTCAGCCTTCAAGGCTGTGTGTGTGTGAGAGAGAGAGAGAGAGAGAGAGAGAGAGAGAGAGAGAGAGAGAGAGAGAGAGAGAGAGAGAGAGAGAGAGAGAGAGAGAGAGAGAGAGAGGAGAGAGAGAGAGAGAGAGAGAGAGAGAGAGAGAGAGAGAGAGAGAGTTGAGTATCACTACAACAGACCGGCTGACAACTTGCTTGCAAACCATTTTTTAGAGCTGGTTGAAACACACACACACACACGAACACACGCACGCATGGTCTATACAAAGGATCAGTGCACTCAAGTTCAAGGATATGCACAATATAATTTAAAGTAAATACTTGCAAATAGTTACTTTTCAGTGGTGTACTACGTATGGGAGATATAATCAATCATTTATCTAATGATATAAAATCATTATTTCCTATAATTGGATATATATATATATATACATGTATATATATCTATGTTTAACTATTGATATCATTCATCTGTAACGTCAGAACGTCATTAAACATCAAATTTCGGTGTCAGGTAACCATTACTCCAAACTTTCCGCGTAACGGTACACGATGGCCCATACCAAATCTGCTACATGCAGAAACCAACTACCATCCCCTCTGTGATGTCATTAATCACCAAATTTCGGTGTCAGGTACCCGATGCCCGCAAATTTTAACCGACCAATGTCGCGTATCGGTACACTACCCTCCCGTCCAGAGCTAAGCGGAGTGTGGGGGTACCCGATGACCCAAATTTCGCTTAACGGTACCTTATTATACACCACACCGCCTCGCCTTGCAGAAACCACGGCCTCTGTGTCGGCACAGTGCTGAACCTGAACCCGGAAATGTTTCAGACATGCAGGACTTGTTTTAGGGCGTACCCACCTTTCAAATTTCGGGTACCCCCATCCGTTGATTTAAATATTTCGTGTACCAAATTTCGGATACCAAAAATTTCGGGTAACGGGAGGGCTATAATTTATTTTTATGTACAAATTAATATCCAATAGGAACCACAAGCCACTGATACCAATGACATAACATATATCCATTGCTACATTCGAACACATGCGTCATGTGGGCGTACATTTCGGGTGTCAAATTTCAGACATCACGTCCTCTAGACATGCAGGTTAAATTTCAGACACCACAAAATTTCGGGGTACCCCCACCCGTTGTCGGACGACAGTGTTTTAACATAATTTCGGACACCCCAAAATTTCGGAGTACCCCCTCCGTTGTTTTAAATATTTCGAGTACTAAATTTCAGACACAAAAATTTCGAGGTACCCCCATCCGTTGATTTAAACATTTCGGGTGTCAAATATTGGACACCACGCCCTCTATGGACAGTGACACATAAGGAACGCTCGGAGAGCAGGTCCTCTGTGTGACGTTATGCAGGACTTGTTTTAGGGCGTAGCCCCCATCCGTTAATTTGAATATTTTGTGTACCAAATTTCGAACATCAAAAATTTCAGGTAACGGTACCATTGTCTCCGTGACGGCTCGTCCAGGACCTCGTCAACCACCGAATTCCGGGTACCCCCACCCATCCGCTACACATTGTTTTCGGCTACCAAATTTTGGACATGCCCGGAGACCATCGACTAGGGCCTCTGTGTGACGTCATGAACTGGAACCCGGAAGTGTTTTAACATTCGGACACCAGCTGCCAGGGCCTCTGTGTGATGTCATGAACTGGAACCCGGTTAGGGCGTACCCACCTTTCGCGTACCCCCATCCGTTGATTTAAGCATTTCGGGTGTCAAAATTCGGACACCAACAATTTCGGGTACCCCCATCCGTTGATTTAAACATTTCGGGTAACGGTACCCGATGGACCATATCACCAAATTTCGGTACCCGATGCCCCCAAAATTTCGCGTAACGGTACCCGATGACATCGCCTCTGCGCGTCCGGGCAACCGCCGAATTCCGGGTGCCCCCATCCGCTACACATTGTTTTCGGCTACCAAATTGCGGACATGCAGAAACCACGGCCTCCGTGACGTCTTGAAACAGGTTTTAGCCATGCGGACGCCAGCGACAAGGGCCTCTGTGTGACGTCATGAACTGGAACACGGAAGTGTTTCACACACACACACACACACACACACACACACACACACACACACACACACACACACACACACACACACACACACACACACACACACACACACAAAACAGTGACGTCACATGGACAGCTCGGACACCAGCTGCCAGTGCCTCTATAACGTCATGAACTGGAACCCGGTAGTGAGTTCGTTCGGAACCCGGAAGTGTTCTCGTACCCCCACTTTTATACTACTGGTATAGCTTATTTATGTATCTCAATGTGTAACGTGGGTGTTTAATGAAAAGCGGTGTATAGGCATACACCTTCCGGCACGTCTTCAAGTGTCCTCGCGTCACCCAGATCTACCGCGGTCGGTAGATCTCTCTATGAGGATATCTTGACTAACACGGATACTTGTAAATCACAATATTATTTATTAAAACTGAATTACTTGGGTCTGTAGAATAACTCACACAGAGTTCCAAGTTTTCGTACACCTTCCGCACGTTTACGTGTTCACGCAAGAGGAGCTTCTTGAACGCGGACCGCACGTTTAGTAGACGAATGCTCAAGATGAACTGCCTTTGATCTGCACATGGCAACAGACAATTTTCAATGATTTTACTGCGTTTTAATTGGCCAATTATTGGTCACATGATAAATATGCACACGGCACTAATAGTTCTTCATGCAACACTTTGCATGAAATTGGCAAAACCCGCAGAGATAATTATCTGGGATTTTATTACTTCCCGCCTGAGTGAGTTTTATATAGAGAATTCATATAACAAAAATTCACATTTAACAGTTATTTGAATATCACAGAATATAAGGAAATTGTAGCTAATATTAAATTTTATGTCTTGTTCAAGTCTCATGTAAATCAGATAATTATAACGGACACAATAGAAAAACATTAATAACTAGCCCACCCGCGCACACTTTCACAAACACATTACGTAGAAAAATGACGAATAAAAATTTTAAGAGTTTGACCTATTCTAAATTCTTATCGGTAATACAATACAAAAACTATAACTAACAAACAAATTTGAACAAGAAACAAATTTTAACATGAGAATGTTCGTCATCCATGCATAAGACATAGTTCATTGCTTATCATGATCCTGTCTTCTATCGCAATATATAAATTTTAGTACATAATTATGGCAGTTTTTTACTGTTTTACTTCCAAATCGTACACACAAATCACCCTACTAAACGCGCGTACGAAACGTAATTAAAAGAAATCGAAGCCATAGAAATGTATCTTTACACTGGCAAAGGCAGAGGTCCGATAAGAAGCCAGACTACCATAGTAAATTAATTAACAATTGTCCTGCTGACAAAGAAACTGTTAGAAGATTTGATTCAAGCGGAAAACGTGTTCGTTAAATCATTGGTAAATTATAATACAGAAATAACGATTAAAAGGACCATCTTGTAAAACGAATGTAACAATTTTTTAACAGACCTTAAATAATATATGTTCCGAAAATTTTACCGCTGATAATTATCAATTATAATTCTCAGTCCTTAGGATGTGGTATTATAAGTATCAATTTGAAGAGGGCATGAAGAGAATGAAAAACAAGTTTCTATGTTTTGTGGAATAAAAGAAATCTTTTGTTGTTTTTGTATCCTCGTGGCAACCTATAATCGATTCTTTCCTTGTCCTTTTCACATTTTGATCTTTAAGACAATTCTTACTTCTATATTTTTGCTGGAAAGGCTACCAAATCACTGAAGAACACTTTTGCAGATGTAGCAAAAAACGTTATCACGGTCTGATATCTACAAACAAGCCAAAGTGTTATGAATAAGGATAAGAAAATAAAAACCTGTTAAATCAACGTTAACAAGAAAAATAAAAAACAAACACCAACAATTTTTTTCGTCCACTCACTGTGTTATATAAATCCATTAATACTCGAGTCATTCAAATCATTAGTGGCTAATGTGAGATAATTAGAGGTATATATTTAAAGGTTAGAAAAATTCTAGAAGCAAATTAACTAGATTTTTTTGTTTTAAGAATTGGTTTTACTCAACAGAAGTTTTATTGAAAATAGTATTCAACACGAAACATGAAGAAATTCTAATATAGGCCTATAATACAAATTTTTATAATATTGATAATAATAATAATATTAATAAAATACTAATATTGTTTAAATAGTCACACTCAATTCTTTTTAAATTCTTTATAACCATCTTTATTAATAGTACTAAAATGTTATTTTGTAATTTAAAGAGAACTGACCTCTTTCTAAAAATGTATTGTAACCAAATTATTGTAGTTATCAGATTATAAGATTTCTGTACTTACTCCATATTCTGAATCAGATTCTAGGTTTCGTAGTGGTCGGTTGGCAGAGGTAACTTTGTTGTGTTAAGATTTGAAGAGAGCGTATAGAGCCGTTAAGTATAGCCTTACATCATCTATGTACAAGAAATAGTGTATGTACTCCTATGTTCCTATAATATAAACTACAATTCGCTAATATTTCACGCTGATAATGCTTCAAAGAACTTACAAAAAAACTATGTACGTAAAATAAACAACAAAATAAGACAATTTTTACAAATCTGTGTAAACGTTTACATAGAATTTAAAGATTTCTAAAATTCTGGGAACCCAAACCTAATAGGTATATTCCGTGGTAATGCAAACCTCGACCAAATCACAGCAGCAAGTCTGACAACGCACACCACTATTGCAGGTCCAAAACTGACCGTCTAATACAACAACTGTTCAACGCACACGCCACGCACGTTACGTATCTCATAGCCGTAAGAGTTTTATGTCGTCGATGGTCTAAGAATGATCACCTTGGATATGTAAAAATTCTGTGGCGGTTTCTCTCTGCGTTGCATAGAGAGACAATAAACCATTACATGACTGACGGTAACATGGTCGGCATAATGAGAGTTGCGCGTCCATAACGAGGTGTGAATAAATTCGTTTTATGTGGTTAATCATCTCATGTCATACGATGACTTTTTTATTATTCCGTAATTTTGAGGCCCAAAATATCTCCTAAGTTTAATAGTCGGTAGTTTGTTAGCAGTTGACTGTTTTCCTGCGGTTTTGATACATTTTTCTTTTTTTTTTAACGTAACAAATTGAAGTCCGACAGTGATAGATCGGCATTGTGAACTCAAAGAAATAATGCGGCTTTTACTACAGTTTCGTCAGGTAATTTGGTACCAGATATAACTGAATGGTTGAGAATTAGAGTGTTTAATCTATAAGAAGACATCCGAAGTACAATATTTCTTTGCAATAAGGGCTTCCTTTTATGAATGGTATTTTGAGGAGACTTGAGTATAAATAATAAATATTTGAATTCAGAAAACGTGCTATTGAAGTAGTTTTTATCCAGTTCACACCTTATTGATAACGTTATTCCATAACGTTTAGCGGATAGTTCAAAGAAATCAAGAATTATATCGTCATTATTGGTTTGTAGATCCGTTTAATATAATCGTTTAACAATGCTGATAAGCTCACCCTACTGTGGAATTTATATCAATCAATAAATATTAATCAGAAACCAGGATATTTGGATACTATTTTTAGGCATGAGTCTATAATTACACTTCATATTGGTAGTTTTGGGCAGCGTTGAAAACAATGCTAAAATTGATAACAATGATAATATGCACAGCATGTACATAAGTGTCACTCAGCCGAATAGATTTTAGTTTTTTCAGTTCCTGTTAGCTTTGTCGTTAGTTTGTCTCTTACATTTTATTTTTCATTTATTATGTAATAGTGTAGTCATACTTATGTATGTTATATTTATTGACAAGTAAGCGTAAACAAGTAAATATACGTGTAAACGTAATATATAATGTGTAACGTATTTATGTTATAAACCATATTTCTATGTTTTCAAACTTATTTTTAAATATATAATTTTGGGAGGTTAAGGTAAGTTGTGGTTCCTTTTTTGTTATTTTATTTGCTTTTGGTGTTAGTTGTAAAGTGTTCTGATTCCAATTAATTGAATTCGGTCCTAGTCCAAATATGTAATATGTTGGAGAATAGGTCTATTTTTGTATATTGAAAGTTGTAAATAGTGTATGTTAACAGTATCTTAATACTCCAAAATTGATCTTCGGCTAATAAGGATTGTACAACGTTCTGGAACAGTACAGAATACAATGAATATATTTCGGCTTCAGAGGATAGGGTACAGGAATTGTAATCTTTCATTAACTGTGTTTACAAAGTTTAAAGAATAAATGAAACAGCGTGTGATTTAATCCATTTAAAACAAACGGTTTAAGTAAATTCTAATAAGATAGGAAGAGAGGGATGCGTCTGGAATTCTCTTGGGTGTAAGGAAACAAAACGACGATGTGATTTGTGTAGCAGTAAATTGCTGAACTATTGGAAATCATTCACGTTAACTGCAAAGCAACCCAATTTCAAACAGAAAACTTGATGAAGTAGTGTTTACTCTAATCAGCCTGTGCTGAAATTATTATAAATTAAAAAAACGTAAATATTTTTGCTTTAAAGCGTTTAATTAAATTCGTGTTTCAACGCTCAGAAGAGCAATCCGTTGTTTACTGAATGAGTACTATTACATCACTAGGGACTTTTTTTTATCAAAATCACGGCTTGATAGTAGCATAAATTAACGACTTTTGAGCAGTACATCTCCATGTTTAAAAGGGAATAATGCGCGGAAAGTTGATACAGGAGCAGCATTGATAATGTAGCGTATTTCGTCATCACAGAGCAGGCAAGAACAAAAGTTCTCAGACTTTATAAAAATAATACATACTCCTTACGAAGTTTGTTAACAACAATTATGGAAACGAGTCAGTTGTTATTTTCAGCAAAAGATAACCGTGGCGCTATTAACTCTTGGGGTCTCATTTAGTTTCGTTTTAACTTACATGGTTAAGGTTAGTTAAGTTTTATCAACTTATGTGGTCCCGTATAGTCGCGTCGAGAAACAAACGATCTAACGATAATAAGAACAAGTAAATGGATGTGAGAATGACAACCAGTTTAGACGAGGGACAGAACATCACTTGCTTTAAGAGGTGAGAAAACTACGCTTTATCTTTTAAATCAACTGTTACTTTATCAATTAAAGTTATTCGTATGACCTCTTAATGAAGGAGTGGAGAAGAATCAAATTAATCAATAAATGAACTATGATTATTTTTATAAATTAATATGTTAACTCTATGTGACATATTATATATTCATTTAAGATTTCATAGTTGAAAGTTAAACGGTTAAGCGCATTGATGGCAAAAGCGTATTTCCATAACTTCTAGCAATGAAAGTTTTTTTTGTGGGTTCCAGTCATTAAGTAGAAAAAAATTGTTATCTACAGAAATGGTATCGGCATTTCGACAAAACTGTCTTGTCAGAAGCAGCATCTGTATATTGAAAATACATATATAATCAATTCACATATAATGCATGTTATTATTTTGGTAGTATTACAATTATTCTCATTATTGAATAATTGCAGTAGATCCTTAAAACTTAGAAATAGGAGACAAAACTTGTGACATTAGAAAATAAAATGTCCAAAGAAATTGTTGGCATGTATTCAAGAAGTGGGATACCTGGAGAAGGAATCATAAAAGAGATTTCTTTCATTTAATTAGATATAGTAGCGAAAGCGAGGAAAAGAGATTGGGATGGGCCGGTATCGTCGCCAGATTGGAGAAGTAACCCACGGTAAAGAAAGTGCGGAAGAGGAATCCAGAAGAGAGAAGGTCATAGGGATTACTTTGTTCAGATAATGGAGCCTCCAGATAATATAGTCAAGTCAATGGAAATTTAGAAAATATCCTAATACAAGTAAAATACTTACAGAATACACGTAAAATGAAGGTGTCTTAATAACTTACGAACAAAATTTTAAAAATTAAATACTATTATTATTAAATAGTATTATTAGTAATATTATTACCATAAATATTTACTTACTTATTTACAATCAATTAATACTACCCCTTTACTTACTATTTACTATATTTATATTATTGCCTGTACTAAGAGTACTTCCATAGTAAAGGAATTCTCAATTTTATACACGTACAGGACCCACCATACTACAGTAAACTTCAAAACCAGCATTGAATTAAAATAAAAAAGAGTTATTGTGTTTTGTTTTGTCTACTTTAATAACACCGATATCTTCCAATTTCATTTCCGTTGTACACATTATATCAAAATTGTAGAGATCACCAAAGCCTGAAAAATTCGTCTTAACTTTCGTAACATATTGCAGGGCATTTTTGCACAAAATATGCTCATTCCCTACTCGTTTCCTATTTTGTCGAAATAAGATGTTACTTCTAAGTCTTTATTTACTTTACTCGAGGAGTTCACAATCTCTTTTATTTTTAATGACGTGCCTTCAGTTTCAAGTTGATTGTTTACACAGTATTTAGATGTACACGAGCGCAGGTTTCCCCATCACTTTCGTTCCGTGACGGTTAGTCTGGTGCGGTAATTCTTCACAGGCTGTTTCATTTAATGCAGATATTAAATAATTTAAAACTTATATAGCACGTGAATCATACATAAATTATTTGTTATTACGTATATTTAATTATTTATTATTTAACGTACCTGAATATTTTAATGAAATATTTTCATCTTGCAGTCATTTTTGTTCCACAGTCAGTTGCCTTGTTGTTGTATCTTTTTAAATACCTTTTCTTATTTATTGAATTCATCCTGATATTTTTTCGTCTTCTTACATAACATCAAATTGCAAATTTATCTACACAACGATATTTCAATTTAAGTATGCTTACTAAAGTTTAATACGTAACTCTGCCTTGTTCAACTCTACAGGCAACATGAAATTCTATGAAGTCTTTTTCGACTTAAACACAGTCCTTAACCATTCTTAATCAGGGGTCCATAGAGGCTCTTCTTGAATTAGTTGAAAGCCAACCTTATTGTTTATTGGGTTACTCACCTGTTTGACGGCCACATTCTAAACTTGTGATAATTTTTTTTGTGACTCTGTAAATCACATAGCTTGCTAGATTCAATAAATCTATTTTATAATTGACTATTTTATAATTGACTGTTCTCTATTGTTACATTTAGTCCCTAAAGTTTTAATAATACACTGTGTGTTAGTGGCGGATGCACATTGTTCTTTTTTTGGGTGTATGCTGTTGATGTCGTCATCATTAACTTGTCGATATCACATCCATTAACTACGTGGGCAGTAAGTGTAATGACGTCATCACTTGAGCAGTTCTCATTTGGCATTGGTCAGAAGGAGAGATTTAATCTTTGACTTAGTGCTGTTGGCAATGGATGATCATAAAATACTCCCAAGAGCCTCTAATATGAAAAAAGTAAGATTCCAGAGCATCTTGGTTGACCAAGTGTTATCTCAGTCACCAACTAAAGCTTTATCAAGTTCTTTGTCGGAACCGTAATACATTGGTTGTTTCCACATGCCAACTGAATTAGGAATAGCAAGAACGTTAACATTTGTATATAGGAATCGAATTATGTCCTCTGTGCTGTCCTACCTGATTTGACGTTTATTTTGCAAAAGCAGGAAATCACATCTTTCTCAAACTTTGTAAATACATTTACCTGGCTTTCAAACTAGTGAAATTGAACTCTAAGGAATCCTGGAAGAACTAGAAACTCGGTAAGGCGATGTTGCACTGTAATTTAACTTATGAGTGGACATTTCAGTATATCGCATACATACAAATTTCAGTACTTTGTTGCATATGTGCCTTAAAGTAACCGCTTTAGAAATGTCCTCTGACGACCAGTTTGCACATATCTTTGGTAACAATTTTTTATTGTAGCTCAATATCAGGGACTGAACTTTGTTCAATTTGTCTTTGATGAAAGTTATTTCAGTTCTTACAGATGTTAATTCGAGCACTAATTTCTAATTTCGCTTTTTTAAAAATAAATTTTATTTTTCCAAAGCACGCAGATTTGCAGACCACCTGTGAAGCATTATTTACACTGGAACTAGGTTCATATAATTCATTAAAGGAATGTTCTTGATTTTGTATGTTGCACTAATTATTTTTTTCATCGGTCTCCTCGAAAACTTTAAAAAGGCTTTCTACTACTTTTTGAGATTCTCGTTTTTGAGCTCTAGCATGTCTTTCTGCATTAGTTGAAAAGACGATTGATGGGATTTCAATATGCGGAACTTCTGTTAATTTTAAGTGTTTTCTAAATTTTTAATTTAGTAGTCTCCCTCTTAAACCGCATTCAAAATCATCTTCTACAGAAATCGTCTGAACGTTTGAAAGCCTGTATCCACATATTTTGCGAGCGTTTATCTTTTGGAAAGTGGTAAAATAAAATTCCTGTATCTTTAGATTTTCTCTCAATATTACGGCACCCGGCAGTGGCATAACAAGCTGTCTTCGATTCACAACACAACACACCGAAACACTACACACGAGAGAAACTGAAACACAACTAAAGTGTCAAACAATTAGCAGTCAACGGCCGACAGTGCAGCAGTGACGTCACTGTCGCGGTATGCTACTGCGCAACTGCCTCATGGCACTCAGAGTTTTCTTTTTTGCACTCTTCAATAAAGTTAACTTTTTCTTTTAACGTTAAGCCTTTCTAAGACATTTTTTAAAACTACCGGACTGTAACAGTGACGATGACAAGTATTGAACTACGTATCCCATAGTAAGCTCTAATGTACCGGTATTGTACAGTAAAAAAAAAAAATACCGGCAACAGGAAATGTAAACATTTGTCGCGGTTTGATGAAAGGAAACCTAACACAGTCTCATAGTTTTTTTGATGCCCCGTCGTAGTTACGCAAACTTTTGCCGCCGTTATAAGCAATAGAGTATTTAGGGTTTGTAGGATTTTCCCGATCTCTAATCGCTCAAATATAAAGAAATTAATTGTCGTAAATATTGCTTTGTGGGGTTTCCGAGAATGTTTTCCACAAAACCTGGTATTTGGAAAATCGCGTCTGTTAAAACAAATAAAGATTTAAATGGTAAATTCAAAATTGTCCTTTATGGAGATTTATCAATGATAAAAAATAAAGAAGAACCATGAAAAATTAAAAATTTCTGAATAAACACTTAAAAATATATATTTCTTTTCTCTTGCTTCATCTTGATCAAAAACAAAAACTAAGCCAACGTCATTAATACATTCTTTCACATAACTTTTCCATTCGTTCAATCTATTTGTTATATCATTTTCGTAACGTATTTATTGACAAATTCTTTTGATATCACTAGTCTAATCATTATTGTTAACAGTGACAGTTTTTATTGTTATTGTGTTACTATTTATACTATTTCTATTCTAAAAGCCTCCCTTAAATAAAAAAAACACAAAACAGAATTTACAAAGGCTATACAAAGTTGAAGCGGATTCTATTCCAATTCCATCATATAAAACCTTCAAACTGAAGGCAACGTCTGGCGAATAAGAGACGTGAAACGAGTTCTGTGGCTCGCAGTGCATCTACGCTATCATGAACATTCAATTTGTTCGCAACTGGTTTCTAAAATGTTTTTACTTGAAATGCAATTTTTATTCACACAGCAATGACTCAGTAAACTGTACTACACAGCGCAGACATTACTATATTTGAAATTTGTTATTGATGTAATTCAAGGATTATTAAAAAAGAGGTAAACTAAAACATTGTTACGACGGTCTACTTACTGATCGTTGTATGGTACAGTGGAAAACAAATACAAGACACCAATTAAGTCACTAATCACCAGCTTTAATTTTCACAGTTAAACAGTTCATAATTAACAAGACAGTCTATTACAACAAATCAAATAAAAATTGTTCACACGCAATAAAATTTCAACTAAAATAAAACACAATTGTCCCGCCCGATGGTAAAATAAAACACTTCACTAATGACCACTTGAACGCACACAGTAATCGCCCGACAAATAACTGAACTCTAAGCAGCAGTTATAGGCTAGTTATAGTCTGCAGGGTTCTATAACATGCGTCAGCGCTACACTAAGACGTAATTGATTGCGGCCTTGACACAGTGCCCGCGGCTGGCGACGTCTAGAAAAGTCTCGCGAATGCATGTTGAAATCACGTAGGCACAATACATTACAACCGGATTTCTCTGGGACAATCGAAAAACACATAGATTGTTCTGTATTGTCGTCACACCACGCCCCTCCTTAAACCTATTCGTCCCGAAATAGCAAACCGTCTCTGAAGTAATACTTGTCTAGGCGGTCTAGGTGGACGACCTTGAACTTTCGCTATCCTTCCTGTTCAATCCGATAGACAACGTCATTGATACTTTTTTTACAGTGTAGGGTATTTCTCAGTTAGTCTAAAGTTTAAGTGAGCGACCAAACATGAACTCCTTCTTGAAAACCAAGGCTATTACTACGAATGTCATACCGAGTTTTCATTTTATCACTGGCAATCTTCAGCCGTCCTCTTATCAAGCGAATCATTTCTCGCAGTTGGTTTTCTAATTGCGAGGAATAATTCTGTGGCTTTTGAGACTGAGTCTCAGGTGATCCAAACATCAAGTTCCCAGGAAGACGAATCTCCTCCCAAACACCAATTTTGCTGGAGTCATCCCGGTTGTGTCGTATACTGATAACCTATACGCCATGATGGATAGTGGTATACGTTGGCCCAGTCTATTTAGTTCTCGTCAACAACCTTCGAAAGATGCTGTTCAAGTGTCCTATTGAATCTCTCAATCATTCCGTCAGACTGCGGATGTAGAGGCGTTGTCCTGGTCTTTCGAATTCCGAGTAGGCGGGATAATTATTTAGACACTCCTGATTCGAAATTTCTCCCTGGATCCGTATGAATTTCCATAGGGGCTCCATAACGGCAACAGAAGTTGTGCAATAACTTCGTTGCCACAGTGGTAACCTTCTGATTTGGAATTGCATAAGCTTCCACCCACTTATTAAAGTAGTCACCTACAATCATGATGTACCGGTTTCCATCGTCAGTAACTGGGAATGGTCCAGCAACGTCTATGGCAATTCTCTCAAAAGGCATTCTAACGTTATACTGTCTCATTTTCCCCCTGCTTCTAATTTGTGAGCCCTTGCTTGCAGCACATATTACCTAAGTCCAAACCCATTCCTCTACGTCGTAGCGAATATGAAGCAAATAGAATCGCTTCCGTATTTTGTCAAGGATTTTGTTAACGCCAAGATGGCCTCCAGATGTTCCATCATGCATCTCCTTCAAAACAGACTGCACTTTACTTCGGGAAATATCAACTGCATGACTTTTATGACTACGTCTCGTCCATCTGCACTTTCCCAAGCCCTTTTCAGTAATCCGTTCTCTAATGTAAGGGATTCCCATTTTGCTCAGTAGCCCTTCAGCACTTCCGAACCATGGCAGATATCTTGTCAATCCGGGCAGCGACCATCCTCGTTTGCTGTCAAGATTGGCCCAATGTCTTCATCAGTCATCTGTTCTTGTCGACAATCTTGTGTCTTCCAGCCGTCTGCCAGGATATTTACAGTGATGGCTTAAACATGTTCGCTTGAGTTTTGTTCTTCCTTTCTGTGGCAATGTCAGCAGTCTCCCGGGCACGGCCTTCGTGATAAGCCATCTGCATTACCATGCAGGCGCCCCCGTCGATGTTGTACCTTGAAGTTGTACTCTTGCAGACGTTCGAGCCACCTTGCCAACTGCCCTTCCGGATTTTTAAATCTCAAGAGCCATGCAAGCGCGGCATGGTCGGTGCGTAGAAAAAAAACTCCCTTTCATAGAGGTATAGAGGAAACGCTCCAAACCTGGGACGATTGCCACCAACTCTCTCCTCGTAACGCAATAATTCCTTACTTACTTACTTACTTACTAGCCAACGCCCACCCTTGGCTGTTGGGCCATTAGGCGGCGCGCTGACCAGTAGAGACGTGAGAGCCTTGCCGTACCATCTTCGTCTTGGACTTCCGTGTCTGAGATCAAGGCTGGACATGCAATTAGGTGATCCGCATTCATGGAAGCGTATCCACAGAGAACACATTCAGGAGACGACAACACGCCAATGCGGTGCAGGTGGGAGGCCAGGTAGTCATGACCGGTTGTAGTTCTAAAAAGAGCAACACTAGTTGCTCGGGGTAGAGTTCTGTTGATGGGGCCGTCCGTAACCAATGTTGCCCATCTTTTTCCCACACAGGCTCTTAATTGTTTTTCTTTTAGCCATAGGCTTATTGAGGAATTTATTCGTGCTTTCGCAGATGCATATGAGCTGGGGGTCTCCGGCTGAGGTAGTGCTGCGCCCATTTTGGCGAGGATGTCGGCTTTTTCATTTCCCATGATGTTGACATGGCTGGGTACCCATTGCAGTTCAATCTGCCAGCCTAATTGTACAAGGTTCTGCAGTTCTCGCCTACACTCAATTGTCAGGGAGCAGTTTGTATCACCATTTGAGGTCACGTTTTGAATCGCTGCAGTCGAATCTATGAGGAAGACGGCTTTGTTAGGTGGTGAGATCTTGGCAAGCTCAATAGATGCTGCCTTTATGGCTGCTACCTCTCCGTCATAGTTGCTTAGCCGGCCTCCTACAGCGAGGTGGCCTTCAAATAGAGAGCTGTAGAACCCAGCCCCTGTTGCCCCTGTAGATGGTATAGAGGATCCGTCTGTGTAGATTCGTATCCACTGCTCAGCGGGAAAATGTTTTTGTACAGTGTGTAAGGCTGCTTGACGAAGCTCGGCTTCATTCGACTCAGTTTTGGTCTTATTATGGTCGAAGAGTTTCAAGTTAGCATTTGGGAGTTGGCTAAAGAATTCACGGTGATGTATAAATGGTGCTGCCTCATTTGGTTCTATGTCATATTTGCGTTGGAGTTCTTCATAGATCGCAATCGGGCATTTCTGAGTTTTCAGCCTTTCTGTCGCTGTTTTATAGTTATTCCACCGTTGTTGGTAGGCTCTTTTACATCTCTCCCAGGATATCAGGCACAGCTTTTCCCGTCTTACTTGGATAGGTTCGACTTGCAGTTGTGATACTTGTGATACTCCTATGGCAAGTATAGGAGTTGATTTTGGCGCACCAGTTATCGTTCTAAGGGCTGCATTTTGGACCAAGTGAAGTTTCTGGCATGCTGCATTGGAGGCAGTAATAGTTGCTTCTGCGCCATATTCCAATAGCGGCCGAATGTAGCTCTTATATGCAGTTGTCAGACCATCTTGATTTGCTCCCCATGTAGTCGCAGTGAGTCGTTTAAGTAGCCGGCAGCGCCTGGACGCACTGTTCGCGGACTGTTCTATATGGTGCTTCCACGTCATTCTGGTGTCTATATTAACACCCAGGTATTTAGACATGTTCACCTCTTCGAGTTCCGATCCACAATAGCGCAGATTGACCGTAGGCCGCCTTGTTGATAGAGAGAAAAGTTGGTATGTCGTCTTGGTGGTATTTACCGTCATGGCATTTAGTTTGGCCCACTCTTCTAGTTTAACAAGTGCACTATTAATAGTTGCTTCAAGACCCATGATATGGCTGCTAGTTGCCCAGATGATAAGGTCATCGGCATACAGGAGCGCTTGTACTCCCGGCACACACCGAACAGCCACCAGAATGTCATTGACCATAAGGTTAAATAGGCTGCAGCTGATAACGGCACCTTGGGGTAGCCCTTGGCGTTGAATTCGGTACTCTGAAAGGCAATCATTATAGCGGACACGAATTTGTCTTTGACTCAGGAAGGACGCTATCCAGTTAAAAAGGTTACCTGCGACGCCACTCAAAGCAAGTTTGTGAAGCAACATGGGTCTCCAGACTGTGTCGTACGCGTTTTTTAGGTCAACCATCACTGCCAGGGAGGACATTTTCTTGTGGTACCCATCCTTAACACTTTGTGCAAAGTAGACGACTTGGTCCATGGTGCATCGGTGCGCTCGGAAACCTGCTTGGCATTCATCAATAACCGCATTCATTTCAAAGAACTGGTTCAGACGCCGCACAACCATTCTTTCGGCAACCTTGCAGCAAGCACTTGTTAATGTGATGGGGCGGTAGCCCTCAGGTGTATCACTTGGCTTTCCTTTCTTGGTAATAGGTATAATCTCCCCTTTCCTCCATTGCTGGGGGACGCGTGTTTTCCACGTTAGATTAATGAGATTGAGCAAGGCTAGTTTCGCTGTGTAACCAAGATTTTTTAGGAGTTCTGGGTAGATTGCGTCGGCTCCTGCTGCCTTCTTGCCCTTTGTGTTTAATAGTGCAAATTCAAGTTCGGAGAGGCTAAAATCGCTTAGGCAAATTTTTTGTTCGGTTTTGTTGAGGCACTGCATTAGAGGTTTTTTATTCAGGTGTCTGTGTTCGTTTCTTGTCTTTCGGGTTCGGCTTATATTTGCGTAGTACTTGCAAAAGGTGTTAGCTATTTTTTTGGGATCTGTGATAAGATTGTGTCCGTTTTTGAAAGGTTGTTGTCCTCTGGCTTCAGTGTCATTATTTAGCCTTGAGACAAAACGGTGTGCTTTTGCTCCATCGCGCCGGAAATCCAGCTCCGATAAGAAGGTTTTGAAGGCCGATCTTTTAGATTGTTTAATTTCTTTACGTAGTATGGCCTGGGATTTTCGGAGTTGGATACAGTCAGATAGTTCTTTAGATTTCTCTGCTTTCCTTCTCAGAGAGTCTCTTGTTTTCTTGAGGGATGAAAGTCTTTTATTCCAGAACGGTCGAAAACCCTTTACATGACCCCTTGGTACACATAATAGAGCAGATTTCAGTATAGCATCGTTCAGGGACTCTATAGCTGTTTCAGGTGATTTACAATTTATTTCGTGTGGTATAATATCATTTGTTATCCTGCCGTATTCGCTCCAGTCGGCTTTTCTAAAGTTCCACCGGGGGGCACGTTTGTTAATGTATGTGGCTTTTCCTGTCGCACATTTGATGAGAATGGAGCGGTGTCCACAGCCTCCTGCGTCATGCATCAAGTGAACTTTTGTCCTCTGTGCGATGTTAGGGTGCGCAAGGACGAGATCTGGTCGGGAAGTCTGTCCAGCAAATGACAGGAAGGTTGGTGGCGTGTCTTTCAGGTCAAGAAAATTTTCGTCGATGAAAAGTTCTATGCGTCTTCCTGCGGGTGTTAACCTGTCATATCCCCATCTCGGTGATTGGCTGTTAAAATCACCTATGATTATGCTATTTGCTTGGATCATTGATTCAATTGCATCAAGGGATGGAATATAAAATAATAATTCCTCTCTGGTTTAAAAAGTGTCTTACTGTAATATGCTATTACTCGTTCTTCACCGTTTTGCACTTGAGACAAAACTGCTCCTAGACCAGTATTAGTTCTAGGAGACCAGTATTAGGAGACCAAATCTGCTCCTAGACAAAACTGCGTCTGTGTCTACGATGTACTTCTCTTTGGAAGCTGGGAAAGCGAGAATTGACAGCGAACATAATGCAATTTTCGAAGTCCTAAATGCTTGGTCACACTCTCTCGACCACTGAAAGTTTTGTTTATTTTTCGTTAGCTCATGTAGTCATTTAGGAATGGTAGCAAAGCCTTTCACAAAACGTCTGTAATATGAGCATAACCCCAGGAAACTCCGATCTTCACGTTTACTCTTCGGAACTGGCCAGTCTTTTACCGTGTCTTTATGAATGGTACAGTCTGTTCAGAAATTCGTTTTGGTTGTGTCTTCATGAACTCCATTTTTAATTTTTTCTATTATGTTTGAAAGTCTGTCTATAACTGCAGATATTTTTTCTGACATTGATTGTTCTATATTTAATACAGATTTTACGACTGTAGACATCTTACCTCTTGACCATTTAAATGACTGTGTAATTCGCTCAAGTCGCCCCGAAGGAGTCCCAAATCTGCGGTAGTATGTTCTTGCAACTATTTTTGCATAGCTTCAAAAAGAGCTTCAGTCTTATCTGTTTCCTGCTTACGTTTTTCATCCTGTCGTTTTTCTGCTTCTTCCGCCACCTGCCTGCGTTCCTCAGCCTGTCGTTTTTCTGCTTCTTCCGCCTCCTGCCTGCGTTTCTCATGCTATCGTTTTCCCGTCTGCAACAACAGCGCCTGTAAATTTTCCATCATCTGAATGGCATCCATTGTTTACAGATTAATTACAAATTACACAGTCTTGTACAAGTGTTCACTGTTTCCACGGTTAACGGTTCTGTCCTACTTCTGACCCACTGTTACGACGGTCTACTGATCGTCGTATGGTACAGTGTAAAACAAATACAAGACACTAATTAAGTCATTAATGACCAGCTTTAATTACTAAAGTTAAACAGTTCGTAATTAACAAGACAGTCTATTACAACAAATAAAATAAAAATTGTTCACACCCAATAAAATGTCAACTAATATAAAACACAATTTTCCTGCCCGATGATAAAACACAACACTTCACTAATAACCACTTGAACGCCCGACAAATAACTGAACTCTAAGCAGCAGTTATTGGCTATTTATAGTCTTCAGGGTTCTATAACATGCGTCAGCGCTACACTAAGACGTAATTGTTCGCGGCCTTGACACAGTCCCCGCGGCTGGCGACGTCTAGAAAAGTTTCGCGAAGCATGTTGAAATCACGTAGGCACAATACATTACAACCGGATTCCTCTGGAACAATCGAAAAACACATAGACTGTTCTGTAATATCGTAACAATATAGTCTACTTTTTAAATTTACGTTGGACCATATTTTGATAACACAAATTTAAAAGGTCTCCTCTTATTTACTTCAAGAGATTAGTAGTTACTTAAATTGTTTCGGTACCTTCTTTCCGTTCAAAATAATATAAGTTACTTTCGCTAATTTTTAAGTGTAATATATGTGACTTTGTTTTTGTCTTTTGTTACGTCTACCGTTGCTGAAAGAAAGAATAAAGTAATATCCGTTATCCATTGATTATAAGTATTTCCTAATTTAATACTAATAAATATACTATTTTAGATATATTGGATATCATAATATAACCTTCATTTAATTTAAGTTTAAAATAATAAAATTTTAAAAGTGCCTCCTGACAACTGTGAAAAATTACAGCTAAAATTTAATAAAATGATTTATGCGTTTGAAGATATGGGTATGGTTATATTGGCAGCTCCCGTGTAAGTCGATCTGCCTGTAGGGTGGCCAACTGAGAAAATTGATGTAAACAAAGTCGTCTTTGTTGACATTGTGTGATGGTCGGTAATCACTTTCCTTTGAAATGGTAATCGGGTCGTTGAACATGATCACTTCAAAAAAAAAAAGGAAAATTTTAGCTTCTCCAGAGCGAGAAGGTAGCACAAACGGCAGTATTTTTAATATACTTTCTGTTAGTAAGCCTACTCGCAAATTGTACATGGATCTCAATGCAATTACTATCTTTACATAAATGTGGTAATTTCCTTCAACATAAATTTTAATTTGTTTGCCGTTCTTTAATTTTAGGAATTTAGAAAATATTTTGTTTGACCTAAATATTTTTTTATGTATCAACATATAGTGTACTGTTACGACATCACAGAACAATCTACGTGTTTATCGAACGTTCCAGAGAGATCCAGAATGTAATGCGGTGGTGTACGTGCTTATGACGCATTCCTGAGATTTTTCTAAAGGCCGCCAGCCGCACGGACTATGTCAAGGCCGTAATTAATTACACTGGCGCTAAGACCCAATTAGGAATGTTCTCGTCTGTGAGCGTGGGTATAAATACATGGCGGCAGCGGCCTTAGTTTTCAGTATAGCAGCGATATATTTTCAGTGCGTTTCGAGTTATTATCGGGCGAGATTACTGTGTACGTTCAAGTGGTTATTAGTGAAGTATTGCATTTTATAATCGAGCGGTATAATTTTAACACTATTGTGTTTAATATTAGTGACATTTTATTGCGTGTGAATAATTTTTATTTGATTTGTTGTAGGAGACTTTGTTGTTAATTACGAACTGTTTAACTGTAAAAATTAAAGCTGGTGATAGTGACTTAATCGGTGTCTTGTACTTACTTTGTTTTCCACTGTACCTACGATGATCAATTAGACCGTCGTAACAATACTGATAATAACAATATTAATAGTAATAATAATCATAATAGTAAAGTTATTATTGTTTGTTGAATTTTATTGGGAAACAAAATAATACTTTATTTGTTTCAATTAGTTACAATACTTTAAGTTACAATTTCTGGTTTTTAAAAGGCTTCTGTGGATACAATAAGGATAGGGAAGGAAAAAAGAGAAGGGGCTGTGGCGGTACAAAGAAAAAATCAAAAACTACCTAGGGGAAAGGAGTTATTTAATATTTGCTATACACGTTGTTGTTCTATTTAAGGAAAGAACATATGTAATAGTTAAAATTATCTTGTCTATCCTTTCATTTGTGTACTCTGTTCGGTATACAGGATAACTCCAAGATTATAAAAGAACGAACTAATGTTAAAAATAGAACACAAAACTTTTTGAAAACAAGACGGAATTTTACAGATTGTGGACGTGTTAACACAGGTTGTAGAAAACAGAGATTTAGTATTATCACATTTGTTGCTTTTGTAGAGGACCAAAGGCGTTTGACAATATCAACAGGAATTTCATAGTTAAACGTATGCTGAAGTTGGGGTATCCTGAAGAATTTGTAGCGATCGTTCAAATTACATGCAATAGAATTTTAGATGACAGCAAACTCTATGTAAGTACTCTATCCACTAGGACTGTCCATTACTGTCACTACACTCAGCAAACTATATGTAAGTACTCTATCCACTAGGACTGTCCAATACTGTCACTACACTATTTTAACATACATATAAATATCATGCTGAGGTATGTGTTTGTGTGCGTGTGTGTGAGCGCGCGCGCGTGCTGAAGATGTCATTGATACATGACAGAAGGGATTACACAGACATTATACGGTTGACTGTGTTCTTTGAACATATGATTTTTAGGGAAGATCCGTTTCTGTTAGGATGTAAGAACGATATAGATTTTTATGACTGCAGACTAGTACGAAATTATACTCAAAAATTAGACAATTAAGCAGGTGAATAAATTTTTCATATTTGGGATGTGAGACTACTTACAGTTGAGTTGCTATAAATTCATGCAAAGGTTTCAGTATTTTAGCGAAGCAGTACGAAGAAATTTTACAAACATAATCCGACCTCATTTTAAAAATTTAAAATATATATTGCAATGAAACAAGTATTCATAATGTTAATTAGAACTAATACTATATAACAGAGTCTCTTATCTGGAGATGGGAATTTATTAAACTAAAACAAATATAAATTTTGTCTGTAAACTCTTTACATAAATTATTTGTTAGTTATATATTGTCTTTAAATTCAAATGAATGTTTATCTGAACAATCGTCTATGTTACTTGACTGAAGAATTTCTTCTTGGCGTCTGGTAGAAAACTGCTGTTTTAATGTCGACTTCTTGTCTCACTGCTGCTGTCACACGCGATTCACACACGCACGCCGTTTATCTGCCCGATATGGTTTCTATCTTTACGATCTCAGGTTCGATAAATGGGTTAGTGGTTTATTATTTAAAATGCGGTGTATTTAGCTTACACCTTTCTGCAATCTTGATGCGTCCACGCGTTCATAGAGTTGTACTCCAAGTGGGTACAACTGCCTTAAGCAGAAAATCTTGACTCACGCGAGTTAGCACTAACAGATCTTCAAATACTTTGCTCTACGTTCTAATAACCCTTCGATTTAGCTTACGGGTATCTCGTAGCTAAAAATCTAGGACGGTCGTCACTTATATAGCAAATGTGTTCTGTCGCGAAGAACTCGCTCAGAGAGTACGACTGAAGAGGACGAGATGTAGACGAGAAATGCACGAAATTTCCTCTACCAGCGCACATTGCAAATGAAAATTGAATCTCCTGATTGGTTAAAATCTAGAACACGTGGTAGATTTCTACCTCGATAGCAAAAAATCGTGTATGATTATGCTAGAGTCTGTAAAACCTTGTAGATTTTATCTAAAATTTTATGACATTTCTGCTGATAAGGCTTCTATAAAAAAGTAAATTCAGTTAAAAAAATACATAGTAAAATTCTATATTTCGAGTTTATGACACATGAAAAATGTAGCGCTATTTATTACGCATACGCTGTCCAGGTTTCATTTTGATAAGTTAATTATTACAGCAGTTATTCAGTAAAACACAAAACTTGCACTTGACATGACAGAGAATAAAGTTATGGGCATTCTGACATATAACTTAATTACCCATCTCTTATTTCAGAACTTACAGGTACTTTACAAAATTTGAACAAAATCAATTTAAACCTTGTCTATAACGTCATAGAGTGTGTAATAGCGTCTAGTGATTTCTAAAATAACTCAAATAAGCCAAGTAATTAAGTTCTAATAAATAATTGTGAATTTCAAGTATCCGTTTTAGTCAAGATATCCTCACAGGGAGTTCTACCGACCGCGGTAGAGCTGGTGACGCGAGGACAATTGAAGACGACCCGAAAGGTGTAAGCCTATACACCGCTTTTCATTAAACACCCACGTTACACCTTGAGATACGTAATTAAGTAAAACAATATTAAAACATTTTTAAAAACCTTTAACAATCAATAATCAGTGTTATCGCAGCGAGGCAGTGTTGCAGTTCGACGAGCAAGTTCAGCGTGTTTATCATCAGGACACCAACCCAGCAGAATCCACGAGGGAAGGACACGCGAGATATACGAATCGCCTTCAGCCATCTCGCCGCATCAAATTGGAACATCTTCACTCAAGTAACAAATTCAGATCTGAACTTTATATAAACAGTTTTCAAACAATATTTCAAAATTCATAATATTTGTGTATGTTTATAAATATATAGTATGAACTATTATTCAATTGGTGTGCAATAAATAATTATAATACCTCCAATATAGACTTGTTGATTTATAAAACACACACCATAATCCTATGCGCAAGAATTAATTCAATTGTGTTGTCGCATAAGCTAGTATTAAATGGCGCTAGCCAACTAGGGGCACGATTAATTTAGTAATGTAAGTAATATTTCTAAATTTTGTATAAACTAATTTCGTGAACGTTTATTTGTGTGTGTTGTTCATTTTTTTAACGGAGAATATATATCGTATGCTAGCGTATTCTCGGGAAAAGGTTATATGAACAGTTTATTAGTAGTGTATTGGAGGTTGAATTATTATTTGTTTATGTTAGATGTTGTTTACATTTGATGATATTGGACTGCATACTTTAAACCGTATAATCTGAACATTCTTAACAACACTAATCCTGTGATATTAATACTTGACGTTCCGATAAATAAGGAAATTTTAATATTTGTAAGATTTATAATATAAATTGTCAAAATGACCGAGTCTCAAACTCCAGCAATGGATATGCAAACAACATTAGCCGCGCTTTTTGCTAATATGCAAACGATGCTCGAGGAAAATAAATCGTTTAAAGAGGACGCGATTAAACAGAACAAAGCACTTCGCGATGAAAATAAAAAATCTATATCGCGATACACGACCAGGCCAAACAGAACAAGCAACTGCTGGAAGCCACGGAAAAACGGATTGGCGAGAAGGTGGAGGTAATCCGCACCGACATTGAAACTGCACTCGAAGTAAATAATTCACGTATCAGCGAATGCGAGGCAAAGATTACCGACATCGAGGAGAAGGTTGTGCAACATGCTTCCACGGTAAGTGAATTGGTGGCAGAACAAGATCTACGTATCCAGTAGTTGAAACAACAACTATCACGACTCCAAAATACGTCATCAACAGCTAATCATACAACCTACGTCTACAAAACCTTAGACGATACGAATTCGCAGTTGAAATTTTTCGGCCGCGATACCGAAAACCCCATCCTCTTCATCAAGAGCTGCCAGCGCGATATAGGAACGATAGGGGACACCTTGAGCGAATCGGATAAGATTAGTTATGTAGTGAGGAGGTTAAAAGGCACCGCAGCGGAATGGTTTACTGTTGTACAGGATAAAATTAGTACCTATGAAGATCTGGTGAGGCACTTCAGGGCTAGGCATTGGAATAGTGAATACAACGGAAAATCCGAATACAGCTGGAATTTGGTAGGTATTCCGATATAAAAAGTTCAAAAGAAAATTACCTAATCCAGTTGGTATCGCGGGCCAAATATCTAGAACCGCAAATAGCGGAACCAGAGATGGTCAACAAATTAGCACACCATTTCGGGCGCGGTATCCAAATTGCGGTAACCACGCAAGAAGTCAAATCCTTGGAAGAATTACTCCTTTTGTTGACAAAATGGGAACATGTTGACAGCCAGAACAGTGGCAATAATAATAGTGAACCACCGCGTAAACAATTCCAGCCTCAACCACAACAAAACAACAACAACAACAAAGTAAAAATAAAACAACTTTTCAGAATTTTAATGCACATAAAGTATCAGCTATTATTCAAAATAAAAAGCACAAATAAAATTACAAATAAAGAAAACAATGACAAAAAGCAGTTCAATAGATCTAATGTTAATAAGTCTAATTATAAGGATGTATACGTTGTGTCAGGTCTATATCCTGCTGAAATTAGAGACGATTTATTTTACAGTAATTGTAGGGATAAGTGTGTGGAAAATATTAGAGTTAAGGATGATAATGACATTGGGGTGAATGCCAAAATTAACGGATGTGTTGGAGAGGTGTTGTTTGATAGCGGAGCACAAATTTCTCTTATTGATGAACTTTTTTTGACCAAGCACAAGCACTATTTAAAAAAATTCCGATTCTACCCGTTAACAATAAAATGGTCACATCTGCGACTAGTGAATCGCACGTGGTCGGGAAACAAGCACTTATAACAATATATACACAGGGGGTGGAAATTGAAGTCCCCGTACTAGTGATAAAAAAACTTTTGTACGACGTCTTAGTGGGTACCGACACGTTAAATAATTTGCAAGCCACTATTGATTTTGCTAACAAAACGCTGAAATGTACCATCCAAGACAAGTCACACACAATTAAACTCGGGCGCACGCACGACAATAGCGAGCAATGTCAAAGCTCTGGTCGGATACTCAAGCCACACATTAATTATGTTGATAAGATAAAGGACAACAAGCCTACCCCCAATAGTCAGATAACCCAAGATAAACAAAGGCAGTCAGACGAAATTTTAAATAAATACAAATCAATTTTTGCCAACAAACCCACGGTTACTAACGTATATGAACACACGATACAGGTCACCGACGAAAATAAATTTGTCAGAAAGACCTACCCCATTCCGCTTCATTATCAACAAGTTTATGAGGAGGTTAGCAAGATATTAGACAGTGGTGTTATCGAACGCACTGATAGTAATTTCTTAAACCCTATGGTTATAGTAAAAAAAATAAAGATGTTAGAATATGCTTAGATATGCGCAATCTTAACACGATTACGCAGAAGTTTTACGATTGCGCACCCAATGAGGAAAATTTATTTGTCAAATGTCAAGGGGTAAAGTATATGTCCTGCCTCGACCTGAAAAGTGAGGTTTGGCAGATATCCTTAGCTAAGGAATCCCGCAAATACACTGCATTTCTATACAAGAACAAGTGCTACCAATTTAAGGTAGTTCCGTTTGAATTGGTAACCAGTTTAGCCGCAATGGTTAAGTGCCTGGAACTTGCGTTAGGTCACGAAGTGGAAGATTTCGTCAGTGTATTTGTCGATGACAACCTTATAATATCCAGATCGTTTGAGGAGCATCTCCAAAATCTTGATATCGTCTTCCGCAAATTAAGGGATGCCAACCTAGCCCTGAACTTGGAGAAGAGCGAATTTGGTAAATCACGGATAAAGTTCCTTGGGCATATAATTTCAGCGGACGGGATAACCACGGATCCTGAAAAGATACAGGCCATCATCGATTTCCCAAATCCAAGGAAACCGAAAGACATCAGGGCGTTCCTTGGTTTAACAGGATACTTCCGACGTTTCACACCTGAATATTCCAAGATGATTGAACCGCTACTGGAATTGTTGAGGAAGAATACAAAACGGAGGTGGGAGGAGCGTCACGAGCAGGC
Organism: Magicicada septendecula; assembly: GCA_034769895.1. Taxonomy (NCBI): domain Eukaryota; kingdom Metazoa; phylum Arthropoda; class Insecta; order Hemiptera; family Cicadidae; genus Magicicada; species Magicicada septendecula. Next base: position 159,209,103 of record CM068374.1, read on the forward strand.
TTTCATCGCCACCAAGGAACTATACAGCAAAAATCTACATGTATTTCACCCTGAAAAGGAAGGCACATATGTGCTAAATTGTGATGCTTCTGATTATGCTATTGGAGGAGTACTTTATCAAAAGAACAACAAAGGTGAACATAAAGTCATCGCGCACATAAGTAGGTCGTTAAAAGAGGCGGAAAGAAACTATTTTACTTCAGAAAAGGAGATCTTAGCGATAGTACATTGTCTCGGTAAATTTAGATATTACCTTGTAGGCCAGCATTTTAAAATTCTGTCAGACAACCAGGCGTTATCATTTATGTTCCGTTGTAAATTTGCAAATGCACGTATATCTAGATGGATTATGGCAATCCAAGAATACGATTTTACAATCAAGTACTGCAAAGCCAGCGAAAATAAAACTGCTGACACACTTAGCAGGTATCCACCGGTGATTGAAGAACGGCATTCGTCTACCAATAATGAGGTTCAGATTCTTGCCATAAGATACAAACTTCACGATGATTTGAAAAACCGATTAAAAAACATAAGTTCTGAACAGCAGAGTGACTGCAAGTTAAAAAGGATTAGCGACGAGATTCGGGAGCATGAAAACCCCAAATATAAAATCCATCAAGACGTATTATACAAAACCATCAATGGGGAATGGAAAACAATGGTACCCGATGCCCTCGTCGAGGATTTGACGTGGATATGTCACGAAAGCTTGGCACATGCCGGGGCGTATAAATGTTACCTGACTATGCGTGAGGATTTCGTCTGGTTAAATATGGCCAGAAAAGTGAAGGCCATCTTACGCACATGTCACATCTGCCAAACCGCTAAGTACCCGAACCAACATACTCAAGTAGAAATGGGCAACATTGTACCCAAAAACAAAAATGACCTTATTTGTATTGACTTTTTAGGCCCACTCCCGAAGGCATCTCGGGGTATGAAAAATCTTGTGGTTTGTACTGATGCCTTTACTAAACACGTTAGTTTATACGCCATTGGGAGACCGACAACAACAGCGGTGTTAAATATAATCCTAAATAAATACATCCCGAAATATGGTCCAATAAAAAAAATCTTGTCCGACCAAGGCAAGCAATTTACAAATACAAAGTGGCATTCTGAGTTGGCTAAATATGATGTCCAGACAATGGTGACAGCGATCCGGAGACCGCAAGGCAATCTCGCCGAAAGGGTCAATAAGGAATTAGGGAGATTTTTCCGCACGTGTTGTAATGTGAATCAGAGTAAGTGGCCGGAATACCTCGAGTTTTTCGAGACATCCATAAACGGAAATTACAATACAACAACAGGATATACCCCTAGCGAGCTTCAAACCGGAAAAATGCCAGGACGTATCTGGGAAGGTTACATACCCAGTAAATGTACCAATACACAATTGAAATAAAAAAAAAGAATCAAGACGCCGCATTAAAAAATGTGCGGAAAAGCGTACAGAACAATTTAATGCTGAGCATAAACTAGTGAGTTTTAAAACTGGTGAAAATGTACTCTTGCGTGCCTTGAATGTGGGACGTAGGGAAGACAACACGGCAGCTAAGTTTTTTAGGCTGTATAACGGTCCTTACGTGCTATCCGAACAGGTGGGGAAAAATACGTTCATCCTAACTAACCCCAATTCAAACCGTATAATTGGCAAATTTCACGCTTCATCACTAAGGAAATATTATGTTAAAGATGATTAAGGGAATATACCAGGATATAGGATGTATGAATGTGTAACATCAACGTAAAATATGTCATAGTAAGAATACATGCTCATGTTGAATAAGTATGTGAACGAACGATTGTAATACAATAGCAATAGTGAATGACGTCAGAAGTGTACGCTTATCTGTGTTTGGATTGTAAACGCCAACCACGGGTACGTGTTTATGTTTACCTGTCAATGTTAACCACGTGTATATGTTTATGTTTATCTGTCAATGATGACAGTTATGAAAGACGAGAATTAGAAGTTGTTTATTTAGTTTGGGTTTGAATTATTAGGGTAATGTTGTATTATTTTATTATTAGGACTTCGACATTGTATTATTAAAAAAAAAGTTAATTTTTTTTTCACGTGGTGGGGGTTAATCCTGCGATAGAACACAGGATCACGATAAGCAATGAACTATGTCTTATGCATGGATGACGAACGTTCTCCTGTTTAAATTTGTCTCTTGTTCAAATTGTTTTTTTTTCTATAGTTTTTGTATTGTATTACCGATAAGAATTTAGAATAGGTCAAACTCTTAAAAATTTTATTTGTCATTTTTCTATGTAATGTGTTTGTGAAAGTGTGCGCGGGTGCGCGAGTTATTAACGTTTTTCTATTGTGTCCGTTATAATTATCCGATTTACATGAGACTTGGACAAGACATAAAAGTATGAACTATTATTCAATTGGTGTGCAATAAATAATTATAATACCTCCAATATAGACTTGTTGATTTATAAAACACACACCATAATCCTATGCGCAAGAATTAATTCAATTGTGTTGTCGTAATATATATATTCTCTATAGGTAACTCGAAGTTGTTGTAATTATCAATTGTACTTACTGTAATTGTATCATAATTGTACTTTATAGTGAAAGGGAGAAGCATTGTCATTTAGTAACAATGAAACGAACAGATGTTTCGTACATTAAAATATTTTTAGGAAACTTTCCCAGGGTTCAGATCTCACCCTCTTTCTGTGGGCGGTTAAAAAGCCACTCTGTTAGATGAAAGGATGACAGATTTTGAAAATCAGAGGGAGTCTTATGAAGGACACAAGTTAGACAGAAAACATAAAATGTCATCATAAAGTTGATACCCTTCAGGGGTGAAGTCAAATAAATTGGTCACAGGAGTGAAGACAGGTGTTGTATTTGCGTGAGAACTTTAGTCGTAGAGGGATGACACCACAGTAGTGACGTAGGGTCACGTGATGCAGTCTCTGACGAATAGTAGTAGTTCTTATAAAATTATAAGAGATTTACCCTCACTTCCAATATTATAAGCCTATCATAGTTAAGGTTTTAGAATTAAGAGGAGGGAATAGTCCCACCACTAAAACTAAGCATTACACCCACGATAGTGTAGTATAAAAATTCTAGCATTCGCTAGAGAAGTCAGATCTGATTGTGCAAGAGGTCTAAGAGAACTTCCATAACATTTCTCATTTTTGACAAGATGTGGTCAATAGTTTCCCTTTGTAATTGTTTGAAGTAACTAAAAGCAGTTACATTAATTTGTGAATTAAGTATTAGTAACTGAAGGTACTTAGAGTTTAAAAGAGTAATCGAATTAAGTAACTTATAGTTTGTCAAGAGGAGTTGTATAAACTAACTTGTAAAAATTCGTTGTATTTTGCTAATCACAATAAATTGCCTTCAAGAAGAACGGTTCATTCTAATGATTCAACTTCACCTCCGAAACCACGTCAACAAACAGTTGTAGCCTAGCAGCCGCTCGATAGGTTACAACAAAGTTTCTTGCAGCAGTTATATAATGTTGTGATGTTACTCAATTCGTTTCTTCTGCAAGTAGTGTAATTTCGTATTTTCTTCTTAACACCTGACGCACGTTTCACTGAAAAATATACTCTGATGATACTGATATTTTTCAGTAAAACGTGCGTCAGGTGTTAAAAAGAAAATACGAAATTACACTACTAGCAGAAGAAACAAATTAAATAACATCAAGACAATATATATATATTGCGATATATATATTGTAACGTCACAGAACGTTCCATAAGAAGAAATCATTTATATAGTAAGTTAGCATAAGAGGAAAGTGAAGTGAACTGTATCGAACCCAAGTAGTCCCAAAAAATTGTGTAATTTTGTATAATAATTATTTCTATCAACTTGAAAAAAAACGACCAAACTATGACTAAGACAAAACCCCATATATATTATTAAAGTGAATAAGAGTGAAAAAACCATAAGACACTATAAGAGAGAGAAATAATGTCAGAATCCACCAGAATAAAGTCAATAATTATTAAGTTTTATAACTATGAATATAGTATTAAAAACTATTTTTTGTGAATAAAGGGACATGATCCATTATTATATTATGTGATGTAAATAAAATAAATGTATTAAATGACTTAAATACATTATTAGAAAGAGTTTAAGTTAAAATAAAAATTGTATATTTGCAATGACAAAAAAATATTAATGTGTTGGATTTGAGACCATACACCAAGATTTCATGAAAAAATTAATTATTATCAGATTTAAATAAAAACTATATGTAATTGTCAAGCAGACAATAGTGAACAATTTATCTTAAATAAAGGGAGCTGTCAAATGAATAAAAAGCAGTCAAAATAGCCAAAAACAATGTTAACTAAAAACATGTAATAGGCATCTAATATTGTATAATTTATGAATTTAATGTTGCCAAAATGCAACCAAACTGTATTAGAAAGCTGTAATATGATATAAAGCAACTATACTAATATACCTGACCAACTTTAACATTGTAATAGTCAAGTCAGCAAAATATTTACTTATACCATGTATGGCTGAAGCCAATTATCCAGTACAAAAATAATCATATCTGGCTAAATACTTACATAATACTAACAAAAATAAGATAGAAAGGTACAATACATCAGAATAACTTAATAAGAAACAAACTCAGTTGAAAGTAAAGTCAATTCTAAAAGAATTTAACTAATTAGTGTGAGATTTGTCACACCATAAAAAATGACATCTCAAGACCAATCAATGATGCTATGTCATCTTGTGATAAATATAATATATGTACAGAGTAACCAGGTATCACAAAAGATAGACAAAATAATAAACTCTGTGTGTATAGTAGTGAAATAATACATATATTAAAGAAAGAGACTAATCATTGTATTAGAAAACTGACAAGAATCTAGGCCATGAGCAGAGGCCATATAAAATTGTATTTATTTGTGTTTTATTGATGTTAAAATTTGTTTATTTTGTTGTAGGAAAGTAGTAGTAGTAGATGTTCAGCTTTTGGAAGGAACTTTGTAACTCCACAACAATTTTTGTTATAAAAATTGAGTTTTCAATGACAACAACTCAAGGTGAGGGTTGTATATTGTATTGTTTATTAGACTTAAGTTAATTAGATACCAATCATATTTAGTATCGCTAGATTCAGTTAAAAACAAGGAATCTAAATGCATTAATGGCATACAAATTGTGATTACTAATGTGAAACTGTTTGATAAATACCAGTGTAAATTTTGAAATATCCTATGTATGAAGAATAAGAAATTCGTTCTAAAAGCTTCTACGGAAGTGAAAATTGTTCTATGACATTCCATTTCGTTTATTCTCGAACAATCTAGAAAGAATTTTTACACAAATATACCGGAAGTCGATGAAAACAGTCTACCTGATTTAGTATAAAAGCGAGACCAAATTCGACCCAAAAACACTTGAAGATTGAACTCCAGAACTGATGCATCTCACACAACACTGATCAACGCAGCTAAGGCGAAACCAAAGAGGCGAGAAATCGACAAGAGACGGCAGGAAGGCTTTTCCCGTACATAGACATAACCGACTGACTTAACCTCAACGAGAGTCTACGCCAAAAAGTATCGCTGAAATAGAGCAGCGATACGGCAAATTTTAATAGAAATCACGCAGCCAGAACGTCGACGGCCCAGGAGGGACCAAACATTTAAATAGAGAACGAATTCTGCTGTGTTCGCATTGACTGACTAACGTGACAAATAATTCCCCCGAACGTAAACAAACAATACACTAAGCCTTCCTCAACACTGCATGGGAATCAGCGCTGCGGTGGCAGATTTCTGAATCAACGCTAAACAGATGATTCGTAGCGGCGGCGTTTGAACGAGATTCTACTGCCAAACGTTTTGACAAAAAGTGCGGAAAAAGTAATGATCGCAAAATTTGACTTTAAATAGATTCAGTGTACACCCGAAGAGGCGAGATTGAGAAACTACCCGAAGGAAGTGTCCAGTGAGAGAATAAACGACCATTGGAACGTCAGTTACCAAAATTAAAGTCATTTGTTACCGGGTTACATTTATCACACAGTTGTACTTTACACGCCACACATACACCTTCAAATCACTTAGTTTTTTTTCTTGTAAGGCATCTAATTGATATGTCTTGGTAGTTCAAAGGAGTCACGTCCTGAGAGTAAAGTTTTTTCACATATTAAACTCATGCTTTTCAACTGAGTCAAAATCTGAATTATACTAGCCGATACTTGATTGGATATAAAAATAAAAATTGTCAATAATAATAACTTGTATAATTTTTTCTCTGCAATTTTATAATTTTTTCCTATGAATGATAGTCCTTCAGACGATTTGTTTGTTTTTAAAGAACCATTAAACTTAACTGATTTTTCAAAGCTAAACTGACTTGTTTAAATTTTTTCGTAGATTTAAAAATTTTATCAATCACATTTAATTTTTTTTTTGGAACAAACGTTTCCAAGTGGCGCCCACAAAAAGCATAGTTTTAAGTTGTGTTACAGGACTACATCACTGCAGAGGATCCAGTCAACAGAGTAAGTAACAAAAGTGCGCGGAGGTAACGCCCGACACAGATTACAACACAAACAACAACACACACTACTTTACACCCCATTCTATTCGTTATAAATTGGCAGCCCAACTAGTGAGGCTTGAAAAAGACGGAACAAGCCCGGCAACTACCAACATATTAAAATGCCGCAACCTAAGGGGAAAAAGGTGAAGAAGACTGTGGAACCCGAGTTAAGTGTGGAAGACGGAGAGGCAGTACAGGTCGAGGAAACGGAATTAGAACCGCCCACACTAGAAATGGAAAGACCGGTACAAACGGCAGACGAATTAGAGGAGCAAACGCGAGAAGAACCCATACAAATGGTAGAACAAATAGAGAAACCCGAACCAGAAAAAAATAACAGAGAGCGTAGACGCGAACGTAATAATGATGATGGCGATGCTCCAAAGAATGGAAGAAAATATGAATAAAAATAGACAGGAAGACAAGGAGGAGAATAATAAAAATAGACAGGAAGACAAGGAGAAATTAGACAAAAACATAGAATCTTTAAAGAAGGATATAACCGAGAAAATAGATGACAATGGGAAAAAGCTAGAGCTATTTCAGAAGGCGAATGAAAAAAGTATAGAGTCCCTGAAAAAAGAAATTAGCATAAAATACGAAACAGTAAACAAAACGATCAATGATAATAAAATCGATAATGACAGGAAGGTCGAAAACATGGAGAAACAGTTGGAAAGGTTACGGGAGGGAAACAATACACGTTTCGAAAGTATAGAGGAGCAAACAGTAGAGACCAAACAAGATTTTATAAATCTCGAAAACAGGGTAAGGCAGAACCAAGACGCCATCATGCAGGAGGTGGAAGAAGTCCAGCACATCGCTAACAGGCTGGACGAACAAATAAAAACTAACAAAAATAGCATACTGGAAATAGACCAGAGAGAGAAAAACCTGCAGGAAAGATTAGAGGCGCTGAGAGACGCACCAATACTAAACACTCATACGTGTCATGGTGAAAACAGGGAAGTAATCAACTTCCAGGACTATCGACGAAACCCAATGGAATTTTTGGAAAGAATGGAGGAGGTTATTGGGAGAAGTAGAGAACCAAGGTGGGACAGGATAAGAGAGATGCTTGACGAGACGTTTAAAAATACTAAGGATAACTGGTGGATAGCGGTACGACCAGAAATAACGAATTTAGCAGAGTTTAAACGCCAGTTTAAGGAAAAGTATTGGTCAGAGACCGCACAAAACAGGGTAAGAATGGACATTTTCTATGGCAAATACGACGCGTCCTATGGACAGTCCCCGACGTCTTATTTCCTGGGAAAGGTATGTTTAGCACGGAAGTTGATACCGCCGATCCCAGAAGAATGTTTGGTAAGGCAGTTAGCTGGACATTACAGCTATGGTATCAAGGATGCCCAATTATACCAAAAAATTAGCAAAATAGCCGATCTGGTCAAATTATTGGAAAATTGCGAATCCACAGGAAGGTTCCAGGATTACCAACCCCCCAATCGTAAGGTAGAGTACAACAACAATAATAACGGACCAAACCGGAATGGAGGTGGGAACGGTAATAATCTAAACACCAATAATCAGAATAATAATATCCCACCAAATGGCCGAAATGATAACACTCAGGGCCCAATTAACCGCAACTATCCGGGACCAAACAGAGGTAATTACACCGGGAATAACTACGGTAGGAACTTCCACCAGGGAAACGGTTATCGCGGGAATAATTATAGAGGAAGTAATTATGGTCAACGTAATGGTTATCGCAATGGGGGAAACCAAGGAGGAGGCGGTAGGAGAAACCAAAATGAATATAGGCCCCAGGTAAATTATATGATGGCCGATAATCGACGACCATATCCACCCAATTTACCAAGTTACGGGTATATAACTCAACAGGCGCCAGGTAGCCAGGGTGATACGGCGAATAACCGTCAGCAGTTTTCAGAGGGTAGGAGTAGCGAACCACCCCGAAACGAAAGTAACAACCAACAAGAGCCAAACGCTAATCAACATAATAATGAGAATCGGGTAACAGTTCACGAAAATCCGGGTTTTTCATTACAGCATAATCAGGCAAATAATGACGAAAAACCCCGAGTATTTTATGTAAACCATGTATTGGCAGAAACTGGCCGAGAACCAGATAATGATCCCCAAAATGGAAGTGAGAGAGAGGAGGAATTCCGCTATGCAGAAAAATTGTGGCCCAAACATGTGATGAGATGGTAAGGCCATGAAACCAATCATCCAGAATAAATGTCATAGACCAGGCATTTGAAGGAGTAGAGGTGATAAACATCGAAGGTCGAATATTGAAAAGAGAAGGAATTAAAAAGGAATGGGAATGATAAATAAGGACATAATATAAGGAACACAACCAAAAGGGGTTGAAATAATCAACGTAATTAACCCAAACTGACAAATATAACCCTAAATATTATCAAACATGAAAACAATACCTACGAGGTAACTGACACAATTAGGAACAAGGTAAAAGGAACGTATAACCAGACTTCATTAAAAAAGTACCATGATTAAAAAAAAAAAAAAAAAAAAAAAAAATATCACAAGTCGAATACGCAATCAGTGACCAAGTACCATGACCAAAGACCCAAGTCAAATACAGCATCATAGAGAAGGTACCTTGACTAAACATGTCAACGTGAATTTTTTAACTTAGCCATAATTAGAAAGGAGGTAGAGATTTTTAAATAAATATAAATATTATTGTAGAGAGATTGTTATAAATAAATATTACGAGAAGGACACCTTACACCAAAGGCATAAAGATATATATAAAATATAGATTTATTTCCAATAGCCATGTCAACGTATATTTACCAGCTTACCCGTACTTAGAGAAGGAGAGAGATTATTATTAATAAATACTACAAGATGGACACTTAGTAAAGGAGAAAAGAAGGAGAAATACTGTCCTATATTTGATACTAATTGGAAATGATAAATGATAAATGGAAAAAAAAAAGGAAAACAGTGTGTTACATAAGGAGGTAATGATGAATATGAATATAGCTATTAACATTGAATGATTTTAAACGATAATTTAACCTGCGGAGAACGATATATTAATATAATTGTGAATTAATCAGAAGAGTTTAAGAAAGGGAATTTATGTGTAGGAGCCTATGATCTTTGAATATTGTATTTTTTTTTTTTATTATTATTTGTTGCAAAGGTGCAATTATTATTTTCTGAACAGGGATGTGTTGCCTCTGATTTCAGTAGTTATAGACAGGAAGGGACAGAGAATGTATGCCATAGCGAGCCACTCTGACTCCCAACCCTCTATGTAAGTTAGGGAATTGATAGGGAACTATATAAAAGATTAATTATAAAACATCAAGGTAAAAAGGAAAGGAATAGGTGATATGACAAAGAACGAACTAGGAATATTAAGTTGGATTAATATATTAAAGGAGTAGTACAGGAATTTAATTATAAGATAAAAGAATAAAATATAAAGAAGCTAATAATAAAGGGTTATTATAGAGATGATAATTTCATCAAAACCAAAGATATGTTTTTCCAAAATTATCAACTTTAACGAAGAGGCATATGTAACGTCACAGAACGTTCCATAAGAAGAAATCATTTATATAGTAAGTTAGCATAAGAGGAAAGTGAAGTGAACTGTATCGAACCCAAGTAGTCCCAAAAAATTGTGTAATTTTGTATAATAATAATTTCTATCAACTTAAAAAAAAACGACCAAACTATGACTAAGACAAAACCCCATATATATTATTAAAGTGAATAAGAGTGAAAAAACCATAAGACACTATAAGAGAGAGAAATAATGTCAGAATCCACCAGAATAAAGTCAATAATTATTAAGTTTTATAACTATGAATATAGTATTAAAAACTATTTTTTGTGAATAAAGGGACATGATCCATTATTATATTATGTGATGTAAATAAAATAAATGTATTAAATGACTTAAATACATTATTAGAAAGAGTTTAAGTTAAAATAAAAATTGTATATTTGCAATGACAAAAAAATATTAATGTGTTGGATTTGAGACCATACACCAAGATTTCATGAAAAAATTAATTATTATCAGATTTAAATAAAAACTATATGTAATTGTCAAGCAGACAATAGTGAACAATTTATCTTAAATAAAGGGAGCTGTCAAATGAATAAAAAGCAGTCAAAATAGCCAAAAACAATGTTAACTAAAAACATGTAATAGGCATCTAATATTGTATAATTTATGAATTTAATGTTGCCAAAATGCAACCAAACTGTATTAGAAAGCTGTAATATGATATAAAGCAACTATACTAATATACCTGACCAACTTTAACATTGTAATAGTCAAGTCAGCAAAATATTTACTTATACCATGTATGGCTGAAGCCAATTATCCAGTACAAAAATAATCATATCTGGCTAAATACTTACATAATACTAACAAAAATAAGATAGAAAGGTACAATACATCAGAATACCTTAATAAGAAACAAACTCAGTTGAAAGTAAAGTCAATTCTAAAAGAATTTAACTAATTAGAGTGAGATTTGTCACACCATAAAAAATGACATCTCAAGACCAATCAATGATGCTATGTCATCTTGTGATAAATATAATATATGTACAGAGTAACCAGGTATCACAAAAGATAGACAAAATAATAAACTCTGTGTGTATAGTAGTGAAATAATACATATATTAAAGAAAAAGACTAATCATTGTATTAGAAAACTGACAAGAATCTAGGCCATGAGCAGAGGCCATATAAAATTGTATTTATTTGTGTTTTATTGATGTTAAAATTTGTTTATTTTGTTGTAGGAAAGTAGTAGTAGTAGATGTTCAGCTTGTGGAAGGAACTTTGTAACTCCACAACAATTTTTGTTATAAAAATTGAGTTTTCAATGACAACAACTCAAGGTGAGGGTTGTATATTGTATTGTTTATTAGACTTAAGTTAATTAGATACCAATCATATTTAGTATCGCTAGATTCAGTTAAAAACAAGGAATCTAAATGCATTAATGGCATACAAATTGTGATTACTAATGTGAAACTGTTTGATAAATACCAGTGTAAATTTTGAAATATCCTATGTATGAAGAATAAGAAATTCGTTCTAAAAGCTTCTACGGAAGTGAAAATTGTTCTATGACATTCCATTTCGTTTATTCTCGAACAATCTAGAAAGAATTTTTACACAAATATACCGGAAGTCGATGAAAACAGTCTACCTGATTTAGTATAAAAGCGAGACCAAATTCGACCCAAAAACACTTGAAGATTGAACTCCAGAACTGATGCATCTCACACAACACTGATCAACGCAGCTAAGGCGAAACCAAAGAGGCGAGAAATCGACAAGAGACGGCAGGAAGGCTTTTCCCGTACATAGACATAACCGACTGACTTAACCTCAACGAGAGTCTACGCCAAAAAGTATCGCTGAAATAGAGCAGCGATACGGCAAATTTTAATAGAAATCACGCAGCCAGAACGTCGACGGCCCAGGAGGGACCAAACATTTAAATAGAGAACGAATTCTGCTGTGTTCGCATTGACTGACTAACGTGACAAATAATTCCCCCGAACGTAAACAAACAATACACTAAGCCTTCCTCAACACTGCATGGGAATCAGCGCTGCGGTGGCAGATTTCTGAATCAACGCTAAACAGATGATTCGTAGCGGCGGCGTTTGAACGAGATTCTACTGCCAAACGTTTTGACAAAAAGTGCGGAAAAAGTAATGATCGCAAAATTTGACTTTAAATAGATTCAGTGTACACCCGAAGAGGCGAGATTGAGAAACTACCCGAAGGAAGTGTCCAGTGAGAGAATAAACGACCATTGGAACGTCAGTTACCAAAATTAAAGTCATTTGTTACCGGGTTACATTTATCACACAGTTGTACTTTACACGCCACACATACACCTTCAAATCACTTAGTTTTTTTTCTTGTAAGGCATCTAATTGATATGTCTTGGTAGTTCAAAGGAGTCACGTCCTGAGAGTAAAGTTTTTTCACATATTAAACTCATGCTTTTCAACTGAGTCAAAATCTGAATTATACTAGCCGATACTTGATTGGATATAAAAAAAAAATTTTCAATAATAATAACTTGTATAATTTTTTCTCTGCAATTTTATAATTTTTTTCTATGAATGATAGTCCTTCAGACGATTTGTTTGTTTTTAAAGAACCATTAAACTTAACTGATTTTTCAAAGCTAAACTGACTTGTTTAAATTTTTTCGTAGATTTAAAAATTTTATCAATCACATTTAATTTTTTTCTTGGAACAAACGTTTCCAAGTGGCGCCCACAAAAAGCATAGTTTTAAGTTGTGTTACAGGACTACATCACTGCAGAGGATCCAGTCAACAGAGTAAGTAACAAAAGTGCGCGGAGGTAACGCCCGACACAGATTACAACACAAACAACAACACACACTACTTTACACCCCATTCTATTCGTTATAATATATATATATATATATATATATATATATATATATTGCGACAATACAATTGAACTAATTCTTGCGCATAGGATTAAAGTGTGTGTTTTATAAATCAACAAGTCTATATTGTAGGTATTATAATTATTTATTGCAAACCAATTGAATAATAGTTCTTACGATATATTTTTAAACATACACACTTTAATCCTGTGCGCAAGAATTAGTTCAATTGTGTTGTCGCATATTATTAAATGGCGCCCAACGTGGGGCGCCAATTATCTCTATGCGACAACACAAATAACTTAACTATTGGCGCATAGGATATGGTGGTGCGTGTGTTATAATGCAAAAGTTTATATTGGAGGATTTAAGATTATTTATTATACACAAGAAATATGAAATCGTTTATGTGATATATTTAACAAGAATAAATAATAATAGTGTTTGCAGATATAGTCTTTTAAAATGTTAAATAATGTTCATATATGATTTGTTGTACATTACATATACGAAGATTTCCACGGCAATGTGGAGAGGGGGTTTTTTGTAGTGGAGTCGTCAGGCGTGGCGTACGATGACAGATGGTTGACCCTGGCGATGATTACAGCTGGGCTGGTGTCCTGAAGTTCATACGTTGACACAGACGATTCGCACTCGAACACTGATTCTAGTGGCACCGTTAATGGAATTTTACACAGTAAATAGAATAACACAAGTATCTCAGGTAACAGTGGGTGTTTAACTAAAAACGGTATATTAAACTTATACCTATCCGGAATCTTCAAGTGTCCACTTGTAACACAAGATCTACCACGGTCAGTAGATCTTCCTAAGCGGAAATCTTCCACTCACACGGAAACTACTAATGATAATATTACAACAATACGTAAACTATTAAATACTTCTGGTACTGTAGAATACTTCACACAGTAAACCCAGTTTAAGTTCACTTTTATACCCGTTACGTAACAATGAACAATAACGTGTCTAAAGATGGATTAATTAAACAGTTTTGAGAGTTAGCACTTGTTACCACCGACGAATGGACTTAACGAATTTTCGCAAGCGAAAAATCTTGAACGAAAAGCGCACGTTCCCTTCGCGACAGCTAGAAAAGAGAAAACAAACTGGCAGTTTTTTTTAAATTTTGTTCAGCACCCGGCTGAGGAAAATTTCGACTGACCTTCGACACTTCTTATTGGTGGAAAAAAAGTCACATGGTTATTTTGCGCACGGCACTAGTGTGGTTTCATGCAGAAAAGTGCATAGAATTTGCAAGGGCACGCATAGATGGTTATCTCAAGTAGAAGTGCGTCTTATAAAGAGTTTTATATTAAAACAAAAATCATATTTTAACGTTATATTACGATCAGGAAATATAGGGAAACTGTAGCTAATATAATAGTTTATGTCCAGTTTAAGTGTCAATACGATTGGATAATTATATCACGCACGGCAGGGAAAAAACTTTTATTTTTATGATCCTGTGTTTCACTGCTATATATATATATTGTAGCATGACAGGTAATCCACTAAGTAATAATTCCATTATGATCAGAAATACATTTAATTACAATTAACTCAAAAGAAATATCGAAGGAAAATAATAAATATCAAATGAAAATAATGGAATATCAAATGAAAATAATTAAATATCAAAGGAAAACACCACCATAAAAGAAAAGTATAATTAAATTTTAAAAATGCAACTATAAAGTATCATTTAAATTAGCAGCCATCCTTACTTTTCTTTTATAGAATTGCTAAACTGCTATAATTGTTTTTATTATTTAGACAAAGCTTTTCGTCATTACTGACATCTTCAGGTCTTAAACAACATTTAGACAAAGCTTTTCGTCATTACTGACATCTTCAGGTCTTAAACGTTGTTTAAGACCTGAAGATGTCAGTAATGACGAAAAGCTTTGTCTAAATAATAAAAACAATTATAGCAGTTTAGCAATTCTATAAAAGAAAAATATAAAGTATCAAGAAAGTTAAATCCCAAGAAACTAAATAAAATCGGGAGAATACCCAGGTAGGTTAGGAGCAGGTAATGATAATACCCCGAACCAACCAACGGACAAAATAAAACCAAATTACCTTGGAAAACCCAAGAAGGAAGAAATGAAGAAAAGAAGATATAGGATGGGAGAACTACGAGGAATACCCATGATAAACCTATTATTAACAATGATAAACCCCAAACCAAATTTTAATGTCACCCAAAGAAAGTATAACACCCCAAAACCTCAAAGCAATGTAAATTAATTATATACAAAAGTATTTAGTAGTGTGAATAGAAGTGCACCAACTAAAGTTATTATATAATAAAATAAACAAATCTTCACAGTCCATTATAACTAAAAGTTTGATCTTAGAATATTGTAGAACTCAAATATAAGTCAGAACCAACAGTGGAAGTGAACCAGTGCAAGTGATTTAAATATAATAAACTTCAAGTAAAGGTGTAACTGGAACTATGTGCCATTAAATAACTTTAAGTTTTATATAATTACCGAGGATACATGTTATGAAATATTGTTGTGAAAATATTTCTAATGTTTAATAGAAGAGGCCACTTTTTATCAAAAAACGTTCATAGAAATGTAAATGATAAAGAGAGCAGGTGGGGAATAATTACTGTGACAGGGGATTAAAATATAATACATAATATAAACAGAAAGGACTGAAATTAAATTAAGTTTAACAAAAATTGAAATTTTAAATGGCTAATTATGTTTAGAGCCTATGAACTCCACATTTCAAGGTGGTAATAGAATAAGGATTATGATTAAGATAAGAATGTTTATTATTATAACAGTGTGCATACAGCCTAAAATGTTTATGTCTGTATACTATACTAATTTATAAAATGTTTGTTATGTATTTTAAAAAATAGTTAAAACCAAAATGTCTAACTTTAAAGACTAGAAATTAATTTTCAATATTGTTTTTGTATTATGAGCATGAATACCATGCTACATGTACCAATAGTTATATAAGGAAATTTTATTTACTATTGTGTTAACTTTAGAAAGTCAGAAGGGGTATAGAAATAACATTATTTGAAAAACAGTATATGTAAAAATATAAAATCTAGGCCAAATAATAAATTCCAAATAACATTATAATTGAGTAAGAAGGTTTAATAAACCAAGCAAACTAATGAGATTTATATAAGGTGAATCAATCACCAACTATTCTATCTGAAACTATACATTAAAAGAATAATATAAAAAGATGTATTAAATTATTAAAAAATTTCAAAATGTAATACCTAACAATTTTAAAGGAGGAATAGCAAATTCATGAATTATAACTAAAAGAATGATCAATTGATAAATTTATAAGAATTTAAGGAAAGTGAAAGATTTATATCAATCTGAAATTTATTATAATCATATTGTAGCATGACAGATATTCCACCACTAATTAATTCATTTAAGATAATAAAAAATAATTAAATTACATACACTCCAAGTATATCGAATGAAATTCAATTACTTCAAAGGAAAAAACCACAATAAAAGAAAAACAATCATTAAATTATAAAAAATACCACTATTAAAAGTCAAAGAAATAATTAAGGATAACTCATATTAAACAACCAGGAATTTACCCAGGAGATTAGGAGCAGTAAATAAACTAGATACCCCAAGAAATCAAGAAAAAAGAATCAGATTAGGAGTGGTGATGAACAAAATACCCGCCACAAGAAGAAAGAAGAATAAGATTTATTATCAGGAATTAAACAAAATACCCTGAAACCAAGAAAGAAGAGTAAAGCCAGTATCAAGAAAATAAAGAAGATACTCCGAACCAACCATCAGTCAAGATAACACTGAGTACCTTGGTTTACCCAAGAGTGAAGACAAGAAGGAAGACGAGAAGAAAGGAAGAAATAGAATGGAAGAAACACCATAAAAAACCTATTATTAACTACAATAAACCCCAAACCCAAAGATACAATTAAAGAAAGTATAACATCCCGAAACCCTATATAAATTGTAATTATTAATAAACAAAAGTGTTGTATAGTATGATAAGAGGTGCAACAACTAAAGTTATTGTGTGATAAAAAAATAAACAAATCTTCACAGTCCATGATGACTAAAGATCTGGTCTGAGATAATAAGACTCAATATGTCAGAACCACCAGTGAAAGTGTATTAGTGTAAGTGTTTTTTGAATTATTATAAACTTGAAGTTGTAGCATTACTATAACTTAAACTATATCCTATAAAACAACTTTTATATTTGATAATTGGCAAATCATGAAATAATAAAATGGTAGGTATTTCCAATATTTCATATCACTTTGTTATATCAAGACATTTGTAGGAATGACAATAACTAAAGTATGGGTGGAAATGTTTACTACATAAGGGGATGTTAAGTAATAGTAATAAAAACAGGAAGGACTGGAATTAGTTTAAGTGTTAATAGAATTAAGAAATTTTAAAATGGCTAATATTGTTCAAAGCCATAAACCCCATATTTTTGAAAGAGTTCTAATACAATAAGATTTATATGTTTAGAATAAGTTATATTAGTTAAATAACAGCATACATACCAATTAAAATGTTTCAATATGTATGCTGTATTAATTAACAAAATGAGTTAAATGTATGTTAAAGACAATTTCAGCAAACATGTCCAACTTTACAGAAGGCTGAGTGATGTTAATTATTATTTTTATAACAGTAGCATGAATTAGATTCTACACATCTCAATAAGTTTGTAAACAATTTTATTTTATGTCATGATAACTGCTAAGAGTCAGAGGAGGAGTAGAAGTAAATTTATTTGAAAAAACCATACATGTAAAATATTAAACTCTAGGCCAAATAATGAATTCACAGAAACTCAATATAAACCAGTTAATTCGCCTATGAATCATGTAAACTGGCATGATTTAGGTAAGGTAGGTCAATTAACAACTACTGTAAATGAACCTATGATTTAAAAAGGTAATATAGAAAAATACATTAAATTATTGAAAATTTTTGAAATGTATAAAATAACTATTTTTAAAGAGGAATGTTAAATTCAGAAATTATCACTAAAAACCAGTTCAAATGTTCAATTTATATGTAATTAAGGAAAAGAAAGGATTTGTGACCATTTGAAATTTATTATAATGGTATTAATAACACTTAAAATGGCAGTAAAAGTATAGGAAGGCGGAAACCTGGTTTTTGGGCCTAGATTTCCAAAAAGAAAGAAATTTGGTAATTTTAACAAAAATCTCAACAAATATGGACTATGTCATATCAAATTAAACAGAATGAGATAAATAAACAAATTATATGTTTAATAATTCATAAAAGCGAATAATAAACTAAAATTATTCCATATATATATATATATTGTAATTTGTAATCATGTATATGTGAAGTCGTAATTATTTTAACAATACTTTTCAAATATTAACTTGGCAAGATTTTTACTAAAGTGGAGGAAGTTAGTTAGTTCTTTGTTAACGCTCAAACTGAACAGTTTATGTGAAATTGCGTTCCTTAAAACCGTATAATGAAGTGCTAACCTTACAGAGAAAAATTCGGTGAGCAACGAGAGTTACTTAAATAAACACTTTTCCAGTCAAAACATATAAAAACTTCAACGACAACAGTGAAAACGAACATCACACTACATAATACCAGTGCATTGAAACATTAAAACTACATATTAGTAATAATTCACGCTACAACAGAATAACCATATTTGCGTAACGAACAAATATAAGTGAACACATCTACTATAAAATAATTAACACCAGTGGACACTGAACACTCATCCAGACTACCCCAAACAACATCCTAGACAGTTTACACCAGTTCGGGGATCTTTAAAACATATATAAAGTTGATTTTGTTGTGAGATTTTCTCGCGAAGAATATTGCAGTTAACCTATTCGTTTCTGGGAGCGGCCATATTGGAAATACGAGGCACGGCCACCGAATTTGACTGACTTCGTAGTCTACACCTGGTCTGATACTCAAATATATTAAACATTTTATACAGATTATTCACATTTGTTAGATAATAATTATTTAAAATAATTTATTGTAAATGTTATACTTTCTCGTCCTGCCCTTCTCTGACTATTATTAATTAATCGCTCCAACAACCTTTTTACAATTATTATATGAATTTCTTAACCTGTATTAATATATCGATTATCCTTGAGACGGAGTCGAACATTGCTCGAAATCGATTTAATATCGACTATTATTTAAAATTGTTAATAAATCAATTCCTTTCAATTGTATGGTTTAACAAATTATTTCACATGGTAATTTAAGGTTTTAATTAAGCAACAAGACTTCCTGAAAGAAGAAAATATTAACAAAAGGTGATATACTGGACCAACACGGAAAGTCGTGAATCGATTGCTGACAGGAGTTAATCTGTTTAACTCAAGATTTTGTTAATATCTTCCAGAAGTGCGAATTAAACTAAATTACCTTTCAGAATTTTGGAAATTTGTTTAAAAAACAATAAAACAGAATTAATTACAAATTATATACACATAAACAAACATAAAAATTTTTTTTTTCAGAAAATTTTTTTTAAAATAAAATTTGTTCTTTCATTATCTTTATTTGTAACTTTACAGAATACAGGGTCTGGTTACAAATTGGCGCTCGCAACACTGGGGCTTAAAAGAGTCGAACAGCGGCTTATTACCAATCGGCATTACCCACAGCGGAGCGAAAAGTTTGAAGAGCGTTAAGGTTTTAAACGAACCTCTTATCTATTTATTTGTACGTACGGTTACAATATTTATGACAACTAAGATGGCTAAAAATTTTGGACAAGGACAGGAAACAGATTTAAGCCTGTATTTCCAAAATGACAGAAATATAGCAATTTTGACAAAAATCTTTATAAATATGGACTATATCATGTCAAATTAAACAGAAGGAGTTAAAGACACCAATTACGTAATTACTAGTTCACGAAAGTAACCAATAAACAAAAAACATTCTGAATATAATGTATTTTGAATCACATGAAGAGGAAGTGGATTTATAATTAAACAATACATTTCTAATATTAACTTGGCAAAGATATTTCATGAGACGAAGGAAGTAAAACAGTTCTTAATTAACATTCAAAGCGAACGGTTGTTTTAGCTCGCGCTAAGAACATATATAGAGAATATTTTAATGGCGTGTAAAAATTTAGCCTAAAATCAGCGAACAATCGAGAGTTACCGAAATTGGTATTTTAAACATAAAAACAGTGCACAAAACCACCACAAACAGTGAAAACAAACAATTCTTAACCGAATATAAGTGGAATAAACCCATAAATCTATCAAACATTAATAATTAACAATACAAACGAACTCCACGATTTTTCGCAATACACAGACAAAGTTGAACACACCAAATATAAACATTTAAAGCCAGTGAACACCGAACACTTAACCAGAACACCTCTAACAACACAATAGACATTATCCAGTATTACGGAGAACAGAAAACAGTTGTGAAGGCAATTTTATTGTCAGAAATTCTAGACATAACATTCACGGTTTTCTGCATCAACGAGGCGGCGGCCATGATGGTTCCGTGATGCAAAGCGAACTCTCCCGATTGAATTCATCCAGTCATCATTGGGTATAAAATTGTGCATTATAAACATTATATATTATTATCAAATTGTGTATTTATTAATTAATAAGATTTCTTTTGTTAATGTTATACTTTCTATGCTTGCCTCTTCTCTGACTATTATAATTATAACCGTTAAAAGAACCTTTCACAAAATAATTATATAATATAACCTGTCTTGAGAATCGATTATCCCTGTTGAAGAGTCGAACTTTATATCGATATCGATTTTAAATCGATATTTTCTGAAAAATTGTCAATAAATCAAATTAATTCAATTATCTGGTTTTAAATTTATTTCACCAGTTAATATAAGAGTTTTCATTAACTACAGGACTTACTGGAAGACGACCATTACTAAAGGAGAGTGATATACTGGAGCATAGAAGAAAATCGCCAATCGATTAGTCAAGTGAGACAATCTGATTAACTCCAGATTTAGTTACAGTTAACCAGAAGTGAATAAATTGACATAAATAAATTACAGAATTTTAAATTTTCAACAAAAACACATAACAAGAATTATTTATTAATTATTTAGACAATAAACAAACATAAAATATTTTTTGAAATTTTTTTTAAAATTAAAATAAAAAATTGTTTTTTGTACAATAGAGAAATATTTATTTGTAACAGCATATACAGGTAATGTGTTACAATATACATACATATATATATATATATTGCAACAAATCAAATTGTATTATAGTAATAAGGATATAGTGAGTATGTAAAAATCACAAACAAGTCTATTATGGAGGAGATGAAAAATTATATATTATATACATAAATATAATTTTTAAAGATGTATACTGTTTTTATAATTGTAATGTATTGATAACAGAATTAATTGTTTGCATTGTTCAATAATATAAATCGATTTTACTTGGTTTCTGCAACGTCCTGGTGTCCTCTTCGTCCCGTCGTCCTCTTCTACAGCGTCACTCCTTCCTGGTGTCCTCTTCGGCCTGGCGTCCTCTTCGTCTTGTCGTCCTCTTCTACGGCGTCACTCCTTCCTGGCGTCCTCTTCGTCCTGGCGCCCTCTTCGTCTTGTCGTCCTCTTCGTCCTCTTCCACGGCAGGCGGCTCCAGCGGCGATATGTTAATGAGTCTCGTTGTTATGTTTGACTGCTAACATTTATTAGTTTCTTCATAAATTGTTCACTCACAATGATTATTAATTTCACTCGTACAGTTAATTATTAATTTATATCTTATATTTTCTTAATCTCAGGATTAATCTGGGTATTACTTAATGCGGTGCGTTTACTGTACACCTTCCACGATATCATGAAGTGTCTTTAAATTCCCTAAGCAGATATCTTAATTTACACGAAAACAGCACTGTATTATATTTTAAATTTTACCTAAATATTTTACCCTCTCGCTTCTTAACGCAAAACTTCGTTAAGAATTTCCAAGGCTTATTTTATATACGATATTTCTACGTTCGTAAGAGAACAACTCTCTTCACCGGGCACAACTTCCCCTTGCAACTTCTACAGACAGACTGTGTCCATCCTAGCTCTACAACGTATGAATCTCACTGAATTTAGTGTATTCTGATAGGCTAAGCCCAAGTCACATGATTGATGGAACAAACAGATACACAAATTTCATGAAAACTTTGTATAATTTAGCAAAGTCCTGCATGGAAATTATCTACAAATTTTATTACCCTATCATTGATAAGAGTTACAATTGAGTTTTTCTTTACTTAAATAACCATATTTCTAAAACAGTTATGAACCAGAGTATACACAAATTGAAGCTATTTACCTAAATAATTCCTTGTCAAAGTTTCACGTAAATCGGTTAACTACCACTGAAGCTATAGCGATCACAGATTATCACACCCGCACACGCGCACAAATTCACACAAAAAATACATGACAATATAGAACATCTTTTTATGAAGAGTTTGGTATACCCTATATGCTTATCCATTTCTAAATACAAAACTTACGACCAAAAGACAAAATATTACATAAAACAAATTTAAACAAGAAAATGCTCGTCATCCATGTGCTCTGATATACACAGCATAGATTATCATCCTGTGTTCTGTTGCAGGATTAACCCCACCACGTGTAAAAAAAATTTTTTATATGGAATACAAAATTTTTTTTTCTTCCTAACCTAAATTGACATAACTTCCTCCCAATAATCATAATCATCCATATAATAACATAAATAAGTTCAAAAATCAAATAACTGAATAGCTTCTATCTAACAACATTTCCCCAACTGTCACTTTGACAGCATTAATATTGTAAACAAACAACCGCATGGCTAGATTTCAACAACCTTCCCGGACACAGATAAGCGTATCCTACTTCTGACATCATTTGTCTAAGTCTATGTATAATACAGTTCAACCATACATTTTTCCCATGATTACAATTATTCTTATTTTACACAAATTGTTATACAATTTCCTACCAGTCATTCCACCTATACCCTGGCATTCTAGTTTAATTATCTTTAACGTAATATTTTCTTAAGGATGATGCATGGAACTTCCCTATCTCTCTGTTTGTATTTGGGTTAGTGACAATGTATGTATTTTTATCCACTTGTTCCGGTAAAATATATGGACCGTTGTATAATCTAAAGAATTTGGCTGCAGTATTATCTTCCCTGTGGCCAACATTTAAAGCACGCAAGAGTACCTTCTCGCCAGTTTTGAACGTTACCAGTTTGTGATCTGCATTAAACTTCTCCGTCCGTTCTTTGGCACACTTTTTAATGCGTCTCCTGGCCTCTATCTTTTTAACCAAATTTGGAATAAGCAAATTCTGCGTTGCAATCCTCCTGATGCACCCATCCCAGACACGCTTTGGCATTTCCCCGGTTTGTAGTTCGTTAGGTGTAAATCCTGTCGTGTCATTGTAATTCCCGTTGATGGACGCCTCGAAAAACTCGTGATAATCCGGCCACCTACTCTAGTTGATATTACAATAAGTGCGAAACAGACGCCTTAACTCCCTGTTGACCCTTTCGGCGAGGCTACCTTGCGGTCTCCGGATTGCTGTCAACACTGCCTGTATATTGTGCTTCTCCAATTTGGACTGCCATTTCTTATTGGTGAATTGCTTACCCTGGTCAGATAGAATTTTCTTCACCGGACCATATTTCGGAATGTACTTATTTAATACAACATTTAATACTGCCATCGTGGTAGGTCGTCCAATTGCATATAAACTTACGTTCTTAGAAAATGCATCTGTGCAAACAACCAGGTTCTTCATACCCCTTGCAGCACGTGGTAGCGGACCTAAATAATCGATACACAGTAGATAATTCTTATTCTTGGTAATGATGTTACCCATCTCCACATAGGTGTGTTTATTTGGGTATTTAGCTGTCTGGCATATGTGACATGTTCGCAAAATAGACTTAACTTTCCTTGCCATGTTCAACAATACGAAGTCTTCTCTCATCGCCAAATAACATTTATAAGCTCCAACATGAGCAAGACTTTCATGACAAGCCCACGTTAAATCTTCTACGAGATCATCAGGAACCATAATCTTCCATTGTCCGTCGATTATTTTATACAGTACATCCCTGTCGATTCTGTACTTCGGGTTGTCTTGCCTTTGTATTTCTTCACTAATTTTTCTTAATTTTGCGTCCTTATGTTGTTCAAGTTTTACCAATTTCAACCTATTCTTTAAGTCATCTGGTACTGTATACTTGACTGCTAGAATTTTTAAAATCGATTTATGTTTACTTGAGTTATTAATTAATTGTTTCTCTTGACAAGCGGTCTGCTTATCACTAGTGCACTGCCCATGGCTCGTTATCTTATCTATGCGATAAACAGCTGGTTTCTGTAGGTCAACGGGCCTACACCGGTCAGCTCCATTGTCATATTTACTTCCCTGACTGAGCACATAACCCAAATTAATTATATGTTTTGTATTTTTGACTGTGCATTCAAGCGTTTTATTAGTGAAATCAATTGTAGCGTGTATTTTCCTTAATGTGTCAGTGCCTACTATAACGTCCTACACTAGATTTTTGACTATAAAACGGGTATTTCCATTTCCATCCTTGTGAATTTATTGTGATAAGTGCTTGCTTATTATTAGTTTGTGAATCACCTGTGGCTGTCGTGAAAATTGCATCGTTGACAGGTAAGATCATTGTTTTTTAAATTGGTGTCTGTGTTCGTCGATAAATTTCTTACTGATTAGAGAAACTTGCGCACCATTATCGAATAACACATTTCCGACACATCCATTAACTTTCGCACTCACAACAATATCATTATCATTCTTATTTCTAACATGTTCCACATCATCATTAACATAATTACTATACTTCAATTCATCTTTAATATCTTCAGAATATAGGCCTGAAGCAATGTATACATTCTTATCGCTAGTCTTGTTAATATGAGATTTTTGATCGAACTTTGATTAGTAATGACTTTGATTGAACTTTTGGAAATTTGGTTTATTTTTTAATTGTTGTTGTTGTTTCTGTGGTTGTTGTGGCTGCTGAAATTGTTTACGAGCCGGTTCACTATTATTATTACTATTACTTTGACTGTCAACATTATCCAATTTTGTTAACAATAGGAGTAGTTCCTCCAATTACTTAATACCTTGTGTAATTACGGCAATTTGAATACCTCGTCCGAAATGATGAGCTAATTTATTAACTATCTCTGACTCTGTCAATTCTGGTTCAAGATACTTGGCACGAGATATGAGTTGGATTAAATAATTTTCTGTAGACCCTTTCAAACTGGAATACCTACCAAACTCCAGCTGTACGCGTATTTTTCGCTGTATTTCGCTGTTCCAGCATCTCGCCCTAAAATGTTGTACCAGATCTTGATATGTAACTATTTTATCTTGTACTACCGTGAACCACTCAGCTGCAGTACCCTTTAATCTCCTGACTACAGTTTATTTATCCATCTCACTCAGGGTGTCGCCTATTGTGTCCGTTTCTCGCTGGCAGTTATTCAGGAAGAGAAGCGGATTTTCGGAGTCCCTGCCGAAGTATTTCAACTGTGAATTGTTTTCTTCTTAAGTTCTATAGATAAACGTGGTCTGGTTCGCCGTTGTCGAGGTACTCTGGAGAGTGTCAGCTGTTGTTTCAATTCTTGTATCTCCTGATCTTGTTCAGCTACGAGCTCACTCACCGCAGATGTGTGTTGAACTACTCTTTCCTCTATTCCAGTGATTTTAGCTTCACATTCACTGATGCGAGAATTGTTCGCTTCTAAAGCAGTCTCAATATTGCTGCGAATCATTTCTACCTTCTCGCCTATACGTTTTTCGGTTGTCTCTAAAAGTTGTTTATTTTGTTTAGCCTGGTCATGAACGGCTGTATAAATTTTGTTATTCTCATCATGAAGTGATTTATTTTGTTTTGCTGCTTCTTCGGACACCTTTTGCATATTGGCCATTAAAGCCGCTAATGTATTTTGTAATTCTTGTGATTCGGCCATATTGATTATTTATTATCTAAATTCAATAAATATTATAGTTTTTATTTATAGTAACGGCACTATTTTTATTACTTATCATTACTATTAACGTCCGTTTATGTTATTTATTATTATAGTCCTGTTTACTATAATGTAAACAAGCTTAATTTAACACAGATACAAATAATAATTCAATCTCCATATAGATAATTACTACTATTGTTCAACTATCTGATAAGAGAGTGTATTCAAATTTTTATCTACACTCCCTGATAACACAGAACAGCACATATAAATAGTTCAATGAATTTAGTCTCTACACACTCAAATAAATATTTCTTGTTTAAAACTAATGCAAAAAAATCGAGCCCAACGTTGGCCAGCGCCAAATATCCTTATGCAACAAATCAAATTTTATTATACTAATAAGGATATAGTGAGCGTGTAAAAATCACAAACAAGTCTATCATGGAGGAGATGAAAAATTATTTATTATATACATAAATATAGTTTTTAAAGATGTATATTGTTTTTTATAATTGTAATGTATTTATAATAGAATTAATTGTTTGTATTGTTCGATAATATAAACCGATTTTATTTGGTTTCTGCAACGTCCTCCTTGATTCGTCGCTCCCGTCCTGGCGTCCTCTTCTTCAGCGTCACTCCTTCCTGGTGTCCTCTTCGTCCTGGCGTCCTCTTCGTCTCGTCGTCCTCTTCCACAGCGTCACTCCTTCCTGGTGTCCTCTTCGGCCTGGCGCCCTCTTCGTCTTGTCGTCCTCTTCGTCCTCTTCTACGGCAGGCGGCTCCAGCGGCGATATTTTAATGAGTCTCGTTGTTATGTTTGACTGCTAACATTTATTAGTTTCTTCATAAATTGTTCACTCACAATGATTATTAATTTCACTCGTACAGTTAATTATTAATTTATATCTTATATTTTCTTAATCTCAGGATTAATCTGGGTATTACTTAATGCGGTGCGTTTACTGTACAACTTCCACGATATTTTGAAGTGTCTTTAAATTCCCTAAGCGAATATCGTAACTTCCACGAAAACAGCACTGTATTATATTTTAAATTTTACCTAAATATTTTACCCTCTCGGTTCTTAACGAAAAACTTCGTTAAGAATTTCCAAGGTTTATTTTATATACGACATTTCTACGTTCATAAGAGAACAACACTCTTCACCGGGCACAACTTCCCCTTGCAACTTCTACAGACAGACTGTGTCCATCCTAGCTCTACAACGTATGAATCTCACTGAAGCTATAGCGATCACAGATTATCACACCCGCACACGCGCACAAATTCACACAAAAAATACATGACAATATAGAACATCTTTTTATGAAGAGTTTGGTATACCCTATATGCTTATCCATTTCTAAATACAAAACTTACGACCAAAAGACAAAATATTACATAAAACAAATTTCAACAAGTAAATGCTCGTCATCCATGTGCTCTGATATACACAGCATAGCTTATCATCATGTGTTCTGTTGCAATATATATATATATATATATATATATATATATATATTTTATAACCTACTGATTGTATATGTTGTTTGTGTTGTTATGTCGGGTGTCACACTTCGCGCACTTTTATATACTTACTGATGGCTGGTTCCTCTGCGACGATGTTGTCCTGCAAGCACAACTTAATCTACTATATGTATGTGGGCGCCACTTGGATATTTTGTTCCAAGAAATTGTTATTATTATTATTGAAATTAAATTTTGATTTCTTAAATTAATTATATTAAAAAAATGTGGACAAGACAGTTTGAACTGAAAATAACGTATGTTTAATGAACTTTAAAAATCGTCTGAAGGACTAACACTCGAATTAACCAAATTGCAGAGTTCCAAAAAATATTTTTCTTATCGTCAAGTTTTTCAATTAAGTATCGGCTAATAAATATTTATTTACTCAGTTGAATAGCATGAGTTTAGTGTATGAAAAATCTTTATACTCAGGACGTGACTCCTTTGAACTACCAAGACAAATCAATAGGATGCTTTACAAAAAATTGTGTGGTTTGAATGTGTGTGACATGTGTAGTACAGCTGGGTGACAAATGATACCAGGTAAAAATGACTTTAACTTTTGAACAACTCACGTTCCGGTGGGTAATTATCTTCGTCACTTGACACTTCTCTTGGGGACGTTTTCAATCTTGCCTCTTCGTGTTAACGTTCCTCGTGCACTGGTAATTATTTATAAGTCAAAATACGGTTTTTAAAACTCCGCACGAATGAAATAAGTTTCGCACTGAATCTATGCTTTGAATTCCGGCGGCGGCGATCAGCTGTCTGCGTGGTTTCTCGATTCGGCCGTCACAGCGCTAGTTCCAGATTCAACGTTGAAAGGCTTGTGTCAGTAAATTGTTTGGGAATTTTGTCAAAGTCAGTTTGTCTTAGCAGATATCAGCAGAATTGATTCTCTCTATTAAAATTTGGTCCTTTTCAGGGCCGCTAGTATTCTGGCTACGTGCGTTCTATTAAATATGGTGTGTTGCTGCTCTATTCAACAACACGTTGGCGTATACTCCTTGTAGAGGTTAAGTCAGTATTTTGTCATGTACGGGAAAAGCCTTTCTGTGTTCTCGTGTCATGCGTTTTTCCAGTTTCAACAATCTCGAACAAGTCGGTCAAACACTCTGTGACATGTTCCAAACGGCATAGAAATTCTTGTCAAAATCGTACTTCCTGTATTTGCAAATCGATTGATTTCAGGTATTTGCAAATGTGTTTCCGAAGATCTGACCACAGAATATTGTTGCTTAGGTCTTTATCTGTGTGTGTGTGAAAACACCTTATTCCTACGTAGCATAATTCTCTCGTTATTCCTGTTGGCGTGCGTCATCCGTATAACTTCTTTATTTGTTAATTATATTAACTGACCTTCCGGCTACTTATAAAGCTTTTTTGCTGAATACAATGCTGTTTTCAGAATTTCCGTATATTTACAACTTTTGAAGTTATCGCAGGTTGAACTGATAATTCGCTTTGAGTAAAATTACCTGTTTGAACTGGATTCTTGTGTCGCGGTGACGTGTTAGAGTGAGATGGCTGCGATTATACGCTCTCTCTCTTCCTTACGCGTTACACTCGTACCGTCTATAGCTTTCATATAACGCTCTGATAGCACGCTATTATGAATCGTTATATATACCCCCACTCGGTATTAAAAAAGTTGATTATGTAAATCATTAATTTTTTTTTCTAATGTACAGTTTCACACTGAATAAAATTTTGCACATTTACTTTAGCACTTTTCCCGCACAAAACTTGCACTTATACAATGTTACTGACATCTATCTTATAACTAGAGATTACAATGTTTCTTAACCTAAAATGGTATATTGGAAATTTATATGATCATTTTAATCATCATTTTGGATTAATTAATGTCAATAATTTAAATAAAAATTTTACATTTATTTAAATAATATTTTTTTTATATTATTATTAATATTGATTCAAAACAATTATTCATTTATTTTATTTGACCTGGTTTGACTCTTATACCTTATGGCTCAAATTATTATTTCTTTATGGGTCAATATTTTGTTTATTCTTCCTCCTATGGGAACATAGCTTATATAGCTTACCGTCGTATATAGAAAATCCTGGTTTGGAGTTGGTAACTACTACTAAAGGTTTTATATAGGGACTACTTGCTCTCTCTATAACACCATTCGCTAACATTTGTTGGATCTCTTTCTCCACTTCATCTCTATAATGTAGAGGGATTGGATAAGTCCTTTGTACAAATGATGCATTTTCAGTTGGTGTCAACTGATGTTCATATAACCTAGCTCTTCCTGGCTCTGTTCTGAACACATCACTATACTCACCAACTAGTTGCTGAATTTTGTTCTGTTGTTCATTGTTCAACTCAGTCCCAATATTGATTTCTGGAGTATTATCAATACAGTGCTGGTCAATCCTAACGTCAACTACAGGTTTTTCTATATACCCTTTTACGACACTTACCGAGTTCCAATGCTTAAACTCTTTAGTACCTACATTTATTTTATTAGCATTTATTTCCATAGTAATAGAATTTCTTTTAAAATTTATTTTTGCTTTCCATTCAAGCAACGTATCTACCCCAATAATACAATCATGAATAAGTTTAGGGACTATTAGTGCTACTATTTGGGTTTGGTTACCATTTATACTGACAGGTAAATATATTTGTTCAGTTATCTTTTGCATTTTGGCTCCAGTGGCTCCCTGTACAATGTTTTACGGGTAGTCTGGGACAATTTCGCAACTGATAGTTATCTACAAATTTTGAGCTAACACAGGTAACTTCACTGCCAGTGTCAATAAGCGCTCCTATCAGTAGATTACTGATCTTACAAATTATTTCCGGGCATTCAGGATAATGGTTTCTACCCACTTCTTGCTCCTCTTTTAACAAGAACTCCCTATCGCTCACTTGTTTTATATTATTAGCTACGTTCTTCTTACCTGTTTTCTTTTGTGATTTCACTGCAGGTAATGGTAGGTTTAGTTTTGTTTCTTTTCTACCTGCAGTGGCTTCCCGTTTCCCGTATTCATTTTACTAGTCGAAGGTTGCTGCTCGGTAGAGGTTATAGTTGTTTTACAAACTTTATACCCTTTATTAGGTTTATTTTCTACACTTGTACTCCTACCTTTATCCTCCACTTCCTGTCGATTTTGTGGTTTATTACCCGGATATGAGGTAAACCTTTTTTCTTTCATACGTTCATTATCTCTCGTCTTATTTGAGTAGAACGTTGGTTCTTGCTGATCGCCTCTAGAGTAGTTACTCAGCTGATTACTTACCCGCTGTAGGTCCCTCTCTAAATCTAGACACTCATCTACAACCATAATGAACTTTTCTAAAGTATCCACTCCTCTAGTAGTGGTTGCTACTCTAGTGCGTTCTGAGAAATGACGCGCTAGCTTATATACTAGGTCTCTCTCTTCTATTGGTGGTGTTAGATGTTTAACTTGCGCCATTACATTAAGCACATAATTGGTAGTTGTCATATTCATTGACGGATGATACTTACCAAATTCTAAATGATCAGGTACCTTTCTTTGTATTTGAACATTCCAGTACTGTGCTAGAAATTTTTCTCTGAAGTCTGAGTAGGTTTGGACTCTGTCTGAGATGACTTTCCACCATGTGCTTGCCCAATTCTTGAGAAATCGGCCTAACATGTCCCTCTTATCCTCGTCGTCCATCAGCGGATTTACACGAGTTACATACGCTTCGAACAGCTTTAGGAATTCCACAGGATTCTCATGTGGGTTACCTGAAAATGCAAGGTTTTCCGATTCTTCCCTATAGAAGCCACACCTCACTACTTTGGTTTGCTGTGACTTCATTGCAATGAATTGGAATGCGTTTTTCCAGTTTCGACAATCTCGAACAAGTCGGTCAAACACTCCGTGACAGGTTCCAAACGGCATAGAAATTCTTGTCAAAATCGTACTTCCTGTATTTGCAAATCGATTGATTTCAGGTATTTGCAAATGTGCTTCCGAAGATCTGACCACAGAATATTGTTGCGTAGGTCTTTATCTGTGTGTGTGTGTGTGAAAACACCTTATTCCTATGTAGCATAATTCTCTCGTTATTCCTGTTGGCGTGCGTCATCCGTGTAACTTCTTTATTTGTTAATTATATTAACTGAGCTTGCGGCTACTTATAAAGCTTTTCTTGCTGAATACAATTCTGTTTTCAGAATTGCCGTATATTTACAACTTTTGAAGTTATCGCAGGTTGAACTGATAATTCGCTTTGAGAAAAATTACCTGTTTGAACTGGATTCTTGTGTTGAGGTGACGTGTTAGAGTGAGATGGTTGCGATTATACGCTCTCTCTCTCTTCCTTACTGCGTTACACTCGTACTCGTATAGCTTTCATATAACGCTCTGATAGGACGCTATTATGAATCGTTAAAATATATATATATATATATATATATATATTGCGACAACACAAATTACAAAACTATTGGCGCATAGGATATGATAGTATGTGTATCTTTAAATTAAAAGTCTATATTGGAGGCTTTAAGATTATTTATTGCACAAAACACAAGTAATTGTTTATCTGGTATATTTAATATGTACAGAATGTAATGTTTGATATAGAGTCTTTCTTTTAAAATGTTAAATACTGTTCATACGCAAGACGTGATACGTTACATAAAGAAGGTTCCCACGATGATGTTGCTGAAGAGAAGGGCAGGTCTTTGCGGTGTAGTTGGTTCGTCAGGTGAGGCTTATAAATGACAGACGTTTCCCCAGAAACGTTTACAGCTGGGCTGGCGTCCTGTAACAGCTGGGCTGGTGTCCTATAACAGCTGGGCTGGTGTCCTATAACAGCTGGGCTGGTGTCCTGACAGCTGGGCTGGTGTCCTATAACAGCTGGGCTGGTCCTATAACAGCTGGGCTGGTGTCCTGTAACAGCTGGGCTGGTGTCCTGCAATTCCCACGATGAATCTGACGCTTCGCACACACAACGGTACTACGGATCTTACTACTCGTAAAATTAATATAGAGTTTATGACCAAGTAATATCTCAGGTGACAGTGAGTTTAATCTAATAACGGTATATTGAACTTATACCACTCCGGCTTCTTCAAGTGTTCACGCGAATACAAAGGTCTACCGCGATCAGCAGACCACCCTATGAGGAAATCTTGCACTAACACGGAAACGTCTTGATGGAACAACTTACTATTGCATAACTATTAATGAAACTGACACTGCGGATAACCTCGCACAGTGATACAGTTACACTCACTTATTACACACGTAATACTACAATACTAATATCGTGTGTACAGAGTTAATACTCAACCGATCTGCGTCACACGCGTTACTATCCCCAAATAGTCTTTACAGATTCCTGCAAGCGACAGAATCTTGAACAAGAATTGTATGTACCGTTCGCGGTAGCAGCAGTGAAGAACTACCTGTAATTATACGCGCAATGCGTTAAAACAATACTGTGTGCAGATGTACTACACACACAGTTCTGAGTCTTCCCGTTTCACTAACAACGAATAGTCTTTACAACACCTTGCAAGCGGTAGAATCTTGTACAAGGAGTGCACGTCCCGTTCGCGGTAGATGGCGTAGAAGAACTGCCTGTGTAACGACAGGCTTAAGAAAATTTCCAACCACCACTCAGCATTCTATTGGTGGACGGAAGTCACATGGTTAGTACACAGTGACATGCACTTTTCATGCTGTAAAGTGCATTTACTTTGTAACAGCATGCATAGCGGTAATCAGAATACCCTTATCACATGCATAACTGCATACTTTACTAATATCATACATGAACGTAAACAATAGTCAGAAATATATAGGGATTGTAGCAATACATATGTCTATGTTCAGTACAATGTCAAACACAATGATAATCAATTCACGCACAGCCCGGGAAACGTTTACCACTCGCGCACGCGCGCACATTTCCACAAACACAGTACATGAATAACAATAAATAAATAATGCACAGTTTTACTAAACTAAACCCTTATCCTTACTAAATACAACTGATAACATAACCAAACTTACCCATCTACCAATATAACATGAATGTCCATAGTCTGTGTAATATATGAGCTTGCCCCGCATATCATGATCCTGTGATTCGTTGCAATATATATATATATATATATATATATATATATATATTGTAATATAACTGTGAATGAGTGGGTATAATAAAATAAATAAAAGGTTGATGTATGTAGATTGTGTTCTCCTGTAAGCCCCACTGGTTGGGCTAGCCAATTTTGTAATAATACGTTGAAGTCCTAGTTTCTTCAACTTCTGCGATGGATGTATTTTTGTAATAATACTGTGAGTGGTGTCTATAATAAATGATAAATAATATTTCTTTCGTGTTATTCTGTCCCACGTTGGATACGTCAATTTGTAATAATACAAGGTGTTCTGTAACAAAATATTTTATGTACGTACGTGTGTAGTTTTCTGACGTTCCGCTCCGGAAACGTCAATTTGGTAATGTTCCTAGTCTTCGTAGTTACAAATAAAATCTGTGTATATTGCTGTTGTAGCAATTTGAAAAATAAAAGTAAAATTTAAAATTTTATAAAAAAAAATTTTAATTTTCTGGAAAATGTTCTTTGGGTAACTTGTTCTTAAAATTTAGGAACAAATCGAGTTAGTCGGTTGAAATTATAAATGAAATGGTATCGTGGTTATTCTAATAACAGTGTCATTTTCAGTAATTTTGTTGAAAAGATAATCTTGTTAACTCCCAGTTTGAATGAAAGACGGCTCTCTTCTTCTTCTTCTTTAGCTTTGATCGTTCTTCTTTCTTCCTTCTTCAGTAGTAGTAGTTTTAATTAGTTCTTCTTTCTTCATTCTTCAGTAGTAGTAGTTTTAATTAGTCTTCTTTCTTCTTTGAGTTTTAATTGTTCTTCTTTCTTCTTTAGCTTTGATTGTTCTTCTTTCTTCCTTCTTCAGTAGTAGTAGTTTTAATTAGTTCTTCTTTCTTCATTCTTCAGTAGTAGTAGCTTTAATTAGTTCTTCTTTCTTCATTCTTCAGTAGTAGTAGTTTTAATTAGTTCTTCTTTCTTCATTAGATTTAGTTTGTTCTTCTTTCTTCTTTGAGTTTTAATTGTTCTTCTTTCTTCTTTAGCTTTGATTGTTCTTCTTTCTTCCTTCTTCAGTAGTAGTAGTTTTAATTAGTTCTTCTTTCTTCATTCTTCAGTAGTAGTAGTTTTAATTAGTTCTTCTTTCTTCATTAGATTTAGTTTGTTCTTCTTTCTTCTTTGAGTTTTAATTGTTCTTCTTTCTTCTTTAGCTTTGATTGTTCTTCTTTCTTCCTTCTTCAGTAGTAGTAGTTTTAATTAGTTCTTCTTTCTTCATTCTTCAGTAGTAGTAGTTTTAATTAGTTCTTCTTTCTTCATTAGATTTAGTTTGTTCTTCTTTCTTCTTTGAGTTTTAGTAGTGGTAGTTTTGACTATTCTTCCTTCTTCTGTAGTTTTTCGCCGTGTATGCCTTCGTTTCTTCTGGTCTGGTTTCTTTGACGGGGTATATTAATTGCCTGCTTCTATCTTACCTGGGTAATTTTGTTATTATCATTTTTAGTCTTCTGGGTTTTTAAATTTGTATTATATTATATTATTTGCAGAATTTTTCTTTATTTAACCTTTCTTGTGAATATATTTAGTAAATAGTGCATTTTAAACGATTCTCATTTAGATACTCCATATATTAGAGCTTTATTAATGATCATTGAGTAATGTATTTGTGTGGATTATCTGTCATGCTACAGATTGCTCTCTTCCAGAAGTGATTAGTTCAGATCATACTTAGTTTGTCTGAAGTAATTGCTTATGACATTATATTATAAATTATATTTCTTTACTTCCTTCACATTTCTAAAAATTTTTTCTCCTATATTTTGGAGATTATTTATATCTCATTATTAACTGGATTCTTACTGATAGTAATAGTCATCTGAGGTTCGTTATTTTTTATTTTTCCATTTTCTTCTTAACTCGTTTCTTTATCCTTGGGATATTTATTCCCTAAAATTCCCTAACACGTTAGCTGGGGCAGTGTCCAGAGGGGCTCTGTAGGCATCTCACTCTGCTGGCCATACTACGTCATTTATTGATTACAGAGGTAAATCATCTCTGACCAATACATAATAATACTGCTGGACTTATCTCAGACAGTCATTTATAAAAATTATATAAGAATAGTCCACCTTATGACTATAAAAAAAAATTAAATATCTTTGGATATTTCACTTCGTATACGAACAGATCTATTTATATTTCTATCTTAGTGAATCTCTATCTCAGTTATTTTTCTCAATGGTTAGCTCTGCTGGCATTTTATTTCTCCTTGTGATTGGAAGCTGGTATAATATAATCATCACTTATTATTCAGTGTAAAGTTTTTAATTCTCTGTCATTTTTTGACTGTTATCACAATCTCCTTCTGGTCATTGGTAGCATATATTTTGTATTATATTTTTGTTCCTTTCTTAATTCTTGTGAATCGTTCCACTAGTATTATGTTTTTTCAATTACTCTTTTAATTGTCTTTCTAATAACTGACATTTATTGTATGATCATCTTTTTCATATGGATTTATTTATATATGGTTTTTTCTTTCTTAATCAAAATTTTATTTTGCTCTTGTTTTTTATCCAAATGCACTCTTTATTATTAATATCATATGTTTAATATCTCTGTTTATTTGACATAAAATTCTCATTAATTTCACTTCACAATAAGTTTATTCATTTAAATGGTATCAGTGGTTTGTATTGCCATTTCTTTATTCTGGAAAGTTTTTCAGAATTGGTCCCATATATAATTGTTTGTAATGTGTTATCCAAATTCTTTTTCTCCTTGTTCATTTCTAAAAGTTGTTTTTAAAATAAGGTAGTAAATTGTTTTTACTTGGGTTTTTGAATTTTGATGATTTAATTCAAAATTCATTTTCTCTTTGATTCATAAATTGTTTCCTAAATGGTAGGCAGTAAGTAGTCATTACTTCATTTTTGAATTTTGAGATTTAATTCAAAATTCATTTTCTCTTTGATTCATAAATTGTTTCCTAAATGGTAGGCAGTAAGTAGTCATTACTTCATTTTTGAATTTTGAGATTTACTTACTTCTTCTACACCTTCCCTTACTCATAATATTTTTTCATGGAAGCCTGGTTATATACTCCCTTTATCCTGTCTGAATCGATCTCCTTTATTTCATAGGTATTGTTATTTTTCACATTGGATATTATATATGGTCCGGTGTATAATAGTAATAACTTTTTCGTTATTCCTTCCAGTGTGCTGGGAAGTTCACGATTTCTTAGTAAAATTTTTTCTCTCTTCTCATATATTATTACTTTGCCACTGGCCTTTTGATATTTATTCTGCCGTTTTAACTGGTCTTCTGCCACCTTGTTGAAGAACTTAGCTTTATCAAATCTGTACACATGGTTACTGGGGAACTCGAGGATATCTGTGATCTCTCGTGGGGGTGGTTTCTCGTACATAGCAGAATATGGGGTTATCCCTATAGCTGGATGGTAAGCTAAGTTGAGGAATTCCTCCGTGGCTTCTAAATAGTCTTGCCACCTTTTTTGTTGATGGTGACAATAAGTCCTGAGGATCCTCCCCACTTCTCGCAACACCCGCTCTGCCGGATTACTGCTCGGATGGTAGACCGAGGTCTTGTATGTACGAATGCCCATTGACAATAACGTATCCCGCCAATTTCCACCCTTAAACTGGGTTCCATGATCAGTAATGATCGAAGATGGTTTCCCCAGGTGTGGGATATACTGTTCAGTTAGTATCCCCAGAATTTTCCGTGTAGTCGCTCGGTTAGTAGGGTATAGCTTAATATATTTGGTGAAGTGGTCCATTATGATGGTTAGGTACCTATATCGGTGTCGACCTCCACTACGGGGAAATGGTCCGCAGATATCGAGGAACACCTTCTCCAATTTCGCTTGGGAAGTGATTGGGATCATCACACCTTCCTTCTTCTCATTATTGGTTTTTACCAGCTGGCAGATCTTATAACTCTTTATATACATTCGGACCTTTCTATTGATGTTTTTTATATAGCAGCTCTCCTCCAGAGCCTTTATTACCTTGAGGGCACCCATGTGCCCATAACGTATATGGTAATTCACGATCAATTCCTTTTCGATCTGTGTCGGGACAACTACCTTCCAAATCTCTTCCTTCAAAGATGTTTTAATGAACAGTATTTGTTTATTCATCTGGTAATATATAGCAACGGTTTCATCTCCCTCTTCTAGCCGAAGTTTGAGGTTTCTCAATTTTGGGTCCGCTTGTTGGTGGGTACTCATGTTGGTTAATATTGTTGTTAAATCGGCCCTGGTGCTAAGAAGATGATATATTTTCAGCACGCTTTCTTTCTCCCCTTCGAAAGTTTGTTCCTCCACATTGACCCGGGACAACACATCCGCTACTATATTCTTTTTTCCAGGGATGTACTCCCATTGTAGATGGTATTCTTGAAGGGCAAGTATCCACCTCGTTAGTCTGCCATGGTTCAGTTTGCAGCTTTTTAAGAATGAAATTGATTTATGGTCCGTTCGGATAGTAACGGGGTATCCCAAAATGTAAGTGCGGAACTTACCGCAAGCAAATACCACGCTCAGTAACTCTTTTTCCGTCACCGTGTAATTCCTTTCGCATTGGTTCAAAGACCTGCTTGCGAAGCTAATTACTTGAGGTTGACCCTTCTCGTCCTCTTGATACAGTGTCGTTCCCAGACTGATGTTGCTGGCATCGCAATTCATGAAGAACGGTAACTTAAAGTTTGGGTGGCGAAGTATTATCGTATCCAGAAATTTGTCCTTAATTTGTTGGAAAATCCCCTCTTGTTCCTTACACCATACCCACTTGTTTTTAGATGATAATTGAGGTTGAAACCTCGCAGTTAACACTGAATATTGTTCCTGGAACTTTCTATAATAATTGCAGAGTCCCAGGAATGACTGCAATTGCTTCCTGTTTTTGGGTGCCGGGAATTTCTGGATGGCTTCTACCTTTTCTGCCGACGGTGAGATTCCTTGATCGTCCAAGTTAAATCCTAAAAATTGCACTTCTCTGGCAATAAACTTGGATTTTTCCAACTTCAGCGTGACGTTACTGGCAGATAATTTTTTTAGCACATGTTCCACACGGTAACAGTGTTCCTCCCACGTCTTAGATGTTATCAGTAAGTCGTCGACGTACACCGTTGTAAACTGAAGTGCTTCTTGTCCCAATATCTGGTCCATGCAGGTCACAAAGATGGCAACTGAGTTTACCAATCCGAAGGGCAATCTTTTGAATTGGTAATTACGCCCCTCGAATATGAAAGCCAGATATTGGCGACTCCGTGGGTGCAACTCTACCTGCCAGTATCCGCACACCGTATCCCAAGTGCTGAAGTATTGGGTACCATGGAAGCGTTTCAGGATTTCCTCAATCTCACCGGGCGATGTTCTATCATTAATGATTTTCTTGTTTATTTCCCGAGCATCCAAACAAAGCCGGACTTCGCCGTTTTTCTTGGGAATTGCGACAATAGGGCTGGTGTACGAGGATTGACTAGGTTCTATTATATCGTTATTAATCATTCGATTAATTTCCGCTCTTACTGCCTCTTTTCGAGAATGTGCGATAGGGTAGGATTTCCTATTAAACTCTACTGTATCTCGGAATTGAAGGGTACATTGATAATTTCTTACCTTGCCTGGCTCATCGGAAAATACTGAGCGGTACCTTTCATAAATCTGTATCAACTGATTCGCTTGGGTATTGGGTAATTTTTCTCTATTAATTCCGCTTCGGAAATCCCTTATCTCCTGTATTTTCTGATACCATAAATCTTCGTCTGTAGTTTCATATACTATATTATTGGAAATAGTGTTAGTATTAGTGTGATTTATACTACGTATTTGCTGGTGGATACTGCTGGGAAGTGTTATCTCACTACCGACTAAATCGGCCGTCCAGGTTAGATCTCCGGTAAAGGGTGATACCTTCTCCATTCGTAAATCAATAATAGCCGAGTTCCTTCTCAGTACATCACATCCCACTAATATGTTGAAAGGTAATCCTGCCGCAATTAAGAAGACCATGTTCATCGCTATACCCTTACTAACGACATTCAATGATACTTGTTTTCTGATTGTCTTGTTTTGGCGACCCGTGGCACCGATTAATATAATGTTATTTATAGGTAAGGTTGGCAATAGCTTACCACATTTTCCTTGGATTCTCTCCAACTCTGTAGTGTTAATTATGGATACATTCGCACCGGTATCGATCATTAGTTGTGCGAATGTTCCTTCGACTTCTGCATTAATGTATATTATTTCATTATTTATTATAGGGAGGCGAGTGTTGTCCTCCTCCAGTAATTCATTTCGAATATTTTTTAAATAATTACATCGAATGATTGTAATTTTATTGGGATTATTTACTATTGCCAATTCCTTTACATACCCAGGCGATAGAAGCAGCAAAAGGTCCTTATGGTTTATCACTGCCTCCTCCCGTTTAAATTCTCCTCATCTTGGTTATTAATAGGACCAACAGAGGCATCAGTGGGGAAACCTTGAGTAGGTTCCAGTCTTTCAGTTCTCGGTTCGTAGGTTTGTTCTCTATTTGTACGCCGCTCCGGGTCATCTAGGCTAGTACTTCGCCTCGGCAAATTATAACTAGAGTTGTCCCGTTCTCGGCTTCGGTTTAGATCTTCGTACTCGCGTACGCTGTTTCGCCGTTGCTGGTTATACCTGCGGTGGTTGTTTCCTTCCGCCCGTATAAAATTTACCCGGGGTCGGGAGAACCTGTTGTTGTTGTTATTCTGATTAGGGTAACCCCTATTGTTATTGTCAAACCGCTCGGTGTTATTTGTAGGATTGGCGTTTCTTTGTCTATTCATATAATTATTCGGGTAACAATTACCTCGATTTCCGGAGAACCCGTTATTATTTCTGTTATTATTTGGGTTTATATTCCCATGGTTATTATTGTTGTTGTTACCATTCGTGGGGTGTTGATTATGGTAATTCGGGTTATATCTATTTCCTTGGTACC
Source organism: Magicicada septendecula (assembly GCA_034769895.1). Taxonomy (NCBI): domain Eukaryota; kingdom Metazoa; phylum Arthropoda; class Insecta; order Hemiptera; family Cicadidae; genus Magicicada; species Magicicada septendecula. The sequence continues at coordinate 159,249,818 of CM068374.1, forward strand.
CAATGTTGACCGGTTGATTATTATTGTTTGATGACGGATTATTTCGAACTTCCGGCCGCTCGTTTCTTCTTCTGCTCTGCCTGTAGTATTCTTCATTCTCATAGTTTTCCAATAGCTCCGTCATCGCCTGTATGGTCTTTATCTGACTACCTCTTCGAGCTCTTATGACTTCTTCGTCGTAATGATAAGAAAGCTTGTTCACCAGGCATTCCTCCGGTATAGCTGGTTCCAGGTGCTTGGCCAGGCACACCTTCCCAAGAAAGTACGCAGTCATGGTACTGCCAAACTGAGTTCTATATCGGCCATTGCAGATGTTGTCCCTTATTAAATTCTGGGTGGTCTCTGACCAATACTTAGACTTAAACAAACTTTTGAACTGTGGATAATCGGTTATTTCGCTCCTGTTCGCCATCCACCAATTATCCGTCATATCACGGAATGACTCGTCTAACAGTTCACGATTATTGGACCATCGATTACTTTTATGTTTGGCCATATATTCTTCGATACGGGCCAAGAACTCCATTGGCTTCCTTTTATACTGGCGAAAGTTAAGCCACTCTCTGTTCTCGTTGATTGGGATATTAGTAAAGCTGGTTGGTCGGCTCCGAATTGCTTCCATGTCCTCCTGGTTCTGTCTCACTTGACCAGTGATGTTAGTCATTGCTTCCTCCATTCCGTCGCATCTTTCGGTAATTCGAGTTCGTACCTTGCTGAGTTCTTCCTGGCTTTCCCTTCGGTTTTCTTCCGCCTTCTTGCGAGTAGACTCTTCAAGATTTGTGACCTTTGTGTTCACCACTTCCTTGAACTCTTGTACCTCCACTTCCGTCATTCGACATCTTCCATCAACTTCTCTTATCTGTTGATTTATAGTTATGGTTTCGTTTTCCAGCCTTTTGGTCATAGATTTCTTGTTTTCCATGAGTTCCTTGTTCATTTCTTTTCTTAATAGCTCCATTCGTTCGTCTAATTTGTCGAGATTCTCCTGGTTCACTTCCCGTAATTCTTCCCGTAACAGTTGGTTATCTTCTCTTAACTCTTCCCTTAACTGTTGATGATCACTTTCGATTTTCTTATTGGTTTCTTCCATCTTTTCTTCCAAATTCTTCTTATTTTCTTCCATTTTCTTTTCCACCTTTTTACTGGTTTCCTCAATTCTCTTATTGGTCCTTTCTATTTTACGGCCCAATTCTTCTTTTGTTTCTTGGTTGTCCTTCTTCAATTCTTCCCTTAAAGATTGGTTATCATTCTTCAAATCTTCTAATCTTTTATTATTTTCTTCTGTGGTAGAATCCATTTTCTTGTTCAAGTTTTCTTCGGTGGAATCCATTTTCTTGCTTAATTCTTCCTTGGTTGCTTGGTTGTCCTTCTTCAAGTTTTCTTCCATCTTCTTGCTGTTTTCTTCCATCCTCATGAACATTTCCATCATTTTCTCTAAAATCGGATCTTCTGTTGTTTTGGATTTCTCCTGGTCTTGGACATGGACGTCCCCTGTTTGAGTGGATATTTCGGGTTGTTTCTCTAGTGGTGCTGGTTGTTGATGTTCTACCCGTTCTAGTATTTTTTCCACGTCCTCCACTGGGGTCGCCTCCTTATCCTCCATATCGAGTTCTTTCTCGGCCTCCGCCGCTCTCTTCTTTGATGTGGCACGACGCATTATTTTCCCTGATTCCCTGGCTAGGTAACCGCTGCCAAGCTGAATTAGGAATTGGGTAAGTAATTACAGTAATTTCAACCCCTAATTACAGCCCTTTAGTTGGACGCCAAATTTTGTAATATAACTGTGAATGAGTGGGTATAATAAAATAAATAAAAGGTTGATGTATGTAGATTGTGTTCTCCTGTAAGCCCCACTGGTTGGGCTAGCCAATTTTGTAATAATACGTTGAAGTCCTAGTTTCTTCAACTTCTGCGATGGATGTATTTTTGTAATAATACTGTGAGTGGTGTCTATAATAAATGATAAATAATATTTCTTTCGTGTTATTCTGTCCCACGTTGGATACGTCAATTTGTAATAATACAAGGTGTTCTGTAACAAAATATTTTATGTACGTACGTGTGTAGTTTTCTGACGTTCCGCTCCGGAAACGTCAATTTGGTAATGTTCCTAGTCTTCGTAGTTACAAATAAAATCTGTGTATATTGCTGTTGTAGCAATTTGAAAAATAAAAGTAAAATTTAAAATTTTATAAAAAAAAATTTTAATTTTCTGGAAAATGTTCTTTGGGTAACTTGTTCTTAAAATTTAGGAACAAATCGAGTTAGTCGGTTGAAATTATAAATGAAATGGTATCGTGGTTATTCTAATAACAGTGTCATTTTCAGTAATTTTGTTGAAAAGATAATCTTGTTAACTCCCAGTTTGAATGAAAGACGGCTCTCTTCTTCTTCTTCTTTAGCTTTGATCGTTCTTCTTTCTTCCTTCTTCAGTAGTAGTAGTTTCAATTAGTTCTTCTTTCTTCATTCTTCAGTAGTAGTAGTTTTAATTAGTCTTCTTTCTTCTTTGAGTTTTAATTGTTCTTCTTTCTTCTTTAGCTTTGATTGTTCTTCTTTCTTCCTTCTTCAGTAGTAGTAGTTTTAATTAGTTCTTCTTTCTTCATTCTTCAGTAGTAGTAGTTTTAATTAGTTCTTCTTTCTTCATTCTTCAGTAGTAGTAGTTTTAATTAGTTCTTCTTTCTTCATTAGATTTAGTTTGTTCTTCTTTCTTCTTTGAGTTTTAATTGTTCTTCTTTCTTCTTTAGCTTTGATTGTTCTTCTTTCTTCCTTCTTCAGTAGTAGTAGTTTTAATTAGTTCTTCTTTCTTCATTCTTCAGTAGTAGTAGTTTTAATTAGTTCTTCTTTCTTCATTAGATTTAGTTTGTTCTTCTTTCTTCTTTGAGTTTTAATTGTTCTTCTTTCTTCTTTAGCTTTGATTGTTCTTCTTTCTTCCTTCTTCAGTAGTAGTAGTTTTAATTGGTTCTTCTTTCTTCATTCTTCAGTAGTAGTAGTTTTAATTAGTTCTTCTTTCTTCATTAGATTTAGTTTGTTCTTCTTTCTTCTTTGAGTTTTAGTAGTGGTAGTTTTGACTATTCTTCCTTCTTCTGTAGTTTTTCGCCGTGTATGCCTTCGTTTCTTCTGGTCTGGTTTCTTTGACGGGGTATATTAATTGCCTGCTTCTATCTTACCTGGGTAATTTTGTTATTATCATTTTTAGTCTTCTGGGTTTTTAAATTTGTATTATATTATATTATTTGCAGAATTTTTCTTTATTTAACCTTTCTTGTGAATATATTTAGTAAATAGTGCATTTTAAACGATTCTCATTTAGATACTCCATATATTAGAGCTTTATTAATGATCATTGAGTAATGTATTTGTGTGGATTATCTGTCATGCTACAATATATATATATATATTGCAACAGTACATAGGATATGAAGTTCATTTAAGTGGAATACTAACGCTATAACATTTTCTCATGGACATAGACATGTTTTAAGTTTTAAATTGATTTTGTTCTTTCTTTGTAAAGTAGTCATACGTTTTGAACCAAGCTATGTTTAAAAAAAGTGTTATGTCAAAATGTTCACAATTTTATTCTCTTTTATGTCATGTGAAACATTTATGTGTAAGTACGCGGGTGCGCATGTGGTTGACATTTTATTTAATAACTTCGAAGAAAATTAACATTTCGTTATGAAACTTGGACAGAGTTATAAGCTGTATTTTCCATATACTCAATTCTCCACAACTGTACTTTTTATCTTTTTTTAATGGAATCAGCTTTATTTTATTCTCATTATCGCCTCGAAAGTTATAAAATTTGTAGATTAAATCTAGACAGGCCTTTGCAGAATCGGACAGAGTTTAAGCCTGATTTCAGTCTATCTGTGTTCTCATCTGTGACGTTGCTAGATTTTCCTCCAATCAAAAGGTCTACAGTTTATTTGAGACGGACGCTTTCAGCGGACGGACCGTTCAGTTTCTTCTTTACTCTCGTCATAGAAAGACGTACTTGCTGTCACGAGTTTTTCGGGACAAGACATGTCGTTTTTCCTTTAGACTTAGAAGTGGGTGCACGGTTCGAGTTCTTCGTAGCGATTACCACTTAGAGAACTCAAATAATACATAGACCATTCTAGTGCTTTCCCGCGTACTGTAGATTTCCGCTAGGGGCAAAATATCTGCCGAGATATTTTGATAGTAACGCGAGAACACTTCAAGAAGCCGGAATCTTGTGTAAGCTCAATACACGATCTATTTTACCCAGTTTTAATCCCTGAGATTAAATGAGTTTGAAATTATAAGCAATAACAGTTCATATAGCAGTGAGCATGTGTGCAAAGACGTGAATTGTCAGCGTAGTAGTCACCTGTCGGCGGTCCATTCGAACTGCGTGCGGGGCGTCGAGAGGCTACGCAAACAGTGGAATTCAACGCAACAAGTAACGTAGTTGTAAAATAAGTCCATAGACTCAATATCGAAAAACAAATTTTTAATAAACAATTTTATGTTATAAAATAATAAGATAGTAGTAAATTTTAATGTTTTAATTTAATAAATTTTCCTACCTCCAGATACAGACTCTGTTGTAATAATTTCAATATAACCTATCTATGCAGTTTTAATTTGTATAGTTGCAATACACACACACACACACACACACACACACACACACACACACACACACACACACACATATATATATATATATTTTATAACCCGACGTCCCTCTCCGTCACTAGTCTTTATCAATCTGTTATCTAAATTCCAACACCCAATATTGTTTCTCTTTTTATTTAATGGTTTATATGGTTTAACTTATTTGTTTTCCGATTTAGGCGCCAAATTGTTTTGTGATTAAAACAATTAAAATTACTTACTTTCAGTTTTATTTATTCACCTTCTCTTTATTATATTTGGTCGACTTACCTTTTTAATAACTCAATTCGAATTTCGTCCCTATAACAATTGTTACCAACTTCCTTTTTTGATAAAAAAATTTCACCTTCTACTGTATGAAGGAATAAAATATTATTAACATAGATATAAGTTCACCATACAATTAAAAATCTTCAAAATTAGTTTTAATGGTTTTTGTTGTGTATTTCTTTCTTTTAAAATAATTAGATAATTTTATAATAAAATATTTGCTCCAGCTATGGTTTAAATACTCAGCGGTTGGCAACAAGACTATCAGAGTGGCATTAACCAATTTTTGCTTATTAAAACTAGTTTGTTAGGTCCTTTGTATTACAGAAAGTTAACAAAAAATACCCTTTAATCAGTATAAAGCTTCACATAAATAGTAATTAAATATTATATAAGTTATGAACAACTTAAATATAAGGTTATAATTATTTAGCTTACTACAGTTGTAACGGTACATATAACACTACATCCACCAATATACCAAAAATTAATTTGAAAGCCACTACTATCAAGAATACATAACAGGTCAAGAATACCACCATGGATACAGAAGGAGAAAGTATCATATGTTAAACTAAGTGAAGTTTCATGGAAAAGAAGTTACTAGTAAATGTACCAATAAAGAAGAAAAGAAGACTAAAGACGAGACGACTGACATTCCTTACCCAGGAGATCAGTGAGAAGAACACAACGGAAACAAAAGAAGAATGAAAAATCAGTGAGAAGAACACAATAATAACGACCTCAAGAAAGAAGAAAGAAGAAACACTGAGAAGGAGACAAGTGAAAACAACATCATGTATAAAATAAATAAGAGTGAGAAAGAGATCAGTGAAGGAAAGAAGAAGGAAGATATCCAGACCAGACACAAAAAAGGGAAAGAAATTCAAATATAACAAACTAACATAAACCTAGGAAGGAATAATTGTACAAGGAAGAAAGAAGAAATGTTAATTAATTACATGATATAAATCCCTAAGCTGTATGGTAAAGTCAACATTGATCACAACTCATTAGATGAATACATTCCTTGTCCATGTAAAATAAACTGTAATCAATAAGGACTAAGTATTGTAAATAAAGAATCACCAAGAAACTGAATAAGAATAGGATAAGTTTATTTTAGCTAAATGATGTGTAGACATAAAAAGAAGACTATTTTCCAAAATATAAATGACCAGTTGTACAGTGGGATTGATGTTAGTAAAAACCCACAAATTAACAATAATTAGGACAATAAAAGAGTAAACAAAAGTACAATAATAATAACCAACAACCAATGTACCAACATTGAATGAAAGCCAATCAACCAGATTAATGCAGAAATACTAATCCAGCAGCAACACACTACTGTTTACCCAGTATGCAACATAACCTAATCTGGGCAACAAGTTTTCACTAAAACTTGAGAAAAACAAAGCCAATATAATATCAAACCAAAATTTATTACGCTGGGAAGTAACTAGATGATATAAGGAACGTTTTGTATACAATAGATGATGTAATAGATGAATATAAAAGCTACATTAATGTAATCCAATATAACTATATGCTTGTAATAACAAAGACGCATGATGCAACCAAATTATTTTGTAAACTTATTATACAAAAAAAAAATATTAACTCAACTAACAACCTTAAGTGGGACAGAATACTGTTCAAATGAATAAATTCAACCAAGATAACTATCTAAATCATCACAATAACAATAATGACAACAAAACTATAGTAACAACTAGCTGCAAGCAATTTTGATAGCAACTAAACCAAGGTGATAACCAGTACAAATGCAGAATGAACTGCAGCACATTGATAAAAATGTCATTGAAACCATAATAAGTGTCATTTAAATAACAATAAAAATAATATGTAAAGAGTACCAAGCATACAATAAGGTAACTCCATGAAGTATGGCAAACATAGCGTACTTGACAAACTATAATTAAGGCAATAAACCTATAATATAGGAAAAAAGAACGCTATCAGTCGTGACTAAAACCAATAAAGGCCCTATTAGAAATTACTTAACTGTTAATATTATTATGATATAAGTAACAAACAATATGTATAGCCGAAGACTTAGAATTGAACCTATGAAAACAGACATAGTGTTAATATTAAGGCATAGTTTTAAGGGAAAAGTGGACAGTAAGATAAGAATACGTTATTACCATCAAATATGGAATAAAAACAATGTATTAAAAATAATTAATAGCTTAATGGACACTAAGTGTTTATAGCAAGTGCGACTTCAGCAACCCCGAATCCGAAATATATGATGAGGGGATTCAAAATAATTGTCATTAAAAATCAGAAACGATAAGGGTAATTAAAATGACATCAGTGCAATTATAAGTAAGATATTTGACTTATAAAAATAATAGTGTGATGCTTAGCCCTTGCGCGTGGGTATGTAGGCCACAGATTCATAATCTCAAAACCAGCGACTGACGCGGCTTTTAGCGTCTATTTTAACGAAGCCGCCGAGATTAGACGAATTAAAAAATATTGACCAATCAGATCCTATAAAAAATACGAAATGCATCATTCCGACAGAGGAAGCGGAGACAGTCTTTCACCAGCAACGAGAGTACCTACATGCACGTCGTTCATCCAGAAAAACGTGCCTTTGACAGCGAACAGCTGTAAACACATACGCTAACCTCAAACCCTGAGTGGAGGTTATGACTACTGAAGCAAATAGTGCAGTATATTTTCAAGTGAAATAATTCGGAGTATATGCGCATAGGAGTGAGTGTAGTGCTGTTATAAAAGTTTAATTAATTAATTAAAGAATTTTAATTAATTGAAAAAATTAGGAAAAAGTGTAAACCCTACGAACGACCAGTTACACAAGTATCAAATACCCATAACTATTATACTATGCTTGTCCAGTAATATATAAGTAAAAGAACGCTAATAGCGAATCGAATTAACGTCAGTTAATTGATAAATTGCCCAATTCCAAAAGGAAGGGAACTTAGAAATGTAGATAAACAATGACAAAATTGAAGGCTTTCATTAACGACAATTTTAACTATTTATATGATTCTAAGGTATTAGTATAAGCCAAGACATTGTATAACCAATGAAGGGAACCTGTACCCTAACCATTAGGAAGATAAGAATGTTCTATATTTTATTTTAATAATTAAACTAAGAGTTACACCAGAGGGTAACATAAATATATCAAATGAATTACAAGTACCTGTGTTATGTACATCCAGTCTAGGAGATGAATATAATCCATGACACTGAAGTCTAATAATTATTATCACTTGTTAACTAATTAATGCATAAATGAAAAATGATTAATAAATTTTAAATCAACAAGGTTACACGAACCTGTATTAACTTCAATAATTAACCATGAACAGTTGTTCATATTTTATATTATTTCAAATTAATAATCAATGAGTTTATGTTTTGTCTACTTATTGTAACCGTAGCAATTTTTATTGGATATGTGTATTTTGCAGACTCAAAGAACCTACTACTACTACTACTACTACTAACACCACAAGTTTAATAAAACATTATAACCTATTTGTTTACTAAAGAAAAAAAATTATTCGACTAGCCAAATGCAGTCATACCAACCTGAGATTTTTAAATGTTTTAGAGTCTAGTTTCTAGTTTAATTGTTAAACAAAAGGAAAGTAGATTACCTTTTTGTACCAAATTTTATTGTTCTAGAGTTGAATAAACCATTATTGTTATATGAACCTGTAAAAGAGTTGGCTTTTATTGTAAACAGTAGATACAGTAGATACAGCTTAGTGAGAAAACCGAGACGGTTGGTACCAGACTTCAAGAGCGGACATTTAAATTGATGATTTTTTTCCAACCGCACCGTCCTATATATATTGTTACACATTATAAATTATAGTAAATATCACGTTTCTGCATGTTTATGTTAGTGTATAGGCAGGACATTACTGATCAACTCACCACAGCTGATATTCGAAGAGCCAACGGAACTTCAAGCGAATCAACTCGAAGAAGTGAAATAAAAAACATTTTTAAACCAAATAAACTGATAATTAAAACGACGATAAAAAGTGTAAGTAACTGATTTATTCACTACAGGATTCAACAATAGGTTGAATTGGGTGGAATAAATCCCTAACCCACAACTTAATAATAAAGAACGAGCTTTTGAAAAAATAATAATAAACGAACTTCAAAACCCCATATTGAATTAATAACCCTGAGAATAATAATTATAAACATCGTCATATAATAAATTGGCGAACAACGTTTGAGACGATAAATTAGGTGCAATCACAACACTATTGACAAAGAACAAATACACCGCGAGATCGTCTTATTACAACAAGGCGCTCCATCGCGGGGCTTAAACGGACAAGTATACCTGTCAAGTTAAAGACGACAAGAATAGTATTATTACAACATGGCACCCAACCTGCTGGCAGTAAATTAGGTAAAGAAACGACAAAATAAATACGTTCGAGCCGAATTAGGTGAAAAAATATTCAACCTAATTAATAAAAATAATCATTAACTTAATTCTCGAGGCAGCTGCAATATACAGAACCAAAAATGCAACGGAGAGCAACCTCTAAAAAACGTGCGGCGGAAGTGGATAAAGAAATAAACATGGATGATAAGGAGGCGACGCCAGTCGGAGAGGTAGAGGAAATATTACCTCCTACAGAACCTAACCGACCTGTACAACCAGAGGAACTGCACGAGAGACCCACACTAACGGGGGACATTAATATCATGGAGATGCTGAAGAATATGATGGAAGAAAATAGAAAAAATATTGCATCATTGAAAGAAGAGTTGAAGGAAGACGGCCAGAAAAATAATGAATCATTAAAAGAGGAGTTGAAGGAAGACGGCCAGAAGAATATCGAAATATTAAAGGAAGATTTTAATGAGAAATTAAATAAAAATCTCACTTAAATAAATTCGAATTCATTACAAAGAAACAAGAAGACTTGGGAACGAGGTGTGAGGAAACCACCGCCACCGTGAACCATGTTCGGGAACAAGCACACACCGACAAAGAGAAAATGGCCGAAGTGCAACGGCGAGAACTTAATAATTTTACAGAAGAAATCAATTTATTCCGAAGTCAACCGATACAAATGACGGGAATAACGAACGTGGATAAACGTAAAATAATAAACTTCAAAAATTATAAGAAGAATCCCATGGAGTTCATAGAACGAGTGGAAGAAAATATCGCCCGTTCCAGTGAAACAAGATGGTATAACTATCAGAAGCATGTTAGACGAGTATTTTAAAGATGTGTACGATAATTGGTGGACGGCTACCCGACACGAGGTACAAAATTATGCCGACTTCAAGACACTATTTAAAACAAAATACTGGTCCGAATCGATACAGAATATAGTGCGCGACGACATCTGTAACGGAAAGTATGTCCGTAGTAGAGGAACAACACACACAGCGTATTTCCTGGGCAAAGTGTGTATGGCCAGAAATCTTGAACCGAAAATACCTGAAGAATGCCTTGTTACTAAATTGGCATACCATTTCGAAGAAGGCGTGGCTAGAGCGAGACTGAACGGACAGATACGCACAATCCAAACTATGTCCGCGTTGTTAGAAAATTATGAACAGGAGAAATATTATAGGAGAAGTCGACAGAGACAAGACCCATACTTTGACAGAAACGGTCCCACCGGCTACCGGAGTAATTATCGAGGAAATAATAATAACACGAACAGAGATAATGCCGACCAGAATCCGAGACCAAATAGTAACGGAAATAATTATCCACCAAATAGGAACAACCCGAATTACAGGCCGAATTATAATAATAATTATAATCACAATTATTCTAACAACAATCATCGTCCTAATTACAACGGCGGAAATCAGTACCGGCCAACAAATGATATCGGTCAAATAATAATATAAATTCTTTTAGTTTATGAACAATACATCTTTCAAACATAATAACAATAAATAAAATTAATTAACTCTAAACATTAAATGATCCCTAATCATTTTCAAAACATAATACATGCTCACATGCTATGCACCTGCTAATTTTTAATACATTGCCTACCTTCCTACTCTAATTAACTATTATTCATTAAGCATGCTTTTCTATCCTTGGATATTTTTTTTAATACAAACAGATAACTATAATATTAACTAACTAGTATTTTCTTGTTTTAAAACATGATCATTAATTCTACTTATTACCCTTGGATAGGCCTATTATGCCATAGTTTTTCCTCATTATACATTTATCACTTTTATTTAATATACATTTCATTTATTTTTATCACTATAGTTAGTTTACACTACTAGTTCTTTCGTTAATACACTGGTTAATACCTTTTAAAGCAATACAATATTAGTAATATCATTGTTCATATTACTTGTAGGCCTACTAGATAACACTATTGATTTTTTTTACATACAAAACATTATCTATGGGTTTCTTAAAAGTTTTTATTTTATGTTTGTCTTATAATATTGGTTTTACAATATCTACTACTACCATTATGATTACATTTCTATATTATTCTACATCTCTTGATTATGCTTATAGGTATGTTTTTTGTACTTCAACTTTTATATTTATCATACTCTTATGGGAAAAGGGGTTGGGGAAGAAGCGTAATTCTTCATAATTTCTTCAATTTCACCTGGCGACGTCCGATCATTGACGATCATCTTATTGATCTCTCTTGCATCGAGCAGAGACGCACTTGGCTATCCTTTTTTGGTATAGCGACTATCGGGCTTGTATACGGGGAGCTACTTCATTCTACTACGTCATGGTCTAACATCCTTTGTATTTCTTTCCTCACCGCTTCTTTTAGAGATTGAGCTATGGGGTACGACTTTCTATTAAACTGAACCGTTTCATGAAATTTCAATTCACATGTGAAGTTTTTAGCCTTCCCTGGTTTATCAGAGAAAACGTTTCTATACCTGTCATATATTTCAATTAAATTTTGTTTTTGTTCCACACTGATTTCTTCTTTTAGTCCTTTTCCTTTAAAAGACAGTATCCCATGTAATTTATCCCTCCATAAATCTGATTCCATTGTTACAAGTTCCTTATTTCCTATGATGGTCCTAGGTTTCTCCCTGACATAGTATGATAGTCCGCACTGAGGGGATTTTCGCTTCCTATTATCTCAGTGGACATTTCAATACCTTCTGCATACAGTGTAACCTTACCACTGTTCAGGTCAATGAGCGTAGAGTGGCGCCGTAGCATGTCACACCCTAAACGTGCCTTGAAAGGTAGCCCTTGAGCTACTAAAAACACCATAGGAATCCCTATTCCTCCACTTGTAACGTTTAGGATCACTTGATGTTTCACTGTCTTGTTCTGCCGTCCTGTGGCTCCAATAATCGTAATATTATGTATGGACAGTGTGGATATCTTCTCCGGTATGGCTTCTTGTGTGCGGTTTAGTTCAGTCTTGTCGATTAGTGATATGTTAGCTCCGGTATCTATCATCAGTTCAGTAGGTACTCCCTGCAGTCCCGCTCGAATGTATACGATGTCGCTATTGGGTCTCTCCTCTTCTGTTATTTTCTCTTCCATTAATTCATTTCTAATATTTTTAAGAAAATGATTTCGTACTATTGTAATTGTCTCCGGCTTCGGTTTTTTCTTTATAAGCCCTTTCTTCTCTTGCAGTGATGGGCCAACCAGTGTTCTCACTGCAGAGGTTCGTTTCCCCTATTTTGGTCCTCATTCACTGGTCGCTCTATCTCATCTCTCTGTTGGTTGTCGGAATGTCCTTTTCCTCTCCTGTTCCAGCTTCTGGGTCCATAACCTTCAGTGCTACGACTTACTTGTTGGTGCCCATTTTGTTCCTCTGATCTTTGTTGAGTCCGGTAAGTTGGTTCATTGTTAAAGTTCCTTCTTCGCCCTCGGAAACTTTTATCATTTTGATTCCGGTAATTATTATTGTTATTATTATCCTTACATGATTCACACGTTGTCGGTGATCTCTATCTTGGTCGCTCTGTCGTTCGTTTTGTGGTTCAGGTCTCCTGCGACTCCTTCTATAGTAATCCTCCCTTTCATAGCTTTCCAAAAGAGCCTCCATTGCTGCTATTGTTTTGACTTGTCCGCATAAGCGAGCACGAACGATACCTCCTTTCAAAGTGATAAGACAATTTAGTAATCAAGCACTCTTCGGGAATCCTTGGTTCTAAGTGTCTAGCAATGCAGATCTTACCTAGGAAATAAGCCGTAGGCGTTTGACCTTTTGCAGAATCATACCTCCCATTACATAAATCATCCCTTATGATATTCTGGATTGACTCTGACCAATATTTTGTTTTAAAAGCCTGCTTGAATTCTGGATAACTGTGCACTTCGTTCCTTATTGCCATCCACCAATTATCATTGACATATTTAAAGCTTTCATCTAACAGAGTCTTGATAATATTCCACCTGTTTTCTTTAACTCGGTTAATATATTCTTCCAGTCTTTCGATGAATTCTAAACGGTTCTTCCGATATTCTTTGAAACTTATCACCTACTTGTTTTCTCCCAATGGTACTTGTTCGATTCCTCCCAAACTCATTGGTCGATTCCTGAGTAGTTCTATTACTTCTCGTACAGTAATTATTTCTTTCCGTTGCATTTCTACTAATTTTTCTTTATTATCCGTAACTTGACCTTGTATTTGTCCTAAATTGTTCCCAAAATTGTTACTCTGTTCATCCAATTTGCCTTGTAATTGCTCTAACTTCTACTGAGTTTCTTGTTGTAGTGACTCAACTCTACCTTTACTATTTTCTTCAACATTATTTATTTTGTTACTTATCTCCTCCTGGACTTGTACTATTGCTTCATTAGTCTCACTCATCCTTTGCTTTATTTCTTCTCTGTATTCTTCCCACTGTAAATTCAGGGTTTCCATATTTTTATTATTTTCCTCTTTGAATTCCTCTATATTTTTATTTAATAATTCGATGTTTTGATTATTCATTGTATTACTATCATTTATTTTCTTAGTTAATCTTCCTTTATTTCTTCACTACTAATTTTAATTCCTCTTTTAAGGATCCTATATTTTTATTATTATTTCCATGTAATGATTCAAATATTTTATTTAATTCTTCCTTGTCTTCCTCCCTTTGTTTCTTTAATTCTTCACTATTTTTGTCCATCTTTTCGTCATTCCTTTTTAGAATTCCATTTTGCCACCCCATCTCATTTCTTCTGTAGTCCTATTTGGTTCTGCCGGTGTTAATATTGTTTCGATATATTCCACCGGTGTCGCTTCTTTTTCTTCCATATTGATGTCCTCTGTCCACTTTTTTGATCTGCCTCTGGTGTGCATTTTGTTTATTTTTTCTGCAGTCGCCGCTAGAATGCTAGTCTTCCTTTAATTCTAGCCTCACTACTTGGCTGAGAAATTATTATTTCTCATCTCATTAGTGTTCATTACAATTTAACTTATTATTTTTATATTATTATATTGAGCTGCATATAATTTGATCTGCTCTATTCTGAATCTAAACTTGGACTCACGGTTTTTTCTGTTATTCTTTGGTTGTCAAGGCAGCCAGCCTCATACTCTCATTGGTGGAAAATTATGTTTACATTGTTAGATGTTGCTAATGAAATTTTACTAAATTAACAAATATTTTATAAGTTAGCATACCTCTCTTATACTACTTTGAATTACTAATACAATAACATCATTGTCTTGCTTCCTTTACATAAATTGATTTGAAATCAAACATGAATGATTTCTGTCCAGTACTTACTGATTTACTATTTTAACAATTCTGTTTTTATATTAATTATTTTAAAACTAATTATTTTGTACACATTTATTATTATAAATTCTTCTAGTTTATGAACATTACATCTTTCAAACATAGTAACAATAAAAAAAATAATTAACTCTAAACATTTTATGATCCCTAATCATTTTCGAAACATAATTCTCTTCCTGCTAATATGCTATGTACCTGCTAATTTTTAATACATTGCCTACCTTCCTACTCTCATTAACTATTATTCATTAATTATGCTTTTCTATCCTTGGATATTCTTTTTAATACAAAAGAGATAACTATAACTATTACTTAACTAGTATTTTCTTATTTTAAAACATGATCATTAATTCTACTTATTCCCCTTGGATAGGCCTATTATGCCATAGTTTTTCCACATTATACATTTATCACTTTTTTTAATATACATTTCATTTATTTTTATCACCATAGTTAGTTTACACTACTAGTTCTTTCGTTAATACACTGGTTAATACCTTTTAAAGCAATACAATATTAGTAATATCATTGTTCATATTACTTGTAGGCCTACTAGATAACACTATTGATTTTTTTTACATACAAAACATTATCTATGGGTTTCTTAAAAGTTTTTATTTTATGTTTGTCTTATAATATTGGTTTTACAATATCTACTACTACCATTATGATTACATTTCTATATTATTTTACATTTCTTAATTATGCTTATAGGTATGTTTTTTGTACTTCAACTTTTATATTTATCATACTCTTATCGGAAAAGGGGTTGGGGAAGAAGCGTCACGTTTCTATATATATATATATATATATATATATATATATATATTTCAATCACTTTCTGCTACAGTCCGTTTCTTGATGTATATAATACATTTAATATTTATACATAAATTTACCTCAAGATGTTATTTTTCTATTTGGAACATGTTTCGGGTACTATCTTGTACCCATCCTCAGCCTTCCGGTTTTTTTGTCTGGTGAAGTACATATGTGTTGTTGGTTGACTATTATTATTGTGGCTTCCTGTTGGCTTCTGGTATTTCAAGTTGGTTTTATTGTGTGTGATTGTGGTGTATGTGTTAGTTTTTTGTGTATTTTCAATGTTGAGTGCTTTGAATATAGTGTCATGTTTTGTATTGATTTGTATTTGTTCAGGTATTAGTTTGTTTTCTGTTTTATGTTTGTATATTTGTAAATTTTCCCATATGTTCATTATGGTGCCTTTGTGTGGTATATGTTTTATTAGTGTTACATTGGTTATGTCTGGGAATTCATGTACTGTGTTTATTGCATGTGTGGCTAAATTGGATTTATATATTTCTGGTTTTTTGTATGCATTTAGGTGTTCAAAATAACGTTTTTTCAGCTGTTTTTTTGTTTGTCCTATATAACATTTATTGCAATCTTGGCATTCAATTTTGTATATACCGTTAGTTGTTGTATTATCTTTGTTGTGTGAGCTATTTAGATTTTGTAATTTATTTTTATTAGTTTAGTATGCTATTTTTATATCTGTGTTTTTAAATAGTTTTGTTAGTTTTGTCATTTTATTATTTATATATGTGAATGTGGCCCATTTTTTGTTGTTGTTATTATTTATGTGTTGTTCAGTTTGATTAATTCTTAATTGTTCAGTTTTTATTTTGTATTTGATTTTATTTTCTATTTTGATCATAGTATTGTTATTGTATCCATTTTCATAACCAATTTGGTACATTATAATTCTTTCTTTGTCATTTTCTTGTTTGTTTAGGGGTATTTTGTACATTCTGTTAAATAACGAATAAAATGCTGCCATTTTATGTTGTGGTGGGTGGTCAGAATGGTTAGGTATAATGATGTTAGTGGAAGTTGGTTTTCTATATATTGCATATTGTATGTGTTTGTTGTATCTTGTGATGGTTATGTCTAAATAGTTGATTTTGTTATGTTTTTCTTTTTATTCTGTGAATTGTATTTTGGGATGTATGTTATTGATTTGTTTCAGTATGTTCTCTGCATTTGTGTTTTTGTTATTTGATACATATAGTCCATCATCTACATATCTTATCCATATGCCATTTGGGTCATGTGTTTTTATGATATTTTGTATTTTGGTGTCTATGTGTTGTAGGAATATTTCTGCTATTATGCTTGATAATGGTGATCCCATTGCTAAGCCTTCTTTCTGTTGATAAATTTTGCTATTAAATTCAAAGTAATTTTGTTTTAGTATTAGTTGGAGACTATTTTTTATTTCGGTTATATATTGTCTGTTTTCATTTTGTTCTTTAAGTTTGTTTATTATTATGTCAATTGTTTCTTCTACTGGGAAATTGGTGTACATGTTTGTTATGTCATATGATGTGAAAAATGTATTTTCATTTATATTTATTATTTTTAGTTTGTCTATTAATTCGTATGTATTTTTTATGTTATGGTGGTTATTTGTTAGATGGTTACTTTTTAGTTTTTGTGCTATTATTTTTGCTATTTTGTATGTAGGAGCTTTTTTGAAATTGATTAATGGACGTATTGGGTTGTTTAATTTGTGTATTTTTATTAGGCTATTCATTTTAGGTGGTTCTGGATTTTTGTTTATATATATATATATATATATATATGTCTGTTTTTATTGTTGAAAATGTTTTTAGTTGTTTTTATTAGTTTTATTGTTTGTTTAAGATAGTTTTCTGTTGGGTTTTTATCTAGTTGTACGCATTTATTATTGTTGATGAAGTCTTCGGTTTTTTTTATGTAGTCTGCTTTATCAGTGATTACTGTTGCTTGACTTTTGTCTGCTTTAGTTATTATTAAATTATTGTTCTTTACTTTATTTTTAATTTCTTTTATTGTTTTATTGTTTTTCTTTTGTTTATCTTTGTTTTCATTTCGCTAGTGATTATTTTTTTAATTATATGTGTTGCTTCTGTTCTTTTTTCTTCTTGTATATTGTCTTTTATTAGGTTAATGGCAAATTCTGTTTCTACTATTAAATTTTCTAGATTTTTGTTTGCATTTTGGGTTATGTTAGTTTTTGACATATTGTTTAAATATTCTGTTTCTTTTTTGTTAAATTCTGTATTGCTAAGGTTAATGGTTCAAGGGTAAAATGTGTGTTTATTTTTGTTTTTTTGTTCTTGATTTTTGTTTTGTTGTTTTAATGTGTTAAGTTTTTTGTTGATTGTATAAGTCTTTTTGTTTTTTTCAAATTTTATTTTATTTTCTATGTTATTGTATTTATTATTCCAAGTGATTGGATGTAATAAACTTGTTAGCTCTAAGTGTAGTTTGTATATGTCTAGTGTTATGCTATTTTTCTTACTGTATAATTGATTAATTTCGTTTTGTATCCATAGCCTTTGTGCTTGTTTTATAGTTTTTTGTGCAGTCATATTTTTGTTGTTTGTGTTTATGTTGATGTATTTAGGTGTTAATTTATGTTTTTGGCATTGTCTATTGAAGTATATGTTCATGATTGTGTTCATTAGTTGTTTTTTCCGTGTTTGAAATTTGTTTAATAATTTGGTAATGTCGTTATATGGAATTGTGGTTATGTTGTTTGTGTACATGTTAATGTATATTTATGGGAGAGATGATTTGTTATCCGTTATTTGGTAGTTGATTTCACTTAATTTGATATTCACTTCACTATTTTTTCACTATACACTTTTGTTTTTGCATTTGTTTTATAACCTCACTTTTCGTTTTTTCACTGTAGGCTTATTTACCTTGTATGGTTATATAATTTCAATCACTTTCTGCTACAGTCCGTTTCTTGATGTATATAATACATTTAGTATTTATACATAAATTTACCTCAAGATGTTATTTTTCTATTTGGACATGTACACCAATATCCCAGTAGAAGAAACAATTGACATAATAATAAACAAACTTAAAGAACAAAATGAAAACAAACAATATATAACCGAAATAAAAAATAGTCTCCTACTAATACTAAAACAAAATTACTTTGAATTTAATAGCAAAATTTATCAACAGAAAGAAGGTTTAGCAATGGGATCACCATTATCAAGCATAATAGCAGAAATATTCCTACAACACATAGACACCAAAATACAAAATATCATAAAAACACATGACCCAAATGTCATATGGATAAGATATGTAGATGATGGACTATATGTATCAAATAACAAAAACACAAATGCAGAGAACATACTGAAACAAATCAATAACATACATCCCAAAATACAATTCACAGAATAAAAAGAAAAACATAACAAAATCAACTATTTAGACATAACCATCACAAGATACAACAAACACATACAATATGCAATATATAGAAAACCAACTTCCACTAACATCATTATACCTAACCATTCTGACCACCCACCACAACATAAAATGGCAGCATTTTATTCGTTATTTAACAGAATGTACAAAATACCCCTAAACAAACAAGAAAATGACAAAGAAAGAATTATAATATACCAAATTGGTTATGAAAATGGATACAATAACAATACTATGATCAAAATAGAAAATAAAATCAAATACAAAATAAAAACTGAACAATTAAGAATTAATCAAACTGAACAACACATAAATAATAACAACAACAAAAAATGGGCCACATTCACATATATAAATAATAAAATGACAAAACTAACAAAACTATTTAAAAACACAGATATAAAAATAGCATACTAAACTAATAAAAATAAATTACAAAATCTAAATAGCTCACACAACAAAGATAATACAACAACTAACGGTATATACAAAATTGAATGCCAAGATTGCAATAAATGTTATATAGGACAAACAAAAAAACAGCTGAAAAAACGTTATTTTGAACACCTAAATGCATACAAAAAACCAGAAATATATAAATCCAATTTAGCCACACATGCAATAAACACAGGACATGAATTCCCAGACATAACCAATGTAACACTAATAACACATATACCACACAAAGGCACCATAATGAACATATGGGAAAATTTACAAATATACAAACATAAAACAGAAAACAAACTAATACCTGAACAAATACAAATCAATACAAAACATGACACAATATTCAAAGCACTTAACATTGAAAATACACAAAAAACTAACACATACACCACAATCACACACAATAAAACCAACTTGAAATACCAGAAGCCAACAGGAAGCCACAATAATAATAGTCAACCAACAACACATATGTACTTCACCAGACAAAAAAACCGGAAGGCTGAGGATGGGTACAAGATAGTACCCGAAACATGTTCCAAATAGAAAAATAACATCTTGAGGTAAATTTATGTATAAATATTAAATGTAATATGTGTGTGTGTGTGTGTGTGTGTGTGTGTGTGTGTGTGTGTGTGTGTGTGTGTGCTTTATTCAAAGTCTGAGGATTTGTTTATTTGTATTGTATAGTAATAATAAACTTAAATATCTATATATATATATATAAAACAAAGTCTGGTTAGTTACACCATTTATAACTCAAGAACGGCTGGACCGATTTTTATGATCTTTAATTTGTTGGATTTGTCTCCGCCCCGAAGAGCAGAATAACTATTAAAACATGGGAAAAATTTACGAAAAAAAAATTTATGAAGAAATTTCATTTTTTCATACATTTCGTATGGAACGGCTTTTTTGATGATATCTCGAGAACGGATTGACTGATTTCGATGAATTTTTTTTCGTTCGTCTCGGCCTCGAGAAGTTTCCTCGCGCATTGGAAAAGTAACAAAATCACAAAAAATTAAAATCCGTATAGAACGCCATCTCTGATACATGACGGAAACAAAAAAAGGAACAAAATGAACATGGCGTTGTATGCTGGTTGACAGCTGATTCAGTTGCGCGGTCCTTTCATTGCATACCATTGAGCTAGCTGTGCAGACCAATTTTCATCAATTTTCATTCAGTTTTCGACCGTTATTGCATTTTAATTCGATTCAATTAATTCTCTTCAAACGATTTTTCCTGAAATTCATCAGCGAAAAGTGATTTCTAAGAGATGAGTTCAGTTTGATGAAATGCACATTGTGAAAGGTTATGTCGTTTGTCATTGTGCGCGCATCGACAATCAATACAATCGGTAATTTTGGACTGTGTGTTTAATTTTCCAGGCGGATTCGTTCGTAATTCTGTGGAATTTTATTTTCGATCGTGATTTTCAAACGGTAAGTTGCCTTCGAAGATGTTCACTTTGTGAGGTTATCACATTTGTGATTGTGCGCGCATCGATAATTGCTTCATTATGTAATTTAGAAGTGTGATTAATTTTGTGTAATTATGTAATTAATTTTGTGTGATTAATTTTCCAGTGTTATTTACAATGCCGCGAGCCTGAAGATCTAATCTTCCACAACGAAGCCGTAATGCAATTAGACTTCGGAATATTTCGAATCAATCCACTGCAGATGAACAAGAAATAGCACGAGAAGAGCGCCGCGTTAGTATGGCCCGACTTCGTGCTTCACAAACACAAGAACAAAGAGAGGCAGTACGTCAAACGGCAAGGTTGGCAATAAGAAATCTTCGAGCTTATCACACAGATCAACAACGTGATAATCTTCGACACGCAAGAAGAAATGCTTCAAGTGTTGATTTGAATCGAGTAGCGTTTCAATATGATTGCACAATTGACTACAGCTCGCATCCTTTCGTTCGAATTGGCCCAATGGAGGTTGTGTGCGACCATTGCGGTGCATTGAAGTTCGCTGGAGAAACGCCTGGATTGTGCTGTCTCAGTGGCAAGGTGAAATTTCCATTATTGCCTCCGCCACCTGAGCCATTGCATTCATTGCTTCGTGGCGAAACACCAGAATCACGCATTTTCTATCGAACACTCAAAGATACAACGGATGTTTCCAAATGACTTCATTTGGAGCAGAAATTATCGAAGAACGCGGATTCAATCCAACATTCAAGGTAATTTCTGCTCGAGAGAGTAATCGTTAATTTTCTTTTGTTATTCATAAATCAGTAATTCTGACTTCGCCTTCGACTTTACAGATCCAAGGCCAAATTCACCATCGAATTGGATCATTGCAACCGCTTGAAGACGCAGAGCATAAATTCATCCAAATTTACTTCATGGGCAATATGGAGGAACAACTTGATCGGCGTCAAACGATCAATACGGCAATGAAAAGAGCAATTCTTCAAGATCTGCAGTAACTACTGCATGAACATCATGCATTGGTTCGGTTGTTCAAAACTGCGTTGGATCGCATGCCAAGTGATGACTACAAAGTCGTGATCAGAGCGGATAAACGACCAGCTAGAACACACGAACGCCAATTCAACGCTCCAACAATAGATGAAGTCGCAATTGTGATTGTTGGTGAAAACTTGGAAACGCGCGATATTGTGCTTACACGTCGCGACACTGGACAACTGCAACGAATATACGAAACACACCGTTCATACGATGCATTGCCCGCTGATGTTTTGGCAAGGTGACGATGGATATCACTTCAATATCAAAATGATAAATCCATTGAGCGGTGAGTATCGATATCATAATTTTCATTTCAACATGACACTAATTTCACTGATTTCATTTCAGGTGAGGAAACTACCAAGAAGGTTAGCTCGATGAATTATTACGCATATCGTTTGATGATTCGTCAAAATGCTGACAACTATTTGCTGCGATTTCGTCGATTGCTTCAGCAATATTGCGTCGACATGTACGTCAAAATCGAAACGGAGCGCCTCACTTTCATTCGGTTGAACCAAGCCAAACTGCGTTCGGAGAAGTATACTCATTTACGCGATGCAATCAGCACCGAAGGAGATGCAGCTAATGTTGGTCGATTGACTATTCTACCGGCGACGTACATTGGCAGCCCGCGTCATATGCATGAATATGCGCAAGATGCAATGATATATGTTCGTCATTACAGTCGTCCAGATCTATTCATCACCTTTACGTGCAATCCGAAATGGATAGAAATTGTTCAACTGCTACTCCCCGAACAAACATCAAGTGATCGGCACGACATCACCGCACGTGTCTTCAAACAAAAAATCCGGTCGGTGATGAACTGCATTGTTAAGCATCACGTCTTTGGGGATACTCGATGCTGGATGTATTCGATTGAATGGCAAAAACGAGGCTTGCCGCATGCACACATTCTTATTTGGTTAGTCGAAAGAATTCGACCAGACCAAATAGATGACATCATATGTGCCGAGATTCCAGGTCCCGAAACCGATCCAGACCTGCATGATGTTGTAATTACGAACATGATTCACGGACCGTGTGGCGCCATCAACCCCCAATCACCGTGCATGGTCGACGGCAAGTGTTCCAAGCGTTATCCACGAAATTTGACGGCGGAGACTATCACTGGCAACGATGGTTATCCACTGTATCGGCGTCGATCACCCGATGATAACGGTAGAACTATCACAACGAAAGTGAAAGGGAACGATTTCGTGGTCGACAACACTTGGATTGTTCCGTATTCGCCACTTCTTTCCAAAACATTCAAGGCGCATTGCAACGTGGAGTATTGCAATTCAGTAAAGTCCATCAAATACATCAGCAAATATGTTACGAAAGGCAGCGATATGGCGGTTTTTGGCGTTCAAACTCCAAATACCAACGATGAAATCACGCACTATCAAGTTGGTCGATATGTGAGCTGCAATGAGGCGATTTGGCGTATATTCTCATTCCCCATTCATGAACGTCATCCCACTGTTGTACATTTGGCGGTGCATCTGGAGAATGGTCAACGAGTTTATTTCAACGCATCAAATGTTGCTCAACGTGCTGAAACATCTCCAGCGACAACATTGACAAGTTTATTTTCGATTTGCCAAAGCGATCCGTTTGCACGAACGTTGCTCTACTCTGAGATGCCACGTTATTACACTTGGAACGCTTCATCGAAGAAATTTCAACGTCGGAAGCAAGGCGATGCGGTTCCTGATCATCCGGATGTGCGTTCTACTGATGCTCTTGGTCGCATTTACACAGTTCATCCGAAGAATGACGAATGCTTCTACTTGCGGTTGTTGCTGGTGAATGTTCGTGGGCCGACATCATTTGAATCAGTTCGAACTGTCAATGGCGTAGTGTGCCCAACATTTCGTGCTGCATGTCAACAGCTCAATTTGCTTGAAAACGATACTCATTGGGACATGACAATCGCTGAAGCAATTGTTTCTGCATCTCCAAGTCAGATACGCACATTATTTGCTATCATTATTTCGACATGCTTCCCATCGAATCTACGTGAACTGTGGAACAAGTACAAGGATGACATGTCAGAAGACATTTTACATCGAATTCGTGTCAGTTCAGGGAATTCCGATCTCGAGGTGAATGAGGAGATACATAACCAGGCTTTGCTTTTGATCGAAGACATGTGTTACCTCATGTGCGGCAGTTTGTTAGTAAAGTTAGGAATGCCAACGCCAAATCGTGGTATGAACGACGCTTTCAATCGAGAATTGGAACGTGAACGTGAATACGATCGAGATGCATTGAACGAATCAGTTCGAACGAATGTACCACTGTTGAACCCCCAACAGAAGGAAGTGTACGATACGTTAATGAAGGCAATTGATGATGGAAATGGTGGCTTATTTTTCCTCGATGCGCCCGGTGGAACTGGGAAGACATTCCTCATGTCATTGATTTTGGCCACTGTTCGTGTGAGATCCGAAATTGCTGTAGCAGTTGCTTCTTCTGGGATAGCGGCCACGTTGCTAGAAGGATGCCTAACGGCTCATTTAGCGTTGAAATTGCCATTAAACCTTCAAACGACTGAAAAACCGACATGCAACATTGCGAAACACTCAGCAATGGCCAGTCTTGGTAGCAAGTAAAATCATCATATGGGATCAATGCACAATGGCGCACAAACGCGCATTGAAAGCACTCAATCGAACTACGAAAGATCTGCGCAATGACTCAAGGTGTTTTGGAGGCGCAATGATTCTACTGTCTGGCGATTTCCGCCAAACACTACCAGTCATTCCAAGATCGACCGCTGCCGATGAAATAAACGCTTGCCTCAAATCATCGACTCTGTGGCGCTATGTGAAGAAACTTCAGCTGACGACAAACATTGCTAAACGATCCATCTGCCGAAGATTTCTCCAAGCAATTGCTGACTATCGGTAATGGCCGTGTTCCTGTCGACGAATCGAACAGATTGATTTCGCTTCCGCCGAATTTTTGCAATTTCGTCTCAACGAAGGACGAGCTCATCAACAAAGTGTTTCCGAACATCATTGCTAACCACAAAAATCACAATTGGTTGAGTGAACGAGCAATTCTCGCGGCAAAGAACAAAGATGTGGATCACTTAAACTTCACAATTCAAAATCAAATCGTTGGTCCACTGCATTCCTTAAAATCTATCGACACTGTAACAAACGAAGGCGAAGCAACCAACTATCCAACTGAATTTTTAAACTCATTGGATCTGCCTGGCTTGCCACCGCACAATTTACAACTGAAGGTTGGCTCGGCAGTCATCATGGTTCGAAATCTGAACCAACCAAAACTATGTAACGGAACGCGTTTGGTGGTGAGAAACTCATGGGCAATGTGATTCACGCGACGATACTCAAAGGAAAGTTCAAAGGTGAGGAAGTTCTCATTCCGAGAATTCCGATGATCCCAAGCGATATGCCATTCGAGTTTAAACGAATACAATTTCCGATTCGTCTTGCATTCGCCATGACGATCAACAAATCACAAGGCCAATCCTTTAGTGTTTGTGGCCTGAATCTAGAAAATAAATGTTTCTCTCACGGTCAATTGTACGTAGCATGTTCACGTGTCGGCAAACCATCCGCTTTGTTCGTTCTCGCACCTGACAACAAAACGAAAAATGTCGTATATCACAAGGTGCTTCAATAAAGGGAATCGACCCGAGTGCAACCCATCCAGCAAATAGTTTAACAGAAAGTAGTGCAACAATGCTACGCGAATCATTTCGATTCGCTTCAATAAAGCAAATGCCTTGCTGCCACGTGAATTACATTCATTTCAATGTAATTAAAATACATTTCATTTTGATTTTCGTACATTTATTGAATATAATTCATTTTGAGTACTCATTTTATCTTAATAAAAACTGAATTTAATTCAGCTAATAAGTTAACACAACATTTATTGATTCTGAGGCGGTACGAAGTTCGCCGGGTCAGCTAGTTATATATAAATATTAATATTAAATATTATTATACCGATTCTGACAAAAGTTTGCACAGGTAACCTTTGACACAAGACAAAAACACTGTCTATCTTGGAATTTGATATTCCGCCCCGTTCGCACGATTTAGGCCTTTTTAATTATGCGGTTTATAATCGGACGGCAGGGTTGTTGTTTATTCTTGGTCAATGTTTGACGCATATAAACATGTCAACAACAACATGGAGACCAGAATTAATTACCATAGTAACAAGTAAATAAACAAATGCTATTTAGCGGCATCTTTGAACAGTTCGTGTGACCACCCTCGTGTGTGTTAAAAACGTAACACAAACGCAGCAGAGTTGACTACCGTGCGTTTTCTCCACCCCTGTGTGACCAATGTTATTGCTTCCTGTGTGCTAAATTCAATGCGTTTCCATACCGTACCTTAAGGCGCTGCGATCGCCCGCATTGATCAGGTTTACTTCGACTTTGAAGACAAGTAAACAATACACGAGAGTTATACTTTCACACAGTTTTTACCATTTCTGTTTCTCTATTGCGTTGTTCATTCAGCGTCGTATTAGTTACATTTATTCGGTCGAGTTATTCTGCGTTCTGTTATTTGTTTTCCTTAACTACACTTCTTTTAAACTTCACCTTTAAATAACTTTACAGTCCCGTTTGTTTTCCTTCCTCTTCACTTCCGTTCAATGTGACCTCCCTTACAAGTTCCAGTTAACAACACTCCTTTTAAACTTCGCCTTAAAATAATTTTATAATCCCGTTTGCTTTCCTTATTCTTCATGTCCTTTTAAATCAACGCTCCGTTGAAGTATGAGTATCCACCGACACAGTCATAAACAACGAGCAAGCTGTGTTTTAGCTTACAGAATTCCTCAATTCTTTGGAGCTCCCCTAAATGCCTCCGCACATCCTGACTTTAAAAGTTGAAACGCCGATAATAATATTACGAAACATTGATCCACCAAAAATGTTTAATGGTACGAGTCTATGCGTTAAGAAACTCATGCCGAACGTAATAGATGCTACCATCACAACAGGCTACGCCAAAGGAGAAGATGGCTTAATTCCATGTATTCCATTGATACCAAGCGATATGCTTTAGATTTTAAGCGGATGCAAATCCCCATTAGGCTTGCATTCGCGACGATAATATTCAAAGCGCAAGGGCAGTCCCTTAAGGTAGCCGGAATCAATATAGAAAATGCATGCTTCTCACATGGCCAGCAGTATGTGGCCTGTTCAAGGGTAGGCACGCCTAAGCATTTGTACATATATACAACAGAGGGAAAAACTAAAAATATAGTTAGAATGATAGTAGTCACATGCCAGAACACTATCTGTATGCCCATGAATATCAAAAGGCTCAAGGTATATTATTGTGAATTCTGAAATATTTAAAAATAATCAATGTAATATAAATGTAACATAATGTAATTTGTAAATGTTTTGAAAAATAAATGTAACTTACATGCGTTTTCTTTCATACGATTACATTCCTCTCACCTCTCAGAAAAGCTCAATTTCTAACGACCCGTGACAATAAACGAGCAAGTAATAAAGCGGTTAAAAACCTTTAAATAGAATCAAAGCTGCGCACAAAACACAAAAATAAAGATAATTTGACAAATGATGATTTCAAAAAATTGTGTTTAAACAAATATTAATTAAAAGAATACAATAAAGCGGGCGAAGTCGCGAATGTATCGGGTAATGAATAATGATATACGCGTATGTTATCTAAGATTTTGTATTTTGCATTTTGTTTCCAATACTGTAAGTTGTTTGTGTTTAAATGCGTATTCAATTAGAATGACGAAGCTCTTCTAATCTATGCTAACCCATATATTTTTTCAAAGTACTTTCTGAACTTCTGTTTATAGATGTACGGCATGGTACCTACGTCACCACAGGCATACTACAGAACTGGAGTCAAACTACGTTCAGAAGGCGAGACGCCGGAGACGCGTGCGCACGTCAACCCGAAAATCATTTCTAGACTAGACACATGCATCATCGTCTGTGGCAATGTTACTTGACATATACTTAAAACACTATAAATTATGGTGATGTAGGCCTAAATAACCGTATACACCTGTAGGTAACAGGTTTATAAATTAAGTCTTGATGAATACGAGGTGCTAGACTGATACACAAAAACCAGTCAAAATCTACAGTGCGCCGGGCCTTCTGAGTTCCATTTGTTCTAATTGACATCTCCATTGTAGTGGCAATGTTGGCTGTTTTCTGCAATACATTTTTATCGTGGTTTCTTTTTACATTAAAATATAATTTTTTGTTTATGTGTTTAACATGAACGAATAAACATATGGTAATTTTACAACAATATGCTTTATTAATATCGTTGCTAAGCGTATGTAGATATCAATTAAGTAATTTTAAAAAAATACATAAGTGCACGTTACATAATATAGTTAATGATAATAAATAAAGTACCAAATTAAAATTATTATCAGTATAAAATTATAGTATAGGTGCAAGATAGAAGAGTCTTTTTGGAACCTGTAATAACGTACGTGAAGGAATAATTAATTATGTTTAATTACAATTTTTAATGTGTAATTTAATGCTGCTTATATATTTATATTTTTAATTTTTAATGCTGTAACGTTTATGCTTGCCATCTGAACCAGTATTTCGTGTTTTATAAATTCTAAAACATGTAGTTCCTATATTCTCTCATTGTCTCATGCAGTTCCTATATTTTATTCTCGCCAATTGTGGGAACAGTGATCTACATTATTATTACTTATAAGCATTCAACCTTATGTTAGCGTTATATGTAAACGTTTATTACGTCCTGCGTACGTCGCCTACTTCATATACAGTGTATACTGTTGAGTTGCCTTACTGATGAGTTCCCGTGCTTACCTGCTCCAGAAAGTATATTGTGCTAGAAGAATACTTACATACATTTTAGCTGCATTTAAATGTATATTGATAAATTCAACAAGAAACCCGTTGCCACAGCCGAAATCGTATTTTATAATTATATCTAAACATAAATATTGTTATACACAATTATTTAACAATATAAGTGTTATTATATATTGTTATTATACTACAGTTTTTTCCTGCTCTAGATATAAAGTTTCAGGAATACTGTTGTAATACCGTTTTCAGGAACTCTATGTAATTCTTCAGAGCGCTGTCGGGGCCATAACTGCTTCTTATGTGTTTGACAAAAACGGACCCAATGTTTAAACTACGCTTCCTCCTTTTGCTTTCTGTAGCTTAATTGTTACTGTTATATTTGTGTGTGTGTTATATTTAATATTAATTTCCGTATTTGTATACACTTTTTTATTTTGATATTGTTAATTTGTTATTCGTTCGACTTGTGTTTAAGTGTTTATTTATATTTGTTCATGAAATTACTCCATTGTTTCTTTTAATTATTGTATCAATAAACCTTTTTAAACGCGTTTATTTTTCATCTTTACGATTGTTTTTCTTAATTTAACATAGCTCTAACATTGTTAATTGCTTTATTCCCACTTCGCTGACTTTCTCTCCTTATTATTTGGTGAAATGTTGTATTTTCTTATTTAAATTTGCTTCTGTTAATTTTAACTTTTAGTGTGCTCTACATTAGTGAATATACATATTTCTTTCGGTTGGGAAAATAGCTTTATTTTTTAAAGCTGTATAGACATTTTGTCTTCCCAAATACGCTAGATTGAATAACATCACTGATCGTCTTATATCTCAAATGTAGTTAATTATTTTTATGTTGTTTTGTATTTTCAGTGTAAGCTTTATATTTGTATGTATTTGATTTGTTTTTGGTGAGATAGTAGGATCCGTTGCTAGCTATTATGCAAATGTTCTACAATACGTGGATAGTAATGTTGAAGTAACATGCTACTTAAATGATTGATTTTTCAAGTTTTCTTTCAACAAACATAGACACAATGCATATGCTTTGCGTATGCGCGCGTGGAAACCTTGAACACAACACGGAATATTCCAAGGTCCACACATTAAACATGTAGCAGTCACATTTTGCAAAAATCAATACAGCTACTTTTTGTAAACCTGAAACTTTAAGCGATAACAATATAACTTTTTTAAATTTTGAAAGTGTAAGTAATAATAGAATAAGAGTGAAGAGCCACCCTTTCTCGGAGGAAAGATATATAATACAATGAACGCGTTGGCAAGGATACGGACATACCAAGGGCTACCGTACAAAAACAATTGATTGTGTGAGATGTGATAAGCAGCGCAGACTCGAAAATGTGTAAAACACATAGTACTCTTCTACTTACAGTTAGTTAAAATTACCCTTCCAACTACAAAAGTTGTATTGCATACAGAAATCTGTTAAATACAGGAAATCAAAAAAGAAAACACCCAAACAAACTTATACCTCAGAATCAAGGCCATATTTGATGAACTAAGTCATCAAAGTACAGATCCGAGATATGCGAAAGCAGTAAATGTGGGCGCCTTTACTAAACAGTAGAACAATATACATACTACTCTTACTACCTTTCTGAATTTAAAACAATATTTACTTAAATTATGAATGAAAGCAGCATGATGTCAGTTGAAAAAAGTAAACTTACTTTATGGTTTCAACGTTCAGACTTGCTGCCTGGTAATCAACACCATTTTCCAACAGCACTAAGCACCCATCGCCTAAAACACCACTGCATCAGATAGCAGAAAAGCGAAGTGCTCACGCAAGTGGGAAGGGTCTATATTGGACTAACTTATAGAGTCCTTACAGACTTGCCAGAATCTCGGAATTGCGGAATTTTGACGATTTGGAAAGCACCAAAAAATGTTAAAAGACTACTAGTAGCCGTTCCCCTTTACGAACATCTGACAGTAGTTGGGCACGAACCGAGACTGACAAAATCCATTGTTTTCACAGAACACTTTACTAATCTATTCACTCCACTCCCGCGTGATGCCAACGTTAACGATAAATAAATACTACTTGGATAAATCATGCCAACAAGACCATGCCAACATACTATTGAAAGCATTTTTCGTCAGCAGAAGTGAAACATGAAATTAGCCTCGTCAAACATATATACGGTCTTATATCTTATATCTATCTGATATACCTGTTACAAATTATACTGTTATTGTCACATTTGCAGACAACACTGCGATCTTAAAAACTGATATCAACCCAGAAAGAGTATTCGGGAACGTGAAAGACTTATTGCAAGACTGGCTTAAGCGCTAGACTATTCAAGTAAATTTCAAAAAATTTACCCAAATACCATTCACTTTAAGATGTAACTCTTGTTGACGAGTTACCACAAACAATGCTACGTATACCAGTGAAAACAAGAGTTAAATAGGCTGCCAAGGACTGCACTTCGCCGAAAACCTAATCTGAAAAGCCCACGTTAACGCTTAATAACACCAACTAATTCTGAAAGTTAGACGGATGACCTGGTTGATGAACAGAGAGGCCCAGCTGTACTCTTGCCAACAACGTACTTTTACACAAAGCCATACTCAAATCAATTTAGCTCTAGTCAGGAAAAAGAGGTCAGCAAGACAAAAGTGGCAACGACACCCAGTTGATAAGAATGTCCTTAACCATAAAACAAAGAAATTAAAGAGAGAAATCCGTAATTTAAAAATTAAATCTATGGAATTATATTTAACAAACTTAACAGCCGATGAAGAGACTGATTATTCATTGTGGAAAGCCACAAAACGAGTCAAATGGCCAATCATGCCAATTCCTCCAATAAGAAAAGGTCAAGGAGACTGGGCAAGAGAGAATAAACAAAAAGCAGATTTATTCGCTGAATATCTAGAGGAAGTTTTTACACCAAATGATATGCCAATTAATAACAACCTTGAAGAAATTGATAATATTATAACAGAAGAAATTACTCCTTTCACTCCAAAATAAGTAGCAGAAGAAATAAAATTAAATCTGAATCCTAAGAAGGCACCAGGCTTTGATTTAATTACTAGCCAAATTTTGAAGCAATTACCACGAAAACGAATTGTTATGCTAACATACCTCTTTAATGCAGCTCTTAGACTAAAGCATGTATCTGCTATCTGGAAGGTAGCAGACGTTTTCATGATTCGTAAGCCAGGAAAAACACCTCTTGAAGTGAAATTTGATAAACTTATAGACGATTTTGCTTTTGCCAGTAATTTCAGAATTATCTGAAAAATCTCCTCCTTAAGAGATTAAAACCAATTATACAGAATGCCAAACTAATTCCTGACCATCAATTCGGTTTTAGACAAAAGCATTCGACAATAGACCAGCAGAAAACCTTAGAAGAAAAACAAATTGTTTGTTGTATTGGAGTGTTAGTGGTCCCAAATATTTCTGTTAGTAATTTTGTACAAACCACTATGTTGTCTTTGGTATTGACGAGCGCTTTCGGCAGTCAAGCCATCTTCAGGTCATTTACCAGAGTATTTACTAGTAAAAAACAAATTTGTTCTGCATTATTCCTTGATGTCGCATAAGCCTTTGACAAGGTGTGACATGAAGGATTAATTTGCAAGTTAAACAAAATGTTACCTACACAATATGCAGAAATCCTTACCTGTTACGTATCTAATGGATTGTTTAGAGTTGAACAAGAAGAAGCATATTCAGACCTAAAAGACGTGCAGGCAGGAATACCACAGGGCAGTGTTCTTGGGCCTGTCTTGTATGTATTATTTACCAGTGACGTACCAAACTTAGAACAAGCAAAATTGGCTACTTTTGCTGATGATACAGCTTTCCTTACAACGGAGCAAGATGAGGTTATTTAAACCCGACTATTGGACAAAACTAGCAATACCATATGTGAATGGACCAACAAATGGAAAATTAAACTTAACGAAGCCAAGTCGGCACACATTAATTTCACCAATAAAAGATTGAATGATCTTCCATCATTGGTCGTAAATGGAACGGTAGCTCCTTATGAAAACAAAGCCAAAAACCTGGGTGTGACAGTGGATACCAAATTGAGATGGAAAGAGCGTGTAAAAAAGAGAAAAGAGGAACTTAACATAAAATTCCGACAATATAAATGGCTCATAGGAAAACATTCCAACCTGTCTTTATACAGTAAAACTCTGATTTATAATCAGATCATTAAAACCACTTGGCTGTATGGAATCCAACTCTGGGGGTGCGCAAAAGATAGAACCATCAGGATAATACAAACATTCCAAAACAAAGTTTCGAGGACCATTGTGGACGCAACATGGTATGTTAGAAACGCCGATATCCACAGAGATTCGGATATTCCAATCAATTATATTCCAACAATTAAGGAAGAGATTAAAAGGTTACGTAGAAGCATGAAGAAAGGCTTCACCTCCACGAAAATGCAGAAGTTCTTCAGCTGCTGGACAATCAACACGTGCTCCGAAGACTGAAGAAAACAAAGCCATTTGAACTTGTGTAGTGTTTTGTGTTGTAAAAGCAGAGAATTGTGCGCGGGTGAGAGTGTTTAGTTAATAACACCAGACCTAACTAAAGGATGTCATTGGACTTAATTTGGCTGATATGTATTGAGTATTAAGAGGTATTAGAGATAAGTTCATGATTGGTCTTACAGACCAGTTGTACATGTCAAATTGAATAAATAAAATGTAAAAAATCAATTTAGACTTACAACATTAAACTGTGAGGCTGCTGAAAACCACCAAACACAAAAATTCTACAAATGGTTCAGTTAAAATCCTTACGTCTCATGACTAACGATCGGTGATACATCTGAGATGATACACTGCGCACAAACTTAAACATTCCATTCATCACTGATGTGATAAGGATTCAGACCATTAAGCAATGAAACACCAATGGATTAGTCAGTGAATTCAATCATCCACCGAAAGCAGGACGGCTAGAGAGGAAGTGACCAGCTAACATAACCTCATCCATGGATGATGCCGCGCGAAGTGAACGCGCGCGCGCGAGAGAGTGTGTGTATGGGTGTGTGCGCATGTTACAATAGAATATTACTTTATACATATAGGCATCTTACAGAGCTGATGAAACAAGGCATACATACTATTACAATATATCGTTCTAAGATTAAATATCGCTATTAAAAATGTTTAGATTATAACGTAAAGTATTGGAGATTGTTATTTACAACTTACGTTTTTTTTTATAGGCATCATGATAAATTTAGGAGTTGCTGGATTCAGATCTCTGCAAATGGCGGACGATTTGTGTCGAAATTTTATTCCAGATTCCACCGCGGTAAGTACTATTATTATTATCAGTGTATAAATATTGAGCGTGAATGGGTATGTTTTATAGCGAAGGTTTGCTGTGAACCTCCCATAGTCAATCGAGATTCTTAACCTTGGAAAAAGCATGCAAGACGAAAACAATAATTTTATTTTGTATATTTTCTTGTTGAAATACTATAGCTCAACTAAACATCTGTACACAACACTTTTGTTTTATAACTAATTACTAATTACTCCAAAGTCAGTAGGAATTAAATAACTGTCACAAAAACATTGTGTACATGAAATTAATGTTTACGATTATTCGTATGTTACGTTTTTCTTATTCTCCTAATCCTGCCAAATGTGTTCACAGAAGATACACCTTTCAGTATTAATAAATTTCAAAATTAAACTCCAGCCACTCTCTTTCTTCATGCGGCATTTACAATACCCTCAATTTTAAAAATTTTGAAATTGAATAATTCCTAGATATATTTGCCTAAACAAAAAATTATTTTATTCTGTTCAGAAAGTAAACTCTTTGCTAATCACTATGCTAGTGTGCATGTAGTGGAGATAATTTAAATAAAGGTGAAACAGAGGAATACTGGTAAACATAGTGAAATAATTGTATAACCACGATAAAAAAACAGAACGTTCCAGGTAAATAAATTGTAGTTCTGCTTTTATGTATGTGGCATGTATTTGTGTGTGTGCGCGCACACATATGCATATACACATACTTTCCAGTTACGATATAATTCTTCATGAGGCGTTGCCATGGAAGCAGATGTGTCGGTTCGTCTACAAAAAGCGTTAACAAATTCGTTGTGCTCAGTATGCATTATTATTGTACGTAAGCAATAATTTACAAATCCGTCTGTCTGTCTAGTCAATAAACAAACTCTCGTCTACTTGATTGAGGTACTAAACATACTAGATCCTCTTGCGCGGGCGTGTTCTTGTGACTGTGTAGTATTTTGTGTTTGCATTTACTACATAAACTACTAGACACTAAGTGAATGATGCTACCACTGATTACGTTCCCTGAATAAAGTGGTACAATGAATAACCAAATATATAATGAGTACATTCAACTTACATGCAGTTTCATAGGGTAATAAACAACCAAAACCTTTACCCAAACAACATGCTGATGCCACAATCCACAAACTATGCTTTACCAACAGCCTAGCAAATGACATCTGCAAGTAACATACATACAACCGATGAACTTACCATTTCTAAGCGTGCCATCCACCACAGACGATAAAGATGTAACTCACCCAAATCAAAACAATTATGATTGGCAACTGATAATAGTCAAAAGTATCAGAAAAATCCTCTACATAAAACCGACGACCCCTAAATACAATAGAAAAATTAATACTCGGCTGATTCCGTTCACCAATGTAACTGAAATTTAGCACTACAAAACTACAATTGCAACCACAAAAACATCAACTACCCATACTCATCAAGTATGATGGCAATTTTCATACTTGAGGTAAGAAACTACAGTGAGATAGCGAAACAAGTTAGGAACATGGTAGAGCAATACCAAACATAGCCTTCGGCTGATAATGTTGTTCAAAAGATATTCAAAATCAGTCTACCATAAAATTATCAGAGAGTTCATAGAAAAGGGCACACTTTACTACGCATGAAAACTGATAGGTGAACGAAGGCATAGTTATCAAATAATTTCATGACTATTTAACTCTAGCACCAACTAACATAAAACAAGCAGCCTACAAAATAAATTTGTACACACTGAAGCTCCACGCTCAATGGAAACCAGTATATTTAAGTGTAGAAGATGACAACAATACAAACACTCCAAATTCCACTGCACTAAACCATTCAGTTATTTCAAAACGTTCATCTTAAAAATCTATAAAAGTACATAAATACAGACTTAAGGGAGATTTTCTGGTTGTGATACATGTGTACTCCTTTCAAGATGAAAGAGATTTATTTTTCGTCGTCAATTATAAATTGCAAAACAGTATTTCTAGTGGGTAAGATCTTACTTCTCAACTACCAGACCAATAGAAAATAGGCGCAGAGTAAAACATTTAGAATTATAACGGCGCAAAAACAATTCAACTTTTATTTAATGATTATTCAAATGTATAAACGTATTCTTTACGCTACTTATTTATTTATAGGTGTTTAAGTATCTTCTATAGCAGAAGATTTATTTGAAATATGCTACAGAAGTATATTAAAAAAATTGCAAACTTTTGGTCGTGTATTAATTCTATGTCCATTTAATAAATTTTGCAAGCGTTTCTTTACTTTTGGGCACCAAAGTGTTGCAAATATTCTTCCAAATTATATTACATCATGAAATAATTTATTCAAACTTATAAATCATATAAAAAGTTGTTTGTTGCATGAGAGGATGGTAATGTTTCCTTCAGAGGGTAAGTTTTTGATTAATCTCAACTGTTAATTTATCAAATAAATAAATAAATAAAAAGTAATAAAAAGTGACTTTATTTGTATGAGGGATATTCAGAAAGTAAGTAAAACAAATAATGATTATATTTATAAAATATTTTATTGCCATTTAAAGTACACTCCGAAAACTACTTTACTACGTAGTTTCTGTAATTTTTGAAGCACTTAACATAGCGGGGCACCAGGCGTTGTATATACTGTACGCTCATCAGTTTTGCTGACGAGACGCCTGAGGAGCGGGGGGTCTACTGAATGATAGTGCGTGCTTGTTTTGGTGTGGTATTACTGGTTCTAAAAACATTTTTCATACGTATTTAGTTGTAATTTTGTGTGCGTATTAGATTCAACGTTCGTACATTCGATGTAAGTGTAATTTATTGAAATTTTGTTAAAGTGTGTTTTTTTATTCGCTACAAAAATACCTTGTGAGCGACAGTCAAGTCACGCCGAAACTGTGTTAAACGTATTTTAAATGTATAGTATTACAGTGATGCGTGCAGTGGAATGGCATACGTTACCACATTCCTTGTTTGGTTGCAAAGGTGAACTGCTGATAGTACCTTCGCCGTAGAAATGTTCCGACTATGATGTGACTACATAGTAACAGCTTGTTTGGCATCGTCCTTGCCATGGAGCCGCGGGCTACCAAGGAAGGATTTGAGACATTTAAAAAGCAGATATTTTCTTGGTGCCAAGTCTGGGCTGTACGGCGGATGATCAAATTGTTCCCAGCCGAGACTTGTGAGGAGATGTTGGGTTGCAGTGGCTGTGTGTTGGCGGGAACTTTCATGAATCAACGCAGTCCCCTGGGTAAACATCCCACGGGGGGTATTTAGGATCGTACAACACAATTTAGTAAGCGTTTCACAATTGATAACCGATATGACTGTGGAGCCTCGAAGTAATAGTTTCGATGGACACCCTTTCCCAATGTTACGGCAATATGTTTTTTTTTCTAGTAAAGTAACAACGTTACGATCGCGAAAATCGTTCTTATTAGAACAGTTACAGATATAGACTGCGCCTAGTAAATGGATGTAAAGAATACACAAAAAATCTGATTGGGAAATATTATATCCGCCAGTTTTT
The DNA here is from genome assembly GCA_034769895.1 of Magicicada septendecula. Lineage (NCBI taxonomy): Eukaryota > Metazoa > Arthropoda > Insecta > Hemiptera > Cicadidae > Magicicada > Magicicada septendecula. The sequence goes on from CM068374.1 coordinate 159,287,411, forward strand.
TTTTTCAGTAGCCTTCCCTGTTGCTGTACTGTTGTCGCGCGACACCGATAGAGTGATGAAGTCGGCTAATACGAAAATCCGTAAAGTTTGCGCTACCGAGGTCGGTAGGCTTGGTTCCGCTGTGTAACTAAATTTCAAAAATTCCATTCATTTTATCGACATATTTTATAGGCTCTATTTATTCGGAGTAAAATATAAATGAACATATTTGTATAACATATTTCTACTAAGTAGAATTGTAATACACGTTGACGAAAGAGTGAATACGAGCGCTCACCAGATCTAAACCTAGAGGTATGGGCTATTTACACAAGCGCGAGGTATCAAATTAACTTACATACAAGTGATCGTAAAAGTTGCAGTCAAATAATATAAATTATGATAGTTGTACTAACCTCCACTATCAGGATCCACAAAGTTCATACTGTGGTTTACAATCAAATGATTAAAATCTGTGGTTTTGGCCCACAATATACTTTTAATGCTTGAAGGTCTTCGAACTTAGCTCTAGATAAAGGGAGCAGACCTGTTGAAAAAAAAATGTATATTAGGCTCTGTATTTTAGAAGTTTTTCTCTTCATAGTAACGGTTTCATATGCGGTTTGAGAACTTTATTCTTAATATCGTTGTTTCGATACTGGGCCTCTTGTTTTTTGTTATGATACCAATAATTTAGTCAGGAAAACTTCGGAACGATTCGACTATGTTATGCCTTAAGTTAACATAGCCATAGCTACTAGGCCTACTACCAAAATTACTATCGAAACATTATTATTGAAGAAAGTGCTGGAGCCGCTTTTAAAATCGTAGGAGTTTACAAAAGTAAAAGTTTGTATTAGACTTTTATAAGTTACCGGTACTTAAAAATATTTGAATAATGCCTTCAGCAGTAATGAGTTTATACAAAGCCTTTATAAAAAAACGAAGACTATGTCTGTAAATTACTGGTATTGATTTTAATTTGAGGAGCATCAGTTTTGATCTGTATTAGGTTTACTGTAGTAGTAGTCTGTCTGAACGTTTTAAAACAATGGTTGGAAAGTTGGGAAAGTAGGTTACTATTAAAGAATAATTAAATTAAACAAAAAAATCCTACCTTCATACAATGCTTGTAGGTTTCTTCTTGTAGTCTTTCTCCTTGGTATGTTTCAACATGTAGACTACTCGCTTTGACGGATTCTTATTCTTTTCCTTGATTTTTTTCTTTAACTGATTTCTATTTAGAAGCAATTATTTTATATATTCCAGCATTTTTGGTCTTTGGTGGCAGTACAGATGCTTATACCCAATGGTCTTGTATGATTCCCTGTACGATATTAGCACTGGATGATCATTTTCAATTTTAAGTTTCCTAACAGACCTAGAAGGAAATGCCAGTTTCTTAGATTCATATCTGACATTGAAATGTTCCGTCAATGACTTAATCATTTCCTGTTGTACTTTAATAACTTCAAATGGGGAAGGCTTGCTTCGTGCGGTACGAAAAACATCAAACCAGTCTTCCGGTGTTTCACATCTTGTCTTCATGTTAATTAGGCCTATGTTTTTATCACACTCTAAATAAGATTGTCCCTTTACAGGGAAAACCATTACAACTTTTCAAAATCTTTTTTGTGTGTGTACCAAGTGGTGACACATTCTAATAACTGTTACATTCTTGTTTTGTCCTCCACAAGAGTCAGAAAAAATTTCAAGTTCCGTAATGGAGGAATCTAGTCTGTTTGTTACAAAATCATGACTACTTTTTTTTTGCTACTTTTTCAGGATACATGTACATGTAACTTGAACTATCTGACAGCACGTGGATGTTAAATATGAACAGCGACAACTGGCGTTGTTAGGGCATGGGAAATTTTTGGTAAAGTCCATGCAGATTGCTTCACCAAGGAATTGTCCTCCATTGCTTCACCATATAGGGAATCGTCTGAGCCAATTTTTTTTTTTGGCTTCCCTTTTCCTAGCATAAAATGCTTTCTGCTTGCGTAAGTGCACTTCATGTTCAGTTTCAAGTTTTCGTAAGTCATTAACCAAGCGTTCTTTAACTTCAGTTTGGTTAGCTTCAGCTAGTTCAATCTGTAAGCACTTTTTTGGCCAAGTAAGCATCGCAGTAGTTACAAGTGTCTGACCGAGGATACCCAAAAGTAATATTAAAGTCCTTGTTTAAGATTGTTCGGTAATTTTTATAGGACACGTTATCAACCACTTCAGGATGCAATTGTAAAAACATATTATGCACCTTTGTGGCATTTAACTCTTCTGAAAGGTATATTTTTGATGATATTGTGAGACTGTAGTGACTATTACGAGTTTTAATCGACTTAATGTGCTCATGGATTTTGTCAAGAGATTCTTGGTTAGTTTTATGAGGACATTGTTATGTGCCCCCTTCCGTCTCTTATAACCTCTGGATTAGATTTTAGTTTCTCCAAAAGGTTAATACCGTTACTTTCCCAAGTCCAATATCGTGAATAGGTTTAAATGCTTTTTTGCATACTGAAATTTCTGTAAATCATTTTCTTTAATACGAACTTGAAAATGATTTTCTACTTCGTGAAAAGACGCTTCTTCTTCTGGCTTTCCTGGCCTTCTACAGTCCACAGGACGAAGTGAGATTAGGCCACTCAAATAAATGTTAATCTCATCAAGAGATTTAAAACTATTCATGTAACTTATTATTTGTCTACGGTTTTCTTTACTCACCTTTCCAAAACATTTATTCCTACACTAACAGTCATCGCCTGTTTCGTGAGACTGAAAATTCATGCGCTTGTTTGCATCAGACATTCTCCCATGCTTAGGCCTCTTCTTTGATTTTTTGTAAATGAGAGTGTCGCTTACATTATTACTGTCAACGTTTTCCATTTCACTGACACACACACACACACACACACACACACACACACACACACACACACACACAACATTTTACTATTAAATCCTGAACTGCATACACACTGTAGCACAAATAACTTTAACTTCTGCACGCAGTAACGTACTTTTAGGTTAGGTTCTTTTCACCAAAACTAAACAACTGACAAGCGATTTGCATAGGCAAGCGAACATGTTAGCCAACGCGGAATCCTCAAATTATGGACCTATAAGAATTTTCCCCTGATTGTAATGGTCATGTAAGGTTCTTCCCCTGTACCATGGTTTTTCAAACGGCAATATTTCGTGACCTATCACGTTCTTCCCCTGACAGATAACAGTGGCATGTGGCATCAGTTTAGGAGCACAAAATGGAATAAAAAAAAGAAAATAAAAAAAGTGGACTTACAAGGATCTTCCCCTGCACTCTTCATTTACAAACAGCATGAAGACTACGAAAGTAAATATTTATTCATTGTAAAGTTGTTCTGCATCTAATATGAATAATAGAATACACTATGTAAGGTATGTTATTGTATTATTGATGACTCGTTCGGCACTTGGTGAAACATATTGTTACGACATCACAGAACAATCTACGTGTTTATCAAACGTTCCAGAGATATCTAGAATGTAAGCGTGTGGCCTACGTGCTTGTTGATGCATTTGCTAGACGGTGCGAGAATTGACGCGGCCGCTCTCACTGTGTCAAGGGCGCAAGCAATTACGTCATAGTTTAGAGGTAATACGTAGTATGTGGAATCGTCTAGATTTTCGGCCGGATAAAAATACCAGTACTCAACGACTTTCAATTCAGTATAGCAGCGATATACTTTCAGTACGGTTCGAGTATAATCGGGCGAGATTACTGTGTGCGTTCAAGTGGTTATTAGTGAAGTGTTGTGTTTTATAATCAGGCGGTATATTGTAATACAGCTGTTTTAATATTATTTGATATTTATTTGCGTGTGAACAATTTTTATTTGATTTGTTGTAGAGACTGTGTTGTTAATTACGAAATGTTTAAATGTGAAAATTAAACCTGGTAATTAGTGACTTAATTTGCGTCTTGTATTTTTGTTTCCCCTGTACCTACGACGATCAAGTAGACCGTCGTAACAGTGGTATCAGGAGTGGGATAGAACGGTTAACAGTGGAAACAGTTGACACTTTAAACAAGACGACTGTAATTCGTAAGTAATCGGTAAACAATGGATGCCAGTCAGATGATTGAAAATTTACAGGCGCTGCTGTTACAGACGGAGAAATGACAGGATGAAAAACGCAGACAGGAGGCGGAAGAAGCAGAAAGACGACAAAAAGAAGAACGAAGACAAGAAAGAGAAGAAGCAGAAAAACGACAGGATGAGAAACGCAGGCAGGAAAGAGAAAAGGCTGAGGAACGTCAGAAAACACTAATGCTAGAGACAGAGGAACGGCGACGACAGGAGGCAGAGGAACGAAAGCATGAAACAGAAGATATCAAAGTATTAATACAGGAACAGAAACAGATGCAAGAACATAGGTACCGCAGAATTGGGTCTCCTACGAGGTGAGCTTAATAAACAAGTTACTAAAATATCGGAGGTACAAGAATCAGTGACATTAAAAATAGCTGAAGTAGAAAAATCTGTCTCGATTGTTGAAGAATCGATGTCTACAAAAATATCTGAGGTCGAAAAATCTCTCTTGACTGTGGAAGAAGCTATGCCAACAAAAATATCTGCAGTAGAAAACTCAATGGCAAACATAAGAGGAACAAATTAAAAGTGAAGATGAACAGTGCATGAAGATTCAATCAAAACAAATTCATGAACAGACTGTACCAGTGATAAAGACAGAAAAAGACACAGAAAATAAGTTAATAGAGAAAGTCGTTTTGCCTGCAGTAGGGACAGTTCATGTCAAAGCTCCAACCTTTGACGGAAGCAGTCACTGGGCAACGTACCTCCGCCAAATTGAAGCTGCTGCATGCGCAAATAATTGGACAGAGAAAGACAAGGCTGTTTCACTCGTTCTTGCATTAAAAGGACCTGCGGCAGAATTACTACAAAAAGTGCCACCTGACAGCCAAACCACCTATGCCGAATTGATAAAAACTCTAGAATTACGGTACGGTAAGTCGAAGTTGAGAGCAAGGCGACAACATTCCGGGGAGAGCCTTCAAGAGTTTGAAGTAAGTAACGACAGACTAATTAGACTGGCCTATCCTGAAGCGCCAGAAGATTTTCGAACGAGTTTTGCGATGCAGACATTTACTGCCGGTGTCCGAGATAACGAACTACAGCAAGTGTTACGAATGGCAATACACCAGAACAGTGCGGATCCCCTGGTACATGCTTTGCAATTTGAGGCCGCTAAATCAGCGTCTGGTTGGACAAGTCATAAAGTGCGCACGCTAAAAGATCACGACGGCTCAGACGATGAAGAAGAAGAACAAGGAACAGAGACTCGACGGTCGGCGGCACAGAATAAAATAAGAAAAGATGGAAGACCGAAGTGTTATAGATGTGGGAAACCTGGACATCTACAACGAGATTGTCGGGTTAGAATTCAGCAGCGGAGAAACGAGCATTAGTCGGTACAACGGAGCGTGTGCTGACTAACTGGAAGAACGAAGCCCCTATACAATACGCAATTTCTACACTTCAAAAAAACAGCGGGAGCTTGGTAGTTTCCGGATTTGTTCAAGAAAGGCCAACCTCGATTACAATTGATACAGGCGCAACAGTTTCTAATGTGCGCCCCGACGTGGTGAAAGATCTCAACCCAACCTGGTGTACTTGCAGCTTGCGAACAGCTACTGGACGGCCTGTGAAAGTGTTTGGAAAAGTAGAGATACACCTACGCCTCGGTCAATATGAGTTTAATCATCAGGTACTTGTTGCAGACATTGTGGATGAAGCAATTCTTGGTGTGGACGTAATGAACACATACGGATTTATAGTCGACTTCAAAAACAATGTCTTGAGAATCGGTGGCGAAGAAGTAATTTTATCAACAATGACGACAGCAGAAAATCAATGGACGTTTTAAACCAAGTGGCCGTAACTGATCCGCCAAACTCCAAAAAGATCATCATGGTTAGAACCGTGGTAGATGCTAGGGGCAACCAGTGCTCTATATTCGAATCCCAGGTAGTCAGCACACCGGGTATACTAATTGCCAGAAGTTTAGTAAAACATGACGAACCCGGAAATGTACCTATTAGAGTGGCGAATATTTTGGATCAATCTATCACTTTACAAAGCAATACTCTCCTAGGCAAATTGACTCCTCTGGCCTGGGTAGCCGGAATGACGCAACGAAGATCCAGTTCTTCGGATATTTCCAAATTACCAGAGGAACTGCAAGAATTATTGAACAGACCTTCTAACGACCTCTCAAGTGGTGAGGTAAAAGAACTCAGACAGTTTTTACATGAATTCAAAGATTGTTTTGCATTTCGGGGACAGTCACTAGGAAGAACCTCCCTTGTGCAACATCGACACAACACCGATACGCCAACCTCCTCGAAGGCCTCCATTATCTAAACAAGAGGGAATGTCTCGGTTAGTACAGGACATGTTGACAGAGGGGGTAATCGAACATTCGTCAAGTGCTTGGTCTTCTCTTGTAGTGCTGGTAGCGAAGAAGGATGGTGGATTGCGTTTCTGCGTAGACTACCGGAGGTTAAATGACGCTACAATGAAAGACTGCTACCCATTACCTCGCGTTGACGATACACTCGACACGTTGTCCGGAGCGCAATGGTTTTCCACATTGGACCTGAAGAGTGGATATTGGCAAGTGGCTCTTCATCAAGAAGACAAGGAAAAGACCGCTTTCTCGACCCCAAGTGGCTTATTCCAATTTAACGTCATGCCATTTGGAATCTGTAATGCACCGGCAAAATTTGAAAGATTGATGGATCTGGTACTCCGAGGCCTGACATGGAAAATTTGCCTTGTTTATTTAGACGATGTCATAGTGATCGGGAAGACTTTCAAAGACATTTGGAAAACGTTAAGGAGGTTCTAACTAGAATACACGGTGCCCAACTGAAGCTGAGCCTGAAGAAGTGTTCTATTCCAGAAGGACGTACACTAACTGGGCCATCTGGTTTCAGCAGCGGGTGTTAGCATGGGTCCTAATAAAGTAGACACCGTAAGAGACTGGCCAATGCCGAAGAGTAAACACGAAGTTCGGAGTTTCCTGGGGTTATGCTTATATTACAGACGTTTTGTGAAAGGCTTCGCTACTATTGCTAAACCACTACATGAGCTAACGGAAAATAAACGAAACTTCCAGTGGTCGAGGGAGTGTGATCAAGCATTTAGGACTTTGAAAACTGCATTATCTTCGCAGCCAATTCCCGCTTTCCCAGCTTCCGAAGGGAAGTACATTGTGGAGACAGACGCAAGCAATACTGGTCTAGGAACAGTTTTGTCTCAAATGCAAAATGGTGAAAAACGAGTAATAGCGTATTACAGCAAGACATTTTCTAAACCTGAGAGAAATTGTTGCGTTACAAGGAGAGTTGCTGGCAATCGTCCGAGCGTTGGAACACTTCCATAAATACCTCTATGGAAGAAAGTTTTCACTAGGTACCGACCATGCCGCGCTTGCATGGCTCTTGAGATTTAAAAATCCGGAAGGACAGTTGGCAAGGTGGCTTGAACGTCTGCAAGTGTACAACTTCAAGGTACACCATCGGCGGGGACGCCTGCATGGTAATCCAGATGGCTTATCACGAAAACCGTGCCCGGAAGATTGTCGACATTACCACAGAAAGGAAGAACAAAACTCAAGCGAACATTTTCAAGCCATCACTGTAGATTTCCTGGCAGACGGCTGGACAACACAAGACTGTTGACAAGAACAGATGACTGATGAAGACATTGGACCGAATTTGACAGCAAAAGAGGAAGGTCGCCGCCCGGATTGGGAAGATATCTTACCATGGTTCGGAAGTGCTGAAGGGCTACTGGGCAAAATGGGAATCTCTCACCTTAGAAAATGGATTGCTGAAAAGGGCTTGGGAAAGTGCAGATGGACGAGACGTGGTCATGCAGTTGATAGTTCCCCGAAGTGAAGTGCAGTCCGTTTTGAAGGAGATGCATGATGGAACATCTGGAGGCCATCTTGACTTTAACAAAACCCTTGACAAAATACGGAATCGATTTTATTGGGTTCATCTTCGCCACGACGTAGAGGAATGGGTTCGGACGTGTGAAATATGTGCTGCAAGCAAGGGCCCACTAACGAGAAGCAGGCGTAAAATGAGACAGTATAACGTTGGACTGCCTTTCGAAAGAATTGTCATAGACATTGTTGGACCATTCCCAGTTACTGACGATGATAACCGGTACATCATGGTTGTAGGTGACTACTTTACTAAGTGGGTGGAAGCCTACGCAATTCTAAATCAGGAGGTTACCACTGTGGCAAAGCAGTTAGTTCACAACTTCTGTTGCCGTTATGGAGCCCCTATGGAAATCCATACGGATCAAGGGAGAAATTGCGAATCAGGATTGTATAAAAAAATATGCCGTCTATTCGGAATTCGAAAGACCAGGACAACGCCTCTGCATCCTCAGTCGGACGGGATGGTTGAGAGATTCAATAGGACACTTGAGCAGCATCTTTCGAAGGTTGTTGACGAGAAACAAACAGACTGAGACCAACGTATACCACTATTCCTCATGGCTTATAGATCATCAGTACACGACACAACCGGCATGACTCCAGCAAAATTGGTGTTTGGGCGGGAGATTCGTCTTCCTGGGGACTTAATGTTCGGATCACCTGAGACTCAGTCCCAAGAGCCGCAGAACTATTCCTCGCAATTAGTAAATCAACTGCGAGAAATGAATCGCTTGGTAAGAGGACGGCTGAAGATTGCCAGTGATAAAATGAAAACTCGGTATGACATTCGCAGCAATAGTGTGGGTTTCCAAGAAGGAGATCGGGTCTGGTTTTTCAATCCAAAGCGCCGTTGTGGTCGCTCACATAAGCTACAGTCCAACTGGAAAGGACCCTACACAGTGAAAAAAAGAATCAACGATGTTGTTTATCGGATTCAACAGGAAGGACAGCGAAACTTCAAGGTCGTCTATCTAGATCGCCTGGCTAATTGCTACTTCAGAGACGGTTTGTCAGTTCGGAACGAACCGGTTTAAGGAGGGGGAAGTGTTACGACATCACCGAACAATCTACGTGTTTACCGAACGTTCCAGAGAAATCCAGAATGTAAGCGTGTGGCCTACGTGCTTGTTGATGCATTTGCTAGACGGTGCGAGAATTGACGCGGCAGCTCTCACTGTGTCAAGGGCGCAAGCAATTACGTCATAGTTTAGAGGTAATACGTAGTATGTGGAAACGTCTAGATTTTCGGCTGACTATAAATGCCAGTACTCAACGACTTTCAATTCAGTATAGCAGCGATATACTTTCAATGCGGTTCGAGTATAATCGGGCGAGATTACTGTGTGCGTTCAAGTGGTTATTAGTGAAGTGTTGTGTTTTATAATCAGGCGGTATATTGTAATACAGCTGTTTTAATATTATTTGATATTTATTTGCGTGTGAACAATTTTTATTTGATTTGTTGTAGAGACTGTGTTGTTAATTACGAACTGTGAAAATTAAAGCTGGTAATTAGTGACTTAATTGGTGTCTTGTATTTTTTTTCCCACTGTACAAATCAAGTAGACCGTCGTAACAATATTAATACAAAGGTACACTTGGTACGTTTCACAGTTGTTTTATTTAACTCTGACAGCTGTTTCGACTTACTTAAGCCATTGTCAAAGATTTCGCCGCAACAACAGCTGACAGTATCGATACCGAAGCAGTATTTAAAAAGAGAACTTATTTTCTGGATAAATATTATTGTAAATATTTGTTTGAGCGGTTTCTACACATTAAAGTGGAGTAGTGTTATACGCATTTCTAGTTTGCTTTAAAAAGTATAAATTATGATGTTATATTTTAGTGTGGCTTGTAAAACATCCATCACAGTTACTTACCACTATAAGAACGTAATCTCCAAACAACGTGCTAGGAAAGATATCTATTCGTAGTTTAAATACTAAATTGTTTACTTTAGCCCTGTAAAGCAGTTACACGACAAATGGAAATTTCACATTTTGTTATAAAACACAGTATTATGTATTAAGTAACCAATTGTGTTTTTTTTATTGTATTTTCTGCTTCTCATGTTAATGTCTGTATACTGTGGAATAAAGAATAAATCTAAATAAAGTCAAAATTGGTACAGTAATACTTAACATAATTACAGTGTTACTTATATTAACTCAGCTACAGAGGTATACATTTCTAAGATTTACTCAAACAATGAGTAACTCATCAATGTTACTCATGGCAATGGTGGTCCCAAACATAAGCATATATTAGGCTTCTACTTATTTCTGCATCTACAGTTAATTGACACACGCACTATCAGCCAAACACATTTTACATACAGAAGCCATTTCAACATTCGATAATTCAAATTGTAACAACCCGGGTGTAACATTTCATGATGACAATGAGACTTAATATCTTGAGTTGTCAATTAATATGAGCTACTATATAATTGACTAATATAGTCAGTAGAGTTAAATTTTTCCAATACTAGAAAAAAAAATTTATTGCTGGCAAAATCTTTAATAACTAAAAATATCACTAGAGCTTATAATTAGCTCAGACCTTTCACAAAATGAACCATCACTCATAACGTGGGGCACACCAGATTACTGGATTAACATCTGCAAATAAAGTTGCGGAATTACTATATTTTCCATCAACAAAACCTTTCTCCACATGCAGGGGGACATTTATATACTCCTCAAGTTACGACCTGTTAGCAGATCAGAGTCGCAACCATAAATAGGTGCAACTGCTATAACAAGGGAAACAACTACCCTTAGGTTTCGCAACGTTAGAAAAAATTGGGCCAATCTCCTAATTGTAGAGGAGAATTTGGCCTCTAAAACATTATGTACATTATCATACCCACAACTGAGCAAAACTAAGTACTGGAAGTCTGGAATACTGGAGTCTGGATGACAACAAGGAAGCTGTGAGAAAAGTAGACTAATAAACGAATGAACAAGAATTACTTAAATAGCCTATATTGATAGTCTGGAAAATTTTTATCTCTTTGAAATTCTATTATATTTGTGACCATTTAAATCGTCTTAATAACGTTACATTTTGCACAAGATAACAATGATTTCTGTTTTAAAACTTTCAAAGTAATATGTGTATATGTTTGTGTATGTGTGTGCGCGCGCTGCGTGTATTTTGGTATCATATTATAGAAGAACTATTTACTCTAATAACGTGATTTAATGTTTTCAGACTCTGGATTATGTATTTAAATTAGCATCGAAATACAGCATTGAAAAAGAAAATTTGAAATTGGAAAACCAACAATTAAAGACAGAAGTCTCCGAGCTGCGGGCGCAGCTGGGAAAGCAGGTAATTATGAACTAGTTAATTAGCTATTACTTAGTCTTTTCGTATCACAGTTGCAATAATGTTATGGCAATCAGTTGAGCTACAATTCTACTGCAACACAACTAAGGGGGTTTGATACGTTTAACCTACTCAAATTGCAATAAACAACTGCTATTTATGTAAGAGTTTAGTTGTATGTGATAGTAATGAAAGTTGTAGCCATTACTATTATAACTGTTTGTCCGTTCACAGTGACACATCAAAGCAAATGTATTCGACAATCTCCTACAATTGTAATATTATCATTATTGAATGTCACTAATTTTATTTCACAGTAGGCCTATCACCCCCTACCATACTTAACTGGGATTTTCAAAATGTTTGCTTAAAATAAACGTGTAAAGAACTATTTTTGATATAGAAGGATAGAACTTAAGATGTACTTGTTAAAAAGTGTCGACATTTATCAGATGATTTATGTATTAGTGTTAGGACACAATACATACTACAATGTTATTGGTAAAAGTATTTTCATATGTTACATTAGTTTCTTTATAAAAGAAACATATTTTCATATGTTACCATCTTTATAAAAAGTCTTTGCAAATGTTGTTTGACAATCCTAATTCAAAATATACTAACTTTGCTTCCACCAGGGTAAAGCTATAATTAAACAATTTTTAGTATAATAATAAGCTAATACCAAAATAACATGAGATAAAAAAATTGTCAGTGAAATGTTTCACTATCAAAGACAAAACATTTTAATCGACAAAAATAAAACGATAAATTTATTACTATATGGTGTTTTGTTTTTTCACACTTTAAAAATATATAAACACGTTTGTTAAAGATTACAAATTTTGACTATGCAGGTTGTTATTCTTAAATTAATTACAATTTTTAAATGTACTAATTAAATTCAAACATTATTATTATTATTATTATTATTATTATTACTTTTAATTCTATTATGTGGCTAACATTAGCCATCGTTTAAGAAATAATTCTAAACACAACGTTTTGACCTTTACACATCTCGGGTATTCTTCATGTATAAATACATGTTTATATCATCATATCTAACAATACTAAACAAATATTGTCACTGTACGACAAAAAAATTATTAGTTAATAGAATCAAAATATTTACTTAACATGAAAGCCTTCTTTCTGAGTACTAGGAATTTCACCTACCTCTGGTTGTTTTCCTTTCTTTGGTGACCAAGTAGTGAAACTCGCATCGATCATATTAGAGTGTGTAATAATAATAATTATAATGACAACAACAATAACAGCAATAATAATAGAATCCTGCCATCGACTTCTAATAACGTTTATTAGCTTTAAGATTCGTACATAACTCAAACATGCTGTAGCTGTTTTCTCTGTAGCCCTATTAATTCATAACATCCTTCAAACGTTTAACATTTAAGCTTTGTATTGTATTTAAGCTAAAGCTTTGTATTCAAACATGATGTTTATTTAGCCGAGGAACGTCATGCCATTGCAGGCAGTAGCAGCTGCACAGGAGGCTAATTCAAGGGCTTCGGAATTGCAGTCACTAGTGTTCACGCTAGAAGACCAGAAAAGGAGTTTGGCTGCAAAGATTGAAGAAGACCAAAATTTTATTTATACTCTTCAGAAACAACTGGGCGGACTTCAAGAACTGTTCTCGAAAGCTAAGGACAATGAAGTAAGAATACCTTTAACGTTTTTCAATTTTATATTCTACTTAAATAATAAAATGGAAACCTGTTAACGGTTATCTTTTCATTGTATTCACTAACTACGGTGAAAAATCTGGAAGGTCTGTAAAGCTGACGACATAATAATAATGGTACAAATCTCGTGGGCACAGCAAGTTACTAATGAACTGTTGTTAGAAAGAACAGACAATGAAAGGTAACTAGTTGGCAACAATTAAATGTAAGAAAATTGCTTATTTAAGGCATTTATTGTGTGGTGAGAAATACAATGTCCTACAGCTTACCTGAAGGCCAAAACTCTTGGACAGCTGAGTACAGTGAGAATACGAAAGTTTTGTCCAAACAACATCAAAGAGTGGAGTCGAACAAGATTAATTTTTATTAGAAAAGGTGTACACGAGCTCATGGTTTATAATCATCTAAGTACTTTTATAATCGATAACTTTTTACTCCCTTCTAAAAACAGTCTTCCCATACTGTAGTGTAAATAAATGTTGGCAATTAATGCATATGAAAAGTGAAAATTAAAATGAAACGCCGAAGAAAGTTTAACTTTGTCTGTCTTCAGTGTTTCGATTATTAATTCAAATTTCACTTCAAATACACCTCAGCCCAAATTGCTAATACGCACGAATATTTGTGTGTGTTTGTATATTATTCGCAGTGAAAGTCTAGACATTTTAACTGCAACTGTTAGCAAAATAATGCAGCTATTTTAATTCATAGACAGAATTATCGGAGTTGTATAAGTTGTACTTATATTAAGATCTTATCACGGCCACCACTCATCTTTAATGATATTCAATTTTCCATGTATTATGCATTATTTATGACATTCAATATTCAATCTCTTATTGCTTTTTTATTAATCATCGTCAGCAGCATGTGATTACTATTTCGGAGTGACTAAATAATAGCAACTCCGTCCATTAAGATTGCACTGCTTACTAACTTAGTGTAAACTGGTCACAATTACCGTAGAGATTTATCTATTACAGTAGTAGTGGTAAGTACTTCGCAAGGAAAGACGAGGTTATTTTCATTTAAGAAAGTTATTTGATCCAGGATCATAAAATATTAGACGTTAAATACTTTAATGTATTGTTAAATTAGAAACAATGATTGCAATGTTTGACAAAGACTTATGTTAACATAAAAAGTTGTACCCATTACATCAGGTTTCATTTGTGACAAGATCTAATTATGTGAACTGGTCTCCAACTAACAGGTTGTCATTATAGACAGTTCTCGGCAATGAAAATTCTGGGTATACCCTTTGGCAATTAATTTACTTCCCAAGTAAATTCAGTTTTGAGTACTCTAAATGTAAACTCAACAAAGTTACCAAAAGATAAATAATTTAAGCTGTGGTATTGATTGCATAACATATTTATTTTACGTGTACGTTTACGAGATAATTTTGACCTAATCAGGTAAATATGATTTAAATAATCTGAGTCTAATCTGACTTTTCATAATTTAAGATGTTTTTATGTAATTTTTTATAACAATAATTGTAAATCTTGTATAGAGATAACCAGTGTTTGAAAGTGGGAACTCATATAAGCAGTAGTGAAATAATTCCGTTTTATGTGAAACAGAGAGCTGCACTTGAAAGTAAGCGGAAAACACAGCAACGAATGGAAACCACGCAGGAACAGTTACGAGAGGAAATAAAAAGGGATTTAAGTGCAGTCTACAAATTTCAACTTGACTTAGCTATCCGTAGAAACCATGAGCAGTTTGTTGAAGCATTTGAAGACGCTAAGAGAAGTCTGTTTGTAGAGTTCAAAGAGAAAGAGAAACAGTTAAAGAAAGACTATGCTAGAAAAGACAAGCTCCTTATGGAGAGGTAATGCTGTCCTGTAGATTTATATAGTCATATATTTCCAATAGTATTAATGGTAAAACTATATCTTCCCTCTATCTCTACTAAATGGGGTCAGTACAATTATGGAGTCAAACATTCGCGTTTTAGAAAACGATAGACTAAGTCCTAGCATGCGTTATGCCATAACGACTGGATCCTGTAGTTAGCGATAATTTGTCGACGTCACCTGGTGATTTCATTTGGTAATTTGAAATTCTGAATAATTTTCAAATTAATTTCTATTAAAAATTCTTTATTTTTCCATACGTAATTCTTTCTTATTCCTAGTTACGTACATTTGGGGTAAAACACCTCCGCCAATACTATTACACTGACCCTGAAATATCTTAAGAGACTCTTCTATACGAAGGAATCATTCAATTCTTCTGTCTTGTCGGTCGTTTTAAGCTTGTAGTAATGTGCATGCGTTGCGTACCTACTTAGGATATTTGCAATACTCTTTTCCGTATTACTGGTAGTAAATTGTTACACGTGAAACCACTTTTACTTTCTAAAGGAACTCAGAAAAACTGTTAGAGAATACGTCAACATGAACCAGTAGTTATCTGCAGAAACCACGTTCTAAACCCTAAAGCTAGCAGATTTGAGTGATACCGATACTACCATAGATAGAATTCTTTCCTTCAGCACCTTTATTATTGTGAATCTAAAATCTCCTTCTTACACTTACCTTCTCTTAATACCCTGTACAACTGCTCTCAGTACAGCCACCTATGACTCTCAAAGGTCTATATAGTTGAATCAACTGACATATTCAGGGACGGATCCAGCACACGCTTTTTGGGGAGGAAAGTGTTGACTTTGGAGAGGATTTCGAAAAGTTAGACCTACATCCTTTAAAGGTCTAATGTATAAATTAGAGTAATGGGAGAAGATAAAGTACAGTTTGTTATTATCAACGTGATAGATTTATTACTGTACACGTATTAATTCACATTTGTATTTATTAGTGCATTGTTTTTTTTAACAATATTCACGTAGAGTTATATACACTACTAGTTAATAACTACTCACGTAGTTAATAAACACTACTCATTTAAGTTATATATTAAACAAACATTAAGCACACTGGTAAGGTGTGGTTACAATTTAAAGTAATTTTAGGGTAAAACCATAAAATTACATTATGTGATATGATTTTTAAAAACTTTCCTGTGAAGTGACCATTTGGGGAGGGAAATGTCCCCCATTTCCCCCGCGCCTGGACGTATTCCAGTATTTATGTACCAGTTGAATTATTTCACTACAGGCCTCGAGTCTGCATCATCTATTATCAGTCGTTTTTCAACTGTACTAAAGAAAATAGCTTAGTTAAGGGTTAAAAGTAGATTTGTTTTTTAATGGATGTTTATTGCGAGTTGTCTTGCTTTACTTTCCCCTTGTCTGTCTTCATAAATCCGAGTGAGAACACTAAATCCCTTAATCATGATTGGCTGGCTACGTCAACTGGCAGTTGTTACATCTGTGCCAGTACAGGAATCTTTCAGTTAAAATGTCTTGAATTATGCGGTTTAAGGAAAACTGTTGAGCATGGTATCGAGTTTGTGACAGTTTCTGTATACTGTTTTGGTAATCTTTGGTGTTGTCACTTCACCTTTGTAGTAGGGTCCAATACTGCAGAGACATAGAATCTTCAGACCATAACAAAGAAAAACTGTATAATTTTAAACATAGCCATTACCATCTATCATCAGCTAGTGGCTTGATGGTTACTACACGTTATCTGTTTTCCCTACTTTACTTTATGAGACCAACTGAAACCAACTGAGGGTTTATCATTGTCAACACCCAGAAACAAGGTCACAAAACTCCCCGACACAAAACGTCATAAAATCAGCGCTCGTATGTTTACTTTCCGTTTTTAGACTTCTAGGAAATGTATTATATTAATACATTTATTTGCACCATTTAATTCATCCAATGCTGAGTGATGCTCATAGAGTTCGTATAGAGGCTCTAAAAATCTAGTTGTGGCAAAAATATTCACAAAGACTTACACACATGCGTACGCACACACACACTAACACCTCACACAAAGTTTTCGTTGAACAAAAAGCGTAAAAAAAGATAAAGAGTTAAAAGTATGATTAGTACAGTGAACAGTGTACAAGTAACATTCCTTAAAGCGGTGCTACAGTACTAAGTGTTTAGTCTAGTAAAATTGTAGTAAATATTATAGCACTTTCATGTTATTATATTACTGAGGTACGATGTATAATCTAGTAATCAATAGCTAATGATGGTTTCTGATGTCTTAGACGGTCAAAACATTCCTTTACGTTTAAACTAAGTAGTATGTAGCACACGTGTAAATATTTACTTTCAAGTTTATTGTAATTTATTCGTAAAAATTAAAACAATTACAATGTTATTTCAGATATAAACAAGATAAACAAGATTTTGATAGTGAAGTTTATAGGTTGAGAAGGGAAAAGAATTTCGCAGAAGATGGATTAAGAAAAGTAAGAAAAGACAAAGAATTTTTAGAAGCACTATTTGAAGGAAAGAACTGGAAAAGACTGGGTTTTGGACCAATTACATCCAACATATCATCTTCATAAAACTTGTATTATTAGAGGAGAAGGTCCAAATTTGGGCTACCATTTATATTTTCCACCATATATCGTATTCTAGTGAAGTGAATTTCATAAAACCAATCGCAAATTCCAGATTAGAAGGTTTTCTCTTATATTCCATCGTTATTTTGTCAAAATCTTTAATAATACTTTTAAACAATTTTTCAAAAACGTTTTGTCAGAATTTCTGATTTTGCAAGTAGGGTCTAATATTTTACTTATATTTAGATCGTTTATTCACATCCAGAATAATGTTTTACTAATCAAAAAATAAACTTATTAACTTGTAAAAGAAAAAACAAAAAACTGCAGTAGCCCTCGCCTACATCTTAACTTTAAGTTATTCGAAAAGACGCCCCGCAAAGAGTTATTCAATTTACTTACAAAAGTCACAGATATAATTTTCTTTTTCGGCACCCGCACACTCGTTGTGGGCCCTCATTGAACACATGAAATACATTATCCACAGTTCCCCCCTCGTGTCACTAGTGAAAGGTCCCTCACAAAACATGCAAACAGCGTCATCATCTTCCGGTTTGCTTTGACTAGCAGGGATTATCCAAGTCACTTAAATCGTCATCTACAGTGATGAACTCAGAAGTCACACCTTGAGAATCTTCTGAATCTGAACTCGATCTCTTCCGTCCTTTTCCTTTGACTTTTTGTTTTTTTATCAACTTCAATTTTCTTAGATTTCTTTGAGTCCTTGTTTGTGCTCTCTTCAAAGTTCAATCTCTTCTTTACATTCTTTGCTTTAGATTTTTTTGTATCTGCTTCCTCCAATGAGTCAGTCAACGCGTTCTTGTATGGTGTCCCAGTTATAATGCAAGACCCTACCGCCTTACGACCGCTGTTACTCTTCTTCTTTTTAATTGTAGGAAGAGGTGCGATTTCATAAGGACTCACACTTTTTGAGGTCTCTGCCTGTTGCTCGTGAGGCGTAGGAGGTGAGGTGACTGGTTGCTTGGACGTTCCGGGATTGGCCAGGTTAGCTGGTAAAGTAGAATTTAATATTCATGTTTAATATGGTAACCAAATCACTTGTACGAATTAATAAATTAATTACCTTAATTATCCGCCGTGTGATTTCCTATGCTTCGTCTATGACGCGTTTCGGAGCATATACTCCATCATCAGATATTAAAAGTTAAAACAGTCACTCATACGAGATCGTTAAAAAGTTAAAATGTCAAGATATGCATATGAACCGTACGCGGATTTGGGTGCGCACCCGTTCAAGTTTATTCTGCTACTGAGCGGTTGCTACCTTATCGTAGCCCCAGCAAGCAGACTCAAGGCAGTATCGTACAATCGGTTGGATACAAAGTTCAGGTGGTCATTTAGCACGATATCGCGACTCATTGGGTTTGCATATGCACTGTAAATTTCAAATTCCTCCAAGGCATTCATGAAACGGCCCTTATTACACACATGTAACGGTATTAAATTGGAATTAAAATCTGTGTAATTATGATTGTGTGAAGTCAGGTGTCGGGCGTAATTTGATTTGATGTTGTCAATATTTCTTATTTTCTTGGGTAAATGTTCTCGAAATCATTTAAGGAAACCTCTCCCAGTCTGTCCAATGTAGAAGCACTCGCAATCATTACATGTTAACTTATATATGCCAGTTTTTTCTACTGGAGGCGTGTGTTTTTTCGGTTTGAGAATATCCAGTAACTTATTATTAGTCCTGAATAAAATAGTGAAACTATTATTATTCAATATAGAACACAAAACCTTAGGCATAAAGCTAGTGTAATTAGTAGATATAAAAATTTTTTGTGTGTTGCTGTTTATTCTCAAACCGAAAAAACACACGCCTCCAGAGAAAAAACTGGCATATATAAGTTAACATGTAATGATTGCGAGTTGTTCTACATTGGGCAGAGTGGGAGAGGTTTCCTTAAACGATTTCGAGAGCGTTTACCCAAGAAAATAAGAAATATTGACAACATCAAATCAAATTACGCCCGACACCTGAATTCACACAATCATAATTACACAGATTTTAATTCCAATTTAATACCGTTACATGTGTGTAATAAGGGCCGTTTCATGAATGCCTTGGAGGAATTTGAAATTTACAGTGCATATGCAAACCCAATGAGTCGCGATATCGTGCTAAATGACCACCTGAACTTTGTATCCAACCGATTGTACGATACTGCCTTGAGTCTGCTTGCTGGGGCTACGATAAGGTAGCAACCGCTCAGTAGCAGAATGAACTTGAACGGGTGCGCACCCAAATCCGCGTACGGTTCATATGCATATCTTGACATTTTAACTTTTTAACGATCTCGTATGAGTGACTGTTTTAACTTTTAATATCTGATGATGGAGTATATGCTCCGAAACGCGTCATAGACGAAGCATAGGAAATCACACGGCGGATAATTAAGGTAATTAATTTATTAAAGTAGAATGCTCTTCGCTGTTTTTTTCTGGCCTAATGTTAGAGCTGCAAGTCTTTGCAGAATCAGTTTCTGATGATATAAAATCAGCATCTGTGAAGATGTGTTTGTTCAGGGGATAACTCCCTGTGGCCTTGAAACCATTAACTGCAATTTCTCCTGTCCGCACTTTTAAATAAGCCTTACCAAAGAACTCCATCATGTCGTATGGGGTCACTGGTCCTTGTGAATGACGGAGCCACTGCCTTATTTCTTCGCTATAATAGCTCTTTAAGGGACCCATAAAGGTTTTATCCAAAGGTTGGAGTTTATGTGAGCAATGCGGTGGCAATGACACAATCGTTACATGATTTTCTCTAGCTGACTCAATGAGGCCAACATTTAGGACGTGGCTGTAATGGTCATCTAAAAGAAGCAATACTGGAGATTGCTCTGAAGGATCCACTTTTTCTACAAAGTGTGAGAACCAATTGGTGAAGATGTTGGACTGAATCCAGCCCGAGGGATGAACAACGCCAACCATCCCTGGAGGAGCTCCTTTTATGAGGTGGTTATTCATGTTTTTTCTGGGAAGAACAACCAAGGGCGGAACGAAATGTCCGGAAGCACTCATGCAGGCAACTACTGTGATAGACAGTTGTTTTGATGGTTCATCCACTTCATTTCACAACACATAATATTAGTGATTAAATGTACTTTCACTTGTGAAAACTTACGTTTCTTATTGTTCTCGAACGTTTCGGTGTGGCGTACACCTTCCTCAGCGAGGTTTAAATACAGAATGTCGCCATGAACATAGAACAAGATGTCTATGTTCATGACGACATTCTGTATTTAAACCTCGCTGAGGAAGGTGTACACCACACCGAAATGTTCGAGGACAATAAGAAACGTAAGTTTTCACAAGTGAAAGTACATTTAATCACTAATACTACTGTGATTGTCGAACCTCTCTCTGCAGATGTTAATACAGCAATTTGCCGGTTTCCCTTCCTCCCGATGACTTGAGGAACTTTACTCTGGACAATGGTTAGCCTGGTTTCATCTACATTGTAGACTCTTTCAGCAGGGAATTTGTGTTTCGCGTAGACAAACACAAATTATCTTCTTATAGCTTAAAAAAGGTGTGAACATTTTCCTTGTTAAACCCCAAGGAATGTGAAAAAGTTGTTCCACATGGTTTTCGCAAAGATAATTGTTCTTTATGGCGTTGTAGAAAGAGATCTACCCAAGATCTACCAGCCTCTTCAGATTTAAATGGGTGTTCTTTGCCGTTCCGGACAGTTAACTGGTATGCCATTCGGCGCAAATCTCCACGCGTGTATCCAAAAAATCTTTCTTCCATATTAAGTAAGTAGGATACTAACTTTCTTTCAAGTTCATGTCCTAAAATAGGTTTTCTTCCAATTTTCGTTAAAACCGCTTTAGAAGGAGAATGTCACTTCTTTTGCTCAGGGACTGTAAGGTCGTACGAGGTACGTTAAATGTTTTTGCTGCTATTAGATTCCCCATTTCTTTTTCTCGAACAGCACAAATTGCTTTTACCATATCTGCCTCATTCTATTTCTTTCTTTTGTTCTTAGGAATATTTTTCGGAGTTTTCCTAAGCATTCTGGGACAAAAAAGCCTAATATTAGCCTTCTGATAACGTGGTCCAAAATTAGGCTAGTAGCCCGAATTTAGACCATGCATGGTAGCCCGAGTTTAGACCATTCCTAGTTCCAACTTTTGAGGTTAACTAAAAATAGGTGTTGCGTAACCGTTTAAACAAAAACAAATATAAAAGCCCCAATTATCCTTAAGATGACAGGTATAAGTGATTTTACTCAGTTATGCGTGTGTGCCCCATAAGATGATAATGAATACATACCTGGAAAAGATTTGTAAACACTAAAAATGAGAATTGCTGGGCCACAGCGTCATCTACTCACGCACCAACTTGAAACTAATAGACGGCAGTTCGCTTGACATTGAGCAATGTCTCACGTTGTTTCCTCTAGACTGCAGCACCTTACAGTACCCGAAAGCCTGCTAGCCTGAATTTAGACCCTAGCCCAATTTTCGACCTTCTCCTCTAGTGTCTTCAGTTAGAAAAGTTTGTAATAAAAGTAGCAAAGATGTTAAGAGATGTATCTAATAGAAGAACAACCGAACAACCAACAATATAACTTAGAAAACAGAGAAGTTTGTAATAAAAGTACCATAGACGTTAAGAGATGTATCTAACAGAAGAACAACCGAACAACCAACAATATAACTTAGAAAACAGAGAAGTTTGTAATAAAAGTAGCAAAGATGTTAAGAGATGTATCTAACAGAAGAACAACCGAACAACCAACAATATAACTTAGAAAACAGAGAAGTTTGTAATAAAAGTACCAAAGACGTTAAGAGATGTATCTAACAGAAGAACAACCGAACAACCAACAATATAACTTAGAAAACAGAGAAGTTTGTAATAAAAGTAGCAAAGATGTTAAGAGATGTATCTAACAGAAGAACAACCGAACAACCAACAATATAACTTAGAAAACAGAGAAGTTTGTAATAAAAGTAGCAAAGATGTTAAGAGATGTATCTAACAGAAGAACAACCGAACAACCAACAATATAACTTAGAAAACAGAGAAGTTTGTAATAAAAGTAGCAAAGATGTTAAGAGATCTATCTAACAGAAGAACAATCGAACAACCAACAATATAACTTAGAAAACATATATTTGCTACTTTTAAGATATAAATTGTTATACTTAATACTTTTAATTTGATATATTAAACTTTTACATTATTTTCTATAAACTATTTTGATTTCTGCAGCAATATTATTATAGATTATTGTAATAACAGAATACAGTTATTCTTTTTAAGTCGATGTAGAATGTGAGAGACAATTAACAAAATGATATTTAATAAATAACTTTCAATCATCACTTCCCTTAATAGGCTAAATAAAACTTATTTAAGATTATTTACAGAAAATAATAATATTCACAAACATCGTTAACAAAAAAATTTAATTTGAAAATTAATCACTCTGAAATTACTTTTTCATGAAACTAACCTCTCGCCATTCACATTAAGTGGCGGTCAGCACAATGACTGGAAGCATACCCGAATAAATTAAATGTTAAATCTTCCTTCGGCTCTCAGAAGAAGCTTTTTTTCATATAATGGCTTACCTTTTGAGTGGCGCGCACTAGTCTACAACTTTCTTGGACCGGGAACTAAGATAAATATAAAACTAAATGTGGCATTCGTTATTGTTAATACTGTAGATCAGACTGCTCAAGAGCACGATAATGATACTGTGTTTACTTATCAGTTAGATATCATAGAGCTGAATATGTAGCCTAGTATGAAACTTTGAGAGAAGGGTTGGTAAGAAGCTTTACTTCAAAACTGTGACTCAGGAGAAAGTGCACTCGATCTAGTGACTACTATAGAAGTTTGTGTTTAAAAGATAATTAGGATAGGGTTTACCCATAAAACCTAGTTTAACTTTTACATTTGAAATAAGCTTTCAGAGTAAAGTTATGGGGTATAATCATTATTTAAGACTAACTAAATGGTGGCTAAGATTAAATATTGTAACAAAAAGGCAGTTGTTACGTCCAGCAAGTGCTGCTCTCTGTGTTAGCGTTCTGTTCATTAGCAAACTATATTATGTAACGCGTCACTCTTAAGTTGGAATCCGTACTGAGTGTACGTATTAGTCTCTATGTACAAGTGTTCTGATTAATAAAAGTGTTTTCAAAACTACCAGAGTTTTATTTACAGTACGCGCTCGCTCTCACGTTAACGATGTGTTAACTTAACATAGTTTTTGGTCCTCCGCGTGGCCGGATGAATAGTATTCGAGATTGCTCTCATGTTAACTGTGTGTTAACATTATTGTTTGGTGTTCCGCGTGGCCGGAATGAAATTTACTTTATTCAAATAACATGGTGCGGCAGCAATGCAGTGTCGCGATCTGTACGTCAGATTTAATGGCTTCATTTTGTGCCATATTACGATACACAACAATTTTACTGTAGCCTACTACAATACAATACTTAGGCAGTATATTAAATGTTCCCATAACGTCCTTTGACATTATGGATAATACAACAATCAACAGTAATTAAAAACCATATGAGTGTTCGTAATGGAAGTTTGCAGTGAAAACGTGTGGATGGAATGTGCTCGCCGCTTATCGCTGGTATGCGCGTGCAGGCCAACTAACACACAATGGCGTCTATTGTAACGACTGTTATGTATAGAAATACATGACTCAAGATACAAAGAATGCGTCTTCTTCAAGCGTTTCAGCCAGCATTCACAACAAGATATATTTCTCCTTTAATATTTTTAATTTTATGATTCAGTTTTTAGTTATAAATAATTAATTTAATTTAGTCAAAATGGATTACAAAGCTCTAGTTAAAAAAAGAGGTATTATTAAGGGTAGCATAACCAAATTAAGAAACTATATAGATAGTTTTGTAGTAGAATCAAGTGATTATGATCTTTTAAAAATTAAATTTAATAAGATCTTACAATATGAAAAAAGTTTTTATGGCATTCAGTCAGAATTAGAATTACACGAATCCTCTACAGAGGATTTAGAAGACAGAGAAACTTATGATGACATTTTTGACAATATAAAATTAAAATACAAAAGTTATCTCAGATGTTTGAGAAGTTAAACGTAGATTGTTGTGAGTCAACAAAAACTAATCAGATTCTATTAAAGCCAATAGAAATAGAACCATATTGTGGTGATGTAAAAGCTTGGCCTAAGTTTATAGATTTATTTTCTAATTTAGTACATAATCGTAAAGATTTGTCAGAAATCGAGAAGTTTTACTACTTTAATGGTTTTCTTAAAGGTAATGCGCTAGACGTAATTAAGAATTTAGCAATATCATCAGAGAATTATGAGACTGCATTGCACTTATTGAAAGCCCGTTTTGACCACAAACGAATAATAGCTACTAAACATGCTATATCAATTATCAATTTGAAAGCACCCAAAAAGGAAAATGCAGGCAGTCTTTCTAATTTAATTGATCAGATTAATTGTAACATTAATGCTTTAAAAAATTTAGGTGTCAATTATTTTGAATTTATTGTCATTCAATTAATTATACAAAATTTAAGTCACAATACACTAAAGGAGTGGGAAGCTACTCTAAAAGAGAATCAATTTCCAAACTTAGAACAACTGATTACCTTCTTGGAATCTAAGCGTAGATTATTAGAGTCTACTGATACAATTCAAATTTCTTGACAAGAGTCAAGTACATAATAGTCATTATACTACTAAGAAATATGATAATGTCAAACCAAATGTTGAAAATCGCAACAAAACCTCATTTCACGTGAATACTATTAACAATAATGTTTGTGTTTTTTGTAATTATAATCACCATATAACTCGATGTGACAGTTTTTTGAAACTAGATGTAAAACAAAGAAAAAGGATTGTATATCAAGAAAGATTATGTTTTAACTGTTTAAGTAAACAACATGTACTTAAGAAATGTTCAAATATTCACAGATGTAAGAAATGTTCTCAAAAACACCACACTCTTATTCACTTAGATAAGACAATGCAAGATTCAGAGAATACTAAATATTTCAAACAAAACAAAGTTGAACCAATTAACAGTTCATACTGTACTTTGAAATCTGAGCCTAACAGATCAGTTTTGTTATCTACCGTAGTGGTAAGTGTTAAAGATTGCTATGGTAATTTTAAACAAGCAAGAGCCTTACTTGATTCAGATTCCATGATATCATTCTGTACAGAAAGCTCTGCAGCTAGCCTGAATCTTAAAATAAATTCTAATGTAATGCCAATATCAGGTATTAATAACGTAGTCTCCCAGTCTACACTAAGTGTTAACCTGAACATTAATTCAAATTATGAAGATTTCAATTTTTATTTACAATGCCACCTACTGCCATCAATAACTGGTTTGTTACCTAATCAATTTGTAGATGTTACTGACTGGGAAATTCCTTCAAACATTTACCTAGCCGATCCAACGTTCAATGTTCCAGATCATATAGATATTCTTATCGGTGCTCAATATTATTTGGCTTTGCTAAAACCTGCTCAATTAATTCATAAGTCCAATCACACTATCCTCCAGGAAATACGTCTAGGTTTCATAGTGTCTGGGCAAATTCCGTACAAACTCAAGTCTGTAAAGTCAGGCCCTGTGTCTCTTTTCGTCAGTAATAATCAACTCTCTTCATAGCTGGAGACATTTTGGAAAACTGAAGAATTAAATGATCATATACTTAACAAGGAAGAATCATTTTGTGAAAAACATTTCATTGAACATACTTTTCGTGATGACCACGGAAGATCTGTTGTAAGTTTACCTCGTAAAGAAAGTGTTTCTTTAGGAGGCTCGTACAGTAATGCAATGCACAGACTCAAGTTGTTAGAAAGACGATTTCAGAAAGACAAAAATATCAAGGCAGTTTATTTCCAGTTCATGAAAGAGTATCATGAATTAGACCATAGTTTCAGCTATAGCCTGTAGTTTCAGCTAACAGTCCTGACAGAATTTCAGACATATACTATTTACCTCATCACGCTGTACTCAAAGAATCTTCAACTACCAGTAGGACTAGAGTAGTTGTCGATGGTAGCGCTAAAACCTCAAATGGTAACTCTCTTAACTCAATTCTTGGTACTGGCCCAGTAGTTCAACAAGATTTATTTACAATTGTCCTTAGGTTTAGAACGCATACTTATGTTTTAGCAGGCGACATTCCGAAAATGTATCGTCAAGTTCGCATTAATCCAAGGGATTACTCATTGCAAAGGATTCTATGGTATGATGATAAAATGTCCAAGGTCATTCCGTATAATTTACAAACTGTGACTTAAAGTTTAGTTTTTTCTAGTTTTTTAGCTACTAGATGTCTAGTTGAAATCTCCAATCGGAATTGTGTATCTTACCCTGAAGCTTGTAAGTCGATAAAATGTGATTTTTATGTAGATGATTTACTCACTGGATGTGATGATATTGACCAACTGAAGAAGTTGTACCAAGACATTTCTTTCCTGTTAAGCCAGTATGGGTTTTCGCTACATAAATGTCATTCCAATATTGCTGACTTGTTTGAAAATTCCAATTCATATGTTAAATTGGATAAAGATGAACACATCAAGACATTAGTTTTGTCTTGGGTTCCTCATAGAGATAATTTCGTTTATCAAATGATACTTACCGACAAGGATATTGTTTACACTAAACGCTTTATAATATCAATAATTTCTTCATTATTCAATCCTTTGGGTCTACTTACTCAAATAATAGTGACGTTTAAAGTTTTCATTCAAGAACTATGGTGTACCACTTTGCAGTGAGATTAAGAACTTCCTAGTTCTCTTGGTGACAAATGGAAATTTTTGTATTCTCATATTCTCAGCTTAAGTTAGCAATTAGTTTTAAGATTCCTCGTTTTGTTAAGATTAGAGACAGTGTTGTCAGTGTACAATTGCATGGCTTTTGTGATGCCAGCATCAAAGCCTATGGTGCTTGTCTCTTCATCAGATCTACAAATGCTAACGGCGATGTACCGGTTCATTTGTTATGCTCCAAATCCAGAGTAGCTCCTATCAAGCAGATTTCTATCCCCAGACTTGAGTTGAATGCAGCTCTGTTATTATCTCGTTTAGTCAGTAAGGTTATTTGTACTTTAGATTTAAGCTTGAATGCAATTTACCTTTGGTCAGACTCAAGAGTAGTTCTGTACTGGTTATCTTCGCTTCCTAATAGACGGAAGACTTTCGTCGCAAATAGGGTTTATGAAATGCAAGAATTAACTCAAGGTTGTATTTGGCAACATGTACCTTCTAAAGATAACCCAGCTGATATTGTATCACGTGGTTGCTCTCCATCTGTATTAACCCTTTGGTGGCATGGTCCAAAATTTCTGAAGGAAGGAAAGGAGCATTGGCCTTCTATCAAGTGTAACATCTCAAATATTCCAGCAGAATCTCTTAACGAAGAAAAGAAGCAAGGTGCTAGTCATACCTTTTTAGCATCTCAGAACATGACTGAACTTACCGAACCGTTTTCATCTCTCTCCAAGGCTCTACGTGTATTTGCGTATTGTCGTCGCTTCATATACAACGCAAGAAATCCTGATGATCGTATTACTTCAAGTCTTTCACTTAAAGAAATCAATTCCACCATGAAGGTTCTTATTCGTCACACTCAATTGATGTACTTCTCTTATGATATCCATGAACTTAAAGAAAGAAAATATGTATCAAATAAGAGCAAATTGGTCTCTTTGAATCCTTTCTTAGATGAAGAGGATCTCATTCGAGTAGGCGGTAGATTAGACCTCTCTAAATTACCATCAGAACCTAAGCATCCTATAGTATATTAAGTCCTAATTCACATCTAACCAGATTGATTGTTACAAAGGGACATCGTAGATTATTGCATGGCGGACTGCAGCTCGTAATTCTTCTCTCAGACACAGGTTGTGCCGATTAATTAATATCGGCGCGAATAATCAAAATCGTGTACGGTATTTAACGAGAAAGCTGACGAAAAATACTGTACTGTATTTAGCGGTAGCGTTTACAATACTGTAATGAGGTTATTAAGCTGCGCCTGATTGGTGCTGCGCTCTGGCGTTCGCTGCTGATTGCGAGTTAAGAAAGCCGGAACTGCGTTTCTAAAAACTGTCTTATTCTGGTTGTGAACTAAAACATACGCCTGGCCGTCTTCTCCGACAGAGAGAAGTTTTTCGTTGTACCATCTTCTACCTATGGCAGGCTAAACTAATACAGATCTGCGGTAAGTCACGGCAATATGCTTATATACATTAATTTAAAGTTATGCAAAAGGAATTTGTTTAATAAGTCCAGATATGAATGAAATCAGCTAACCTATCACGCCACGTGGCAAATTGTGAAATGTGTAATTTTGAGTAATTTCAATGTAAATTTTATTGGTAATTATAGTAATACTATATTAATTTCAGAAGTCTTAACTAAGGCACCAGAATTGAGAATAATGTGAAATGTAACTAAACTAAATGTTTTCCAAGATAGGGCCATGTGGCCGTATAACCTGTTGCAGAGTGTGTCAAACTTCATTTTAAGTAGGCCTAAAGCTGTGTTTAATATTCTATATGGATTTTGGAGCGTGTGAGGTTTCTGGGGGAATTAGTTTTGGGAACTTATCGCTGATAATATTTTGTATGAATAGGGTCCCTCGCTGCAAGTCGAGGAACAGCTCCATCCTGAACATGAACATCTAGACTCTCTCTCAACTTCATCTGCCGGAGGAGAATAGCGAGGACAGGCCACAAACACACTAACATGTAGACCAGAATACCACAACTTCACACCATGGAATAAATCAGGTGACACCAAACCATATTACTTTTATATAGTGGGATGTAACCCACTAGAACCCGTGGACATATAGTCACACTACATCAATGACTTTAATTTTTAAACATTTTAATTGGGTCCCCGGTTAACGGGACAGAATAGTGCGTGGACTTGGGGGGGGGGGAATCTTTTGTACATTTTGTAACTCTGTTTGTATAAACTGTGAGTCCAGAGGTTGGCATGTATCTGTTGACTGCTTACCATTCAGGCGTGTAAATTTCTTTCTTGTTTTCAGTAGAAGGATTATCTTAGTGCTAATAATTCTATCAAACAACATGTAATTTCACTGGTTAAATTTAGTTTTCATTTTATGCATTAATTTCACATTTTTATATTCAGTTTGGGTCATATAGGGATAGACGTTTCTTTGGTAGTTCAGTCGGGTCACCAGTTTAATCCTGTATAGATGGATTTTCATGCAGACTTGAACATGCTCTTGGGACAGGTTGAGTTATGCACGATCTTGCCTAGGAACATGTCGGCCTTTGGGCCAAATTAATTTAAAAGGTTATAAGGCATTATGACACGTTACTGTTTTCAATATTTAACAAAATTTATCATATTTAAATTATTTTAATTGATTATGATCACTTGTGTGTTTACTGGATTCTAATTATAATTACTCCAAGTCTAAGTGCTCAATGTGGGAGCACTTTATAATAGTATCAGGCACTATGCCAACTCCTGAATTTAGTATGTCCTGGGGCCACTGGCGTTACAAACATATCTTATTTTACACATATAATATGTTATACACATATTATGTATTAAGACCTTGCAATAGGTGTTACGTGCAAGGATATTTATAAATTGTTGATTATGTACCTCATGTGGTGAAAAAGGTGTGGCAAGATTTTAATGATAAAAGTTGTAATTGTCCTGTGTTGTGGAACGTGTATATGTATTGTATATTCGTGTGTATTTTTGGGGGTTAGATATAGGGCTAAAAGGAGAATATAGAATATGAATTTTATATTTATTGATTTTCAAGTAAAATTTTTTAAGGAAAATATAGAATATGAATTTTCTATTTATTGATTTTCAAGTAACATTTTTTAAGGAAAATATAGAATATGAATTTTCTATTTATTGATTTTCAAGTAACATTTTTTAAGGAAAATATAGAATATGAATTTTCTATTTATTAATTTTTCAAGTAACATTTTTTTAAGGAAAATATAGAATATGAATTTTCTATTTATTAATTTTTCAAGTAACATTTTTAAGGAGATATAATGAGTTTGTTTATAATAAAAAGATTTTATTGGTTGTTAATTTTGTGAGTTTTAATTGCAAGTCCCGTCTCACTGGATCCAGCGCATTTTTGGCTTCTCTAGGCTTTGGCCTAGTTTTAATTATTTTGTGGCCCCTCTTTAGAAAAAAAAATTTCAAAAACCCATTTTTTTTATGTGTACAAGAGGGGTACAAGGTTTTGGGTCTTGAATGCTAAAAACGTCATTCGGTCTGTTATACATAAATGTGTAACTTGTTTTCCCTATAAAGCTCAACCTCAATCGCAATTACTTGGACAGCTACCTAAAGAAAGAGTAACAGTATCAAGAACGTTTCAGTCTACGGGCATTGATTTTGCTGGTCCGATATACATCCGACATGGTGGGCGGCGTTCACGCTCAGTTAATTCTGTTTCAGCCAAGTCTTATATAGCATTGTTTGTTTGCCTAAGTACTAAAGCGGTACATATTGAACTTGTTACAGATTTATCTACTGATTGTTTTTTGGCTGCTCTTAGACGATTCATAGGACGTCGTGGGTTACCATCGCACATCTTTTCCGACAATGGAAGTACCTTTTGTTCTGCAGATCGTCACATTCAAGAAATGTATGATTTTCTGAAAACTGATCAAGTCAAATCCAAAACCCAATCTTTTGCAATATCTAATGATATTAAATGGTCTTTTATTCCTCATTATTCACCAAGTTGGGGCGGCTTATGGGAAGCTGGAGTAAAAAGTTTAAAGTTTCATCTAATGCGAGTAATGGGAATTTCTATATTAACGTACGAAGAACTGTCCATTTTTTGATCCAGATTGAAGCTTATTTAAAATCAAGACCTTTGTATCTGCCTTCTTCGGATTCCTCTGATCCATCTCCAATTACTCCTGGTCATTTCCTTACATTCGCACCTTTGATGTCTTTGGCTGATACTGATTTCTCAGATATAAGTATCAATAGACTTTCAAGATGGCAGTTAACACAAAAAATATTAAGAGACTTTTGGAAAAGATGGTCTATTGATTATCTCCACTCTGTGCAGCAAAGAAATAAATGTAAATTTTCAAATTGTAATCTGAATGTTGGAGACATTGTAATTGTAAAAGAAAATAATCTCTCTCCACTGATGTGGAAGATGGGTATTATCGTTAAGTTTAACCCAGGTCCAGATAAGTTGATACGTGTAGCAGATGTGAAAACTAACAATGTAATTGTAAAACGCTCAATAAATAAATTAATCCTTCTTCCTATTTCTAACATATGTAATGTTAATGAAAAAAATGTGTAATTAGAAATTAAGGTAATTTAAGTTTACAAGTATATAATTAGCATCAATTTATAGAATTATAATTGGTGGGCGGTATGTTACGTCCAGCAAGTGCTGCTCTCTGTGTTAGCTTTCTGTTCATTAGCAAACTAAATGTAACGCGTCATTCTTAAGTTGGAATCCGTACTGAGTGTAAGTATTAGTCTTTATGTACAAGTGTTCTGATTAATAAAGTGTTTTCAAACTACCAGAGTTTTATTTACAGTACGCGCTCGCTGTCACCTTAACGATGTGTTAAATTAACAGCAGTTGTAGGATTTAACTAGGAAGATAAATGAGTAGGACTAGATAAGTGGTGTAGGACTTGGTAGTAACCCTATCAGTACAACACCAACTTTTGAAAAACATTATCGTTCCTTGACCAACTCCTAGATGCAACCTTTTAATTCTCTGTGCCTACTACTATCACGTGGTAGTAAAACTGAGAACACAATTATACGTCAGCTTTTCCTATAATTCTTCAGGTCTTTCTGTTGCAGGGTGTTCCGTCAAACAACACACATCAGGATGCACAATGATTACGGTGACCCACACGTCAACTCTGTACATTTTTCTGGTTCATATTCAGTGAACTCAATAACAATCAAATGAATTATCACCTTCTGAAACGTAAAAACTCATTGTCGTAGACGGACATTACATATCCAATCAGTGTGTTTACACCATTTTCTTTTTTTCCTAGTTTCTTAAAAATCTGCTTACAATTGACGAATTTTCTCACATTTAAGTGTCTTGCATATTACCGTGGTTCCAAGGGCTGAGGCACTAAAATTATGTTTGGCTTTGAATAATATTGTATTCTTTGTTACGTTTAGAATAAAAAAATATGTTTTAAAACGTCTAAAATTGATTATTACAACTAGTGTTTGACAGCCTGTTTTTAATTTTCGCTTTCGCTTCAGTTCCCAGGTGCTGTTAATGTTGACCATTGTTGGTGTTTTTACAGCCAGAAATTTTGCTTATATCTCATGTTTTTATTCTTTAGTTGTTATCTTGGCCTTTCTAGTAGCAATGGCCCATAGTAATAACATTAGCTGGACCCTTATTACTTATTAACCATTGACCTGGGTTACAATTTTACAAAACAATTAGTTACAAAATTAACGCAAATGTATATAAGCGTAAAATGGGTACAGTACAATTAATTTGTATTATATATATATATATATATATATATATATATATATATATATTGTAGCGTGACAGAAAATCCACTACTTATTAAGTTATATAAAATCATAAAGTTTAATTACATCAAATATGTTAAAATAATATTGAATGAGATTTAAGGAAATCAAAGGAATGAACCATGATAAAATAAAAATCCTCATGACATTATATAAAAACCACTGATTAAATATCAAAGAAAGTATTGAAAGCAACTCATATTATCAGATCAGTAATTTACCCAGGAAGCGAGGAGCAGAAAACAAAATAGATAACACCAGATCAAGAAGAAAGAGACTCAGTTTAAGAGTGGTGAATACCAAAATACCCTAAAAACAAGAACAGGGAAGAATAAAGTTTGTGATCAGGAAGAAAACAATACCCTGAAACCTTTAGAAAAGAATAAAGTCAGTATCAGTGAATAAGTTAAATGCTCCAAACTAAACCTCAGTCGAGATAACACCAAGTACCTTGGTTTACCCAAGAATGAAGAAGGAAGACAAGAAAACCAGAAGAATGAAGACTAGAAGAGGGACAAGAATGAAGACTAGACGAGGGACAAGAATGAAGACTAGAAGAAGGACAAGAATGAAGACCAGAAGGAAGATACGAAGAAGGACAAGAAAGAAGACAGGAGGAGAGGAAGAAATAGTATGAAAGAAACACCGTTGTAAAACCTATTATTATATAAACTACTATCAACCCCAAACCCACAAAAACTATGCAAAAGAAAGTATAACATACCCAAAATCCTATAAAAATGTAATTATTTTGAAAAACTAAAGTGCTGTATAGCGTTATAAGAAGTGAACCGACTAAAGCTATTGTGTAATAAAGAAAATAAACTAGTCTTACAGTCCATGATTACTAAAGGTCTGGTCTGAGATAATAAGACTCAAAATATCAGAACCAACAGTGAAAGTGAATTTGTGTAAGTGTTTTTTTTTTAGAAATGCAATAAACTTAAAGTTGGTGATACTATAACTTATCAGTATGCTATATAACAACTTTAATATCCAATAATAAACAGCATAATAAAATAATAAAATGGAAGATTTCCAGTATTTTATTATTTTAATGTAACTCTTTATTTACAAGACATTTGTAAAAAAATGCTAATAAATAGAGTATGGGAGGTCATGTTTACTGATGAGGGTATCATAAATAATAATGGTTTAGACCAGAAAGGACTGGCATTAATTTAGTATTCGTAAGTTTAAAATGATTAAATAGACTGTTTATTCACAGCTATAAAACCAATGTGTTAGTAAAATGTATTTGTAAGAGTTATTAGAAAGTAAGATTTATATTATGTGTTTTAAAATGAATTATGTTTGCTAAATAATAGCCTACATATAATTAATAATGTTTCAATAGGTATGCTATGTTAACACAAAAATAGTTAAAAGTTTATGTTCAAACCATATCAGCAATATGTTCAATTGTGCAGATTGCTAAATAATGTTCATAATTATTTATTTTAATAACAGTAGTGTCAATTAAATACTACACCTCACAATAAGTTATAAACCATTTTATTTTCATTGTAATAGTAACTATGTAAAGTCAGAGGAGGAGTTAGTATTAAATTTATTTGAGAAAAACAGAAATATAAAATTCTAAAATCTAGGCCATTTGGTGAATTCACAGAAACGATATAAACCAGAATAATTCACTTATAAATCCTGTAAACTAGCCAGATTTAGATAAAGTAAATCAGTTAACCACTACTGGGAATGATCCTAGGAGTTAAAATGATAATAAGGAAACATACCTTAAAATATTGTAAATTTTCAAATTATATAAATTATTTAATTTAAAGGAGCAATGTCAAATTTACAGATTAACACAAAAAACCAGTTCAAAGGTTTAATTTATATGTAATTAAGGAAAGGAAGAGGAATATGACTAATTAAAATTTATTATAATAGTATTAATGATATTTAAAATGGAGGAAATCTGTATAAAAACGGAAATCCAATTTTGAGCCTATATTTCCAAAAAGTAAAGAAATTTGTTAAGTTCCACAAAATGTCTACAGATATGGAATATAATACTTCAATTTAAAAGGGAATGAGATGATTAAACCAATGATAAGGTTCATAATTCATAAAAGTGATGAATAAAATAAATAAATTCCATATATAATGTAATATTTTATCATGTGTATGGGAAATCGAAATATGTTAACAATACTTTTTCAAAGATTAACTGGGCCAAATTTTGACCAAGTTAATTAGTCTTTTGTTGAATATCAAGCTGGACAGTTGTGTAAAGAACGTTCCTTTAAAACCGAATCGAAAATGGTACTAGCAGTTAGGCATTAAAATCAGCGAACCGAGAGTTAGACGAATTAGACACTTTTTTAAACTAAATCTACCAAAACGTTCACGACAATAGTGAAAACAAACACCTAACTTCATGATACGAGTGACATAAAACAGTAAAACAGCATATTTAATCAAATTCACTCTACAAATCCTAACCATATCTTGAGAACTTTAACCCACAGAAGTGAACACATACAAAATAAACTAACTAACACAAGTTTACACGGAACACTTCGTCAGAATACACCAAATAACTTTACAGACATATTACACCAGTGCGGGAAGATTTCAGACATTCACAAAGGTAATTTTGTCGTGATTTTTGGACAAGCCGATTTCGCAGTAACTACGCCAGAACTAGTAGCGGCCATCTTTTAATTCTACAGAGCCGGCCTTCACGATCCAGCAGTGACGTCATCGTCTGCATATGGTTCGATAACATTCATACACATTACGTATTGGAATTATTTAAATTCTGTTGAATAATAATTATTGTATTTGTGTTAATTGTTAATGTTATACTTTCTCGTCACTCTTCTCTGACTATTAATTTTAATCGCTCAAAGAACCTGTCTTTTAATATAATAAATATCATAAATGTTGTTCTGTATGCACAATCGATAATTCCCGAGACAGAGTCGATAATTGCTCTCCATCGATAAAAAATCGATTATTTATTTAAATTGTTCAATAAATCTTTATATTTCCATTATTTCTTATCTGTTATTTATTTCACAGGTTAATTTAAGAGTATTTATTAAGGCTGAGGGACTTAAAGAAGAAGAAAATATTTTATTTGAGCGAGATATTGGACCAGCAAGAAAAATCACCAATCGATTGCTAACTGGAGTTAATCTATTTAACTCCAGACTTGGTTCAAATCTTCAAGAAGTGCTCGATAGTCCATAAATACCTGCCTGATTATCAAAATTTTTACAAGAACCTTTTAAAACAGATTTATTTCTTATATACCCACCTTAATAAACATAAACAAGATTTCTTATTATTTGAAAATTTTATTTTTATAAAATTTTCCATCAACTTTTTATCTTTTGTAACGACCGGCATACAGCGGTCTTGTTACAATATATATAGTGCCTAGCAATTGTTTCATTAACACAACAACAAATATTTACTACTCGATTGGACATTCGAAAAGTATTTTAATAAAACTTAAGAAATGAATTTTATTAAAAGTATAGAAAATATATCATTGACTTGATAAAATGTAACATTAAAAATTATTTTCAGTATAACAAACTTTTTCCGGTAAATCATTTGAAATCGTTTTTCATGAAACAATTTATTTCTTCAGTTTTTTAATTTTCAAAATTATAATAATATTAAAAATACCTGGCTGTGAAAATTTTTTTTTTAAATTGGTATTGAGCTTTTAAAGTATGTGTCGAGTATGCGTTATATTTTTCTACACATTGAAAATATAACAACGGTGACATCGTAGCTATAATATCAAAACGACTTGAAACACATCGTTGTGTCCTATTTGCGTGCTTATCGAAATTTGTCCAAATTGAAACCAGTTATAAGCCATTTTATAGTTTATTATTTTACAATATTATAAACCATAAAATCATTTTATAATTTCGAGCCAATTATCAAGTGTCCGGATTCAGATTACTGAAATGAGCAGCTCAGCACCTGGTATGTAGCTGAGTTAATGTCTCAAAGTATATAGGTTAAATTAAAAAGTCTGAACGCTTTAATGTTATAATGTACTGGTTAAAGCCAAAAATATGTGTAAACTGTTACAAAGTCTGTAATACGCGAATTAAAATATAGAGAGATCGTTTTCCCTCTCTTCCTTACACTTAAAATAACATTACCTATAAGAAAACCGACATCGTTCTGCACGACACTTATAGAAATAGTCCAGATCGGAAAATTACTTCAATTGAGAGAAAGCAAAACTCTCTTACATACACAGACAGACGAAAATAAAAGTTTAAACACAATATACAAGGAAGTATAAGCTATTGTTATGCTGTACAGCATAAAAATAATATCGGTATGGAGAACCATACATGACTTCCATGTTGTAAGATTTATATTTAAAATCATTTTCGAAATGAAATATTTCCACATAAAATAGTTCTTTTTTCAGAAGTACTGTGGTCACTAACGTATACGACCTCACGTTAGCTCACTCGATTTTCACTGATGATGACAATCGATGGCACTGTCGAAACGTCTGATGTTGCAGAAAACATTGGACTTCGGCCAAAAAGCCCGGGAAGGAATTTTAACAACAAACTACTTCTTTGTTGCCGATAACGTAGCACACATTATGTACTGCTGTAAAAATGATCAACAGTACATAAGAATAAAATAATAATTTCAGAAAATCAAAAGTATAAATTTAATAATATTTTGAACATATGGTAGAATTATAAACAAAAACTGATTAATTATTCATGACAAACATAGAGGTAAACTCAAGTACTGCAACTGTATGATACAGCACAGCATCAAGAAAATATATGTTGACAATTATTATAATAAAATTAAAATAAACATTAAAATGAAACTAAAAGGTAATAACATTATAATATAATAGATACAAATGAGAATGAATAATGTGAAAGTCAGATGAATGTATTTAATAATAGTTAGTAAAATTATATATGTTTTTAAGAGTAATATGATGAAACTATGTGACAAATTTAGTTAGGTATCAAGATGGCAAAAAAATTGTGATAATTGAATTGTGTTGGAATATAAGAAAATTTGTTGAGTTTAATGTTATATTTAATAGAACACACATCAGACAGGAAGATTAGGTAAATAAGTCTAATTCAATTTTTCATCTTATACATATCTCTGTGAGAGTGAAAGTAACTCAATTGGTATAAATAATAAAAAGAAAAGAATTAATATTGTAACCTATCTTGAATCAATAAGCCAAAGAAAAATAATTTACTTTGAATTTGTAACGCAGTGTATAAAATATTGGAATTAAAAGAAGTTTAATAAAGAATAAAAGTAACAGAAGATTTAACTAGTAAACATTGGAAATAATTTTATAAACAAAATAATCTTATTACGAGCGACATCTATGCTGGTGACAAATTGTAAAGAAACTACAAGAGTACAAGACTTGAACCTGTGGCAGTTTTGAAAAGCTGAAAATTGAACGATCCGCATGTCCACGGTATATTCTCTTAATATAATTTCTTAAAATTTTGTTAACAAGAGTTATTTGGTACTGACTAAAGAAAGTAATTAACCATTCCCCATATTAAGTAATATAAATCGAAACATTCGTTGTCTACCCTGAGATAGAGTTTTTCATGATCATATGTTAACATAACAACACTTAAAAAATTATTCAAATACTAAAATAATATAGACAACGCGTACTGATCACCCAGATAAAGGGGCAATTACTATAGCAGACAGAAACACATAGAATTAAGAAAAGATATCTAGGTGCTCTTGCACATGCGTGCTCTTGTGATTGTTTATAATTTTGTCTTTGTATTTACTTCATTAAGAAATAGTCACTAAGTGAAAAATGCTGCCATTGAACAAGTTCCTCGGACAAATTAATAGAACGAATAACCTACAATGTAATGAATACATTTAACTACCTTACATGCAGTTTCATCTGATAATAAACAGCCAAGCATTTTTTCCAATCAACACGCCAATCCCACACGTTCCTACACAATATTCTTTACAAAAAGTCTAGGAAAATAACATTACCAAGTAACACACTTACAACCGATGAATATACCATTTTTAAGAGTGCCATCCACAACTCATCCTGGTCACTCACTAAAGTATAACTCACCCTAATCAAAACAATGATGGTTGACAAGTGATAACAATCAAAAATACCAAAAAAAAACCCTCCATATAAAATCAACGACCCCTTAATACAACAGGGAAATAAATAGTATCGGCTGGCTCCGTTCATCCAAAGTAACTGAAGTTTGGAACCACAAATCTACAATTGCAACCACAAAAACATCAACGCCCTGGGGTAAGAAAGTACAGTGCGATTGTGAAACAAGTTAGAAACAAATTAGAGTAATACCAAACATACCCTTCGGCTGATAATGTTCTTCAACTGATACTAAAAATAAGTCTACCATAAAATTGTCAGAGAGTTCACAGTTTACCACACGCATATCAACTGACAGGTGAACGAAGGTTTAGAGTAGTTATCAAATAATTTTATTCTATACAACTCTAGCACACACTAAACATAAAATAACCTGCCATGCTCAATAGAAACTGAACCTCCACGCTCAATGAAAATCAGTACATTTTAGTGTAGACGGTGCCAAGCATACAACCACTCCAAATGATACTGCACTAAACCCTTCAGTTACGTCTAACGCTGATGTTACAAACCTAAAAAAGCACATGAATAGAGAGACTTGAGAAAAATTGTCAACAAGCAAGTAAAAGCAACATTGATTCAGCAGGTGCGAGATTTTTAAGAAGGGTTAAAGGATGCACAAGAAGGCATCATATAAGAAAAGAAAATGTACGGGAAGAATTATATTATAACCCCTCTTTCAATTTTCCCCCTTTTTTTAAGTAAAAAAAAATATAAATCCTTTTTTTTTTAAAGAGAGGCCACTAGTTATTTAGAACTAGGCAAGAGCCTAGAGAAGCCAAAAATGCGCTGGGTCCAGTATGACGGGACTTGCAAATGAAATTCTGCTTTGACAACAATAACAAGATTTATTAGAGCCATTTTTTTTGTACAATCAATTCCCCAGTATATGATATATGCGCCTTCAAATAATTAAAGTCAATAATTAAAGTCAATCTTACACAATCCATAGAATAGATCAAATTCATTAATAGAGTTCAATAGTATACATATGCACCTATCTGCATATTCATACAGTTAA
This sequence comes from Magicicada septendecula, assembly GCA_034769895.1. Taxonomy (NCBI): domain Eukaryota; kingdom Metazoa; phylum Arthropoda; class Insecta; order Hemiptera; family Cicadidae; genus Magicicada; species Magicicada septendecula. The sequence continues at coordinate 159,327,673 of CM068374.1, forward strand.
GTTAGGATTACAAGTGCTTTCACTTCATAAGAATAGCTCAAAATCGTTATTATAATTCAACATTAAACATAGGCATCGCCAAATAATTGACCTTGATATCACTGAGCAGCATACAGTTATTTCTAAATAATGTAAGAATGGCGCATAGTATCGACCCTCCCAGTAAGCCACATAAACCATAAACATGATATATATGTATATGTATAACAACGTATAAACAATCTAACAATCAAATAAAGGCATGACACACAACATATAATTAACATAGATACACATAAGAAAAAGATATATACACATCTACATATAAATACCACACACCATGTCCACCTGGTTAACAGCATATCTATATTGTCATCGTAACACCCTCAAACCACCTTAATCAGATCAAGTGCCCGGCCCACTTTAAAGCTTCTCAATTAACAAACCCAAAACCAAATAATAAGTCACAAAAGACCAGAGTTGAAACACCCCCAAAAAAATCTAAGTATGTGAAAGGCCAAAGTTAAATTGGCAAAATAGTCAGAACGGCACTTAAGTACCAAGTATAAAAGGGAAATATCAAGTTCGTACGCCAAGTAATAATAAATGTGCCATCACGAGGTCACCATGGCTGCCAGGTTGCATAAAATGCATATTCTCATTTCCGTTATTTTCTTACCAAAAAAAAAAACAAATTTTCAAGCAAGATCAGTGGAACGTAACCACCCAAAAATAACTTAGAACTGGTATTGATTTGTTTTACATTTCTTTAACATTTATCAGTGAAGTATTATTATGAAATATCAAAAAGAAAACTTAACAATTCTTGTGCTGGCTATGGCAAAAGTTTAGTGGTTACAAAATTATTTAAACGGTTGAAATGAATTTTATAAAGCAGAATCTATGGATGTAATTTAATAAAACATACTTGAGGTGTTCATAACCCACTTGACCTCAGGCACTGTCATGCGCCCGGACTAGATCCAACAAACTATGACATGTTATGGACCTGTGGGTAATGGCACCAACAGGTGTCGTCCACAGGTTAAAGCACCTCCCCCAAACCTTTAAATTAATAACCAAATCAAAACCCAATTAAATGAAAATGTATATAACCACGAAAATTCCCCTACAAGGTACCGAGGCACCCGTGCATGCATACTTAACGCTAATATCACTTAGTGACAGTCAGTGCCGCCCATATTTACAGTAAAAAAAACTAACATCAATTCGGGTGATGCATGACCCTGGCTGAGTTTACAAATTCTCTGAGGCGTAAGCATTAGTAAAAAGGAAAGATAATATTTAACCCCAAATGTCCCGTTGGACTTGTGCACAACAAAGTTCTAAACTGGAGCATTTCCAAAATATCGCAAAGTAAGGTGTAGCGGCCACAAACATTTTTTTAAAAGGCATAAATGTCACCTGGTATTACAGCACAAGGCTTGAGGGTCTTGTCGTGTGTGTCCGTCCATTCGTCCTGACAGCTAGACGGAAAGTGACTGGATTTACTTCATGGAAGGCAGGGGATCGGCCATCCGCTGGAGCGAGACAGATTGACGACTTAATTCGGGAACCCTGCGCAATTATATGGGTAATTACTCACAGGTTCAATAAATCACAATACCCCATTCACCCAGCTGAACTCACACTGCACGACATGCCCAGTTTAAAATCTCCAGAAAATTTACTTATGCATTAAAACCCTACTGAATTAAATAAATTATTTTAGATATAATATATTAACATTGAATCAAATAAATAGTTATTCATAACTTTTTCGTCAACCACTTAATCACTTACTCTACTTTCGACATGAGCTAGCAAACTGTAACAGGTTCGTGAGGTACGTTCATTTCACCAAAATCACAAAATAATTAACTTACGCCCCATTCTAATATAATGAATTAAATAAACAGGCACAAAAACTGTAAAATACTATCTGTTAGCCAGCGTTAACATTTGAAACATGAATAAACAGAAATTCGCCTGATGCACGCCACGTGCTGACTCTATGCAAATATATCGCCCGGCATCAGCGTTGATATTAAGTAAAATACAATTTAGTTTTATCAAACAGTAAGTAATATACCTTAGACACACTTACCGGAGAGTCGCGTAGTCGTTTAGCTAAGCATAGTTATATATAGTAGGTAAAATTCCAAGTCGAAGCTGCCAGGCGAATACAGACGAGCTACTACGTTGAACGCTGATAGTGGACTGGTTATTACAACTACTGAAAAAATTTTACGAAGCTATAGACCCAGAGCGCGCGCGGATCGGCACGGCGGAAGCATAACAAGACGGGCGCCGGTAATACTTAATTAATTAATTCGACGCTGTCCGTTCTCGTTAACATAAAAAAACAGCCGAGTTTTTCCAAAACACGGCACAATATATATATATATATATAAATGAAAAAAATTAAAGAGTATAGGTTAAAATAGAGACAGCATTTAAGTCGCATGGATGAAGATAGAATAGCGGTAATTGTAAACAAGTACAAGCCTTCTGGAAGATGGATGTAGGAAGACCAAAAAAGAAATGGATCTGATAACGTGAAGTCGGAACAGGCACATTCCCTAATCCCTAAAGTGTAGAAGAAGAAGAAGAAGAAGAAGAAGATGAAGAAGAAGAAGAAGAAGAAGAAGAAGAAGAAGAAGAAGAAGAAGAAGAAGAAGAAGAAGAAGAAGAAGAAGAAGAAGAAGAAGAACAACAACAACAACAATAAAAAGAAGACGAGAAAAAATTTCTTGTTGTGATATATGTGTCCCTCTTCCAAGATGAAAGAGAGTCATTCGCCATTGTCAATTATAAATTGCAATACGGTATTTCTAGTTGGGTAATATCTTACTTCTTAATACCTGTTCAATAGAAAAAGGCGCAGAGAATGATTATTAGTATTATAACCGGTGCAAAAGCAATTCAACCTGTTTTTAATTAATTATTCTCATATTTAAAGATATTTTCTTTATGCTCTTTACTTATTTATAGGTTTTTTATGTGTGTTCTACATCAGAAGATTTATATGAGACATGGTTTATATTGTAACGTTTCCTTTTTTATGGGTTATAAAAATAAATATATGAATTTGTAAAAAATTTTGTTTAAATTTAATTAAAGAAAAATTTTTTTCTTTATTTTTACTTATTTATTAATTATTTATTAGTTTATTTATTTATTATATTAGTCCTTAATTCTTTTAATTACTATTTTAGTTGATTTATTGTGTTATAATAACAATAATTTGTTTCCAGCGTTAAATAGATTATGAAATGTAATAATCTATTAGTGGTATTCAGCTATTCAGTGATTGTACTCCTTTGCGATGTTATTCTCTTCTTCCTTGAAATCCAGGTTTCAAGTGCTATCTGAAATTCTTCTAAATATATGTTCACCAAGAAATAAAACTCAAAATTGGAATGTTAAATGAATTTATTAATCTAAATGCGATTAATAGACTTTGAATCGAACTACTAATCCACAGCTCGAAAACTCATATCTCAGGGCAAATTGTTTTCTTTATATAAATTATTAACATTTGAAATTATAGGTTCTTTTAGCTGTTACCATCAGTCAGAGAAAGGGTAATGCTGAAAGATACAATACTTACAATTAACAAGTTCTTAATGACAAAATAGAAATAATGTTTATTATAAAAATATTAGAAATATTTAAATTTTTCGAACCAACGTCTAAGCGTAGGCTGACGTCATCACAACTGACTGGAACCGGTCTGAGTTTCAACAAAGACCTTGCCTTTAGTGCTGCGTATGTACACCAAGATCTTCACGACGAATTTCCTCCAAATAAATGTTGATTCTTTATGTGTCCTTCATCATAGTAGTAGTGATCAATCTTCTTCGTCGTTGAGTGATTATTCCGTATAAATGATCCGTTGTTTGGTTCGGCAATAAGTGTTCAGAAGTGTCCTCATTCAAATAGCTCGTCCAGTTTTATAATGGTAATTTTCATACCGGCAAATTCTGAATTAGTGCTTGGATTGTTCTAATATCTTGATTACACTTTCCAATCTTCGTAAATATAATGGTTGGATTTATTTTATTTGAGTTTAGTGTTAATACCTCATATTTTAAATTTCTTCTTCTTTTTATAGGTTTAGTTCATGTCAAATTATATTTTATATCTTTTTGGGTGTCATCATTCTGATGTGTTCACCTCGACGTTTAACAATCAGCTCTCCTTTTTTCTTCATCATACAAAAGATCCTGGCTGATTTATTAGTAAATTTTCATTGTTTAAATCAGCTGTCACTTAAGCCTCAAATTTGATGTTGTACAAAAGAATTGAATTTTACATTATATTATAAATTACATTTTGCTTATTATTTATTCTTATTAAATGCTAATTACATAATCAAATTCCTTATTTAATTCTGCATCATTTAATATCACACATGATGTATTTTATAGTATTTTTTAACTCAAAAAGTCATATTTACAGTATATTTGGTTGTAGGCCTTAACTACTTTACTTCTTTCCACAGTAAATGGTTGACAATTTATGTTAGATTCTAATTATCATTGAACAAGATCATTGATTGAATTATTATGGTTTGGATTCTTTAATTCTCAGTAATTTGCTGATTTGGTTAGCTAATTTGAATACTATCTTCAATTTAGGCTTTCCTTTAGACTCCAGTGTTATTACACTTACATTTTTACTAATAATATCTTATACATTTCTTAATTACCTTTACTAAGTGTTGTTACAGTTATTATACATGGTTAGTGATTTACATTCAACAATTTTCATTCATTTAACTAATTTCATTAACTTATTTACTAATTATAATGTTGGTGAGAGGTACCATTTGGTCTATTTTTTTATGTTAGTTCAATTACAAAGTTTACTATTATTTCAGCTTGCTAATACCCTTTCTGACATATAATTATAATAAAATCTTAACTAAATTGCCCTTACTTAATTACAACAATTAATTGACGTCATTAAAGTATGATAAAGATATTATATTAAAAAAATAAACTTAATCTCAAGCATTCAATGCTTTGAGTTCAATGAACTGCTAACATAAACAAAACACATCTGTTTTTATTTAAACAGTTTATTAAAATCAATTATTATGCAGTTTTTTGCTGTTTTTGTTTTTATTTAGGCATTTACCCTCACTATTCACTATATTCCTAAATTTGATTTCTAGCCATTTTATCTAGTCATTGGGGAATAAAGAACATCACTTAAATGGGATTATTGTTTGTCACTTTTTCGCAATCAAATTAAATTATCTTTGTACACTTTCCATTATATATCTAATATTTCTACTTATATTTAATTTACATAGTTTCTTTTTTTTTACTGTATTGTACCTTTCTTTGTTATACTTTGTTGGGAGTTTTGTTTTTATGTGCTTACTAGTTATATTTTTATTCGGTGGTTTTGGTTTATATATGGTTTTTTCTTAACTGCTTTTATCCTACCTGGGCATATATACTATATAAGTTGGATTATCACTTAAGTTGGTTTTAAATAAACTTAACTTCTTTTAATTTCGAATTTCACTTTACTTTTATTCTTGATTAATTATTATAATACTTTTTTCCAGTTTGGTTTTTTAATAATCTATGTTATATTCTATTTTTGCTTCTTTTTTGGTCTTATAATAAGATGGATTTTCTGTCATGCTACAGATTGCTTTCCTCCAGAAGTGATTAATTCAGATCATACGTTTAGTATGTATGAAATAATTGCTTATGATATTTATTGTTTATTATATTCTTTGTCTTCCTACCCACTTTTATATCTGCTTCTTCGTAATTGAGCTTTAGTTTTTTTTTGTTTTTTTTTCATTGAATTTATTCTTATTTGATAGTTATCGTAATCTGAGGTATATCATTATTATATATATATTTATTCCTTTACTTGGTGCTTTATCCATGGGATATTCATTCCTAACATTCCTTAACACGTGAGCTGGGGCAGTCCAGAGAGGCACTTGTGGCTACATATACTCTGCTGGCCATACTACACTTTTTTGAGATCAGAGGAACATCATCTCTGCTCAAAATATAATACTGCTGGAATACATCTACAGACAGACATTAAATAAAAATTATGAAAAAATAGTCTATTTCTCGACTAATAAAAAACATCCTTGGATTCCTCACTTCGTGGTTGCACAGATTTGCTAATACTTTCTATCTCATTTATTCTTCTTATTATTTATTCTTTTTATGTTTTATAGCTCTGCTGATATATTTATTCTTCTCATGGTTGGAAGCTCTGTTGATATAATTTATTGCTAGTTATGATGTATAAACCTTTCCGTCTGAATTCTCTTTATTTCTTCTGTTGTTCGCACAATCTTCTTCTGGTTATCAATATTAATAGCATTTTTTTTCTTGTTTTTCATCTTGGTTCTAATTAATTGTTCTACTGGTTTTATGTTATGATAGTCATTCTTCCAATGGATCTTATTATAATTAAAATTAAAGTAGTGATTATAGTTATATTTGTTTTTCTTCAAAAATTATTATTTCGCTCTTGTTTTCATCCAAATTATTTCATTAACATTATATTATTTAAGTAATCTTTACTCCCTTTTGAATTTCGTAAATGTTTTAATATTTCCTTTCTAAAATAAGTTTATTCACATTATTGATATAAGTTGTTCCTATTTTTCCTTTAGAATTTTGTTGATTTATTTAATTTTTTATTTACTTCATAATTAATTCCTGTAAATTATTGATATAAGTTGATCTTATTTAGTTTTAGAATTTAGTAAATATATTTCAATTCAAAATTAAGTCCTGTAAATAATTGGTGTAAGTTAACCTTACATTTCTTTTAGAATTTTTAAGTTTTGTTCTAATCCTCGTAATATTTTTTGATTGAGGACTGGTTATAAACGTCTTTGAATTTTTCTGAAACAATATCTTTTAGTTCATAGGTGTTATTGTTATTTGCTCTTGTGATTATATATGGTCCGGTATATAGCAGTAATAACTTCTTAGTGAACCCTTCTAGGGTGCTTGATAATTCGCGGTTTTTCAGTAGTACTTTTTCTCCTATTTTATATTTGACTATTTTTCCAATTGCTTTCTGATACTTGTTTTGGCGCTTCTCCTGGTCCTCTGCCACTTTATTATAAAATTGTATTTTATTAAATTTATATTTGTCATCATTAGGAAACGCAATTATTTCTTTGATCTCTCGGGGAGGAGGTTTCTCGTACATGGCGGAGTATGGAGTAATCCCTATAGCTAGATGATGAGCTAAATTGAGGAATTCCTCCGTGGCTGCCAGATATTCTTGCCATTTTTTCTGTTGGTGGTGACAGTACGTCCTCAGTATTCTTCCCAACTCTCTTAACACCCTCTCCGCCGGATTACTACTTGGGTGGTAAACAGATGTTTTGTAAGTTTTAACTCCAAGTGCTAATAAGGTATTCCTCCATCTTCTCCCCTTAAATTGCGTACCATGATCAGTTATAATTGATGAGGGTTTTCCTATTTCTGGAATATATTGTTCAGTTATCACTCCCAGGATTTTCAGAGTAGTTGCACGATTAACAGGGTATAGTTTTATAAATTTTGTGAAATGATCCATTATGATTATCAGATATTTATATCGGTGTCGACCGCCACTACGAGGAAATGGCCTGCATATGTCTAAGAATACTTTTTCTAAATTCTTTTTCGAGGTGATTGGTATCATTATGCCTTCCTTCTTTTCGTTATTTGTCTTCACCATTTGGCAAATATGGCAAGTTTTGATATAATTTCTTACCTTCCGATTAATGTTTTTGATGTGACAGTTTTCTTCTAGTGCCTTTATCACTTTCAAGGCTCCCATATGGCCATATCGGAGATGGTAGTCCATGATTATGTCCTTTTCGATATTGGTCGGGATAATAAATTTCCAGTTTTCCTGATTGAGAGAAGTTTTAATAAATAATATACCGTGATTAAGACAGTAGAATTTGGCTACAGTGTCATCTTGTTCTGCTATTATCGTATATTATTTGATTACATGATGATTTATTTTCTATATAATTTACCTCACGAAGTTGTTGGTGGATCCTATTGGGAAGTATCATCTCGCTACCTACTAAACCCGCCGTCCACGTTACCCCTTCTGAGAACAGCGATACTTTCTCCTTGCTCAAACCAATAATAGCTGAGTTTCTCCTTAGTAGATCACATCCTACCAATATATTAAATGGCCATCCTGTTGCAATTAAAAACACCATATTAATAGCTACACCCTTGCTAATAACATTTAAGGACACTTGTTTTCTTATAGTTTTGTTTTTGCGACCAGTGGCCCCTATTAATATAATATTATTGACCGGTAATATTGGCAGTCTTCGACAACATTCCTTTTGTATTCTATCTAATTCAACACTATTAATTATGGATACGTTAGCGCCCGTATCAATCATTATTTGAGCTAAAATTCCTTCAACTTCTGCGTTTATATAAATTATTTCGTTATTCTGGCTATTGAGACTTGTAGTGTTCTCTTCCAATAGTTCATTTCGTATATTTTTTAGATAATTACTATAAGTAATGGTAAAGTTATTAAAGTTACTTTCATTTTGCAATTCTTATTCATACCCAGGAAATAGGAGCAGTGAAGGGTCGTGAAAATTTATCACTGCCTCCTCCCGTTTAAATTATCATTATTGTTATCCATTGGGCAGACAGAGTTGTCGGTCTGGAAACCTTGAGTCGGTTCCTGCCGCTCAGTACGATAGTCAAATGGTGGTTCGTGGTTTGTTTGTCTGTCTTTATCATCCAAGCTGGTACTTCGTCTGGGTCTATTGTACCATTACAGTACTTAAAACCTTGTAATGCTAAAGCCCCGATATTAACTGGATTGCCAAAAATCCATAAAAATGATATGCCAATTAGACCGTTAGTTAATTTCACCACAGCGCCAGGGTTCCGTACAGCTAAGAAATTAGTAAAGATCATTAAGGATAATTTAACTATAGAAAACAACCACACCGTCAAAAATGTAACTGATTTTATACGTAAAGTTAATAATATCAAATTATTTCCTAATTATAAATTAGTGTCCCTCGATATTGTCAATTTGTACACAAATAACCCAATAAACGATACACTTAAAATTCTAAGGGACAATCTGATGAAATGCAACAAATTAAACACTCAAGCAATAGATGAATTAGTAAACTTGAAGTTATTTTAAAGCAAAATTATTTTGAATTTGACTACAGATTTTATAGTCAACGCGATGGTTTGGCAATGGACTCGCCGCTATCAGGCCTTTTGGCAGATATTTATTTAAATCATTACGAAAACACACACTTGTTTTCTAATAGTAATCATAAGAAAAACATCATGTTCTACGCACGATATGTGGATGACACATTCATAATATACAAGGGCACATTACGTCAAATAGAAAACTTTAAAAATCTTTTAAATAATGTCAACAAACACATTCAATTTACACATGAAACTGAAATAGATAACAAACTGAATTTTCTTGACTTGACCATCACCAAATGTGGTGATAAATTGAAATATAGTATACATAGGAAACCCACTACCACAGATGTAACCATACCTGCTGACTCACACCACCCATTCTCGCAGAAAATGGCGGCTTATAATTATTTCATACACAGGTTGTTAACGATACCTCTCAATGAAAATGATTTTAGGATTGAATTAAATATTATAAAACACATTGCTGTTGCCAATGGTTACACATCTTCCATGGTTGATAACCCCCTTAAAAAGCATAAGCGTATATTGTCGAAACCTCGAATGATACAAGATAAGGAAACAAACTTTATTTCAACAGCCTACACCAGTATTATGCCCAAAATTTTATCAAAAGTATTAAATAGTAACAATAGAACTGTGACATTTAAAACCAGTAACAATCTGTTTAATAAGCTTCGTAATAAAACCAGTACACCTTTGGAAATGAAAACAGGTGTTTATAAGCTTTCATGTAATGACTGTGAATGCTTTTATATTGGTCAGACAGGGGGAAGTTGTTATAAACGTTTTGTTGAGCACACTCCAAAGCATAATGTAAAGCATTTGACAACACAATCTTGTATAAAGTCTAACTATGTTCGTCATCTTATACAAGAGAACCATAATTATACAAGCTTTGACACAAATTTGAAACCCTTACATGTCTATGGTAAAGGTGCTTATTTAAATGCACGTGAAGAATTTGAAATATATAGAGCACATAACGACAAATACTACCGTAATTTCATATTAAACAACCACTTACATTTCAAGTCGAATCCATTATATGACACAGCACTAAAATTTATCTGTAACTGATATCAATCAGTGTCCGGCCGGCTTTCGTCGAGTGCGCACTCGCATCATATAAATACTTACACGTTTGGTTTCGATTTTGTGATTTTAATGTTTTAAAATTTTAACGACCTCTTTGAGTGATTTATATTTTTTATATATATTCTGATGACGATACATAGTATCGAAACGCGTAAATAATATTCATTGCGTTAATAAATGTGGTCACGAGACAGGAAATAAGGTAAATATATTTATTAATTCTGATATGTCAGACATTGTTCAGTTTTGTTAATTGGTATAGCGTTCCTTTTTAACTGATCACTTTTTAGTCTGTTTTCGCAATTACCACAAACTTGATCTTTAAGCGAGTAGTTGCATCGCCTTTGTAATTATTTCTCTCGTCTTTGTAATTTACGTATAACATACTCGTTAATTACTAGCTAATTGTAGTAGTAATTAACTTTCATTTGTATGACGTCCTTATTATTGCATTTTTGCAATACTTTTGAACCACCATACGCGTTTAACTGTCCTTATTCTAATGGTGTTTTTTCGAATTGCGATATGTCTTTGTAACAGGCAAGAAACATATTTATTTATTAATTTATTTTATTCATGTCAATACCTGATTTAAAAATAAAAACAACAATTCATACACAAAAAGACATCTTCCCATATCGTAGTAAAATGCAGGTTCGTGCTGGTTTACACACACACACACACACACACACACACACACACAATGACTTACACTGTCGGGCAGGTGTACACTTCGACAGGCCCTCACATGTACATGCCTGTATTTCCACGCACAAAATTTTTAAAATTGTTCGTCATTCTCTCCTTGACTAATTATTTACACAGTACTGCCTGGGTAAATATGCAAATATATGTATTGTTGCAATATATATTGCAACAAATCAAATTTTATTATACTAATAAGGATATAGTGAGTGTGTGAAATTCACAAACAATTCTATTATGGAGGAGATGAAACATTATTTATTATACACACAAATATAGTTTTTAAAGATGTATATTGTATTATAAATTGTCATGTATTGATAATAGAAATAATTGTTTGTATTGTTCGATAACATAAATCGATTTAACTTGGTTGCTGCAACGTCATCCTCTCCTCTCGTCGCTCCCGTCCTGGCGTCCTCTTCTTCAGCGTCATTCCTTCCTGGTGTCCTCTTCGTCCTGGCGTCCTCTTCGTCTCGTCGTCCTCTTCTACAGCGTCACTCCTTCCTGGCGTCCTCTTTGTCCTGGCGTCCTCTTCGCCTTGTCGTCCTCTTCTACGGCAGGCGGCGCCAGCAGCGATATTTCAATGAGTCTCATTGTTATGTTTGACTGCTAACATTAATTAGTTTCTTCATAATTTGTTCACTCACAATGATTATAAATTTCACTCGTACAGTTTATTTTTAATTTATACATTATATTTTCATAATCTCAGGATTAATATGGGTATTAATTAATGCGGTGCGTTTAATGTACACCTTCCACGATATCTTGAAGTGTCTTTAAATTCCCTAAGCGGATATCTTAACTTACAAGAAAACAGCACTGTATTATATTTTAAATTTTATCTAAATATTTTACCCACTCGGTTCTTAACGCAAAACTTCGTTAAGAATTACCAAGGTTTATTTTATATATGATATATCTACGTTCATAAGAGAACAACTCTCTTCACCGCCTGCATGGAAATTATCTACGAATTTTATTACTCTATCATTGGTACTATCATAGAGTTACAATTGAGTTTTTCTTCACTTAAAAAACCATATTTCTAAAATAGTTATGAACCTCAGAGTATACACAACTTGAAGCTATTTACCTAAAAATTTCCTTGTCAAAATTTCACGTCAATCGGTTAACTACCACTGAAGCGATCGCACTTTATCACACCCACACACGCGCACCAATCACACAAAAAATACATGACAATATAGAACACCTTTTTATGAAGAGTTTGGTATACCCTACATGCTTATCCATTTCTAAATACAAAACATACGACTAAAAGACAAAATATTACATAAAACCAATTTAAACAAGAAAGTGCTCGTCATCCATGTGCTCTGATATAAACAACATAGCTTATCATCCTGTGTTCTGTTGCAATATGTACGTTAACTAAATTTGAGGTATTCGTATATTTGTGTGTTTTGCCATAAATAGATACGTGTTTGAGCTATTTTAACGTAGAGCTTGTTCTACTAAACTATTATAGATATTAATTTTCCATTTTGTTTAACTGGGTCGGAGTGTTTGAGGTGCTCCGCTAATTGACTGTAATTGCTGTAGCAAATTACGTAACGGCGGTAGAGCTTGTTATAACTTTGAACAACGGAATAGGGCTTACTATGCGATGCGGGTTAACCCCTAGTACAGGACAAATTAGTTTAATTGCAGGCAGTGATTCACTGACGCACGGCTCAATCAGGCAGCCAACTCTCTCCTAAGAGCTTTAATAGATAAAATGCGTCTATTATTAAATTATCTCAACAATATTTGAATTTAATAAATAAACAGTTGGTATAGTTCTACAGATACTTGTTATTTTCCTGGTAATCGTTGCACCAGTTACGGCAGCTTGAGAGTTTAGATTTGATCGACCGTGATGTAAGTAACTGCAGTATTAATTGCTCTACTTCGAGCAGCCCCTGACTACTATGATGACAACCAACATTTGTATGGAAGATGGCACATATAGATAAATAATATAATAATATAGATAATATTATCTATAAAGATAATAATATAGAGTAATATGGTTTTAAGGCACAGATATCAGTGTAAAATATTACAGTAGCAACAGGGACAGTACAACAACCACCACTGATTTTATTAATATTGTAACAATTATCTCGTGTCTCCCGTGAAAGCCCCAAGTTGTTGGCGTCAATTTGTAACAATTTGCCTGCCTACGTGTGTGTGTTTTATTTTTAGTCACACGTTGATTTATAACAAGCTGCTCGAGTCGTACTCTATTTTATTCGACTCCGATCGTGTTATTTTTTACGATGTCTGAAACCTCGTAGCTCTCCCGATACTCGTCGTTCTTGTGACCTCGCCAATACCTGTTTACCTGATTCCACGTAGTTGTTATTTTCCCGATTATAGGCGCCAAATTGTTTGATTCAAAACAATTTAAAAAATTTTACTTCTTTCTTTTGAGGCAACCGTATCTCTCGTCGCTTGGTGTCTGTTAAATTCGAAATCCGCTCTCTCGCGACAGTCGTACTAACCTGTAATTCTGGTAGAAAATTTTCACTCTGCTATATTAATGAAATAAACACATAAATATTATTAAATGAAATAATGAACAGGTATTACGTTTGAGTATCGGTTTATTAGTTATTGGTTCTGCTTTTGATAGTTATTAAGTCAGAAGATTATAAAAATATATAACTTTTTTTTGCTCCGGCTTTAAAATAATTACAACACAGCGGTTGGCAATTGATCGTTGGGTCATGGACTGGATACGTTCTAATGTCGAGTGTACATTATACAACGTGTAATCAGTCACAGAGTTCTTTTGATTACAGCAAAAAGATAACAAAATGATTTTCGAAAGTACAGTCCTTCACATCAAGATAATTAAATATTATGAGCCTTCTTTACAACAATTTTCTTAGTATTTAAAACAATAGTGTGTTCAATTTACAAATATTGGTTAAGTTAGATATCGTGTACAAATATTTGCTTATTTCCCAAAGTGTTAATAATTAATTTGAGTAATCTTTTAATAATGATTATTACATGTTTTAATAGTCATTCAGTGTATTTAGTGTTTGAACCAAGTTTTGGATATTGTGCATTAATTTTGAAGTGTAGTGATCAGTCTCGTGGGTGTAGTAAATTAATTAAAATATTATATTTCTTTTATGAATTTGGTTGTTTAAGACCTGAAGATGTCAGTAATGACGAAAAGCTTAGTCGAACAATAAAAAAATTATAGCAGTTAGCAAAGTCATAAAAGAAATAGTAAGGATGGCTGCTAATTTAAACAATACGAACAATAAAATATTATACATTACAACTTCATCGATGTTTCATAGATTCTTTTCATAAATTCTGGTGTTCAGGTCTTCCTTCTCTTATTTCATTAGTTTGTATTGGTTTTATTTTCTGTAATTCTCAATTAAATTGGATGCTTCTCTTATTTCATTAGTTTGTATTGGTTTTATTTTCTGTAATTCTCAATTAAATTGGATGGATCTTGCTAATAGGTTCTCTTAATGTTGTTTTTTCATTTCCATTTAGTATTATTTGTTTTAATTCATCTGGTTGGTTTATTTTCTAATTTTTATGGAGCGACTATTTTGTCACCTGCTCTCTTCCGATGCTAAAAATGGACTGCTAATGAGTTTGTAAAGGTTTTTTTTAGTTTTAACTGCCAAAATCTACCTTCTCATTGGTTGAAAGAATTTTGTACTCATTGTTAGATATGGCTTGGGTTTTTTCCCAAAATGAATAAATATTTTCTAAATAGTATAATTTCCTTGTATTATTATTAATATGGTTTTATTATTATCATTGAATAGCTTTTCTGATGTAGATTAATTTGACATCAAACATGACTAGGTTCTATTATCTCTGAGCTGTTTTAACATTTGGCTATTTTTGTTCTTTGTAATTATCTTGTTTATTGCCATTATTTTGGGTTTGTAATGTTCCTTGGTTTGGTATTTTATGTTTACTTATCTTTTTCCCTCACTGTGTACTGTTATTTGTTTATATTTTACAATTTTTGTCACCCTGCTTTAGGCCTACCTTTGTCTATACTTTTGACATTGTTTAAACTTTAATTTTGCTCTTATTATTAGTTTCTTATTGCTTTGTTTTAGCTAGTTTACAATGATTACGGATTTACAGCCCTTAGTATATGAATATTACAGCTTTTCCGACATATTAATGCCTTTTATATCTAAATTTATGACTTTAACATGAACTGTTTCTTAGGCTTTCATCACCACTCAACATAATACAACTTACTCTTAAAACTATTTCAACAATTATAATATTTGCACATTTCTATAACATTACTATTCTCTGCTTTTCTTTATGACAAATAACAATACTTTCTAACATTTATTATATAAGTTTAGTATCGTAACATTCATTTCTTTTTTAGACCTATTTTTCTTTTATACCATATTATTGGTTTAAAGTTTGATCTGGCCCTTTAACTATTAACTCTAAATGTTAACAGTAATACCTTCAATAATATTAACGGATTCTTATCCTGAATAATAAAATAATATAATGATATCTTATCTACTACTGTTTTTGTTTGTTTTTTCCAAAACTAAACTCTAGTATTGTTCATTTATTTTGGTGTCTTTATACAGATTGTGTTTGTGTTTTATTTTTACTTACTCACTTTCCTTCCGCACTCTCACTTTTATATGAGTTCTTGCTTATATTTGATGTTTTCTATTTATATTTTGTGTCATACCTGCACTTGTACTGCTTCACTGTACTTAGTGTCAATAGTGTTATACACTTTTACTTTGTTTCTTAATCACATTGGTGTTATCACCATTATCACAGAGTGTTTATTACTTAGTGTTTGTTTGTAATTCACTCCCTATTCATATCATGCACTCTTGGTTCACTTTGGTCTATGACTATTTTGAGTATTAGTCTATCTCTATTATATTTCATTTTTGTTATTATACTTTCCTGTATCATTGTTTGTGTATTTTATTATTTGTTTATTTCATCATTATTCTATACTTACTTAGCTAATGTTACAACATTTTCCTTTGCTTTGTACTTTCTATATTCAATGGTACAGTTAATTATATTTACTTTTCTTAGTTTTTTATTTCATGGGTTTATTTCATATAATTTGTCATTTGGCCAATCACTTGGATTGGGTCATAGTCATTTGTCTCGTATACGTTGCAGTCATTCTAGTCCTGTTTATTTAAAATTGTTAATTCTTCTTCTTTTCTCTACCTTTAGCCGCATGCTTTTTACTTTATATTCTATGGTATATCTTCCCTTGTATTGGGCTGCTTTTGAATCGTAACATTACTTTATTTTAACTTAAACTTAAACCTAATTCTTATTGTGTACATGAAACATAGTGTTTTGTAGGCAGAAAATGTGAACACATGATGAAATCTTCTTTCACACTTTAACATTTGGCAGCATAATCTTATGCACATTTTAAACTATTTATTGGCGTTAATTAAACTACAAATTAGGATAGATACTTCAAGTACTAAGTAACTTTAATAACATGAAACGAATCAGGAACAAAAAATATCCAAGAAAGAATAGATAACAGGCGGAGAGTGATATATTAGCAGTGTGTAGTAGAATAGTCAGTCTTCTCGAAAACAAGGGGTACTTCTCAAAACAACCATTATTGTATCACCCTTGATACAAGTAAGGCATGGAAAATATATGAAGACTTGGGGAGGAATCTCATTTCTGAGGACGAGCATATCTTATAACGGAGAGGACTGTATTACTGAGCTATTTTCTCGCACGAACAATCGTTCCAAGAGTAGTAAGTTTTGAAAAGACACCATATGGGAAAAGAAGCAAGATAGTCAAAGAGACCTCTGAATTAAACAGTGAGGACGTCCTTAAACGTCTGTGGTTTAAAAGAAGTGGGCAGTGTGGGTAAAACTAGTTGAACATGACGCGTAGGATTATAGAATTACATGTGACAATCTACTGGATTGGTAGACCATAACTGCTGTGGTTGTAAAAACCTGAGTTCACATCGATATGAAATAGCACAACTGCATATCAATTTACGGACTTTTAACATTCAGTAGTAATCAGGTATTTAGGCATATAGTACAACATTTAACGTAAATATTTCAGTGATTAGTTTGTTTTGTATACAGGCAAACTGCAGCCTTACTGAAATATCCGGTCATATATTAACCAGATGGTACCTATGGCCGTACCCATTATTAATCCGTTTAAAAACTATATATTTTTGGATTTTTTATTGGTTCATTTTTGTCGTGTTTGCTGAAAACACATTGAAAAGTGAAATATTGTGTATATCTATTTTGATGCATGAGTAGTTTTTAAAAATCCTTGTATTTCTTAACAGATGTGTAATACTGAATTAATCCATTCACGACTTAATATTGTAAAAATCGGATAAAACGAGGTAAAGAATAAATCGACCAATTGCTTATTAATTTGAGTGAGTGCTTTTTAGAATATTTTGTAGATTCCATTTATAGTATTTGAAGCATATATTTATAAGAAAGTCTATCATTTTGCTAATGTGAGTTATAATAACATATATTTTCTAATTTATTTGGGCTACCATAGAAATTATTCTTGGTAGTTTTAATATGTAATATGCACATAAAAGAACATTAAACAACAGCTACAAATAAACTGTAACGAGAAAAGATGTGACCTGTGCTGTGCAGTAAAATATAATACGTTTTTCATATATGTGCGTGTACAAATTTACTCCATACATTTTTATTTTTGCAACCTCTGTAGATATTTAATATATTCTCTTCAGAGTCAATTTTATTTCACCATTCCTTATTTTCTTCTGTCTTCTGCGTGTTTTACATCTTTTCGTCTTGCTTCCCAGGTACATTTCGTTATGCTAGTATTGCCCATTTTACAGAACGACCATAGAGCTTCTGTTCCTTTTTTTATTTTCATAATTTTTAATTTACTACTCCATTTCTTATTACTTCATATTAATAGATTTCAATATTTTTGATATTATTCAATTCTCACTTCTATAAATTAAGTTTGGCCTATAATCTATAGCCATACATAAGTTACCATTCACAGTAATGCATACAGTTGCTTTACGGAAAGAGAGAGATATGTACTGGACGATTTAAGAACGCTTTCTTTCTTTGGGTTCTGTGCTTTCGTTGACTGCCAGAGACTCCATGGCAGTGCTAGCACGTTCGTAAAAATCTCCTGGTCGTACACAACATTACGTTGTAAAGTTAAAGCAGCATGGTGTAAAGGGTCACTGTGTACTTCACAACGGATTATCTCTCGTAGTTTGCAAGTCTCTGAGACTATTAATGTCACACAGCTACAGCATCAAAAGTATGGGCTCACGCAGAACAATATCACTATCTCGACATCAGTACACATATTATTCAGTGAATCTATATTTTTTCTCATCATAATGTTTCTTAATCCTTCTACAGACAAATGAAGTAGTTCTAGACTTTTGCGTATGCCGTAGATATTACACTACTCCTTGATTGGTCGAGTAAATGTAAGAAAAGGTTAAACCATTTAAAAGACAGGAAACTAATGCTTGATGAAAGAATAACACTTCCGTCTTCTCAATCTACATTCAGAGTGATTTTTCTTTTTCTTTGAGTCACTTGATTTTAATCTGTTAGTGAAAATTGTTCCCGTATTCCCGACCTTTTGCTCTGTGGCACAAGGTTAATAAAATTTTCACGCTTTCCGTTCTTCCTTGGCGTTCCTTGGTGTTACTACGAATTGAACGTTCTCTGTCTTTCACCGGCTACGCGTGGATGACGTAATGTGCTTTGAAGTACACTTAAATGTTAAACACCATACCGTCAATTCAACTAACAAAAATTTTTTAAATGGCGAGATTTTTAGTATCACTTGTTTTCTTTCGACTTTGCTAGTGACCTTGGGAGCAAAGTCGTCTCTGTGAAAGCTTAATTAACCTTGCTTAAATTTAATTGAAAGCCACTACGTTTTACACAGTTATTCAAGGAGGTAGGATATATGTTTGATTTGTGCATGTGATTTGATTTGTCTGATGTTTCTTTGTGCCTTTACAACCCAGAACTACTTAGTCGGATTTTCATGAATACGTGAAAGTTGAATGGTTTTGATGAAGCAAGTGCACTGTTTATATGGCATCTGAGAAAGTTAATAACACCAAGGCTAGGCAACATATCGATCAAATCCTAATTAAAACGTAGGTCTCTTAATTATTTTCCTGTATCCCAGTTGTTTTAAGTAATTAAAATTACCGCAGTTTTAAAGAACTATTTGTTCTTATTAATGAATGGTTTTTATATTGCAGCAATACACAAGTTTTATTTTTTAATTACTAAAGTTTTCCGTTGTGAAGTTTTGTTTTATAATTTATGACCCTTGTTTTTACTGATTCTATTTATTCTAGTAATCCTCATTATATTTATTTTTATCAATACTATTGATTCTAGTAATATACAACCATTAATATAATTAAGAATACTAGTGGTGTGACGGTGTTTGCATAACCCGGCAATTGAAGGTATAATAAATTTTGGTTAATAATAATATCGGGTGTTAATATCGGTTAGAGCGCCGATATTTGGACGGCACTGTTAGACAGCCCGCGCCATCTCGTGGCGCGGTTGGGTGTCCGTTAGGTTACTGATGTAAAGTTCAGTTCGACGCAGACTTTGAAGGAATCACAAGCTCCCGACTTTGGACAGTCAATAATTGGGTAATTTTCTTCTCGTCCTGATGGCAGGCTAATTTTCGAGACTTCCCGGTGAGTGATTTACAGTGTACTATAAAATGCTTGAATAATAAGAGAATAATTAAACTTAAATATATTCAGCCGAATGTGAGAGTAGAATGTACGTGATGGTTCAGGACGGGGTTCATATATTATTCTTATTTTGGTTTAACATTTAAGGGCTGGGAGTTTTGTTTTTCAGGCTGTTTTCGGGTGTAAAATTTACATAGTATTTTTACTCAAGTTAGGCACACGTTGATACAGTTTCATGCAGGTCTGATACCTGTCTCATATGGTCTGGCACATGCTGGCACACTTCCACAGCTGCTAGAATACAACATGCTGTTATTGTAAAATTATTTATACACAGATGTCTGACCTTAAGAATTTATTTTTTTTTTGTGGGCATATACTAATAATTTTGAGATTGTAAAAGCATACTGATGCTACTGATTATTGTAACTTAGGTTCTGACTTGCTTGCTGGACCTGTCTGTTGAATTAAATAATTATCATTAAAGAACGAATTCCTGATACATGGATTTGTATTTGTAACACAAGAACTCACATTTTGGAAAATTATGCCAATTGTTTAAACTTAGGTGATAAGGGTTTTTACCACTTGTATACAGTTCAAGGAAACTTAAAGATTTTCATATACTTATAATGTGCAATTTCTTAGATGTTATAAATTCATATGGGCTGCCAGGTCACTATCATCTTGCAGTTATTAGTCATTATTATCTTTTCGGTTTTAAAATATTTTTTTTGGGTTTCATTTTAATGGAGTAATGGGGATTTTAATTTAATTGCCTTAATTCCAACTGTGGCTGGAAGTTTAATTTTATGATTGCAGTTTTTGGGGCTTATAGAATATACAGCCTGTCTGCCAGGTCGAACATGAGTTTATTGTGATGATATTTTGGGTATATGTGTCTCTATGTTTCAATATGTGATGTTAGTGTTAAGTGTTATTTAAAGGGGGGGGGGAATTTATATAATTTATAGGATGTTGCCCGATATATGTTGTTATTTATATAAACTAAGGAACCAAATTGATATATGTATATAGGGGATGAATTAATATAGCCTTATGGAAACTAATTTGTTAACGTGTTGACACTACTTATTTATTAGGCTTATTGTTATACTTGTCGCTCAGGGGAATTGTAATGTACACATGCATGTAATTAATTATGGGGCAAGAATAAAAATTGTTATTGTTGATTAACAACCGAGTTTAATTGCAAGTCCCGTCTGGACCCAGCGCATTTTTGGCTTCTCTAGGCTCCTGCCTAGTTTTAAATAACTAGTGGCCTCTCTTTCAAAAAAAAAAAAAAAAAAAAAAGATTATTTTTTTTATAAAGCATAAATGGGAAAGAGGGGTTACAGTGGGTATTAATCTTAATGGTATTAGTACTCGGAATTTCTCTTAATCACACCTTCTCTCTTCAACACCTTTTTATTTTGTGTGTTCGTATCCTGTAAACTTGACGAACTTGTAGAATACTTTACTTACTTTAATTTTACTGTTACTTTGTCCAGTGGGTGACGGAAATACTTTCTAATTCATCCACCACTCAGGATCCTGCTAAGTCTACATTCACTGGATTATAAAATATTATTCTAAAGTACAGAATACTTTCTGCAGTGACTAAAAGATATACTTACTGTCAGATGATACAAAGGGTAATAAAATTAAATATGCAGTCTCAGAAATTGAATACATTAGTAAATATGATGGGAGTATTCAGATCAAGTTAATAGCAGTATAATAACAAACATCTCAGTCTATTTGGATAAAATCATTGGTCAAGAATGGAAGAATATTTTTGTACACACAATATAATTTGGAAAAGTAATACCATATTATACAAAAATGTTGCCCTTTAAAAGAATAACAGGTGAAATGAGAACTGTGGAACTATCCTGTATAAGAATATGCTTACAGATGGCCTGTGTTGTAAATTAGTCTAAGTGCATAGAAACATAGGAGGTGATTTGGGTAAGTACTGAAATAGTAATAAGACTAATGTTGGGAGTGCAACGGTCATATTAAGAAACTATAGAGGGTGGATGGTACTTAAGGTGTTAGGTTGAGACTCAAGGAAGGCCTCCTCTATCAGAGGGATAATGTGTTACCCACGTAATTAATGAGACTGTTTTTATTGAAGTCGATTCAGCAGACTGAGATTTATGACCATGAAAGTCTGCTAGATCTGAGTAGAAAATTCAAGTTAGTAGTTGTACTCTTATGTACCTAAAATATTTAAAATGCTTTTTCTACAATCATTCTTTAATACAAAGTTGTTAATTGTCATTTTAACTTCAAAATGGTATTCTTTTATGCACACGTGCGTAAACGTTAAATTTATAAGAACGTGTGAACAATGGAAAAATGTAAGTGAATCCAACGTACACAAATCAGCTTATGTAGTATTTTAATTGTCATAATATTTAGAGACATATTTAAAAAAAAATTCTTAATGTTTTTTAATACTAGTTTTCAAACATGTTTTAAACAAATAACAGGAACAGCAGTTTACGAAAATGACTAATAAAATAGGTTTCTAAAAAAATCTTGTTTGCAACACGTAGCGAACTACTTACCTTTCACCAACTTCCATCTCGTTAAACAAATTTTACATCGCGTGCATAATTCTACACTTTACTGCAGTTCAGTAGTATGCGTACATTAACATTCATGTGTTCTAGAATATCTTCTTTGCAAGACAGAGCTCTCTCTCTTTCTAACTCCTCCAGCCTCAATCCATTTATCTACATTTGTATACAAACCTAGATTTGTATTTCTATTACGTATAACCTATTCAAATTTACAATACTTCAAACTATAATTTGAGTAGCTGTGTAATCAGCTAAGATTACCTTGTTATTAATAATCACCCGATTTCATCATCAGGGACGTCAATGTTTTTCTACTGGCTAAAATACTGTGGCGTGACACGCGACCTACATTGGAATGTAGCATGCTGTAAAAGCATAGAAATGGTTAGTTTTTTGATTTTATCATCCTTAAAGGATATGCTACAAGCCTTTTACAGCTCTGTAGATTTTCGTTATTCTGTTACTTCCACCTTCTTCAGTGCCTACCAACGATTCTTACGTCTCAGAGCCTACAACCTGTAATCAGTGATGTAAAATTAGTACAATAAAATATTATTTAGACTGTTTTTACTTTTGGTTTACTTTTATTTAGAAGCCTTTCCCGTAAATTAATGTCTTTGGTTGCGTCTTAAAAATTTTTAATTGTATAATATGAACAACGTGTTCCGTTTATTTATAGACCTCTATAGGTGTTTTGACTTCTCGATTACCACCGGATCGTCGGCCAAAAGTACATTGTTTATAACTGCCGATGGATTGTCTGTGAGATCAGGACTGACACTTACATTCCATTCATAAAATCAGTTGAAAAAGAAAAATAATAAACAGTCTTATCCCATTCTATGACACTACTGGTGTTCATGTATGGACGGACATTTTGATTAAAGTAGTTTACTACTATAATACGCGAATTATAAAAAAATATTCAAGAATCCTATCATTTATTATTACTTTAGTTAAAATGGGTATTAAATTTATAACTTAAAAATATTCCTTTCTTTTATGTGCAATGACTTTTGTTTTTCTACATTTGAAAGCTGTAAATTATAGGATGAGCAATAAGTGAACAGAATTGTGGACACTCCTCTGGAAGTGACTTAATACAGTCCTCCGATTCCTTACTACTGTCTGATCATTTGCAGTAAATATTATGTGTACATTATTCATCGAGGTGATTGTAATACACAGGACAAGCATTCACTCACGAATCAGTCTATGAAAGTAAAAAATATAAAGTGTTTCAGACAGAGCACAACCTTGACTTCATGTTTATATTGTAACGTCACAGAACGTTCCATAAAGGAATTTATTTGCATAGTAATTTAATAGTAATGAGAGGAAGGTGAGATGAACAGTATCGAACCCAAGTAATCCGAAAAATTTTGTAATATTGTCCGATAGTTAATATCACTAACATGGAAAAAACGACAAAGACTATGACTAAGACTCAAACCCCATATATATTATTTTAGTGAAGAACAGTGTAAAACTAGTAATATACTATAAGAGAACCAGGTAATCTCACAAATGACCAAAATGAGGTCATTACTTATTAAGAAATGTAACTCTGAATAGGGTATAAAAAATTATTTATTGTGAATTAATGGACAAGATCCATTATTATACTTTGCAATATAACTGAAATAAATGTTTTAAAGAATTTGAATACGCCATAAAAAGGATGTAAGTTAAAATAAAACATATATAATGTTATGACAAATAATATTAAGGTGTTGGATTTGAGACCAATCACTCAGATTTTATGTGAAAAGTAATTATTATAGAATTAATATAAGAACTATATGTATATGTCAATTAGACAAAGATAAACAAATTATCTTAAATACAGAAAGCTGTAAATTGATTAGAAATTAATTAAAATAATCAAAAACAGTATTAACTGAAAACATGTGATGAACATATAAAATTGTAATATTTATGAATTTAATGTTGACAAAATGCAACCAAATGGTATTCTAAAGTCGAAATACAATATAATGTAACTATACTTATATATTTGACCAACTAAAACGCTTTAACAGTCGAGTTAGGAAACTATTTACCTGTACCATACCAGGCTGAGGCCAAATATCAATCACAAAAACAGTCATATTTGACAGAATAATTGCCGAATATTAGCAAAAATAAAGGAAAAAAGTACAATCCTATAGTGTACTATAGAAACAAACTCACTCAGTTGAAAACAAGCTTAATTCTTAGAGAATTTGAAATATAATAGTGAAATTTGTCACACCAAGAAAACAACTCATTTATGCAAACCAATATGATGCTAAGTAATCTTACAGTAAAAATAAAAAGTATCAGGATAAACCAGGTATTACCAATGAAAGACAATATAACAAACTCTCAGTGAATACCCAGAAAATCCCATATATGATACCGAAAAAGACAAATTATTGTAAAGAACCAGTGACAAAAAACCTAGGCCATGTGTAATGCCTACACAAAACTGAACTTATTTATATGTTATATGTGTTAATATTTGTTTATTTTGTTATGAAAAGATAATGATGTTATCCATTAATGTTGTAGCAAGAACCAAGCAACTTCACAACATTTTTATAAGTAGAAAATTGGAATTTTGTGAAAACATTCCAAGGTAAGAGTTGTATTTTATGTTATTTTATTAGAGTTAATTTGTTCAAAACCAATCGTAATTAGTATCATTATATTCAGTTGAAAGCAGAGAATCCAAAAATAATAATGGCATGCAGAATGTAAGTAGTTATGTAAAATTGTTTGACAAATACCAGAATAATTTTAATAATATCCTTAGTGTGAAGAATAAGAAGTTTTTGTTCTAAATCTTCTACGGAAGTCAAATTTGTTCTATGATGTTCCATTTGATTATTCTCGAACGTTCTAGAAGGAATTTTTACACAAATACACCGGAAGTTCATGTCAAAAAATTAAAACAATGAGCCTTACAGAGTATAAAAGGAAGACGAAATTTGACCAAAAAACACTTTATGCTTTGAATCCAGAAGAGACACATCACCCACGAAACTGATCATCACATCCGAGGCGAAATCGAAGAACGAGAAGTCGACACGAGGACACAAGAAAGGCTTTTCCCGTACATGAAAAAATACTGACTTAACCTATACAAGGAGTATACGCCAACGTGTTGTTGAATAGAGCAGCAACACGCCATATTTAATAGAACGCACGCAGCCAGAATATCAGCGGCCCTGAAAAGGACCAAATTTTAATAGAGAATCAATTCTGCTGGTATTCGCTAAGACAAACTGACTTTGACAAAATTCCCAAAACAATTACTGACACAAGCCTTTCAACGTTGAATCTGGAACTAGCGCTGTGACGGCCGAATCGAGAAACCACGCAGACAGCTGTTCGTCGCCGCCGGAATTCAAAGCATAGATCCAGTGCGAAATTTATTTCAATCGTGCGGAGTTTTAAAAAACCGTATTTTGACTTATAAATAATTACCAGTGCACGAGGAACGTTAACACGAAGAGGCAAGATTGGAAACGTCTCCAAGAAAGGTGTCAAGTGACGGAGATAATTACCCACCGGAACGTGAGTTGTTCAAAAGTTAAAATCATTTTTACCTGGTATCATTTGTCACACAGTTGTACTACACATGTCACACAACTTCAAATCACACAATTTTTTGTAAAGCATCCTATTGATTTGTCTTGGTAGTTCAAAGGAGTCACGTCCTGAGTATAAAGATTTTTCATACACCAAACTCATGCTATTCAACTGAGTAAAAAAAAAATATATATATATAGATTAGCAGATACTTAATTGAAAAACTTGTCAATAAGAAAAATATTTTTTGTAACTCTGCAAGTTTGTTAATTCGAGTGTTAGTCCTTCAGACGATTTTTAAAGTTCATTAAACATACGTTATTTTCAATTCAAACTGTCTTGTTCATATTTTTTTTAATATAATTAAATTAAGAAATCAAAATTTAATAATAATAATAATAATTTCTTGGAACAAAACATCCAAGTGGCGCCCACATACATATAGTAGATTAAGTTGTGCTTGCAGGACAACATAGTCGCAGAGGAAACAGCCATCAGTAAGTATATAAAAGTACGCGGAGTGTGACACCCGACATAATAACAACACAACACAAACATCAATTATTATTTTATAAATTAGAAGCCCAACTAGTGAGGCTTGAAAGGAAAGGAACAAGCCAGGCAACTATCAACAAATCAAGATGCCGCAACCAAAAGGAAAAAAGGTGAAGAAAAATGTAGAACCCGAATTAAGTGTGGAAGATGGAGAGGCAGTCCAAGTCGAGGAAATAGAAATAGAACTGCCTACACTAGAAATTGAAAGACCAATACAAACGGGAGATGAACTAGAGGAACAAGCGGGAGAAGGACCCATACAAATGGAAGACCAAACAGAAAAACCCGAACCGGAAAAAGCAACGGGGAGCATCGACATGAATGTAATAATGACGATGTTCCAAGGAATGGAAGAAACAGCGAACAAAAATACTAATAAAAGTAGTGAGAAAATGTTCCAGAGAATAGAATCGTCCAATGAAAAAACGGAGACGTTAATAGGATCCCTAAGGGAGGATAATAATAAAAACAGACAGGAAGATAAGGAGGAGAATAATAAAAACAGACAGGAAGACAAGGCGGAAATAAAAGGAAGTATAGAATCCCTGAGAAAAGATAGACAGGAAAATAAGGAGGAGAGTAATAAAAACTGACAGGAAGATAGGGAGGAATTAGACAGAAAAATAGAATCTTTAAGGGAGTATATAACCGAGAAGATCAATGATAACGGAAAAAAGTTGGAGCTATTTCAGGAGCAAAATAAAAAATGTATAGAGTCCCTAAAAAAGGAAATTAGCACAAATTACGAAACAGTAAACAAAAAGATCGATGATAGTAAAATCGACAGTGACAGGAAGGTCGAGACAATGGAGAAACAGTTTGAAAGGTTGCAGGAAGGCAATAATACCCGTTTTGAAACAATAGAGGAAAGAACCGTAGAGACAAAACAAGACCTCCGAACTCTTGATAACAAAGTAAGACAAAACCGAGACGAAATCATGCAGGAGGTAGGAGAAGTCCGGAAAGACGTTAGCGAGAGAATACAGAGAACGTATGAGATAGCTAACAGGTTGGACGAGCAAATAAAAACTAATAGAAATAACATACAGGAAATAGATTAGAGGGAGAAAACCCTGCAGGAGAGATTAGAAGCGCTGAGGGACACACCGATATTGAATACCCATAAGTGTCATATCGAGACAGGGAGGTAATTAACTTCCAAAATTATCGCCGGAACCATATGGAATTCTTAGAGAGGATGGAAGAGTTCATTGAAAGGATTAGAGAAACAAGATGGGATAGAATAAGGGAAATGTTAGACGAAACGTTCCGAAATACGAGGGATAATTGGTGGATAGCGGTACGACCCGAAATAACAGACTTAGTCGAATTCAAACGCCAATTCAAAGAAAAGTATTGGTCAGAAACAGCGCAAAACAAAGTAAGAATGGACATATTCTACGGGAAATACGACGCGTCCAAGGGACAATCCCCAACATCTTATTTCCTGGGAAAGATATGTTTGGCACGAAAGTTAATACCGCCAATCCCGGAAGAATGTTTGGTGAGACAGTTAGCCGGACATTATAGCTACGGTATTAAGGATGCCCAATTGTACCAGCAACTTAGTAAAATTACTGACCTAGCTAAACTATTAGAAAACTGTGAGTCTGCGGGAAAATTTCAAGACTACCAACCCCCCAGTCGTAAGGTAGACTATTATAATAGTAACAACGGACCAAACCGGAATGGAAGTGGAAATGGTAATAATAATTTTAACCCAAATAACCAGAACAATAGCACCCTACCAAATAGCCGAAATAATAACAATCAAGGTCCAAACAACCGTAACCATCCGGGACCAAACCGAAATAATTACCCAGAAAATAATTACAATAGGAATTATAATCAAGGAAATAGTTATCGCGGCAATAACTATAGAGGGAATAATTATAGTCAGGGAAATAATTATCGCAACGGAGGGAATCAAGGAGGAGGTGATAGGAGGAACCAGGAGTATAGACCACAGGTAAACTATACGATGGCCTATAATCAACGACGATGCCAACCCAATTTACCGACTTACGTGTATTACCCACAGCAGACGCAAGGTAACCAGAGTAATACAACGAATAGCCGACCTATTAGTGGTAACCCCGAGGTTAGACAAGAACCACGAACAAGCCAGCAACCCAATGTTCCGGGAGGCCGAGAAAATGAGACAGATGATCATTTAGACTATCCTATCATAATACAAAAGAGGAGTCACCGTACACAGTTATGTTCGAAAGACCACCACCACGGGAAATAAAGGAGATTATTAGTTTTCCCAGCGAACCTGAATACCAATTTGAAGGAACCAAAGTTTATAACAGAGTATTAGAAAAAACGGAACAACAACAACGGAAGAAATATATTCAATCCCAACCAAAGGCAATTAAGTATAAGGTAGGAGAAAAGGTGTTAGTCCGAAATAGAGAATTGCCCAGTACTATACAAGGAATAACGAAAAAATTGTTACTTTTATATACAGGACCTTTTACAATTACGAAAGACAAAGAAAACAATACATACGAGGTAACAGACACTGTTAGTATGGATGGATGGATGATGCAAGGGCGTCTTGCGCCCTAATTTGTGTGCGTTGTCCAGGCCTAAGCCTGATGAACGCCAGGTGCCAACAGGTCAGCGCGGTCGTTTGCTCTGCTCAAGGATGTTATGGTGCAGTCCGCGGGTCCATGATACATTACATGGCCACCACGGTGGCAAGCTTATGCTTTTGCTTCAGCCAATTGTCCGGCCAAGGCGCGACACCTTGGTCCCCTCAGGCTAGCCTTTGGGAACGTGGTGACGCACTGGCGAGGACAAGAAGCTCGAGCGCCCTAGGGCGTCGGCCGAAATGGTAGGTAATGTCACCGAGACAGCCAGCTTTCGCAAGGAAGGCACTTGCACAACATCGCGGGAGCTCATGTCTCAGGTCATTACCCTGCCAAATCAGCAAAGCAGGTGCTGACGGGGATCTTAGTCGTTATCATGGCTTCAGCCAATCGCAACGCCTGGTCGCGTCTCATTGGTCTCCGGGACATAGCCCCGGGAAACTTATAGACGCGCTGGCGAGGACAAGAAGCTCGTCCGCCCGAAGGCAGCGGCCGAGTCGACGGAACTTATCACCGGGGCAGTCGGCTTTCGCAAGGACGGCATTTGCACAACCTCGCGAGAGCCCATGTCCCGGATCAAGGCCCTGCCGAATCGGCAAAGCCGATGCTGGCAATAAATCTATCCATTCAATCTGCCGCAGCATGATTGACTACAGTTTCGGCAGGCGCAGGTAGTGATTGATGGTGATCGGTTCAGATTTCCAGAAGGTTGGGGGATTCGTTTCTGGGGGGTTCATGTGATGAACTTAGGGGGGGTCGTCTAATAGCGCCCTAGGGCGCCTGACGCGGCGAGGGGGCGGTGCATTCTCCATGCTGTTAGCCTTCGGAGGTGCGGATAAGGGGACTCGCCGGCCTTGGCGAACAAATTCGTTGCCAGGGACCAGACGAAGACCTCTAAGGTGGGAACACGAAGACCCCGATGTATGGCGGAATTTCGCACATACCACGGGGACCCCGTGAGGGAGCGTAGGGTCCAGTTCTGAAATGTAGTCAGCCTATGCCTGTTGGTGGCCGACAGGAGAGGCCACCAGGCGGGTGCCGCATATGTGAGTACTGTTCGGAGGAACAGTAGATACAATGTAAGTTTGGTACGGACAGCCAGGCAGCTGTTCCGCGAAAGCATAGGTGATAGTTTGGCTCTGACGCCACGAGACAAGTTGAGGGTTGAGGTCACGTGGGCGTTGAAGTTTAAGTGCCGATCAAGCCGAACACCTAGGTACTTCACCGTCTCAGTCCAGTTGATGGGTCTCCCCTCTAAGGAGAGGGATTGGCATCGGAAAATGGACTTATGCGTAAAGCAGATCGCCTCGGATTCTCCGTATTGATCGCTACCCGCCATTTCCTTAGCCAGTCCGGAAGCATAGCCAACTGGCGTTGTAACATTACGCTCGTCCGCCAAGGCGAAAGCGAGCTAAAATGAAACATCGCGTCGTCGGCAAATAGAGATAACGTGACCCCGGGATAAACAGGCAGATCGTTCGTGTACAGTACATACAGAACGGGGCCGAGGACAGATCCTTGTGGGACGCCAGCGGAGACAGGGCGAACCCGAGAGAACGCCCCATCTACGCTGATCCTGAAGGTGCGATCCGTCAGATACGATCGGAGCAAGTGGACGATAGATGTCGGGATTGGCGAATGCGCCAGTTTGTAGAGCAGGCCTTCGTGCCAGACTTTATCGAAGGCTTTGCTCACATCCAACAGGACAGCACCTGTTGCCTGATGATTGTTGGCGGCGTCGGCTAGACAGGTGACAACCCGTACTAGCTGAAGAGTAGTCGAGTGCCTCGGCCTAAACCCAAACTGCTCCTCGCGGATGAAACCATCCACCAGGGGCCGAATACGGGCCAGGAGAAGACACTCGAATACCTTCGAGATTACTGGCAATAGTGATATTGGGCGGTAACTTCCAGGTAGCGTGGGCGGCTTTTTAGATTTCTGGATCATGATGACGTTGGCAGTTTTCCACAGGCGAGGGAAGTAACTCAGCCGGAGACAGGAGTTGAACAGCTCAAGAAGAACGTCAACTGCCGAAGGCGGGAGATTCTGCAACGCAGCGGAGCCGATGCGATGTGGCCAGGGGCCTTTCTCTTCTTCAGTCGGCTTAGGACAGACGCAAGGTCATCCTCGTCGACCGAAATAGGAGGATGAATGGGGGGAGCAGAAAAGTATCCAGATAGGAAATCCCTGACGACGGCCAAATGAGCCGGGTCAGAGATGCCTCTATGGACGGTGAACTGTTCCCCAATACAGTCGGCGAAGACTTCCGCCTTGCCTTCTGCAGAGTATACAGTGCCGTCCGGGGTATTCAAGGGATGGCGAGTCCTCTTTTCGCCTTTTAGTCTACCAGCGGCTCTCCATACGGAGGTGTGGTCGACTTCCAAGGACTCCAAATAGGAGTCCCATCGATTCGCGTTTACGTCAAGCAGAAGCTGCGAGACGTGTTCCGACTGGGCTCGAAAGCGCCGTCTAGCGGCAGGGTCACGGGTATGGTGCCATCTGCAGCGGAGCTGGCGCCGTAATCGGATGGCTTGGAGAACTTCCGCAGGAAGGTCGGAGCGTTTATTACTCACCGGAACAGTATAGGTGTTTTTGTCCATTCCAGACTGGACAAGGTCCTGGAGCTGATGTACCCGGAGATCCACGTCGTCACAAGAGACGAGTGGGTCCGGAGGGACAGATGGCAACTGCCTGGCCAGATCATCATGGTAGGATCGCCAATTGACTCTCCTAACAGGATGATCGGGAAGTCGGGGTGAGACCGACGGAAGCAAGACAGTTACAAGTAGGGGGTCGTGATCGGACGATAGGTCCGACACCGCGCTGACTTGTAGATGAAAGGGGGTGGCCTTGACAATTACAATATCAAGGACATCCGGCGGATAACCCGGAGTGGGAAAGTGTGTCGGTTCGGACGGGCCGATGATGAGGACGCTGGGATCATCTTCGACAGACCTACGGAGAGAGTTGCCGTAAGGTTTTGACGTTCTGCTGTTCCAAGAGGGATGCTTGGCATTGAGGTCTCCGGCTACGATGGTTGGGAGATCGCTGTCTAGGAGGGCGTCCCACTCCTCATGCGGTGGAGCTCGATGGCCGGGCGGGTGGTACGCAGAAACAAAGCGCATCTCCAGGCCGGCTACATCCAGCGCCACAGCACATGCTTCGATGAGGGTAGTTTCAGGGGCAGGGAGTTCTCTATGAGATTGTCGCCTGTGGACTAAGATCACCACTCCGCCAGAGTATAGTCGGGACATTCCGAGCAGCAAGAATTTGCGGAACAATGCCGCTGACCCAGGCCATTAGCTGAGCCTCAGTGACCAATGGTGAACCACCGGCCACAGGGGCCTGACTAGCCGGCGCTGGGGCCGCGGAAGGTGCAGATGCCACCTCCAGGGGAGGTTGGGCAATTGGAGCTGGCTGCTCGGGGGCTGGCGAGATTTCCATGGAAGTCGCAGGGGCCTGGGCAACAGGAGCAGGCTCCTGGCCGGGTAGTTGCTGGGCAGCCGGAGGGGCGTTGTTAGCCTCCGGGTAGAGATGTTTTGCCACTAGTGGCTGTCTAATCTTGCGCTTAGCGCGCCGTTTCTTAGGCGGCTGGGTCTGTGAGGGGGTACTGCGGGCGTTGCAGCTTGAGGAGAAGGCACTCCGGCAGGTGCTGAGGTTCTGGGGGCCACAGAGGGCGCCGTAGCGACCGCTGCAGCGTATGTTATGGTTCCTCCAGCGGCAGGTGCCGCAGGAAGAGCCGTAGATGCTGAGGCGGGTGGTTGGACTGCCGCCCGCTTCGAGGGTCTAGGAGCAGGGCGAGGAGGTTCAACCTGACGGTTTTGCTCCCGCTGTTGTTTCTTTAGGGCCTTCTTAAAATGGTTACAACCCCTAAAGTTAGCCGGGTGGCTGCCTCCGCAGTTGCAGCACGTCGCGGGTTGAGGCTTCACAACGGGACAATTCTTGTTGTGGGCCTCTCCGCAGCGTACACAACGCGGCGGCATCTTACAAAACGCCGATGAGTGGCCGAATCGCTGGCATTGGAAGCACTGGGAAGGCCCAGGCTTACTACTAAAAGCCCTAACCTGTACCCGGAGGCACAGAATGGTTTCAAGGTTATAGACTTCAGCAAAGGAACCAACCTTCTGGATCCTGATGTAAAAGGAATTTTGCTTTTCCTTTTCCGATCACCGGATAGGAGAGGGACAACGGAGGTAGAGAAGAAACCCTTCTCCGCCAGATCCTCCCAGATCCACAAGATCGGTGTGTCATGGGGAATCCCGGACACCACAATCTTGTGTTCCCTCTCCTCAGGGAGGGGGAAGATATGGAAAGCGCGACCGGAGTCGGCCAGGAATTTTTAGCAAGCCCGAAAGTCCTGGATCGACTTCGGAAGCAGTCGAATGGACGAACCTTGGCTTTTGGCCTCAATTCGCCCAGACGGCACAACTAGTTTAAGCTCCCGAAGAAGGGTATGCCAATCGGTGCACCGAGGCACACACAACTGGGGGTTGCGCGGCCCGCGCGAAGCGCGGGTCGCGAGTAGTGCAGTGTCCCGAGTCTCAGAAAGGACTCCTGCCACTGGGTCTGGTTGAGTTCGATATATACTTTTTATCTACTTATGGGGGGGGGTCTGAAGCGACCTGCGATTGGTGGATTATACCACCGGGACTAGCAAACGAGGTCGCTTCCAGGACTCACCTGGTCGCGGGGTGTATTTACCAAGTCCGGCAATGAGGGAATTGTGGGTCACTCTGTCGGAAAGAACATAGAATCGTCGCGCCAGGCGTCTCACGGTGTCATCAAGAGAGCGGACACCGAGTCCTCTCCTCAGAAGACGAGAAGAGTACCTCCGGGGGACTTTGCACGCGAGCTTCAGTCCCCGGTCGAGTACGCGCTGGAGCGTGATTCTATGACCACGAGCCAGGTATCCCCAAACAGGACAGGCGTAGGTAATCACCGGCAACACGTACGTGTTGACTATGAGCTTACCTAGCCGGGGGGTCATTGCCGGATTAGATAGCACGGGCCAGAGTCTACTGAGTTGCGCCGAAGCGCGTTGTCTGATGTAATTTGCATGGGTTCGCCAGGTGAGTCGGGAATCCACGTGGAGCCCGAGGTACTTGACGCTGTTGGTCCAGGGCACCTCGACGGGGCCTACTTTAAGCGGCCGAGGCCGCTTGCGTTTTCGCGAGAATATTACCGCGGCGCTCTTGGAAGCGTTAACGGCAACTCTCCAGTCATCGGTCCACCCGACATACGCGTCGAGTTGGCGCTGGAGCTTAACTGCCGCATAACTCGCGTTCGGCTCTGAGGCAAAAGCCGCAGTGTCGTCCGCGAACAGCGACAGTTTCACTCCAGGAACTCGGGGCGTGTCGTTGACAAACAACGAGAACAGGAGAGGCCCAAGGACACTTCCCTGAGGGACACCAGCGGTAATACGCCTCTCCGAAGAGAGAGCGTGGTCTACTCTCACTCGGAAGCTACGGTCTCGCAGAAAGCTGCCGATCAAGTGAACGTAGCAGTCTGGGAGAAGGACTTCCGTTAGTTTGTAAAGGACACCCTCGCGCCACACGCGGTCAAAGGCTTTCTCTACGTCTAGGAAGATCGCAGCCGTCTGTTTGCCCTGGCAGCCAGCCTCGGTTATGCATTCCACGAGTCTCATCAGCTGATGAGTCGAGGAGTGCAGCTCACGAAAGCCGAACTGTTCGGGGATCAGCACGTCTAGTCTTTCTAGATGGTCGCGGATCCTACGCTGGATCAGACGCTCAAAAACCTTGGACGTCGCGGACAAGAGGCTGATGGGCCTGAGGTTTTCCACGCGAGAAGAATTCTTTCCCGGCTTGGGTATCACGATGACGGTAGCCGTTTTCCATTTCACCGGAAAATAGGCCAGGCTGAGGCATGAATTGAACAGGTCAGTGAGGAACTGGGTTCCTCGCTCCGGAAGGCGATGGAGGGCGGAATTCATGACTCCGTCCGGGCCAGGCGCCTTCCGGGGCTTAAGCTGAACAATCCTCTCAGAGACCTCCTCCGGGGAGATGGGCTCCGGCTGGACTGTGATATCGGCCGAAAGAAAGCGCTCTACCTCGCGGCAGATTTGCTCAGTGAAGGCCGGGTTCTTGGATGGGTTGGGAGCGAACTGACGCTCTAAACTGTCAGCCAAGATCTCTGCCTTCTCGAGGGGGCGGCCAAGGGGTTGACCGCCGGGTCCGGCCAGTGCGGGGAGAGGCGCGCGTTTGCGCTTTCCCGTTAGGGCACTGGGAATCCGCCAGACATTACGGTCCTCGGCAGGGCCATCCATCTGTGTTACAGCTAGCTCCCAGTTGCGTCTACGGAACGCCAGCATGTCGCGACGCAACTTGCCGGACGCTCTGTTGAACGCAGCCTTGTCAGCCGGGTCACGAGTCCTCTGCCAGCGTCTCCGGAGGCGATTCCTCTCGCAAGCGAGCTGAGACACCTCGTCGGGGATCCGCTGATAGTCGGGCGTGAGCCCCGGCTTCATCCGGGAGGACACGTCAACCGCCGAGACTACGGCTGTGTCGAATACAGCAACTGCCTCATCGACATGCTGGGTAGTGTCGAGTGGGTAGGCGGCGACTGAACGCCGGGCCAAAGCGGTCCCACTCGATTACCCGCCGCTCATCGCGGACGGTGGCGTGCTGGGTAGCTATATGCACACTGATAGGGCAGTGGTCCGAGGACAGTTCCGAAATGACGGAGACGTGGACCGGGCAATAAACGCCCCTGACCGCGGCAATGTCCAGTACGTCAGGGCGGGAGTTGGCCCTAGAGGGATAGTACGTAGGCCCGGTAGGACCCATGACTGTGACCCGAGCCACATCAGCATACCTGCGTAAGCGGGTCCCGTTTGGGTTCGCCAAGCGGCTCCCCCAATCGGGGTGCTTACAGTTCAGGTCGCCCGCCAGGACTACCCTTCTGTGTGCTCCAAAGACGGCCTCCAGATCGTTCGACAGGAGCTCCGTGTGTGGAGGCTTGTAAGCGGAAACCACGAGTAGACCGCCGAGAGCACCGAGGCACGACGATTGGCGGTATCTTAGGTTGCTTAGGTGGTGTTTCTGGTTCTGGTACTATGTTACCAGGGGAAGGTGATGTGCGACCTGCCGACTCTGCAGCCACGCCTCGTTTTGCCGGGACAGTCCGTTTTGGGGAAGTCGGCCTGCTTCCACCGCTACCTCGCCGTTTCCGGCTAGGCACGGGCTGGAAGCCGTCCTCCGTCTCCATCTCGGAGTCCGACGACAACGTAGCGCCGAGAGCTGCGGCATAGGCAATGGATAGTGGGTCCTGAGAAGGACCAACACAAGGCTGGTCCCTCACGGGAGGGACAGATGTTTCGTGCTCCTTAGCAGAAACAGCATTAGGCTGGACCTGCGAAGGAACAGACGATTGGCGACCCTTAGAAGGACCAGCACAAGTCTGGTCCCCCGCGGGATGGTCAGATGCGTTATGGCTATCTGCAGGATCGGCATTATGCCGGACCTGCAAAGTAGCTGGAGTTGGTTGGTGGTCCTTAGCAGGACCAACTGAAGTTTGGTCCCGCGAAGAATTACCAGATGCTCGGCGGGCCTTAGAAGGACCTTCGCCGCGGACAGGGTCAGTATCGGTTTTTGTAGCAGGACCAGCAGAAGGCTGAACCCGCGAAACTTCAACAGATGCTGGGTGGTCTTTAAACTATCGCCGCGGACTGCAGCAATTTCACTTTTTGATTTGGTCGGGATTCTTACCATTGGGCCATCTGTGGAGCTTAGCGTTACGCTTCGCAGCACAGATGGCTTCAGCAAGGGGGATACCCTGCCATCGGATTTATTATGGCCCTTATTAGGACCACAACTCTACGCGGACAGGGGCTCCCCTTGGTCTCGTCCCGACATCGCCGTCGCCAACGGGTGTCGGGTACGCTCTTGGGCGGGGGAGAGAGCAAACTCCCGTTCCGAACTGCACTGGCACTTTGTCACTGGCACTCACCAAACTTCGGCACAGAACACCACGCACAAAGTAAGAGCAATAGCCCGCACACGACTTATCGCGAACTGGCCGAATTCTGGCCCACTCGAACTGTTCGAATTATTTAGCCAAATGGCTAGTCAGGAGAGGATTTGAGGTT
Organism: Magicicada septendecula; assembly: GCA_034769895.1. NCBI lineage: Eukaryota > Metazoa > Arthropoda > Insecta > Hemiptera > Cicadidae > Magicicada > Magicicada septendecula. The sequence goes on from CM068374.1 coordinate 159,364,875, forward strand.
ATGTTTGTTGTTCTGTTCCTTTCAATCGCTTGGAGTAGAATGAAAAAAGAACCTTTTTTTTTTTTTTTTTTTTTTTTGCTCTGGGCTTTGCGGTTGTGCGTCGCAGAGACGAACGCACGTAGGGCGTGTGCTCTATAGCAGGCCGATTCTCGGCTGTTGTGATAGCCTACACTAGCGCAATATACACCGAGGGCGTTTCCAGGAATCACCTGGGCGTATACGGTACCTACCCAGCCCAGTCACTAGAGGATTGTCTGGGAACCTCGCCGCACGTGCATAAAATTTGCGTGCAAGCCGCCTGAATGTGTCGTCTAAGGAGCGGACGCCAAGTCCTCTCCTTAGAAGGGGAGATGAGAAGCGACGGGGGACTTTGGCCGCTAGCCGAAGCCCCCTGTCGAGGACGCTCTGCAACTTCTTTTTATGTATTGCGGCGAGGTAACCCCAGACCGGGCAGGCGTAGGTAATGACCGGCAGCAGATACGCGCCGACGATCATCCTACCCAATTTCCTGGTCATGGCTGAGCTGATCAGGAGTGGAAACAGTGCGCACAGGCGAGTGGATGCTCGCTTAAGACCTGTCTGTGCGTGGGTACGCCAGGTGAGCCGACGGTCAAGGTGTAAGCCGAGGTACTTGACCTCGTTGGACCAGCGCAAGTACGTTCTGCCGATACGTAGCTGCCTAACGGGGTTCTTCCGTCGCTTAGAGAATTCGACGGCTACACTCTTGGTGGCGTTGAGGAGCACTCTCCAGTTCTCAGTCCAGTCCACAAGCGTGTCGAGCTGGCGCTGCAGTCGTAGGACGGCCCTTTCCTCATGACGATCGGCCGTAAATACGGCCGTGTCGTCAGCGAAGAGGGCCATCTGGACTCCAGGCTGTCTCGGCACGTCGTTGACGTAGATCGAGAACAGAAGGGGGCCTAGAACACTACCTTGAGGGACGCCGGCTGTGATTCGTCTCTCGGAAGAGACTGAATCGCCAACTCTCACGCAGAAGGTCCTCTCCGTCAGAAAGCTAGCAACCAGATGGAGGTAGCAGTCCGGGAGCTGGACTTCCCTAAGTTTGAATAACAGGCCATCATGCCATACGCTGTCGAAGGCTTTCTCAACATCCAAGAAACAGCCAACGGTCCGTTCTCTCCGACACCCGGCTTCCGTGATGCTTTCCACCAGTCTCATCAGTTGATGAGTGGTCGAATGCCCCACACGAAAGCCGAACTGTTCAGGGACCAGCACGTCAAAGTTGGTTAGATGTTCTCGTACACGACGCTGTACGAGGCGCTCAAAAACCTTGGACGTAGCGGAGAGTAGGCTGATAGGCCGGAGGTTTTCCGAGCGGGTGGTATCCTTTCCCGGCTTCGGGATCACGATAACCGTCGCCTTTCTCCATTTCTTGGGAAAGTAGCCAGTCTAAGACACGCGTTGAACAAATCAGTCAAGAATTGAACTCCAGGGTCGGGAAGAAGTCGTAGAGCGGTGTTGGTAACACCGTCCGGGCCTGGAGCTTTTCTTGGCTGAAGTTCAGCGAGCCGATCTGAGACCTCTTCCAAAGAGATGGGTTCGGGCTCCGCCGTGATTGGAAGTGACAGAAAGACTTCCACAGCCATCTCGACTTGTTCGTCGAAGTCCCAGTCCATGGGCGGGTTGGGAGCGAACTGTCGCTCGAAACACAAGCCCAAGTACTCGGCCTTCTCCTCCGGGCGACCCAGGGGTCGACCGAACGGTCCAACAATAGCGGGAAGTGGAGGTCGGCGCCTCCGTCCCGTCAATGCGGTAGGTATTCTGTACGGGTGACTTAGCGGGTCCGCATCCCCCGTTCGGGCCACGTCGAGTTCCCAACAGCTACGTCGGAACGCCTTCAGACTGCCACGCAGTCGTCCGGTGAGCCGATTGTATGCTGCCTTATCGGCCGGATCACGGGTCCTCTGCCAACGTTTCCGGAAGTAATTCCTCTCGCGAGCGAGAAGAGAGACTTCCTCCGGGATGCGTTGGTAGTCAGGCGTGAAACCAGCTCGCGTACGTGAAGACACGCCTATAGCCGAGATGATTGCCTCTTCGATTCCCGCAACTGCTTCGTCTAGGAGGCGAACGGAATCGAGTGGGGCCGCTGGCGGCAATCTACGGCACAAGGCCGGGCCGTAGCGATCCCAATCGATAACCTTCTTCTGGTCAGAACGTGCATAGGCGTGCTGGGTAGCGACGTGGACCAAGATAGGGTTGTGGTCGGATGTCAGCTCCGTAAGTGAGAATACCTCGACCGGACAGACAACTCCTTGGGTCACCGCGATATCCAGAACATCGGGAGCCGCGTTAGGCCTTGACGGAAAGAACGTGGGTTGCGCTGGACCCAACACCATCGCCCGGCGATTTAACAAAACTGAGCAAGCACCTCCCGTTCGGAGTAGTCAGGCTACTATTCCAAACGCGATGCTTGCAATTCAGATCGCCGGCCAAAATTACCCTTCGATGGGAATCGAAGATGACGTCCAGGTAGCCAACAAGGAGTTCAGCTCGCGGGGGCTTGTATGCTGAAACCACGAGGACGCCGCCAAGAGCTCCGTGGACCTCAATGGCGGTGGCCTCTAGCTTGGTAAGCTGCGGCAAAGCGACACGATGATGACCTATGGAGGTCCTCACCGCGATCGCCGTGCCGCCTCCTCGTTGGCCAACTCGGTCATCCCGATAGACCACGTAATTTGGTAATCGAAACCGGTTCGCCGGGGTCAGGTGGGTTTCAGAAAGGAGAAATACGTCGGGTTTGAACCGAGCCAGGAATTCAAGAAGGTCGGAATGCTTGGAACCGATGTTGTTACCATTCCAGGCTACGAGCGAGAGATCTCGTCTAAGGGTTCGGTTCATAGAAGACCTATTACTTCGCAGGCTTCCACCAAGAGCATAAATCTCTCAGTTGGGTCGGCAGTTTCCAGGCGGTCTCGGATGGACCTGAAGGTGGATGCGACTTTCTTGAGGTCGTAGCCAGACAGAAAGTCGCGGGCGAACTGTGCGTCATCGGAAATGACGGACTGGGCGGTTTGCCTGGAAACTGAGGCCGCGTAAGAGCGACCAGGTTTAATGGGAGATCGGGTCGTGGTGGAAGCCACAGGACTAGGGGCAGACGGTTTGAAATCAGCGGCAGGAAAAGTACGCTGTTGCGCTTCGTCGGACTTATACCGGGGAGCAGGACTTTTCTTGGGCTGTGGGCAGGCAGGAGCTCGGGGCCGAGCATCCGGTGTTTTTATCCCTTTGTTCCTGGGTTTTGTGATGCCTGCTCGCGGAAATCGCGGAGGTGGCAGTGGTGGCTAGGCTACCTCTGGTTCAGAGGCGGGAGTTGGAGGTTACGCGGAGGTGGAGGGTTGATTCTCCGGCTCCATAACCGAGATGACGGCTACTGGGCTTGTCTCTGGTTCGGAAGGAGACGCGGTACGTTTGTTTGCCTTTGCAGGGGCTGGAGGTGGAGCCGGAGAGGGCGCTCGCCGTGCCGGTTGTGCCTTCGGTTGAGGCCTTGCCTGTGTTTTAGGCTGTCTCTGAGGTTGGGGCTGCATAGCTGGCTGCCTTGGCTTCGGGAGGGGCCCCTGCGGCTTTTGCTTCCGCAGGAGCTCCGCCTTGTAGACCGGACAGTTTACGTTACTGGCTGCGTGGCCTAGGCCACAATTAATGCAGCGGAACTTTGACTTGTCTGCCACAGTGCAGGCCTGTGTTGAATGTCCCAAGAATAACGTAGACAGGCCGGGGCATTGCGGCAGACGTCGGTGTGATGGCCGAACCTCTGGCACCGGTGGCATTGCGCGAGCTTGCCCTGGGGACGACTGGTTTCCACCCTGACGCGGAAGCCAAACAGCCGCGTCAGTTGGAATATTTTGTCAGCTGCCTCGCCCTTCTCGAGCTGGAGACGGACGAGCGGGAGAGGTACTCGGGTTTCTGAGTGGGTGAACAGGCGGAAAATTGCCTGCACCGGGTACCCGAGGTCTCGGAGTTCCAAGAGGATCTCCTGAGGATCAGTGTGCGCGTCAAGCCCTCGCAGAATTACAGACAAGGGCTTGACCCGCTTGGGAGAGAAGGTATGGTATTGAAGGTTGTGCGCCTGGAGGAAGGCCTCGACCAAGCGATGGTCCTCGAGCTGGCGGACGACAATCTTGACCGTATCACCGCCAAGCAGCTTCAGGTCAAGCTTGTCGGCCGACAGGCCGTGGGCCGCGATTAGCCGTCTGTATACGGCGGCGACATTGGACACGCTATAATCATACAGGGGCGGCGCACGACCAACAGCGGCAGCAGCCGGAGCTGTTGCCGAAGCAGTCGGAGCCGCGTCCTGTCGGCCCTGAGAAGGTCCGATGTCCATGGCCGAGGTCTGAGAGGAGGTGGATCCGGGTGTGTGGGTCCTCTTCGGCTTCTTAGCCGGACGTTTACGCCGAGCAACGGTCGCGAATTCGCCCGACTCGTCCGCCGGGAGAGGGGTAGTGGGTTCGGGAGAGGATCGTCCGTCTCCATCGCCCGAGGCGATTCAGGCGAGTCGCCCAGATGGGGCAAGGCGGGGCCGAGCGACTCGGCACTTGAGCCGTTGCCTGTAGAAGGCATGCTGGCCAGGTGCGGCGGCTGCCGGGCAGAGACTGCTAGGCAGTCACTGCCAGACGCCAGGGATCTCGGGTCCGGCCGAAGCCGGATTACCCGCGCGTCTTCCCTGCTCACGACGATGCGGGAGGAGCTGGGCTAACGACCAGCTTCGTTGAATACCAGTCCTTACCAAGACTGGTGTCCACTGGCCCCTTTACCCCTGCGATATCCTAGCTCGCTTACCACTGGTGGGGGCTTGCAAGGATCGTCCGGGGCAGCGCTACCTAACAGTCGTGAGCAAGTTAGGGTTTATGCACTGATGCGGCACTCACCAGGTAGCCCAGAGCAATCTTCTTCTATTCTTCGCCAGCAGATGGTATCCGGCGAAGGTGGTCCTAAAAAGGTCTTCTGCCAGCTGCCACTTGTACCAGCTACTTAGTTCACCGGCAGCAGCTAGCTCCTTGCTCCTTTTTGTTCCCACGAAGAGAAAAAGAAATATTCCTCGTCCGAAGGCGAGGTGGGCGAAGGCAGCAAAGCCGTATATCGTCCAGCGAAGAGCTGAAGTGAGCAGGTCCAAGAAGAGCAGTCCTGTTCAGTCTGAAGCTGGTGCAGAAGTGATGACGGACCGTCTTCGATTCTGAAAAGAACCACGAGAAGAACCACTTATGGATGGATGAATGGATGCATGGGCGTCTTGCGCCCTAATTTGTGTGCGTTGTCCAGGCCTAAGCCTGATGAACGCCAGGTGCCAACAGTTCAGCGCGGTCGTATGCTCTGCTCAAGGATGTTAGGGTGCAGTCCGCGGGTCCATGATTGATTAACATGGCCACCACGGTGGCAAGCTGATGCTTTAGCTTCAGCCAATTGTCCGGCCAAGGCGCGACACCATGGTCCCCTCAGGCTAACCTTTGGGAACGTGGCGACGCACGGGCGAGGACAAGAAGCACAAGCGCCCTAGGGCGTTGGCCGAAATGGTGGGTAATGTCACCGAGACAGCCAGCTTTCGCAAGGAAGGCACTTGCACAACCTCGCGGGAGCTCATGTCTCAGGTCATTACCTGCTAAATCGACAAAGCAGGTGCTGACGGGGATCTTAGTCGTTATTATGGCTTCAGCCAATCGCAACGCCTGGTCGCGTCTCATTGGTCTCCGGGACATAGCCCACGGAAACTCAGAGACGCGCTGGCGAATACAAGAGGCTAGTCTGCCCGAAGGCAGCGGCCGAGTCGACGGAACTTATCACCGGGGCAGTCGGCTTTCGCAAGGAAGGCATTTGCACAACCTCGCGAGAGCCCATGTCCCGGATCAAGGCCCTGCCAAATCAGCAAAGCCGATGCTGGCAATAAATCTATCCATTCAATCTGCCGCAGCATGATTGACTATAGTTTCGGCAGGCGCAGGTAGTGATTGATGGTGATCGGTGCAGATTTCCAGAAGGTTGGGGGATTCGTTTCTGGGGGGTTCATGTGATGAACTTAGGGGGGGGTCGTCTAGCAGCGCCCTAGGGCGCCTGACGCGGCGAGGGGGCGGTGCATTCTCCATGCTGTTAAGCCTTCGGAGGTGCGGATAAGAGGACTCGCCGGCCTTGGCGAACAAATTCGTTGCCAGGGACCAGACGAAGACCTCTAAGGTGGGAACACGGAGACCCCGATGTATGGCGGTATTTCGCACATACCACGGGGACCCCGTGAGGGAGCGTAGTGTCCAGTTCTGAAATGTTCTGAAATGTGTCAGCCTATGCCTGTTGGTGGCCGACAGGAGAGGCCACCAGGCGGGTGCCGCATAAGTGAGTACTGTTCGGAGGAACAGTAGATACAATGTAAGTTTGGTACGGACAGCCAGGCAGCTGTTCCGCGAAAGCATAGGTGATAGTTTGGCTCTGACGCCACGAGACAAGTTGAGGGTTGAGGTCACGTGGGCGTTGAAGTTTAAGTGCCGATCAAGCCGAACACCTAGGTACTTCACCGTCTCAGTCCAGTTGATGGGTCTCCCCTCTAAGGAGAGGGATTGGCATCGGGAAATGGACTTATGCGTAAAGCAGATCGCCTCGGATTTCTCCGTATTGATCGCTTCCCGCCATTTCCTTAGCCAGTCCGGAAGCATAGCCAACTGGCGTTGTAACATTACGCTCGTCCGCCAAGGCGAAAGCGAGCTAAAATGAAACATCGCGTCGTCGGCAAATAGAGATAACGTGACCCCGGGATAAACAGGCAGATCGTTCGTGTACAGTACATACAGAACGGGGCCGAGGACAGATCCTTGTGGGACGCCGGCGGAGACAGGGCGAACCCGAGAGAACGCCCCATTTACGCTGATCCTGAAGGTGCGATCCGTCAGATAGGATCGGAGCAAGTGGACGATAGATGTCGGGATTGGCGAATGCGCCAGTTTGTAGAGCAGGCCTTCGTGCCAGACTTTATCGAAGGCTTTGCTCACATCCAACAGGACAGCGCCTGTTGCCTGATGATTGTTGGCGGCGTCGGCTAGATAGGTGACAACCCGTACTAGCTGAAGAGTAGTCGAGTGCATCGGCCTAAACCCAAACTGCTCCTCGCGGATGAAACCATCCACCAGGGGCCGAATACGGGCCAGGAGAAGACACTCGAATACCTTCGAGATTACTGGCAATAGTGATATTGGGCGGTAACTTCCAGGTAGCGTGGGCGGCTTTTTAGATTTCTGGATCATGATGACGTTGGCAGTTTTCCACAGGCGAGGGAAGTAACTCAGCCGGAGACAGGAGTTGAACAGCTCAAGAAGAACGTCAACTGCCGAAGGCGGGAGATTCTGCAACGCAGCGGAGCCGATGCGATCGGGGTCAGGGGCCTTTCTCTTCTTCAGTCGGCTTAGGACAGACGCAAGTTCATCCTCGTCGACCGAAATAGGAGGATCAATGGGGGGAGCAGAAAACTATCCAGATAGGAAATCCCTGACGACGGCCAAATGAGCCGGGTCAGAGATGCCTCTATGGACGGTGAACTGTTCCTCAATACAGTCGGCGAAGACTTCCGCCTTGCCTTCTGCAGAGTATACAGTGCCGTCCGGGGTATTCAAGGGATGGCGAGTCCTCTTTTCGCCTTTTAGTCTACCAGCGGCTCTCCATACGGAGGCGTGGTCGACTTCCAAGGACTCCAAATAGGAGACCCATCGATTCGCGTTTACGTCAAGCAGAAGCTGCGAGACGTGTTCCGACTGGGCTCGAAAGCGCCGTCTAGCGGCAGGATCACGGGTATGGTGCCATCTGCGGCGGAGCTGGCGCCGTAATCGGATGGCTAGGAGAACTTCCGCAGGAAGGTCGGAGCGTTTATTACTCACCGGAACAGTATAGGTGTTTTTGTCCATTGCAGACTGGACAAGGTCCTGGAGCTGATGTACCCGGAGATCCACGTCGTCACAAGAGACGAGTGGGTCCGGAGGGACAGATGGCAACTGCCTGGCCAGATCATCATGGTAGGATCGCCAATTGACTCTCCTAACAGGATGATCGGGAAGTCGGGGTGAGACCGACGGCAGCAAGACAGTTACAAATAGGGGGTCGTGATCGGACGATAGGTCCGACACCGCGCTGACTTGTAGATGAAAGGGGATGGCCTTGACAATTAGAACCACTTAACAAAGTAAAGGGTACATATAATCAAGCGTCATTGAGAAAGTACCATGAATAAAAACACAAGTCAACGTATATTTACCAACTTACCCGTACTTATAGAAGGAGAGAATATTAATAAAAATAAAATACGAGAAGGACAACTTCCACCAAAGGCAAAAAATATATATATATAAAATATAAATTTATTTCCAATAGCCAAGTCAACGTATATTTACCAACTTACCCGTACTTAGAAAAGGAGAGAAATTAAATAAATTATTGAACAATCAAATAACAATCGATATTACTAAGCAGGAGAAATACTATCATATAATTAATACTAAAAGGAAATGATAATTGAAAAAAAAAGAGAAGAAAAAGGGAAACAGTGTGTTACATAAGGAGGAAATGATGAGTTTGTAAATATAACTATTGACATTGAATGATTTTAAAAGATAATTTTACCTGCGGAGAACAGTATATTAATATAATTGAGAAATAATCAGAAGAGTTTAAGAAAGGGAATTTATGTGTAGGAGCCTATGATCTTTGAATATGATTTTTTTTTTATTATTATTATTTGTTGCGAAAGTGCAAATATAATTACGTCTTATATATTTTCTGGACAGAGATGTGTTTCCTCTGATTTCAGTAATTATAGTTACGGAAGGGCGGAGAACGTATGCCACAGCGAGCCACTCTGACTCCGAACCCACTATAAAAGTTAGGGAATTGTTAGGGATTTATATCAAAGATTAAATATTTAACATCAAGGTAAAAGGAAAGGAATAGGAGATACGATAAAGAATGAGACATGAATAATGAAATGGATTAATATATTAAAGGAGTAGTACAGGAATATAATTATAAGATAAAAGAATGAAATATAAAGAAGCTAATAAAAGGTTAATATAGAAATGATAATTTCATCAAAACTAAAGAAATGTTTTTCCCAAATTATCAATTTTAACGGGGAGGCATATGTGACGTCACAGAACGTTCCATAAAGGAATTTATTTGCATAGTAATTTATCATGAGAGGAAGGTGAGATGAACAGTATCGAACCCAAGTAATCTGAAAAATTTTGTAATATTGTCCGATAGTTAATATCACTAACATGGAAAAAACGACAAAGACTATGACTAAGACTCAAACCCCATATATATTATTTAAGTGAAGAACAGTGTAAACTAGTAATATACTATAAGAGAACCAGATAATCTCAGAAATGATCAAAATGAGGTCATTACTTATTAAGAAATGTAACTCTGAATAGGGTACAAAAAACTATTTATTGTGAATTAATGGACAAGATCCATTATTAAACTTTGTAATATAAATAAAATAAATGTTTTAAAGGATTTGAATACGCCATAAAAAGGATGTAAGTTAAAATAAAACATATATAAATGTTATGACAAATAATATTAAGGTGTTGGATTTGAGACCAATCACTCAGATTTTATGTGAAAAGTAATTATTATAGAATTAATATAAAAACTATATGTATATGTCAATTAGACAAAGATAAACAAATTATCTTAAATACAGAAAGGTGTAAATTTATTAGAAATCAATTAAAATAATCAAAAACAGTATTAACTGAAAACATGTGATGAACATATAAAATTGTAATGTTTATGAATTTAATGTTGACAAAATGCAACCAAATGGTATTCTAAAGTTGAAGTACAATATAATGTAACTATACTTATATATTTGACCAACTAAAACGCTTTAACAGTCGAGTTAGGAAACTATTTACCTATACCACACCAGGCTGAGGCCAAATATCAATCACAAAAACAATCATATTTGACAGAATAATTGCCGAATATTAGCAAAAATAAAGGAAAAAGGTACAATCCTATAGTGTACTATAGAAACAAACTTACTCAGTTGAAAACAAGCTTAATTCTTAGAGAATTTGAAATATAATAGTGAAATTTGTCACACCAAGAAAACAACTCATTTATGCAAACCAATATGATGCTAAGTAATCTTACAGTAAAAATAAAAAGTATCAGGATAAACCAGGTATTACCAAAGAAAGACAATATAACAAACTCTCAGCGAATACCCAGAAAATCCCATATATGATACCGAAAAAGACAAATTATTGTAAAGAACCAGTGACAAAAAACCTGGGCCATGTGTAATGCCTACACAAAACTGAACTTATTTATATGTTATATGTGTTAATATTTGTTTATTTTGTTATGAAAAGATAGTGATGTTATCCATTAATGTTGTAGCAAGAACCAAGCAACTTCACAACATTTTTATAAGTAGAAATTGGAATTTTGTGAAAACATTCCAAGGTAAGAGTTGTATTTTATGTTATTTTATTAGAGTTAATTTGTTCAAAACCAATCGTAATTAGTATCATTATATTCAGTTGAAAGCAGAGAATCCAAAAATAGTAATGGCATGCAGAATGTAAGTAGTTATGTAAAATTGTTTGACAAATACCAGAATAATTTTAATAATATCCTTAGTGTGAAGAATAAGAAGTTTTTGTTCTAAATCTTCTACGGAAGTCAAATTTGTTCTATGATGTTCCATTTGATTATTCTCGAACGTTCTGGAAGGAATTTTTACACAAATACACCGGAAGTTCATGTCAAAAAATTAAAACAATGAGCCTTACAGAGTATAAAAGGAAGACGAAATTTGACCAAAAAACACTTTATGCTTTGAATCCAGAAGAGACACATCACCCACGAAACTGATCATCACATCCGAGGCGAAATCAAAGAACGAGAAGTCGACACGAGGACACAAGAAAGGCTTTTCCCGTACATGACAAAATACTGACTTAACCTATACAAGGAGTATACGCCAACGTGTTGTTGAATAGAGCAGCAACACGCCATATTTAATAGAACGCACGCAGCCAGAATATCAGCGGCCCTGAAAAGGACCAAATTTTAATAGAGAATCAATTCTGCTGGTATTCGCTAAGACAAACTGACTTTGACAAAATTCCCAAAACAATTACTGACACAAGCCTTTCAACGTTGAATCTGGAACTAGCGCTGTGACGGCCGAATCGAGAAACCACGCAGACAGCTGTTCGTCGCCGCCGGAATTCAAAGCATAGATCCAGTGCGAAATTTATTTCAATCGTGCGGAGTTTTTAAAACCGTATTTTGACTTATAAATAATTACCAGTGCACGAGGAACGTTAACACGAAGAGGCAAGATTGAAAACGTCTCCAAGAAAGGTGTCAAGTGACGGAGATAATTACCCACCGAAACGTGAGTTGTTCAAAAGTTAAAATCATTTTTACCTGGTATCATTTGTCACACAGTTGTACTACACATGTCACACACCTTCAAATCACACCATTTTTTGTAAAGCATCCTATTGATTTGTCTTGGTAGTTCAAAGGAGTCACGTCCTGAGTATAAAGATTTTTCATACACTAAACTCATGCTATTCAACTGAGTAAAAAATATATATATATATATATATTAGCCGATACTTAATTGAAAAACTTGTCAATAAGAAAAATATTTTTTGTAACTCTGCAATTTTGTTAATTCGAGTGTTAGTCCTTCAGATGATTATTAAAGTTCATTAAACTTACGTTATTTTCAATTCAAACTGTCTTGTTCACATTTTTTTAATATAATTAATATAAGAAACCAAAATTTAATAATAATAATAATAATTTCTTGGAACAAAACATCCAAGTGGCACCCACATACATATAGTAGATTAAGTTGAGCTTGCAGGACAACATCGTCGCAGAGGAAACAGCCATCAGTAAGTATATAAAAGTGCGCGGAGTGTGACACCCGACATAATAACAACACAACACAAACATCAAGTATTATTTTAATATCCATCCTTCAATTCGTCGTCTTCCCGTTATAGAAACACAAGTATTGGGTGAAAAGTAATGTTTGTGTGTTGTAATATGTCGGGCGTTACCTCCGCTCACTTTTGTTACTTACTCTGTTGACTTGATCCTCTGCAGTGATGTAGTCCTGTAACACAACTTAAAACTATGCTTTTGTGGGCGCCACTTGGAAAAGTTTGTTCCAAGAAAAAATTAAATGTGATTGATAAAATTTTTTAAATCTACGAAAAAAAATTTAAACAAGTCAGTTTAGCTTTGAAAAATCAGTTATGTTTAATGATTCTTTAAAAACAACAAACAAATCGTCTGAAGGACTATCATTCATAAAAATTATAAAATTGCAGAGAAAAAATTTTTCAAGTTATTATTATTGACAATTTTTTATATGTCCAATCAAGTATCGGCTAGTATAATTCAGATTCTGACTCAGTTGACAAGCATGAGTTTAATATGTGAAAAAACTTTAATCTCAGGACGTGACTCCTTTGAACTACCAAGACATATCAATTAGATGCCTTACAAGAAAAAAACTAAGTGATTTGAAGGTGTATGTGTGGCGTGTAAAGTACAACTGTGTGATAATTGTAACCAGGTAACAATGATTTTAATTTTGGTAAACTCACATTCCAATGGTCGTTTATTCTCTCACTGGACACTTCCTTCGGGTAGTTTCTCGATCTCGCCTCTTCGGGTGTACACTGAATCTATTTAAAGTCAATTTTTGCGATCGTTACTTTTTCCGCACTTTTTGTCAAAACGTTTGGCAGTAAAATCTCGTTCAAACGCCGCCACTTCGAATCATCTGTTTAGCGTTGATTCAGAGATCTGCCACCGCAGCGCTGACTCCCATGCAGTTTTGAGGAAGGCTCAGTGTATTGTTTTGTTTACGTTCGGGGGAATTATTTGTCACGTTAGTCAGTCAATGCGAACACAGCAGAATTCGTTCTCTATTAAATGTTGGGACCCTCCTGGGCCGTCGACGTTCTGGCTGCGTGCTTTCTATTAGAATTTGCCGTATCGCTGCTCTATTTCAGCGATACATTTTTGGCGTATACTCTCGTTGAGGTTAAGTCAGTCGGGTATGTCTATGTACGGGAAAAGCCTTCCTGCCGTGTCTTGTCGATTTTTCGCCTCTCGGTTTCGCCTTAGCTGCGTTGATCAGTGTTGTGTGAGATGCATCAGCTCTGGAGTTCAATCTTCAAGTGTTTTGTCGTCAAATTTTGTCTCGCTTTTATACTAAATCGGGATGACTGTTTTCGTCGTCTTCCGGTATATTTGTGTAAAAATTCTTTCTAGATTGTTCGAGAATAAACGAAATGGAATGACATAGAACAATTTTCACTTCCGTAGAAGCTTTTAGAACGAATTTCTTATTCTTCATACAATGGATATTTCAAAATTTACACTGGTATTTATCAAACAGTTTCACATTAGTACTTACAATTTGTATGCCATTAATGTATTTATATTCCTTGTTTTTAACTGAATCTAGCGATACTAAATATGATTGGTATCTAATTAACTTAAGTCTAAAAAACATTACAATTTACAACCCTCACCTTGAGTTGTAGTCATTAAAAACACAATATTTATAATAAAAATTGTTGTGGAGTTATAAAGTTCCCTTCACAAGCTGGACATCTACTACTACTACTCTCCTACAACAAAATAAACAAATTTAACATCAATAAAACACAAATAAATACAATTTTATATGGCCTCTGCTCATGGCCTAGGTTCTTGTCAGTTTTCTAATACAATGATTAGTCTTTTTCCTTAATATATGTGTTATTTCACCACTATACACACAGAGTTTATTATTTTGTCTATCTTTTGTGATACCTGGTTACTTTGTACATATTTTATATTTATCACAAGATGACATAGCATCATTGATTGTCTTGAGATGTCATTTTTTATGGTGTGACAAATCTCACTCTAATTAATTAAATTCTTTTAGAATTGACTTTACTTTCAACTGAGTTTATTTCTTATTAAGGTATTTTGATGTATTGTACCTTTCTATCTTATTTTGTTAGTATTATGTAAGTATTTTAGCCAGATATGATTATTTTTGTACTGGATAATTGGCTTCAGCCATACATGGTATAAGTAAATATTTTGCTGACTTGACTATTACAATGTTAAAGTTGGTCAGGTATATTAGTATAGTTGCTTTATATCATATTACAGCTTTCTAATACATTTTGGTTGCGTTTTGGCAACATTAAATTCATAAATTATACAATATTAAATGCCTATGACATGTTTTTAGTTAACACTGTTTTTGGCTATTTTGGCTGCCTTCTATTCATTTGACAGCTTCCTTTATTTAAGATACATTGTTCACTATTGTCTGCTTGACAATTACATATAGTTTTTATTTAAATCTGATAATAATTAATTTTTTCATGAAATCTTGGTGTATGGTCTCAAATCCAACACATTAATATTTTTTGTCATTGCAAATATACAATTTTTATTTTAACTTAAACTCTTTCTAATAATGTATTTAAGTCATTTAATACATTTATTTTATTTACATCACATAATATAATGATGGATCTTGTCCATTTATTCACAAAAAATAGTTTTTAATACTATATTCATAGTTATAAAACTTAATAATTATTGACTTTATTCTGGTAGATTCTGACATTATTTCTCTCTCTTATAGTGTCTTATGGTTTTTTTTTTTTACTCTTATTCACTTTAATAATATATATGGGGTTTTGTCTTAGTCATAGTTTGGTCGTTTTTTCAAGTTGATAGAAATAATTATTATACAAAATTACACAATTTTTTGGGACTACTTGGGTTCGATACTGTTCACTTCACTTTCCTCTTATGCTAACTTACTATATAAATGATTTCTTTTTATGGAACGTTCTGTGACGTTACATATGCCTCCCGTTAAAGTTGATAATTTTGGAAAAACATATCTTTGGTTTTGATGAAATTATTATCTCTATAATAACCCTTTATTAGCTTCTTTATATCTCATTCTTTTATCTTATAATTAAATTCCTGTACTACTCCTTTAATATATTAATCCAACTCAATATCCCTTGTTCGTTCTTTGTCGTATCACCTATTCCTTTCCTTTTTACCTTGATGTTTTATAATTAATCTTTGATATAATTCCCTATCAATTCCCTAACTTACATAGAGGGTTGGGAGTCAGAGTGGCTCGCTATGGCATACATTCTCTGTCCCTTCCTGTCTATAACTACTGAAATCAGAGGCAACACATCCCTGTTCAGAAAATAATAATTGCACCTTTGCAACAAATAATAATAAAAAAAAAAAATACAATATTCAAAGATCATAGGCTCCTACACATAAATTCCCTTTCTTAAACTCTTCTGATTAATTCACAATTATATTAATATATCGTTCTCCGCAGGTTAAAATTATCGTTTAAAATCATTCAATGTTAATAGCTATATTCATATTCATCATTACCTCCTTATGTAACACACTGTTTTCCCTTTTTTTTTATTTTTCATTTATCATTTCCATTTAGTATCGAATATATGACAGCATTTCTCCTTCTTTTCTCCTTTACTAAGTGTCCGTCTCGTAATATTTATTAATAATAATCTCTCTCCTTCTATAAGTACGGGTAAGCTGGTAAATATACGTTGACATGGCTATTGGAAATAAATCTATATTTTATATATATCTTTATGCCTTTGGTGTAAGGTGTCCTTCTCGTAATATTTATGAATAACAATCATAATACAATAATATTTATATTTAAAAATCTCTACCTCCCTTCTAATTATGGCTAAGTTAAAAAATTCACGTTGACATGTTTAGTCAAGGTACCTTCTCTATGATGCTGTATTTGACTTGGGTCTTTGGTCATGGTACTTGGTTACTGATTGAGTATTTGACTTGCGATTTTTTTAATCATGGTACTTTTTTTAATGAAGTCTGGTTATACGTTCCTTTTACCTTGTTCCTGATTGTGTCAGTTACCTCGTAGGTATTGTTTTCATGTTTGATAATATTTTGGTTATATTTGTCAGTTTGGGTTAATTACGTTGATTATTTCAACCCCTTTTGGTTGTGTTCCTTATATTATGTCCTTATTTATTATTCCCATTCCTTTTTAATTCCTTCTCTTTTCAATATTCGACCTTCGATGTTTATCACCTCTACTCCTTCAAATGCCTGGTCTATGACATGTACTCTGGATGATTGGTTTCATGGCATTACCATCTCATCACATGCTTGGGCCATAATTTTTCTGCATAGCGGAATTCCTCCTCTCTCTCACTTTCATTTTGGGGATCATTATCTGGTTCTCGGCCAGTTTCTGCCAATACATGGTTTACATAAAATACTCGGGGTTTTTCGTCATTATTTGCCTGATTATGTTGTAATGAAAAACCCGGATTTTCGTGAACTGTTCGGGGTCTTTCGTCATTACTTACCTGGGGCCTATTCTCTTGATTCCTTTTCTTTCTTATTTCTCTTATTGCCTGAGCGTATTTTTCTATAAGCTGGCCCATTTGTTCCTCATAATTTTCCCTCTTTTTGGAATGTATCTTTTTTCTAGGCACGCTTACCTTAAAAGTATTTTGGCCTATGATTTTCTTTGTAATACACTCTTTCTTTTTGTCCCTTTTCATTAAATTCTGTTTATATTCTTTCATATAACTCCTTTCTCTGTGGTCAGTGACCGGGGGGTTATGTATATTAATTAAACCGCTTTGAGTCATTTCTCCTATTTCCTTTGTATACTCCCTGTTTGTTTTTCTCGGTCTGTCCAATCTATTAGCTATGTTTTGTTCCGTTTCTACTGTTTCTTTCTCTATGGTTTCAGGACCGGTATTATTTTCTGGAAGATGATGAGATAGAATCTGTAATCCTTCTACTTGTTCCTCCATTACTTCGACCTCCCTGTCTTTGTCGGTTTTACTCTCCTCGATCTTTTCGTTTACTATTTCGTAATTTGCATTTGTTTCCTTTCTCAGGGACTCCCCCCAAGATTCTATCGCCCTTATCATTTCCACCTTATATTTCTGTCTTTCCTCCCTTTCTTCCTGTCTGATTCTTCTCATATCCTCCCTTAATTCTTGGAGCATCATCATTATCATCTCCATGTCACTTTTTGTCATTTCTATCATTTTTGCTGGTTCGTTTTTTTGTGTTTGTTCTACCATTTGTATGGGTTCTTCTCCCGTTTGTTCTTCTAATTCCTCTGCCGTTTGTACCGGTCTTTCCATTTCTAGTGTGGGCGGTTCTAATTCTGTTTCCTCGACCTGTACTGCCTCTCCGTCTTCCACACTTAACTCGGGTTCCACAGTCTTCTTCACCTTTTTTCCCTTTGGATGCGGCATTTTAATATGTTGGTAGTTGCCGGGCTTGTTCCGTCTTTTTCAAGCCTCACAAGTTGGGCTGCCAATTTATAGAAACACAAGTATTGGGTGAAAAGTAATGTTTGTGTGTTGTAATATGTCGGGCGTTACCTCCGCTCACTTTTGTTACTTACTCTGTTGACTGGATCCTCTGCAGTGATGTAGTCCTGTAACACAACTTAAAACTATGCTTTTGTGGGCGCCACTTGGAAACGTTTGTTCCAAGAAAAAATTAAATGTGATTGATAAAATTTTTTAAATCTACGAAAAAAAATTTAAACAAGTCAGTTTAGCTTTGAAAAATCAGTTATGTTTAATGATTCTTTAAAAACAACAAACAAATCGTCTGAAGGACTATCATTCATAAAAATTATAAAATTGCAGAGAAAAAATTTAAAAGTTATTATTATTGACAATTTTTTATATGTCCAATCAAGTATCGGCTAGTATAATTCAGATTCTGACTCAGTTGACAAGCATGAGTTTAATATGTGAAAAAACTTTAATCTCAGGACGTAACTCCTTTGAACTACCAAGACATATCAATTAGATGCCTTACAAGAAAAAAACTAAGTGATTTGAAGGTGTATGTGTGGCGTGTAAAGTACAACTGTGTGATAATTGTAACCAGGTAACAATGATTTTAATTTTGGTAAACTCACGTTCCAATGGTCGTTTATTCTCTCACTGGACACTTCCTTCGGGTAGTTTCTCGATCTCGCCTCTTCGGGTGTACGCTGAATCTATTTAAAGTCAATTTTTGCGATCGTTACTTTTTCCGCACTTTTTGTCAAAACGTTTGGCAGTAAAATCTCGTTCAAACGCCGCCACTTCGAATCATCTGTTTAGCGTTGATTCAGAGATCTGCCACCGCAGCGCTGACTCCCATGCAGTTTTGAGGAAGGCTCAGTGTATTGTTTTGTTTACGTTCGGGGGAATTATTTGTCACGTTAGTCAGTCAATGCGAACACAGCAGAATTCGTTCTCTATTAAATGTTGGGACCCTCCTGGGCCGTCGACGTTCTGGCTGCGTGCTTTCTATTAGAATTTGCCGTATCGCTGCTCTATTTCAGCGATACATTTTTGGCGTATACTCTCGTTGAGGTTAAGTCAGTCGGGTATGTCTATGTACGGGAAAAGCCTTCCTGCCGTGTCTTGTCGATTTTTCGCCTCTCGGTTTCGCCTTAGCTGCGTTGATCAGTGTTGTGTGAGATGCATCAGCTCTGGAGTTCAATCTTCAAGTGTTTTGTCGTCAAATTTTGTCTCGCTTTTATACTAAATCGGGATGACTGTTTTCGTCGACTTCCGGTATATTTGTGTAAAAATTCTTTCTAGATTGTTCGAGAATAAACGAAATGGAATGTCATAGAACAATTTTCACTTCCGTAGAAGCTTTTAGAACGAATTTCTTATTCTTCATACAATGGATATTTCAAAATTTACACTGGTATTTATCAAACAGTTTCACATTAGTACTTACAATTTGTATGCCATTAATGTATTTAAATTCCTTGTTTTTAACTGAATCTAGCGATACTAAATATGATTGGTATCTAATTAACTTAAGTCTAAAAAACCTTACAATTTACAACCCTCACCTTGAGTTGTAGTCATTAAAAACACAATATTTATAATAAAAATTGTTGTGGAGTTATAAAGTTCCCTTCACAAGCTGGACATCTACTACTACTACTCTCCTACAACAAAATAAACAAATTTAACATCAATAAAACACAAATAAATACAATTTTATATGGCCTCTGCTCATGGCCTAGGTTCTTGTCAGTTTTCTAATACAATGATTAGTCTTTTTCCTTAATATATGTGTTATTTCACCACTATACACACAGAGTTTATTATTTTGTCTATCTTTTGTGATACCTGGTTACTTTGTACATATTTTATATTTATCACAAGATGGCATAGCATCATTGATTGTCTTGAGATGTCATTTTTTATGGTGTGACAAATCTCACTCTAATTAATTAAATTCTTTTAGAATTGACTTTACTTTCAACTGAGTTTATTTCTTATTAAGGTATTTTGATGTATTGTACCTTTCTATCTTAATTTGTTAGTATTATGTAAGTATTTTAGCCAGATATGATTATTTTTGTACTGGATAATTGGCTTCAGCCATACATGGTATAAGTAAATATTTTGCTGACTTGACTATTACAATGTTAAAGTTGGTCAGGTATATTAGTATAGTTGCTTTATATCATATTACAGCTTTCTAATACATTTTGGTTGCGTTTTGGCAACATTAAATTCATAAATTATACAATATTAAATGCCTATGACATGTTTTTAGTTAACACTGTTTTTGGCTATTTTGGCTGCCTTCTATTCATTTGACAGCTTCCTTTATTTAAGATAAATTGTTCACTATTGTCTGCTTGACAATTAAATATAGTTTTTATTTAAATCTGATAATAATTAATTTTTTCATGAAATCTTGGTGTATGGTCTCAAATCCAACACATTAATATTTTTTGTCATTGCAAATATACAATTTTTATTTTAACTTAAACTCTTTCTAATAATGTATTTAAGTCATTTCATACATTTATTTTATTTACATCACATAATATAATGATGGATCTTGTCCATTTATTCACAAAACATAGTTTTTAATACTATATTCATAGTTATAAAACTTAATAATTATTGACTTTATTCTGGTAGATTCTGACATTATTTCTCTCTCTTATAGTGTCTTATGGTTTTTTTTTTTACTCTTATTCACTTTAATAATATATATGGGGTTTTGTCTTAGTCATAGTTTGGTCGTTTTTTCAAGTTGATAGAAATAATTATTATACAAAATTACACAATTTTTTGGGACTACTTGGGTTCGATACTGTTCACTTCACTTTCCTCTTATGCTAACTTACTATATAAATGATTTCTTGTTATGGAACGTTCTGTGACGTTACACCGTTTATACAACTATTGGGTAATCTACTATAGCTACGTAATTACTAATTTACTTTAATTACCCTATTGTAACAGTTAAGTGGGGTAGGTCCAATATATCTATGGTAGGTTACGTAAGTGACGGCACGCGCATTATGTAACTACTTACATAACTCTTTACTCCGTTACTGATGTTCTTCTTGCACCACTAACTGACTATCACACTGTTCCCGGACGACAAAAGAAGTTACTATCACAACATTGCCGCATAAAAACCCACAGGCCTAAACAACCTATGGTAGTAATTAAAATAACTTACAGTTTAATAAACTTCATTATCGTGTGAATATAATTTGATTATTACTTTGTATATATTGTTACAAGAGATGGAATGAATACAAATTGATTATTTTCTTGGAGCGGTATAAATATGTAGCAACTCCCAACTGTTATGTAGCAACTCACTATTTGCCATGTTTTCATAGATAACAAACGTAAATATGACAAACGTCTAAGGATGCACAGAATTGCAAAACATGTAAATTAATAGTTGTTTTGATTGTTCATCTTCTTTTTTCTTTTTTCACAGTACTAAATAATATAGAATATAGAATTTTCACTTGTGAAACTTACTTGTTTTTTTCCCGTACGAGTTTCGGCGTGGTGTGCGCCTTCGTCAGCAGCTTTATCCAACAACAATATATATTCTGCGTTTCCCACACACATACACACAAAAAACCACAGCTACACCAACATAGATACTAATCTTGAGATATTACACTACTTCTCCAAAAGTCGAAAACTTAACACAACAGAACAATATGAAATATACAAACACTACAAAACACAACCAAACAACATACTTAACGACCAATTAAACTATAAATCTCACACACTTTTGACAAATTATACATAAAACTAACAATAATTTGGATCCCCGCGCCAATCCCCCTCCTCCACACACCACCACCACTAAACCTTCCAAATAAAAACCGTTACGAGTTACTGGCCAGTCTGTCTCAAACTACTGACGAAGGCGCACACCACGCCGAAACGCGTACGGGAAGAAAAAAAAACAAGTAAGTTTCACAAGTGAAAATTCTATATTCTATATTATGTAAATTCAAGTATTCATGTAAATTCATGTAAAATTCATCGAGAGTTTAGATGAGGGAGAAGTCTCTTTATTGTTGTATTATTATGTCGATTAAAGTAGTAGCAGAAATCCCATCAGGAAAAACTCAAAACCAAAGCGTTAATGCTCATCTATATTTAGAACAAATTGTATCATTATCAAAGGAGAAAAAGTGTCTTTAAATTTAGACAAATAAAAATGTTAAGGTAAGGAAAAGGGGAGAGAGAAAACTCATCGTAAGGAGAGAAGAAGTAACTCATCGTTTTGATATAGAACGTTTTTGACTAATGGCAGTTTTTACAACATAAGAGACCAATACCACCGGCAGATAACTATACCCAGGTAGTGAACTTTAGTACAGAGGAATATGTACAGCATGAAGTTTTATTTACATATTTTCTCTTCAAGCAGCCTGTGGTGTCCTCTGGCCACGATACTGACCGGCTAGTGCCTTCGAATATCGTGTGGTCGTTTTACGTAATGCCATGGGATAAAGTTCAAACGTTAGAGTTGGGATAAACTTCTGTCAGAGTTGACAGAAGAAAACTCTGACTATACACTACAGCGTCAGTACCCGGATAAACAACAGATGCCACAAGTTAAACCCAGCCTTCAAAACTTCAAAGATATTGTTATAGAAAACGGTTTCTAGACAATAAAATAAATAATTCAATGCCACGGAAATCGACGCTCACAAATTGTAATAACACTTTTATAACAAATACATAGTTAATAATCCATTAATCTAATAACGCATTTTAGTTCTGGTTTCAGAATGATACTGTACGGATCACACAACAATGTAAGCGTCAATAAGTTAAAGAACTACAATAGTCCGTACACAAATAAACAATTAAGTACCCAATATTTTTACTAACATAGACCCTAAAATAAGACTGGTGAAACTGTAAGCTAGTTGCACTCTTGCTGATGATGTATTTTGCCGAAATTCAATTGTCAAGGCGGTCGACAATGCTTTCTGTGTACCAGTTAGGGTCGATTTGTGTTGGTTTTCTAGAGAGTTTCAGCTGCCTGAAGAGTAATCAGGCAGTGCCTTAGCAGTCGTCCGTCGTCCTCAGTGCTGCGTCCCCTTGCTTATACAACACGCGGTAACTGTCATGTAATCTACTGTACACATGTTGTCTAATGCGTTGACGTCATAATATTATTCTTTATTAGTGTCACAGGACCATTAAAAGAGATGAGTAGGCCTATTAGGCAGATCTTACTTAATAACTAGAAACACTTCATACTTATATCGTAACTTTTGGATTGTGTGCAGTAATCTGTTATTCTTTAATAACGGAACAACCTGCAAATGTTTAATGAAGCACTTGTGTTGATTACTGTGTTATCGATTTGTGGTAAATAATAACTTCTATAATTCAATTAACTGATTATTTAAATATTTACCTTTGTCACTCTTAATTGAACTTTTTTACAAAACATATTAAAATAAACACATTGAGTATATCAGTACGTGACTATACTTACGACTAAGTAGGTAGGTTATATTAGTAAATACGACTTACGACTTAGTATGATGACCATTGTAGCAATGCCTGTAGATGGTATCGCTGGGGACTAATATGAATTCACGCAAGTCACAACTAATACATCGCACTCTGATCGCTGTAAAACAATTTACAGTACAGGCCTATCAAAAATCAACCCGGTCTAAAGTATGCTAAAGTATACCCGGTCTAAAGTAAGTATACTAAAGTATGCTGTGAACATAAACAAAGCTGTTGGAGCCAAAAAATTACTATAGTTGGTTACTCAGTCGAGATATGTTTGTGATGTTTCACTGCAACTGCTGACAATGTCCGGTTGTTTATATCTCGTTTTGTGGTGAATAACAACAGTACGTGGCGACCTCTACGTACGTGTGTTGATAACGGCATGTTGCTATAACACACACTATGCATATCTGTGTGTGTGTGCGTGTGCGTTTTAATAACTTCTTACATTCTGCTTTCTTCCATTTAGATGTTTAAGCAGGTTGGCAGGTCATTAAGCAGGACCTCCCGATGTGTTTATATTAGAGTGAGGCCATCTAAACCTCAGTCGCATGGGAGTTCATCGGCTGTATGGGATTCAGTTTACTCTTTATAAATTGCGAAGTCAATGAAATACCTGAGCTTACACTTAAAAAAAACCAGCATTGTTCTGTAATTGTAAATTTACAGACAATTAAATTAAAACCTTTCTTACAAACAATATAGTGAAAAATAAAATTGAATGAAAATTGTGTACCAACGGGTAATACCGTACACATGTTTATAAATAGTTGAAAATATTATTTTTCTTTCCGCAAAACTCGTATTGACATCAATTAATTAATGTCAAGTTATTTGATGCGGCCGAAGTGGGTTTGACAGGAGTTATAAATTGACTGCGTGCATTATTTTCTCTGTTATTGTGAATTATTTTGTTTTCAGATTTTTCTATGTACTGTATAGGATGTTATGGTATGAACTTTTAATTTTGATTTTATTATGGATGTTTAGTCTTTCAAATTAACAGCACTCTCCAGGCTCCCTGCAGTTTGCAATTTTCTGGCTTTCCCTTCAATGCACAGTACGATTGTCTTGAAACAATTGGACAACATATTTCTAACAAGTTTTTCCCTTTAAATTCTCTTTTTTCTTAAATTATTTGGCTTGCAAAATCACTATGCCGAAAGAAACAAGTTTTCAAGTCCTTGGAATTGTTTTAATCTTACAATTCTTGAAGGAGCTTCTGTGATCTCTTAAAAACCTCATCATTCGTAACGTTTTCTGCCTAACTTATTTTTATTATCAATTAGTAGGTCTTCTTTGCACGTAAATATAATTTTATTACAACAGGTTGCTGTATCAATATATACAAACGCAGTTTTACCAAAAAGTACTGAATATAATTTTTGTGATAAACGTATATTAAATTATTTGAGAAAATTACGTTTTACAGTAGTTATAAAATGCAGTATACTTATTACTTATCTTGAGGCAACAAGCCTGATTAACATTCATGAAAAAATACTTATAGTTATCACTTTATCCTTTCAAGAGGTAAGAATCTAGAACACTGTGTATCCTGAATGCTAAAGAGATGTGTTAGTGTCAGTAATAATAGAGCTACACACACTCTCTCTCTCTCTCTCTCTCTCTCTCTCTCTCTCTCTCTCTCTCATGTTTATACACAACAGTGACAACTTGAAAGGGCTTATAACGTATCTGTCAAATCTGCCCATTACTAGAAGTTACTTTACACTTGCAATATTAGATTTGGCAGCAGGTAATATTGATGTTAAACTGATATATTATTTAATTTCAGCTTATTCCAGGAAATGGGATTTATTTTATAATTGGTATACAATTTATTGAAATGCTTATCAGAGATTTTAAAACTGAAAAGATACATATATTGTAACGTCACAGAACGTTCCATAAAGGAAACCATTTACATAGCAAGTTATCATAAGAGGAAAGTGAGGTGAACAGTATCGAACCCAAGTAGTCCTAAAAAATTGTGTAATTTTGTCTAATAATTATTTCTACTAACATGAAAAACGACCAGACTTTGACTAAGACACAAACCCCATATATATTATTAAAGTGAATAACAGTGAAAAAATGTAAAGTACCGTTTACCAAATGGTAAAAGCTTAAGAGCATGATAATGTCTTTCAGCCGCCAGCTAAACGCAACATTATTATGGTTACTGACTGACTGATTGGTTACATACCTATCTACAGCTATGCAGTGTTGTTTGCTTGTTAGGTCTTTAATCTGCGACGGACGTTAGCACGTTAGCGGTCGCGGTTTTAGTTAACGATTCCCGGCTGGTAAATGATGACGTCATGCAGCGTGATGCGTTACAGAAATTTTCAAATGACCCCCAGCCATAAGACATTATCATGTCAAAAACCATAAGACACTATAAGAGAGACGAATAATGTCAGAATCAACCAAAACGAAGTCATTAATTATTAAGTCTGAATAGAGTATTAAGAACTATTTTTTGTGAATGAATGGGCATGATCCATTATTATATTATGTAATGTAAATAAAATAAATGTATTAAATGACTTAAATACATTATTAGAAAGAGTTTAAGTTAAAATAAAAATTATATATTTGTTATGACAAAAAATATTAATGTGTTGGATTTGAGACCATACACCCAGATTTCATGAAAAAAATAATTATTATCAGATTGAAATAAAAACTATACGTAATTGTCAAGCAGACAAAAGTGAACAATTTATCATAAATAAAGAAAGCTGTCAAATGAATAAAAAGCAGTCAAAATAGCCAAAAACTGTATTAACTAAAAACATGTGGTAGGCATATAATATTGTATAATTTATGGATTTAATGTTGCCAAAATGCAACCAAATTGCATTAGAAAGTTGAAATATGATATAAAGCGACTATACTAATGTATCTGACTAACTTTAACATTGTAATAATCGAGTTAGCAACATATTTACCTATACCATATATGGCTGGAGCCAATCAACCAGTACAAAAATAATCATATCTGGCTAAATATTTACAAAATGCTAACAAAAATAAAATAGAATGGTACAATACTTCAGTATACCTTAAAAACGAACAAACTCAGTTGAAAATAAAGTCAATTAGAAAAGAATTTAACTTATAAGAGTGAGATTTGTCACACTATGAAAAAGGACATCTCAAGACCAATCAATGATGCTATGTCATCCTGTAATAATAATAATGTATGTAAAGAGTAACCAGGTATCACAAAAGATAGACAATATAATAAACTCTGAGTGTACGCCAGTGAAGTACAACATATATTAAAGGAAGAGACTAATTATTGTGTTATAACATTAACAAAAAATGTAGGCCAAACAGAGGCCATGTAAAATTGTAATTATTTAAGTATTATCTATGTTAAAATTTGTTTGTTTTGTTATAGGAAGGTAGTAATGTTGGATGTTTAGATTGTGGAAGAGACATAATACTTTCACAACAATTTTTTGTTATAAAAATCGAATTTTCATGACAACAACCCAAGGTGGGAGTTGTATATTGTGTTACTTATTAGACTTAATTTAATTAAAAACCAATCATAATTAGTATCGCTAGATTCAGTTGAAAACAAAGAATCTAAATGTAATAATGGCATACAAATTGTGAGTACTAATGCAAAACTGTTTGATAAATACCAGTGTCATTTTTGAAATATCTTTAGTATGAAGAATAAGAAATTCGTTCTAAAAGCTTCTACGGAAGTGAAAATTGTTCCATGACATTCCATTTCGTTTATTCTCGAACAATCTAGAAAGAATTTTTACACAAATATACCGGAAGTCGACGAAAACAGTCAGCCTGAATTAGTATAAAAGAGAGACCAAATTCGACCCAAAAACACTTGAAACTTGAACTCCAGAACTGATGCATCACCCACAACACTGATCAACGCAGCTAAGGCGAAACCGAGAGGCGAGAAATCGACACAAGACCCGAAGAAAGGCTTTTCCCGTACATAGACAAACAGACTGACATAACCTCTACAAGAATCTACGCCAAAGTGTTGCTGAAATAGAGCAGCGACACGGCAAATTTTAATAGAAATCACGCAGCCAGAACGTCAACGGCCCAGGAGGGACCAACACTTTAAATAGAGAACGAATTCTGCTGTGTTCGCATAAACTGACTAACTTGACAATAATCCCCTTAACGTAAACAAACATACACACAAAGCCTTTCTCTCGACACTGCATGGGAATCAGCGCTACGGCGGCCAATTTCTGAATCAACGCGAAACAGATGATTCGTAGTGGCGGCGTTTGAACGATAATCTACTGCCAAATGTTTTTACAAAAAGTGCGGAAATAGTAAATGATCGCAATTTTGACTTAAAATAGATTCAGTGCATACAAGAAGAGGCGAGATTGAAAAACTACCCGAGAGGAATGTCCTGTGCGAGATTAATTATTCATTGGAACGTGAGTTACCAAAATTAAAGTCATTTTTTACCTGGTTACATTTATCAAACAGTTGTACTTCACATGCCACATACACACCTTCAAATCACTTAATTTTTCTTGTAAAGCGTCTTATTGATATGTCTTGGTAGTTCAAAGGAGTCACGTCCTGAGAGTAAAGATTTTTTCACTCATGCTTTTCAACTGAGTAAAAAATTGAAAATACTAGCCGATACTTGATTGGATATATAAAATTGTCAATAATAATAATAATAATAACTTGTGAATTTTTTTCTCTTCTTTAGTAACTCTGCAATTTTATAATTTTTATATGAATGTTAGTCCTTCAGACGATTTGTTTGTTTTTGAAGAATCATTAAACTTACCTGATTTTTTCAAGCTAAACTGACTTGTTTATACTTTTTCATAGAAGTAAGATTTAAAAATTTTAATTTTTTTTAATAATCACATTTTATTCTTGGAACAAACGATTCCAAGTGGCGCCCACAAAAAACATAGTATTAAGTTGTGTTACAGGACTACATAACCGCAGAGGATCCAGTCAACAGTAAGTAACAAAAGTGCGCGGAGGTAACGCCCGACAGAATACAACACAATTACAACACACTTTTTCTTTTCGTTATAAATTGACGACTCCAACAGTGGGGTTTTAAAGGAGAGCACTCTTTCTTTTCGTTATAATATAGTATATACATTTTCATTTGTTTTCTGCAAGATGAGTATAGAAACCCTCTTTGCACATATATAAAACTGTTTAAAAGATTCTTTCGTAAACGTGCTGTGCATTTTAACACGTTTCTCAAAATTATCGTATTCCTTGTCACAAACAGTAAGGAGCAGTGGTAATATAAATCATAACATACGTAAATCATAAAAGCATGTATGAGACAGAGAAGTTCGTGAGATAGAGCAGCAAATTTGGAAACCCCCTTCAATCTCAACAAATAAACTGGTCACGGCGCACCCACAAAACAGATTTAGGTACAGCAAATGCGACATTGCCAGAAAGTTGTAAAGCCATGTGACGCACGAGAGTAGCGGAATCTCATCAAAACAAATATGACACCATCACTCAAGAAACACATTTACTGCGAATATAACATGGAAGCAAACTGCATACGAAATAAAAAGTTGGTAAATATTATCGTCGATGTGAATATGAAATTAAAACGGATGTCTACAGACTAATAACCAGAATTCTTATATCTGTTTCTTTTATTGCAGATTCTTTGGTTGGATGTGTTGCATTCTTTAGCTTTGGGTTTTCATAAGATATACCTCACGCCTCTGAAATTTTGACCTCACGCTGTACACAATTACATTTGACACTAATGGGTTAGAATTCGCCCATCAGTCATATATACGACACTCACCCTTCATTTGTTTTATACCCTGCCATTGAGTAAAGTATCACTAGGCTAAATATAAATAAACTGCAAGCCTAATTTGATATTGCAAACATTGCCTGCAAGTGAGTCAATTATCCGAATTAACTTTTGTCCAAAACTTGCACGGCCGGTTTCAATATATTCAAAATTATATCTAAAAACCGGGCTGCTAGGCCGTGGAAGGTTGTTATGAAACGACATCACGTCACCAACGTTTCGATTCCCCTTTTGGAATCTTCCTCAGGCCGCCCGGAAACGACAGAGCTTAAGACAATAATAGCGGGAGATGAACGCCGAACAATAACGATACCTGTATCAGGTAGAAGCAACTGTTCATTTAGTTCCTTTTACATCTCCTCGTCCGTGCGCTGATGTCTACTACGTTGCACCGTTGCTGAGTCGGTTTGTCACATTTATTGTAGTTATTTTCCTTACAATTCTTATTTCAGCGGTTTCGTTTGGCCTTTGAGTATATGATGTAGGCCTACGTGATTTTGTTTCTGAATTGTCGGTCATTGTTTGTCAAACAATTTACATATTTTAAATTTGTTTCCATCCTAATAGTATATATATATATATATTTACTTTAATATTTATAACTAAATTTACCTCAAGATATACTTTTTTCCTATTAAGAACATGTTTCGAGAGTTCCTGTTCTCTCATCTTGTTTCTGGTGAAGTATTTGTGTGTTGGCTTCTGGATGTTATTAAGGTAGTTTGTTGGTCTTTGGTCTTTTAAAGTTGCATTATTGTGTGTGGTTGTGGTATCTGTTTTTGTATTTTGTGTATTTTCGATGTTGAGAGCTTTGAATAATGTGTCATGTTTTGTATTGATTTGTATTTGTTCTGGTATTAGTTTGTTTTGTGTTTTATGTTTGTAAATCTATAAATTTTCCCAAATGTTCATTATGGTGCCTTTGTGTGGTATATGTTTTATTAGTGTTACATTGGTTATGTCTGGGAATTCATGTCCTGTGTTTATTGCATGTGTGGCTAAATTGGATTTATATATATTTGGTTTTTTGTATGCATTTAGGTGTTCAAAATAACGTTTTTTCAGCTGTTTTTTGTTTGTCCTATATAACATTTATTGCAATCTTGGCATTCAATTTTGTATATACCGTTGGTTGTTGTATTATCTTTGTTGTGTGAGCTATTTAGATTTTGTAATTTATTTTTATTAGTTTTGTATGCTATTTTTATATCTGTGTTTTTAAATAGTTTTGTTAGCTTTGTCATTTTATTATTTATATATGTGAATGTGGCCCATTTTTTGTTGCTGTTATTATTTATGTGTTGTTCAGTTTTATTAATTCTTAATTGTTCAGTTTTTATTTTGTATTTGATTTTATTTTCTATTTTGATCATAGTATTTTTATTGTATCCATTTGCATAACCAATTTGGTATATTATATTTCTTTCTTTGTCAGTTTCTTGTTTCTTTAGGGGTATTTTGTACATTCTGTTAAATAACGAAAAAAATGCTGAACAACACATAAATAATAACAACAACAAAAAATGGGCCACATTCACATATATAAATAATAAAATGACAAAACTAACAAAACTATTTAAAAACACAGATATAAAAATAGCATACAAAACTAATAAAAATAAATTACAAAATCTAAATAGCTCACACAACAAAGATAATACAACAACCAACGGTATATACAAAATTGAATGCCAAGATTGCAATAAATGTTATATAGGACAAACAAAAAAACAGCTGAAAAAACGTTATTTTGAACACCTAAATGCATACAAAAAACCAAATATATATAAATCCAATTTAGCCACACATGCAATAAACACAGGACATGAATTCCCAGACATAACCAATGTAACACTAATAAAACATATACCACACAAAGGCACCATAATGAACATTTGGGAAAATTTACAGATTTACAAACATAAAACACAAAACAAACTAATACCAGAACAAATACAAATCAATACAAAACATGACACAATATTCAAAGCACTCAACATCGAAAATACACAAAATACAAAAACAGATACCACAACCACACACAATAATGCAACTTTAAAAGACCAAAGACCAACAAACTACCTTAATAACATCCAGAAGCCAACACACAAATACTTCACCAGAAACAAGATGGCGAAGGCTGAAGATGAGAGAACAGGAACTCTCGAAACATGTTCCTAATAGGAAAAAAGTATATCTTGAGGTAAATTTAGTTATAAATATTAAAGTATTATATAAATCAAGAAACGGACTGTAGCAGAAAGTGATTGAAATATATATATATATATATATATATATATATGTCAAAACCAGTTTATACTGAATTCTCCAGATGGAATTATCTATGCATCCCGCTGTAGTCGTATCTTTTTCTATCTGCTCTTCCACTTCCTTTCTAAATTCCTAAAAAGTGTAAGCGAGGCATCCAGATGCCCCGCTTACATGGTCTGTAATACTTCCATTCAATTCTAATTTACATATGATGTAGCATGACAGATAATGTCAATAATTCTGAATGGTAGAATGATCAATAAAAATAAAATAAAAACATTGTTAAAATCCGAGAAAGCAAAATAAAATAAAAAATTAATTAAGTACCACCGTAAAGTATAATCATAGATTAAAGTAAAAGTTCATTTAAAACCAATGGTACAATGAGTGATGAATCATCAAAGTAAACTGCAAAACTAAAATATAGAAAAAAGTAATACCCAGGTAGGATAGGAGTAGGTAAGGAAGAAACCCAAAACATGACAACATCCACAAGAAGAAAAGAAATACTTTTATAAGGAACAAGAAGGAAAATAAGAGAAATCAATGAAGAAACAAGAACAAGACAGCATCCACAAGAAGAAGGAGTGCTCTTATAAAAAACCCAAACCCCAAAAGAAAATGAAAAATATGATAACAAATGCAAGTATAACAAAATATCAAATTTAGAAACCATGTAAAATAAATATAAGCCAAAAGTGTATAAAGTAGAATTGAAAGTGAACCAATGTGAAATAATTATATAATGCAAAAAACAAACCTTCTTTATCTTCTATAAATAGATTTCTTGATTTTAATAAAACTATAAAACTATTTAGAAATAAAATCCAAGAATGAAAAGGGGATCAGTGCAAGTTTTTGTGTATAATAAATATAAACCTTATGTGTCAATATTGCAGTTCACAAACTAAGTAAATTGTGAAATAATACAACTTTGAAGTGTTTTTTTGTGTCCACGAATAATATTAAATAAAGTATTATCATGACAAATAATACTGGTGTTTCTGAATAATAACTGCCACTCTTAATATACAACATTCAGTAGAATGATAGTAGATAAAACAAGAGCATGCCATATAAAAACTGAAGTGATAAAGTATCATTACCCGAAAATCAAGAACAGATTAAAACTGAAATTAGAACCTAGTATAAGAAATAAGGTATATGATGGGAGGACAGAGATGTTTTGTTTATTTAGAATACGTTACTAGTGATAATCAAGACTGAAATATCAGAATTAAGTAACATTCTTTATTTATAAAATATTTATCATGTTCTACCAGTAATAATTAAGTATAAGATGTCTGAGTTTGAAAGACCATTGTTCATTTCAATTATGTATTATGTGTTAAGAGTATAAATTATATACTAATTGTTCTTTTGTTAAAATAAGGAAATGTTAATTAATGTCATAATAGAATAGAAAGTCAGAGAGGCTACAAACAAAATGTATTTTTTAAAATCTTTTTATGTAAAAACTGTTAGAAATCTAGGCCAAATGTTAAAACTAAACAGCATCAAAATTGATGAAATAAGTACAGAAAAACAATTAAACTGATGGGATTTAAATAAGGTAAATCAATCATAGAGTCATGTAATTGGAAATATAAGTAAGAAAGATTTTGTAAAAAGATAGCAAGAATTATTGTTAAAAATGCAAATGTAAAAACTGAAAGTTTAGAGAGGGGAGTCACATATTAATGTATAATATTTTAAAAGATAACCAATTAATCTAATTACAAGAAATTAATGAAAGATAAATCTTTTATATCAATCTGAGATTTAATACAATCATTAATATAACATGTAAAATGGCAACATTTTTGAAAAGGACAGGAAGTGAATTTTTAAACTTACAATTTTCTAAATGAGGTAAAAATATCATTTTAGATTAAAAACTTAATTAAACTATATTATTTGGTATCAAATCAAGCAGAATGAACTGAAGAAGAAGATTATGTATTTAGTAGTTAATAAATTTGAATAATAGCAAAAATATAATCAGTTATATAATGTAACATTCTCACATGCACAGGATGTAAAATAATTTTGAAACAATGGATAGCTAATATTAATTTGGCTAAGACTTTTGGACTAGACGAAGGAAGTTAATTAGTTCATTATTAGATATTGTGAAGTACACTTGACACGAGCTCTTAAGCAATTTTTAACCTAATAACTGAGACATAAATGGCGTATAGCGACAAGCCTAGCCTGAAGTGAAAAAATGCGAGTTTTGTAAAAATACATTCTGAAAGTAAATTCAGTGAAACGAACACCAACAAACATTAAACTAACTTCAAACAAGAACAGAACACAGTGAATACACCATTTAAACGATTTAAACATTAATTCTACACAGCGAAACAAACAGTGCAATTCTCGACCTAACATACGAAAGTGAAACGTAACTTTTGCAACACATTTTATCGAAGTGGAACACTAAAACTTAACCAGGAACACTCCACCAACACAAGAAGGAATAATCGCTACAGCAGGAACGAGAAATCGCAGGAGAAGCAGCCTTTATTGGACGCAGAATTAGCGAGGTGCATTTGTCTGATATCTGAACTCGAAGCGGCCATCTTTTTCTTCCCACAATCCAACGCAACACTGCTTATTCGACTGAACGCTTTGAAAATTTCTATACTCACCATTATATATTGAATGACATATATGTATTTTAATTTTTAAGTTGATATATTTTTGTAATGTTATACTTTCCATACTTTGCCCTTTTTCTCTGACTATCTATGAAATAACTGTTAAAAAGAACCCGATAATAAATAATTGTAAACACTATTGATATACCCTGAGAATCGATCAATCAATCGATAGAAAATCGATTAAATAAACATTTGTTAATACAATTCATTAATTACTACAAAATCGAATCTTGTTTATTCCTATTTAATAATTAGTATAATATATAATTTTAATTGAGCAATAACTACCAGAATTTCACCACTTAGAAGGAAGATAACCTCCAAATAAGGAAAATTCAATAATCGATTGTTATTGGAGACAATCTTATTAACTGGTGAAAGGAATTACAAATACAGAAAGGGACATAATTAAATTAAAACAAATAACCATAAGTTTGGAACACCACGAAACCTAATTAAATAATTAATTTTAAAATAATTTAAAAAAATATATATATAAACAACAAAAATTTTTTTTTTACACAAACAAATTAACAAATTAACAGAATCAAAATAATTTGTTACAAAGTGGCGACCAACTGAGGGGCTTTAATTAGTGATTGATAGGCCACTATCATTTGCCCAATCCCTAATTGGAGCTTGGCAGCAGTTATAAAGTTAGAGGAAAGGGAAAATGCAACGTCGAGCAACGTCAAAGAAACGAGCGGCGGAGGCCGAAAAGGAAATTGAAATCAATATGGAAGACAAAGAGGCGACGCCAGTGGAAGATGTGGAAAGGTTATTACCCCCAGCGGAACCGAAACAATCCGCACAACCAGAGATATAACCTGACATACCAACGCAAACAGGGGATGTCAATCTCCAATAGGAACAACCTGAGAAATCCAAAAAAACAGAAAATCCAATTCTAGATAAAATGAAGGAAATGTTCCTACAAATGAGTCAGAGAATAGAGGAAAGCAACCAATCCAGGAAGGAAGAATTAAGCAAGAAAATGGATTCTACAAAAGAAGAAAATAGTAAAGAAAGGAAGGAAGACAAACAGTCCTTGAAGGAAGACTTGAGTGAAATAAATAAAAATATAGAATCATGAAAAGAAGAATTGGGAGAATTAAGTAAGAGAATAGAGGAAACCAGCAAGGAAATGAAAGAGGATAACCGATCCTTGAGTCAGAAAATTGATGAAACTAATCAAAAGATGGAGGAAACCAGCAAGAAGATGGAAGAAAAATTGGAGGAGAATAACAAGAAAATGGAAGAGAAGATGGGGGAGAAGTTGGAAGAATTGAGAGAGGATAACCAACTATTAAGAGAAGAATTAAGGGAGGTTAATCAGGAAAATTTGGACAAGTTAGACGAAAGGATTGAGTTGTTAATAGAAGAAATGAGCAAGGAACTCAACGATAATAAGGAGTACACCAAAAAGAAAATAGAAGAAGAAACCATCGTGATAAAACAACAGATCATGGACATTGAAGGAAAATGTAACCAGGCCGAGAGGGAAGTACAGGAATTCAAGGAAGTGGTAAACATCAAGTTTACTAATATTGAAGAGCATAGTCGCAGGAAAGTGGAAGAACACCGGAAGGAAACTAAGGAAGAATTCGGGAAGGTACGGAGTCAAGTCGCGGAAAAGTATGACGGAATGGAAGAGGCTATGACCAATATCACGGGTCAGGTACGGCAGAGCCAAGAAGAAATGGAAGTCTTGAGAAATCGACCCACGAACTTTACTGGGATACCGATCAATGAAAACCGGGAATGGCTGAATTTCCGGCAGTACAAAAGAAAACCAATGGAGTTCCTGGCCCGGATTGATGAATACTTCGCCAAACATAGAGGGAGCAGATGGAATAACAACCGGGAGATATTGGACGAGTCGTTCAGGGAAATGACCGACAACTGGTGGATGGCGAATCGAAGCGAGATCGTGGACTACCAACAGTTCAGGAACCTGTTCAAAGCTAAGTTCTGTTCAGAAACCACTCAGAACCTGATACGAGACAATACTTGCCATGGACGATACAGGGCCCACCTAGGAAACACCACGACAGCCTATTTCTTAGGGAACGTGTGTCTGGCAAAACATTTAGAACCGGCGATACCCGAGGAATGCCTGGTGAACAAGTTATCCTATCACTACGACGAAGATATTATCAGAGCAAGGAGAGGTAGCCAAATCAAAACAGTGCAAGCCATGACCGAGTTACTGGAAAGTTATGAAAATGAGGAATACTACCGTCAGAGTAGAAAGAGGAACGATAGACCAGAAGTGAGAAGTAACCAGTACCCCAGTAACGGTAACAACCAAAATGGTAACAACTACCAAGGAAACCGTAACTATCAGAATAATTACAACGGCAATAATAACCCGCCGAACAACAATAATAACTTTAGTAGTAATCAAAATAATAATAGGAACAACAACCACTACCCAAATAACCGTAGTAATTATTATCAACCCCCTAATAATTCCTATAGTCAGAGAAACCCCCACCCCGGTAATACTGAACGATATTACCAAAACAATAGAAATTACAATGCAAACTATAACAATAACAACAGAGTTTCCCGTCCACGAGTAAATTTTGTAAGAGCTGAAGATCGTGGGCCAAGAAGGTACAACCGTCAGCGAAGGAACAGTTTCCACGATGGAGATCGTCGGCGAAGAAGTGAGGAACGTGATGGTCCGAGGTACGAACAACATAGAAGGAGTACCAGTCTAGATGACCCTGGCCGACAACAAAACAGAGAACAAACGTTCGAACAGAATACAGAGCGGCAGGAACCGACGCAAGGTTTCCAAAACGACGCCTCGGTCAATCCGAATAACAACGACGAAAACAATAATTTAAACGGGAGGAGGCAGTGATAAACTATCACGACCCTTTACTGCTTCTATCTCCTGGGTATAAACAAGAGTTGCAAGAGGCAACCGAATCGAAAAACATCACCATCATTAGCAACAACTATTTGAAGAACATAAGAACTGAACTATTGGAGGAGAACGCAACTAGCCTCGATAGCCAGAATAATGAAATCTTATATATAAAAGCGGAAGTAGAAGGAATCCCCGCAAAAATCATGATTGATACCGGTGCTAATATATCAATAATAAATGTAATTGAACTGGAAAGAATCCAGAAAGAATGTGGTAAAACTTTGCCAATGTTGCCAGTAAATAATATTGTCTTAGTAGATGCAACTGGCCGCCAGAACAAAACTATTAGAAAAAAAGTTTCTGTGAATGTCGTTAGCCGTGTTATAGCTTTGAATATGGTATTTTTAATCGCCACCGGACTGCCTTTTAATATATTGGTTGGTTGCGATGTATTGAGGAGGAACTCCGCCATTATAGATCTGAACCAAGAAACAGTATCACTGTTTTCAGACGGAATGAAGTGGACAGCAGATTTAGTACGAGGCGAGAATATAATTCCCAGTTGTATACACCAACAACTTCGGAAAATAAACTTTGTAGAGAACAGCTCCCCAAATAAACAGATAATATATAATAACGTAGAAGAGGATTTATGGTCAGTGAAGATACAGGAAATACGGGACATCCAGTGCGGAAACACCAACGAGAAAATACCCATACACCAAGCAAATCGGCTGATAAGAGTGTACGAAAAATATAAATCAGTATTTTCCGATGAACCTGGTAAGGTACAGAATTATCAGTGTAAACTTGAATTTAAGGAAAACGTGGAATTTAATAGGAGGTCATATCCCATCGCGCATTCACTAAAGGAGGCCGTGAGAGCGGAAATTAATAAGATGATCAGCAGTGACATAATTGAGATTAGTCAATCTCCATACTCTAGTCCAATCATTGCTGTTCCCAAGAAAAACGGACAAGTCCGGCTTTGTTTGGATGCGCGCGAATTAAATAAAACAATTGTTAATGACCGAACATCACCCGGTGAGATAGAGGAAATCTTGAAACGATTTCACGGCACCAAGTTTATTAGTACATGGGACACTGTGTGTGGTTACTGGCAAGTGGAGTTGCACCCACAGAGTCGTCAGTATGTGGCGTTCATATTCGAAGGGCGCAATTACCAGTTCAAAAGATTGCCCTTCTGACTTGTAAATTCAGTAGCCATCTTTGTGGCCTGTATGGACCAGATACTTGGACAGGAAGCACTCCAATTTACCACAGTATATGTAGACGATCTACTGATTACCTCGGAAACCTGGGAGGAACACTGTTAGAGAGTAAAACATGTACTCGAGAAGTTAGCCAAGAATAATATAACTCTTAAATTGGAGAAATCCAAATAGATTGCTCGAGAAGTACAGTTCTTAGGTTTTAATCTAGACGATAAAGGTATAACCCCATCATCAGAAAAAGTGGAGGCGATTCAGAAGTTCCCTAAACCGAAGAACAGGAAACAGTTACAATCTTTTCTCGGACTCTGTAACTATTACAGAAAGTTTCAGCACCAATATTCCGAGCTGACAGCCAAGTTTCAACCGCAATTGTCTGCAAAGAACAAATGAACCTGGGGTGAAGAACAGGATATTACTTTCCAACTGATCAAAGGAAAGATCTTAGAGATTGTTATACTTCGTCACCCGGATTTTAAGAAACCTTTCTTCTTGAATTGTGATGCTAGCAACATCAGTTTAGGAACAACTTTATATCAGGAAGATGAGGAGGGTCACCATCTGGTGATTAGCTTCGCTAGTCGTACCCTGAATCAATGCGAGAAGAACTACAATGTGACCGAGAAAGAATTGCTTAGTGTAGTATTCGCATGTAGCAAATTCCGGACATATATTCTAGGGTATCCAGTTACCATCCGCACTGATCATAAATCCATCTCATTCCTACGTAGGTGCAAGTTTAGTCACGGCCGACTGGCTAGATGGGTACTCGCCCTGCTCGAGTACAACCTACAATGGGAGTACATCCCGGGGAAAAGGAATGTTGTAGCCGATGTGTTATCACGCATTAATTTGGAAGACCAGACCTTCGAGGGAGAGAAGGAGAGCTTAGTCAAAATCTACAACCTTATTAAAACAAGATCCGATTTAGAAGCTTTATTGGTAAACATCAACATCTACCAACAATCTGACCCTAAATTAAAAAATATTATTAATCGATTGGAAGCAGACCATGACACCGTTTCTAGATATTACCATATTAACAAAGGTATACTATTTGTTGAAACAGCCTTAAATAAAGAAACATGGAAGGTGATTATTCCGAACCACATCGAAAAGAAGTCATAATCGATTACCATATAAGGTATGGCCATATGGGAGCGCTGAAAGTGATACAGGCCTTAGAGAAGAATTGTAAAATAAAAAACATTAACCGAAAGGTAAGAAATTACCTAAAACCATGTAATATTTGCCAGTGTGTTAAAGTTAATAACGAAAAGAAGGAAGGTACAATGATACCAATAACATCTAAAGCGAAACTGGAAAAAGTGTTTTTAGACATCTGCGGACCATTTCCCCGTAGTGGCGGTCGACACAGATACAAATACCTCATCATAATTATGGACCATTTTACAAAGTACTTAAAGCTATATCCGGTTAATCGGGCAACCACAATAAAAGTTCTTGAAGTCATAACGGAGTTGTATGTGCCAGAAATAGGAAAACCAGCTTCAATCGTTACTGACCATGGTACACAGTTTAAAGGGAGAAGATGGCGGGACACATTATTATCACTTGGGATTAAAACATATAAGACGTCAGTTTACCACCCAAGTAGTAATCCAGCAGAGAGGGTATTGAGAGAAGTGGGGAGAATCTTGCGAACGTACTGTCACCACCAACAGAAAAAGTGGCAAGAGTGCTTATCAGTCACAGAGAAGTTCCTAAATTTTGCTCACCATCCAGCTATAGGAATTATCCCTTACTCCGCCATGTACGAGAAACCAACCCCGCCGAGAGATTGAAGAGATAACAGAGTTCCCGACGAATGATGGTCGTAAGTTTGACAAGGTGAAGTTTTATAACAAGGTGGCCGAAGACCAAGAGAAACGGCAAACCAAATATCAAAAGGAAATCGGACGAGTAATAACTTATAAAGAGGGAGAAAAAGTACTGTTAAAAACCGAGAACTACCCAGCACCCTAGAAGGGATAACGAAGAAACTATTGTTACTCTATACTGGACCATATATCGTTGGCAAAAATAATAACAACAATACATACGAACTGAAAGAAATAGTTTCCGGAAAAGTCAAAGGAGTGTACAACCAAGCCTCCATAAAGAAATATTACGAAGATTGAATTCTGACTGTAATAAAAATTATCAAAATTCTAAAAAAATAAGTAAGGCCAACTTACACCAATGATTTTAGAAAGAAAATAATTGAGAGTTAAAAATAAAATAAAAAGAAGAATATGAATTTTATAATAATCCGCAAAATTCGAAAAATAAATAAGACCAACTTACCAATAATTTAAAAGGAAACAATTTGGAATGAAAAAGAAGAATCTGAATTTTGAATAAAGTGTTAAAAATTCTGAAAATAAATAAGACCAACTTATACCAGTGAATTTAAAAGAAAATAATTTGGAATTAGAAGAAGAATAGAAGTTGAATTTTGTATAATCCTCAAAATTCTAAAATATAAATAAGATCAACTTACCACTAATTTGAAAGGAAATACTATGAATTATTAAAAGAGAAGAATTTGGGACTGTAATAAAACCCTCAAAATTTAAAAAGAGATAGTAAGATCAGCTTACAACTAATTATTTATGGAATTTAATATTGAAAGAGTGTAAAAGAAGAACAGTATTTTGCTGAAAAAAAATAATAAGATCAAATTATACAAATAGATTTGAAGAAAATAATGTGATTAATTAAAAAAAAAAAGAAAGGATCCAGGATAAATGTGAATATCAAACATTTGAAGGAGCAGAGAAGAAAAACAAAAAAGAGTGTGATATACATGAGAGGGCAATAATTTGGAAATAAAGAGGAGAATTCATTATTATAATAAAATTATAAAAAACTAAAAAAGAAGAAATTTAATATAATAAGAACAACCGATGACTAACTATTTATAAAACGATTATGGAAACAGATAATCAATAAGGATGATTATAATATTACCCAGTTCTGAAAAAACAAAGAAGAACAACTCATACCAAACATATGAAGAAAATGATTTTGACAAGAAAATAATAAGACATTAATGAAAGACAAAGAGAAATAATGACCACACAAAAATATAATTTTAATAAATTAATTTTAATGAATACAAAAGCGGATTAATAACTTTCTGAGAAATAGAAAAGAAAGAAAAATATGTTTATATAATATGATCATAATAACAACTTGAAAGTCAATTATAAAGAAACCAATTGAAAAAACTAACTGACGTAAAATAATACCATTCAAATAATTAATAAGAACCAAAGAGAAAATAATATATATACAAATGTATGCTATCAATGTAAATAACCAGAAGAAGATGTAATGAGATTTCAGATGAAGAAGAAAAAGTTACACAATAACTAGTAACAAACATATTAACAAAAGTTTCCAACCATAATAAAAATGAATATATCAGACGAGCTGAAAAATTAGAAGAATATATAATGAGAATAATAAATATTAAGAAGAATAACTAAGATAGAAAATGTGAGATAATCTGAGAAACAACGAAGTGAAGTATCCAAAGATATTTTTATTAGTCGAAAATGAGACTATTCTATATGTAATTTTTATTTGATGACTGTCGGTAGATAATTCCAGCAGCATTATATTTTTGAGCAGAGATGATTTGCCTCTGGACTCAATTAGAAGTGAAGTATGGCCATCAGAGTATGTTGCCAACAGTGCATCTCTGAACTGCCCCAGCTCACATGTTAGGGAATGTTAGGGAATTAATATCCCATGGATAAAACACGAAGTTAAGAAAAGAAAGAATATAATAATAATAATATTAATATATCTCAGAAAACACTAACTATCCAAGGAGAATCAAAGTCAGATAAGAGACTATAAAGTTTATTAAGCTCAAGTATGAAGAAGCCGATATAGAAATGGGGAGGAAAACGAATAATAATAAATAAAAAGTTATCATAAGCAATTATTTCATCCATAATCAAGTCTGAAATAATCACTTCTGGAGGAGCGCAATCTGTAGCATGACAGATAATGCCAATAATTCTGAATGGTAGAATGATCAATAAAAATAAAATAAAAACATTGTTAAAATCCGAGAAAGCAAAATAAAATAAAAAATGAACTAAGAACCACCGTAAAGTATAATCATAGATTAAAGTAAAACTTCGTTTAAAACCAATGGTACAATGAGTGATGAATCATCAAAGTAAACTGCAAAACTAAAATATAGAAAAAGGTAATACCCAGGTAGGATAAGAGTAGGTAAGGAAGAAACCCAAAACATGACAACATCCACAAGAAGAAAAGAAATAATTTTATAAGGAACAAGAAGGAAAATAAGAGAAATCAATGAAGAAACCAGAACAAAACAGCATCCACAAGAAGAAGGAGTTCTCTTATAAAAAACCCAAACCCAAAAGAAAAAAATAAACATGATAACAAATGAAAGTATAACAAAATATCAAATTTAGAAACCATGTAAAATAAATATAAGCCAAAAGTGTATAAAGTAGAATTGAAAGTGAACCAATGTGAAATAATTATATAATGCAAAAAAACAAACCTTCTTTATCTTCTATAAATATATTTCTTGGTTTTAATAAAACTATAAAACTATTTAGAAATAAAATCCAAGAATGAAAAGGGGATCAGTGCAAGTTTTTGTGTTATAATAAATAAACCTTATGTGTCAATATTGCAGTTCACAACCTAAGTAAATTGTGAAATAATACAACTTTGAAGTGTTTTTTTGTGTCCATGAATAATATTAAATAAAGTATTATCATGACAGATAATACTGGTGTTTCTGAATAATAACTGCCACTCTTAATATACAACATTCAGTAGAATGATAGAAGATAAAACAAGAGCAGGCCATATAAAAAGTGAAGTAATAAAGTATCATTACCC
Source organism: Magicicada septendecula (assembly GCA_034769895.1). NCBI lineage: Eukaryota > Metazoa > Arthropoda > Insecta > Hemiptera > Cicadidae > Magicicada > Magicicada septendecula. The sequence continues at coordinate 159,407,606 of CM068374.1, forward strand.
CAAAATCAAAAACAGATTAAAACTGAAATTAGAACCTAGTATAAGAAATAGAGTATATGATGGAAGGACAGAGATGTTTTGTTTATTTAGAATATGTTACAAAAAAATGCAAAAATGCAAATGTAAAAACTGAAAATTTAGAGAGGGGAGTCACATATTAATGTATAATATTTTAAAAGATAACCAATTAATCTAATTACAAGAAATTAAGGAAAGATAAACCTTTTATATCAATCTGAGGTTTAATACAATCATTAATATAACATGTAAAATGGCAACATTTTTGAAAAGGACAGGAAGTGAATTTTAAAACTTACAATTTTCTAAATGAGGTAAAAATATCATTTTAGATCAAAAACTTAACCCTACACTGCACATATTTTTAAATTTTCTTCAAAAAAATATATCTACATAGTACTGGATATTAGAATAAAGGAAAAATGTTAAAAAAAAATGTTTCTTTATTACATCATTAGAAAAACGCCTTTATTTCTGATGTATCATATATGATACATTGCGCATTAGAGAAGAAACAGGCTCCTGTAAGATAACATTGTAAAGGCACGGTGTGTGTAGTACATACACTGCATTTTCTTTAGATTCAAGCTATATACTGACAATTAATATACACAAATATAAAAATCTGTGTGTGTGTGTGTGAAATATTTTCATATAGAGTGTGCTTGTAACATTCTTTCATATCATTATTGAAAAACCATATATAATAAAAATATATATAAGATAAGATATATATATATATATATATATTGCGACAACACAAATTACTAAACTATTGGCGCATAGGATATGATAGTATGTGTATTTCAAATTACAAGTCTATATTGGAGGGTTTAAGATTATTTATTGTACAAACACAAGTTATAGTTTATATGGTATATTTGAAATGTACAGAATGTAATGTTTGATATAGATTCTTTCTTTTAAAATGTTAAATAATGTTCATACGCAAGACGTGATACGTTACATAAGAAGACTCCCACGATGATGTTGTTGAAGAGAAGGGCCGGTCTTTGCGGTATAGATGGTTCGTCAGGTGTGGCTTACAAATGACAGACGTTTCACCAGAAACGTTTACAGCTGGGCTGGCGTCCTGTAACAGCTGGGCTGGTCCTATAACAGCTGGGCTGGTGTCCTATAACAGCTGGGCTGGTGTCCTATAACAGCTGGGCTGATGTCCTATAACAGCTGGGCTGATGTCCTATATCAGCTGGGCTGATGTCCTGTAACAGCTGGGCTGATGTCCTGCAACAGCTGGGTTGATGTCCTGCAATACCCACGATGAATCCGACACTTCGCACACACAACGGTACTACGGATTTTATTACTCGCAAAACTTATATAGAGTTTAAGACCAAGTAATATCTCAGGTGACAGTGAGTTTAATCAATAACGGTATATTGGGCTTATACCTCCCCGGCTTCTTCAAGTGTTCTCGCGAATACCAAGGTCTACCGCGATCAGCAGACCACCCTATGAGGAAATCTTGCACTAGCACGGAAACGTCTTGATGGAACTATTGCGTAACAGCTAATGATACTGTCACTGCGGAAAATCTCGCACAGTGATACAGTTACACTCACTTCTTACACACGTAATACTACAATATTAATATCGTGTGTAAAGATATAAAATCAATTTTTATGCGTCACACGCATTACTATCCCCGAAAAGTCTTAACAGATCCTTGCAAGCGGAAGAGTCTTGTACAAGGATTGTATGTACCGTTCGCGGTAGCAGCAGTGAAGAACTGCTTGTAATTTTTCGCACAATGCGTTAAAACACTGATGTGTGCAAATGTACTACACACACAGTTCTGAGTCTTCCCGTTTCACTAACGACGAATAGTTTTTACAACACCTTGCAAGCGGTAGAATCTTGTACAAGGAGTGCACTTTCCGTTCGCGGTAGATGGCGTAGAAGAACTGCCTGTGTAACGACAGGCTTAAGAAAATTTTCAACCACCAGTCAGCATTCTATTGGTGGATGGAAGTCACATGGTTAGTATAAAGTGACCATGCACTTTTCATGCCGTAGAGTGCATTTACTTTGTAACAGCATGCATAGCGGTAATCAGACTACTCGTATCCCATGCATGACTGCCTACATACTAATAATATACATGAACGTAAACAATAGTCCGACAGGTATAGGGATTGTAGCGATACACATGTCTCAGTTCAGCTAATGTCAAAACAACGGTAATACTTCACGCACCGCCCGGGAAACGTTTCCCACTCGCGCACGCGCGCACATTTCCACTAACACAGTACATGAATAACCATAAATAATAATGCACAGTTTTTCTAAACAAAACCCTTAACCTTACTAAATACAATTGATAACAACCAAACTTAACCATCTACCAATATAATATGAATGTCCATTGTCTGTGTAATATATGAACTTGCCCCGCCTATCATGATCCTGTGATTCGTTGCAATATATATAAGATAAATACATACAATTAAAATTATAAACAATTTATTAGCATATAAATTTATAAATAAGTAATTGATATAATAATTCTATATTGAATTACTGAAATACAATACACTTACAAAAAATATTTCTTCTTGAATCCACTCATGTAGTTTCTGATAAGTCACTCAAAATAACATTGAAATATAAAACTTTCTTAAATATAACTTGACACAGAAATATGTTCATGTATTTCAAATTATTATTGACAGTTTTAATTATAATGCTTTAATTAGTTTTATTAAAAACAATTTTGATGAAATAACGCTTAATCTATAACATAACAATATAACTGAACACAAATTATTACATCACAGTATGAAATTCTTTAAAACAATTTGTGTCTTTATTTAAACATAAAAACAGTCCACATTTTTCACATTTGACGTAAGTTAGCTTATTGCACTTTGGGTTCTTACACCGTGTTCGCGTTGTTGTATAAATAGGCCAATGACCTATTCCATCTGTGCGGACGTCCTTAGGTGGCACATAAGATGTAGGCCCCCTTCTTTTTTTTCTGAAATTTGTTGTTGTATACTATTTGAAGGTCTTCCTCGTTTCAGTGGGCCATCATAGCCTATTTTACATAAGCATTCGGCAACTTCCATCCTAAACTCTGCAAGACTTAAATATTTTTCTTTTCTTTCTATATTTCTCTTCCTGTACGAGATGCAACTATTCACTACTTTGTTAAATCAAGTAAATGGTAAAATATTCGCATGTACCATTTCTTTGTACGCATTTGTATTTTGTACTTACCGATTAAACTGTCCAAAAGTCTACTCCCCCCGTATGTTTATTGTACACTTTTACAAGGTTAGGGCAAGGAACTTGTACAGGCTTTTTTAACTTTTTATCCACTCGTTCAACATGGTGTATTAGCATCTCACCGGTGAAACTAGATACAAGTGTCACTATTTTATTGTCCTTCCACATGACTGCTGACAGATCGACACCATCTGCATCAGCAACATATCCACAAGAACTTCCCCTTTTTAATTTATTAAATTCTTTCTCAGAAGGAAACTTGCAATTAGGAATTCGATTCCTTCTTATAGTACCTAAAGAGTAAATCCCTCTTTTTGTCAAGTAAACAACCAGTGGGATAGGGGAATAATAGTTATCAAAATGTATTCTGTAAAACTGATTGTCAGGTATATTTCTGGTTAAACGCACAACATTTCCGCTTGCTCCAATGTCAGGTTCATATGGTTGACGATTTTTGTTTTCTGCACCAGTATAGATTTCAAATTTATAAGCATAACCACTTACTCCACTTAATATGAAAATTTTAAAGCCCCACTTGTGAGGTTTCATGGGTATATACTGTTTTAAGTAATGCCTAGCTTTAGTAAAACAAAGCTGCTCATCTAAGGATAAAAGCTGTTCGTATGGCACACTTTCAAATTTATAATTTAGCGCTTCAATAACTGGTCGCAGTTTGTGAAGTCTATCTGCAGTTGGGTCATCTTTACTTTTTAATGTGGAGTTATCATTGAAATGAATAGCAGAGCGTATATTTCCAAACGTTTTAAGATTCATAGTCTCTTTAATTTGGGCAAAACCTGTTGTCTGTGACCAGTAAAGTCTTACATTAGGGTAGTGAACAACTGACATGTAAATAACAATACCTAAAAACCTTTTCAAATCATAATTGCTTAAATTAATTGGTTTGGCAAGATCTTTCTGTGACCTGTATAAATTTGATTATTCAACTATTTTAGCAATTAAATCATCGTCAAAAAAATGTGTGAAGTACTGGTATGGAGTAGTGAGATCTTGCATTGCTACAGGAAACACAGTGTTGCCTTTAAACTGAAGTACGTCATCATCGTCATCATTTAAAATTAAGTTCTTTTTTTCCACAGTAAATTTTAAATTTTTCATTATATAAAATTGTGTCATCTGTCCTTACCTGAGCAAAATTTGGTTCATTATAATCAACATTATTGTCACCACCACATGTCACAGCACTGTCTTCAGCATTGATTATTTCTTGATTATCATGTTCTTCAGTGGAAACTGCACAAACTTCATCATTATCAAAAATTATGGGCATGCTTTCTATGTCAATATTTTGATCAGGAGCACACTCATCACTTGAAGATTCAAAATCATCATCACTTTCATACCATTTATCAATGTATTCTTCAATTTCTTTTTCCGATAACACAGTTTTTCTCTTATTTACACTCATGTTGAAATGTTTGTACACCTAACAGAATGAACTATAACCTAATGTGTTATGTCAACATAACCTATACACAATAGTACTGAATGCACAATGTTTCATATATGATACAAACACAAACTTGTTGTAAATTACAATGTTTTACGATTTCTGCACTCAAAATGTATTCAAACACTTTATAAACAATTAATGTATATAACAATTATTTTTTCAAGTCACAATAAATTAAAAGGAGACTATAATAACAGCTCAAATATACAACACAGGACACATGGTGTAAAAACATGGAGCATGTCAACAAAACATCTGTTACTTTAAAAGTAATTCTACAGAGAGCAGCACTGCTACTGCCACAACACTCTAGGTGTGTTACAGATATGAAACAAAGCTGTAAAAGTTGAAGCAAGCTGACTAATGGCAATATAGACTGATTTTAGTTCTTTGTATCATATATGATACTGTGCGCAGTGTAGGGTTAATAAAACTATATTATTTGGTATCAAATCAAGCAGAATGAACTGAAGAAGAATATTATGTATTTAGTAGTTAATAAATTTGAATAATAGCAAAAATATAATCAGTTATATAATGTAACATTCTCACATGCACAGGATGTAAAATAATTTTGAAACAATGGATAGCTAATATTAATTTGGCTAAGACTTTTGGACAAGACGAAGGAAGTTAATTAGTTCATTATTAGATATTGTGAAGTACACTTGACACGAGCTCTTAAGCAATTTTTAACCTAATAACTGAGACATAAATGGCGTATAGCGACAAGCCTAGCCTGAAGTGAAAAAATGCGAGTTTTGTAAAAATACATTCTAAAAGTAAATTCAGTGAAACGAACACCAACAAACATTAAACTAACTTCAAACAAGAACAGAACACAGTGAATACACCATTTAAACGATTTAAACATTAATTCTACACAACGAAACAAACAGTGCAATTCTCGACCTAACATACGAAAGTGAAACGTAACTTTTACAACACATTTTATCGAAGTGGAACACTAAAACTTAACCAGGAACACTCCACCAACACAAGAAGGAATAATCGCTACAGCAGGAACGAGAAATCACAGGAGAAACAGCCTTTATTGGACGCAGAATTAGCGAGGTGCATTTGTCTGACATCTGAACTCGAAGCGGCCATCTTTTTCTTCCCACAATCCAACGCAATACTGCCTATTCGACTGAACGCTTTGAAAATTTCTATACTCACCATTATATATTGAATGACATATATGTATTTTAATTTTTAAGTTGATATATTTTTGTAATGTTATACTTTCCATACTTTGCCCTTTTTCTCTGACTATCTATGAAATAACTGTTAAAAGAACCCGATAATAAATAATTGTAAACACTATTGATATACCCTGAGAATCGATCAATCAATCGATAGAAAATCGATTAAATAAACATTTGTTTATAAAATTCATTAATTACTATAAAACTGAATATTGTTTATTCCTATTTAATAATTAGTATAATATATAATTTTAATTGAGCAATAACTACCAGAATTTCACCACTTAGAAGGAATATAACCTCCAAATAAGGAAAATTCACTAATCGATTGTTATTGGAGACAATCTTATTAACTGGTGAAAGGAATTACAAATACAGAAAGGGACATAATTAAATTACCAGAAGTTATTTGTATAAAACAAATAACCAGAAGTTCGGAACACCACGGAACCTAATTAAATAATTAATTTTAAATCAATTTAAAAAAATGTATATATTAACAACAACAATTATTTTTTACACAAACAAATTAACAGAATCAAAATAATTTGTTACAATGATTACGAGTAAATTCTCTATTCGGACTGCTTTCATCTTAATTTTTTGTCACTTGCCATTTCAATTCCTGAAATCTGGGGTCGTCTTCTGAAGCAGTGAGTGGTGGTTGAAAGACCCTGTTGAAAGACCTAATAACGATTAGGTTGGTTGTTAGGCCTGAATAGAGGATTTACCCATAAGAAGTCACCCAGCGCTAAGAGGTTACACTTGACTGTAAGAGTATATTGGTTAAACATATTATGTGTTGACCATTTGTGTTGACCACCACAAGTCCCAGTAATATAAACGGTATTATAAAAATTTGAATGCAGACTTATATGACCCAATCAAACTAACAAGTGTAAGTGAGACGGATCTACAACAGTGGATGATTGGATAGCAGTCAATACTTGATGATCAATAATATAAAGATTAATTCCGTAAACGTTTGTAAGGATTAAGAAGAGATATACAAAATTGTTGAGAGATTAAGTACCAATTAATTTTATTATAATTGTACGGTTTAAAAAGAAGGGATGAGAAAGATAATAAATTACTTAAGGTTCCCGCGCCTTAACATGCTGTGCAGTATTTCATAATCGTTTTCCACAGTGGACTGAGAAGATCGTGGGAATTTTCCTCGTAATTGAAGAAATTAATAGTGGAAATTATTTAGTGGTTTAGCTAGTACGCAAATTACCTGCAATCATGCTGCTCTCGGATTCTTTCACAATCCCGTAATGTCTTCCTCACATTTTTCTCACGTTATTTTCTTATCTGAAAGTAAGACAGACGTAAGTAATATAAGCGGTAATATAATATAATAAGTTATATGGTAATATAAGATTATTACCATCTGTAGATTTTGGGAATCAATTTTATTTACCGCGTGGTTACTAAACGCCCCCACTCAGAAACTTTCAATAATCGCCATCGCTATCTAGCATGCTACATCAGTCCAACTGTATTGTGCAGTGCCAAAAGTTATACCTGAAAGGCGACAAAAAATTACCAAGAAAGCAATCAAATGCACATTGCCCTGAAAAGTCTGCCCAAATCAGTTTCCGTGAGATCAAAATAGCCCTATGTCTTATTCCTTGAAGGTGATGGTGGTGGAGTACATGAATACATCGTTAACAATTTTGCTGTATTTAAAATTTGTGGCACAGCAAACATCGTTACGAGCAAAATTTAGGATGTTCCTAAAACATCGTTAGGAACATCTATAAACAAAGGCAATGAAAATGTTCCCTCGTTCTTATTCAGTTCATTTAAGCACGTTAGCTCGTTTCAACTTAACATAAGCTAATAAGGCCTACTAACCATTGTTTTCGTGGTCTGCAACGTTTGTTCTTACAGGCTGGATTTTCTACACTTGTGAAAATTTTATAAAGACAAGTGTTTGCCGTTTGTTTCTTATGGTCTTCCAATTTACCTAATGTTATTTTTAAAATAAACTAACATTTAACTCTGTTTGTACTTATGAGAAATCGTGTACGCGAAGACAGAATGCCTGTTTCATATTTGGCTGACGTGTTGTCATTGTCATTATACTGCACTATTGAATTTACAGCAGATTGCAACTTTGTCGTGTTTACTTGCTGAACTGCCTACTTGTCATATTCCGGACGAGGCCTTTCAGCTTTTCCACCATTTTCAAGTTCTAAACCACGACCTCATAATTCCGTCCTTGGGTTGTGGTTTAGGACTTGAAAATGGTGGAAACACTGAAAGGCCTCGTCTGGAACATGACAAGTAACAGTTCAGCAAGTAAACACGACAAAGTTAGAATTACAGCCTGCTAATTCAAATAACAAGATGAACAGCAGATTAACTCGTCATACTTAACCAGTTATCGTAGACGGGCGTTTAATGTTTGTTTTATCATACAAGTAAAATCATAACATTATTGTAGCTTAAGACATGTTTGGTATTAAGCCAATTTTTGTTTATTCTCTCTTACAATTGTGTACTAATCTTATATTCCTAACATATTATTAAATTAAGTTTTCCGTAGTAAATTTTTTATTTATATAATTTAATTAATGTTAAATCTTCTAATTTTTTAGGGTTTGGGGTGTTAAGACGTTCGTGGTCCACTATTGTTTAGTCACCAGTATAGATTACCTAAATCCGTGCTAAAAGTACTTCTTCCATGGCTGTGTCTGTCTTGTCAATAACATCGTTTCTTGTCCCGACTTGGTGATGATAAGCTATGGCTACGTGTTTCAGCACCCTAAGTGTCCAAGCTGTCTGGGTAGGCGCAGCCCCATGAGCACCAGTTTTGTTCGTTGTTTAATCACTCGTAAAGTCATTTCCTTACACAGCCTACTTATAATCGGCGCGCGGTGTTTTGTCATTGGTAGAGGCTTGAGCACGGTGCAGTATTGCCATTAACGTCATGGGCTTTTAATGTTTTTTAGCGTATTTGTGAGGTCTCTTTCTTTTCGTAGCATCTGACTAAGCTTCATGTCTGCGCAGTTTCTCCGCTCACCTTACTTTATTTTGGAGTTTTTAAACCCAGGCGTATATTTTTTGGATTATGGATAATTTTTGTTTGTTTATTCTTGTGATTCCGTTTTTACTTTTGTATGTTAATCGTAATGCACTAGTGTTTGCTTAGCAATATTTGTTTATTCTTGTGATTCCGTTTTTACTTTTGTATGTTAATCGTAATGCACTAGTGTTTGCTTAGCAATATTTGTTTATTCTTGTGATTCCGTTTTTACTTTTGTATGTTAATCGTAATGCACTAGTGTTTGCTTAGCAATATTTGTTTATTCTTGTGATTCCGTTTTTACTTTTGTATGTTAATCGTAATGCACTAGTGTTTGCTTAGCAATATTTGTTTATTCTTGTGATTCCGTTTTTACTTTTGTATGTTAATCGTAATGCACTAGTGTTTGCTTAGCAATAGACTCACATTAATTTTGATCTCTTACTGAAATGCAGAACTATTTGATGTGTTCCAAATTTGATCTGCTCTTGGTTGACAATAAACCAAAAATGCTTTCTCTTACGATTGTGTATTTTTTTATTGTATATTCGCCAATTGCATATTTTGCATTTTGCCTAACTATGCAGATTGGGTTTTGTAGTTGACCAAACTTATTCGTTTTTATATCCAACAAAATTTTTCTTTTTCATGCCATCTGTAATCAGAAGAAATAGAGCAATAGGTACGGAAACTAACTACTAACCTAAACGTTTTGATTCAATTACTGGGCAACACCATAAAATTAAACGGTCTTCTTTTTAGCTATCAGGTACACAGGATACTACATAAATGTTGCATTGCCTCTACAGGGCATGAATAGCACCAAACAATTTAAGGAAAAGCTGAATATAAAGGATAGACAGGATTGGGAGCGAAATCGTCAGTATTTTTTATGGAACGACCGAGAACAAAATGGAAATTGTTAATCGGGAAACGTCGGAGAACACTGTAAATTGATCTTTGGCAAATTTTGCTCCAACATGTGGCAGTTCTGAAATATTCATATCTTTAACCACGTAACAAGTCTTCCCTACTTTTGTCGTACCAAATATGAGAATTGGCTAGTACAGTGGTGATACAATGTGGCCTGCGCGGTCCCCGAAGACAAGCTTACTGCTTTCTGGCGCCTTAATTCTCGGCGATCATAATACTTTCCCTTCTAGTTCTGTTACGCGACATATCTCTAAAGTTCTCGGTCGCCATCTGCTTGACGTTTTCCCGTACGCCATTTAACTATTGTACATGGTCTTTCTGTGCTTTTACGACAATCTAAATTTTCTTTTAACACACGTTTAAGTACTCTGCTTTTTTTATTCCGTTATATGTTTGAGCCAGCGTATTTTGAAAAATTGGGTTTGTCATACATCACCTTTATTAAATTCCTTTGTCTTTCATTTTCTTAGCCTCTGTGATCTCCCTTTTTTACAGATCTAGATATTATCATTCCGCTTAAAAATTTTCTTTTGACTGCGTACAGAAACCCAGCATTAGAAATACCAAGTGTATATACAAACTACGTTAATTACAAAAAGTATTTAACGTCTGACCTTTCCAGTTTGAATGCCTACCTGCACTGTAACGAAAATGTTTGGAATTGATATCTAGCTTCTGACCAGGTATCGCCAAGTCTTAACCTATGAGTTATCTCTTTTCCTCCTACTATATCCCGTCTCCACCATACGCTTTCAGGTATTTTTTTTCTGTCCATGTTGTTCTGAACATTGTTCTACTATCTTTCCTCTGGGATACAATTTCCTTTATTTTATTACCTAAGCTAGCTATCTTTTCTGTTTCGCTTCACACGATCATACAATCTAAATTTTATTTCCCTTTTATATGGATTTACTTTATGTAATTACAATACTCTGTTTCATCAAGTTGCTGTTAAAGAGTAATGAAAAATGTAATATTCCATATTATAAATAATGGAATAAAATTATTTAGTTTTACAAGGTAAAGAAAACTGGCTTTCCAAATTCGATTGATAAAATGTATTCTAGCCACAAAAAATTTTAATACTTTAGAATTGTTTTAAATATTTTTATTTTTGTTCATAACATACATTTATAATTATAATTAATCATTATACATAAGTATATAATGTTTACATTGATGTAATTACCTTCGTAATCACCAAATATAAATTCAAAGTTATGCACTTGTATACTGATGAATAATTTTCAATTTCAGATTAACATAAGTCATTTTTAACAACAGATAATGCAAATAGTCTCGTGAAGTTATAAAATAGGTACGATCTATTATACCTTGACCTCCCCCTCTTTTAATATAATAATATACGAACATTGTTTCTTTATTCCCAGACTTTCTTGGATGTCGTCATGTCTGCTGGTTTGACACTAGACAAACTTTATGTAATCATGTTTTAATCTTCAGACTGAGTACATAACAAACAATTGTTACGGTTCTGCCCTGTCCATTAACCGCTCAATGACATATGTTTTCTAATTTTATTATTCTTAGTATGCACTTATCTACAGATTCTATCACTATGGTGTAATAAATAATACTGCACAGCATCCAGGATTCTCATCCAGTCCTCGTTTAGTGTTCATGACTTAATTTCATATGTGCCTATGCAGAATCAGCAATGTGTATGCAAGTCTGAATCATCAAACATCCTCTTAATATTTACTTTTTTTGCCGACCGCTGTTACGAGTTCAAGCGTACTTTTATGTTGGATCTTTGCCGTCCTAATCAGCATTTAGAAAAAAAGAATTCCCAAAATTCTTGATTATTATTACTCAAAACTTGACATCAATAAACACTTAAACTAACTTAATTTGTTACGTAGGGTGTCAGGGTGTGTTTACTCGTCAAATTACATGGTTTTTCGTTTCTGCGTAATTCACCTTCTTTAATCTTCTCTCACTCTCCTTGTTTAACTCTGCTGTTATTTATATTTAGAGGCGCGCGCGCGCCCACCCACCCACCCACACACATACACACACTAACACACAGTACATTACTTTACCTGTTGTACTATTCATGACTATAACAGAATATAAGTAAAGATTGTTGACACATAAGTAAAGAGCAAGTGTCAGTGGGGTGATCAATGGTGAAGATAAGAAAAAATAAGGGTACCTGCTAAATATGTATTTTATTATTTTTTTTAAATATAAATTTTTATTCATTACTCTTACAGATTTATATTTACCTGGAAATCGAAACTAATCACTTCACAAAATTAAAAAAGTTTGAAGCAGAAAAAATTATTATCATATTTATAAACAATTAAAAAAGTTAATGGAAATTACAAAGTACTCTTTACACGTGTGCTTATGCATGAATCACACGATTGAGTTTATGGATAAAACTTTTCAAAATTTTGGTTTTGTTGTACTTGGAATATAACTTGACAAAATCTGATTTTCAAGCGACAATAACAATTTATATAAAAGCCGTTGTGCCAGTTTCGTGAGCTTATCACTAAATTGATTTACTCTTTAAGAAAGGAAATAAGTTTTAGTTAGACCGTTTATATATCAGTCACGCCATGGCATCGACTATTATATACGGTTTACGTGATTGTGAAAACTAACTCTCGCCAATTTCAATGTTCTGTACATTCCCAAGTCAGTGAATTCATTAAAAGTATTACAAGTAATGTAGTATAATAAAGTAAATTTTCTTCTCTTGTTTTTGAAAGTTTTTATAAACTAGTAATCCTTTTTATCTACAAACGTCTATCAGTTTTTATTTATGCTTTTTGTTCATAAAGTAGAAAACCCACTGTCAGAAACAATAAAGAATGCCTCTTTTAGTTCTTTTGTGTCCATTTTTACATTTTTGTGGCGTGTGCCAACTTCACTAGCTATACGATGTCTGTAAATTAAGTAATGAGACTAATTCAGTACAACCTTTTATTTACAATCAAACTATATCTAGACTCTATCGTCTTCCCTTGGAAAGAGTCACAGCGCTCTAGGATCTAGCACGCAAAGATCCATGATTCATCACCGGTAATAAAATCTTTTAGAAATCAAGATCATTTTCTAAAACATGTTTACCCCAAAAGTTGAATGCACAACGTTGCTCGTAATTGATGCCACTCATAATTTACAACGCACAACAAAAACTCACTTCACGAAAAGCTTGTTTACGTTTCACGTGGCAACAATAGACAATAAATATTATTACTCAATATCAATCAGCTGCTTATCTAACCATCTGTGTTAATAGAAACCTTACAGTGTTGCCATATTGATTGTTACATGATTAGTCTCATTACTTAATTTACAGACCTTGTATACTGTTACTATGGGCCATATGCTCCTAACAATTCACTTATGTTGTTTGAATATTACCTTTGTTCCCTCTTGACTAATGCTTGTGTACAGAATTAAACTTTTCTGCAATTGTGTAGTGATTCCAACTTAGAATTGAAATCTGTATAATTTTGGCCATGTGAAATCAAATGGTGAGCGTAGTTAGACTTTATGTTGACTACTTTGTAGATAATGTAGAATGAAACTTGAGAATTGACTCTGTTGATATCAGTACCAGTCAGATCCGTAAGCAGTATCATATAAAATGTAATTAAAAGGATACACGATGTACTTTATTAATACCAATCTCTAATTTTTATTTATTAGGATGAAATACTATAACCTTATCAATGTTTCGTATGTATATATATTATAACAGTACAATTTACCAATTTAAATGTATTTTAAATTGTGTAGCCCCACGCTTTTGGGAGACAATTTATACAACAGAACAAATTACAGTTTTAAGTACAATTTAATTTGTGGAGTGCCAACATTTATATTACATTATTGGTAAAGTGTACCAATTAATGGAGTTTGGGTGTAATGGTAATAAGAGTAGTCATTGATTGAATTGTAACTAGTTTTCATAATTTTATTCATAAACCACAAGCGTGTTTAAAAATCTCTTTTACTTCGCCATAAATATTCATTATTGTTTACTAAAACGATCAATTGTTGCAGTAAATTTATCATAAAATAAATCTTATATTCTACAGTAACAAAGTTATATTCTACATATTTATTGGTTAATCTTAAAATTCGACTGCTCAGTCTTACTGTGTGCTTTACTGCAGTTTTGTTTTATTTTCTTGATATATCTTTCAACTACGTTAAATTGTGTATTGCATACATATTAATCATTGATTTCTTTACAAATTTTAAATAAAATTTAAATTGACTAAATTAATTGTTATCCATCAATGAACATATTTATTGAATTTAAATTAGATTCTCTGAACCTTTATATCTACATTTTACATAACTCTGATTAATTTTTAAATTTCAAAGTGTCTTTTCAATGTCTTTAGTCTCTCATTTAAAAGTTATAAATTGATTATCTGTCACCTCGATTCTGTAGATCATACCCATGTCCTCCGTTGATCCGTAGGTCCTCTTCTGATGGAGTTCCGTGCACGTTCCTCCGGTTCCACTTGTCGTCCTCCAGTTACTCGTCCCTCATGGTCCCAACGGGTTGCTGTAGTGTAGAGTGATGTTGCTCTGCACCAGCTGCTGTTGTTCCAGCAGACGTCTCTAATGTTCAGCATAGCGTTCCTCTGCATGATGTAACCTCATAGCTTGTCTTGAGTGACGGAGATTTTGTGTGTAGACATCGTAAAGTATGTTCTATAATCCTATTCGTAACCAGACTAAGAGTTACTGTTTGATACTTAAGAAGAACATAGCGTTCATCCGCCTTACTGTTCCATTATCAAAATTTAAAACTCGTGTCGATACTGGACATAGCGTCCCGCCGCTACTGAAGACTGATTGAGAAGAGAACTGGATTCTTCCCTGCCCTTATTTATATTCGAGCATCGTACCGCACCTGTTAGGACAGAATTCTGCCTCTCTGAAATTGCTTGGTCGCGTCAGTTCCCCCACTATCGTCCAATTTCTTATTTTCGCACATTTCTGCCAATGGCAACTCCTAATGTGAAATAAAGGGTGCGATAACGATTAATTACACATTTCCAGTGTAATTACCATCGTAATCGCATAATTCGTGTAATTACTACGCACTTAAAATCGCACTGAATTTGCACTGCGCGTCATTTTCACGCCGTTTTCTCACTACACATGTGTATTAATTTTATACATATTTAGGAGTCTTTGAATTTTTTTCGACCATTTATGGTTTTCTCATAATTAAATAAAAACTATAATTTGACAATTATTTAGGGTGAGATTGCAAACTTTCATGCTCGAACCGGCCTCAATCACACACATTATTTACTACTGTACACACTCTCAGCGACAATCGCGTGATCGTGCAGGTCGGTTCCTGTATGTTTACATGCCGTATTTTTAACATAAACTCAGCTTTCAATCTCATACCTGCTTGTTTATTACATATTTATAAATTTAATTTAAATATTCATTTTATCTAACAAATGCACAGTACAGCGTATGATTGTATTGTCGCAATATATATATTGCAATGAAACACAGGATCCTGATAAGAAGTGCAGGCTTGTGCAATAAACAGACGAAAAACATTCATGTTTCAAGTGGTAGTTTGTTAGGTTTGGTTTTTTGTATTTTAGAACGGATAAGGAATTAGGCCTAGTCAAACTGTGTATTATTTTATGTGTTATTTATTCATGTACTATGTCAGTGGAAATGTGCGCGCGTGCGCGAGTGATAAACGTTTTCCCGGCTGTGCGTGATATAATTATCGTATCGTTGTGACACTTAAACTGAACATAAACTACAGTTCCCGTACATACTGAATATATTAGCTACAGTTCCCGTATATTTCCTATCCTTAAAATGACGTTAAAATATTATTTCGTTAAAATATAAAGCTCGTTGTAAAACGCATTTCTGCGTGAGGTAAAGGCATTCATAGATAACCATCTATGCATACTCTTGCAAATTCGATGCACTTTACGGGATGAAACACTGCCGAGTCGTGTCCAAAGTATCCATGTGACTTCCTTCCACCAATAAGAAGCTGGAAGGCAGTCAGAATTCTCTTAAGCCTGTGGCTGCACAATTAGTTCTTCTTATCTAGCTATCACGATCGGAACGTGCAATTCTTGTGCAAGATTTTCGCTTGCAAGAATTTGTTAAGTCTTTTCGGGGTAGTAACGAGTGCGAACGCTCAGAACTGTTTGTTTAATACATCTTTACACACATTATTGTTAGTGTAACATAGCGTGTATAAATAAGTGAACTTGAACTGTGTTACTGTGTGAGGTATTCTGCAGTACCAGTAGTATTTCATAATTTACTTATTAATAAAATATTATCATCAGTAGTTTCCGCGTGAGTGGAAGATTTCCGCATAGGGAGGTCTCCTGACCGTGGTAGACTCAATGTTACGCGTGAACACTTGAAGAGTCCGGATTGGTATAAGCCTAATATACCGTTTCTAAGTAATACCCACTGTGACCTGAGATACTTGTGAATTATAAATACTGTATAAAATTTCAGAAGTAGTATCCCTAGAACCGGTGTTTGTGTGCGAAGCGTCAGTGTCAACGTTGGAACTCCAGGATACCAGCCCAGCTGTAAGCGTCACCAGGGTGAACAATCTGTCATCTTATGCTACGCCTGACGACTCCACGACACAGCAAAGCCCCCCCCCTCTTTCCATCAACATCGCCGTGGGAATCATCATATATGTAATGTACCACAACTCGTATATGAACAATAATTAACATTTTAAAAGATTATATCTGAAACACTATCATTATTATGCTTGTCAAATATATCGTATAAACAATTTCATATGTCTTGTGTGCAATAAATAATCTTAAACCCTCCATTATAGACTTTTGCATTAAAACACATACTGCCATATCCTGTGCGCCAATAGGTAAGTTATTTGTGTTGTCGCAATATATGTGTTTGTATGTGTGTGTGTGTGTGTGCGTGTGCGTGTGTGTGTGTGTGTGTGTGTGCTTTAGTTTATGTTTATTTTTCAATCTCAGAATATTTTAGTCCGGCGATTACCTTTAACATTAAATACAAAAGGTTGTACTCGTCAGTAATTCCGCCTTCGAGATGCAGTTTATAAAATGTACTTAGCATTTAATTCAAAAGATTGCACTGACTGTTAGGAAGGGATTTAAAACTTGATTTGTGTAAGCATTGCTCCTTTACAACTAAATTCTAAAAGTCAGAGGGGACCTATGGATAACAGGTTAGTGTCTGTAGAAGATGCATGCTGTGAAATTTATCCATACATATCAGAACGAAATGCTGTATGATATATGCGTAATAATATTATTCATTTCAATACAAAAATAGCTACTATTATAGGAGGAACCAAGTAGATAGTAAAGCACAGTTGAGAACTTCGAAATATTTTCTCTTATCAATAATAAAGAAGTTTCAAGTAGCTTCAAAAGAACAAGGTCGCTGATGTTTTGCAGCTCCGGAAGAACGTAGTGCAAAATTGTTACAGCTTGATTCTACTCCAGCTCAAAGATGCAAAAATTTGCTAGATAAGCGGAAAAGGATGGTTGTTATGTTTCACTTTATAAATGAAATAATCTGATATGGAATTTCAATGACAAGTTCTTTACATTTGAATTTGTATTTTAATAAAAACCTATACGTATTTTGTTTCAGAAATTGTCATACATGTATGCGCGGCAAGTAGACGGGAGCAGATATGAATATTTAACGAGTTCTTCTATGTGACGACGTATTTCAACTTGTTAACCTTTAGTAAAGGAAAATATGTATCTACGCTTTGACACTGGTATGCAGCGCTGGACTGTTTGTAGCGATCCATGGTTACAAAGTAAAAAACGGCATCAAATGCAGCAATGCAGCATGTAAAATAATATATTCCATTGCTATGTGACAAACGTATACACGCGCGCGCTAACACACCTTCTCTCTCCTTCCTCCCTTTCTCTCTCATTTTTCCTTGCTATTGTACTGGGAAAAAACCATAATTATGCAAAACTCCCATAATCATATATATAATAACAAATTCTTACTGTAAGTCTAAAGAAGTTTAGGCTGTTTTGGTGAAATTGCGAACAATAGAGATTTCGTGTTTTTTAAATGTATTGCTCAATGAAGACCACCACACATGGAATAAGATATACACAAAACAGCTTGCCTCGTAGAGGCATGATCGAATAGGTTACGTATGGCTTGATATTTTTTAACACTTTAGCAGTACAATAAATTGCATTTAGTAAACTCTGACTATGTGAAATATTCATCTAACACTAATTAATGTACACACAAAAGGGGGTAAAGGAGTTTCCCGTTCATTATACAGTACTGCTCTGCTGCTATAAAGTAGATTCGTAACACTTTATACTAAGTCGAAGGATTTTTTTTCCTTTTAAGTTGTATATAAACTGGATTTTCGCCTTTTATTAGTTAATTTGTAATCCAATTTACTATCTCGTTACTGTTATTTCGGTTTACTATATAATTTTGTAAATGAGTATAGCTGTTGGTGTTTATTTCTCGTTAATTATATTTATTTGTTGGTTTGTTTAGGTTTTTGATTTCTTTCATCGATTTTTCTATGATTCGATGAATAAAATTATTCGCTATCTGCCTCAGACGTTTGAGTAACACAGTTGTAATGTACAGAAATAATTCTTTAATAAGTACCTTCGATTATCATCTCGAACGTACCGATTGAGGTTATTTCTATTTTCGTAGTTATCTTCTGAATTACCACACGCTGACGTCTTCTTGGTCTTCGCTCGTTCAGTGAGAATCCTATTAATATAATACTTTCGAGAAATAAAACACATGGAATTAAATTTGATAATAATAAAGTTCAATATTTATTTTATTCAGGTTTTTTGAAAATTATGTATTCGATATTAACAATAGTATAGATCGATTTTGTCTCAGGGTTCGATTACTTAATTTTTTAAATTAATATTATAATGTCAATTTCTTGTGACCGCTATGCAAGGTTAATTTACATTAAAAGAAAAACAAGGAGTACATTACAGTACAAATATAGTAATATTTATCATCTAACACAACAGAAATAATGGTAATTAAAATTTAAAATGTGTTACTAGAAATCCTTAAATTTATTCTAGTGCCGCAAAGCATCATGGGTTTGAAGAATTGACGAAGGCAATATGGCGTCTATTTGGTCTGCTGTTAATCGTGTGAAATGGTTACCCACTGTTTGTATTAATAAAATAAATGTCACTAAGTGTTCACTGTTTATTACTTATATTTTCTTTGTGCAATAATGTTTTTATCGGTTGAAAATGTTGTTGGGTCGTCCTTAGTGTTGATAGTGATAAATCGTTGATTGGATATTACCTGTAGGTTAGTTGAACTTGTAAGAGATATTCACTGTTTATTATTTAGTTTTATTTTATTCTTCTTTCTTGTTAGTTGTTCCGTGCTTAGTTATATCTTCATTTTTAATATTATTTTTAATTAATTTTGGATATTATTTTTCATTAATTTAGTAAATTTTCTTCCTTCTCAGATTAGATTCCCTTATATAAATTTTGTCATTTTTGTATGTGCACAGAACTCAACCGAACTCTCTCGTGTCTAACAATAAAGTGTTTTCATTTCTTCTTATTTCACTGAGTTGACCAGAAATTACTATGATCCTTATTGGTCCATTTTGTGAGGTTTAGGTGTCACATGACACCGGTTATAAAAAATACATTATTTTTATATTTTACACCCAAATTACTCCTTAATTATTACATAATCAGACTTAATATAATTTACATGTTATTTTTTCTGGTAAAATGACGAACCACTCATGGTTAATTTGGTACCACTCATGGCCTGTATGTGTAACTTAATAACTAGTTTTGGGGATTTTACTTTTACAAAACAGAACATTTTAGAATTATGGATGGCTGATTGATACGACATTTTGGGAAATTATTATTTGAACTTATTTATTCCTTGCTTTCTAGTAATATTAACTCCTTCAAAACTAAACAAAACTCTTAACTAAAAATCATGTCTTAATGACTACAACTTCACCTAATGCTAAATAACAACACACTTTTAAACAATTGTCTGTGTGATTAACAAACAACAATATTATATCTGGGTTTGCAGTCCATTTTGGATCTGTCTTTATTCGAATTTGATCTTTATCTTTATTATATTGTCTGTGGGATGGTTATTGATTATTTTCACTGTTTTTTACTTTGACATTGTTGTATTTTTTTATTTTACCCCGAATCACTTTACCTCTTATTCTTAATTACATTAGTGAACTAGTTACTATACATTTGTTACATATTACTCTAAAGTTGTACTGTACTCTTTATTTTATTATTATTTTCTTTACTGCTCCTAATCTATCTGGGTATTATCTAACTAGTATAGTTGTTGGTCATAGTCATGTCAGTTATTGGGTTTGGTGTGTTAATTTTGTCTACACCTTCCTTTCTATTTGGGACTTCAATTTTACTTGATAGTAATAATACTGCTTGTTTCTATATCTGTGCTACTCTTCATGGTTTATTATTTGTCTTTAAAAGTACAGATTTTGGTCTTGTTACAATGTACATCTTGTCTAACATTTTATGACTTCAACTCATTCATCCCTGCAAATCTTTTTTTATATTTCTCCCTAGCACTTACGATTCTGTCAATCACGAACATCACCTCCAAGGCCTTCTGTGAAGGTCTTTGTTTACGACGAATCAAGGTGCTTCAATAATTTTCCTTAAGTCATTGTCTTGAAAACACCATATTAGATTGATATTGCCTTTCGTAATCAATGTACTGTTGCATGATTCTAAAATAGTTGTGAAGTGTCTATGTGCAGTTCACTGTTGATTGACAGAGACCCAAAACACCTTTGGATGTTTAATTCTAAGTTTTTTGCATTTGCTAGTCTCGCGAAACTGTAGACAAACAGACAGTCTGACGTGCGTGGTTGAAGTGCCAGCGGAACACTACGAGAAGGACATTGTCCCAAAAGTGGCATATAGTGGCGATAATGCAGCATAAGACGACTGCTATAACTAAAGGTTTGAAAACCCAGCAAATATGAACAAAGAAACTTATTAATAGAAGGAACGACATAAAGATTTCATCGTTGCTCTAGTATTATAACTTTCTATTTCTCTTTTATGCCTGGGACAACATTGTCCACTGATTTATTGTATATTCAGTTTGTTTCGTTTTTTTTTACGCTCAGCTTTGAAATAAAAATACTTCTTAAGTACCGGTGCCATTTCCATTTTGATGATATAGGCCTACCACCAAGCGTGTGCGTCATCTGTGTTTACGCCGTTCTGGCAATGTCTTGTCTGCTGTAAATGTTTTTTATGATCGAGCAGTGTCTAGTTTATTTGTTAAGATTGAAAGGTGGTTTCACAATTGCGTCTGCATTTTTACGTTTCTGTACTCATTGAGCTCACACGGTTTTGCATATAAATTTTCTCGAAAAAGTATATGAATCTTTTATAATGTTTCAAAGTTTTGAATCAAAAGGATTACTGTTCTCATATGACTACAAAACAAAAATAAAAAATTATTTAATGTGGTAACTATTGTACTGCTGTAAAAATGAACAACAGTACATAAGAATAAAATAATAATTTCAGAAAAATCAAAGGTACAAATTTAATAATATTTTGAACATATGGTAGAATTATAAACAAAAATTGATTAATTATTCATGACAAACATAGAGGTAAACTCACGTATTGGAACTGTATGATACAGAACAGCATGAAGAAAATATATATTGACAATTATAATAATTAAAATTGAATAAACATTAAAATAAAACTAAATGGTAATAAGATTATAATATAGTAGGTACAAATTATTATGAAAAATGTAAAAATCAGGTAAATGTATGTAATAATAATTAATAAAATTGTATATGTTTTTAAGAGTAATGTGATGAAAATATGTGACAAATTTAGTGAGGTATCAATACGGCAAATGTAAATTGTTATAATTGAACTGTTTTTGAATGTAAGAAAATTTGTTTAGTCTAATTTTAAATTTAACAAGATACACATCAAAAAGTCTAATTCAATTTTCATCTTATACACATCTCTGTGAGAGTTAAAGTAACTCAATTTGTATAAATAATAAAAAGAAAAGAATTAACATTGTAATCTATCTTGGATCAATAAGCCAAAGAAAAATAATTTACTTTGAATTTGTAACGAAGGTATAAAATATTGAAATTAAAAGGAGTTTAATAAAGAATAAAAATAACAGAAGATTTTACTAGTAAACATTGGAAATAATTTTATAAACAAAATAATCCTATTAAGAGCGACATCTATGCTGGTGACAAATTGTAAAGGAACTACAAGAGTACAAGACTTGAACCCGTTGCAGTTTTGAAAAGCCGAGAATTGAACGATTCGCATGTCCACTGTATATTATCTTAATATAATTTCTTCAAATGTTGTTAACAAGAGTTATTTGGTACTGACTAAAGAAAGTAATTAATCATTCCCAATATTAAATAATATAAATCGAAATATTAGTTGTCTACCCTGAGATAGAGTTTTTCATGATCAGATGTTTAACATAAACAACATTTTAAAAAATTATTCAAATATTAAAATATAATAGACAACGCGTACTGATCGCCCAAATAAAGGGGCAATTACTATAGCAGACAGATACAAATATAACTATGAAAATATATCAGTACACTATCAAGATAAAAATTGCTGGAAATTAAATATTTTTTTTTAGGAATCCAGTCGTGACTCTTAAACAGATCGTGATACGTTTGTTATGTTCCACGAGTAATATCTGTCTTCAGTGTTCCACAGGATTTCAGGTATTCAGAGGTTTTGAAAGTTTAGCACTTGGTAAGAATTTTTTTAGGTGACAAAGATTTTCTTTCTCAATTTCTCGTTTTTTCTTTAATGATCAGGTCCTCTTCAACAGGGTCGTAAACCATTATACAGTTTCATAAAATATTCGCAGACTCATCTCAGTAGAAACATTCTTTGCAAGAGTATAATGTTTTAATATTTTTTAGGTGTTTCTAAATTACATTCTGTGCTTATTTAAAAAATTATATTCATTTTATTCTATCACATACAGTTTTTCTACAAAACACAAACATTTTTACTCACTTCCATTTTGTCTAAGTGATGGTATTTTTTAAAGAAGGCTGATAGATAGAGAGATGTGGCTAACTTGATAAGGCATGGCCTTTAGATGATGATGATGATGGTGTAGTCCATGGGAGCAGGTGGTGTCACTAGTGTCACTACAATCGGGTGGATTCCACTAGGCAGTTGATATCTATGTTTGTTACTTTGAGCTTATGCCTATTCAGTTTCGTTGTTGTTAACTTGGTTAGTTTCATGTATTCAGAATTAGTTAAAGACATAAAAAAACAAAATCTTGCCGTCGCCGACGACTATGTATAAACTAATACCCTATTCCGTCTTCACTGCAACCATCTCTGCTAGGAGCTTCTCATATATCTTCTACTAATCGGTTTCTTTAATATGTTTTTCTTAAAAAACATGTTTAGTTCAAGACTAATTTCTGCATTCTTTTTCCCATATATTACCAAACACCATTTATTATTATAGTCGGAAATTTTATTATGTCTTTGTATTAGCCGTTTGTTTCCTATCTTCGCATAGGTTTCAGTAGGGTGAGATCAGGTAATACCATTATTTTATACAATGTTATTTATTTACCTGTTTTTATTTAATTTTCCTCTGTTTTCTGCATCTTTGCACAGATACCATAATACCTATTTAATGAGGTATTGTTTTTATTATCATCATACTCATAACTTATATCAAAACCTAGAAAAATTAAAATGTGCTACCTGTCGTAAGATTTTATCCTCAACTACTGTTTTAGTATACACTGAACATTTTTTTCTAAAAGCAAAAACTTTATTCTTTTAAGAAGACAATCTAAAGGTAAATATAAATATTTGGCTTCAATCATGTAAAGATTATTATAGAGCATCCTCATTTTCTTACACGCAAATAAAATACTCCCTGCATCCGGGTTGCAGGTTTCACGTAAATAAAATATTTTTTTGATAACATAAAATTGCAAACTACCTTTTTGTGGAAATATATAATTGCAAAACAGAGACACGTAATTACAAGTTTTGGTGAGGAATGTTTATTAGCATATTTTGGTGTTAGTCTTAGGGTAATACAAATGCAAGGTTACACATAAAGTGTCCTGTACTTGTGTAGACGGATTAAAATTGTGGAAGATATACATATTTTATGTAGAAGTCTACCAAATTGCAGCATCCACCGTCTTTTATTGTCTACTGATGGTAGAAGTTTATATCCTCTACTCCATGACAATTTAGGTCTGTCCTTTTCCTTCTTGTCGCAGGGGCCCATTTCAGTATTCTCTTATCCCGTCATGTTTCGGATATTCTGTTTCAAATGGTTTACTTCGGTGGCTTGCATAAAATCTACTCTAACTTGTCACCTTTTTATTTCATAAATTTTGTAAAATTGAAACGTCTCCTGAATTCCATTTCAATCGCTTTCAATCTGTCTCTGTTTTTTTTACACACACTCTACATTGCTGACCTAAAAAAAATTGTTCCTCCTAAAGTGATCTTATTTAATAATTTTTTCAATATTTGCTAAATCAACTAATCCCAAATAAAGTATGTAATGTTTTTACAGGTCCTCTCCTTAATCTTCTTATAATGCCCCAGATGCATTTGCACTTTTCTGTCTTCTTTGAAGTCAGCCTTATCTTTTATTATTAATCGTAGACATTTCATTCTTTGGGTGACCGCTACTGATTCACTTACCAGAGATAGGTCTCTTTATTTTGGCCTACAGCTACATATTTTGTTTTATTTAAATTGATTTGCACGCTACACTTAAAGTTTTTGAAACATCTACTGTGCATCCTTTTTATCTTGGGCATATTACATATGACGTGATCATCTGGGAAGTGGAAAGTATACAGTATATCGTCTCCTATTGGGACTTCCATATTGCGAAATTTAGCTCGCCATGACTCTACACTTCAGGAAAGATAAATCTTAAACATAGATAGAAGAACGATCTGGTCGAAAGCCGTTTTGCTCTTCCTGGCCTACAAATTTTCCTCATCAGTTCTTTTAATATTTTACTATATATACGCCCTATAGAGTTCAATATCGCTCTTACAATCCTTTTTGTTACCTTTCTGTAGTCATATGCCCTCGCCTTGTTATGCAGATTTGCGAATATGTTTCCTCCAAGAAAACAACATTAGGCAAGGATTTGCTGAAGGCAAAAAGTTATTATTATTAGTAATAATAATAATTTTTTTCCATTTAGTGTTATGTTTTCTGCCAAAGTGCAGAAACGTTACAATGTACTTTAACGTTTAGGAAGTTTGCTAAAGGTCAATATAAAATTAACTGACGAAGGGAAACCTTTCGTCTAGGATCGAAAGAGAGCCGCCTAAGGTCGTAAACCAAATGAATTACGAACAAAAAATGGTATCAGTAATGTATGTTACACACTAAGGATAGAGAAACTATGTGTTAGTATTACAGCTTTCTTAGTCGACATCATGGATATTCATTACTTTTAAAGAGGTTGTCGCTCTTCCTTTTTTTCATTTTTTGAATATCGATTGTTTCCGAAACTTTCTTTTAGGTATCAGTAGGCCTACCTGTATTTTTTATTACTTATATTTTGTTTGTGTTTTGTCCAAGCGTTCATCTAGAAATTATGTCAAGTTCACTTCAAAAAATATTACACTGTCCAAAATAGTTGCGCAAATTTTAAGTAATAAAATAACCAGTTTTTCTTTCATTCCGCCTTTTGTTGTCGTTCTTTATTATTTCAACTACTTATTTTCCTGTCGTAATCAAAAAAGTCGCTGATATCATCATGTTCATATTATGTACTTATTTTCGCTTAAAACATAATTGGTTTATGACGCAATCTCTTACATAAAATTATAATAAACATTTATGATCTCCTATATATTCCCCCCACTAATAAAGCCAAGTATCCATAGGAGCCAAGAATCTAATGGTCGTCGACCCACTCAGAAAGAGAATCGGATCCACGTCGCTGCGCTTTGGTTGCGGAGCCCACTTCACCAATCGGATTCCATAAAATAAACTTATGTATTTACCGGCATAAGGAATATTGTTTAGTTTTTTCTATTGCTTATAAACTTTTCTTTTTGTCTACATAACGATTGCTAATAAAACTGCTGCGGCAAGTAAAGTATTTTTATTAGATCCTGACGACTAATAAATATACTGCATAAAAACGTGTTATTGGTTGGTAATTAATTATTAAAATTTGAATATAGAGAAGTTCAGTTAATGAGAATTTAAAAGGAATATGACCTCGATGCCACTGTTTTTGTACGCGCAACGAGTAATGATAGAAATAAGTTTGTTTGAAAACGTTATAACTATCAGCCCAACATTATTTATAGTAATTTAACCGTTAATTATAAAACTTGGTTTTGATTAAGTCCTTTTTTTTATAGCTTTTAATATTATTAGTTCTTCCACTCTTTGTCTTCTGATCAATTCGAGGGATTATGGTTCATATGGCTTAACGACGGTTCCGAACAGCTAAATAGTCAAGTTTGTTAAGTTGAGAGACAAATTTCTGTTATCCCATAACCTTGGAGGAGGAGCATAACCGCTTAGAAACCACGCAGAAATTACGCGGTGTAATGGTTCAACCACCGTCAATCAATCGTTTTACATAGAGTTTACATAGGCCTAATACTAGAACAATGATACAGCCGAGCCAGAAGCACATCCATCAGTTGGACAGCACAACAGTACATACTACGTCGTTGCTATAGTAACGGTTGAAAACCACGTGTATGGCGCTGATAATATTTTCTAAACATTTAGGCAGGGAAGCAGTTAGTGAAAGCGAACATTGATAACAGTGTGTTATAAAATGCGTCTGTCAACGGACGATTATATGTATTAATTCTGTCAATACAAGAGTAACGTGAGTGTGATAAATTGCTTTACGCGGAATTTTTGAAACAGAACAATTCCCAAGATTTCGGCCATGTTGTATATACACAGCAATCGAGTCAGCAAATATCAACTAGTCTTTTTTTAACATACTCTTGTGCGCTAATTATATAAATAAATTGAACAACTACAGGAAGTTATTTACGGCCCCTCGCTGTAATAACATAAAATCGGTAAAATCAATCCATAATTTTTAAAAATTAATGTGATCTTTTTGTTCATTTGAAAAATTTAACACAAATTTATTAGAGGAGTAAAGATGGTAGCAACTA
This sequence comes from Magicicada septendecula, assembly GCA_034769895.1. Taxonomy (NCBI): domain Eukaryota; kingdom Metazoa; phylum Arthropoda; class Insecta; order Hemiptera; family Cicadidae; genus Magicicada; species Magicicada septendecula. The sequence goes on from CM068374.1 coordinate 159,434,808, forward strand.
CTTCTTATAGATTCAGAAAAACTGAAAACATCAGATGTCAGAGGCCTCTCTGTTTGCCTGTGTCCGACTACCTATATCTCTGTCTCTGTGTATCTGTCTGTCTATTCTGTCTTTCCGCCTGTGCCTGTCTGTCTCGGTCTCTCTATGTCTCTCTGTCTCTATTTCTCTCTTTCTGTTTCGGTGTCTAACTCGCTCACTCTCTGTCTGTCTTTCTCTCTCTCTTTCTCTCTCTCTTACTATCCATTATCCGCTACAATCTTTCACAGACATAAACAGAGTGAAATTGTACGAAGTGATAATGCAAGATCCACGAGCAGCTGGTATAAAGATAAGTCAAATTTGTTCACACTTTTTTAGCATTCCCATGTATAGTTAGCGTGATCCATTGATATGAACTCTGCCACAACAATCACACTAGGAAATGTTCGGTATCTTTATTGTTAGAGATTGTATATTTATCACAGTCCTATCATAATTGAACAAACGTTTCCCCAAAAGATAATTAAAACGGTCCAATTGTTCAACAATCTTGTTTAACAACATAATTGAACAACCGGGTGAGTCTACTTTACACCGTTTTAAGAGACGTTCAATTTCTTCACTTCGTTCTGTAACATTGAAAGTGTTTTGTACCTCACAGCTGTAAAGAAGAAATTTAATAACCTGAACTGGTTCCATATCCCTTGCTTTAATATCTGGCAACCGTTGTTTGCTTAGTTGGAAGTGAAAACGCTCAGAGATACATAGGACAAAACCTTACAGGCACGTGCAAACTTAATTAGCTCACCTTTTAATTAATTTGCTACAGAATACCTCTGCAGTTAATACTAAACTAATATATTCGCTTACTCCAAATGTAAATATGACAATATGGAATTTACCAATATCTTAAAACTTGAATATTACAAACTTCTAAGATATTGCAACAGTATGTTAAATTTTATACAGTTGAATATAACTAAAACCTATAACAAATATATTTACTACCTATTTTTCTATATTTCTTACTTTTCGTATTACTTACTTATATTCTGAAACAGTATTTTCTGTATGTGTAATACCCACTTTTTATATGTATTTTATGTAATAGAGCAATTATAGCCCAGCAAAGATTTCACAACCTTTAAGTCAGGAGTTATTCATAGGCAGACAAAAAATGCGCATACACAAAACTAATATGACTCATGCTATTCTATGGCTGTGGAACCTGGACATTAACACAAACAGAAATTAAACGCGTGACGATATTTGAAAGGAAGCTTCTGAGACGGATCTTGGGCCCCATATATAGACATAATTATGAGTTATATTGTTACTTCATCGAACCAACGGTAGAAGTGCACGTAAAACTGACGAGGCTGCAATGGGCTCGCCATGTCGTAGGAATGGTCGACAAACGAACACCTAAAATAGTCCTTATGGGGCGTACGGATGGCAAAACACCAAAAGGTCGTCCAAGGTAAAGATGGAAAGATACTGACGCTGTGGATGCAAGTGAAATATTGGGAGTGCGAAAATGGAAGTCCTTTGCTACTGATAGAGAGAGGTGGAGGATCAGGATAGAGGAGGACAAGGCTTGACTTCGGGCTGCAGCGCCATGGAAGGAGGAGAGAAGAAGATTTCTTAACTTGAGTTAATAGCTGAACAGCCAAAGGTCAGGTAATTTGTGCTTTAGTGGAATACAATTTTCATTTGTCTCTTCTACTTCAGTTTCTTTAAATCAAAATTTTAAGGCTTAGAGCTTGTTCTGTCTTCATGTATGTCACTGTTTCTTCAAAATTTGTCACCTTGACTGCCTCTTTATTTACAATCTGCGTAACTTTTTAAACTTCTGTTTCCATATTTTGTACGATGTGTTGTTTATAGTTTATCACTTGTTTCTGCGTTGATTTCTATAAGATTTTTTATACATATTTTCCTCAACCTTTACCACCTTAGCAGATACGCAGACTCTTTCAGATCCTGTCCATCCACGCTTAATATTGCTACTTACTCCCTCCCCTTTCCAGAGGGAAATCAAAACTCTGCTACTAATTGAAATATATTGTTTATTTTACTAACAATCAACTTCATCCGTTTATGTACTAACAGGAAAATAATAGAAATATTGTTTTGCACATTCCATCAGCAGACGACTATGTTTATGATCGTAAGCATCAGATTAACTCTGACAGCCAAATTATAATCGATACCCTTGCATTGGGGTTGGTGCGTATTATACATAAAATGCAGCAAATATTATTTCCTGACAAACAATAACTTGCTATCATCTAATCAGCTGCCAACAGATGTACGCGGCATGATAACTAAATGTGAACCGTTTAGTTGCAAAAACCGGGAACATCACTCTTTCAAAATTCAGGTTCCGCAGCATTGTGTATACCTCTATACAATACTACATAAGCTGGAGTAATGTTTTATCTCAAAACCATATACACTGGACTAGTTACAGCAAGCGAGGTATTTACTATGTGGCGAAAGCAGAAAAGTAGCAGCTGTTACTTTTCAAAACCAAATACATACTTAGTGCACTCAGTTCTCTACCGCGCATTCTAGTGAGTGCTTTTTCAGTTTCGATGCTTACATTGACACATTATTAGTAGTTAGTGTTATTGCGCTTTATAATTGCATAAGTTTCAATAATGGAGTTCTGTGCAGTAAAGAACGTTGAAAATCCAAGAAAAAACTACGCAGGTAAGATACATGGCACCTGTATAAACATAACCTCACTGAAGTTCAGAGTGATTTAAGGTTTTAAGGTATTTCAGACAGAGATTTTCGCTGTGTATTTAATAGGTGTTCATCTCAAAACAAAAAGTATTTCGTGATGGGCATGCTGAATATTTGATTTCTAAACACTGCACCAGATTATAATTTTACCAAGATTGAGTATAGTCGGGCAGTCATTTCTTCCGACTGACCGTGTGTTTGCTCGGATAGATAAAGCAATTAAAAGATATGATATCATAGTCAAGTATGTTATTTTAGTTTAATTGAATAATATCTTTAGCAGATGAAATTTTTTATTAAAAAGCTCAATTAGCAATGTAATGGGTCTCCAACAGATTAATGGCGTTTCCAATTAAATACATGCAAACGGGTATTTTTTAAATTAAATGACTAAAAATGTTCTTAGCAAGGGCAACGTTCACTACAAAAGTGAATTAACTGAGTATAAAGGTGTGAGTAAACCTACAATGAAAATCAAAGATGTTTTGTCGCTAGTATTAATTACATTTACAATGCAAGAACCTCCGTTCAAATTACGAGACATAATAGCATTACGTAAAAGACATTTTTAACATTGTCTGATGCATTTTGAGACTCTATCTTATTATGAAAATTTAGTTAGAAATATGAATTCCAATGAATACTATGTTGCTGAAAAAGACCAGAATGAGTGTGACAATGCTTGTGAGTTTGTTGACATACTTGTCTAACAGTTTCTTTGTATATTTTTTAATAGCCTTGACAAAATGATAAAATATTATTTAATATTATTTTGTACTCTGTGATTTGCATGCATGTTAAAATATGTTAGTTTAATTTTATAAGTAATAAATTTTACATAGCATTTCCAGAAAGAAGAGTAATTTTATTTCATAACCAAGTAAGTCATCTTGAGTCGTATCAAATCAGATATATCAAAGACAAAATGTTATTTTCTTGTTAAATAATAATAATTTTTCATTAAAAAAGTCATGAAATTTTATCCCTAACAAAGTGTATGGAAAAATTGCAAATTTTAGCAGTCGAAGTTTTAAATGAAAATTAAAAACATATACTTTGTTTCATATCGTATCGCAAATAGTATTGTAAGTACATTACTACACTAGTACCTAGTAATGAAAGGTATAACTATACCGTTACCGGGAGGAAATGTTTGTTACTGCCACATAGTGTGGATTACAGTGCCTGTGTTCATACCAATGCTTCAGGCGATACGTAACGTTTTTAGACTTTATCCTGTGGGAGTGTTTTCATTACTGTAGTAATCCGTTCATTATCCTCAATCATGATGTGCACCATAACAAGTACATTACTCATGATCCTTTGTGTTTACTGAAGAATGTGTTTTAATAATGCACCTGGTTTTGCAACTAAACGACTCATGTGCTAATATTTTACACAGACACACACACACATACACATACACAGAGTAACATTGCGTATAGTTAGATAAGAGATAAATTATTGTTTGTCTAAATAAATCTGAACAGCAAGACTCTGTGGGTGATTGTGAAGGCAGCTACAACCGCTGCAGCATTTATTGAACAGTTTAATACCCATTTTGACAATACTTGCAATCTGAGATTTTGCAAACTACTCTATTGACTTATGTGTGTGGGTTTAAAGTCTATAATCTAATTCAGTGTTCTCTAATACAAAGCGACCAATCAATGTATTCACGAGTACAGAATTCCTGAATTTTCAATGCTAAAACAATACCGTCATTAAGAATGAAAATATCAAATATATAATATCACAAAAAACGTACATCAAGTACGACGCTATCCGGGATTGTATACCGTATGAGTAGATAATGCCGTCACGTTCAAGTTCAGGGACACTATGATACTAATATTGTATCATAGAGAAGTGTGTAAACTTAAGACACTTTGGATTCCGTTAAAGTTAGTAAACACTTTTTGGAAATACGTATATAAATTTTATCCGAGACTATTACGCAATATAAATAATTCAAAACAGGGAAGGCGTTGCTGGAGCAGCGGAACCCTCCTTGGTAGTCTCTAAGTCTTTCTCAACATATGGGATCAGCTTATTGCTGATCACATTTAAAAAAGTTTATATGCCACACAGGAGCGAAGTGCAGCTGTGATTGCGACAGACTAAGTGGTCTCCTGACCTCTACTGTACAGATACAATTATCACCTCTGTGCATTCACTATAAATTATTTAATCCTTCCAAACAGCATAGGGCAGCTGTCATAGGGTACACTCTCCAACCTAGTCGTATTGTATTTTTCCTCAACATCTCTCTCCTCAGGAGGAGTATGCGCACAGGTAAGAATGGCGGTTTCATATAACCTCCGTCACTGATAATATGGCACTGATAGGCTGGCACTGCACCCCAAAATTTTTACTGACAAAGAACCCAGAATCAATCTCATGTTTATCCTTATGACAGCTATAATATAGAGTGTAATCTCTCTTATGCAGCTTGGGATTAACATAATATTTAATCAGGCTACAGTCGCTGATGAGGTGGACATTGGTGGTGACTGTCTGTAGTGAATTACATTTTTGAGTAAAATATTGATATTAACAAACTATCTAAACGTAATGAAGAAATTACAGATTAAATCACCCAGGACTGGCTTTGAAACGTCTAGCAGTATGTAAAATATAAACTGTTTTTGTGTTTGTAAAGGATCATTAATAACTGATATTTTTCTTCATTGCCTCATAGTCGTAAAACAGAACATGAACACGGGTATGATACAAAATTTTTGGTTAAACGATTATGTTGGGATAAGAAGATATGTCAGACAAACAACTAAATACATACACATTTTATCTAGAATGTTTGGTAGGGCCTATTGTTTAGAAAATTGAGAAAAAGCAGATGAAGCTGGCCAAGACGTCTTGGCTGGGCAAGAAGATTAGACGGCCATAAATCGGAGATCATTAATGACATCTACTTAACATAGTGTTTAATGGATTTGTGTCAGGAAGAATAATAACTACCTTAACTGATGACGTTATTAGATTTATAACAACACAAAGAAGTACCACTAACATTAAATATTCGCAATCAGAATGATCAATATTGCACACCACTATATAAAATTATTCCGATTAGCGCTTTCAAGCTTCACAGCTCATCGTCAGATCAGGAATAGGCAGAAAATATGTAATACCCAACCCTTCACCCCTCTCCCCCACCCTGCTCCCCCCCCCAAACTAAAAATTAATGACCCTTCCCCACCCCCTAAACTTTGTCTCGCCATCTGTACAGTTACATATTTTTCTAGTAAATTCCTTGTGTTTCAGTGTGTGTGTGTGTGTGTGTGTGTGTGTGTGTGTGTGTGTGTGTGTGTGTGTGTGTGTGTGTGTGTGTGTGTGTGTGTGTGTGTGTGTGTGTGTGTGTGTGTGTGTGTGTGTGTGTGTGTGTGTGTGTGTGTGTGTGTGTGTGTGTGTGTGTGTGTGTGTGTGTGTGTGTGTGCATCCCTTTAAACTACCCTCTTCCTCTCCACACACGTGGGTCAGTCACACACCCTTATTTTAAAACAACCAATTAGTACTATGAAATATAATTCTTAATCTTATCTATCTGCCCTCTCTCATTTACTTCTTAATCATGTTATAAAATATTTCTTCATTATCAAATTTAATTTTAATATTAATTAAATTGTCTAACCCTTTTTCTCTTTCTTTCAATATTTCTAACTCCTCTCTAAGCTTCCTTTCAACTGTGTTATTTACTACTTTTACAATTTCGTATTCTTCCAAAGGATTAACAAACTTGTGGTTGTCTTCTATGAAATGTCTTGCATATAACGAATTGGTTGTTCTATTACCGTCTCCACGTTTGTGGTCAGACAACCTGCATGCGAATTTTCGTCCTGTCTCCCCTAGGTACACTTTGTTGCAGTCTTTACATTTTAATTTATAAATTCCGCTTTTCTGTAATACTGGAATTTTTTCTATATTCTTATTCCTTATCTTATCAAATACCGTTTCACATTTTTTAATAGCTATATCTACTCCATATTTATTAAAACATTTTATAATTTTTCTAGTATGTGAACCTATGTATGTCAATGACCCTGCATAATTCTTTTGTTCTGGTTCAATTTTAGCTTTTTGTATGTTGACCTTTTTCATAACTTTATCCACTATGTTGGTGCTATAATTATTATTCCTTACAATTCCCTTTATCGTTTTTAACTCCCTATCTTTTGATTCGGTCTCTTTTAAACACTTCTGAGCTCTGTAACAAAAGGAATTGATTGCCGCCATTTTATATCTGTATGGGTGGTACGACTCTCTTGGTATAATTATATCAGAATACGACTCTTTCCTAAATATCCCAAACTGTAGTTTCTCATTATCTTTAATTTCTATGTTTAAATCTAAGTAATTTATTTGCTTACCTCCTATCTCTTCCTTAAATTGTAAGTTTTTATCCTTATTATTTACCTCCTTTATAAACTCATGCACTTCTTCTATGCTTCCTTCCCAAACTACTAATACATCATCAACGTATCTAGACCATAATTTTATATTGTCTTTATACTTAGTGGAAGTTATTAATTGCTTTTCAAAATCATTCATGTATATTTCAGCAAGAATAGGGGATACTGAAAACCCCATAGGTAAACCTTTTTTCTGTATATAAAACTTGTTATTAAACCTAAAATAGTTCTGATTTACACATTCTTTAATTACTTTCATCAACTGCTTTTTATACCTGTATTCTCCCATATTATTATCGTTTATTAACTTAATAACTTTATTTACTGTGATATTAGTAAACATGTCCTTAACATCCAGTGATATCAATTTTGTATTTACATTAATGCTAATATTTTCTAATTTTTCTATCAATTTTATATTATTCTCTATGTTGTATTTTGTCCCAAATTCATATTTCTCTTTCAGTACTCTGCTAACTTCCTTTGATAGTTTATAAATAGGTGCATTAATAAAAGAAACAATCGGTCTAATTGGTTTTCCTTCTTTATGTATCTTAACCTGCCTTTTAAAAGTTGGTGCTGTTGGATTACTTTCCAATAAATACTTTTTCTTATTTTCTTCTATAAATGTTATCTGTTTCATCATTTGTTTTATCCTTGACTGGTACTAAAGTATGATTATACAAGTAAGTACCAGTCAAGGATAAAACAAATGATGAAACAGATAACATTTATAGAAGAAAATAAGAAAAAGTATTTATTTGAAAGTAATCCAACAGCACCAACTTTTAAAAGTCAGGTTAAGATACATAAAGAAGGAAAACCAATTAGACCGATTGTTTCTTTTATTAATGCACCTATTTATAAACTATCAAAGGAAGTTAGCAGAGTACTGAAAGAGAAATATGAATTTGGGACAAAATACAACATAGAGAATAATATAAAATTGATAGAAAAATTAGAAAATATTAGCATTAATGTAAATACAAAATTGATATCACTGGATGTTAAGGACATGTTTACTAATATCACAGTAAATAAAGTTATTAAGTTAATAAACGATAATAATATGGGAGAATACAGGTATAAAAAGCAGTTGATGAAAGTAATTAAAGAATGTGTAAATCAGAACTATTTTAGGTTTAATAACAAGTTTTATATACAGAAAAAAGGTTTACCTATGGGGTTTTCATTATCCCCTATTCTTGCTGAAATATACATGAATGATTTTGAAAAGCAATTAATAACTTCCACTAAGTATAAAGACAATATAAAATTATGGTCTAGATACGTTGATGATGTATTAGTAGTTTGGGAAGGAAGCATAGAAGAAGTGCATGAGTTTATAAAGGAGGTAAATAATAAGGATAAAAACTTACAATTTAAGGAAGAGATAGGAGGTAAGCAAATAAATTACTTAGATTTAAACATAGAAATTAAAGATAATGAGAAACTACAGTTTGGGATATTTAGGAAAGAGTCGTATTCTGATATAATTATACCAAGAGAGTCGTACCACCCATACAGATATAAAATGGCGGCAATCAATTCCTTTTGTTACAGAGCTCAGAAGTGTTTAAAAGAGACCGAATCAAAAGATAGGGAGTTAAAAACGATAAAGGGAATTGTAAGGAATAATAATTATAGCACCAACATAGTGGATAAAGTTATGAAAAGGGTCAACATACAAAAAGCTAAAATTGAACCAGAACAAAAGAATTATGCATGGTCATTGACATACATAGGTTCACATACTAGAAAAATTATAAAATGTTTTAATAAATATGGAGTAGATATAGCTATTAAAAAATGTGAAACGGTATTTGATAAGATAAGGAATAAGAATATAGAAAAAATTCCAGTATTACAGAAAAGCGGAATTTATAAATTAAAATGTAAAGACTGCAACAAAGTGTACCTAGGGGAAACAGGATGAAAATTCGCATGCAGGTTGTCTGACCACAAACGTGGAGACGGTAATAGAACAACCAATTCGTTATATGCAAGACATTTCATAGAAGACAACCACAAGTTTGTTAATCCTTTGGAAGAATACGAAATTGTAAAAGTAGTAAATAACACAGTTGAAAGGAAGCTTAGAGAGGAGTTAGAAATATTGAAAGAAAGAGAAAAAGGGTTAGACAATTTAATTAATATTAAAATTAAATTTGATAATGAAGAAATATTTTATAACATGATTAAGAAGTAAATGAGAGAGGGCAGATAGATAAGATTAAGAATTATATTTCATAGTACTAATTGGTTGTTTTAAAATAAGGGTGTGTGACTGACCCACGTGTGTGGAGAGGAAGAGGGTAGTTTAAAGGGATGCACACACACACACACACACACACACACACTGAAACACAAGGAATTTACTAGAAAAATATGTAACTGTACAGATGGTGAGACAAAGTTTAGGGTGTGGGGAAGGGTCATTAATTTTTAGTTTGGTGTTGTTGAGCAGGGTGGTGGAGAGGGGCGAAGGGTTGGGTATTACATATTTTCTGCCTATTCCTGATCTGACGATGAGCTGTGAAGCTTGAAAGCGCTAATCGGAATAATTGTTATATAGTGGTGTGCAATATTGATCATTCTGATTGTGATTTCAACCACTAACACAAATTTCTTCATTAAATATTCGGTTATGCTTTACTAAAAATCTTTAAAACTCTTATAAGGTCTTATAAGTACAAAATTTCAGGAAAATAATATCCTCATAACCAGTATTATAGTATTATTGTATAAGAGATGTGATGTGAGTGTCAATTTTTTGGCATTCAATAGTTTTTTCCAGTTTGGCTAATTCTATGTTAGGAACAATATTAACATGTAATCGTAGTCTTTGTAGTTAAATTACATTATTTGTGTCATGTAGTGCTGAAATTACAGTACTAGTTGTTATAAATTGATATCATATTCTCATCAGCGTTATCATATTTCATTAAGTGTTAGGTTTTAAAAATAGTTTAAAGAAAAAAAAACTGTTTCCAATGGGACAGACGTGCATATCTTCATGTTGAATTATTCACTAAGAAAAATTTTTGAAAATCTTCTCTAGTGAAAGAAGCATAAATAAATATATTTTTTATGTTAACTCTGAAATACCGCTGCCAGCCATACAGTATATTAAAAAGTAGGTTAAAACTGACGTTTAATGGGAAAATTATTTTCCTTATCTGAGCGACATCAGACGCTCCCTTTGCTGAGTTATGTTTACCGTTTGATATTTTTGTATCGTCTGCGCTTCGAACATTAGGCACCTCACCTGTTACAGTCCCCACTTTCATTTATACCTTTTTCTCCTATCTTTCTGAGTTACTGATAATGTAATTGTTATATTTTCTTCAAGTGATTAACATTATTATTGTAGGCCTACTGGATGTTAGGCCGTGCTCCACAAATTACACTGTGTAACACACCAGATGTTTTGGCCGTGCCACGGCGACTATCAGTAGAGCGGGAACTGAGGTTCTGAACTCCTGCTAAGGACAAAGTTAAAATCAGCCCAAATAAAAGGACTAAAATATAACGTTCTAGCTTACAACTTCTAATTTTTTATTTAATTTTTTCCCAAATGTACCTGAAACTATTTCATATTTTTTCTGATATCATTCTAAAATTATTTTTTAAGCATATTTGTTTCTTAAGAATTTTATTTTTAGTCTGAGTATTTAAAATCTCTTTTTTTTCGGAAACATCCTCCCACAGATAAACATTACACAATCAACGTTAGAAAGTTAGCGAATTACTTGAATAAAAAAGTTAAAGTTTACTAAGCAAAAGCTGTTTTAGTTTAATATATTTTTTGGGGAATTAGACCATTACTAACAAGCAGAAAACACCTACTAAAACCACTGATATAACATTTCTGAGTAAATCCAAGGGCTACACATTGATTTATAATACCAAAAGACATAATCCGACAAGAACTGAATTTTGAAGATAAAATATTGACAGCAAGGAGTTACCGTTCAGATGGCTGGAGCACATGGAACTAATGCCACAGGATAGAATTCAAACGTACATAATGACTTACCAAACATTACGGAGAAGTGTTGGCAGGGCATAAAGGCGCTGGAGAACCTTTTAGGACGGAACATGCAATATGCGTATTCTCTGATGGTGATGGTAAATTTATGTATAATTAATTAAGTTAAATAAAGTAACATATTGTACTGTATAAAATTATGTTTGAACGGGTACAAAAAATTCAATCTCTGCCTGAGTAATATTGTTGTTTCTAACATGATTGACCGGCTATATTATAGATTATTCACTATGAAAGCTGCATACGCCTGATTAGTATTCCGTTTTATCTTATGTTGCTGGTTTATCACTTCAAAAGATAAGATATTTGACCAAAAGCCACAGTTCAAGCACATTAATTACATTCATTTTCTTTACTTTTAGTAAACGCCTAGTTGCATTATGGGAGTTCTGTAAACTGAATATACCCGATGGATGAGCGAACTTTTGCTCTTTTATTTGGAAACTTTGTATTCTATATTTGTTTCTCACGTAGAGGACAAATGGAGCAGTTGTTAGCTAGTGCGCTCATTGCACTCACTTCTAGAGTAAGAGTCTTGAATCGTTTTCAATCACATCCCGGCTATACTCTGGTTTTACTCACTCCCAGATACGTAAATCATCCTTAGTACTAACACATGTTTAGCTAATTTGTCTTTTACCCATAGACTGAGCAGTTATCAGGTGTAGATCTCCCGTACTTCAGGTTGCTTCTTATTTATATAGTTGTTCTCATTTCCATACAGCTTTTGTAGTGTTTGATTTTTGTATCATTACCGTGATTATTGTTTACGCTTATAATTGGTAAATAATTGTTGCATGTTATTGGAATGTAGACCCATATAGCCTTAAACCATAAATGTGTTGACTTTTATTGTTTTTACCTCAAGCTATGTTTCTGCTATCATTTTCGTCTCTCAGATACAGCTTGGAGAAAAACAATAATTTCAGCAGGATTTAACATGAAATCAATACACGTCTCCCATTATCTCCTGGGCTCTCATTCGTGATCCTGTTTCTTTTCAAAATTCTTACCATACGTCTCATTTTATGATTACAACTTTTTTCTGTTTTTTCTTTCACTCATTACACCACAGACCTGTAAGTCACGATACTTCTTATGCAAAACATGTTCTATATTTATATGCCAAACGAGTTCCTTAATAAAAATTCAAATTATGTTTGTCCTAGCAAAAGGAAAACGTCTGCAACAAATACAAGAAATTAACACTTATAAAAGGGAACAATAAGGTGCTTACTGTAATAAAAGTAAAATACAGTAATACTATATTTTATAATTTCCTATTAAGCATAAAAAATAATTCCTCTTGAGAGGTATTAAAAGTTTCAGCGTAAGTAGAGAAGCCTGTTGTTATTATTGAACAAAGCGTGTTAATGTTCTCCACGTGCTCTGTCAGAGAGAGAAAAGAGAGAGAGAGAGAGAGAGAGAGAGAGAGAGAGAGAGAGAGAGAGAGAGAGAGAGAGGACAGTTGCACAACTTTACCTGCGTAAATATAAAAATAAAAACTCTACCCCTAAGCAGGGTCATTATTTAATCACTGTACTGATTTTTTTCTCTTTTCATTGAAGGGTTTATATGGGCAAACTCGGTTCCTACTGGTAGAGCCACCTCTCTGTACACAACGTACAGTCTTTTCTGCGGCTACAGATGTATATGAGAAGGTTTCTGTTCTCATCCCTTTATAAATCGCATCCAAATACTTCAGCTGTGCCTACGTCTTACACTATTCCTTTTCCCTCTAGGATTCCACTCCAACACTCTACTTTGTCGCTTACCATTCGTCATTCTATTATCATGTCCAGAGCACATGATTTACCATTACTTGGCCTTTGCTGCCATGACTCAGACAGATTGCATGTATTTTTCTAAAGCGTAAATATCATTTATGAACACTAGCTCATCAATCGATCTTCACACCCACTAGAATCCCTCTTCTTGCGCACGTCTCATGGGACTGTTTGATACATAGTGATAAGCACACACATAGATCGTTCCCCTTTTCTGTCCAACTCCATCCTCTACGACCCCCCTCAGTCTCTTCCTCCTCGTCGTTCTCAGTTGTCTTGATCACACTGTGTATTATTTACATCCAATTAAATCTTGTCGGCGCCACGTACTGTATCAATGTATCAGGATCCACTTGCTTCGTTGTTTAGCATTCCTGTATACGGCATTCACCAATCTCCTAATTGCTAAATGTTTGAAGTATACAGACAGGCACTAGCCCCTATTTATAATACAAATATTTTGTACTGCTTTGGTAGGATACAACAATCGATATTAGCATAATTTTAAACACACCTCTGTTTACTTTTACAAAATGAACTAGAAAAAATCTTTCATTAAAAATACTATAGGACTACTTTTCCGGCAAATTTGAGGTAAAACAACATATAAATTTACAGTTGAAACGTAGTAGTTATATAATCGGACAAGTCTCCATCAGTGCGCATTTCATGAATAAGAGCGAGGTGGTTGTATGAATTCCTGTTAAAACGAGACATCCTGCGTTCAACAAATAGTTCATGCGTAACAAATACTTCTTTGTTATTAACTGTTGTTTATTACTTTACGATTGCACAGAGACGGCACTGGATTCTCATTTGGAAACAATAACCATAAATCTTTGATACTACACCAGAAATGGGCGCCAATTCAAAGACACGTGGGTAGTGACTCACCTGCTAATTTAAACAGCATTTACAGAATCACTCGGCCAACCGTTTCATAAACTTAAAGAATAAATATTGATTATTTATTGATTATTTCAATAAATATTGAAACTCCTTACTTGTAAACGAGGAGGAAAGAGGGATACAAAGATACAGTGGTCTGATCTACTAATGAAGATAAACTTGATTATAGAGATGAACTTCTATATTGTGCTGTGCTATTTGCAGTTCTTTACGCATCACATTAAGAGTTCCTGTCATCCTGATTAAAACGGAATCAACAGACGGTCGAGTTTAGTACTAGTTCTATTTAGTTTTTATGATAGGCTATCATGCCATACAACGCAACGTTTTATTGTAAAGGTTCAAATTAGTAAAGCTTCAACAAGTTCAAATGTAAAGTTTCAACAGGAACATTATATTTGTTTATCTATTTCGTGCAAATGATTCATAACTCCCCGATGTAATTTTATTGAGAACAAGTAACGTAAATGAGAGCTTTATTTTCATTTCATTAAATCCTATTTTCATTACACGTGTAACAGACGTTCGAACCTTACTGAATTCTATCTCAACTTTCTAAAACGTACAATAAGGCTTTTGCCACAGCATTTGTTATCATTTGCAGAGACGCCAGCCTTACAAACGATAACATATCGACAGTGCTCTCCATCCACTAACAGTTGTTGGATAATTTATGAGCCCTCAAATTATTACAAATTCTCTTTATTCTCATCACCATTTTCCTTTACGCTTTCTCAGCTTTGACAACGTTTTTGTATGGTTTCGCTGTTCTGTCTTGCTTATTCAATAAACAAAACAGGTCACGTCAACATATAGAATCCTTAATGGAACAAACTTAGGTATTTGATTAAGCTCATAGTGCGACAAGTTTGAAATAAAATACGTGACACTCTGATGTTGTATATTATACTTAAAAACAAACATTTTTTCACTTTAAAAAATTAAGAAAGCTAAAAATATTTTGCCGAAAATTCTTGCAAAAATTGAAATTAAAGTTTGATAATTTCAATTGAAGACATAAGTGAGGTCTCAAACAGTTTCATGCAATGACTCGTTGAATTATTATGCAATTTCTATTACTTGGATTAGGATATATAGTATAATAAAAAGTAGTTAATGAAACAGATATGTATAAACATTAATCAGGTGGATAAATATCAGACTGGGAAGAAGAGTTTTTTAAAAATGTAAGCGAGAGTTATAAAGGTAAAATTTACCATAATTTATAAAGTGACGACAATAGTAGTATTCCTGTCCCAGTAAAATTATAGGGTTAGCAAACTGAGAGAGGTCAAGAATCTAGCATATCTGAGTAAGAAATTAAGAAAGAATGAACAGACAAAACGTGAAGGTTAAATAAAAACTGAGGACATCTCTAGAGCACTTGCGGATTAAATATTAATAACAGGATAATGAAATATAAACGCAAACACAAACAAGTTGTACAACAAAAACGGTACGTTTAAAACAAATATAAAGGAAAGTATATAGTAAGATAGCGACCAGAGTAAAAACACAGATGCTCAAAATAGTTTAAAAGTATAACAACATAAGAAAAGAAGTAAATAAACATTAAAACGCGGTAAAAAGAAAGAATATGGTGAAATTTGAAAGAGGGAAACAGGCTAACGCTTAATCTTTAATCTGATAAAACAGAAGAAGAAGAAAAACAAAACTACTACTACTACAACAAATACATTTTTGGCAAATTGTAGCTGCAAGACAACTTACTTATTAAGTTAAGTGAAACAGTGTGATTTTAACATGAAGTTGCATGGAAGGAAAGACGTAGTTGTAGTAATTAGCTTAGACACATATTTATGCGAGAATATAAAGTTCTACCAAATAGCCAGAGATCATACATTATTAATTTTGTAATTATCCAGTAATTGAATGGTTTATTGATCACAAACTTTGTAAGTGAAATGGCAGCAGACTTTACGGATCTTGTTTGAAAAGCAAACGAATTCGTCTTTTTACCAGCTGGGGCAATCAGTGTTGTGAGCTACCCTGTTTAGATTAGGCTACGGCGAGCCAGCAATGAAACGCTAAAGTTTATAACAACAGGATACTTTTAATTTGGCGATGGCTAGACAATTATTTCTAACACTACTATCACCGCAACGCACAAATATATAGGCTGAATATTGTTACACGTACAAATAAAATAAGTAAAAATGTTGTTGGGTTCGTTTAAAACCTTTATGCTCTTCAACGTTTCGCTCAGCTGTGGGTAGTGTTAATTGGTAACAAGCCGCTGTTCGACTATTTTAAGCCCCACTGTTGCGAGCGCCAATTTGTAACAAGACCTGTTAACTATAGTTACAAAAAAAAATTTAAAAAAATTTTATAAAAAATTTTGTAAAAAAAAATTTTATGTTTGTTTGTTGTGTATATATTTTAGAATTAATCCTGGTTTTATGTTTTATTCAAATTTTTAAAATTCTGTAAGGTACTTTTGGTTTAATTTGCACTTCTGGTAGAGCTTAACAAAATCTGGAGTTAATCAGATTATCTCCTTTCAGCAATCGATTAATGGTTTTCAGTGCTGCTCCAGTATCTCTCCTTTCGTTAATAATCCTCGTCTTCCAGGAAGTCTCGTGGTTAATTAAACACGTAAAGTAAAATGTGAAATAATTTTATAATTCCACAGTTAAAATAAATTGATTTATTGACAATTATTAACAATAATCGATTTTAAATCGATTTAGAGCAATTGTTCGACTCCGTCACAGGGATAGATCGATATGTGAATACAGGTTAAAATTTTATATAATTATTAAAAAGGGTTCTTTCAACGATTATTTTATAATATAGTCAGAGAAGGGCAGGACTGGAAAGTATAACATTTACAAGAAATAATCTTAAATAATTAATATTTAACAATTGTGAATAATATATATAATGTTTAATATAGTTGAATTCTCAAACCAATGCTGCAGGCTATTAGATCAGTCAAAGGTTGTAGTGCATCACGGGACCATCATGGCGGCTAGCTGAATTGATGAGGTTATACGTAATATTGTCACAGGAAAAACTCACAATAAATTCACCTTTATAATTGTTTTAAAGATCTCAGAAATTGTGTATACTGTCTAGTATGTTGTTTGAGGTATTCTGGATGAGTGTTCAGTGTCCACTGGTGTTGTTTTCTATGAGAGGTGTTCACTTTGTCTGTTCGTGATGAAGAATTGTTAATTTGTTGTAGAGTGAATTAGTAATATTATGTAGTTTCAATGTTTTAAAGCACTTGTATTTTGTCTGGTGTATTGTTCGTTTTCACTGTTGTCGTGGAGTATTTCATTAGTTTTAACTCGAAAAGTGTTAATTTGTGTAACTCCCGTTTTCCACTTATTTTAGGCTTAACCTTTGTACTCCATTATACGGTTTTAAGAACGCGATTCCGCATCGACTGTTCCGTTTGAATGTTAACAAAGAACTAACTTACTTCCTCCACTTTAGTAAATATCTTGCCAAGTTAATATTGGAAAAGTATTGTTAAAATAATTTTCACTTCCCATGTACATAATTCCAAAGTACATTATATATGGAATAATTTTAGTTTATTGTTCTCTTTCATGAACTATTAGCCATATAATTGGTTTATTTATCTCATTCTGTTTAATTTGATATGTCATAGTCCATATTTGTTGAGATTTTTGTTAAAATTACCAAATTTATGTCTTTTTGGAAATCTAGGCCCAAAAAAACTGTTTCCGTCCTTCCACACTTTTACTGCCATTTTAAGTGTTATTAATATAATTATAATAAATTTCAAATGGTCACAAATCCTTTCTTTTCGTTATTACTTATAAATTTAACATTTGAACTGTCTTTTAGTGATAATTTCTGAATTTGCCATTCCTCTTTAAAAATAGTTATTTTATACATTTCAAAAATTTTCAATAATTTAAGATATTTTTCTATATTACTCTTTTAAATCATAGGTTTATTTACAGTAGTTGTTAATTGACCTACCTTACCTAAATCTTGTCAATTTACATGGTTCATTGGTTAATTAACTGGTTTATATTAACTTTTGTGAATTCATTATTTGGCCTAGAGTTTAGTATTTTACATGTATGGTTTTTTCAAATAAATTTAATTCTACTCCTCCTCTGACTCTTAATAGTTAACATGACATAAAATAAAATTGTATACATAATTATTGAGATGTGTAGCATCTAATTCATGCTACTGTTACAAAACTAATAATTAACATTAATCAGCAGTCTTTGAAGTTGGACATGTTTGCTGAAACTGTTTTGAACATACATTTAACTCATTTGTCAATTAATACAGCATCCATACTGAAACATTTTAATTTGGATGTATGCTGTGATATAACTAATACAACTTACTCTCAACATATAAACCTTATTATATTAGAACTCTTTTAAAAATATGGAGTTCATGGCTTTGAACAATATCAGCCATTTAAACTTTTTAATTCTATTAAAACTTAAACTATTACCAGTCCTTTCTGATTTTACTACTATTATCTAACATCCCCTTATACAGTAAACATTTCCACCCATACTTTAGTTGTTATTGTCATTCCTACGAATGTCTTGAGATAACACAGTGACCTTATTTAATGAAATATTGGAAATATTATCCATTTTAATATTTCATTATTTGTTAATTATAAAATATAAAAGTTATTTTATAGCATATTGTTTAAGCTATAGATACACTACAACTTGAAGTTTATTACATTTCAGAACACTTACACTAGTACACTTTCACTGTTTGTTCTGACTTATATTTCAGTTTTATTATTCTCAGACCAGACCTTTAGCCATAATGGACTGTGAAGATTTGTTTATTTTTCATCATATAATAACTTTAGTTGGTGCACTTCTTATCATACTACACAACACTTTTGTTTATAAATTATTACAATTTCATAAGGTTTTGGGATGTTATACTTTCTTTAATGGTATCAATTGGTTTGGGGTTTAATGGTAGTTAATAATAGGTTTTTATTGTGGTTCTTCCATCCTATTTCTTGCTTTCTTCTCGTCTTCCTTCTTGTGTTCATTCTTGGGTAAACCAAGGTACTCAGTGTTATCTTGTCTGATGGTTGGTTCGGAGTATCTTCTTTATTACCTGATACTGACTTTACTCTTCTTTCTTGGTTTCAGGGTATCTTGTTTATTACCTGATATTAAACCTTACTCTTCTTTCTTCTTGTGTTTGGGGTATTTTTGTTTATCACCTACTCCTAATATTATTCTTTTTTCTTGATTTTGGTGTATCTTTTTTATTTCCTGTTCCTATTCTCCTGGGTAATCTCCTGATTTTTTAATATGAGTTTTCTTTAATTCTTTCTTTGACTTTTAATTGTATCTTTATTATTTAATTATTGTTTTTCTTTTATTGTGGTGTTTTCCTTTGAAGTTTAATTGAATTTCATTTGACATTCTTTGAGTATATGTAATTTAATTATTTTTTATGATCTTAAATGAATTAATTATTGGTGGAGTATCTGTCATGCTACAATATTGAAAATTATAAATCCACAATCCACAATCCTACCGTCAGCAGGACATTCCATGTGGTGGGGGTTATGCCATTCGGGACAAAATTCTAATAGATAACATAACGTTATTTGATTTCGACGCTTAAACTATACCATCTTTTCACATCATCGGTATGACATCGACGCTGGTTCCCATCGTTCGGTATTTTTACATAATACAACGGCTATGTTCGTTAGTCTCCTATCGAGCAGAAGACTACGCTTGCTGACGTATAGAGCGGATGGAGAGCGGGGTTTTTTCCTAAGCCTCTCCCTGCAAAGCGCATGTGGTTTGCGGTTGTGTAGGCGACTGGAATAAATGGTCCCTTCGGGGAACTGTAAGGCTAATAACCCACTGGCGAGACACGTCGCGCGCGACAAGCCGCACGCGGCAACTGACGAGACATTATAAACGCGACTATGCTTACATCCAGTCAGTGCTGCGATGGACGTTGAGGAAATAGCATGTTGTAATTTATAAAGATGATTTAATAAGAAATGTAAGAGGTATACTGTAAACATATGAAAGCTATAGATCGTTTACAGTGGAACGCTAAGAATGGCACATGCCTCCATTAATTCACGTCCGCAGCCATATGCTGTGGGGTACAATGGCGAAATGTTATCGGTTGATTATTCATATGTGATTTATGGCTACTATATCTCCGCTTTGACGTTTACGAAATATTTTTCACTCAGCAAATTCATTATTCCGTTTTATTTTTATTTTCATTGAATCAGTAAAAATTAAATTATTCAGAGAAAACATTAATTAATTCATTTAGAAATCTTCAGAATGTTAAAAAACTATACTCAGGGTATAATTATCTAGATACGAAACGAAAGGAAGATACGCGAATGAGAAACGAAAGGATGGATACCTGGGTAGGGTAAAAAGTTCCAGGCCTCATTATTTTGATTGTGTTGTATGACATCATTCTTCGTAAGCTGACATTCATATCACATGTCATCGAGTGGTTTAGTATTAGTTTGACAGTCTATCATAGTTTGGAAATTTGTAGCGTAATTAAACACTTTTTTTGAAAAGGTCAAGTTAAAAAATGTGAAAAAGGAGCTGTATTCAATGTTTGGGTAATCTTCTCCAACGAATACAACTGTTAATCGCAGGATTTTTTTATATAAAATCGGTGGATGACCCAAACTGATAACTCACGCAGAGGACACCGCATGACTACGCTAGAAACCAATGCAAATTTTCTTTTGTATAAGGTTGTGTCATAACAAAATATTATTGGAACAGACGTTTGATTTCCTTCCCTTAATATTTAAATACGAAAATATAAATTCCTAACTTTTACGACACTTGTAATAACTAACTTTGAATTTTTGTTGAAAATTTGAATAACTGTATTTAATTATCATCTGTTTTCTATTATATGTAATTTATAGTTTACCTCAAAGAACGGTAAAGATACTCCGGAATAGTGTAAAGGTAAAAGCTTTATTTTGTTGCAGTTTTATTTTTTGTTGATTAAAACAGCTCAACAGTAGCAGAGGAAGAAATAGTGATAGAGATAGGTAGATAGATAGAGAGAGAGAGAGAGAGAGAGAGATAGAGAGAGAGAGAGAGAGAGAGAGAGAGAGAGAGAGAGAGAGAGAGAGAGAGAGAGAGAGAGAGAGAGAGAGAGAGAGAGAGAGAGAGAAGGGGAGGGAGACAGAGGGAGGAAGAGAGAGAAACAGAGAGGCAATAATGCTATAACATGACAGCTAATTAATTAGAGTGGTTACTAACGTAATGGTATTTATTCAAACGGGAAATAAATTCTCACTGAATTTGCTGCACCGTAGTTTTGTTACCACAAATAGTAATTACCTTGTTTTTATTTTTAAATTTTTTTCTTAGGGAAACTTCTGATTAAACAAAAAATATAATTACTTTAGTGAGCTTTATATTTTGAGTCTGTTAGTTCTAACTTATTTATGAATACAGTAAGAATATTTATACCGAGTTGACCATAGAGCTAAATGTGAACGACCCATGTCCCATGGCTGTCGTATGCACTAGTTGCAGAAATCTAACTACAATGCGTGCTTAACAACAATCTTTGTCTCTATAAAAAAAGTGTCAAAATTAGTCATTTAAAAACTTGACTAGTGTAATAAAAACTTCTTATGTACACGGTGCTTTAACGTTTAGTGGCATTTAGTCTTCTTTCTTGGAAACGATATGAATCGGGTTGTTTATAAAATCATTAAAATATAAGTCCCATTTCGACTATATTTGTGATGATTATTAATAGTACTTTTTTATGTGTAAGAACATGCAATATATGTAAAAAATACGTACAAGCAATATACAGACCTTGGATAATTATATATACATGTTATTTACATCCAAATAGTTATAGACAGCGGAAAGTTACAACGAATAAGAAATTTATATTTTTGCGCTTTTAAATAATATTCAAATTTCAAGGAAAATAAATCAGACGTGTATTCAAAACAAAAAAAGTAGAATAACTCAAGTTATACAAAAATGGAGGCTACTATAGAATGTATTGGCTTTCGCAGCTGGTGTGTCGTAGATTTAAATGAGGACAGAAATACACCAAATAGAATAGTGGTGACACGCAGAAACGCGCGGGAAACATCTTAGTTTACACTCACACAACTACAAAACTAACACGGTTGTAAATAAAGCGCAACACACGATATTATCGGTTTCTACATCACATTATTGCACTAAGTTTGTGATTCATGTGCGTACAGTAAACGAAATTGTTATTACTTAGTACAATTTTATCAGACTACACCTCAGACTTTTCGTTGAAGATTTCACTTACGTAATGCAGAGTTTACAATTTCAAACTACCAGTCAAACCCAGTTTAAAACTAAATCATTTTTATTCATAAAAAGTTTTGTACTACTAATACTTAGGTAAGCATCGTAACTTTTGCTGCTGTGTAAAGTAAAATGCCTTTTTATACAAGAAAGTAACATGTTTTTTTCTCTCTTGTAAAGAGTTCTCGTTTCTTTTAAACAATGTAAGAAATTTACATTCTCTTTCCTTTGTTACGGATCGCTGGATATTGATGCCGTCACAGTAAATTGTTTCTACCTATATTGTTCTAAAGATTCTCAAAGTTTTACACTTCAGCAAAGAATTATATAGTGATGTAAAAAAACAATTATTATCGTAGTTTGCCAATATGCGGGTAGAATAACTAAACTTTTAATCAAGAAAATGTATCATATTATCTTATGAATTGTACTTCTTCATGTGGCTCTGTCTTACAAACCGGTAGATAACGGTCAAAAATCGTTGAAAGTCTATGAAGATTATGCACAAAATTTTACAGCTAGTAAACAATATGTAAGATATTAAGAGAAAGTAGAATCAATAACTGGCATATTAGTTAGTCAAAACTAATATCAGACCGCCGACAAATGATAAAGTGTCTGCAGAAACAGTTTGGGAAGAAGACAGAAAATTTAGAAAGTAGCCAAAGTGTACGCTTCATCAGTCAGATGGAACGAATATAACTAAAAACTGAAGAGTCGGAATACAGAGGTGAATAAAAAAAAAGATAGAGACAGAAAGTAGTAATAGAGGTTCTAATCATCGGACAAGGATTAAAGTCCTGTGGAATAAAATTCTGTAAACAATAAAAATTAATTGATTTTACTCAAAAATATTTAAATAATTTTTCATGAAGTACAGGTGTTATTGTGGCTGACGTTTATCATTATGATTCAAAATTTAGTAGAAAAGAAAGTGTATCATAAATACAAAGTAATGAGTAAAGTGTTGGAAAGAGTTTAAAATTTTTAAAAATTGACTTTTTAGAGTTTTAAGGTGTTGTTTGGAGGGCGCTTGACTTGATAAGTTATCAGTACACAAACTTAATACAAACTTTATATATGTCAGGTTGTCAAAGTAAATTAATAACAGTGGAACGGTAAACACAATTAACGATAGACAGATTTAATGTTTTTTATGGGGAAGAACGATACAATGTAATCGTTATCCATTCATGTAACGATACACAATTTGTTAGCTAGAATAGAGTGCAATATATTTAAGAAATATTTATTTATTCCTGCAGTTATAAAATCGTTAGTTAGTGTAGTTTCAGCTATCATGTATAGCATGAAACTTTCTTACTTAAATTGACGTCATGTATGTGCTTTCGGCTACACGAAACGTTTAAAACAGTTGGTCAGCTTCGGAGATGCGACACGACATATTACTTATAATGGAAAGAGCCTTTCCAGTTTAACGTGAACATATTCGAAAAGAAAATAAGAGTCAAGGTACTTGAAAATGGTACAGGTGATATGAAAAAGTAAATATTAAATGTGAAAAGCCTTCTAAACCTTTAGATTTGAGGAAGAAAGGACAGGTAACAAATTTCAAATAATTTGATAAAAAATTCTAGCCAGATAGATGATCCATGAATGTTACAAATTACAAAAAGTTATTTAAAATCTTTTATTAAAAATAGATGTTTGCTAACAAAAACAAATATTATAGTAAAAAATAGGGAAAATTATATAAACTCTTTTGAGTACATCATGACTTTCTATTAGTCTGAATCTCAGATGAATGTAAAAGACACAAGCAACGTTTATCGGTTATTCAGGCATAGTGTTGAAAGGAAAGGCAAAGAGGTTCATTAATGGATAAGGATAAAAGTAATTTTTTATCTAAGGTTGATCGACAAATATGTAGCAAATTAACGTCTTCATGATTTTACCCTTTAATGCTATTTACATATTTAAAAAGACTAAGCATTGTAGGCACATCAATGAAGCGTAGAAGAAATTTAATAAAAAAATTTCTAAATAATATTTTAAATTATTTCTGAGAAACAATGATAGCAGCAAAATAAATAAAAGAAAATAAATAAATTTTCCGTAGATGTAACGTTTTAAAGGATTGATTCTATTTTTTTAGGATACAATTATATTATGTTCTTTTGCGTCCCTGGCTTGGGTGACAACTATTGAGACCCTTGCATCTTTGTTACTTTAATGCGGATATTCGTAACTATTTCTTTATGAGAGTGTTAAAACTTGGGTATCATCATCATCATTATCTGCAAGGATTAAACAAGGATAGTTTGTTCCGGTCTCAAACAGGCAAAGTCTATGGTTAGTCCTCACTCCAGCGCTTCCTCGGACGTCCCACACTTCTCCGTCCCTTCGGATTATAGTTCCATAGTTGTTTGGGGATGCGGGAGTCATCCATTCGGCAAAGATGTTCCCACAAATTCAGCCAGTACTGGGTAATCCTGTCGAGTGTAATTATAATATTCAGGTTCTGCCGAAAAAACTTATGTATCTGATTACATTTACAGAATTGTGGTTTTCATTAACAGAGGGTCCCAAAGATTCATTGATACATTGACTGCCTTATTACGCGATCATCATGATATGGTATTCTGTAGAATGGTATCAAATTCGAATTTGTATCAATTCCAGGCTTAAGCCTTCATCTCTTTATACGGTTCTAAGTATTGTGGGTATTTCATCAACTTCTTCTGCCTGGGTTCTGCTGTCTTCTCTGTCACTATCCTACTCACAAGCCTTAGCCTCCGTGTTCGCAATGCATTAGATCTCAGCATGTGTTCAATCCAGTTTGAACTTTTCCTTTTTTCGACATTCATAAACGATCTACTTTACTTATTTATTCTATGCATCTCTTGATTGCTTATTTACCGATCAACCTTATATTCCTATTTGTCTTCCAATCCATTTCTTAAGGCCTCATTAACAATTCACATTAATAACCCTCCATCTCTTTATCCACATGAATATTTTTATCTCTTTTCCTTATTGTCTACGTTTCTGACCCATGAATTATAACATTCTACAAAAACACTTTAGCATTGTTTTCTTCAGATATAAGTTCAATGTGCTACACAATTTTCTGTTTCCTGTTGCTCCGATTCGCCACATGGCACTTATATATGACACTTATAGCTTAGGTAACACTCATCACTTATTATGCAACCAGCTGAGTGTGTCCGATTATTCTCGAGAATTCTCGACAATCGTACAATACTCTCGCAAACGTTATTACTCTACGCAGTTGTCTCTATTAGACATACAAGAGCATGCCGGGACCTCCAAGCCTGTTAGGATTTGAGTACGTTATAAAATACTACTGGCACGAATACGGGTAGTTCTGTGTTTAATTAATGCTTTAACTGAAATTGGTTTTAGTGAAAGTAAAAAGTGTTAATTGTTAATGTTGTAACTAGACGAGTTAGAGTTGTGGATTCTTTGTTCAATCAATCAAACCCCGCGATGGAACGCCACGTTGTAATACAACTAGTTCGATGTGTGTAGATGTGTCTGTTTAAAAGGTTTAAAAAGCTGAAAAGTAATGTTTTAATTCTCTCTTGGAGCACTGGTAGATTTTCCTTTCACTTACCACTTATTATTGTTGTCGATCTTCCAAAATAGGTCCTGTAATACACTAAAATGACACAACACAGTTTATAAAATATTTCACAAGTGTATATGTGTATGCACAGTGAATAAAATTATTTTGTATTTTTGAGACTGTTTTGAAGTTTCAAATATTGGCCGCTCGTTCGCTGTACTGCCAATTTGTAAAATAATTGCTCTGTTAATGTTGTCGTTATTATCTACTTTGAAATGAAAGACTGATTCAAGTGTAAGTAAATTTGTAGTTTGTTAACAATAAGTTAATTTAAATTAAAACCTTTTAAAACAATTTATAAACATCAAAAATAATTCAACTCGTCACCGAGATTCTTAAAGCTCAGGGCTGGTAACACTGATTATTTATATGGTATTGTACTAACCTTGTTTGGTTAGTTTTCTGTTTACAATTACCAAAAGTCGTGAATTCTTTTAGTTTACAAGATACAGGATACAAAAAAGCTAAAATACAACAATAACGTATTATAGAGAGTGATTACAAAATCAAGAAAACAAGTTTAATTATAATATTGAAAATTGTCGTATCTGGTCCACCTGCTATCAACCTCGCAGGTTATGTTGTGGAGTGTACGACACGATTGAAATTGCTGTTTGTCGGAATAATATTCCTTGAATGGTTATTAATAACAAAAATATAATAATTAATTCATAATCTCATTTCAATTGAGTATATTCAAGCTGGTCTAATTTTAAAGTACCGCTCTATATGGTTGTTACATCCTTTCGTAACAAGTAGGTTAGATTGCCATTTACTCTAAGTGAATTAGTAAAATATTAAATTGATGGCATTGAAATCTTATAATTATACATAATATTTATTCATGGTACGTTTATTATTCATTAACTGTAATGATAGTTCTCGCTTATTATGTATAAATGAATTGACTTCGTATTAGTTATAGTCAAGTTAGCATCTAGGTTTGACCTTGTTTACATCAATGTTGGTTAAAATATTAAATTCGATTGTCACCTCTTTCTAAAATCAATAATATTTTATCTAAATGATTAAAATTGAGAACTTCTGTTCAATTACTGGTTAATTAACAATTATTATTTAGTTTAGCCATGTACAACGGTACTTGACTAAAGTCGTACCAACGTAAAAATGTATTATTTGGTAAACATTAATCTTCATTAAAATATCGCTAATACTAGATACTCCCTTATTTTCCCACTCATCATTGCCGATATTATACACTGGCAATGGTTTGTTTAATATCTCACATCACTCGTTGCACTTCACTCGCTATAGGTTATAAACACTTTAGTTAAGTTAGATTTACGTGTTTACACTAGGGAGCGCGCACATTTTTAAAATTTTTTTCCCGTCGAAGACTCGTTCCGTACACTTTGGTAGTCAATTTGCTAGTAGTACTGTTCCCTCAAAGTCGCTCTCGGCGTCTATTGAAATCAGTTCTTCTCATTGGTTGAAAATCTGTTAATCCCGTACGCATATGCCTTAATAAATTAAGAAATTTTATTTCTTAGCATCGAGTTTTGGGTTTGAGAGTATGGCGATGATGCTATCAATTCTTTTGGAATTGAAGGAAAACTTATTATCGTTTATAACTTTTTTAGTACATTTCGGATTAAGAAATTAATGGTATCACTATTTTGCGGAAACTCGGCACTTTATTTTGAGTCCACTCAAGCTATAAATCCGTCCATGATTAACCTAATTAATTTTTGGATGATGCACTTTTCGTGGTTCCTAATTATACATAGGTTTTTTCCACTTTATTATGATACATGTTATTTCTAACACTCACTGTAGATATTTAGAGTCATTATCTCTTATTATCTACCCCTTAAATACTAAATTATGTACAATTTTTTCAAATGCATTTTCAGGCGTGTAGGCCCTACATGTCCTTGCATTAATACTTATTAATTCTACCATATATCTTATAATAATACATTCTCTTGGGGTTTATCTTGTATATTAGAGATTAATACATCTTTTGTGAAGCTTTGATTCATAATGTTGCTTCATTTATTTATACTGTATGGTTTTAATACACCATGTCATAGTTCTGTCATATTGATATTCATGTTTTATTATTATTTGTGCATTAGGGATGTATTTTCATCCATTAAGGTGTCCTTAGACTTTGTCTACTGTTTGTCTTGTGTATAGAATACTCCCTGCTGTGTTAATTATTCATAATTCTCTGTAGGATTGCTATTTACATCTAGTCCCATTTGACATGTATATTTGTTTATTATTATTTTGTGCCGTTCTAAAATAGATCGGCGAGTATACGGTGCGTGTTTGGTATTTAGCGTCAAGAAATTGACGTTAAATACTGTACGGTATTTAACGTAGCAGCGGTAGAGATAAACCAATCTGCAGTTTTGATAAACTATCTGTAACTGGTTTTAACCATTAAGAGCGGCTTGATTAGTGCTGCACTCTAGTGCAAGATACTGATTACGGGCGAACCGTAGCCGGTACTGTGTTTCTAAATTTGTCTCTCGCTGGTATTCTAAGTGTTCGCCTCGTGGCATTTTTCCTCCGGACAGAAAGAAGTTTTGTTGCACCATCCTTCCACCTATGGCAAGCTAAACGATCACAGAACTGCGGTAAGTGCGGCATTATTATTATATAATTATCTATTTAAAGTTTTACTAAAAAAAAAATTTTTAATAGGCCACATTAAGTTGATGCAGATAACCTTTTGAGTCACCTCGTGGTGATTGTGCAATACGTAATTTA
This sequence comes from Magicicada septendecula, assembly GCA_034769895.1. NCBI lineage: Eukaryota > Metazoa > Arthropoda > Insecta > Hemiptera > Cicadidae > Magicicada > Magicicada septendecula. The sequence continues at coordinate 159,463,391 of CM068374.1, forward strand.
AAGGTAATTTTTTTTAAATATAGTAATACTATATTAAATTCACCTGTCTTAACTAAGGCACCAAAATTGAGAGTCATATGAATGCAAAAAGTATTTGTTTAAATCGTACAGACATGGATGTAATCTGATAACCTTATTATGGGACCTTGTGGTGAGTTGTGCAATATGTAATTCAGAGTAAGTTACATACAACCCTTACTAGTGATTATAGTAAAACTTTATCAATTTCAGAAAGCTTACTAAGACACCAATTGAGAAGAGTGTAATTGCCAAAAGTATTAATTTAATAAGAGTAGATATGATTGTAATCAAGTAACTTTTCGGACCACGTGGCACAAAATATTCAGACTATGTATAAATTTTATTAAAAGTGTAACAAGCCGAATAATTAGCTAATCAAAATCGAATTATGTTAATCCACATGGGTGATGTTTATTAATATAAAATTTAACAGAACTAAATATTTTCAAATAGGGCCTGTTGGCCATATAACCTTGCCAAGTGTGTCAAGTATCATATTTAAATAGCCCTAAAGCTGTGTTAAGATTATATGTGGGTTTTGGGTGTGTGTGTGAAGTTTCTGGGGGAATTTGTTTGTGAACTCTAGCTCATAATATGTTGTATAATCAGGGTTCCCCGATGAAGGCGAGGAACAGCTCCACCACCTGAACATGTAACACCCAGATTCTCTCTCTTTCTTCATCTGCCGGAGGAGAATGGCGATGGCTAACACAAACAACCTATCATGAAAACCAGATGATCACCATTTCACACCCATGGAAAGGAAAAAATAAGGTGACCTCAATCCATATATAAAATTCTTTACACTTGGTGATGTAACTCAAAAAGCCAGTGGACATTCAATCACTCAACAACATGACTTTAAGTTTTTAAACATTTTAATTGGATCCCCGATTAACGGGACAGAATAGTGCGTGAACTGGGAGGGAAATCTTTTGTAAATTTTATTAATTTGTTTGTATAATCTGTGAGCTTAGAGGCTGACATGCATCTTTGGCTGCTCACCTTTCAAACGTGCAATTCCTTCTTATTTTCAGTATTAAGTTTCATCACTGCTACTAATTCATTCAATTAACTTGTAATTTCTCTGTTTCAATTTAGTGTTCATTTAAATATAAGGTAAAGCGGGGTAACTGGGTACACGGGGTATCTGGGCACCCCCTTTGTTTTTTTTTAAATGTGGACACAAGGAAATTTCAAACCACGTGTTGACAACACTGGATACGTCTTCCCTCCAAAACAATGGTCATATGGGCAGTGAAACTCCATCAGTAGACAGGACAGGTTATTTGAGAATGGAATGATTTTTGATCCTTTACAACTTGCGACACTACTCTCTTCAAACTCTTCTGGTAAGTGTAATTTTTATGATTTCAGTAAAACTAACTAAGCCATTTTAAAGATTACACTAAGCAGATTTAATTTATATTTAATGTTGATTTTTTTTATTCAGTAGAAAAGAGTTATAAGGGGGTGCTCAGTTGCCCCGTGTCCAAAATTGATTTGGGGCAACTGGGTACTAGTGGTTGGGGAACTGGGTACATTAGGACCCAGTTGCCCCATACAGTACCCAGTTGCCCCAAATCACTAAGTTAATATATTTGTACTTTTTTCAGATAAAATGGTGAGGAATTACATACGTAAAACTACAAAAGGAGCTGATGGGAACAGATATTCAAAAGAAGATTTGCAACATGCAGTGGCTGACGTGAGAAATGGAAACAGAACATTGTGTGGAGCATCCCGTTTTTATTACATTCCGAAGACAACTTTGAAGCATCATGTACAAGGCACTCGAGGAAGCATCGAAAAAGTGGCAGAGAATGGTGAAGGAGGTGGAGATAAGACTGAAATTCCTCTTAAAAATGAAAATGAATTGGCAAACTGCCTTAAAGTTTTAGAAAAATGGGGGTTTGGTATAAGTAAAGAAGAGGTCCTCGACATTGTTCAAGCTTATGTTAAGTCCAATGAACTTGACACAAGATTTAAAGATGGAAGGCCTGGATTCGACTGGTTTTTTAATTTCAAACAAAGACACAACCTATCATTAAAAATCCACAAGGGGTTGAATATGTAAGAGCTATCCAAACAAACCCTACAGTCATGTATGGGTTTTTTGATATTTTGGAGAAAGTAGTCAAAGATATGAATCTTGAGAGCAAACCTCATCTTATTTTTAACTGTGGTGAGATGTCTTTCTCTAAAGACTCAGCCAAAACTAAAGTTGTTGGCAATGTTGGAGATAGATGTACGAGGATGATAAGTTCTTCCGGCCGGGAGAACACATCAGTTTTACTGTGTTGTTCAGCATCAGGAGACAAATTGCCTATCTTGTGCATTTTCAAAGGAGAGCATATTTTGGAAACATGGATCAAATCTGATACACCCTATGACAAAACTCAATACAGTGCATAAAAAAAAGGGTGGATGACCTCAGATATTTTTTGTAAATAGTTTGTAAAATGCTTCATACCAAACATTCCACCAGAGAGGCCTGTTCTATTAATTTTTGATGGACATGTAAGCCACATTTCACCTGAACTAATCAATAAAGCTATTGAAAATCAAGTACAATTACTTAAGCTCCATCCTCACACTTCGCACGTCCTACAGCCTCTTGATGTCGGTGTGTTTAGAGGCGTAAAGACCGACTGGGACAAAACTCTCACGAAGTGAAAACGAGCGAATCCAAAAAAAAAAAAATACCAAAAGGTGGCTTTGTAGAACTGGTAAATGAAGTCTTTGACAGAGTACCAACTGTAAATATTGTAAATAGTTTTAATTCAACTCGTATTTATGACACTGAAACAAAAAAACCTAACAGAAGTGCAATTAGTAAAAACATATTCAGGCCAGATGACCTTGAGAGATATAAGAAGAAGAATTCATCAAGGGATTCTAATTCAATGGTTTCTGTGCAGGCTCTTGAAAATAGCTTACTTGAGGAGTCAGACATGGAAAACCCCTTATGCTCGTTTCAGTCTAACGATTCTCAGGATGCTGACCAAGTAAACTTCTCTATCAATTTATCTCAGCCATCAACCAGTGCAGTTCCTGATCATCCAATTCCAAACCTCCAACTGGAAAATCTGCCAGCTGGTACTCCACAAAACCTAACACCTGAGAGAAGCTCATATGAAAAGCGACTTGATAGCTCACTGAATATGGAAGTTGGATGCAAAGTTGAAGTTAGCACTGAAAGACAGAAAACTTCAACTGCAGAAATAATTTCTTATACATTTGAAGATATAGTCATAGTAATGATAAGAGAAAAAAAAGTGACAGCTCAGAAGTAAAAAAGAAGAGAACTAGAATCTGTCCAGGAGCTGAACTGATAAATTCTAAGGAATATTTAGAAAAGAAAAAGAAAGAGGAAGAAGAAAAGGAGAGTATGAGACTGGAAAAAGAGTTAAAAAAAACAAAAGAGGATTCAGGAAATACTTGAAAAGAAGAACGCCAAAGCTCAAAAAAAGAACACTAAGAAACAAAGATGAAAAAGAAACCATTCAGGTTCGTATAGTTCGAGCTCTTTGGATGATGAGCGCTTCAGCATTCACGATGAAAGCGATGTTGAAAATGTCGAAGATATGCGAGTGGTTTTAGAACCAATTACAGTAGTGCCAGACGACTATGTGCTGGTTTTATATAAGGGTGAGAAATATCCCTGGGAAAGTTCTTGGAGTTGTAGAGGATAAAGTAAAAGTTAGTTGAATGGTTATGGGCAAGAAATGTTGGAAGTGGCCAGCAAGAGAAGATGTTTTTTTGTATGATGAATCTGATATAGTGAAGGTTATCCACCTCCTAAAAAGATTAATAATCGTGGGATGTACGAGGTTCCTGACTTACCACTACTGCAAGGGCTGGCTATCATTTGAGTCAACAAGTTTATGTTCTATTTTTAACGTTATAAACTGTAGTTTTACTGAGAACTGAACATTGTTTTTGATAAAATTAATATATACTTTAAATGTTTTAGTGTTTAAGTTTTGTTAGTAAGTTTAATTTTGATTTCACAAAGTTTAACTAGATTAAGTTACTTTAAAATTTGCAATTGTCAGCGATTTCTGGTAGTAACTGAATATAACGTAAGTTACTTTGTTAAGTTATGAGTTTTGTAACACATTTTTTGATAAATACAGTTATTTTCTTAAGTTATAAAAAATCAATCAAAAGTTATTACATTTCCTGTTGTTTTTCTCTATCTCTCCCTCACACACACACACACACACACACACACACGCGTAGTCATTATTTATTTTATAATGTTATTAAAGATTAAATATCTGCTTCATTACAAGTTAGTTGAGAGGATCTGAGTGGAGCTCAGGCTGCTGCAGGGGTAGACGTCAGTGTACTTCTCACGTACAACTACTGTTCAAATATTGAAAACTTCATTTTCTAACCATGAAACCAATACTGAAATATTGTTAAATAATAGAAGAACGCCCAAGATTCCAAAGAAAATTGTATCTTTACAATTTCTAAATTTTAGGGAAGGGGTACCCACTTACCCCAAAGACCGGGGAACTGGGTACCTGTGACTAAAAACATATGATCTTTTTTTACACTTGAACAGGTACTTACTTTCAAAAAGTGTTGTATGTCAGTTTAAAGGGTAAAATCTACTGAGCACTGTGATATATTACAGTAATACAAAAGAAGAAAATTATAGCAAGCAAAAATGTCCAAACTTAAAATTCATTTGTCATGTTGTAAAATCGGTATACAGTTACCCCACCTTACCTTATTAATTTCTCATTTTTAAATTTAGTTTGGATTATATAGGGATAGAAGTTTCTGTGGTAGTTAAGTAGAATCACAAGTTTAATCCTGTACAGGTGCATGTTGTAACATTACATTTGGAACAACTTAATATCGTACCTGATTTAATGAAGACTTTGGTTAAGAAGCTAACAAGGAGAACATTATCTTCCAAGATGATAGTGAAGAGGAACGACTAACCATTTTAGACTGACTAGTAAGACAACTGACCGTACCCAAATTAATGATTTAGGCTAAGTGATGCAAAATACCTTCAACCCCAATTATGACATGAAATTTCAATAATGACCAAATAAAGAATTATAAAGACAGACGGCTTATGAATCAGTACTATAAAGAAACAAATGGTTTCATTCAAAGTATCATAATATCAAGATAATCAAAATACAAATTGAGGGATAATAGGCCCAAACATGTAATACTATGTAAAAGAAATATTAGTAAATGATTAATTTAATTGATGTAATGAAAATATAAACAAACCTTATTATAGATACATGAACCATACAACTAATTGTAACAAATAGTGTTCATAAGATTGTCCAGACAACAACAAATAATAACTTGTTCACAATAACATTTTTATAACAAGAGTGAAGTCCTTTTAATGACAGTAAAATGTAAAACCCTATAAAACCCAATAAGTATGTTTATAAATACAACCTATTAAGTGTTAAGTGAATAGAGTAAACGACAAACATAGTGACAAGTAATGTGAAGCATAACATAGACAGTGTCAGAGTAATTAATGAATTAACTGACAAAAGACTAATTAATTAGTGCAGAATTTATTTTATAAAAATGTGCATGTTATTATGTTTTAGCACATTGTTTTATTATCATGGTATTTGTGTTGTTTTTTGTATGTAGCAGGTGAAACAGTTGTTTTAAAAGAATATCAATTAAATGATATTAATCTCATTTTTTTTATGTTAACAAATATAACCATAGAACTGGTGTTAAACAGTGATAAATTGATTGGCAAAGCAAAATAGACTATAAAAAGATGTTATTGCTAAGTGTCAAACAATTGTACAGTTTGAGTAAAAAAACAGTTTATTTGTGCAAAGGTTCAGTAAAATCATAGCCATGTGGGCATGAATTTAAACTAATAGAATAGTATATCTTTTGTTTTGTTAAAATAATGTTATGTGTAAAACAGTTTTTATGATTTTTAAAAGATAATTTAACTGTTAAAGGTTTTAAACATGGTGATGAAAATAACACCAGTACATAGGCCAGGTGAAACCAACTTTTGTAAATTTTAGATAATAATGTTAGGGATTTTGTAAAACAAAGGTGGAAGGATAAATATATTTATAGGTAATAGTGTACACAACGAATATAGAAACAAAATAATACATCTCAAGTTATTTAAGAAAATTTCAAATAACAAAATTGTAACATCTGTAGTTCTTAAGTAAAAGTAGGCATGTTTAGTGTCTAAATGTCACAAATGTAAAGATCAAAATAATGCTGATAATGGTTTTAAATTCCCATTCAGTACAGAAAGGTTATATTAATTTAAAGGTTTTGAACAAATTTAGATTTTGAAATAATGAAAGTATATGACAATGTATATCCGAATCAACCAACCAGATTCCAAGTTTACCCTTAGCAACCAGAAATTTCGGATAAATAAAATGAGACTTCTTTGACAACGATCTTAGCGGATAGACGCGTTTGTAAAACGTCCTACATAATATAAAATAAACTGTGAAAAAACGATACAAACATATTAATACAGTTAGAGGTACATAACACGAACTTTTTACACCAACAGAAGAACACCCATTATATGGAATAGAAGACCCAAGAACCAGGAAGAAGATCTGAAGTGGACGTGGGCCCTATCTTCAACCAAGAAGCATACAAAGAAGAGGATTTGGTGATTTTGACATTTTATTATATTGTGCATCAACACCCACTTAGTATACACGACCTTTTAAGTACAATCAACTAAACTACAGACACCATATCACACCAACACTAAGAACACTCACTAATAACACGATTTGAGATTGACACCTTTTCAAACACCACAAGAACCTTTGATTTACATAATAATTATCAAACGCCTAAACTGGACATAACCTATCAGAACTGGTAACCACTATACGACTGCCTGTGTGCACGTTACACTCTAACCTTGTAATATCCTTTAATTGTAAAACTTGTATTTTGATTTATAGAATAATATTTTGTTTAAATGTAATCCCCGAACCATATACGCCCTGAGATACTTTATTTTTAATAGAAACATTAACGAAAGCATTATTTTGGTCTGAAAAAATACTGAATGTTGGCTACTACTGCCAACTGGTAAAAAGAAGACGTATAATTTGCGACACAATTGCGATTGTCATAATCAAATTTAAGAAACAGTTAACCAGTGTTTTTCTGAATAAAGGATTCCTATAAGGATATATGTTTGGTGTTATATTTGTGTCGTTATTATTGCCGTTCCATTTAGGAAGTAAATTCACAGATTACAGCGGACACCACGATAGTTGGCAACGTTGAGTGACGTCACGGAAACGAGCGGCATAGTGGGAGCAAGCGGCAAATTACAAAACCATTCGCTGTCCAACATAACATATTAATAATTAAAGATTGACGACTCCAGTGCGAGTTAGTCGCTACATTATTTATTTGTTACAAATTAACACTTCCAACGGGTGGTGTAAGCAATTTACGTTCACACAACATAACATTTAAACTACAAGTAACCTGTTCCTAATAACGCAATACGTAACGAATATTTTTACGTTACAAATTGACGAATCCGAAGTGAGGCTATATTTAAATAAGAACGTAACGATTCAAAACGTTACAAATTGGCGAACCAACGTGTGAGGCGTGTAATTTAATATAAATTAAATTATAATTTATAGACAAACAAACAAAAATAGACAAAATGAGGAAGCGAGAAGTATCACGCAAAAGAGCGGCCGAAACCGAGAAGGTAGACGAGTTAAACATGGAAAACAAAGAAGCGACACCGGTTGAGGAAATAGAAATTATAACAAGGAAGGATCCGGAGAAACAACCAGAAGAAACCACACAAACGGAAGGCGAGAAGACGCAAGAAATGTTCAAATGTATGATGGAATTGATGCAGGAAACTAGTAAGAAAACGGAGGAGAGTAATAAGAAACTAAAGGACGAAATGAAGGAAGACTTCAGCAAGAAAATGGAAGAATTAAGCGAGAACAGTAATAAGAACTTAGAAAAATTGAAGGAAGAATTAAGTGAGAACAGTAATAAGAACTTAGAAGAATTGAAGGAAGATAATAAACAGACGAAGGAGGAATTGAGCCGAAAATTGGAAGAGACTAATGAGAAAATTGAAGAAAAAATGGGAGAATTGAAAGAGAATAGTAAGAAAATGGAGGAGAAAATTGACGCAAATAATAAAGCATTGAGGGAAGAATTGAAGGGAAATTACCAGGAGACCATGAAAAAATTGGATGAACACAAAGTGTCATTAAAAGAAGATTGGAATAACAAGATGGAAATGAATAACCGGCAATTGCAGGAAGAATGGGACAAGAAGCTGGAAGAACCGGTGACTGAAATTAAAAGGGTAGAATCCAAGACCAAGGAAAAGTGTCTTGGATGAACCAAGAGATACTGAACGTCCGGGAAAAAACGAATGGACGAGTTGAAAATATAAGAACCAACCAAGCAGTGATGGGAGAAAGATTAGAAGGTATGAGTACTAGTCTTAATCGAGTACAAGACCAAACAACTGCCCATAGAGATGAAATTAATTCCCTAAAAAACAGACAATGTACCGGTGCCCATACAACATGCGAGGAAAATCGAGAAGTGATCGATTTCCAAACCTACAGAAGAAACCCCATGCTATTTTTAGAACGGGTAGAAGAGAAGATAGCCAAAACCGGAGAAGACAGATGGTTTGTGATCAGGAGCATGCTGGACGAAATGTTCCGAAAGGTCTATGACAATTGGTGGACGGCGATGCGGCCGAGTATACAAAACTTCCAAGAATTTAAAAAACAATTCAAATCTAAATATTGGTCTGATGCCACGCAACACATGATAAGAAGTGACATAGGATTGGGCCGATATGACCTGCACGGCAAGCAAACTCCAACCGCATATTTTCTTGGCAAAATAAACATAGCCAGACATTTAGAGCCTGCAATTCCTACAGAATGTTTAGTGAGGCTATTAGCTTACCACTATGGTGGAGAAATTACAAGAGGCCGAATAAACGGACGCATACAAACCATCGAGGAGATGTTAACATTATTAGCGGAGATGGAACAAGAGAAGAACTTCCTCCAGTACAGACGAAGGAACGATGAAATAAATAGAAATAATGGTCGCCGCGACGCCCAATATGAAAACAACGGGCAACGACCGAACAACGGTAACCACTATCAACGCGGTTACCAAAACCAAAATAACACTAACAACTATCCACGAAATAATGCGGCGAATAATAACAACAATAACAACAACCACTATTACCGTAACTCCCCGACAAATAATAACAATAATGGATACCAGCGTGCCAATGACAGAGACCACCAGTACCAGAACAACCGAGGTTATAACAACAACTACGATAACCGATACAGGCATAATAATAACGGCAATAATAACAATCAAAATCAAACATATCGAAGACAAGTGAATTATGTAAGCATTGACGATAGAGATGTGGGAAGACGTTGGTACCAGGGACGAGCAAATTATAATGGGAACCGTGGAAGAAGTTTTCAAGAGGAGAGTAACCAGCACTACCGCGATGAACATCGGCGAAATAGAAGCTGCGACGACAACAGGAATAACCGAAACTCAGTGACGTTCGATAATAACGCCATTGAGGTACAAGAGTCACAGAGTAGAGACAGACCCAATCAATCAGACAACAGGACTGAGGAGATCAGCCCTGATTTAAACGGACCGCGGCAGTGAAAAACCATCAGGTCCCATCACTGAACCGGAAATTTGGGTACTTACTAGGACGAGACAAAACGACTGACGATACATTGACAATAGTGCACAACACTTCTTAAAAAATGTGAGAGAAGAACTACTGAACGAAGACACGATAACGCACAATAGTTCGAATAATGAGATCGTTTATATCATCGCCCAAGTGAATGGACTAGAGACAAGATGCATGATAGATACGGGCGCAAACGTGTCGTTAATCAACAACAATGAATACATCAAAATTCAAAAACATAGTAAGGCCATCTTACCAACTTTACCAATTCAAAATATAATTTTAATCGGAGCCACCGGAAGGCAAAACAAGTCAATAAGGAAACAGGTATCATTAACAGTGACCAGCAGAAATGTAGAGTACTCTACCATTTAATCTACTAATAGGCTGTGATATTTTGAGAAAATACTCAGCAATAATTGACATGAGACAGGCCATAGTGTCGTTAAAAGAGGATAATATAGAATGGACAGCAAGATTAGTAGAAAATAAAAATGTACCTTCATGCAATAGTATAAGAAAATTCAATAATAATCAAGATGAGTCATGGAATGTAAGAAGGGAATACTTTGGGAGTGAAGACAGTTTATAGTTGGAAAAATTAGAAGAGATCCGACAATTTCAATCAGAACAAAATGAATGTGATTTAACTACACAACAAATAGAAAAGTTAATATCAATATATAATAAATACCGCTATGTTTTCTCTGATATACCTGGCAAAGTAAAAGAGTAAATTTAAACTATAATTCAAGGAGCCTGTAAATTTTAATAAAAAATCATATCCCGTTGCTTATGCATTAAAAGAAGCAGTGAGGACTGAACTAGACAAAATGATAGCAGAAGATATTATTGAGTATAGCTGTTCCCCATATACCAGTCCGTTAATAGCCGTTCCTAAGAAAGATGGCAAAGTACGACTCTGTTTGGATGCTAGAGAGATTAATAAGATCATAGTTAATGACAGAACATCTCCCGGAGAGACTGAGGAGATATTGAAAAAATTCAATGGCATACAATTTATTAGCACCTGGGATACAGTTTGTGGGTATTGGCAGGTGGAGTTACAACCAGATAGTCGAAAGTACGTCGCCTTTATCTTCGAAGGAAGGAACTACCAGTTCAAGAGACTACCGTTTGGACTGGTAAACTCAGTAGCTGTATTCGTAAGATGTATGGACCAGGTGTTGGGTCCAGATACTATTCCATATACCACAGTCTATGTTGATGACTTGTTGATTACTTCAGTGAATTGGGAAGACCATTGTGACAGAGTAGGACAAGTTTTACAAAAACTATCAGACAATAACGTTACCCTAAAACTTCAAAAATCCAAGCTTATCGCCAGTGAAGTCCAATTCCTGGGTTTTAACTTAACAAGACAAGGAATAACACCATCCAATGAAAAAATTTAAGCTATCCAGAAGTTCCCAAGTCCTAAAAACAAAAAGCAACTTCAATCATTTCTGGGACTTTGCAATTATTAAAGGAAGCTTCAGAGAAATTATTCTGAAATGACAGCAAAGTTTTCTCCACAATTATCATCTAAGAACAAATGGTCCTGGGGACAGGAACAAGACAATTTACTCCAAATGATCAAGCACAATTTCCTAAGTTCAGTTGTATTAAAACATCCTAATTTCAACCAACCTTTCTTTATGAACTGTGATGCCAGTGATATAAGTTTAGGATCTGTATTATATCAAGAAGATAGTGAGGGAGAACATCAGGTGGTGAGTTTTGCAAGCAGAATACTTAATGGATGCGAACGCAATTATAGTGTAACGGAAAAGGAGTTATTAAGCGTTGTATTCGCTTGTGGGAAATTCAGAACCTACATTCTTGGATACCCGACAACTGTGAGGAGCGATCATAAGTCAATATCTTTCCTAAAAAATTGCAAGATTAACCATGGGAGATTGACAAGGTGGATACTCGCACTACAGGAGTACCATATAAATTGGGAGTATGTTCCAGGAAAACAGAATATTGCTGCAGATATATTGTCCCGGATTAACATAGAATAACAAACTTTTGAAGGGGAGAAAGAAACAATCATCAAGGTATATACAATAATAAAAAACAAGTCAGATTTGGAAAACATCATGAAATCAATTGCACAACAACAAACAGAGGATATAAAAATCAACAATTTTAGACAAAGACTGATCCAACAGGATGAAAAAATCACTACATATTACTGTCTACATGAAGACATATTATTTTACAAACCAAATAATAACCAAGGATCATGGAAGGTGGTGATACCTAAAGCTTTAGAAAAAGAATTAATACTGGACTACCATAGTCGATATGGGCATATGGGTGCATTAAAAGTAATGAAGGCACTTGAGGAACACACTTACATTAAGAATATCAACAGGAGAGTTATAGAATGTATTCGGTAGTGTCACATCTGTCAATTGGCAAAATGCAATAACGAAAAAACAGAAGGAATTATGCAACCTATTACATCAACTGGTAAATTAGAGAGAGTATTTTTAGATGTGTGTGGACCGTTACCTCGTAGTGGAGGGAGAAAACAGTATAAATTTATTATAATCATGTTCGACCATTACTCCAAATTTACAAAACTATACCCCATTAATCGGGCAACTACAAAAAAGATTCTGCAAATAGTGATACAACAATACATACCAGAGTTAGGAGCTCCAAGGTCAATTATTACCGATCACGGAACTCAGTTTCGAGGAAGGGTCTGGAAGGAGACTTTGTTAGACCTAGGTGTCAAGACATATAAAACATCTGTCTATCACCCAAATAGCAACCCGGCGGAAAGAGTACTGAGGGAGGTCGGCCGTATACTCAGGACATATTGTTTTGATAAACACCAGAAGTGGAGTGACTACATTACACAAACAGAAAGCTTTATCAACTTAGCTTACCATGAAGCAATACAAGATACTCCATATACCATAATGCATGAAAGACTACCACCCCGAGAAATTAGTGAAATAATCAATTTCCCAAACAACCCAGCTTACCAGTTCGACAACGTGAGATTTCACAGCAAACTGAATGAACAAGTGGAGAAGAGAAGGAAAAAATACAAAATAATTCAGCAGAAAGTGATCCAGTACAAGATTGGAGACAAAGTATTGTTAAAAAACCGCGAATTGCCAAGTTCTAAGGAAGGAATAGCAAAAAAGCTATTATTACTGTATAATGGACCATATGTTGTTATAAAAAACAATAACAATAATACTTATGTCATTAGTGATGTGGAAACAAAAAAGATTAAGGGGACATACAACCAAGTTTCCTTAAAAACGTATTATGAACCTAATAAACAAAGTTGAATATACCACCAAAATTCCAAACATATAGTAAGATCAACTTACAACTAATTATTTATGAGAATTAATTTGGAACTGAAGAATTTATTATTATAATACAACAAAATTCTAAAGAAATAGTAAGATCAACTTACAACTAATTATTTATGAGAATTAATATGGAATTGAAGAATTTATTATTATAATACCTCAAAATTCAAAGAATATAGTAAGCTCATCTTACCAACTTTGATAATCCAGAATATAATTTTAAATGAAGACAAATAAACAAATTTGAATATCTCAGAATTCAAATAAATAGTAAGGACAACTTACAGTACAGTTTGATAATGTTATTATGAATCAAGCAGATAAACAACTGGGAATAAATTTCCAAATTCTAAACAAAATAAGCAACTCTTATTATATATAATTATGAACTTATTATTGGAATATAAAAGAAAGATGCAACATCCATAAATTAGAAGAATCCGTAGTGCTATAAAATGAATAAGAAAAGGACAAATGTAGACAATCGACGATGGAAATAAGACAAGACTAGAAACGAATTTACTACAAATAACCTATCATGATTGTGAGAGAATTAACAACAACTAAAGATGCAAATACTTGTTATGTTTTAATTGAATGAAAATAGTGAATGAAGAATGAAGATTAAGGAGTACTGATAAAGAAGGAAAGAAATAGTACCAATTGAAAATAAGAAATGTTATTAATATCGCCACAAGAAAATAAACATCTGAGAGAATCAATGGAAAGAAATATTTAGATCTGAGAAGTTAAACTGAGTGAACCATCCCAAGAATATATTATATTATTTTTATGTGATTTAGTCGTGAATAGACTAGTGATTATTAAATGTGATTGACTGACGAGATAGCTCCAGCAATCGATATTATTTATGTATTATGTATTGTGAGGACAGCGGGGTATTAGGTCAAGAGAGCCCCCCGACTGATTCCAGAATATATGGTGATTAATTTGTTAGGGAAGTAGCATGTTCCAGGGATAGAACACTTATATTTAAAGACAAGTATACCAGATCATAAAAAGAATAAAATTGATAATGTGAAAGATAAGATAATTGATAATGTCAACAAAAACAATATTTTATTAAAATGATCAAATTTGGAGGCAGGGTAGTATGTAACATTACATTTGGAACAACTTAATATCGTACCTGATTTAATGAAGACTTTGGTTAAGAAGCAAACAAGGAGAACATTATCTTCCAAGATGATAGTGAAGAGGAACGACTAACCATTTTAGACTGACTAGTAAGACAACTGACCGTACCCAAATTAATGATTTAGGCTAAGTGATGCAAAATACCTTCAACCCCAATTATGACATGAACTTTCAATAATGACCAAATAAAGAATTATAAAGACAGACGGCTTATGAATCAGTACTATAAAGAAACAAATGGTTTCATTCAAAGTATCATAATATCAAGATAATCAAAATACAAATTGAGGGATAATAGGCCCAAACATGTAATACTATGTAAAAGAAATATTAGTAAATGATTAATTTAATTGATGTAATGAAAATATAAACAAACCTTATTATAGATACATGAACCATACAACTAATTGTAACAAATAGTGTTCATAAGATTGTCCAGACAACAACAAATAATAACTTGTTCACAATAACATTTTTATAACAAGAGTGAAGTCCTTTTAATGACAGTAAAATGTAAAACCCTATAAAACCCAATAAGTATGTTTATAAATACAACCTATTAAGTGTTAAGTGAATAGGGTAAACGACAAACATAGTGACAAGTAATGTGAAGCATAACATAGACAGTGTCAGAGTAATTAATGAATTAACTGACAAAAGACTAATTAATTAGTGCAGAATTTATTTTATAAAAATGTGCATGTTATTATGTTTTAGCACATTGTTTTATTATCATGGTATTTGTGTTGTTTTTTGTATGTAGCAGGTGAAACAGTTGTTTTAAAAGAATATCAATTAAATGATATTAATTTCATTTTTTTTATGTTAACAAATATAACCATAGAACTGGTGTTAAACAGTGATAAATTGATTGGCAAAGCAAAATAGACTATAAAAAGATGTTATTGCTAAGTGTCAAACAATTGTACAGTTTGAGTAAAAAAACAGTTTATTTGTGCAAAGGTTCAGTAAAATCATAGCCATGTGGGCATGAATTTAAACTAATAGAATAGTATATCTTTTGTTTTGTTAAAATAATGTTATGTGTAAAACAGTTTTTATGATTTTTAAAAGATAATTTAACTGTTAAAGGTTTTAAACATGGTGATGAAAATAACACCAGTACATAGGCCAGGTGAAACCAACTTTTGTAAATTTTAGATAATAATGTTAGGGATTTTGTAAAACAAAGGTGGAAGGATAAATATACTTATAGGTAATAGTGTACACAACGAATATAGAAACAAAATAATACATCTCAAGTTATTTAAGAAAATTTCAAATAACAAAATTGTAACATCTGTAGTTCTTAAGTAAAAGTAGGCATGTTTAGTGTCTAAATGTCACAAATGTAAAGATCAAAATAATGCTGATAATGGTTTTAAATTCCCATTCAGTACAGAAAGGTTATATTAATTTAAAGGTTTTGAACAAATTTAGATTTTGAAATAATGAAAGTATATGACAATGTATATCCGAATCAACCAACCAGATTCCAAGTTTACCCTTAGCAACCAGAAATTTCGGATAAATAAAATGAGACTTCTTTGACAACGATCTTAGCGGATAGACGCGTTTGTAAAACGTCCTACATAATATAAAATAAACTGTGAAAAAACGATACAAACATATTAATACAGTTAGAGGTACATAACACGAACTTTTTACACCAACAGAAGAACACCCATTATATGGAATAGAAGACCCAAGAACCAGGAAGAAGATCTGAAGTGGACGTGGGCCCTATCTTCAACCAAGAAGCATACAAAGAAGAGGATTTGGTGATTTTGACATTTTATTATATTGTGCATCAACACCCAATTTGTATACACGACCTTTTAAGTACTAATCAACTAAACTACAGACACCATATCACACCAACACTAAGAACACTCACTAATAACACGATTTGAGATTGACACCTTTTCAAACACCACAAGAACCTTTGATTTACATAATAATTATTAAACGCCTAAACTGGACATAACCTATCAGAACTGGTAACCACTATACGACTGCCTGTGTGCACGTTACACTCTAACCTTGTAATATCCTTTAATTGTAAAACTTGTATTTTGATTTATAAAATAATATTTTGTTTAAATGTAATCCCCGAACCATATACGCCCTGAGATACTTTATTTTTAATAGAAACATTAACGAAAGCATTATTTTGGTCTGAAAAAATACTGAATGTTGGCTACTACTACCAACTGGTTAAAAGAAGACGTATAATTTGCGACACAATTGCGATTGTCATAATCAAATTTAAGAAACAGTTAACCAGTGTTTTTCTGAATAAAGGATTCCTATAAGGATATATGTTTGATGTTATATTTGTGTCGTTATTATTGCCGTTCCATTTAGGAAATAAATTCACAGATTACAGCGGACACCACGGTAGTTGGCAACGTTGAGTGACGTCACGGAAACGAGCGGCATAGTGGGAGCAAGCGGCAAATTACAAAACCATTCGCCGTCCAACATAACATATTAATAATTACAGATTGACGACTCCAGTGCGAGTTAGTCGCTACATTATTTATTTGTTACAAATTAACACTTCCAACGGGCGGTGTAAGCAATTTAAGTGCACACAACTAAACATTTAAACTGCAAGTAACCTGTTCCTAATAACACAATACGTAACGAATATTTTTACGTTACAAATTGACGAATCCGAAGTGAGGCTATTTTTAAATAAGAACGTAACGATTCAAAACGTTACAATGTTCATGCAGTGTTAAACATGCTGTTGAGACAGGTTGAATTATGCACTGACTGGCGCATGAACATGTCGGTCTCTGGGCCAAAATTACTTTTTAAAAGGGTTATAATGTTCATGACACATTACTATTTTCTAGACTTAACAATATTTATCAATATATAAATTCTTCTAATTAATTATAATCACTGGGGTGTTCACTGTATTCTAAATTTTATTTCTCCCAGTATAAGTGCCCAGTGTGGCAGCATTTTATAATAGTATTAGGCACTTGGCCAAATTTTTGAATTTATTATGTCCTGGGGACTACTGGTGTTGCATATATAATCAGATACACATGTAATGTGTTATGCACATATTAAGAATTAAAACCTGACATGGATTTTCATAAATTATTAATGATGTACCTCATGGGGGTAGAAAAGGGTGTGGCAAGAGATCTATGTAATAATTGTCCTGTATTGTGGAACATGTAGATGTATTGTATATTCGTGTGTGTATTTTGTGGGGTTCTATATGTATTGTACATTTGGGTGTATTTTTGGGGGAGTTAGTTATAGGGCTTATAAAAAAGAAAAGATAATACATAGGGTTATATATATATACATTTAATTTTGATGACAATTAATTAATTCTATCTCTATTAATTTTTAATTAATATTTTTTCTAAGAGAGTTAATTTATTTACTTGTTCAATAAACGATTTTTGCATAGTGGTCTCAAAAACCTTAAACCGTTCATTGATTTTGATATCAACCGTATTTACTTTTTCACCGATCTCAGCCACCTTCGCAGTTAGCTCCCTATTACTCTCTTCGATTTTTTTATTGCTTTCCGCGATTTCGTCTATTTTCGCGGTGGTTGCTTTATTACATTGTTTAATTTCCGTATTTATGTCGGCATTGCTAATTTCTAATGCCTCTGTTAGACTAACTTTTTGTGCTTCGATATTAGATTTTAATTCTGCGATATTTATCTCAGCATTGGCTGTTATTTGTTCGAATTTCGCGTTCATATTAGCGGTCAAATCCGCGTTAGCTTGTTTCATTTCCGCGTTCGCTTGTTCCGCTTTAGCCGCGTTTTGTTTAATTTCTTGTAATAACTGTTTAAGCATTTTATCAGTTTCCATTTTAAATACACAACAATTTCAAATATAAAACACTTACAAATACACAAAATAATTTCAAATACACAAAATAATTTCACTGCTGTACGAACACCAGTCACAAACTCTTTGGGGATTGTTCAGTTGGACGCCAGCTGTTTTATGAAGTAAAACAGCAAAGTTAGTTTTACACGTGAAAAATAAATTTAAATTTAATGAATTTAATTTAATCGTGCCCCACGTTCCGGGCAACATTTATAACTCTACTTATATGCGTTATTGTTGTGTCGTGTTGTGTATGAGTACCTACCTGCTGTCCGATCTTGCGGATTCTTCCGGCTAGGGCGTGTGGATTTTGGATTTGAAGTTCGCAAGCTAGTAATCTCAAATTTATTGCAACAACACACAAAATAGGTTACTTTAAAGGGGGAGAGTTTTGTGAGACTGGTAGGCTTTATCGTACAACAATAAAACACTGTTATATGGGGTAATAAAACGTTGTTTATTACTCCAACAACACACAAGAAATAAATGGTTATTATATTATGAATTTCTTACAGTCTAAACAATGAATCAATATTTTTCGATTGGTTAATAATTGAAAAGAAACTAAACTCGTTCTTTGGCGAGTTGATTGCAATTTAAATTTTAATTAAGTAATTGATTTGATTTGATTAAATTTCTTTTACTAAATTGAATTTAAATGTTCATGAACCAACATATAAAACTCTGAAGTTAATTAGAATAATTTTCCAAAATAAATTAGACGTGACAGTCTAGTTCACGTTATTTCATTTCTAGCGATTCGAGTTCTGTTATACTGCAGTACGAACTAATAATTAGATTGTTAGTTAAGATTTGTATAGCGCTTTTATACTACTTCTATTTCTTAACTATAGCATACTAATGACTTAAACTGCAATACAGATTATCACAATGAATTTATTCTTAATTACTAGAGTCTTTGCTTTTTGTATGGCACCTGAATTATTTGAATTTACAATGTTTTTAAATGAAAAATAGGAAATTTAATGTTGAAAAATAAATAAGTGGATTTTGCTTTCCTGTTATTGAAGAGGATGTCGTTCCGATTTTCCCTCGTCGATTCGAGTCCTTCGCTAGAGAAAGTAATCTGCTTAGAGCTGCTGGATTCGGTCGTGGAGTTCAAAATTTCGGCAACACTCTGCTTCCTTGCTGTTTGTGAATATTTTAACGTCTACGGCTCTCTGCTGGAACTGGTTCCTGTCCCTCGTCGATTCGCACGTCGCACGTCAGCGTGTGTGTGTGTGCTTCGCTCGAGTGGTAGCTCTGCTCGTCAGCTGTTCACCAATGATTTAGACGGCCTCTCTGCTGTATTCTTGAAGTCTGGTCCTGAAGTCTGGTGGATCTCTTGCGTGCTTATGACTAACTGGTAGTACACAATAAGCTTGGTTGATGTACTGAAGAGTATCTCGCCTTTACGCCACAATTACGAGCTATACAGTTGATGTGTGTTTATTGTGTTCGTAATTGCGTGTGTGTTGACCACGTAGAGTCTTCTTGTTGATCTTCACCACTATGGTTACTAGACGATCGAAGAATTACGTCTTAACTTCGTGAGTACTGGCAGAAGAGTGATGTTTCAGCCTGAAAACACCGCGCTGGTCGGGGCTTGGGTCAAATGATTTGATTGGCTGACACACTCTCCCTACTACATAAAATTTGAATTCCCTTGGTCCGTGAGAATGAAGTTAGGTTCCCACAGACGGAGAATTAATACTATTTCTAATACTATTATTACCGGCGGAACCAATTTGTCGGTCCGGATTTCCTGTGCTTATTTAATTTTGCAATATCTTGGTTGCAAACCAAGTTGTGTGAAATCTAAAATATACAATCTGTCTGAAATTATTATCTTCATAACATATTAAAGTCTCATTAATCTAACTCTATTTTTACAGGAGTTATTCAATTAATTTAATTAACTCTTTCATTTGTTAATTATATTGCGTAAAATTTGCACACGTCATTATTATTATTTCGGCAAACATTTTGGCTATGTTGGATTTCGCCTTCATTTCTTAGTTTCCGAGATATTAATAATTAACAGTTTGGGTGTGGCCGCTCCCTTGTACAGCGAACTGATTACATAATGACCACGTGTGCGTCGCTTTACAAAGCATTATTTTCAACGCTCTACATTCAAATGGAGTTTTGACTGTTATAATTTATTTAAATATGCTTTCAGTATGCGGGCAACATATAACCCCAAATAGTTAATATTTGGTGCTGTTATATATTCCCACACCCGTTTAAAAAAAAAATGAATGTAATAATTACAGTTTTTTTTTTTCTTAATCATTACACACGTATTCTGTAATCACTATACTTATTACTTATACATTGTATTACTTATTCAAAAGAAAAACATACATGTGTGTTAATGTTATTCCATTATATACAACTTAACTCTAATACATTTATTAATAATTTTATATTTGCAATTTATTCTGTATTAATGTTTTTACAACGGTTAATAGCTAACTGCAGCGTTTAAAAGGTTTGTTTGTAAACAGTGGCACGCGTGCAAAGGAATTTGCTGACACTGTCTCGTTTACAACCGTTATCGCCTGCCGCGCGGCTAATTGCTTGACCTACTTTCAAATGTGGGTCGGCTGTTACCGCGTG
Organism: Magicicada septendecula; assembly: GCA_034769895.1. Taxonomy (NCBI): domain Eukaryota; kingdom Metazoa; phylum Arthropoda; class Insecta; order Hemiptera; family Cicadidae; genus Magicicada; species Magicicada septendecula. Next base: position 159,484,180 of record CM068374.1, read on the forward strand.
TGTCTTAACTATTTCCTGGCGGTGCGTTTGTTTCATTGTACACGCCCGTTATTTACCGCTTTAGAAAATGCGTTATTATCAATACACAAGCTATCTACAATTATTATTAATAATATTATAAAACAAGTTATTTATTTTCATTTTACTTATTATAATACAATTACATTATCTTTTAACTGTAATATTTCGTAACCATTTTTACGAACGGTTCTACAGTATTTCGTTAACCATCGGTCATTTTCGTCACCGGATTCGTCGTCCACGTCTCCCCACGCTGACTGTGTGAGAACGTCGTCGTCACTTTCCTGTTGCACCGGACGTACAATTGTCGGAGCCCATTGTTGTATTGTGTTAACGGCCAACCACGGTTCCGTACCTTCCGGTTGAAATACTTTGTCAACTGGCGTACAAATTTCTGTAGAAAAATCACTTTTCTTAAATCTAGCATTTTTTTTATTTTTACCTACTTTATTTCGATACATTTTAGCATTATTTATGGCGCTTCCACCCTGGAGGCGCCCGTTTCCAAGTTTTTTGGAAACTTACGATTCTTTTTCCTCTCATTGGGGTCTTTATTACTTGGAGTATCGCTGTCTTGCTCTATTGTATCAGTTCTAGCTATCTCAACCGTTTGCATAGTTCTAATCGGGGCCCCGTCGTTACCCTTATATTGCCCTTTCGGTCTACCAATATTTTGTTTGCCTTTGTATTCAAAGGTCTTATCTGGGGGTTTTGACGATGTCTGGGGTGGAGTAGAACTAGTACTCGGTCTCTGATCAGGTTGCTGATGGTACTGTACCCGTGTATTCTGCTCTTCGTTATTTCAGCGAAAATCAGGGTTATAACGCCACCCACCAAAATCAAAAACTGTCTCACTTTGGGACACTAGAATGAGGAGTTCATCGACCGTGCGAATACCCTGCGTAAACACAGCTACCCTAATGTTATGATTAAAGTGATAGGCAAGTTTCGTGACTATGTCAATCTCCGAAAATGCTGGGGTTAAATGCTTGGCGCGTTCGACCTGCTGGATTATATAATTTTCCGCGATACTACCCAATTTCCTATCAAATCTGCCATATTCCAGTTCATTGCGTAGAAGTCTTTGGGTATGCGAGTTCCAGTACCGGCTTTCAAATTTTTGTTTGAACTCCGCGTATGTGGACACTCTATCGCGTACAATGTTATACCACTTACGCGCCGAATCACGCATCGCGTTAACTACCCACTGTATTTTGTCTTGATCTTCTAGTCGGGAACCTACTCTAGCCATTTCACTCTCACACGCTAACAAAAATTCAATAGGGTTTTCGTTATTTTCCCCCGTAAAATACACGCGATATTTCTCGTCAACAGGACCTTGTACCAAAATATTAGGAGCAGATCTCCCCCGTACCTCCTGTCGTACTTTCAAAATCTCGTCGTTTAACGTTTGTAAGACACTCTCTTTATTAGAGTCTATGTTAGATCGCGTCTCTACAATTGAAGCGTCTAATCTATCTACTCGTCGTTGCGTTTCCGTCACGTCGGCGTGAATCTTAACGCTAGAGATTCTATCTTTCTTGAGACGTCTTGGGTTTGCTTCTCGCAGCGGCTTATATGGTCCTTGAACCGGCCCTCCATACGTGTTACTTGTTCAATAAACGATTTTTGCATAGTGGTCTCAAAAACCTTAAACCGTTCATTGATTTTGATATCAACCGTATTTACTTTTTCACCGATCTCAGCCACCTTCGCAGTTAGCTCCCTATTACTCTCTTCGATTTTTTTATTGCTTTCCGCGATTTCGTCTATTTTCGCGGTAGTTGCTTTATTACATTGTTTAATTTCCGTATTTATGTCGGCATTGCTAATTTCTAATGCCTCTGTTAGACTAACTTTTTGTGCTTCGATATTAGATTTTAATTCTGCGATATTTATCTCAGCATTGGCTGTTATTTGTTCGAATTTCGCGTTCATATTAGCGGTCAAATCCGCGTTAGCTTGTTTCATTTCCGCGTTCGCTTGTTCCGCTTTAGCCGCGTTTTGTTTAATTTCTTGTAATAACTGTTTAAGCATTTTATCAGTTTCCATTTTAAATACACAACAATTTCAAATATAAAACACTTACAAATACACAAAATAATTTCAAATACACAAAATAATTTCACTGCTGTACGAACACCAGTCACAAACTCTTTGGGGATTGTTCAGTTGGACGCCAGCTGTTTTATGAAGTAAAACAGCAAAGTTAGTTTTACACGTGAAAAATAAATTTAAATTTAATGAATTTAATTTAATCGTGCCCCACGTTCCGGGCAACATTTATAACTCTACTTATATGCGTTATTGTTGTGTCGTGTTGTGTATGAGTACCTACCTGCTGTCCGATCTTGCGGATTCTTCCGGCTAGGGCGTGTGGATTTTGGATTTGAAGTTCGCAAGCTAGTAATCTCAAATTTATTGCAACAACACACAAAATAGGTTACTTTAAATGGGGAGAGTTTTGTGAGACTGGTAGGCTTTATCGTACAACAATAAAACACTGTTATATGGGGTAATAAAACGTTGTTTATTACTCCAACAACACACAAGAAATAAATGGTTATTATATTATGAATTTCTTACAGTCTAAACAATGAATCAATGTTTTTCGATTGGTTAATAATTGAAAAGAAACTAAACTCGTTCTTTGGCGAGTTGATTGCAATTTAAATTTTAATTAAGTAATTGATTTGATTTGATTAAATTTCTTTTACTAAATTGAATTTAAATGTTCATGCACCAACATATAAAACTCTGAAGTTAATTAGAATAATTTTCCAAAATAAATTAGACGTGACAGTCTAGTTCACGTTATTTCATTTCTAGCGATTCGAGTTCTGTTATACTGCAGTATGAACTAATAATTAGATTGTTAGTTAAGATTTGTATAGCGCTTTTATCCTACTTCTATTTCTTAACTATAGCATACTAATGACTTAAACTGCAATACAGATTATCACAATGAATTTATTCTTAATTACTAGAGTCTTTGCTTTTTGTATGGCACCTGAATTATTTGAATTTACAATGTTTTTAAATGAAAAATAGGAAATTTAATGTTGAAAAATAAATAAGTGGATTTTGCTTTCCTGTTATTGAAGAGGATGTCGTTCCGATTTTCTCTCGTCGATTCGAGTCCTTCGCTAGAGAAAGTAATCTGCTTAGAGCTGCTGGATTCGGTCGTGGAGTTCAAAATTTCGGCAACACTCTGCTTCCTTGCTGTTTGTGAATATTTTAACGTCTACGGCTCTCTGCTGGAACTGGTTCCTGCCCCTCGTCGATTCGCACGTCGCACGTCAGCGCGTTTGTGTGTGCTTCGCTCGAGTGGTAGCTCTGCTCGTCAGCTGTTCACCAATGATTTAGACGGCCTCTCTGCTGTATTCTTGAAGTCTGGTCCTGAAGTCTGGTGGATCTCTTGCGTGCTTATGACTAACTGGTAGTACACAATAAGCTTGGTTGATGTACTGAAGAGTATCTCGCCTTTACGCCACAATTACGAGCTATACAGTTGATGTGTGTTTATTGTGTTCGTAATTGCGTGTGTGTTGACCACGTAGAGTCTTCTTGTTGATCTTCACCACTATGGTTACTAGACGATCGAAGAATTACGTCTTAACTTCGTGAGTACTGGCAGAAGAGTGATGTTTCAGCCTGAAAACACCGCGCTGGTCGGGGCTTGGGTCAAATGATTTGATTGGCTGACACACTCTCCCTACTACATAAAATTTGAATTCCCTTGGTCCGTGAGAATGAAGTTAGGTTCCCACAGACGGAGAATTAATACTATTTCTAATACTATTATTACCGGCGGAACCAATTTGTCGGTCCGGATTTCCTGTGCTTATTTAATTTTGCAATAACTTGGTTGCAAACCAAGTTGTGTGAAATCTAAAATATACAATCTGTCTGAAATTATTATCTTCATAACATATTAAAGTCTCATTAATGTAACTCTATTTTTACAGGAGTTATTCAATTAATTTAATTAACTCTTTCATTTGTTAATTATATTGCATAAAATTTGCACACGTCATTATTAATATTTCGGCAAACATTTTGGCTATGTTGGATTTCGCCTTCATTTCTTAGTTTCCGAGATATTAATAATTAACAGTTTGGGTGTGGCCGCTCCCTTGTACAGCGAACTGATTACATAATGACCACGTGTGCGTCGCTTTACAAAGCATTATTTTCAACGCTCTACATTCAAATGGAGTTTTGACTGTTATAATTTATTTAAATATGCTTTCAGTATGCGGGCAACATATAACCCCAAATAGTTAATATTTGGTGCTGTTATAATATATATACATTTAATTTTGATGACAATTAATTAATTCTATCTCTATTAATTTTTAATTAATATTTTTTCTAAGAGAGTTAATTTATTTTAATTTACTTTAATAAAGAGTATGTAGATTTGTCTCGATTTAATTTTAATTAATTTTTTTTAAAAAGAGAATTAGTTATTCTAATTAACCTTAACAAGATGTATATAAATTTTATCTCAATTAGGTTTCAACTGATTTTATTTAGAGAAGATAGAAAATAAATTTTGGATTTATTAATAATTTCAAATAACCTTTTTAAAGAATATAAATTATTTTTAATTAACAATTTTTTAGGGGGAAAATCGATTCTGAATATTATATTTGTTGATTCTGTAGGTAACAGAAAGGAGATAGAATAATAAACGGATTTTATTAATTGTTAATTTTATGAGTTTTAATTGAAAGTCCCGTCTCACTGGATCCAGCGCATTTTTGGCTTCTCTAGGCTTTGGTCTAGTTCTAATTATCTTGTGGCCCCTCTTTAAAAAAAAAAAAAAATTTACCAGTCTAAGTTAAAGCGGGGTTAATTTTGGTAGCAGAGCGTGGTTGAGATTAGGGTCAACCCTTGGGTCCTTTGGGTGTGACGGGGCTTGCAAACTCAGGAAACATTCTTGGGGGTTCCGATGGAACTTAGAAGAATTTTTGAAAGGCCCTATATCTAAAAGTGACTATGTTTTGTTAGGTTTAAGGTTTTGTGGATAATATGTCTACTTGGTTTTGTGTACTTGCCCGTCTTGGATAGTTGAACGGTAGGTTGGCACGTGGTGAGAAATTTTAGAAGGGGACATTCCTTTGGAAAAACAATTATCGCAGATCTGTGCCTAGGTGGAGATGGTTTGCGTATTACCTTGCCCATAATAGGGGAGGTGTATAATTTATGCGGTATGGCCCGATCGGCAGTCGGTCTCCTCCGACATACGGGAGCCGAAGTTAATAGAATTATTTTTTGAAAATTGTCGTTGGCCGGTGATTTTGTCGTGTTGTGTGTTAGTGTGTGTGTCGCGTTCCTTAATGTGTAGAGTTGCTGAGAGAGAGCAGTTCAGGTAAGTGGGCTGGGTCCTCGCAGCGGTAGGGGGACTTGCAGTCTGCTCGAAGGAAGAGTTTAGTACTCGAGTTTTTTCTGATTCCTGTGTTTTTATTGTCATTATTGTAGGGTGTTAGGTGTTTTGTGGGAGTTATGTTTTGTTGATTGTGTATTTCGAATTGTGTAATTCTGGCGGCGCTATGCTTTCAGAAATTGCCCCACCCCCTTTCAGGGGTTCTCCAGAAACTTTCGGTGGTGAATGAATTTGATGAGGACCAGCTGCTGGTTTTCTTGGACCTTGTCCTGCAGTTGGCAGATTTTCCGGGTGTGTCCGATGGGGAGGTCTTGTCCCTTATATACCCGTATTGCCAGGGTTCATTGGCAGGGTTGGTCACCAACACTCTGCATCGGGGCGGCAGTGTCGACGCTTTTCATGGGGAAGTGTTGGATTACTTCATACCACATCGACGACGTTCCCAGCTTAAGTTAGATTCATTCTATCGTTTACAGGCCAATGGGGAGGCGTTGGGGGACTTCGTGCAGGACATACGGAAAGCTGCCCGGGTATTAAGATTAGGGTTGCCCGAGACGGAAGTGATACAAGCAATTCTGGAAGGACTGAATCCCCAAGAGAGATTGCGTTTGATATTCGCAGAACGTCCACGTTGTTTCGCGGATCTGTACCGGTTATGTGTGGTTTCTAATACTGTCCGGGCAGGGGACGAGTCCCGGGGAAGAGCAGCGACAGACGTCCAATACTCCAGTGGTTTGTTAGAAAGAGCTAAAAAGGACAAACATGGCGGTTGGAGAAGAACGCAAGAGAGTGTCAGAAAAACTGAATATTCCGGAAGTAATGGAGGCTACAAGGGGGTGACAAGTGAGAAGACAGTAGCAACGGTTACAGCAGAGAAAAGACATAAGTATGAAATTAACAGGGAAAGAAGAAGTTATATTAGTAAACCAACATCGGCAAGTAGGGAGCCTGTAGCAAGGCGTTATTCCTATTGGGAGAAAAAAGAAACTTTGAAGCTTCCAGAGGAATCGCCAGTGCCTAATAGAGTAGTGGATGAAGAAGGTGAGGAGAAAGAAGAAAAGCGAAGTAACTTCTGTGGATCAATACAAGACGACAAGAAAACATCTGCTGATACTGAATTGCAGAACTCAGAGAGGACGTCATGGTTGAATCCAGATGCCGCAGAATTTGTTCCGGTATCTCCATCTCAGTTCATGACGGATCCAGATCCGGTAACATCATCATCGCCTACGCCGGGAGATGAGAAGTCACTTGATGGTGGAGCTTTACCATCGTCAGTAGAATTTAATTTAGACATTGCACATGGATCTGGACAGCTGGATTCCAGGTTGGGAAAGATTGAGGAAGTTGTAGTTGCTGAGAGTGGTGAAGAAGAGGAATCGAAGGAAGAGGCAGAAGAGCGGTCTGCACATGCTGCGCAGGGGAGTATAAGTGTAAGTGTTAGGGAGGCTGCAAGTGTTTCTGAGGTTGCGGATGGACAAGGGGATGTCCAGGCTGCAAGTGTGGTAGAAGTAGATGAGGTAGAAGTTGGGGAGAAACTGGGTGGCAGCGTTGTGGAGTGTGTGACTGAGAATGATGTAGTGTGTGAAGATGTGCAGACGCTTTCTGTAAGTAGTGTTGAGGATTCCGAGGAATGGAAAGAAGTTTCGGGCGGACCAGGTGAGCAACTAGAGGATGAAGATGTGCAGTGTCGTGATGGTGATTTGGATTATGTAGAGGAGAAAAAGGAAGAGGTGGAAGAAAGAGAACCAGGGGAAATTGTAGAAGAGAAGAAGGTAGAAGCAGAGGAGTTAGAGGTTGAGGATAATCCAAATCGGGGTAAAATTAGTCAGGTAAGTTGCCTTGATTATAATTCAGAAGAAACTAATCAGTACAGCTCAACACGAGATAGTTTCTCAGAGAGAGGTGTGCAAAAGGAACGAGTTCCTAAAGTTCGTCATAAAAAGGTGAGAAGAAGCGGTTAACGGGTAGCGGGTAGATGTTCCTCAGAGTCCCAGTGGTGTTCGTCCTCTTCAGGGTTGCGCCCCTGCCTCCGCGAGCCTTGGTTTTCTCCAACCATCCTTATTTTCGGAGGGAACCATGTCCTTATCCTTAGTCCTAGCTATTGACCTTTCAATGATCCTTGCCCTATTCATCTTCCCAATTTTCCTACCCCTCCCCTTAGAAAACAAAATAAAATAAAAAACAAACAAAAATTAGAAAGAAAAAAAAATTAGAAAAAAAAAGAAAAATATCGAAATGGAGTTAGAAAAGAAGTTAGTTGGAAGAGTTGTGATTAGGTTGGTTGTCGTTTTATGATGGAGTGTGATAGCGTGGTGTCGTTTTCATTTTTCTTTGTTGTAGTTTATTGCTGATTATTGTAGGGTCGGGGCCATGCCGCATTCCCCGGTTGATTTCCCTGGTAGGTTATTTTTGGATTAAGTGTGGGTTGTTAGACGATGCCGTGCTGATGTAAACCCCCCTTGCTAGTTACGCAGTATTGAAGAGTAAATGAAGGGATGATGTTCGCGTGCCCTCTATGCGGTTTTCTCTGTCCGGCTAATCGGGGCCGTCCGCCCTAGTGTAGGGATGTGGGCCAGTCATATGTGAAGGATTGTGATGCCTTGTTTTACTGCATATGGCTGGTCAGTCCAAGAGGTGGACAGTGGTGGTATGGTCACTCACATATCAAGGTCAGTAATACCTTGTTTGGTCTTCGGACGCGTATGTGAGTGGCAGCAGTAGGAGTAGGTGGTGGTCACCAGTAATGGTGACGTGTAGGGGCGGTCCCGTGAGGTTCGCATGGCGGAGAGGGTCGCGTGGGGATGGTCGCAGTGGCGTTGAGATTTTCCAGTCCTGTGAGGGGGGATAGAAGTTGTCCTGAGTGGGTATCGGTCTTTGGGTCTCAGGTTGTGAGTTGGGAGGCCTTGGGAGGTCAGAACTTAAGGGGGTACTTGATTCTTGTCTTTCGTCTTTTCTCCTTCTATCTCTTGTTGCTGTGGGCTGGCCCTGATCAGGTCAGCGTGCAGCACCCGCACACTTACATACTACATGTCTTCTTTCGTCTCCTTCGTTTTCACCCTGAGCCTCTGTTCTCCCGAGAGCGGTTAAGTTTCTGAGATTTCCCAAGACAGCCAAGAGGCTGTGAGTTAGCTTTTGGGCGACTATGTTGCCCTTTTGGGGTGAGGGTGTGCCGTTCTAAAATAGATCGGCGAGTATACGGTGCGTGTTCGGTATTTAGCGTCAAGAAATTGACGTTAAATACTGTACGGTATTTAACGTAGCAGCGGTAGAGATAAACCAATCTACAGTTTTGATAAACTATCTGTAACTGGTTTTAACCATTAAGAGCGGCTTGATTAGTGCTGCACTCTAGTGCAAGATACTGATTACGGGCGAACCGTAGCCGGTACTGTGTTTCTAAATTTGTCTCTCGCTGGTATTCTAAGTGTTCGCCTCGTGGCATATTTCCTCCGGACAGAAAGAAGTTTTGTTGCACCATCCTTCCACCTATGGCAAGCTAAACGATCACAGAACTGCGGTAAGTGCGGCATTATTATTATATAATTATCTATTTAAAGTTTTACTAAAAAAAAATTTTAATAGGCCACATTAAGTTGATGCAGATAACCTTTTGAGTCACCTCGTGGTGATTGTGCAATATGTAATTTAAACGTAATTTTTTTTAAATATAGTAATACTATATTAAATTCACCTGTCTTAACTAAGGCACCAAATTCAGAGTCATATGAATGCAAAAAGTATTTGTTTAAATCGTACAGACATGGATGTAATCTGATAACCTTATTATGGCACCTTGTGGTGAGTTGTGCAATACGTAATTCAGAGTAAGTTACATACAACCCTTACTAGTGATTATAGTAAAACTTTATCAATTTCAGAAAGCTTACTAAGACACCAATTGAGAAGTGTGTAATTGCCAAAAGTATTAATTTAATAAGAGTAGATATGATTGTAATCAAGTAACTTTTCGGACCACGTGGCACAAAATATTCAGACTATGTATAAATTTTATTAAAAGTGTAACAAGCCGAATAATTAGCTAATCAAAATCGAATTATGTTAACCCACATGGGTGAAGTTTATTAATATATAATTTAACAGAACTAAATATTTTCAAATAGGGCCTGTTGGCCATATAACCTTGCCAAGTGTGTCAAGTATCATATTTAAATAGCCCTAAAGCTGTGTTAAGATTATATGTGGGTTTTGGGTGTGTGTGAAGTTTCTGGGGGAATTTGTTTGTGAACTCTAGCTCATAATATGTTGTATAATCAGGGTTCCCCGATGAAGGCGAGGAACAGCTCCACCACCTGAACATGTAACACCCAGATTCTCTCTCTTTCTTCATCTGCCGGAGGAGAATGGCGATGGCTAACACAAACACCCTATCATGAAAACCAGATGATCACCATTTCACACCCATGGAAAGGAAAAAATAAGGTGAAACTCAATCCATATATAAAATTCTTTACACTTGGTGATGTAACTCAAAAAGCCAGTGGACATTCAATCACTCAACAACATGACTTTAAGTTTTTAAACATTTTAATTGGATCCCCGATTAACGGGACAGAATAGTGCGTGAACTGGGAGGGAAATCTTTTGTAAATTTTATTAATTTGTTTGTATAATCTGTGAGCTCAGAGGCTGACATGCATCTTTGGCTACTCACCTTTCAAACGTGCAATTCCTTCTTATTTTCAGTATAAGGGTTTCATCACTGCTACTAATTCATTCAATTAACTTGTAATTTCTCTGTTTCAATTTAGTGTTCATTTTATATATTAATTTCTCATTTTTAAATTCAGTTTGCATTATATAGGAATAGAAGTTTCTGTGGTATTTAAGTAGAATCACAAGTTTAATCCTGTACAGGTGCATGTTCATGCAGTGTTAAACATGCTGTTGAGACAGGTTGAATTGTGCACTGACTGGCCCATGAACATGTCGGTCTCTGGGCCAAAATTACTTTTTAAAAGCGTTATAAGGTTCATGACACATTACTATTTTCTAGACTTAACAATATTTATCAATATATAAATTCTTCTAATTAATTATAATCACTGGGGTGTTCACTGTATTCTAAATTTTATTTCTCCCAGTATAAGTGCCCAGTGTGGCAGCATTTTATAATAGTATTAGGCACTTGGCCAAATTTTTGAATTTATTATGTCCTGGGGACTACTGGTGTTGCATATATAATCAGATACACATGTAATGTGTTATGCACATATTAAGAATTAAAACCTGACATGGATTTTCATAAATTATTAATGATGTACCTCATGGGGGTAGAAAAGGGTGTGGCAAGAGATCTATGTAATAATTGTCCTGTATTGTGGAACATGTAGATGTATTGTATATTCGTGTGTGTATTTTGTGGGGTTCTATATGTATTGTACATTTGGGTGTATTTTTGGGGGAGTTAGATATAGGGCTTATAAAAAGGGAAAGATAAAACATAGTGTTATATATATATATACATTTAATTTTGATGACAATTAATTAATTCTATCTCTATTAATTTTTAATTAATATTTTTTCTAAGAGAGTTAATTTATTTTAATTAACTTTAATAAAGAGTATGTAGATTTGACTCGATTTAATTTTAATTAATATTTTTTTTTAAAAGAGAATTAGTTATTCTAATTAACCTTAACAAGATGTATATAAATTTTATCTCAATTAAGTTTCAATTGATTTTATTTAGAGAAGATAGAAAATAAATTTTGGATTTATTAATAATTTCAAATAAGCTTTTTAAAGAATATAAATTATTTTTAATTAACAGTTTTTAGGGGGAAAATCGATTCTGAATGTTATATTTGTTGATTCTGTAGGTAACAGAAAGGAGATAGAATAATAAACGGATTTTATTAATTGTTAATTTTATGAGTTTTAATTGCAAGTCCCGTCTCACTGGATCCAGCGCATTTTTGGCTTCTCTAGGCTTTGGTCTAGTTCTAATTATCTTGTGGCCCCTCTTAAAAAAAAAAAAAAAAAAAAAAAAAATTTCTTTTTTACCAGTCTAAGTTAAAGCGGGGTTACAATTTTCATATAAATTTATGTATTTAATGTCTGTTAATGGTTCTCAAAGGGGTACTGAGTATTCTAGTAACTATTGTCATGCTACTTCCCTCTCCTTTATTAAGTTTAAGTGAGTATTTTATGTAATTCTGATAGTCACCTTGTGTTTTGGTAATTTGGCTATGGTTTGTTTAAACAATATGGAGTATATATTTGTGTTTCTTAATTCATACTGGGTTCATTATGTTAAACATTTATTCTAGTTTGGTTGTTGACTCAAATAATTACTTTTGTCTGCATTTTTCTAATTGTTATTTGTGATTCTGTGTTGCAGATTCTGTTCAGTTGAGGTTATGTGTATCCTACTGAATTGACAACAATGCTTATTTGGATTTGTTTAGTTTCTTGCTTAATTCTTATTTTTTTACTATGACTTGTTATTACTATTATCTAGTACAATATTTTCCTTATTTTATTTGTATTATATACTATTTGTTCACACATTATTATTTAATTCTAACTTGTTATTGTCATACATTTTATGTGTTTACAATTGGGTTTGGGTAAACTGTTTTGTTTTTCTACTACAGGTTGTCTTATCTTTAATACATTAATAATTATATTCTGTATTGATTTTACCCTTCACTCTCCTGATATTTAAACATATATTTTATTAAGGATTTTACATTCAAATTCAGTCATTATTGAGCAATTATTTCTCTCTTTATTATAAGTATATTTGTGGTCTTTTTTATGTTTTATTTTGTTATATTCTTTTCTCATAGATAATACACTAATTGTTTGTGTTGTTTATTTGAGGTTGTTATCTATCTTTGTTAACACTTCTTATCTTCATTTTCCATAAACATTGCACTTTCATTGTTTGTGTTGTTTAGTTTGGGATTGTGATATTTTGATATTAAACGATGCACTTATAAGTCACTCACTATTATTGTTTGTGGCTGCTTATTATTTTGTCGACACCTTGTTCTTGATCACCTTGTTTTTTCTTCATGTTCTTCCTTGTTGGGGGTATCATGATTCACTTATCTGGTGTTCTTCATACTTGCATTATTATCTTCTTATTATTTGGGTATTTGTTCCATCTAAAAATACTTTCCTTATTTATTGTGTCTTCCTCACACTGGTAATGTTATTGTCTTGTTCCTTGTTAAATATTTTTGATTGTTTATTATACACTTTTCCTCTTCTTAATTATATAAACTTCCCCTCTTCTTATATATAGGCTTCTTCCTCTTCTTATGTACAGGTTTCTTTTTTTTCTTATATATATGTTTTTCACTTATTGGGTATTTTCCCTCACTTGTATGATATGTTGTCTCACTTATATGATCTATTGGGTCCTGGTTGCTAACGTAGCTGTTGGGTTTATTTTTCCTCTTCTGATAATATTGATGATGCATTCAATTATATTTCTTCCTTCTACGGTGTTGACTTACTTTGACATTATTCATCCATGGATATACGATTGATTTCGATATTTTAGAGTTTTTTGGTCATTTTGGCTTAGACATGTACATGGTAGATTCTTATTCTAGGTATTTGATATGATTTATATGTAACGACAATTGTGATACGTTACAATGTCTGTCCACCCTATTGTTAATTCACTTACTTAATGACTTTTATTTTTTTGTGACAGTGTGTTTTGACAATTGTATCACTACAATAATTGTAACAACAATGATTTCGACTTGAAAAAGTTATTGATTATTGTGGGTATCAATTTCACTATCGTTCAATAATTTATTCTTCTGTTGAGACAAATCGAACGTCCTCTGTAGATGTCGTAAAATACTGAAGGTTCTTTGTTGTTATTTTACTCGTAATCTATACTTCATTGGTCCATTCAATATCAATGTTCTCTCACAGTATCAGTACCTATCTACGTTCTTTATTCTCCACATTAATCTGCTTCTGTATTATGATAAAGTATCATAATACTTTATCGTTAACTGTTTTTGTGTCTTTTAGTTGTCCTACATTCATTTTCAGTCCATACCTTTCCATTCCATCTCCTAATTTTTGTATCAATTTTACTTTGTAAAGTTTTAAGTAGAATACCATTTATAAAATGCAAGTCATATCTAAAATGTTAACAGTTTTATATGACAAGTAAAACCCATTTCTATTGTCAGCAAAGTTAACTTAATATTTATTTTCTGATGTCTTATTCTTTCTTTAAGCATCAGGTCTGTTGCGCCCCTTGGTCGCGGTACAATACACCACCGTTGATGTCTGAGTGTGTGTGATTGTTTCTCATATAGCCTAGGCAGGTCCAGACAGGACATCTGTATACTTGTTCCCAACGATGGGTTGTGAGTTTCTGATGATTTTTATCATAATATAATATTTAAAAATTTTTATTATTATTTTTAATAGTTGTAAAAGGTACTTTCAATTTTGCAAACTTTTTAGTGTCACAATAACCCCTAATTTTTAAGCAACCTTTGTAGCAAGAAACTATAAATTGTTTTATGCCAATTGATATGTGGCGGAAACCAAGATTGCGGCAGCTGTTGTGGAAGCTGGTTAATCCTGACTTCACCCAAACGACCCACACAATTTCTGCCTCGTGAATCTTCTTTGAAGTGATAATCTGGGCATTGAACACATGCACGTGAAACAGGAAGGTGCTGTCGTTCTTCACGACTAACTAAACTGTTGATTGTGAAATATACGTAAACATTTGAAGATAACATGATGCTGAGGGGGATATTTTTAAATTTGGATTCTTGTCTCGATACAGCACACGTGTTTGATTGTGCACGGGTTTACAAGTCTTGTAATTAAAATTTTTTTTACTTTTTTTTTTAATCCATGTAATTTAATTATCAAAACAATATAAACGCTATTTATTTATACTGTTTACGTAAGAAACAATATAATAAAAATGATTTCGATATACTGTAACTAGGATAAATTTCAAATATATAATACATTAAATGTTATTAGGTGCACTGAAAATATTCAACTCCTTCCTTTCTGCACTTCCCCATTATTCGCCTTTAGTAGTCTTTGCAGATGTTCTGTATGCCAGTTTTTATAATAGTACTTATCTTTGTTGGAAAAGTTTTCACGGTGCAAACATTAGTTTTGTTGATTTTGATAATGTACATTTTTTCAAAGACACCATCAGAGCTGTAACAACATAAAATAAATCGTGTGTTTGTAATATTCTTTTATGTGGTTGGTCAGCTATTAGTTACGGTTCAGATTCATTATGTTAAATTAATTTAATTATATACAATATAATAATTTAATGATCAATATGTATTTTCTTTTATTCAAACTTTAGATAAATGTTTTAAATTATTTAAAAATTATATTTATAATTAATTTAAACGTATTTGCTTGTTACAATTAAAGTTAAATTAGAAAATATTTAAATTTTCTAAGATGTTTGTTTAATCAATATACGTTTAATTGATTTTATTTATTACAGTAGGAAATTTATATAAATTAGTTATTGAATGAGTTCATAAATTTGATTAATAGAGTTATGTGTGCATTTTGGTACAGTACATATCTACATAACAACTGTTTTTTGTTTGGCCTATAGAAATTTGAAAAATCAAAATTCTGTATTCTCTATTTTTTAAAATCTGTATTTTCTTTTAGAATAAATTTATTTAAATTTTATTTTCGGTGTTAATAATATTTTGAAAAGTATACTGATGAATATTTTTAAAATTTTTAAATTGTTGCATTGTTGTGACTGTCGTCTTTTCCCCGTGGTTGCACCGAACTGGGTAACCCTAACCGAAGGTATTAGATGGTAACAAGTACTGATCATCAGACTGGCATGTACGAGGGACGTTCACGTCAATCCGGGACTTTTGTTAGACTAGATTGTAAATGGAAATTCCTGCGCATTCTGTTGGCCGTACATATGAAGTACAAGTGTCACCTATTACCGCATGGCGTGCTGTATTGTTCACACGTTAAACAATAACAACAATCTGTCGTAAAGAACATGGCGCCCAATGCACATGTGGAACAGCGTGTTTGTAATAAAATGTCTCGTGTTTGAAGGCGTAAAAGCCGGTGAGATTTATTCGCGACTCCTTCCACAGTACGGTGATGAGACTCTTAGTCGCAGTAAAACATCTGAGTGGTGCAAACGTTTTAAAAAAGGCCGCACATCAGTGAGTGACGATTCCGGTCGAGATGGTTCGGAGCCTACTGTAGTCATTCAGCGAATGGAAGAACTGATCCTTGATAATCGACGGATAACTTGTCAGCAAATTGCATAAGAAATAAATGTGTCTGTGGGAACTGTAAACAAAATCATTCACGAACATCAGAAGTTCAGTAAGGTTAGTGCACGTTGGGTACCAAGACAGCTTTCTGCTTTCGACCGGCAGAGAAGATTGCAAATCTGCAAGGATTTGAAGCAACGTTTTAACAAAGAAGGCCAGCTTTTTCTCGATCGAATTGTTACCTTCGATGAAATGTGGTCCATCTTTTCACCCCGGAATCAAACCGTGCATCAAAGCAGTGGAAGCATGTGGACTCACCACCTCTCAAAAAATTTCGAACAATTGCTTCTGCAGCCAAAGAGATAGCCTCAATTTTTGTGGGAAAAATGGGAACATTCACGTCGATTTTCTACCCCGTGGAGACAACATTAACAGTGAGTACTACTGCAAAGTTCTTCAAGATGTGCACAATGCTCTCAAGAAAAAACGGCCCGGTGCGATCACTAAAGGCGTTCCGTTTCTGCAGGACAATGCACACCCGCATACCGCCTACCGCACGACATGCACGCTACAAGATCTTGGCTGGAAGTTATTGCCACACCCCCCCCCTTGCAGTCCGGACCTCGCTCCCAGCGATTTTCACCTGCTCGGGCCCTTGATGTTGTTCCTGGGCATTCCAACAGCGACGATGTGGTGAAGCAGTCAGTCCAATCTTGGTTTCGACGTAACGACAAATCTTCCTACACTGCGGGTATCCAGGCACTAGTGAAACGTTGGGATAATTGTATAAATGTAGCACGGGATTACATCGAGAAATAAAAGTATTTTTTACTATCATTAATGTGTTCCATATTTATTAAAAACTAATAGTCCCGGATTGACGTGAACGTCCCTCGTATTTCTTGGATGGAAACCTCCAACGCCATTATTCTCAAAAATATATCCACCACGGCGGAGGGATAGTCTCTAAAGCACATAACACTATCTCCGATGCTGATTCAGACAACAGGTGCCGTCCGTCCAGGCTTTCTTGGCAGACGTTTGTGGCTTTATAGGGGGTGATGTAGCGTTTGAGCTAAACGCAGGGGGGGGGTTGTCCTACTGACTATCCTTAGGTTAGGGAGGATTTTTTTGCATTTGATGTGAAAAAAAGTTTGGTCAGCGAACAAAACTCTCGTTAAAAGACATCGTTTCTTAAAATCCTACAGAGTCACTGAAGGTTTTGGACTTTAATCGTTCTTATTTACAATTTTTGAAGGCCTACAAGCGGAAACCGCACACATCAGTACTGATCTCAGAAACAAGAGATAGACGGGAAGTTTCGTTCGTGAAGCCAGTCGGCTGGAAAACAGTTTGACTCGGATGCCGCAAGTCTTGTTGAAGGTTCCATTTACGTGAGCATTTTAATGCGTGGGCGTCGCTTTTTTTCGTCAGAGTTGATAGGCGCTATTTACTGAGCCAGTCCGAAAGTACCTTTAACTCACGTCTAGCATTATGCTCACATTGGTAAACTCGCTGACGTCTACGGGCTCACATAATGACCCAACAGGTTGCCAGTGTTCCTGATTGGCGGAGACTTGACAAATTGTGTACCGGTACCGTATTTATTCCACCGGCGAAATGGTTTCGCCAAGCTTCACTTCAGATACTGAGCAACTTCTTTCGTCCCCATGCGTTTCTTCTTATCTTGCCTCTCGTCCGTGATAAACTTAAGGAAATTGTAACATGTAGTAGTAAAGACTACATCTTTCAATAGTCAGCTTTATTAGCAAAATGTGTTGAAATCATTTTTTATCGTTTTGTATGTTGTAAAATAAATCATATACCTGATAAAAATGTCTTATCTTTTAAATAAAAATTAATACACATAATTTGTAGCGTTTCTTGCTGAACTACTTTCTGTTCGAGTCCGTGTTCTCGACAATAGTCTCCAACATACTGAACTCAACCTGGAATTAAGAAAGGAGTTGTTGGTTTAAACTTGAAAATGGTAGTTACGTAGGGAGGATTTCTCTGTTATATTGTGACCGATGTACGTAACTCTGTTGGTCAGAATACTAACCTGCATTAAACAGTACAAGCGTACAGAAAATTACAGCAAATACAAGTGAACTTCTGGCAAGAGTAATGTTTTATTTCCGTTACTTAGCAACGAACATACTCTTTGTTCTGTAATTAAATTGATTTATTAATGCTTGTAATTACGTTGTAACAATGCCGTTGGGGTTAATGACTTAAAACGTTATATGTTAATTTCATCTATAGATAACTAAAACATAAACGACTTATAAAACGTCCAAATTATTTTACAATATATAATTTGCTTTTCTCACAATGTTAGTTAAGTGCGCTCTTATAAAACTGCAAAAAACGAAACGCTGCTGTTAACCGTGGCGCTTAACAAAAGTTTTAATTAGAGTGGGGGGGGTAAGTTTTACCTTGGTAACGATATACAGTGATCGAGGCTCTATTAACGATAACCTTGAACAACTTGGTATACATACAAAGTAAAGTCAATGAAGCTATTGTTTTAGTGGCAGAACTTTTTTTCTAGAAACGTATATTCGTTAGTGTAAATATTCTTAACTTTGTTAGTATAATAATAAATAAGCTAAATAATGATGGAACTAATACAGCAATAATAATAATATGACCATAATGATTTTAAGAAGAAGACGAAGAAACAGTACAAAGATACTTTCAGAAATTATTTACGGTTTAAATTATACATTATTACCAGTTTTATCATAATTATTGATTTCGATTCGTGAAATAAGTCGTACAGTTCAATGCAATATAATTAAGCATATTTTAAGATAAAAATAATAATAACAATATCTTTATAATGCAAGTTTTCATTGAATAGCATCCATTGATAGACAATTCAACGTAGCGTGGATAGTAAAGTGGAATAATTAATTGCGAAATACTTAAATTTGTTTAATACTTAGGTGACATATTTCAACAACCTGATGTTACATTGTGACTGATGCACGTAGTTCTATTTATCAGAATAACTAACCTGTATTAAACCGTACAAGCGTGCAGCATGTACAAGTGTACTTCTGGCGAGAATAGTGCATTCCGTTACTTAGCAACGGAGCATACACTACGCTCTGTAACTAAATTGACACAGTAATGCTTGTAATTATTGTACCCATGTGTTGTAACAAAGGAGTTAAGGTTACTGACTGAATACGTTTTACCTTAATTTCATCTATAGAAACAGGGTCGCCGCTAGGGTCCTTGCTGCCCGTGTGCAGTTTTACCTTTGCCGGCCTCCTGGTTAGTCTTTTCATATCCCTGCTTTACCACATTATTTAATATTATTTTAATTAAAAATTGATAGAAACATAAATAGTAAAGTTGACAAAAAATCAATATATTTTTCAAAAACTTATTTAGCTGAATACTTACACGACATAAGTGGAAGATGTGCTCGTAAAAGTTTTGAATACATTTTCAAAAATATAATAGGTAGTTTATTTGCGCGGTCAGGGCTTTTATAGCACTATAGTTTATTAAAAGAACTCTTTTCGCCCTTTGGTTCAAAAAATTGTTTAACAACATTGCTCAAATTCATTGCCTTACACATTCCATATTCTATGGATAGAGTAGCTACGGCTGACTCTAGTAATCTTTCTTGACTCATGGAAGACCGTAAATAGTTTTTAATAATTGTTAGTTTAGAAACAATCGTTCGCCTGTTGCCACTGTAACCGGTAATGTAAGAAACACTCTACTAACAAGGTTAGATTTAGAAGAGATAAAGATAATTTAAAAATACTTTAAAGATACTTTTAAAAATATAAATTTCACTTTCTTTAAATTAAAATTGTGTTTAGTTAAACCACCAACGTTTACACATACATTCTCATCAGTTTTTGGACTGTTAGTTTCACTTTCACTACTATCACCTCAAAATTTTTCTAACGCACCACCACTTTCTTTTTTGTTTATATTGAAAACCCGACAACCGTTTTGTTTTTCTGTCAGACATTTTGATGATATTACGAATATAAATTGTATACAAATACAACACGTCTTGTAATTACACCGCCAGACCGTGACCAAAAGCAAAACTGTACTTGGAAACGTCTTAAGCATAACTAACAAATTTCTGTTACTGCTTACAAACTGCTGTTGTTTTGAATACAAATTAACAGTCTTAAAGACGCCTGTTCGTCACAACAAAACATAAATAATTTCTTATCTTATCGGGTAGATACTTTTTAGTTTACCAGCCTCGGCATGCACGCGCTTGTCTACAAAACCACAAAGAGACCACAGCTCTAACTCAGATATAAATGTCGCTCAACAATACCTATATGCTTTCTTGGCAATCAAAACAAAGGCTGATGCCAATACACTGCGGTAATGCTAACAAAACAAAAATCAATAGCAACTCAATAAACGTTGTTGTAGCATGACAGATTATCCACATTATAATGAACGAAACAATGATCATAAATAAATTACAATTAAAATTAAATCAAAGAAAAATACAATAAAAAACAATTAAGGACCACAGTAAAGTGCACTCATAGTTTGAAGAAATAAAAATAAATTAAAAACAACTATGCAATATCAATGAGTAATAAAAAATAAAACAAAAGCCAAGATAAAGTAAGAAAGTACCCAGGTAGGATAGGAGTAAGTAAGGCAATACCCGGAACAAACCGACATCCCTAATAACAGGACTGAAATTAGAAGAAACCACGTAGTAGAATAAAATAAAGTAGAGGGAAATACCCAAAGCAAACCCACGAATAAGAAAAAACGAAACCCCAAAAGAGAGTATATTTAACTAATGAAAGTATAACACCTAAAATAAAAAATAATGTAAAGTAGATATAAACAAAAGTGTCTAAAGGTAGAGTTAAAAGTGAACCAGTGGAAATTATTTATGTAATGGAAAAAACCCATCTTCATAATCCTTTATAAATAAGATTCTTGATCTTATAAGACTATAAAACTGATTAGAGATAAGATCAAAGAATACCAGTGCGAGTTATTTTATTATGTTAAATAGACTTCATGTGTCAATGTTTAAATTCTTGAACTAAGTGTATCTTAAACTAATTAGTACCTTTATACAACTTTCAAGTTTTGTATGGAATACAGAAATAATATTTGTAGAATATTATGATAATGAAAATAGACTACAAATGTTTTTAAGTGAGTGCCACTCTGTATCTAACAACATTTATTAAAACGACTAAAGATAAACAAGAGCAGGCATTAAATAAGTGAAGTGACCAAGGGTACATCCCCAAAATAAACCAAAACAGCCAAGACTGCACAAAATTAATTTTAAGAAATACTTTAAATAATGAAGGGACAGATGTGTTTTGTTTATATTAAGGTCAATGAACTCTATACTTACATGTTTGAAATAGAGTATTTTGTTATTTTAAAATATTTATTATGTTTAATAGTATTAATCAAGGCTGAAATGTCTGAGTTTGAATACAATTCTTTTATTATAAGATATTTATTATGTGTTACTAGTATTAATCAAGACTGAAATGTCTGAGTTTGAGTACAACTCTTTTGTTTTAAAATATTTGTTATGTATTAATAGTATTAATCAAAGCTAAATGTTAATATAGTTAAGTAAGAGAATTTTAATTAAGATTGTATAAGAATAGAAAGTCAGAAGGGGTATAAGCAAGCTCTAATAGTCATAAAACATTATATGTGAACAAAACTAAAATCTGGACTAATGGTAAATCTCAACAACCTTATCAATGATAAATAAGTAAAATAAATTAAGTAGATTGATGAAATTTGTATAATGTAAATCCAACACAGTGTATAATAACTGTACCAATAATTTATAAAGATATTGAAGAAATGTATAAAGGATTATTAGAAAAAATGCAAGTAAAATAACACTGTAACATAAGGGGAAGATTTAAATTAAAGATATAATTTAAAAAAGATAACTAATTCATAAAATTACAAGGAATTAAGGAAAAATAAACATTTTATTTCAATCAAGGATCTTGTCCAATATTAATTATAGCTTCATAAAGATGGTAAACCATTTAATGTGACTGGAAGTAAAATTTTAGGCCTACATGTAAAAATACTGTAAATAGGGCATTTTGAGATGGAAAACATTGTAAAAGTATCATATTTGGTATTAAATCGCGTAGAATTAACTAAAGAAAGAGAATATGTGTTAGGTATTTAATAAAATTAAATAATAGTAAAAATGTATTCATTCATATAATGTAAAGTCAACCATGTAAGCGGAAATGCTAGAGATTTAAAACAATGTCTTTTTAATATTAAATTGGCTAAGACTTTTCGGATGAAGAAGAAAGTGAAACAGTTGATTATTATACGTTGAGTAGTTCACATCAGAACGAGAGCTCGCGAAATATTCACATATAACGAAGTAAGAAGAAAGATGGCGAGCATCAACCAAGCTTATTCAATGTAAAATCGCGAATTTTGACAAAACCTTAAATAACTATTAAATTCAGTGAATTAAACCAGTATAACTATTAATGTGAATCAATATTGAACAGTAAAAGGTGCAATAACAATTTTAACACACATAAACGATAATTCCGAATATCAAGACAAAATCTGCCATTATCGACCTTATGGAATGAAGTGAAATAAAAACATTATTCAACATAAATTACCGAAACGAATCACTGACCACTGATCCAGGACAACTACACTATCACCAGAGGGATTAATCACTAATGCTGAGACGAGGAAAACTTGGAAAAGCAACATATATTTGAAGAGGATTCCTTGAGAAGTAGCAGCTGTCGACATTTGCGGTACAGAACGGCCATTTTTGAATTCCCACAATTCTCCACGGCCAGACTCCGTCGTCAGAACGGAATTGTTTCGAACTACTTACTTTACTAACCATTGTATATTAAATAATATCTTTGTATTTTTAGATCATTAAGCTTGTAATTGTAAGTGTTATACTTTCCAGACTTTGCCCTTTCACTGACTATTCTAAAGTAACAGCTTAAAGAACCTGTATAATAATATTAATAATTTGTATAATAAATTTTCTCGCCCTGAGAGAGAGTCGATTAATCAATCGATATAAAATCGATTATTTTATATTTCGTTCAATAAAATCATTGAAGGTTATAATTTTGACTTCTATTTATTTCTAAACTTACAAATAGAATAATATAAAACAATATTTGATACATAACTACAAGAACAGCAGAATTTAACAACTTTCAAGGAGAAAACACTTAGTATCACGAAAGATTGCAAATCGATTTTTATTGTAGACAATCTATTTAACGCAGAATCATAATTCTAGTTACACAAAGTGATATAAATTGATAAAAAATTAAATAAACGAATTAAAATTTACACGAATACAATACAAAAAAAATTAATAAAATTTATAATACAATAAATAAATAAAATAAAATATTTTTAAAATTTTAAAAAGAAAACAAAATTTTTATTTTGTTACAAAATTGACGCTCACAACAGTGGGGCATAAAACAAAATAAAAACGAGCGAAGTTTTTATTTTGTTACAACGTTAATGTCGTATATCTAGACTTAGTCGTACTAATTGTTTTAATTTATTTTGCAATATATGCTGATGAATTTATCAGTGTACGGCCGCCCCTTTGGTATGGCCGGCCTTGTGCTGTGCACATATCGTACATATGGTAGCGGCGGCCCTGTATAGAATTACGCTCCCTACGTAGTTAGAGACTGCTAAAACACTTTCGTACTGCAGTTACAAACATCAGTCACACCAAACGTACTGATATTAGAAACACTTTGTAAGCAGTGTTTTGAATATCTCTAATACCTCAATACGATAGAGAATAGACTGCGGTAAATTGAAGAAAAATCTGTGGAATGTAAGTCTCGATAGGAGAGGCAGAAGTTTTTAAAAGGAACCCATATATGATATAATACTATTGTAAGAGTACAATACAAAAATCGTATTATGTTGGAAAGAAGTGTGAGACAGGAATGTGGTGTCTTTAACGTTTACGGAGACCAATTGATCAATTAAGCTCTTAAAGACAGTGTCCAAGAAAGAAAGTGTTGGGAAGATAACAAAAATTAAAATGCAGGGGACTACACAATACTCACACAAAACGAGAGACAGTTGCAGAGAATTTGAACAGAGCACGTAAGATGAGTGGGAAATGGATTAAGAATAAACATTAACATGTCCGGTGCTAAATAACATGTAGGCAGCTTACTAAGACACAGAAGCTCTCAGAAGAAATAAGAGGCAGAATTGCAAAAAAAAATCATCATTTAAAAAATGTTAAACGTTACTGATCGTAGAAAGCATACCGATGTTTCCAGTATTTCGTCTCTATAGGCGTATTGTACAGAGTACATGACGCGTATTATAAAATGCAGAAACCTGGACATTGAGGAAACAGAGTTCAGAGAAGGATGCTAAAAGCAGGTATAGAGCAGGATGTTAAGAATTAGTTCAAGTGTTAATGAGATTAAGGCGGACTAAAGTGTTTAGAAGTATTGTTGAGGGCTGTGAAATAAGTCTGACAATGGGAAGTTGATCAAAAAGTTAGACTAATTGTACCCATAGAATGATAATTGAAAAAAGGTTGAAGAGAAAATGGGAAAAGGAATAAGACGAAGAGAATGTTGGCTGGTCTTAACGACGGTTAAGGGTAAGGAGAGTTCCAGGACAGCGCATAGGGCAGGAAGGTATGGAGTCTGCGACTCTGTGTTGTGTCCTAATAGACAGCTGTACCTTAACACTAAATAATTTTGTCTATTAAAATTTTAGCTGAAAAAATGTATTATGAAATCAGATGTTTACTCAAAAGTACGGCACACGCTTAACAACGAAACGTAAGGCACACACTGGCGGCTATTGTTGTCCGAACGTAGGGTGTAACACCCCTAACCACCAGCAGCATTCACGTGTCCTCTCCACTTTTTTACCTAATAGATTGAAGCCAAAAAGTCGTCCATAATTAAAAAAAAACGTTATTTTTGAAATTGTTTGTCCATTACAGACCTAAATACAATCCTCTGTTTGTTATTTGCACGTTTCGAAAAATATCATTCCGTGGTTCCGTGGTAAACAAAAAAATAATAATAATAATCTCTTTAATATCTGACTAAACGATTTAACATTCTGCTGAAATAATTATCTCCCAGACAGTTGAAAAACTAAACTTTATTTTACGACCAACCATGTCTCTTAATATAGAGTAACATGTACAGTTAACATACTTCTTGTTACATTGTGTTTGGCCCTAAATTATCAAACCCACATATTTGTTCTATGAAAAGGGAAAGAAAGGAGATTTAAAGTTACTTGCAAAACAAAATTTGTACATTATCATTGCCCATTCCTATAGCACATCGATGACTCTCTCATTATCAGGTTCTGAAAAAAGATGATATTTACCTTAAGTTTCTGCAAACTTCAATTTTTTGAAAAAAATGTTGTTCTCTTTTTATTGAAGATTTTTTAAGTCTTATTTTGAATGGCAACTTTAAATTATGAAGTGAAACGTAAGATCAAAGGTAAGTCATTCCCAAAAGAATTAATTTGTTTCTGTTTCACTAAAGTTCCGTTAACTGTCAAATCCAGTTGGTGGACTGGCTGCAGGTATAGCGTAGACTGTTTACATTTGCTTTGAGTAAACTTCATGTTTCAACTTATTTCATTGCAATGGGAGTTCCTCGGATTATTTCAGTGTAATACCTTAAATACACTGTCTTTACCTATATTTGTACACATAAAATGACTACAGTTTAAACTTGCAGAATTTCAAGATTACAGTTGCAAAAGCCAGTGTTAAAACATTCTTTCCTACGAATAGAGGATAACGTTGTGTACACATTTTATTACCCTTATAAAAAAGTTTTTGTTATATGCAATCCAAACACCATATCGCTTATACACGTTAGCATATAACTGTACCAAAGATAGTTATATAGAAAGAATTTATACTTTTGGATTACAGTTTTACTTTCCTTTCTCCTCTTTACCGATATTTTATAAAGCTCCTGATTGTTTTACATTCACAAATCCCTCAAGTTTCTGTCCTGTACGTCTTCTTTTTCCATTACTCATAGTAGAGAAAACTTTATAAGAGAAGCTTACCTTATTTCCTCTATCCACGATATTCGTGGGAGGTACAGATGGTATTCACTTGAAAAATCTGTGTGAGTATCGAGCTTCAGACGTTCTTAAAAGGTATCCATAACACTCAATTTCACGCTTACCCACTCTTTCAATAACTGTGTCACACGCATTCATTGACATTTTATATTATTAAGCTTTAAAAAAATAAGTATTTTCCATACTTAACTTTATAACGATGGCAAGCGTAAACTCTATTTTGAGGAGGACAATTTTGAACAGTGAGGTCAAGGAACATTCAAGGAAACTCATTAGTATTTCAACTGTTGTACTTGTAAACTGTGTGCGGTATTTAGTAAAAATTACACGTGTTTTGTATTACGGACTACTATAAAATAATTCAGTGACTGTATTGTTTGTTGTGATAATGTGTATTGGGCAAAATATTAAATGAAAACAATCTAATAACAATATTTTTATTTAGTAAAAACATTAAAGTTTTAATGTCTCTTTTGTGTATCAATATCTCTGGCCGCTGTGTTCCATAATTTATTCCACTGTTGAAATGTTGAAATACCACAATCCATATAACTATTCTAACATTACATAATAGGAAAAATTTTAATTACTTAATTTGAAAGAAGGGATAAAGTCGAAGAGAATCAAATTTGAGAGTTCTGAGAGAATTCAAGAGAGTAAAGAAGTTATTTTTTAAATCTTAAAAAAGAAAATTTTGGAAGCATACTCTAGTTCTAATGGTACCGGAAAAGACACGGCAGTCGTAACAAGCAAGAATATCTGATATACAAAAAGGGGTAAAAAGAGGAAACGAACAGGATAAGTATTCTGGGAGCAACAGGCAATAAAGGAGAAGAAGGAAAAACGGATAGGTAAGAAGATTAGAAGAAAAAGAAGGAAAGATGGAGAAGTCAACCTCAGTCAATTATTTCTCTGTAAAAAAAAAAGCCGTAAATGGTAGTAAAAATATTTCTGGCAACAATGATTACAGATTTGTTTCGGATACAGTGATAACTCGCATTATACAGTACTGAAATGTTTAGTCTATTTTTACAGCACAGCAAGTCAGATTTATTAAGTTGTTTTCCTTTTTATATCCCTGTCCACGCCTCTCAAAGTGGAGCTCATTCTGTACTAAACGTTTTATGTCAGAACTATAAATTTACTCTTTTGCCAAACAGATACGTTATTAAATTGTTTCAAACATTTTTGAATACGCATGACTTAACGATGAGACTTGAAAAATGTATAATGTGTTTTCTGTTTGTTTTGCATTGTGTTTAAGTTACCTAGACTACCTTTTGATTTAACTCGTGGAAAAAAGAAAAAAAAAAACATTATTAACATTATATTCTATCATAATATAAATACAAAAAAATAAATTAATAGATTATAGTGCTCTATAAGACCTGAAATAACAGTTAACTTCAAAATCTGGTTACATAAACGAGACGTGACATGACGGCGATTGTTGGGGCGAGCTGTTGCTAATGACTGATGAGAATAGTCACATGTTCAAGAGTAACATGAGTTGCTTGAGATTATGTAGGAAGCAAGAGTAAAGGGAGAATGTGAGAAAACAGTGTGAGTGAGAATAGCATAAAGGAGAGTGGAAAAGATGCATATTTAGCTAAGTGAGGAAGAGGATATGAAAATCATTAAGAAGCTGGCGCAAAAACCAGAGTTATTTAGGAGGTGTTATTTGAGGACCTCCATTAAAGAACAGAATACAACTGATTGAACAAATTGGTTAAAGTAACTGTTATATGAATATATCTACGCTTATAGTTCATGCCTATATGTAAGTGATCACACCGTGGTTACGTATATTTGTGGCTTATGTTTCCCTCTAACTTAAGCTACACATTATACATGACTACCAATCAAATTCATGTTCACAGATATCTTTCTGTGACCAAAGTTCTATTTTAGTTAATTCTGTTTTAATTAAAAGCTCTTTAGTTTGTAATTGGACACAAAGATTTTTTAAATTTAAATAGTGTGCAAATACATTTATGTTAGAATAACATTTTTTATCATGAAAATCTTCACTTTGGTGTCATACTCCATGTGGTTTATTACATATTTCTTTTCATTACAAAAAATGTTTCAAAAAGTTTATCAAATAAATTAAAAAAAAATAATTATTTTTGTTTATTTCAAATAAACAAAATTTAAAAATTAAACAGGACAATGAGGTTAAAATAATGCAGCAACCTCTTCTTTCTCGATCCCTATGATTTCCCTCTTTGACTGATCTATACAGTCTCCTTAAAAGGTTCTTTCGATCCTTAAGTAAATTGATGTTCTTCTTAAAGAGACTCCTGGTCTTCGCTGCTACTTCTGAGATCAACCGGATACTACATACTACATAATTGAATCTTTGTGTGTTTAGTTATCAGTTCTAACACGATGTTTATATATAAAGTAAACTCTATCAAAATTAGTAAATCTGGAGTTAAACATTTTATTGCATATAAATACTGTATCCCCGGTGGCAATTTATCGTAGGTTGCATATCGACTGAAATAAAGTTTAAGGCCAAGTAATTACGTAAATTTTTCATCGACAGGAGAATTAAACTCTGAATAAGTAACTCAGTAAAAAACGTTGGCATTCAGGAAAAAATAAATTTAACAAATCACCGACAGAAAGTCACGCGAGAATTACATTTATAATGTTTGTTCTCTGTTCGTTTTAGCACAATAGATTCATTAAGAGTTCATTGGTCTTGGCTCCGACTTCACCTACTCGTGCATAGCAATCCGGTATGTATGACCACTATGTATGCCAACTATATTAATTATAAAATCTGTAACATTTGTCCTTACTTAATCTGACCGTTTACCTGGTCTTATAAGACACTTTTTCTGCAATTAATAATTTATGATTTTTAGTAAACTATTTTAAATTAATGTTGATGAAAAAACATAACATTAAAGAGTTCTAATAAATTTATTGCAAATTACTAGACCCGTTTTGTCAGCAAAACTACAACATTATGTACAGTAGTCTTAATAATTTGAGGGCAAACGCTAATTTCAAACCTACGCAACGTGCGGAGAAATTAAAAAGAGGATAGGTAAACTGTAAACTTCATAAAATCTACTGTATTTATTTTGTCTTAAACAAAAGAAAAGTAGGGAAGGGAAGCTATTTTGCTTGCTAGGTTAAATAATTCGTTAAAACTATTAAATACACTTTCTTTACATGTCTGAATATAAAATATCAAGTTTTTTTTAAAGAAATTTCATTTTACTTACGCTGTTCTGAAAATTTAAATATTAATGTTATACATTTCCTAATTTGTTAGCGGTTTCCCTATGTAGAATCACTCGTATAATGTTAGAAAGTTATCTGGCCACATTATCACTTCATTCGTGTTTCAGAATTTTCATCCTTCTAAAATATCCATAGTGCTCCTTTCGCCTTCTCTATTTATTCCAACAATTTTTTCTGTTACTATATTGTTAAGGAGACTCTTTAAAGTAAGTATGTTGGACAGTAATGTGGGAATTGTACAATCGAAAGGTTGGCTAACCTGATCATGGTTCAGCCATGCTCGCGTCGGCAAGCATGTCGACACAGTGCTCAGAGCGACCGAATGCAGCAGTCGTGAGTTACGCTTGTTGCTTCGGCTGTCATTTCTTTATTGTCGCGACAAATTATGTAGGCCTTAGGCCCTACAACATTCATTTACGTAGATTCGAGTATTGCGTATTTGCACCTCACCTTTATAATGTAACATTTTTTAACCGAACGTGATCTTTCGAATTTCTTAATGCGTACAAGGCTTAGCTAACCTTACGAATTCAAAATTAAATTGTAACATTTATACCTAATAAATGTATTAAACTACAGTCCACTCACTCATCATTATTTTTTTCATCCTGGCAAACTTAATTCTACTAAAATATTAATTTACAAACATTAATTCTTAACATTTTTTGGTCACTCCGCGCCTGGATTCATCATTTTAACCTTCTTTCAAAACCTTATACCCTGTCGAGCGGCTTCTCATCATTTTTTCTACTTCAATTTCTGGCCATCACAAGCGATTCAGCATGTTCGCTGATCCGACCGTGTTGGGAGTTATTTAACATTTCTTTCGTCGTCGTCATTGAGCTTCATAGACAACACCAGTACATAAAAATCTGCGGGTTAACGCCTACACGCCAGATTAAGCAGTTCCAAGTTGAGAGCAGTCATCCATCCAGTCCGTGCGTGTCTACCATCTGCCCCACGGCCTCAACGCTGCAGGACATCTCACAGAAGGTACGACATCAACGCCATCAGTAAAAGGTGCGTAAAATGACGGAAGAAGGCTTAAGAGTGTTGATTAGAAAGAGAGGCGGCTTAAAGTCTGCCATAGTGCGAATCAATTCCGCAGTACTTAATTTTGATAAAAACAGGAACACCAAACATTTTTTAACTGTGAGACTAGAAAGTTTAAAGAGTTTAGCAATAAAATATGATGAGGTACAGTCTGAGATAGAATTAATTTATAAAGACATAAATGCTGCCCAAGAGGACAGAGTCCAGGTTGAAGAACTTTTATATTCAACCGAGGCTAACATCTTACAATTAATAGACACTTTCAACATCCAGACTGAACCTCAAACATTGAGCAGTAACATTCAATTAAAACCTATAAGTTTGCCCTGCTTCACAGGCAACATTCTAGAATGGCAGCACTTTTACTCAATATTCCTAGACTTGGTACATGCCAGATCTGACTTAACTTCAGTGCAAAAACTACATTACTTATATTCATCTCTCAAAAATGAACCACTAGATCTAATCAAGGCTTTGCCTATTTGTAATGAAAACTATTCAATAGCGTTAAGTTTGCTGTCCGCTAGATATGACAATAAATTCATATTAGCTAAATATTACATTTAAAATTTACTAGAAGTGAAGTCTACAACCAAGGACTCTGTACAGAGCTTAGCAGAATTTATAAATACAATAACGTCTTCTGTCAATTCGCTGACAGCTATGCAATTGTCAGTGGATTCATTTGAACTCATTACTGTACAGCTATTGTCAGCAAAACTTGACCATTCCACATTAAAATTATGGAAAGAATCTATAGATTCTGAAAATCTTCCTAATTTTCAGAGTTTTAAACAGTTTTTAAACGCCCGTAGACAATTATTAGAAAACACGTTACTGATAGAAGCTGGACAGCAGCTTAACAAACCAATTTTAAAATTTAATAATAAGTCTGAAAAACATAAGTTACGAAACTCTGCTGGCAGCACTGCATTTAAAAGTTATCATTCGATTTCAAATAATTATTCATGCCCATGCTGCAAGGCAAGTCACCCAATTTATATGTGTGACAAATTTCGCGATTTAAGCATAGCGGAACGAGGGCAATTTATATTAAAGCATAAATGCTGCACTAATTGTTTAAGACCAGATCATTTTTCACCTAATTGCAAGGTCAAACAATCATGTAAGTTCTGTTCCAGACGACACCATACATTGCTTCATATAAATAATGGGTCAAAACAGGGTTCTGCCAGCAGTAGTAATTATTGTTCATTTAAGCTTCAATCAGCAAACAATGTTATTTTATCTACGGCCGTCGTGTTCGTCATCGACCGTGCTGGCAACAGGCAGCTTGCACGAGTTTTGTTAGATGCAGGGTCCCAGGTAAACTTTTGTACTGCATCATTTGCAAAAAAATTGCAACTTAACTTAACTAAATCTAATATAACAACCTCAGGTATTAATAATGCGACATGTTGCACTACTAATTTGGTATCAGTTCGTATTGTTTCTCGTTATCAAAGTCTTTTATACCACTACTGGTGGTATTTGTTCTTATGTTATAGATTTTGTTATATAATATTCACATGGATTTGGAGCTATACAAACCATGTATGCATATTTGCTGCACATTTTTTGTTAATATTTGTGCATTGCTATTTCACTATTCTATGAATTTTATGTGTTACTTGTAATTGCTCAACACATGCATTACATTTTTGTGTGAACCCATTTACTGTACTTGTCGCTTATACTATTATATACTATCATGCCTTGTATTCATGTATTTTGTAATTATGCAACATACATATTTCTATTATATTTTATCATGTACTTTGTATCTATGTGAAACATATTATTGTACCCGCATCTATTGTCTATGATTATGCACCACGCATATATTTTTACACATATTATGTATTTGTATTTTACGATCATGTATTGCACATATATTATTATTCATGTTTGTGATTATGACACACATGTCATTACGTTTATATACTTGTAACTATTCAACAATGTATAATCTATTTTCACATGTCAATTTACTGTGCATTCTTGCAATTGTTGGGTATAGCATGTTGTTCACTATTTAATTGTTATATTACAGCGTTACGCTAAATTTATGTTTTTACATGCATATAACTTTTGTAATAATCTTGTCTATTCATTTTATATTCAATACTATTATGCATAAATCAGCTGGCCTTGACTGGCTTGGACTGTCAATCATGACTTGCATAAAATATTTGCAATTTGTATCGGACCCATCATGTGATGAGTCACTCAAGCATTCATCATCAAGCATTATCGGATTGTTCATTATTCATGTTTTGTATTGTATTGTATGGTATACATCTCTGCTAATTCATGCACATTTATACTCATGTATAAATCAGTTTGCAAGCCAACTGTGGCCTGTTCAACCTTATCATTATTATTGAGGTTTATCTCTGAGTAGTTTAATGTTATAATATTGTTATCTAACATTCAATGTCGATGATCAAGACAACCTACTGATGGTTGATATCTATTATTAAGAACGTACATGTTGTTTTTCTTTATAATATAATTTATTAAAAATGTATTATAAAAAAATCGTTCTTTTTTTGCGGGCAGTTATGGACAGTAATGTGGGAATTGTACAATCGAAAGGTTGGCTAATCTCATCATGGTTCAGCCATGCTCGCGTCGGCAAGCATGTCGACACAGTGCTCAGAGCGACCGAATGCAGCAGACGTGAGTTACGCTTGTTGCTTCGGCTGTCATTTCTTTAGTGTCGCGACAAATTATGTAGGCCTTAGGCCCTACAACATTTCATTTATGTAGATTCGAGTGTTGCGTAATTGCGCCTCACCTTTATAATGTAACATTTTTTAACCGAACGTGATCTTTCAAATTTCTTAATGCGTACAAGGCTTAGCTAACCTTACGAATTCAAAATTAAATTGTAACATTTATACCTAATAAATATATTAAACTACAGTCCACTCACTCATCATTATTTTTTTCATCCTGGCAAACTTAATTCTACTAAAATATTAATTTACAAACATTAATTCTTAACATATGTGTTCTAGTCCATATTCTAAGTACTTTATATTATTTACTCAGTTCAGTATATTCCCGCTTTCACTACCTTTCACTACTATCATTTCATTGAAAATATGTTTCAGAATGTTGCATTATTACTCTTTTAATTACACATTCGTTTCAAGTAGTTTACTTTAATTTCAAGCATTGGCAATGGCAGAGTTCTGTATTAACTAAATGTCAAGCAGTTGCGTAGTGAAAAATAATTTCTCAATTCAAATTAAAAGATATTAATTTTTTAGCAATACATAATCCAAGTAGTAATTCTCAAATTTAAAAAATGCACCTAGTGTATGTGTGTTAGTCAGTAAATGTGTTTTTTATATACCCAGATGTTCTCACCGTTACTCCTTCGTAAGTAACCGTTGAGGATTCTAGTCCAAAGTCGACCGATCTTTTTATTTACAATGGTCTAATATTACTTGTATTTTAATTCTAGATCTCGTCTTTTATACGTCTGTGACAGAAGCCGCGCGAGCTGTGTCAAGGCCTCAATTAATTACGTCGTAGTAGAAATAACGCGTAGTTGTGGAATGTTTTGGTCTCTGAACGGGGTATAAATACTAGGCGGCAGCGGGCTTAGTTCAGTTATTATCGGGCGATATTACTCTGTCCGTTCAAGTGGTTAATGGTGAAATGTTGTGTTTTATAATCGGGCGGTATATTGCAATACAATCGTGTTTTAATATTAGTTGACATTGTATTGCGTGTGAACATTTTTTATTTGATCTGTTGTAAGAGACTGTGTTGTTAATTACGAACTGTTGAACTGTGAAAATTAAAGCTGGTGATTAGTGACTTAATTGGTGTCTTGTATTTTGTTTTACACTGTACCTACGACGATCAAGTAGACCGTCGTAACAATATTTTATACGAAAATTCTTATTTTTCTGAATTATGATTATGATTGTAACTCACGACACATTTTTAAAATTTCAAGACATTTACTTGTTCCATTACACAATTATTCAAAACTATTTTAACTTATTTTTTGTTTACAATAAAAAAGTGATTTAAGTTTTCAGTAGATACATTTAATTTGTTGCCTTTAATTTTTTTGTAAAGACCGTAAAAAGCTTTTTGTAGAAAAACTGCAGATTCTGAGAATAAGACTTATAAATACAAATTAAATAAATAATTGCTTATCTAATCCGTCGAGTGACTTACTTGTAATTTCCCTTGACGCGTTTCACGGCATATGCCCCATCTTCAGAATAACTCATCTTGAGGAATTATTCTGAAGATGGGGCATATGCCCTGAAACGCGTCAAGCGAAATTACAAGTAAGTCACTCGACGGATTAGATAAGCAATTATTTATTTAATACAGTGACTTGGATACTTTAAAAATGAATACAAGTTAAAGTAAAATCAACCCACGTATACGTTATTAATAAGAAACAAACCAATTTCCGGTCGAGACTATTAAGCAGGCTGTGCTTTTTTCGAGCAGTTTTAAATATTCAGTTATGAGTCTTAACCCAAAACTTAAATGAAAGATCATTAAAAGATTGATTGATGAGCTTAACGTTAAATTTAAAAGACTTTTGTGGCTACTACCAAAAATTCGGATTTGTAGTAGCATAATTAATTGCTCCTGTACAAGTAAATTCGTGGGTGAAGCTTATTGCCTAACGAAAAGTAGGCCTACTGTCACATCCCCGGACATTTCAGAACTATGTCCTGCTGAACATTGTTAATGCTCTGTAATACGTGAGTAATGTTCACTGTTCATTGTAATGCTGTTTTAGAAACAAATCCGCGACATATGCTTACAACACTGATGAGAACTTCTAAATATTTTGTGTCTTTGATAATAGAGTCGCGCCATTTTGAAAAATACAAAGACATTTGACCTTCCATAGGTCTACAAGAACAAACTGTGAAAGCTATCACAGGAAGATACTATGGCTAACAGTTTCATGATGTAAAAATTGCTACATAAACAGTAGTAAAGCTAACATGTTTTTATAAAATATTAACTTGAAAAGGAATTTTTATGATACATGCTTTTTACATTTGAATTTGCATTTTCATAAAAATGCATATCCAGTTTTTTTTTATAAATCTGTATTCATGAATGCGCGGCAGGTAGACAAGAACACAGATGAATATTTAACAAGTACTTGTATGCGACATGTCTCGACTTGTTGAGCTTTAATGAAGAAAGTGTGTGTTGTGTGTATGAGAGTGTGTGTGTTTTATCATTTCGGTTCGTACTGAAGCGTCATGCTTTGCTAGGACGTTTTAATGTACGGACATTATAAACGACGCAATATGTTTGGTTACTCGTTCAACAAATATCTACCCTACATCCACCGTAATTCGTGCATACATACAATAACGCTGTCACTTGTTGTACACCAGGAATACGTGTATACCCTCGATTTCAATACACCCGACGTGCATCGTACATTCAGTTGGTGCCTTAAGTATATATGAATTAAGCGCAGTTAATTTCTCATCGTCTCTAAAACTTAATGAAAATCTTCAGAAACTTTCTCCAATGAAAGAAGTTTTTTTCTTGTTAAAAGCCTTTTCCAATACCACACGTGTGTACTGTAATTCTTACTAAAAGCGTAATAATGAAATGAGAATTATGTAATGTAACGAGAATCGTATCGAACAGCGTAGACCAGCCGAGAGCTTCCTTCCGCTCGTCCCCCCCCCGCTGGTAGCCAGGTGTGCCTCAGTCAAGGCCCCGTTCAAGTGGGCTTGTCAGTTCAGTGGTGTTGAGCGATTTCTTTAGCGCGGATCGAGTGTTTGTAACAAAATGTTGTGTTATAAAAAGTGCGCAATTCTTTATAGTTGACAATATTATTGCATGTGGACAATTGTTACTTGAATTGTTGTAAGAGACTATCTTGTCGATTACAAATTATTAATTGTGATAATTAACGCTGGTTATTAGTGATTCCATTGGTGTCTTGTAGGTTGTTTCCACTGCACTATACGACGATCAGTGAAGCCGTCGTAACAATATTCAGTTTATTATTGCTGAGAGTTAAAATTAGATTTTTCTTTATTTTATTCACTTTTACTTTGAAATCATTTTACCTAAATTTTGCATTTAGTAAAATATTAAATTTTGGTAATGTTCTAAGCATATGTTGTGATGATCATACTAGTATATTTATCGAAGTGTATATATTTACTACAGTGGATGTCTGCAGACTAAATTCAAAACATAAATATGCATACTCGGATATCATACTACTCGGATTAAAACTACTACGCTACCGAATTAAATACCTACATAAGAGTGAGCTAAGCAGAGAGATAATTTTACAACAAAGCTAGTCTCCATTTTGTTGGAGGATGTGTTCAGACGATTGAAATAAAAATTTACGAAAGAACAAAGGAATAGTGGGCAAAACTGCGATACCGGTAGACCGAGGAAAGGTGAAGAACGCAACAGGTGTTTAAACCTAGAAGGAACGAAGAAGAAGAAAAATAATTTAAAGACATTTAAATCATCATCATATTCACATCACGGCATTGGAAAGGTGCTGTCTGTTCCGCTTCCAAAAGATCTCCATTCCATCTCTTCCATGGTTTACACACACACCTGTGATTTATGGGTTTAGATTTCCAGATTTGTATGGCTATTCTCGAATTTGACATTATTTTCTAAAGTTTATTCTACTTTTGTTTATAATTTTTTAACTTCCATTCCTGGTAATAACTAGTAATTCTTCTCTTATCACCTAATTCTGTACACGATCAACGTTAAAACACTTTTTAACTTCTTTTAACAACGCTATTTCCGAAACCTGTAGTTTAATTTCTCGCTCGTTGGTTGTCGTCCATAATTCACACCCATACAGTACAAGGACCGCCACAACTTTGTAAAACATAAATTTTATGTCTCGAAGTACCTTGTTTCTAAAATTACAATTGATTTTCCTACAGGCCGTCTGAAACTTACCTAACTTAACATCAGTATCATAAATTCTATCATAGTCAATATCATTTCCCAAATAGTTAAAATGGTTCTACAATTGGATTATTATTCATTATTTTTGTTCTTATTGGTTTCTTGCCTCAAAATGCCATTACCTTTGTTTTAGTAATGGAAATTTCTATATTGTTTTGTTTTCAAATCTGCTAAAGCTTAAAAACACATTTTTGTAAAGCATATTCTCTATTT
Source organism: Magicicada septendecula (assembly GCA_034769895.1). Lineage (NCBI taxonomy): Eukaryota > Metazoa > Arthropoda > Insecta > Hemiptera > Cicadidae > Magicicada > Magicicada septendecula. The sequence goes on from CM068374.1 coordinate 159,521,479, forward strand.
TGAACTACAAGCAAGTCGTCGGCAAACAATAGCTCATTCAAATATCTGTCTCGTGATATCTTAATATCAGGGTTCTCTAGATGTTTCCATTTCCTTACTAGATCGTCAATATAAAATGTAAAAACAATTTTTTTATATAACTTTTTCTCTCGTTGTCTCTCTTTCTTCTCTCTATGTGAAACAATGGCTAAAAGTTAGTGTGTTTAAAAAAAAAACTTTAACTCCTGTGGGTGAAAACTACGGAATGGAACATGAACGTGATAGAAAACTGTGTTCAAAGGGTTATGCTATGATAATAAGAGATAACACACACAAAATTTAACCAGTTCGCAAGTACTATATAAGAGTGGTATACCTTACAGCATTGAAAACATGAATGGAAGTGTTAAAGACATATGACTGAACGAGAAAATGTAGATTGTCACGAATATTAAGGACAAAAAGACAGAATAATACCATGATGTCCTTTTGAAGATGGATGATGTCCTGTCCAATTACTATAGTACAAAAAAATGGATATGGATTATTTTAGAGGGGAAATCAGCGAGCATAACAGGCATATTATCATATTAGCTCAGCAATGAACACAAAGTGCTAATGATAACGAAGCTTCGTAGGGCGTTAACGTACAATGTCATTTCTGTACATACTGTACCTAATGAAAAAACTCATGACAACACAAGGTAATAACGTCAGGAATCCAATAAAGAATGTCTTCACAATAAGTTACATAAGTGTGACTGTTTATGAAAAATTTAATTAATAAATAACGTGTAATATAACTGAAAATATAGATTTCTCTGGAGTTCAATACTTTCTTTCACTAATTATGATCACGATGTCTGGTTTTTGTAACTATGTAATATTATATTAATTACAATATTAATACATGTCTTTCCTGCTCAACCATAAGGCACAATATGATAGGTGCACCAGACTTCTGAAAAATGTTTATATACCTAAATGTTTACTATAAATGAACAGAGAAAAATATTTTAAACTGCTTGGTGTTGAACAGTACATAGTCGTACGGAGTATTGGTAGACACAATATACTATTTGTGTGCAGAATTACTAAAATAAAATAGTTTGCTTTAGGTTGATCTGACAGTTTAAGAAACATATAAAAGATGCAATTTATATAAACTTGAAACTTACAATCAATGACATAAAAGTGCATATTGTGATGTTGGTTATTATGTACTTGGTAAAATATTGAATAGTTTCCGCTTCAGAGAATCCAGTTAATTGTAAAACTTCTTTTCCTTAAATTCTAAAATATCTCTTTTAACTATACGTTATATTATAAACTACGTCGGTTGAAACTGACACATAATGGAAAAATGTTTACTTCGTGTGAGTGACAGACGCTGCTTTGATTCGCCACTAAACAACATCTTATTCATCGCCTTCGCTTTATGCCTTAGACGGTTAACCATCTTTACATCTGTTTATTTAATCTATTTTTTCATTAATCTTTAATATTCTCTCTTTTACTACAAACCTACGTTTTTTACATTCTACCCAAGTGCTCATCATCTTGCATACGGTTAGATCTTCCATCACAATGTTTTTGAAGTTCTTCTGTTACTATTTCACGTCTTATATTTTCGATTTCATGTTATAATGCTTCAATAATGCTTCATAGAAACCCCATCCCACTTGTTCTTTATCCCTATTTTCTGAATTTTTATTTAACCGACTTTTAAATAATTTGAGTATCTATGTTATATATGAGTCGGGCACATACACAAGGTCTTACAGAATTGTAATATTGTGTTATTGCTTTTTTTACCAAAGGCTAACATGCCACTAATATTTGGACACAAATTGTTGGTATAATATAGAAAATACTGCAATTATGAATTACTTTTTCAAGTTATATCTTCTAAATTGGTTTACTCCTGAGAAAGCCATAATTTTTATTTTAGGAACTAAGATGATCAGTTTCCACCAATTTATATTTTGCTGCAGATTCTAGTCTGTAATTTATAATTTTGTAACACGTATATAAAACATATTTTAAATTAAAATGAGAAAACTGGTCTAGCTTATACGGGAAAAAATAATAAAATTTTCACTAATTAGTAAACAGGTTTTAATAGCAGTTGTTAATGTTTGTGAAAATATATTTACAATGTCAGTCTTGGAATAGTCGATTTATTTGTGTGAGTGGACGTTTAGCTTATATATCGTAATCAGCTGTGGAAGATAAGTGCAGCCAAGCAGTAGCGTTAACCATATGCCCTAATCGTTAACACTTCATTACTATTTGATTAATGTAATTTGTCCTCCTGTGACGATTTAAATTGTAACAATAATCGTAAAATATACAAATAAAAAAAAATTAAAAATTAAGTTTGCGAGCGATTAAGCCATTTTAAATCTCACTATAATACCTAAAACCCCTGTATGTACTCAGTATGAGAATAAGAAGTAATTAAAAGGTCCCAAGAAACACTAATAAAAGGGCAAATTGTAAAAAGTTATTATTGTCATATTTAACCCTTTGCTTGTTATCATGCGGTGACCTGTTAATTCCGGACTCGACGTGTCTACCGAGTCGTCTGTAATTTAGAATAAGATAAAAACCCTAATGTTAATAATTAAAAATCTGAAGACACAAATAGTCGTTAAAATAACTCATTTAAATGATATTTGTTTATTAAGGCATAAGTTTTGTAATTAAAAATGTTAACTTAAATAAAGATAGGGACTATATTCTCGCGGAGTAGTTGCCCCTCTCCCTTTTGTTAAGTACCAGTCGAAGCGAGCAGGAAAACGCTCTCTCGCTATGTTGACTTCACGGAGTGCAGACGTACGAGCGAAAGCTCTGACAAAATGTTGCTAATTTATTTGTTTTAATTTAAATATAGTATACTAGATACTACTGCTAAAAGCGTGTGTCATGTACCAATAAGTATAAATATGTGATAACAAGAAGCCATAATATGTAACACAAAAGACAGAAATAGTGTTAAACAAGATGACGACTCCCTTCAAGAAGTAACTACATTTTCAACATCATTCCTGAAGATGTCATCTACAGGAACTTCATAGAGACACGTATACCAGGCATAAGACGCAGTTTAGGACATCTGAGAATCTACAATCCATACACCAAAGAAGCTCCAATCTTCTCTGTGAACATCCTAGCTTTTCTTGACAAAAACGCGACCCGGATGATGACGCCGACTACAAGGACTCCCAAGACGGACACCCCCAGGACGAGGTTTCTACATTCCATTGTAAAGGTGACTCGATAGCCTGTCTATCGAGGGTTAATAATATATGTTACACTACACACTTCTAAAAGAGACTTTTCAAAGACGATTAATCTTATGTAAACGTTAAAAGAGAAAATCTAAGTATTTACTGTAATAATTTAATTATCATACGTTGTAACGCTTTAAATGTTAATGTAACTTATTATCGTACCAAGTATTAGTACTATTCTTCAAATGGTTAAAGAAGTCTTGCAAGCTAATATAATGAATTGAAAATAATTAAAAGTCTTTACTACTAAAATACAGAAAGTTAACTCGGATCCGAGGTATAGCGATATAGAATCAATTTGATCCCAAAATATTATGAAAGCATTTAAATATTTTAGTTTAATTAATGATGTCATGGGATCTGTCAGTAACAGTTGTTAAATAAAGAGAAGTCGTCTTGTTACACACAAAGAATGAGTGCGTAAATCAGTAAAATACCTTCCCTTGTTTCCTTACACAGATAGTAAGTAATTTGTTCAGTGAATTTGATTTGAATACAGTTCGTTACAACGTAGGCAGCCCATGTAATTGGCAGAGGTCAGTTAAGATGGGTTCCCTGAATTTGTAACGCGGCAATACGTTACACTCCATTAATCCATCTGGGGTGTAAAATGAATAAGAGTTAACTTAACGTAAAAATAATGTGGGCTTCTCAGTTTTTGACTCTCTGTAAGAAAAATATTTCCAATACAAATTATTGTCCATGTTCCATCTAATACGGGGTACGTTTACGCTCGAGAAAAGAAGTGCTTTTCAAAACAAGACAAAACAGCTATTTTTATAAATAAATCTTGAAGAACGATAAAGATGATGATTACAATGTTTTATTTTCATGATTCTTTTCAGATTAAGATTCCTATTTTAAAATTTTAATATTAAGTTGACAATTAATACTAAAGATATACAGTATGGGTAGAATATATAACTAGCCCCACATGTTTTGGCAAGAAGCAGATTATGAAGTAAGAAAGAAGGCAGAATTTACAGATCAGAAGTATGTGAACATTGTGTACTATAACACAATCAGAATAGCAAAGGACATCATATACATTTCGAAGAAAAATATGAATTAGGGAGAACATGTGTTGACAGGGTTAGAAAGCAGTTGAGTAACCTTTCAAGACGCAATAAGCACCATGCCTAATCGCTGATAATGAAGGAGAAAATAAAACATCATTAAATGTAGTTGGATTCATACATTGTAATTGCAGAAAGTAATGTTGCAACAGATATAACAAATTCAGTCTTTGAGTGTTTAATCCTGACGTGATTGATCGGGTGTTCACTTCAAACAATAAACGGGGTTGATACAAAGTCACAACTCATGCATACTAATTAAATTAAATTTCTTTTATAAAAATGCGTGGCTACATTATGGCTTTTGTGAGCTAGATATTAGCGTTGAATGAGCTCACAAAAGCTTTTACAAAATCTTTTTTGATTTGTATAAAATGTTTGTTAACTAATGTGTGCTTCTTACAAGGGCGCCAAGTGCAGTAGTGGTCAATGCACTACTCCTAAAGCGGAGAGTTGTAAATCGTTTGTACCACATCCAGCCGTATTCTCGAGTTACTCAGTCCCAATATGAGTAATTTACATACCGGTAATCATAACTACATTATTATGATTAATTGGCTAATGGTAACCTCTAATATCCCCACAGATTTAGTAGTCGTTGGGTGTTATCTTACCCATCCTTGAGTAATTCTGTAGCATCTTCTTTCTCAAGTAATTCCTGTCCACTTCACCGTATAATATTATTTAACTGTGTAACTTATTTATGTTTCATAGAGCTTTTTATGTACTCGTATTTTTTTATGACTCCACACCTCTAAATCTAGCACCTATTCTTTATCATTACCACCTGATATCATCTCGGCTAGGAAAATATCTTGTGTATTTTTACTTTACTTTCTTGCCACTTTAGATGATTTTTGTACGCCAGTTTGGTTCATATGTTAGCCTACATAATTATTTTTTATTCGTTGCTGCTTCGTTTAGTTTTTAATTTTTTTAATTATTCTCAAGTTCGCTGTAAATCATTATAAACGATTACAAAGTAATTAAATGTCATTTTCATTCCGATCAATAAAAGTCTAACAAATTACTTTGCGCCCGATTGCACGCCTGCGTACAGAAATACACACATACACACACAGGTGTTATGTCCCTGCGCATGCACGCCAGCGAGTGTTTGGGTATGCTTAACAGGTTGTGGGATTGAGTTTTATTTGACATTGAGTTGAGTGAGACATAAAAATTATGTTGCAGAGAGGAGAGAGTATCGGGAATTAAATATTCATTAAATACTTAAAAAAAGAATAAAATTGACTTTCTTTGAATACATAAAATTTTAAACATGTGCCCCTTTTCATAATTGAGCATATACAATATAATGTGTGTAAATAATCATAATTTTAAGAAATTATATTTACAATCAAATTACCATATAAAAAGTTAAGTTTTGTTTTATATTGTATTACTGATAAAATATAATAAATATTTCTAAAATCCTTAGAACAGAACATTTTGAAAATTAAAAATTGTCCTAATGGAAAGAATATGCCCACGAATAATTATTTAAATAGTTAACGTTTTTACATGCAAATAAATCTTTTTACAACATTGATAAATTTCCATTGTTTCTAAAAATTGTTATATCACTTACATTGTTTATAACTTATATTAGATATTTATAGATTTAGGTTTTTTAAAGTTCTTTAATCTCAGATTATTGTTTCCGTTTACTGGGTGGTCTTCTTTTTTTAAGTAAATCAGTTTATAGTCACCTGATGTTGTCCATCAGTCTTTACCATGGTGAGTGTGAGTCTGTGTGTGTTTGTGCGTGCACGGATGCTTCAGCCTCATCAGGTCTCCTGACGCTAGGACGCTTTATTGCGTCCTACCGCGAAAACGGCACTGACAACTCATAGCAGGAGGGAGAATAGTCTGCCCTATTACGGAGTTGTATTGTCGGGCGTTACATTCCTATCGAAGACTGATTAAAAAGCCCGAACCTATCCCAAATTCTCACAATAGGTTTAGTGTTACATTCAACGATGTGAAAAGTATTTACATGTCTCAGCGACTCTTATAGACTGTGAAAGAGTTGCTGTATTTGTAATCGGTTCATACAGCTTGGCACGCATTACAGTGTTATTTCTTACCCTGCTGTTATTTTATTAACGGAATAATTAATAATTAATCAATTTGATTATTCTTGCATAAGCGAATTGACACACCGCTAGTGTATGGGTGCGTTACACTTTGCATTACCTGCTGCTCAATTCGTTTTCACGTCACAATCGATACAAGAAAAGCAATCAGATTATCACAGATATCTTCAGACAAGAACCAGTAAAGACATATATAAACAGAAACATAATGCTGTGAAACACATTGTTGGGAAATTGGATGAAATATCATAGAATTGCTTTATTAGGAGTATAGAGCAAGCATTCCCAACCGGTGGCAGGCGGAGGGATCCAAGCTGGTACGCAAAAAGATCTAGCTAGGAAAAAATGATTTACTTAAATAAGCAGGAACAAGTTTCACATTAATTATTTTCTTTTTAATAGATTTGTATTTTTCAGTACAAACAAGAAAGTCTGCATAAAAAAATCAACTGTCTTTTGAAAAAGCCTTATACTTAATTTAGCATAGGACCAACCTGAAATTAATTTTAAAAATCAGATCCCGTTTTTTTAAATTCTGTATTAGATTTAAATAATTATACATAACCAGGAATAGTAAGATATACTTTCATGTTGTATCCATTTTTTTATGAGAAAATCACAATAATCTTTCCATTGCTACTCGAAATGAATGCGGAAGACCAAAGGTTGGGAACCACTAGTATATAGTATGGCACATATGGATGCAAATGGCAGCATACACATTAATGAAGCATCTTAACCAAGAAGAGAGGGACACAGTACGTCTGAATTTGAGTGCAAATAACAAATGGATTGAGCATTACAAGAACTATTGTATGTCCCTAGTGTTGTAAAATTCGTTGTACATAAGAGGGGATACAGGACACAGGACACCATTCATTAACATTTGAGGAATTAAAGGGATAATTTTATCCATGAGAACTCGGAAGGCAGCTGGTTTGGATGAGACAAACACAGAATTTCTGAAATACTCCAGTAATTGTTTTAAGTTTAGACCTCTACATTTGCTGAATACGTTTTTTTTCTGTTTTAAGAAAAATACAAGATAATTCCAGCTTTTAAGAAAGGCGATAGAACTGTGCCATTACATTATGGAGGTGTAAACCTGTAAATACAACTTACAAGTTATATGGAATAATTACCGTATTAATGAAAGACTGGTCATTCCTTTGTATGACTTGCCCAACGTGGAAGTGTGCCCTGCACACGCCTTAGCCTCTACACATTACAGGCCTTGGCGCCAATGGTTATATAAGTGTTTTGTTATCCACAAATTAATGGGTTTTACGTTTTATTATCTCTATATTATTTGTTTTTGTAAACCGATTTGATAGGCCATAAGTGTTTCTGACTTTTGGAAACACGCAGAGAAGTTTTTATCAGGCGCTTTTCAAAATTCTAAAACCTTTTAGAATATAACATTGATAAGCTTAAAATTAATTAGTCTACAATTATATATTTTTAATGAAGAAAGTTGTGTTAGTGGTTAAAATCACAAGCAGAATTATCACTGTTGCACACCACTATATAAAAATTATTCCGATTAGCGCTTTCAAGCTTCACAGCTCATCGTCAGATCGGAAATGAACCTATCGTCAGAATCGGGAAAGGTTCATTTCCGATCTGACGATGAGCTGTGAAGCTTGAAAGCGCTAATCGGAATAATGTTTATATTGTGGTGTGCAACAGTGATAATTCTGCTTGTAATTATATATTTATTAATTTCTGCAAAATTGTTACTACATACGATAGGGTAAGAGATCAGACACTGAGGTGATACTATACCTAATAAGAAGAAAAAATCTCGTATAAACATAGGTTTAAAAGTAATTTATAATAATAGTGATAATAGAATATTCTTCTTTTTATTAGCAATTTTACATAGTTATGTTACAATGAGCGTAACAAATTATAACTTTAAATTCAAATTTTTTTAGTTTCTCAATGATGTTTGTTAAAAACTATTAGAGGCACGCCTCTATAACCTGTTTAATAACATTTCAGGTAAAACAATATATTGAATCCAATAACTTTGTCTTATAATACGTGTTTCGTTAATTTTCGTATTGCAATATTCGAACTTCCGCACAAAAGTATGGACTAAATTTTTACCTGATCATTACTTGAAAATAAAATATTTTGCGTACATAGAGCAAAATACAAAAATAAATATGCTTAACTTTACAATAACTTATCAAAATACTTTCCTTCAATCCTGAATGCCTTTAACAATTATATTAATTTAATAAACCATTTGTCAAAAACTTTCCATACAGTTTTGCAATCCTCTGTCAAGTATTCCTGCAAGATTTTTTTGTTTTTTCTCTAAGACATGACTAGTGTCCTTCTATGTCACCAAATATATGAAAAATTATTTCTATAGTGGCATCCGATCACGACTGTTAAGACTATGTAATCATAATTTTAATTCAAGTGCATTAGGTCGACGCTTTACTTCTACGTAATAAACAAAAAAACAATGGCGTCCAGTCTACTGTATTGTCCTGAGATAATTGTAATATTTCCTTTTTTAAGATTTAAAATGTGTAGCTTAAATATAATTTTCTTAGAACGATAAAATATGTGGGAAGTTATGAGTAAAAGAGTTTTTAGAGAAAAACAAACTAAGTGCTAATAGTTAGAATCCATGAATTTGAACAAACGAGTTAAGTGAAATTAAATGAGAAACACATCTGGGATACACTCTCGTGGCCGCCTCTGGGGTACGAAACGACAGAAAAGGAACGTCGGTGTGATTTATGTAGCGGTGCGGATAAAGAAAAATGCTCTCTGGAATTGTGTAAACACTGAAAGCTGTTGAAAGCCACTAATGTAACCTAGTTTCACGCGTCAGAAGCATGATTGAAATATTGGTTTCCGTAAAGCACTACACTTTATTACAGAAAGTATAATAAATATAAATTCCAAAACGTCTTCTAAATGATAATTGTGTAAACAATTTTACACAAAATAAAATAAATAATAAAAATGATAAAATAAACATTTTCAGCTTATTTAGATTTCAGTGTTGTTATTGTTTTAACACCGTAAGAATATGAAAAAAGTAATATTCTAATCAGTCCACTGATTAAGCACACGGCTGTTCCATCTTTACAAATACCATACGACAACTTGTTCTCTCCTTGGTTTCTAACTCGTTATAATCTTTAGTAGTTCCATGGGACTATTCTGCCGATGTGTTGCTTTCATCTTAACTTATGTTTAAGTACCTCATCAACTATGATATAAATGCCGAGGTCTGTTATCATTTGCTCTTTTGGCATTCTCTTCCATCCTATACATCCCCGAACAGTGTGAAAAATTTTATTTCATTGCTGTATAGTTCTAACTTTCTTGTTAATACCTAACATTCGCTGATACCCTACATCAGAGCTCAAACGGCCATTATTATGAAAACCTCAATTTTGAGTCTCTTCTCACACTAGAACCCATGATCTGTGCACTGTACCAAAAATTACATGAAATTTGTTTGCCTCTCTACCAATATCCTTAGCCTCGACAAGAAATACATCCTTGCCTAAAAACGTTATCTTCTTATGAAAGGTAAATTCTATATTATATATCTTTACACTGAAGTACATTATTGAGAATATGAGACAATTGAAGAAACAAAACATATATTTAGGTAAATTTTGAAAAAGCGTTTGATCGTCTAAGTAGAAACATGCTGAAGAAAAAATGAATTATTTACTAACATTGTTCTAATGTAATTATAGTATTTGACAAGCTCTATTTTTACTCTCGGTGATTTATAAATAATTAAGCCATACATATAATATGTAAGCCATATTTATAAATATAAAGTTAGTACATGAAGGGGGTAGTAAAGGTAGGTTACCAGTATGTCAGAGCTATGTGCTAGAGTAAAGAGAAGACAGAGAAATGGGAAAGAAAGAAATTTAAATAAAGTTTTATTAAGAAAAGTAATGGTAGTTTGGTTATTTTGGGTGGGTACTTTGACTCTCCCGCGTATCTCTAAATAAGTGAAACAAACTTATAAATATTAAGTAATGGAATGTTCTCAGCCATCTTATTTGGGTGACTTTCTTTTTATTAAATCACGTAAATGATTTAAAAGACATTTCAATGTAACATTGTTGAATGCAGACGACACGAATAAAGATACTGATAAAACAGTCGTCACCGACAAAAATGTATAAGGATTAATGGAATAAGCAACAACTCTGATTTACAAATTGGATGTGTGGTTTATTTTTAATAATCTAACGTTAAATTTGTATAAAGCAAGAAACATATTGTTTACTATTGATGAAAACCCTTCTTACAGAATTAGAAATTAGTAATCGGCCTATAATATTATAACGAGAAAAGGTGTAAAGATGTTTTTTTTTAAATAATAACACTTCTAATATCGTATTGAATATGGAAAATGATTTAAATTTTTATTAAATAAAAATTTCAAACTACGAATTAAAATTAATCAGTATTGTTAGCATAATGTGTTATCCTCTTTTATGTGTACTCAGCATACACATAATTATTGTAACTACACAAATATCATTAACCTAAATATTCATAAATTTTAAACACAAATATAAATTTACATGTACACATATACATGAATAAATATAAGTTTATATGATATAAAACTGTGCTCTCGACTTGCTAAGTTATTCTTTTAAAAATGCATTTATTTCAAATCATTTCATTTATTCAGTACTTTACTTTGTGTACGTAAATATCAATCAATATCAAATAAATATCAATCAACTATCAAAGTAATAAATTATCAATAACATATTATAATATTCAAAGATAATTAAAATTTTGCAAGTTATGTTATGACGTCATTATTTCTTTATAAATGACTCTATATGTTATTGCGATTACTGTTATTTGTATCATTTTAATTATTATAAAAATTGTACATTCTCTTGCTCTAATTTAACAACATAAAATTTAGTTATTAATATTATAGAGTCTCTCATAATCTCTTTTCATTTTTTTAATATTCTTTCTTTTTTTTTAATGTTGTTCATGAACCATGTTGACGAGTAATATGGTTTTGTGTCACCTTATTATTGATGAGGTGATACACTGGTACTCCTCGTCATGATCCTGAGTCTTGTGTCTTTGCCAGCGTTGATCCTCCATTGTCCTCTGCTCCTCCTGGAATCCGTCGTGTGGTCCTCCTGGTCCAGTCCCGATAGCTCCTCTATACCGCTGGGGTATCGACCTTGGATGATACCCTGTCGGACATAGCCTTCGGCTGCAGATGTGTTCCAGTAGACTGAGAGTGAGGCATGCGATCCTCGCTTATTTATACTATCGGGTGCAAAAATCATGTTTCGACAATTCTGTACACTATTTGGTTGTCACAATTTGTTAAGAGTCCCTTTACAGATTCGTTTATTTTTTGTAATTGTTTTAACTTTATTCGCAACATGCGAAGTCTTTTGGTCATTACACGATGTTCAAACGATCGGTAATTTTCTTATGTATAATTGCATATTAATAGTTTTTTCATACTTCAGTTATTCTAATTATTATTCACTTTTATTTATACTACACAAAAATGCATTGTTTGTTTTGCACTAAATTTTGCACAAGTGCGCGTCTTTATATTATTAATAACGTGGCGTAATTTGTTTCGTTATAACTTCCGTGCACAATAAACTAGTTATTTAGTTCACATTTATTCAGGGGTGACGCCACGCCGGTTTTTACTGGTTTAAACACACACACACACACACACACACACACACACACACACACACACACACATAAACTACACTGTACACAATCTCAGCTGGTGTGTGGCGTGTGCCTGTACCGACTGCGTCCGCGTTCCCTGGTTACTCACAGCTTTCAATACAGATACTGACAATAATAATTATTTATTCTAATTTTGCAGTTTCTTAACTAATTACGACAATGTACAGTAACGTACGCAAACGTACTGTTGCAATATGTTAAATGATTTTATCTACAACATTACATATATTTAAAATTTACCTAACCTCAATCATTAATCTTTTAAAAGCCGGATTAACTATATGAGTACAAGTCTTGACCCTCCGAAATGAAAGCTGCAAAGAGTTATTAGGCAATTTCTAGTTGAGTTAAGAAATATTTACGTGAAGAATGTTGTTATTATTAAATGAGATCCTTGACTACATTTTCATAATTAAGTAAACTTAGCATAAAATTTAAACTTCAGAAAACCAAATATTTTGAATTAGAGACTGAAAGTTAATAAATATCTATTACATTCTTGTTCTGAGTCGTGCCTTAAGGCCCTTTCTTAGGCTGTAACTGAAAATAAACATAATTTGTTCAGGGTATTGAGTTTGTGGTTTATGTCCCTCTCGGCAAAAATATTTGAACTTTCTGAGATTGGATGCGCTACACTCCACGTTTCGTGATTGGTGGAGGCTCGTGCATTTCAATAATCAGTCAGATGTATTGCCACTGACATTTGTACCAAATATTACGCAGTTTCTTCATTCGCCATAGAGCGTGGCTTCATTTTAGCGACAGCCTAGTGTTTCCTCTTTTCTTTCTCATACTACTACTACTACTACTACTACTACTACTACTACTACTACTACTACTACTACTACTACTACTACTACTACTACTACTACTGTACCACTTCTACTACAACTATTACTATTTTTTTTAGATGCCGTGGCACAACTCTACACAAGGTAGTGGTAATAATAATAATAATAATAATAATAATAATAATAATAATAATAATAATAATAATAATAATAATAATAATAATATTCGTGTTACACAAGGTACATCGAGATACAAAATTAAAGTTTTAAAAAGTTATGACAGACCCTGTACTTTCCTATGGGTGTGAATTATAGATAACAACCAAAAAACAAGACGGTAAAATACAGGCATCGGCCCTATAGGACACAGGTGTGCGGGTAGACCTAGGAAGAGATGGCTAGAGGATTTTTGAAGGCGGAACAGGCAGCAACTTGCCTATGTCGTGTTGTGAAGATGATGATGATGACACTCATACTGCCGCTGCGCTCTCGCTCCAAGCTTCCATCTCCTTCTATCTGACCAGTCACCCACCACCTGCATGTGTATAAATTGCATTTCTTGTCTCGTCCAAGGAGAGTCGAAGTCTATCTCTATCTCTCTGCTGGATCGGTGTCCAGTGAGACATTTCAGTTGAACATCTGTTGTTTTGTATCCTCTTGTTGACAAATCTTTTAATCTCTATTCGCAATTACCTTTAGAATATTTCTTTCTTTCTATCTTCTTTTTTTTTCTATTTGTTCTTTACTTCTTTCTATTTTTAAAACTAACTGTCCTTTTTATAAAGTAACCCCTTTTGCATAAGCGCGTCTCGGCTGCTTTTAGTTACTCCTCATATTTTTAGAGTACTTGTTGCGGTTTGGAAGCTCTTGAATAATCGTGAGTTATTCCAAAGACGCTAATGAGGAAGGCTGGATTGTTTGTTAGAAAGAAGTGGACCGTATTAAAGATGTTGAACATTCGTTTATTGAAAAAATCTGATTGTTAATTACGATCGGCACGTGCGGATGCATTTGAGGCAATAACGCCCGAAATTAATTTTGAATGAAATCGTGGTCCATTGTAGATGGACGCAGGTAGTTGAATGAAATGAAATATTATAAATGCATGCTAAAAAATAGCCAAAAGCCGCGGCTGTAAGAGAAGTGTTTTACGAGAGTTGCGCTCGGAGTCGTGTTATAAACTGAACTAAACTTGCTTGCAGCCGGCGGTGATTGCCAGCTGCAGAGTTTGATAAACGCGTGACGTCATCCGTGCGTGCCGTGTAACGGTAGCAGACCGCTTACAGCTGATAAACCAGTACAAAGTTTAAACATACTGCCCGCCAAAATCGGGCCGATTTTGTACATTAAAGGTTAAATTAAATAATATAATAATTAGACTTACATGTCGTAAGCGATACAATAATTGGGGCACTGGCCAGAGAGCAATGACATAATAAACACAATATGAATTCAATTAACAATCACCAGGCATACAATAAATTGACCCTTACGCCAATAGCAAGGGCTTACTGACGTTAAAATTACTCAAAACACAATAGTAATACAATACGCACAATAATACAATAATTAAGTGTATATTGATCTTTCCCAAATAATACCCCTTGATATTTGCCAAGCATTACAATAACAAGTGATAACACCATAAAAAATACAATAATTTCCCCATGATATTGACATAACAACCCCAATGAATTTCATAATGTTTGACCCTTAGAAAATACAATACATATATAGAATAATTGACACGATAAATGACACTTGTGGTTCTCAGAATTTGAATCACACAAACATATTGACAATACGCAACATCCATAATGATTGATAGTACATATAAAACACAGTCACTATTGCTGCAATAGCTAGCGGCACGTAAACAATATTACAATGCTTATGATACAATTGACTTGTATGCTCGCCCCGGGGAATGTCCCGGGCGTGGTTCATGTAATGTGACACGCACACACTCACACACACCTCGTATGGCACGCATACGATTAGTTTGTAGCCACCGGAAGGGGGCATAATTTGTGGATGGGTCGGCGTAAGATACCTAGCGCGGTGCGAACTTCTGCGACGCGTACTAAGGAATCTTGACCCGGAAAAACATTGGTAATTACCCCACGCTTCCATTCTAGAGGGGGGGGAATTGTCATCCAAAATGAGGACAAGTTGTCCGACGTTCAAATTCTTTAATGGGGTGCGCCATTTATTGCGCTGCTGCAGCTGGTGCAGATAATCCCTAGACCACCGTTTCCAGATGGTCTGCGTAAATTTTTGGAGCAGAAGCCATCTGCCCAAATGAGTATTATTGCCTTGTGTATAATCGGGTTCCGGAAGTGCCGTCAGTGGAGCACCGACCAAAAAATGAGCAGGTGTTAAGGGTTCAGGGTCTCTAGCATCGTCGGACACCGCGCATAACGGGCGTGAATTAAGGCAAGCCTCAATTTGAGAAAGAAGAGTAGAATATTCCTCAAAATTCAAGACCGTACTGCCAATTACGCGACGTAAATGGAATTTAACACTCCTTACACCACTTTCCCACAGACCACCGAAATGAGGGGCTGAAGGGGGGATAAAGGACCATTTGATGCCGTGGAGACCGCAAAACTCCAGAGAAGATTGCTCAACTTCCTTGGAGGTTAAAAATTTGTACCAATCATGCAACGTGTGGTTGGCACGACGAAAATTCGTGCCATTATCCGAAAATATTTGCGCGGGAATACCTCTGCGCGATATGAACCTTTTTAAAGCCGCTATAAAGGCGTTGGAAGTGAGATCCGACACCAATTCTAAATGGATGGCCCTAGTACACATGCATATAAATAGAGCGATATATGCCTTGGTCGTGGACTTAGAGCGCTGCCCGCCATGGCGCAAATGTACAGGACCGGCGTAATCCACGGCCGACTGTGAGAATGGCCTTGACGGCGTGACCCTAGAAGAGGGTAATTGACCGAGTAATTGATTCGCGCCTTTAGCCCGGAAACGAAAACAAGTGACACACTTATGTATCACTGAGCGGATATAGGACTTATCGTGTATGATCCAATACTTTCGCCTAAGCGAAGCTTGAGTTGATTGCACTCCAGCGTGCAACAAACGGATGTGTTCGTATTCAATTATTAATCTCGTGAGATGAGAGTGCGGGTGCAAAATTATTTGGTGTTTAGTCTCGTAGCTAAGTGGGGAGAATTGCAAGCGTCCACCCACTCTTAAAATGCCTGATTTATCCAGGAATGGGTTGAGAGCAAGAATTTTACTACTGCGTGGAAGGCACCGGTGTGCCTCAAGTTCCCTAACTTCCACGTCGAAATGCAACTTCTGAGATTGCCGGACAAAAATCAAGAGCGTGTCAGACAATTCTTGAGCCGACAAAAAGGACGTGTCTCTATCAACCACCGCGAGCCTAGAATTGCGAAAAAATCGACGGCAATATGCGAAGACGCGAATAAGCCTCGTAAGAGATGAATAATTTTCAATGTAACTATGTGTTGAGGACGCGACAATTAGTGAGGTTTGAGCCTGCTTGCGACGTTCCTCTTCAATGTCGGGAAAAGTACAGGGAGTATTAATGTCGAACGCGCTGACCGGCCATGAGGCCGAATCACGAGCCAACCAGGAGGGACCATGCCACCATTGAGTATGACAGTGCAAACTACGAGGGAGGCAACCGCGCGATAAAACGTCGGCAGGGTTGTCATTTGATACTACATGACGCCAAATTCCCCTGCTGCTAACAAGACGCTGTATTTCCGCGACACGATTGGCCACAAATACCTTCCAGCGGGAAGATTGCTGATGTATCCAGTTCAACGCTATCATCGAATCCGAATAAAGATATAGTCCGTCAAAATTGTAATCGACGGCATTTAAAACCTTGGACGTTAATTGAGCCAACAGTAAACAAGCACAAAGTTCAAGTCTAGGAAGCGTTATCTGTTTCAGCGGAGCGACCCTAGATTTAGCACACAACAAGTTTGATGATATGGCGCCGTTCGAATAGACCGCCCGCACATAAATGCAACACGCGTAACCTTTAGCCGAAGCGTCGGCGAATCCGTGCAGCTGCAATGAACTAACTGGGTAACTGTTCGAACTCTTAACCGACCTCGTAATCTCAAAATGAGTGTCGGAGACTAATTGAGCGTATAATTCCAACCATTGATTGGCTAATGATCCAGACAAGGGTTCGTCCCAATCAGTGCCCGCCAACCACAACTGCTGCACGAAATGCTTGCAGCAAAATGTGATGGGAGCGATTAAACCTAGTGGATCATAGATCCCGGCGATGATTGACAACACGCTTATCTTGTTGAAAACGGTTAAATTGTCATCACCCCTAACGGTGTATAAAAAGTTATCCCCCTCAACATTCCATTGTATTCCCAAGGTACGCACGTTTTGACCCTTGCTGAAGTCACGGGTTACTTGGGCGCGAAGAGTCATAATCTTATGGTGGTTAGAGAACCATTTATGTAACGAAAAACCATACCTCCTCAACAACTTCTCGATCTCGCATTTCATTTAAGCTAAGCCGTTCGGATCATCCGAACCCGTTATGAGATCGTCTACGTAAAAGTCATTTGCTATGGCCTTAGCAGCTGTAGGGTAGTCGGATTTATTTTCATATGCTATTTGAGCCAGACAACGCGTAGCAAGGAAGGAGGCACTAGCAGTGCCATATGTAACCGTCCTTAACGCGTAATGTCGCAATTCCTTATGCGGTGCATCACGCCAAACAATGCGTTGCAAGTTTGAATCCTTAGGATTAACAATGATCTGGCGATACATCTTTTCAATGTCCGCAATAAGTACGTATCGGTGGGTGCGGAACCGAACCATTATCGAAAACAGATCCTGCTGGATCGTAGGACCGACCATTAAAGTATCGTTAAGGGACAAATTATTGGTGGTTTTAGCGGATGCGTCAAATACCACGCGCAATTTAGTGGTTAAGCTAGAGTCTTTGAAGACTGCGTGATGGGGCAGATAAAAGATCTCTGACCTGTCAAGCGACAGATCGTATTCATTAAGCGGCGACATGTGGCCAAGTCTTGAGTAGTCACTCATGAACTCACTATAATCCTTATAAAGGGTAGGGTTCTGCTTGAATTTGAATTCTAACGATTGGAATCTGCGTATGGCTCCGCGGAGAGAATCTCCCAAATAAGATTTATCAGATCTGCGGGGCAGGGCTACCACGAATCTCCCGTCGCGATTGCGGCTAGTGTTTTCCACGAAATGCCTTTCACACGGCGAGTCCTCAGATCGGGCTTCGCGACTAGAGATCTCCTCCAACTTCCAAAATTCCTTTAGTTGCGAGGAAACCTGATTATCGTCCCTACAGACCATAAAGGAAGAAACCGTTTTAGTCATATCGACGTTGAATGGTAAGTCACCGGCCAAAATAAATCCTAACTTGGTTTCCTGAATTATAGGAAAGTGTGGTCCGCGCGTATATTTCACAGGTTCAATTAATTGGAGAAAATATTGAGCGCCGATTAATATATCGACTTGCGACGAGCAATGTAGGTGAGGATCCGCCAAGAATATGCGCTTGGGTAAATTTAAAGAGGCAAGATTGAACGACTCCGCCGGTAAATTATTAGTTATACTGGGTAATACGGCACAATGTACTTTTAACGTGAAGGGTTTATAGCGTGAATGTAGCCTTACATTAGTACTGAAGTCAGCCTGGGAAAGCGAGTTGTTTATACCCGTGATGGGCAGTTGCGACTTAACCAATTGGAGGCCCATCCTGCGGGCGAAATCCATTGTGCAAAAGTTCGCTTGAGAACCGGAATCCAGTAATATCCTAACGGGAAATTTTTTGCCGACTTTATTGTATGTCATACAGACGGCGGTAGATAACAATACCGATTTATTGGTCTGTGATTTCAGTGAACACTGGTTGTTAACAGAAGTTACGTCCCTGTTGGGGACATGAATCGTGGTGTGGTGACGCCTAGAACATTTTTTACATGAGAATTTTGAGGGACATTTTGAACCCTCGTGTCTCGAACGGAGACAGTTTAAGCAAAGTTTGTTTTTTATTAACGCGTTTTTTCTATCAGGGATAGACAGCGATGTAAATTGTGGGCAATCGCTAAGCCTATGTCCACCGTTACACAGCCTGCATAAATTGTTTCTAATATGTGAGTGGAATGCGCCCTTTGGAGTGCTTATCTGTTTAACTGCCTTGCGATAAGGAGACTTATCGCTTTTGTTCAACCTGCTCGTTGGGCTAGTCGCGTTATCGATATTTTGCAGTAATTTCCTACGTGAATTTAGAAAATTTATAAAATTATTAAAATCAGGGAATTTATGCTCCGATAAACTCTCTTTCCACAAACGTAAAGTGTAATTGTCAAGTTTTTTGGCTAAATAATTTACGACAATAATTTCAAACGTGTTGACTGGCAGTTTGAGATTATTTAAAGCGTTTATATTTGCAGAGATTTGATCAATAAATTGCGATATGCTAACTTGGGATTCCTGCTGAACTAATGGTACGTCTAGGACATTCCACACGTGGTGAGCGGAAACAATTAGCTTACTATCATATCTATTTCTCAACAGGTCGATAGCCACCGCGTAATTCTCATGTGTTATGGGCAACGATTTTATTACGTTAAGCGCCTCGCCATGTAATGACGAGTGCAAATAATGAAGTTTCTGTATATCTGTCAGATCTGCTCTGACATGAATTAGTTCCAGAAAAATATGGTAATAATGTTGCCATTCCACAATACTACCCTCAAACCGTGGTAATTTTATTGGTTCCAATTGAATGGGGGGTGTTTTAGGCTGTTTACCTTCAGCATTAATTACTGGTTTTTGGTTCATATGCTCAGCTTGCTCTAGCAGGTGTTGCAATTTACATTCTATAGTACAGAGATCGTCCTCCGTTTGTACTCTATCACTCGTTAAAGCAACGTCTGCTTCCTCAGCCTCGATTTGTGACTGAATCTCGTCATATTTGGTGGATAATTCCATCAAATGACGCAGTTTTATTTTGAGCGCATGAGGATCGCTGTTTAACAAATCGAAGTTATCCGCGAAGGTATTTACTCGGGATATTGAGGCCTTAATTGTGCCTCGTTTTTTTATTAGAGCCCTTACATCGGCCATTATTATAGTTTAAGATAAAAAGGGAAAAATATTTAGAAAGCAATTGAGCATAGAGCATGTGAACCACAAACTTGATTTTGAATGAGTTTAAATACGTTTCGGTAGCTAGCGATCGTTGTTTTGAACATAAACTTACTCTCTCTAACTAATCAAACTTGTTGGCAGTTAAATTATTGAAATTATGAATCTAAATGGTTACAAAGTATATCTTCATCTTTAAAGTTCTAACTGATAATGAGCTGCCAACCATTTATTAATTTGTATTGTGTAATAAGGTGTTTGTTTATATAAATGTGTCAAAAAATACCCACTGAGTGAAATATTATTAAAAATCAAATATAAGCAAAGTTTATAGTCACGTGGCCGTCGATCCATTCGTGATGAAGCTGGCTTCGATCCCGTTTGGAGCTGCTACACCTCCTGTCTCTGCCGGTCAGCCGATGCCTCATGTTGTACCCTCCATCAATTAAAGCTGTGGAATCTCGAAAATGTTGTCCTGTTTCGTCCCGTCGTCTCTGGTCTACTGCTTGGCTGAATCTTGTCGAGATGACTGGGACGTGATTCACAATAATGGTGTCGCTCAGGACAAAAATGATGCCCGTAGGGCGTGATTAACTTCAGATTGGTTTTTCCAGAAATGATGTGTATAAATAAATGCTGTTGCTTGTGTACTCAGATATGAGAAATCTGTGCCGTGGGGACCAAAAATGATGTAGTTTTTTGGGCCCGAAAATATGAAATCCTGCCTGGTTGGACCAAAAATGATGTCGTTTTTGGCCCGAAAATATGAAATCCGGTCCGGTGGGACCAAAAATGTTGCGGTTTGGAAGCTCTTGAATAATCGTGAGTTATTCCAAAGACGCTAATGAGGAAGGCTGGATTGTTTGTTAGAAAGAAGTGGACTGTATTAAAGATGTTGAACATTCGTTTATTGAAAAAATCTGATTGTTAATTACGATCGGCACGTGCGGATGCACTTGAGGCAATAACGCCCGAAATTAATTTTGAATGAAATCGTGGTCCATTGTAGATGGACGCAGGTAGTTGAATGAAATGAAATATTATAAATGCATGCTAAAAAATAGCCAAAAGCCGCGGCTGTAAGAGAAGTGTTTTACGAGAGTTGCGCTCGGAGTCGTGTTATAAACTGAACTAAACTTGCTTGCAGCCGGCGGTGATTGCCAGCTGCGGAGTTTGATAAACGCGTGACGTCATCCGTGCGTGCCGTGTAACGGTAGCAGACCGCTTACAGCTGATAAACCAGTACAAAGTTTAAACAGTACTCCTATAATTTTACTCAGTATATTATAGTACAGTCTACTCAAACTTAACATATGTTTTCTTTAGATCATCACTAATCATATTTTTATTCCATATAATTGAGTGTAGATAACGTGTTATCACTTTACTTTTAGGCTATCCTTTGTTTAGTTTCTTCATTACCATCTTGTAATAATTCATAGTGTTTCACGATTAAACTTTTTATTTATAATCAGTTTATTGAATTTAAAACTTTAAATATTACAGCTTATTAAAATTAAGTAGAACAAAGAATTATTTTCTTACCAAATCAAAATTCATCATCATTAGTATATTACATAATGAAGCATGAAACTATTTTGAGTGGAACTAAACGTACGCTTCCAAAATCTTTTGCTAATTACTAAATAAAGAAGCTGTAAACATGTCAAAATGTATACACTTTAATTTAAAGAATTGATTTACTTTTACATCCGTACACAGTTTGTGGTAACAAATTTGACAAGATTGCGACAAAGTATGTTGTCGTTACACAATGCTGTATGTCAATATGATTGTGTCACCTCAATAATGTTGTCAAGGATTACACTGCCTTCTCCGTACGGATAAGCTACAATTTTTGCCTTTCCAAGTTATCATGTTCAATGACCCGATTACCATTCCAAGTGACCCGATTCACTTTCCAAGGAAAGTGATTGTCCCTTGTCACATAGTGTCAACAAGCACGAGTTTGTTTACATCAATTTTCTTAGTTGGCCGCCCTGGAGGCAGATCAGCTTTAACAGAAGCTGTCAATATATCGATACCCATACGCGCGTGCCGCGGGGTTTGGCAAAGGAAACATTTTCTTTCTGTGACATTTTGTTTAGGACATTTTTAACATATCAAAAACAAAATTATTTTAATCTAAAATAAGGGAATTGTTATACTATGATATGTAGGGCAGATGTCTAAATTATATTATTATTAATAAAAGTAGAGATAACTTGCTTATAAATAGCCGTTAGGGTCTGTTAGTTTGATTTTTCTTTTAGCAATGGTAGAATCAAGAGAAGACTCAAACAAAATTACATGCTAGCACCTAAGAAAATCACTAAGATAGCTTGTACTACTTTTGGGAAGGTAAATGTGCAATAAACCAAATTTGTAAATTATACTTAAGTTTAAAATTATAATAATGCTTCTTCTTCTGAAGATATATTAACTTGAATCTAATACTACTGTTTAGAGGTTATACTTTGTCTCATTCGTAAGAAGCTACAGCTTGTATACTACGCCAGCTGGAAAGCTCTAACGCCATCTGACTTGTTCACGTAGTACGGTCCATAGACACAATACAGTATCACACAAATGATTCTTTACAGACAGAAAACAGTGATAAGCATGCTTTCACAATTCTAATTCTACATTACGTACACCAAATACAGACTGCACCGTGGACTTGCATGTAGCTGCTCAGAGATCTCCATCGCGTAGACAAGTTCTACATTTCTGACTCACATGTACAAGTCTTTAGTTATATGGTTTGACTCTTAGCTTAATAATGTTATTCATAATTAACTCATACAAATACTTATTCACCTCTTTGCCTCGTTCATGGTTTGTCTCAGTACAGGTTTTTCTTACGGCGAACATCTTCCAAGTCCTTTTCACCACTAAAGATGGCGTCCGTCGGTGAGGCCGAAACGTTTAGTTCCTAAAGCATAAGGCAGCGGCCTAATAGCCCGGCATTCAACTGTTTTAATAATAATGTAATACTTTATCATAAATATGTTCCTACAACGTTCAAATCAACAAAACGTGTTCTAAGCCCCTTAGAATCTTCATATTTTTGTCTAAAATTAATTGCGTCCACTATCCTTCATCACACAGAGCCTCATCTTCCGCACATCTTACACTCCTGATCACATCTTACACTACTTCAAGAGGTTTACACCTCATTCCTTACTTCTTCGATAAACGCACCACCTCGCCCCCCCACCCCGTGAACGCCATATAAATATATTTTGATATATCCCTTTGCATCATAAAAATATATTTTGATTTTATATAAAGACTTGTTTCAATTTATTTGTAAAACAGTATATTGTATTCATTCCATTTTGTGTAATATTATAAGATAATACTAATAGGTTAATAAGCTGTTTCTGATTTTTAGTTATTTAAGTTACAAGCTGATGAGACGAAATCGATTGTTTGAACTATGTCATAAACTATGATTCTTGATCAACCGGCTATAACGCATTTATTCTGGGCGGTAGCCTATATCAACAACAAAGTAAGTCCACATATTTTTTCTGAGTACTAATTGCAGGTTGTGAAACAAGGGTTTAAGACCGTAGTTTTCAATTCCAAAACGTACAAAAAAAATAAAAAAAATATACTTTGTTATGAGGCGAGATGCTTTACGCATCGTCAGAAAAAACCCGTATGTTCCCTGGTGTGTAGATCTCTCACCCACTAAAAAACCCATTTCTATTTAAAGCACTGATTCCTCCCTGGAACCACTTATCGTATTACTTCAGGATTGAGCCTATTGCCTCCTTATCTCTCTCTTCTACTTGCTTGTGATACTGTGTTACTGTGCTACTGCCCGTTCTGTGCAAGTTGCGCCTCTCTTACTTTCTTGTAGAACCTTCTGAATAAATGTAGAAATGCGGTTCTATACCTCCTTGCCACAAGCATAATCTCGACTACACCCTCGGGCGTAAGCTCTTTGAGCTACAGCTACAGTGGCGTCCTCTCTCTTGTAAATCTGCTGCACTTGAAAAAAGTGTGCAAGGCATCTTCATGCATGGGTAGAGTCACCTTGCTAGCATGCTGGGCTTTACAGCTTTCCTATTCTGTAGACGTAAGCATTAAAATTGCCGTGATCACTGAGGAGCTGTCTCAAATGGTAGATGAACTCACCTTTCTGGCGGCCAACTGATTCCCTAAAGCATAGTGTGAGACTTGCTGTCCATCTACGTCTGTCATTTCTGTTCCAACGCCGGGAAGTGAGTCCTTGGCTTTGTTCTTTGCTACATTTCGCAACCAGGAATGAAATCCTGGTTGCGATGACTACCATGACTATGATGAAATCCATGATTACCATCAATAATCGCTTCTTGCTTACCACTGGAATATGGGGCCTCCTACATTGGCCATAAGCCTGCTGAGCTGTGTCATGATGTACGCCGCCTTATCAGGTGCATACTTCATTTGCTCCCAGTAGGACAGCTTAGAATGTAGCCTTACCCCTAGGTATTTAACTCCCTTCGTAGTCATTATAGCCTCAGATCCCACACTGCCTGCAATTTAGTTACGAAAATACATATAATTTACACCTGAATACACTCGCAATGACTGGAGGCCACGAATTCCCAGGCAACATAAAACTAATAAAATATATGCCACTTAAGGCGCTATTTTTTTTTGCTTTATTTATGGCGTGCCCTTTAGACTGTTCTTGGGACTAGCTCCTTTCAGCCGATGTGGTGAGAGGTTATGGAGAAGACGGGACCCAGTGCAGGCCGGCCGCGGAGAAGATAGAGGCACCAAGAAGAAGGAAAAGGAGAGTGGTGCTCTGCGTGCAGTGTGGAAGGACAGCTAGATGGATTATGGCTTTATAATATTGACTTTGCACCAAACAGTAGTGTCAGGTTTACACTGTATGAGCGGTGCAGGACGCGAAAGTTGGAACTAAGCGTCGTATAGGTGTCAAGGGAACGGCGGAGGACTACTTACTGGAGGAATGGATTTGTATCATAGTTGAGGATTAGTGATAGTGTAATTCAATGAGGAGTATTTGTTGTTTCCGGGTGGTGTGTTCGCAAATGCCAGCAGGCGGTTGAATAGGAGTGGTACAGCTATAACTTTATAAAGTTTAAGTGAGTCTGCCTGCCTACTACCTTGTCTACCGTACTACGAAGTCTACAGCATATAATTTAATACAGTATTCACTTATTTTTCTATCCTTTCTATATATGCTATTCTCATATGTGCAATTTATATTGCATTTAGGAAATTAAGCAATAACTGCTCTTCACGTTACCATTGTTTACAACTATTTCGGAATTCAACTGCTGATTCCGTTTTGATTGACACTTTTTGCCAATGCATTGTTCAAATATTTTCTGCCCAATTTAAATTCATTGATATGGGCTTTATAAAACTTATTTAAATACTTACCTCTTACTCCTTTTAGCCTAATGTAATATCTGACACTTCTATAAGTAAATGTTAACGCATTGCAAATTTAATTTATGGGTTTAATGTCTTATTTAAATTAGTAAAACTTGTTATATAAACAACTTTTAAAATATGTTTTTTGGTATCTAAGTCGCGTAAATGATAATAATTAAAAATTACCTTATTAAACGTCTTGCGACTTCTCCTTATTTTGTCCTGACGAGTTTCAAAACCTAAGGTTTCATCTTCAGAGGATAATCACTCTTCCGTCGTCAAACGTTAAAAATTAATGACACAATGAGACACATAGCCTACACATAATTTACACTACAAACTTGGGCCTTTTCACATTGCAAAGTGCGCACTGTATGGAGGTCCAGTTCATACTCCTCCATAGTATGAATATGAACTGGACCTCCATACAGTGCACACTGTGCAATGTGAAAAGGCCCAAGTTTATAGTGTAAATTATGTGTATGTGTGTCATTGTGTCATTAATTTTTAACGTTTGACGACGGAAGAGTGATTATCCTCTGAAGATGAAACCTTAGGTTTTGAAACGCGCCAGGACAAAATAAGGAGAAGTCGCAAGACGTTTAATAAGGTCATTTTTAATATTATTAACATTTAAAACAGCAAAATTGAACAAAATTACAACCATAAGTAATTTTTATAAAATTTTGATACTGCAATTAAAGAACAATTTGTCAAAGTTTAGTTAAAACATGTTTTACAGATATCAGTTTCGTTTAGAGATACCTGACTCTCTGAGTGACAGCCAGAAACAGTTCGTGTTACTCTTCATTTTAAGCTGCTCAATCCTTTCACGTCTGAGAGTTTTAGTTACACAACCTGATGCAAAGTTTTGAGTGTTCTAACTATCTTATGGGGCAAGTAATCAGTAATAGGTTCACCTAAGTCACTTACATAAGTTGTATGATAACTTAGGCAGGGATTTAGAATTTTATTAGTGGCAACAAAAATAAATTATGTTTACAATAAAGTAAATTCTGAATTTTTATTACAGTTGACA
Source organism: Magicicada septendecula (assembly GCA_034769895.1). Classification (NCBI taxonomy): domain Eukaryota; kingdom Metazoa; phylum Arthropoda; class Insecta; order Hemiptera; family Cicadidae; genus Magicicada; species Magicicada septendecula. The sequence continues at coordinate 159,548,074 of CM068374.1, forward strand.
AAGGATTTTCTTTTAAAAAAATTCAGTAAGTACGAGTGGGGATGAATAATTCTTTTAGTTTTTATAATCTAGGAAAACGTCTTCCCTTCGACAAGTCTTATAAGATAATTATATTGTTCATTTCAATATTTATAATTGAATATAAAATTGAAAATAAACACCCAATTATAAGGTAAAGTAATGTTGTATAGCTGCTTAATATTTATTTTTGGAGCACACTAGACAAATATATTTTATACGGAACAAAGTTTTGTTTTGATAGAAATAAGAAACTGAGATTTTTACTACGTTATTATTATAACGAATCCCAATGTATGCGTATCCTACACATGAAAGGAGAATGTGATACTTGAACGACAGTTTTAATGTTTGTAACACATATATAAGGAGCAGAAAAGAAATTGGATTGAAGCTGGTCCTTACGCTCGTGTAGCCTCGCCTCGCTCCAGACACGGCTGACTTAATTAAACACAGTATGACTTTATCCGGCGTCTAATTAAGGTTCCACAAGGCTGTGCCGTAAAAGGTCTTACTGTTTTACCTAACTTCAGATACCACTGAGTTGCCTTCCCTATTGTTTTCTTATCAGCAATTTTATTTTGCGTAATAATATGTGCTAATCTGTGAAAGTTATAATTTTTGACACTTAAATTTTTAAACAGAATTTTGAAAATCTTTATGCTAAAAGACAAAATGTAGAAATAATGAAGAAATGCTTTGAGAATAAAGGCTGAAACATGTATATAACTTATTCTTAAATGCAAAACAGAAAAACAAGAAAGGTAAAAGTAAGAAGTAGAAGAAGAAATTATGGTGAAGGAAAAAAAGAAGATAAAGAAGGATGAAATATCTAGAACCGAAATAACTGCAAGATTGCCCAATACGTGTAATGAAAAGAATAAAGCAAAATATAAATCGTTTTTTTTGTAGTGGAGCCCGGTTGCACTAGTTGAGAAAACTTTACAAGGAAACCAATAACAAAGTAATTTCAAGTACCTGTCAAAGCTAGAACAAACAAGGCCAAGAATGTTTCTAGTAGTTGTTAAAAACTACTATGAAAGTAAAACAAAAATATATTTCACTATCTAATAAGTCTCTACTACATCGCTGTTTGTTGGTGAACGAATGTTTTACAAGACATGCCCTAGTAATTTGAGAAAATCTTCTATAGTTTACCGCAGCACAGAAATCACGTTTTCTTCATCTAATAAATAAATATTGAATTCTACTCCCTTCTTTTGATTCTGAATATAGACATGTTTACTCTTGTGTTAATCTGCCGTCTTTTCTCCTAGTAAATTCTTCGCTACTTCAAATCAAAATCATTATTTATTTTCTCAAAATTTGTCACATCCAGTTCCTCCGAAACCCGTATCAATATCATATGTTCTAATCTTTTTACGGATCTGGAGAGATTTTATTTTACTTTGCTCTATTATAGCTGTCTAAATGTTGTTGCCGTATCAAACTGAGATCTCTGTCACTCACCGCGATTCCGTTTGTATCATGTAAGGCTACAATAATAAGACTTACTTGTACGTATATAATTAAAGATTCTTATTATTCTTTATTTATATCAGTCCAGCCAAAAACATGTTGTTGATTTTTAAATTTTATAATCTCTATAAATTTAATTTTTAATTATAATAAATTATTAGTTTATAATTCAAAATTAAATTAATCGAATTTAAATTATATATTATTTATCTATTATTAATCCTTTAATTATTGATTATTTATTTAAACTATTATAATTAATTTAAGTTATTTAAATTAATTTATAAGTAGGGGGAAAATGCTGGTCCTGACGCACAAAGGAATGCCGCCTTTCTTAAAAAACATAAAAAACGATAAAAAACAAGATCAAAGAGATGCCGCCGTTCCCGCGGTCCAAGATTTTTTCCCACGCTCTCCCCACCACCCTGGACCCGCAGTATCCGCGAATTTTCGAGAAAATAATTTTTTATATGCAGCCTTTCGCGAGCCTAGATCACTTTCACTTTCTACTGGACCACAGCATCCGCGACTTTTTCGCTGATCTGTGTCAAGATCCGCGACTTTTTCGCGTATCTGGACCACAGCATCCGCGAATATAATTTTTTATTTTTTTATATGCCGCCTTTCGCGAGCTTAGATCACTTTCACTTTCTATCACTTGATGCATTATTAAATATATGATCGGGGAGTACCAACCTTGCATGAGTTCAAATTTGTTATAATGTATATTAAATCTATATGATCAGGTTTACCAACCTATGGTGGGAGGTTCCGACTTGATGTATTATAGTGTATATATTAAATATATGATTAGGGTTACCAACCTTGCATGAGTTCAAATTTGTTGTGTGTTATAATGTATATTAAATCTATATGATCAGGTTTACCAACCTATGTATGGGTTCAAACTCGATATGTGTGTGTATTATAGTGTATATTAAAATATATGATCAGGGTTACCAATCCTGCATTATTGTGTGTGTGTATAGAACAGATCTGCCAACATTTTTCTTCGGTGGGAAATTCAAACTATATTATAGTAAATTGTTGACGACGACTTCGATATCAACTCTCTCTCCCCTCCTCTCTCTTTGTCTCTAGACACAGTTGTCATCAGTTTTACATAAGCGTCGTGCTACTTATGGATTATTGTAATTAGCGATACTAAAATGTAATCACCAGGAAATATATATTTATCACCTATCTCGTGGCGTCCTTTTTTGGCACATGACAGTCATTGACTACGATTTAGAAATTAATATACTGCCAAGTCTGTGTGTGTGTGTGTGTGGTAAAGTGTTACGCATAAAAAAATCTCCTTGAAATAAGGTATTTTCAAAAGTTTTGTGTACACACACATTGTATAATAATTTTCGTAATTGTAAGAACGTCTTACGTCTTACGTCTTACGTTTACGTTTTACGTCTTATGTCTTACGTCTTACGTTTTAGTTTCACATCTTACGTCTTACGTCTTACGTCTTACGTCTTACGTCTTACGTCTTACGTCTTACGTTTTACGTTTTACGTCTTACGTCTTACGTCTTACGTTTACGTTTTACGTCTTACGTCTTACGTTTTAGTTTCACATCTTACGTCTTACGTCTTACGTTTTACGTTTTACGTCTTACGTCTTACGTCTTACGTCTTACGTTTTACGTTTTACGTTTTTTTATTCGCGGAAATTCGCGGATGCTGTGGTCCATTGGGACTGATGTTAATCGTTTCAGTTTCGAACGAGTACTGATTAGCAATTGTGTTTGCGTTCGAGAAGTTTAAACCCTTCCTAGAACATAAAGAATTCCTTTTGGAAACCGACAATCAGGCGTTATCTTGGTTATTGAATCACCCTAAACAGTTAGGACGAATTGGAAGGTGGATATTGAAGTTAAACTGCTACAAACAAACTTGATATGTGTGTGTATTATAGTGTATATTAAAATATATGATCAGGGTTACCTATCCTGCATTATTGTGTGTGTGTGTATAGAACAGATCTGCCAACATTTTTCTTCGGTGGGAAATTCAAACTATATTATAGTAAATTGTTGACGACGACTTCGATATCAACTCTCTCTCCCCTCCTCTCTCTTTGTCTCTAGACACAGTTGTCATCAGTTTTACATAAGCGTCGTGCTACTTATGGATTATTGTAATTAGCGATACTAAAATGTAATCACCAGGAAATATATATTTATCACCTATCTCGTGGCGTCCTTTTTTGACACATGACAGTCATTGACTACGATTTAGAAATTAATATACTGCCAAGTCTGTGTGTGTGTGTGTGTGGTAAAGTGTTACGCATAAAAAAAAATCTCCTTGAAATAAGGTATTTTCAAAAGTTTTGTGTACACACACATTGTATAATAATTTTCGTAATTGTAAGATACAACCTGCAAATTATTAAAATGTCTCTCTCACACATTTCTGATTACTATACAAATAATTGGATGCATATTCGAAGGTTTATATCGAAATAAATTAAAATAAACCATAATTTGTTTTAAATAATTAAATATATATATTTACAACACTGTACACAAACATAAAATATATAGTTTACAAACCGCTATAATACAATTATTGATTAAATATACATATATCACAAACATTGTTATATATAAAATATTAATAATAATATTGTTTTAAATGATTAAATATATATTTACAGCACTGTACACAAACTTAAAATATAGTTTACAAACCGTTATAATACAATTATTCAAAATACATTTTACATTGATTAAATATACATATATCACAAACAAACATTGTTATATAAAATAAATATTAATAATAATTTTTGACATTGTAAGATTTTTAAATAAATAATAATTTCACGGCTGTAGATACAGTTCACAAGGAAGTTTATCTGTAACATAACAATACAGTCGATATTAGAATCACTGATACGATAATATTCAATTACCACATGCACACACATACACACAGTTAGTGGAAAGAATCAAATGCGTTAAGTAAGTAAACTTTTTCAAGTATATGTCATTTTTCATAAGTTAATGTACTTTCAAATAATTTCTAATCAAACCAAACCAAATATTATTCACTGGAAATTTGTAAATACTACTTAGAATCAATGATACATTTATCGCATAAGTTAATGTACTTTCAAATAATTTCTAGTTGAAACTACACACACACACACACACACACACACACACACACACACACACATCAATAAATTGTTTGTTAACACAATTGCTACTTACGACGTTAGGACTCAATCTCTACTTGTGTTGTTTGATTTCTCGTCCCTCGATACACTAAATGTAGTTCTTTAGGTTTGATATGTCTGAGCTCCTCATTCGTGAAGACACCTGCATACCTCTTGGGAAGATAGACACGATAGTGACGGTCGCCATCCTCCAACGTAGCAAGCACAGAGTTCCCATATTTTGTGTCCACATTTGTTAAGACCATGATGGGATATTTTTTATTCACTATCACAATAAAGGTCGCACCTCGGTCATTATCGGTACTCTTTCTTGATCTTCTTCTTCTGTGTACACAGGCAGGTAATTAAAAGTTGTAAGACATCCTCTAATACTACTGTTTCGCACAATATAAAATCGTGTCATATCTGAAACAATAGAAACACATGTATTAGCTAATAGGAATGATGAATAACACACATTCATGTTTGTGGTAAATAAATAGATAGTACACGTTAGTAATACGTTAGTTTATTGCAAACTGTGAAGATGGCAGCTACTCATGATTTTAGCATTGAAAGTGAAAGAAGAAAATCGTTCAAGTATTGGGAAGTGACGTTTGTCAGTCCCGACGAGTTAGCGTTTGCTGGGTTTTACTACTATCCGCTAAATTATGATGTTTGTGGACATAGTATGTCATTCATAGACGATAGAGTTAAATGCTTTTGTTGCGGAATTGAATTAGTTCATTGGAGAGAAGGTGACATACCTATGGTGGAACATGAAAAATTTTCTCCGTCATGTCAATTTCTAAACGATGTCAAGAGACAATACATTGGGGAGAAGGTGACAAACCTATGTCAGAACATAAAAAATTTTCTCCGTCATATCAATTTCTAAACAACGTCAAGAGACTATCTTGTACAGGTTAGACAGAGTTAATTCATATCAAACAAATTTGGTTTGCTACATAATTATAGAGAGAGACAATTGGTATTTTAAAAAATTTTTACCTTGTTGAGGATGTCCCTGTTCCTGCTGATGTTGTTCTGGATTCTGTTGAAGGTCAGCCATGATGATATTCAGATGTGTGAATGAATACTGAAAAACAAAGAAACTGTTATAACGCTGGTATTATGTTAGTGTATCTTAAACCATGAACAACGCACGCAAGACTATAGCTCTAGAGCTACACAGAGCAGCGAGAAGGAATTTCGTTAGGCGCGCGGTTGAATTGAAGGGTCTACACGACTTGTACCAGGCGGATCTTGTGGAGATGATACCATACGCTCGAGTGAACAAAGGGTACAAGTACATGATGACAGTGATCAATGCGTTTAGCAAGTACGCGTACGCTGTACCATTGAAAACAAAGACAGGAAAAGAAGTAAAGCATGCACTAGAGCCTATACTAACTGCTAATCGAATGAAATATTTACAGACAGACAACGGGAAGGAGTATTACAACAGCACAGTACAAGCGTTACTAAAAAAGTATAATGTGAAACATTACTCAACCTACAGTGAGAAAAAAGCTTCCATAGTGGAACGTTTTAATCGCACACTGAAGACACACATGTATCGAGCTTTCAGTGAACAAGGACACTACCGCTGGTTGGATCTACTACCTACATTACTGAAATCGTACAACAATACAACACACAGAACCATTGGTATGAAACCGAGTGAAGTGAATGACGCCAACGAACATATAGTGTTGGAACGAATAAGGAAGAACACAGCGCCTAAAATCAGTCCAACGAAACCACCCAAATTTAAAGTCGGTGACCGTGTTCGTATAAGTAAGCACAAAATGACGTTCGCCAAAGGTTATACGCCGAATTGGACTAACGAAATATTCACTGTGGATAAAGTACAATCCACTACTATCCCCGTCACTTATCTGCTAAAAGATCATCTAAACAAAGTGTTGAAAGGTGGTTTTTACGAGCACGAGATTAGTAAGTCCAAAGTCGGCGACGTATACCTAGTGGAAAAGGTGTTACAACGCAAAGGTGACAGAGTGCGTGTTCGTTGGCTCGGTTTCGATGGTAAACACGATGCGTGGATACATAAGAAAGATCTAATATAAAAAAGGTGACAGCACGTGATGAAAACAGTATGCTTTCGGTATTCACAAAGATGAAGATTGTACAGCAAGCAAACAAATTACCAATAAAGGATATGGACTTTTTGGCTGGTGACGAAGGTAGTGCTAAGCGTAAACATGGCCCGCTATTACCGAACAGTATTCGCTGTATCGTTACAGGCCCAAGTTCCTGTGGGAAATCAAATGTGCTATTCAACCTACTGTTTGATGCCAACGGACTACGTTTCCGCAACGTATACGTGTTTTCAAAATCATTATTTCAACCAAAATACAGAATGCTAGAAACAGTGATGAAATCACTCGCTGATGAAGGTTTAGGTTATCATGCATACAGCGAGAACGAAGAAGTCCCGCTACCGAGTGAAATCACTGGTCTCGACTCTGTTATCGTATTCGATGACGTATCGTGTGAGAGACAAAACAATATTCGAAAGTATTTTGCTATGGGGAGACATAGCGGTGTGGACACATTCTATCTATGTCAGACATATAGCCAGATACCGAAACAATTGGTACGTGACAACGCTAACTTGTTGATATTGTTCAAACAAGACGATCTAAATTTACGACATGCATACAATGATCACGTTAACATAGATATGAAATATGATGCTTTCAAAGACGTCTGCATGGAGGCGTGGAAGGATCGTTATGGATTTCTAGTCATAGACAAAGACTCGTCAATAAATGAAGGTAGATATAGAATCGGCTTTGATCGATTCATAATTGTTTCCGACGAAGTATAAAAGTGGTTGCACTGTAGTAATGTAATCAGTCCTCTTGCTAACACACGATGGCAATGAATAAGGAGGAACGACTCGCGTATGATATAGACACGATAAGCGACAACATAAGGAAAAAATATCATGCATTACAACACGGTATCAGAGAAAGCGACGAGGCGTTTAGAAAAAATTATAGACCGATTCTGGAACCGTTAGAAGTTATTTCACGAAAGTTAAGTGGTGACATGATGGAGGAGGAGGAGGAGGAGGAGCAGATAAAACAAGAAGAGCCTACACAACACGTAATAACAGAAAACGAAAGTGGCACGCAGAGTCATAACGCTTCTCATTTCAGTGACAATAGCGCATGGAACCCTAACGCTTCACATTTCAGCGAGGATTCATTAGCAAACAAATATATGCGTTTGTGTGAATCGGCGGACTGTAAACGGATTATAGATCGCATGTATGGTGTTCGATACGAAGGTGGTAAATTTATGATAGGTGATTCAAATGTAAAAATCGATGATAACGACAACTTTCATGTCAAAGGAAAAATTTACGAGGGTACACCTGGTCTGTATGAACTTTTGTTTATGAAACTACCGAAAAAATACAATAATGATGATATGAGGAAATATAAGTCTATACTACTAGCAACCAACGGACACAAACAAAAATATATACACAATACGCGAATAAACAGTAACAGTGGCGTCAAGTACCGACTAGTAATATCTAAATTGTTTGCACGAAAACGTACAGGGAGTGGCTATATGGAGATGAAACCGAACACTGCAATCGATTACGTGCATTGGGATGATCCTAACGAGTTGGTTAATAGATTGAGACTGTTAATGGCGTCTCAAAATAGCGGCCATACTGGTCATAGGAATGAAATCGTTTCGATATTGGAAGAATTACGTGAAACTGGCATTATCATATAAAAGCAGACGCACCGTTCTATAACCATCAGTTCTTCTTCATAAATATGAGTGTAGACAAGTTCGGTAGACACGACAGCGCTGTAAGAGTGCGAAAAGAAACTCATCGAAGTCTGCGTGAGGATATCGGTTTAGGAGTGACTAACGACGGTCACTTTGATGTGAAAAACAAAAAGATATGCAACTTGGGTGATCCTGAAGAGTTGCACGATGTTGTTTCTTTACAGTACGTAAAGGACACATGCTTACAGTACAAGAACGACGACAACGCTACCGTAGACGCAAAAGATCATCGAATAATAAGGCTAAACGATCCGCTTAAATCAAGAGATGCAGCCACAAAACGATACGTAGACGAGAAGAGTTTGAAAAAGATCGTGCAGGTAACGTAATCGTTAATGACTGTCGACTAACGCGTGTGCAAGCGCCTGTTGACTTCAAAGACGCAGTGAATTTGGAATTTTTACATGCACACACAATCAGTTTGCAAAACGATACTTTCTACGCTGCCGGAAGAAAAATTACGAATATAGCGAACGGTGTCAATGACAAAGACGCAGTCACTGTACGACAAATGCACGAATTAAAATTACATATAAAGACCGAATTGTACAAGGTCACTCAGGTATTTCACGCTCATATAATCAATCTAATAAAGTTTGTCTATAAATATCAAGACAGCACGACACAGCGTTCAGTCCTGTCTGAATATATTGAAGAGGTGGGCGTTTAATAGACGTTCTCGATACAGAAACGGAAATCAAGGATTGGAGATCTGTTTACAAGAATGCACGTACTTCGTAAGAAAAGAAGAATGGGGCGTGGTGTAATTGGAAAAATACTTAAAAACACTGTGCCCGCTATCGTTTCGTCAGTACCTACTTTGATTAATCGAGCGGTGGACGCATTACCAGTAGAATTACACCTACCGGGCTACCGATTCTGTGGACCTGGAACAAAACTCAAAGAGAGATTGGCGCGTGGCGAGCGCGGAATCAACGAGTTGGACGAAGCCTGTCGCGAACACGATATCGCTTACGCTAAATACAAGGACAACGAACGAAGACGCGTAGCGGATCGTGTGCTAGCCGGCAAGGCGTGGGATCGAGTGAAAGCTTTGAATTCAGGCATCAGCGAAAGAGCGTACGCGGCGGCCGTAGCGGCAGCGATGAAGGCGAAATCGGCAGTGGGTGGAGGGAGCTCGCGTAGTGGTTGCAGAAAAAACAAGAAGAAGAAGGGTTCAGGAATTAAACGTCAATCCGTGAACAAACGCAAAACGACCTGCAAACGCAAAACAGTCCCAAGACATAAACGTAACAATAAAAAAATAGCGTCAGGTCTATACCTACGTCCTTACAGACAAAAAAACTAATTTGCATACCAGTGCGTGCATTGTCTGACAGTGATTTGTATGTGTACGCAAAACTTTTGAAAATACCTTATTTCAGAGGAGTTTTTATGCGTAACACTTTACCACACACACGACCATGGAAGAATGAGAGTGCAGTTGTTAATCTAGACAGTGCAGAAGGACCTGGTACGCACTGGGTTTGCTACAAGAAGCGAAACAAACAAGTTTACTACTATGATGCGTATGGTAATATGCAGCCACCTCTTGAGCTGACACAGTATTTTGGAACCGACACTGACATTTACTACAATTACGAACGTGAACAGCCACCACACACAGTCATCTGCGGGCATTTATGTTTGGACTTCTTAACGCGCGAGTGATCAGTAAGCGACAAGATGTCTTCGCTGTCGGTCACCTTAACAGGTACGAATGCTGCTGCTCTTGTATGTGACTTTTTCCCGCCTCTCGAACTAACAAACGGCGAATGGTATGTAGGTCTATTGGACTTTACTACATACAACAGTATACCGAACGTGATTGAAGGAAAAAACAACGTGTTTCCAGTACTACTATTTTCTCTTCTAGAAATTTCTCTCTACTATACAATGGTATTAGCGTTTTGTTTTGACTAATTATATATGACAGTATAGAAAATTGAATTTTTTGTGAGATAAGTTTATTTTGATTAATTAATATAAGATTCTATATGTAATAAGAGATATATGTGTTTTTAAATGAATCCAAATTTTATAAGTGTTTGAATTAAAATAAATAATAAGTACTTTAAATAAAAGGTTTAATAATAGCTTAAATAAAAATAACGTGTAATAAAAGTGTAAAGTGTAGAAGTAAAATGAGTAAAGAGAAAATAATAATAAAAGTATATTTTGAGTCGTGTAACAATACTGATACCAAGCCGCATGTTTTAAATGATAAACTGCTTTTCAAGTCAAATGTATTGTACGACACTGCCTTACGCTATTGTCGTGGTGGGAGCAAAACGTAATTCAGTGTGCGGTCAATCTCCGTACGATGTACATCGTTAAACCTTCGCGCTCGCTTTAGACATTTAAGTATTCATATTGTTTTAAGTTATTTGTTTCATGTTGGATTTTAATATTTTAATTAATTGAAAAATGTATCAACTCAATTGATACACGATTATTTTAGATTCTGATGATGGGACAAGTGTCCCGAAACATGTCAACTTTGTGAAGACGTTGTTTCTAAAAACCGCAGACGGTAAGTTGCAATATATTTGATTGAATAGAACTTTGTTTCAAGAAAGCGGAAACACGTTCAAAGTAACAGTTAAAACTTATTTTACTACCGTCACAGGTCTGAGGCCTGTTTCGTATAACAGTGTTAAATATACTGAAACTATGTTGTACACGGAATGTGCATGTGTGTGTTCATGTACAAACTTGGCATTATTCCAAAAAATAAATTTCTTCGTGGAAGTTACTTTAGAATAATGAGAATTTTGTTAGCACGCAATACCCTCGCCACTTGGATAAAAATATAATTGGTAAGTTAAATGGTAGAGCTTTCCCCTGGCAAGACAATGGCAGACGAATATAATGTCTCTACTTAGCCGTTCGGAATTAGTGTTACACTACTGGTCATGTATACCAGTGGTAGAGTCTACGTTTATACAACCAGTAGTATATGTAGTGATAGCACTCTTGCTCGATTAGACCTCAGTATGAAAGAGTGGAAAACTGATCTAAATGATTCCACAGATTATAAATAATAGTTTCTTTCAACTTGTTTACAGAATAATATTCTATCTCTGTTTGCGAAAGGACAATCTTAGTACATTAAGCAGGGATGTTTTATCTGTATATGTTATGAAAAGGAAAAATTAAAGTAAAAAAGTACACAAGATTTGTTCAAAAAGTAATGAGACCAATGTTTTTACACGACGTTGCAACATTATGAGATCAACAGTACATCAGATGACAGTCTTGACTGTTGCTTACTGCCATACAAATTGTCAACTTCTCAACTTTAACAGAACTTTCTGCACCACCGTTATTATATTTGATTTGTCTCAAATATACCTCAGTAATTTAGAGTAGTATTATGTAATCAGATTTTGCATGGAATTTTAAGACAATGCAATAATAACTAAAACAGGTTTACAGAAGTAAAGTCACGTTACGGAAAGGGACACAAATACTTTTAGATGACCGTTTTGGAAAAGAGCCTTATTCAAACCACGAAATGTTGGTGCATGATTTGAGACTGGGCAGACCGTTGAATTTTGAATACTTTATCACGGTTACGATCAGTGCTACATTGTACTTTCTGTGAATACGTATTTGGCCAAAAATGTTACTGTTAATACCATGCATATAGGCTAGTTGTATTCCAGCTCCATATTACACTGATCTTGTCTGTATGATTAAGTTTGTTTATAGAAAAACTAAACCTTACTCATTACCGCGATTTTGAAAATTTGAGCACATTATGGTAAAAACTGTGCTTTCTAATGTGTTTATTATAATTTTGGTATAGTATATAAGTTGAGTTAGTGAATGCCAATATTAGCTGTGTGTAGTGCGTAGGAGAATTTCTATGTCACTAGTAATACAAGTGTCTTTGATAAATACACGTTACACGTGTTTGATACAAGTGTTTGATTTTAGGTTAATAAAAGATGGAACTGTTACTTTTCACCTGTGTTTGACTCCGAACACGAATTTGACTCCACACTACTGAAGATTGTACAATTGTGCAATAGCTTTGTGAGTAACTCGATGAGTTTCCCGCAGGTCTCCCATGTATTATCTTCAAATAAATACACTGCAAGTAAGTTAATTTTCACCTGACACGTTTCACAAAAACTATTCTCTATCTTCAGAGGTTTTTTTTTAAATTGTAATTGAATGTTTCGCTTAGAATATAGTTAACGCATGAAGCATCAATGTAGGCACACTCGCACAGTCATAGCCACCGGGAATGAATTAACTGCAGAGATCTTCAAAAACCTAGGAGTAAGGCTGGACTGCAATATGTCCCTGATGTTGTTTAATGCCTATATAGTTAGCCTTATAAGGAAATGGAAATATAGTTCAATTCTTGGTTTAAGAACCAGTATGCCTAAGCGATATATACGTGCAGACAATATGATTATAATAGCAAGTTAGCTAGGAAAGTTTACAAAAATCAGTACAGTGATAAGTCTGAATGTGTAGAGTATAATCTAGGAACTTCTAGGAAAATAAATAAATGCAATTTCCAGGTCTTAGGTAGTGATATCTCTTTATGAGGAGAACAGAGACATCAATAATAATGCGAAAATATCTAAACGCATATGTGGAACTATAAGAAGGACGCTAAGGGTAAAAACTGCAATAAAACAGAAATAACCGTTTGCAAATCGATGATGATCCACACTTTCTTTTAGGCATAAAGAACTGAAAATAAATGAGTCAGATAAAAACATTGGAAAACAAACTTCTGAAGTCCGTTAAAATGTTTCAGCGAGAAAGTGGAATTATAAATGCAACTGGACGAGAAGAACTAAGTTTACAAGCAGTGGTCAGAAATAAAAAGGTATAATCGAAAAAGTAGAAAGGTCATGTTGCAAGAATGGTCCAGATAAGCTCCCCGAAGCTGTTATAAACTACACTATCTTTACTAATTAATTTATACTAGCCTGCTAGATTTAACAGACACTGCTACGGTACTCTACGAAACAATACTGTGGGATAGTACAGGCAAATTATAAATAGAATAAAACAGGTTTTCGGTCCTCCTTAGAATTTTCATGACATTAATTGGATAAGAGAAGGCGTTGTCACTCGTATAGGAGAACATCATTTTGTACCAAATCACAATATTTCCAGTTGCGTATTCTTTAAAAATAGGTTTATGCCCTTGTTAAACAGAGTTGCCGTATCTCGTAAATAATGCAACAAAACTCGCTCTAAAAATCGATATTGGAAGCTCCAGTAAATGGCTTCTAACGTTTTTGTTCAACTACAGTTTTCCACTTCAACAACTTTTATGCAGCTATAAGCACAGCAAAGCGTACACTTTCAATTGATCCCTACTGCATAAAAGTACACTAAGTACAAGATCTGCATAGCCCGTGTACCCAAAATTTACGGTAAGAAATATGTCTGTTTCTCTTTCAATAATCATTAATTTACACACACTAATTACTTTATTAACAAGTTTCAAGTAAAGTAAGACCCCCAGAGAAGCTAAAATTAATATTTTAAAGTACTAATGAAATCTTTTAAATCCTAACTCTTCTGTCAATTGATTCTCTGCTTATTATGGAAAAAGAAATTACGCTTATAATTAAGGAAAAAAATTAAAATAAAACAGAAATGACAAACTAGAAAGCGATAAACTAGACAAAAAATCGAGACACGGAAGGATATTATAAAAGACTATTTTTAATTACCATAACATAAAAACAGAATGAATTAAAACTTAAAAAACTTAAATAAAAGCGAGCTAATCAGAGAAAAGACGGACTTTGACTCGGAGTCCAACGCAATCCAATCAGAATGTGTTACTTTATTATGATGTTTCTGCTTCTAAAAATGTATTAATATGAATGTGTTTAAGGGAGGCTGGTTCACAAATTCAGTCTCACGCGGGACTTACTACCTCTTTCCCGTCACACTGAAGAAGCCCGCTGTGGGCATGGCCAAAACGTCGTTTTTGTTATTGTTGGGATTTTTTTGAATTTTTGTATACTTTAGGCCTATGTTGGCGGTGTTGCTATCGTGGTCCAGCTTTTTGATAGTAACCATAATTTTAATAATGTTGGACCAGGGCCTAACAGACCGTCAGTTGTTTTCTAGTCAAATACCAGTCATGAAAGCCTACGTTTTTTTGTTGAAAAATATCATGAGGTCTACATGAATTTCTAAGAGGATTATGAATTCATGAGGTCTATTATGAAGATAAATTGCTAACTGGCGAGCTATAAGAGAATTATCCTCAACAATCGTACTTCATGCATTTCTACTTCTGTTACTTTCCCAATATCTCCAAATTCCCGTGAAATTGAAGTCCAAATACAACACTCCTGTCCAGTGTTATCTCAATTTTCTTCTTGGCCTTCCTTCCACGTGTTTCCAGTCAGAGATAGATTTGCATTTTCCTTTTTCTAACCACCTAATTGTTTGTCGCCTTATGAACGTTACATTATCTACAACTGTTTACAATTAGAGAATGTTATTACTGCACATAATTGAAAATACATGTGTATTTTCCAGGTTCAAACTTCTTCTTCGGATAGCTCCTATCAGTTTCAGATCTTGGATATCATACAGGCCATTTTAATTTCCTGTACTGCTGTACGGAATAAGTCATTTGTATTCATGCCAAACCAGGTCCTTAAATTTCTCAGCCATGATATTCTTGGTCGCCCAAATCCTCTCTTTCAAAGTAATTTTCCTGTAGTATGGATTCCAATAAGTAAAATCACTGTTCATTTCTCATGAGATGTACCAGATACTGAAGCTTTCTTATCTTCACTGTGTTAATAACTTCCCCATCTTTCTTCACCTTTCTAAGACTTCAACATTAGTTATATGCGCTAGCCGGTTACGGCTAGTTAGTATTCTATGGTTGAGCCACATTTCGAAATATTCCAATTTCATAGTTGTGGTTTCAGTCAAAGTCCAAGATTCTACACCGTAGAAGCGGACCGAGAATACTTAGCAGGGTAGAAGTCACATCTTTGTGTTTATTGTTAAATCGTGACTTTTGAATAAACTGCTCATTCTAGTGTACACTGCTCTTGCCTTTTCAATTTTGCTCTTTACTTCTGGAGAGCGGTCCCATTCTTCATTGACTATAGTACCAAGATATGTAAATTGGCTTACACGTTCAACTGGCCTTTGGTTTACATTAAGGGTGCAGTTTGTGAACTTGTTCTTAGATACAATCATTAGCTTTGTTTTATTAACTTTGATGTCTAGACCATATCGACGGCTGCTTTCTGTAACTCTATTGGTTCAAACTTAATTTCATATAAATCTAAAATTTTATGTCATATGTTACGTCCAAAAACATTAAGTATTCACCACCTTGTGCTACCATTAGTAGAAATCTTGTCGCCATGCGTCATCCTAGATATTATTGTCCTCTTATAGACTTGCAGATTATAGTTACTACGTAGAAAACTTTAAGCGTACCATGTATTTACTTGCAACTTACTTTGTTCTGTCACTGCGTGATTTTATTATAACAATATTTATATTAAGTTTACTTTACAGTTTATTCTAAAGTTTACACTTGAAGTTGATTTTTTACGCTCTTACCTATATATTTCTGTTTATATTTTAGTTTTTCCACTATCACACGCCGTTACTTGAATGTTTTCTTTCTTAATTTTTGATTATATTCGTATCCTATGTATTTCGCCACACTGTCCAAATGTTTCTAAGATCTCCTCACTTACAGCTACCACACAATACCATTAAAGAATCGAACCATATTTTGTACTTTTCCTTGTATCCTTCTAATACCCCCGACTTATCAAACCTTATCTAGAACGTCTTGGATATAAGTTTAAAACGTTTCAGGAGACAGTGCAACCTTGCCTCATTCCATCCTTATAACTACTT
This sequence comes from Magicicada septendecula, assembly GCA_034769895.1. Taxonomy (NCBI): domain Eukaryota; kingdom Metazoa; phylum Arthropoda; class Insecta; order Hemiptera; family Cicadidae; genus Magicicada; species Magicicada septendecula. The sequence continues at coordinate 159,564,478 of CM068374.1, forward strand.
AAAGCAGGATAATAATGTTAATGTAAGAGCGTAATAACTAAAGACGTTCTGGTTTCAGCGACTAGACTGAAATATTTAAACGATGAAGTCTCAGTACATAATTTGCTGGATTACCTCTATATTGCTTTTTTACCTGTGTTTCAGACTACAGATTTCTGTGCTAATATCCTTTAAGTGTTTCCTTATATTGCAACTGTCCTCAGCACTCTACAGATTTAGTGAATATGCCATTTCTGTGGCTATAGTTTTATTCTGCTACTTGATACTTTCTATTCGAATCACAGCCTTCCTGTTCTCCCTCGTCATTTTTTCTAACCGTCAAATTGTGTTTCTGTGTGTAATAACCACTTCTATTTTTCTCATATCTAGTTCGAAAAAAACTCCACCGTGTCGACAGGTTTCTATTTATGTCATTCCATCAAGACAGACACCTCCTCTGTTCTTTTCTTCTTGCAATACAGCGTTGAGATCATCGTCTGATTTTGCTGTACTCGTTTGTCAACTTCTTTTTCTGTAGAAAAAAAACATCAGCTTTTGCTTTTCCTTCTGTCAAGCTTCTATTTTTGTTCCTAACTACTCGATAGTGATGTTTTTTTTTCGATTAATCACTGCTCCTTTCTGTATTACTTTCCTAGTTTCACAATCAATGCACCGATTTTACTTCATAAATTCTAACGCATTGTCTTGTTGAAATTGAATATTAATCTCCAAAGCTGAAATTCTGTTTTAATTTTCTTTACATAAAATCAAATTCAGAATCAAATTTTAATATTAAAAGTTGGTTATCAACAAACTGTAGTCTGAAAGTGTTGTTTTAGTATTCAATTCACAGGCTTTAGTAGGAATTAAATTCACAGTGTTGGGTGTGCTCTACAACACTTCAACGCTGTATACAATCTCAGTTCCGCGGAACACTTCACTCTGCATTCATTAATTATACCAGTGTGCTGTATTTTACAACATCAGCTACGTACATTATTTACTACGGGAAACGATATTGATACTGAAGCAGTGATAAAAAACTGTACTTGAAACTGACTGGCGTCAATTTATGCTAAGATAATACAATAATTAAAGTGAATACAAAATTAATTATGTAAAACACACAATATAACAGACATAGCATAACTCCTATATTACGCTGCTGCTGTCTCTTGTGCAGAAAATATCGCAGTTTTTTAAAAATTACACTATTTAAACTATCGTAAGAGTAACGAGTACCTAGTTTTGAATCAGCACTTATACATCCATAAAAATATTTTTAAGCTCTTCAAAAATACTGTGTTATTATCATAATACTGTACCCTACATATCACTAATATAGTATTTTTAAAAAGTTTTGTTATATCTCTTGTTTATTTGTCCGTCTTTCTTTATTAATTTACAAGCTGTTCAAACTCTATCTCTACATTTACACCGTGTTTACGTTTATCTCTATTTATCTCTCTGGTTCTTTCTATCTATTTCTCTTTATTTCCTTCTCTCCATTTCTTTATTTATCTGATTTTATTTCCTTTCTCTCTTATCCATTTTTCTCTTTCTCCTAGTCAAAATCTATAATCGTTTTCCTCTCTTTATTTAATTATTTCTCTTGCTTTCTAAGCTTATAAGAGCGGAAAACAGAATTTTATACATGGCTCACAGAAAAGCAAGCAACTCAATTAATCTTATGTTACTACGAACATTTAAGAAATTTATACATGTTCTGTGACAAGAAAACAAACTCGGTCAGTTGGGACCGAGGTGGAAATTTGAACCCGGTCAATTGCGACCAATTGCATTTGTATGTTATTATTAAAATAACACACAATTTACAATTATAATTGTATTAATTCATTCCTTACCTTAACCTAACCTGATCTGACCTGACCTGAACTGACCTGACCTAACCTAATCTAACCTAACCTGATCTGACCTGACCTGACCTGACCTGACATATCCTAACGTAACCTAACCTAACCTAACCTAACCTAACGTAACAAAAATATTGGAAGCAAGATATTATTTGCACAAATGAAAAGTTTCAGAATTGAAAAATAGGAACTTCTCTAAATGTCAGATTCGGTCGATAAGTTACAGTGCGAGACGCAATTGACCGCCTAAGAACAGGTAACATCGTTGTTTCGTCGCAACTGACCAAGACCGAACAACTCTATTATGTCTTATGTTACTACGAACTTTTACAAAATTTTATACATGTTCCACAGACAAGCAAAGAAATCGATTATATCTTATGTTACTACGAACATTTTAGAAATTTTAATTCAGTAGTTACACGTTTTTATAAATAAGTTATCTTATAAGTAGTCTTGAAAACGAAACTTTCAGAACATTATGCTCTACCTAGTGTTTTCTCTTGCTCAGCTCTCCTCGGTATACCTACGTGTTTTATAAGCTTACAAGTTACAACTCTTGTTTTCCTCATATGTCGTCTGTCTGCTTCTTATTTCACCACTTACGTTCTTATTTCTTACATACCAAGAGGTATTTATTCTACACGTCAGTACTCTGTATTTTACTATGTTAATGTTTATTGTTCAGTTCCTGGTACACACCCAGAGGTGTTACAGTGTCCATACGGGAATAGAAACTAATTTTATAACAGCATTTTACAACGCGCCTTACTTTTCTTCTTAATTTTAAGGAGAAAAATGAAGTAAGTTTCAACGTAAGAGATGAATTAAACAAAATGCATATGCATTATTACGTTTCCTAAAAAAATTGTTCCTTTTGTTCTGCTTTCGTTCTACGCGAGAGGGTGTATACACGTCTTTGCTGGATTGTCACTAGTCGATCCTTTCAACGGTGCAGTTTGTTATATGCTTACTTGTTCATACAATAAAAGAATTCATCGTAGCGTTTCTGCGTAGGATAGAAACATTTTTTGCCATGCGTGAACACCCGAAGTTTTCATTCACCAGATATCATATATTCAGTTTATATTTCAGTGCATGAATTGAACATCATTTACTTTTATTTTTGTATAAGTAATAAACAAAATTAATACGATGGGAATATGACCTTCTAGCAGATCATAGTTTCCAATTCTGTGCATATCATATGTGAGTGTATAGCGTTGCCTGATGTTATTACGTCCCCACTACAGTACATTTAACACTGTTTAAAATGTTTATAAAAATGAATATATAAAAACACTGAACGTTTGTCAATTAGGATATGAAAATCAAACGCATTGTAATTGATAACCCTAGTAAAAAAGGAAATATATAATACGTTTGTAATCATAGATTTTGTACCATTTGCGTACTGACTCAAGAAATAATAAATTTAAATAATATTAATGAAATAACAGTGAATTCATAAATAAAATTAAAGATATGGAGATTACACCTAGTTATAAACTTGTCTCAATGGACATTGCCAATTTATATACAAATATTCCGGTTTTGGAAACATTAAAAATTCTAAAGGTAAATTTATCTACAACAGGTATTCTAAACAAAAAACAGATAGATGAACTCCTATCTTTGTTACAGATTATAGTACAGCAAAATTATTACACTCATGACAACAAGTATTTTAACCAAGAGGAAGGTTTGGCTATGGGTTCACCTCTAAGTGGACTTTTGGCCGAAATATATATGAACTATTATGAGAATAAATTTTATTTTCTGACTATAACCGATTCTATGATAAAATTGTTTCTTATACACGGTATGTAGACGACACCTTCATAGTATTTAATGGCACTCATAGACAGGTGGATATGTTTTTTAAATTTATTAATGAAATTAACCACAACATAAAATTTACTATGGAAATGGAAACCAATAATGGCTTGAACTTCCTCGATGTATTGGTGTTAAAAAGAAACAACCATTTCGGTTTTAATATATACCGAAAACCTACCACAACGGACATAGTTATAAATGCTAAATCGAATCATCCATACACACAAAAAATGGCAGCATTTAATGCACTAGCACATAGACTAATAAGCGTACCAATGAATACGGAGGACTATAAGGAAGAATATAACATAATAAAACACATAGCCTTGAAAAATGGATATAACACAGAAATTGTGGATAAAAAATTACGGAAAATAAATGGTGACAATAATAAAGTTAAAAATACAACACAATATGTCTCAGCATTATATACGAACATACTCCCCAACATAATAAAAAATGAATTTAAAAAATTATATATAAATGTTTCATTCAAGACCATAAATAATCTAAAAAATATACTTAAGCCACGAAAACCAATAACTTTGGAGGAATGTTCAGGAGTATATAGAATCCAGTGCAGTGAGTGCGATAAGTTTTATATCGGACAAACGGGGAGGAAATTTATCGAGAGATTTAAAGAACACCTACCAAAAAAGAAACCCCAAACCACCTCATCAAATTACGCACTCCACCTAATAAACGAAAACCATAATTACACCGGATTCAAAGAGAACATGGAGCCGATACATGTTTGTAATAAAGGTCATTTCCTGAATGCTTTAGAAGAGTTTGAAATATACAAGGCATCCAAAGTAAATAAAGAGCAGTTACTCAATGATCAGCTATCATTTAAATCCAATAAATTATATGATACCGCGTTGATGATCAGCAATGAAGCACGAACACGGGCTAGTTGACGATCGGAGGTCGACCGGCGCACTGAGTCGCTTTTAACGTGTTCATGTGTTTGTGTTATACTGTATGTTAATTTATTCAGTGATTTTTGTGCGTGTGTTTTTATGTATAAACATTTTAATCATTTCGACGACCCCTATGTATTAGGGGAATAATAAAAATTTTTTACTGTACCTGAAGATGGGGATTTAGTCCCTGAAACATGTTGTATATAAAAAACTGAGCTCGCATAGTGGATTATACAAGGTAAAAAATTCTTAAGTTAATTGTTTTTGTATTATGAACATGAATAAGATGCTACATGTTCTAATAGTTATTTAAGGAGATTTTATTTAATATTATATTAACTTCAGAAAGTCAGAAGGGGTATAGACTTAGTATTATTCAAAAAACAGTATATGTGAAACCAGAAAATCTAGGCCAAATAGTAAATTTCAATAACATTATAATTGAGTAATTAAGTTAAAAGAACCAAGTAAATTGATGAGATTTATATAAGGTGAATTAATCACCAAATACTATAACTAAAACTATACTATAAAAGGATAATAATAAAAAAGATGTATAAAATTATTAAAAATTTTGCAAATGTAATATCTAACAATTTCAGAGGGGAAATCATAAATTCATGAATTATAATTAAAAAGATGATCAATGGATAAATTTGCAAGAAATTGAGGAAAGGTAAACATTTATGTCATTCTGAGATTTATTATAATCATAATTATAACATATAAGATGGCTACATTTTGGACAAGGACAGGAAACAGAATATTGAGCCTACTTTTCCAAAATGACAGAAATATAGCAATTTTGATAAAAAAACTTTATAAAGATGGATTATTGTATATCGAATTAAGCAGATAGGAGTTAAAGAAACCAATTATGTATTTACTATTACATGAAATTAATTAATAACCAAAATATATTCTGTGATATAATGTACTTTAATTACATGCATCGGAAGTGAATAAAAATTGAAACAATACTTTTCTAATATTAAATCGGCTAAGAGATTTAAGAAACGAAGGAAGTAAAACAGTTCTTAATTAACATTCGTCGAGTACGGTTGATGAAGCTCTCGCTAATAACGCGGATATCAGAATCGTTAATGGCGAATAACGTTAAAGCATAGCCTACACCATAAAATAGAGAGTTACTGCAATTTTTACTTTCAACTTAAATTCAGTGCACACAACCACTACAAACATTGAATACAATTAATATTGAACCGAATACAAGTAAAATAAGAAAATAAAACTATAAAACACTAATTATTCATAACCAAACGAACTTCACAATTTTCGACACACACATAGACAGAAGTGAATACACCTAATCCAAAACATTTTAACGAAGTGAACACAGAGCACTTAACCGGGACAACCCAAACAACACCAGAGACATTATTCACTATTGCGGAGACAAAGAAGCAGTTGAGAAGGCATCTTTATTAACAAGAAATTCCAGCTACACCATTCCTGTTTATCGTCAGCAGCGAGCAAGCGGCCATTTTGGAACTCCCGTCATGCCTAGCGCCTACGTCAAATAGTATTCAACAAGTTGTTTGGTATAAACTCTTACTTAATAAACATTATATATTATTATCAAAATGTGTATTTTCTAACTATTAAGATATTTTATTGTGAATGTTATACTTTCTGTACTTGCTCCTTCTCTGACTATTAATTATAACCGTTAAAAGAAACCTTTCGAAAATATTTATATGAAATAACAGATGTATTAACAATCGATTGCCCCTGTGAAAGAGTCGAGCTATATATAATAATCGATTTTCAATCGATCTTTTGAATAATTGTCAATAAACAAATATAATAATTCAACAATTTGGTTTTAAATTTATTTCTCAATTTTATAAAAGAGTTTTAGTTACCTACAGGACTAACAGAAAGGCGACCGTTACTCAAGGGAAAGTAATATATACGGAGGAAAGAAAATATCGCCAATCGATAAGTGAATTGAGACAGTCCTGTTAACTGGAATTTAATTACAGAAAACCATAAGCTAGATTATTGACACAAATAACTCCAACAAACTTAAAATTTCAACACTACATCCTTACAAGAATTATTTATTAAATTATTGAACAATAAAACAAACATTAAAAATTTTTGTTATCTTTTAAAACAAAAATAAAATTTTTTCAAAAATTTTAATTAACACAGTTTTCATATGTAACGACGTTCAGTTACAATATCCTCATTTATGTTTGATTCTTTATAACATTTCAAAAATCTATTACTCAAACCGTCTTTTCAGGGAACGTATCCTGTATTCTCATAACTGTATATAAATCTGGAATATTTTATTTTACAAAATGCAATTGTAATTTGAATCTCAACCTACATAATTAAAGCCTTTTAATTGTCTAATTACACATTTCTTTAAATTATCTTAGCCCTTCCCACAAATATAATTGCTTTATTCTTCAATATGCTACGACAGCACAGAACAATCTACGCGTTTATCGAATGTGCCAGAAGGATCTCGATGTAACGCATGTGGCGTACGTGCTACTATACGCATTTTGGGAGAATCTTCTCGACTATGCCGGGCTTCGCTCGGGCGCTCGGCCTGTGTCAAGGCCGTAGTAATTACGTAGTTCACAAGAGATAAGACGCAGTTTGGAAGCTTCTGGTGTGTGAGCGTGACTATAAATACATGGGGTAGCGGCCTTAGTTTTCAGTTCAATGCGATATATTGGATAGTGCGGTTCGAGAGTTATAGTAGCGATTACTGTGTACGTTCAAGTAGTTATTAGTGAAGTGTTGCGTTTTATAATCGGACGGTATAATTGTAATACAATTGAGTTTTAATATTAGTGGACATTTTATTGCGTGTGAACAATTTTCATTTGATTTGTTGTATACACTGTGTTGTTAATTACGAACTGTTTTACTGTAAAAATTAAAGGTGTGATTAGTGACTTAATTGGTGTCTTGTACTTATTTTGTTTCCTACCTATGATGTTTGTACCTACGACGATCGAGTAGACCGTCGTAACAGTGGTGTCAGAAGTGGGATAGAACGGTTAACAGTGGATACTTTGTACAAGACGAGTGTAGTTCGTAATTGATTAATAAAATGGATACCAGTGAGATGATAGAAGCATTCCGAGCAATGCTACAGCAAAGTCAGAAACAAGAAAAAGAAGAACGAAGACAGGAAAGAGAAGACGCAGAAAAACGTAATCGTGAAAATAAAATACCAGAAGGACAAAAAAAAGAAGAATTTAGCCGTCAAGCAGACGACGTTAAGACGTTCGTACAAGAGGATACCACTGCAAAATTTGTCCTGTTACAAGGTGAGCTGAACAAACAAGTTGACAGAATATCAATATCTGAAATAGAAAAATCTGTGTCAAATATGAAAACAAGTATGCCAAGCTTAGAAGATTCAAAATATCAGAGAAATCAAAGAACGCTATTAACTGAAGTAAGGTCAGTTTTTGCAAAGGCACCATCGTTTAATGGAAGCACCCAATGGGCAACTTATCATCGCCAATTTGAAGCTGCCGCTTGCTTAAATAACTGGACGGAAGAAGAGAAAGGCCTTTCAGATTCTTGCGTTAAAAGGACCTGCCGCAGAGCTAATACACAAAGTGCCACCTGACAGTCAGAACGTCTATGCCGAATTAACTAAAGCTCTGGAATTACGGTACGGTGACCAGCATTTGTGCGAAGTGTACCGTGAACAACTTAAAGCGAGGCGACAGCGTTCAGGGGAGAGCCTTCAAGAGTTTGAAGCGAATGTCGACCGACTGATGAGATTGGCTTATCCCGAAAAATCGGAGGACTTCCGGAAGTGGATTTCTCTCATTATGTTTATTGACGGTATCAGAGATAATCAGTTACAAGTGTTGAGAATGGCACGGCATGATAATAAATCAGGCGCTCTTGTTCATGCTCTCCGTTTGGAAGCTGCCAAGTCGGAGACCTACATTAATCAAAGTATGCCGTCACGTTGTAGCCAAACGGATCCAATACCTCAGTATCGTCATAGCGGACGGCATAAAGAGACGATTTAAAAACAACAGTTTAAGAAGTCAGCAGCACCACAACGATCTTTCAAACCAAAGAACAAAGACAGAAGACCGAAGTGTTAAAACTGTGGTAAACGTGGTCATCTACAGGTAGACTGTTGGGAGAAGAAAATACCGAGAGAAGGAAGTGATCGCACCAATTGGAGAAGTAAAGCCCCAGAACAGCACACAGTTTCCACGCTACATAAGACCAGTGGAAACTTGATCATTAATGGATTTGCGGAAGGTAAACCAACATCATTTACAGTTGACACGGGCGCAAAAGTGTCCATTGTGCGCCCTGACTTAGTTAGCAACCGCCAGCCTCTAATTAGCTCTTGTACAATACAGACTGTGACTGGAAGCCCCGTCAAGGTGCTAGGAAAGGTAGGGACGTGTACGCCTGGGTCTTCTCGAGTTTAGCCACCAAATGCTCGTTGCAGACATTGTCGATGAAGTGATCTTGGCACGGACATTATGAATGCCTACGGATTCGATGTGGACTTAAGAGAGAATGTCCTGAAGGTTGGCCGACAAAAGAGAACGCTTTGCATGGCTAAAATGCCGGTCTACCAACCATTCGATTAAGCGAGTGGCATTAGTCGAAGAAAAAGTCAACAGGTCTGGTCAAGAGGAACCCTCCCTATTGCAAGCAGAAATTGAGGAAGAACTAGCAGAGGAAATACAAATAGGCTAAGTGTAACGACAAAAGTAGTGATTGGAAAGCCAACTATGGGTGTCGAGACAAAACTATTGCTTGTTCCTGAGCTGATAGAAGCGCCCGAGGGCAAAGTGGCTGAAGATGAGGTTACGCAAGAGGTTGTTGACGAGAGCCAAACAAACTCAGCCGATGGATCAGCCAATGGTATTTAGGTCATCAGTACATGACGCAACGGGAGTGATTCCAGCAAAACTAGTGGTTGAGCGGAAGACTCGCATTCCTGGGAACGTGATGTTCGGATCACCTGAGACTCAGCCCAAGAGCCGCAGAACTATTCCTCGCAATTAGGAAACCAACTGCGAGAAATGAATCGCTTCGTAAGAGGACGGCTGAAGATTGCCAGTGATAAAGTGAAAACTCGGTATGACATTCGCAGCAATAGTGTGGGTTTCCAAGAAAGAGATCAGGTCTGGTTGTTCAATCCAAAGCGCCGTCGTGGTCTCTCACCTAAGCTTCAGTCTAACTGGGAAGGACCCTACACCGTGAAAAAAAGAATTAACGATGTTGTTTATCGGATTCAACAGGAAGGACAGCGAACGTTCAAGGTCGTCCACCTAGATCGCCTGGCTAAGTATAACTTTAGAGACGCTTTGCCAGTTCGGGACGAACAGGCTTAAGGAAGGGGAAGTGCTACGACAGCACAGAACAATCTACGCGTTTATCGAATGTGCCAGAAGGATCTCGATGTAACGCGTGTGGCGTACGTGCTACTATACGCATTTTGGGAGAATCTTCTCGACTGTGCCGGGCTTCGCTCGGGCGCTCGGCCTGTGTCAAGGCCGTAGTAATTACGTAGTTCACGAGAGATAAGACGCAGTTTGGAAGCTTCTGGTGTGTGAGCGTGACTATAAATACATGGGGTAGCGGCCTTAGTTTTCAGTTCAATGCGATATATTGGATAGTGCGGTTCGAGAGTTATAGTAGCGATTACTGTGTACGTTCAAGTAGTTATTAGTGAAGTGTTGCGTTTTATAATCGGACGGTATAATTGCAATACAATTGAGTTTTAATATTAGTGGACATTTATTTGCGTGTGAACAATTTTTATTTGATTTGTTGTATACACTGGGTTGTTAATTACGAACTGTTTTACTGTAAAAATTAAAGGTGTGATTAGTGACTTAATTGGTGTCTTGTACTTATTTCGTTTCCACTGTACCTACGACGATCGAGTAGACCGTCGTAACAATGTAAATACTTGAATTATAGCGAATATTTATTTTCTTAAGAGAATAAAGCATTTGCACCATAATAATAGGAGTTTTTATTGAAAAAATTAACTTAACTTAAAAAATGAAAGAAGTTAACTCACGTTATTTTTATTAGTAAGAAACAAATCCAGTTCCTACCGAGATTATTACACAATTTATGCTTTACACTATTAATGTCAAATATTTAGTTATGGATCCAATCCAAAGCTGAAATGAAAATATAAGACGAAAAATGATGAATTTACATCAAATTTAAAATAGTGTTAAAAAGATTTAAAAACCCAAACGCTTGGTAGTTTTACCATTTGTTCTTACAATTACATTTACAGAGTTCATATTTACAATTTTTACAGAGTTTCACGTTGTCTCTGACAATATATTGTTTGAGCCTATTAGGTTATTCTCAGAGCTGCTAAGAACAACTAAATACAAAAAATTTTTTAGAGGGTGATCATATGTTAAGGGTCTCTATATAAACACGTGTGTGTTGTGTTTGGAGGAGGAGGTAGAGGAACTAGTATAGGGAAGGTCAAGCGACTATATGAACTAACTATAATAGGAATGCAAATTATAAAATTAACAAAACTAAATAGCAACTTATAACAAAGAAGATAAAAATAATTCTTTCTGTTTGTTTGTTATATTTTGGTTCTTTATATTTGCTTTCTTAATTTCTAAAATTTCCAATAAATTCTTTCTGTTATCCTTCTCTATATTATGGAGTATTATTATGTTTTCTGTGTGTCAATCAAACTCTCTACAATTGGTTAATAATATACAAAATGGACCACTGAATGCAAAACGTGTTTCATTTGATGTTAAGAATTTATATCTATCTATACCTGTAGACATTCTGCTGTCTATCTGTTACTCACGTATACAAAAATATTTTAACTTTAAACAGCACTTCAAAACAGTAATAACTTGAAAAGGCCATGGCTTCTTTACACTGGAATTTGCATTTTTATAAACCTCTACTCATATATTTGGTTCAGAAATCTTTACTCATATATGCGAATCAGATAAAGAAGTGCAGATATGAATAATTAAAGAGTACTTGTATGCGACACATTTCTACTTACTGACCTTTAGTAGAGGTTGACACTGCTACGTTTGTTGGTCTAGACTAATGTATAGCTTAGTGGAATGCAAAAGCTTTCATGTCGAACAAAAACCGCAACGAATTCAGCAAGTGGAAACACAATATTACGCACACACACACTTCCATCAGTATGCGATGTTGAAACGATACGGAATTTTCTATACAAACACTGTAAGCAGATTAAACAATTAATATAGCCAAAAGTAACTATTGTAATTGCCATATGATGTATGATGTAGAATAATAAAGTATGTAGGAAAAATCTGCATCCATACCACGAAGGAAACAGTGAAGTTTAAGATAACGTTAGCGTTAGACATTTTTAAATCACTCCCATCCAAACTCTGGAGTTTGGACCCAATTACGTAGAATTTTTGGCACTCTGTTAGACTCGTATGCTCTCTGCTGTGGCACAGCAAGGATTTTAAATATTGTTGCCAGTTTTTATGGCAATGCTGGGCACATTTTCATTAAAAAAAAATGAATAGATTGGTTTACTTATGATTTGTTCATAAAACAATTATTTGTAGATTCTACTAAGAATTTACAGATAACTTTGTTTGGTGACTCTCTCTTTCTGTATTATATATTTTTCACGGTTAACGTTTTTATCCCAAGAATCTGGGCTCGTCTTCAGACGCTGAGATTAATAGATCTTTGAACATATTCTTTAAACTATCACTCTCATCTCCTGAAAATGGCCCCAGATTGTCTGTGTAAAAAAGTTACACTCAAAATACTACAATACCTAGGTATTTCGGAAGGAATGTATACTAAGTAAGAAATGCGTAAGTATTAGGATGTTTAAAGAAAAATATAACGTAGTGTTTAAATAACATCAAATGCCATTAATAGACTAAAAATAACGTTTAAAAGAAAAACATGAATACAATATATAAAATTACAGAATAAGTTAATGGTTTGGGTATATGGAAATAGCCTTCATATCATAAAGAATTAACCCCCGTCATTGGTTAAATCAATAAATATTTGACATTAAGCTAAAATCATAATGTTTTTAAAAACGGAGTATTTACAAATTTCTAAGAAAGATTTTTCCAGTCTATTTTTTTAGATTGGTGTACAAGCTTCATCTTGTTTATAAAAAATATGAATTTCAGTGTCATCCTATTCGTGGCTATCAAGAAACCTACAAATATCGTTACTCTGTCGTGTAGGGTAAAATTTCGTTTAACTCCATGCAATAAAATCCCCTAATTTTTCGGGTTCATGAACAAGATTCCAAAAATTAACCGCAGCCAATCTCTATTTCAGGATTAGTATCTTCATACTCAGATGTCAAGCCGAGTTACTGAATTTTTTCCACCATGACAGCGTCATAAGGACACTACAACCGACTACTGCAGACTCCGTGAAAACGTGTTAAATACCAAGACTTTTATTTAAAAGTTACTACTCTTTCAAAGTCCACCGCTATTTTCTTGGGTTTCTAAAAATTATTATTTTTTTTTATCAAACATTATTTCTTTATTGAACTGAAAGTACTGAAATACGATTTGATATGTTTACAGTTCAAAGTACAAAATAGAGCTGGTGCTTAGTGTCCATTTTTGAAAGCATGAATCATAAATTATTCAGTGAAATATTCACACAATATTGAATTGTTTTATTCACATCTGAAAATTACAAAGGTATTTTATACTTGTGTTACATGAAAAATTTATTATATTTTTGGCACTGTCATTAAACTGCAAAACGTTTTCACAGCGATTCGTGAGCGAATCCATTGATTTTAAATTAGTACCGGTATTAATAATGTTTAGCTGCATTTAGGTTTATGATAAAGCACGATAATTGTGTATGCCATCTTTTTACATGTCGTATTTTCTTTCCTTTCCTCTCACTGTATATATTCGGTTGTTACAACCACGCTTGTACAAGTCTACTTTACTCACCACTTAACGTAACATTGGATTTTGAAAATTAGAAATTGTCCTTGACAAGCGAAAAATTATTTCTGTCACTGTCCATATTGTACATTGTTCACATGGTGGTCATTTTGGAAGTTTATTTGGAAACCTTTTTTTATTTAGCTGTTGTTTCAGCTCATCAGCTAACGTAGTTGGCTCTCCGCAACTTTAATTGGCATGCATAAATAATCCTTTGTTCAGGACTAAACAAGGTTAAATACCGACACATTTTTAGATAAATTAAATAGTTAATATTAGCTGTGGAAATAGGAGTCATACTGACAAGATTAAAAATTGGAAATAAAATTAGCAACAAGAGTGAAAAGTTCTGTGAAATGAATGAAGAAAACCTTTTCATGTTACCAATTGATTTACAGAAAGCCTTCGAAAGCATTCAGAAACGGAAAATACAGAGATAACTATGAAAAAGAAACACAGAGATGTAAATATTAAGATGGCTAATGTAGTGTAAAGTGTATATTAAAGAACAGAAAAGTGATGAAAAAAAGGAGTATAGCAGGGAGTTTTATAAAAACAAGGGGAGTTAAACAAATTAAGCAACCGGAACGTTGCTTAACGTTATCTATAATGGTACTGTAGTACTTTGGTAATGGACGATTTCGGAAAACCGTAAAAAAATTGTTTTCTAACGCGAGTTTAATTACAGTATAATAAAATTGATGTCAATTAGAATTAATGAATACACTGAAAAATAACACATTAGAAAAAGAACACATTGAATTTATTTTGTATTTGCAATCAGTAAAAATAAATTATAAAACTGGAAGAAGAATTTAACAAAATGTAATTTAAAATTTATAAGGACTGAAATAATGATAATGGCGCAGTTAATAGAATATGTGGATATAGTGGTACAAAGAGGAATAATGGATAGTAGAGGAAAAATATATTTGAAATAATTTAGTAGAATTGTGACAGATTCAGAATTATATAACTACGAAATTATTATAAATCCATATCCGTCAACAGAAAAGAAATGCCAGATCTAGCTCTGATATTCAGGTACTTATGTGAATATTGGACGATAACTTTTATCTATGTGATGTCTCATAGTAATTACAACAGCCGTTTAAATGGGCCAAATTCCATTGGAACCGACGTGTCTCAAATAATCGAAGTAGGCTATACTGTGCATATCTTGAAGCTAATAATAGCAAGTACTACTACTACTACTACTACTACTACTACTAATAATAATAATAATAATAATAATAATAATAACTATTATTATTATTATTATTATTATTATTATTATTATTATTATTATTTCACACATATGAATGAATGACACGGATTACGCAAGGAAATAAAGAGGAACGAAAGGTGGGAAGGCCAAGAGATACCAGGACAACACTGAATGAATGAGACCCTGAGACTCTTTCTGGGATTGGAAACTGGGAAGCGTCCCCGGGATGTAGATGCTGTTGGAGGAGGACAGAGCTCAGCATGGGCTATACCACCACGAGGAGGGAGTGGAAGAGAAATGAAAATAAGAAGAAGAAGAAGAAGAAGAAGAAGAAGAAGAAGAAGAAGAAGAAGAAGAAGAAGAAGAAGAAGAAGAAGAAGAAGAAGAAGAAGAAGAAGAAGAAGAAGAAGGAGGAGGTGGGGGAGGAGAAGGAGAAGGAGAAGTAGTAGTAGTAGAAGAAGAAGAAGACGACGAAGAAAAAGATGATGATGATGATGTCTGTGCATCTGCACTTTCTTTAAATAGAGGGGTACGCAAAAATGGCTTTAATTACGATGTGAAATGCGTCGATGTGATGTTTTAATCTGTGTTGAAATGCGCTTGATGTAAGACCTACGTAGAGTTGCACTGAGCTGTTATGCCGAGTTGTTTAGTTTTTAATTTTTGATTTTAAGTTCTTCTCTCTTATTTTTGCATGAGCTATTCATTAAAGTTTTTTTAGTTATGCTTAGCCATTTCTTTGGGTTATGTACTAGAAAATGTCTGAACTTATTTCATGAAATAAAAAAGTTATTATCTAATAAAAATAATACAGAAATAATTTATGAAGTTTTTGTATGAATTATTGGTATTGGTCACATACATTGATCTACACAAACATCAAATTCTTGTTTGTATTTTATTTTATTTTATTTGTTTGTTTGTTTTTATTTAAGTTGGGTTAGTGGTCATAAACAGGAACAGAATAACACTGTTGTACCCTACTATAATGGGATTCGGAAATTTTTTTATAGTGGTGTGCAACAGTTTATTTCTGTTTCTAATTCTTGTTTGTAGTTATTATACACGCAAAAACCACACACAGGTGTGTTTGTGGGCACGCCCACGGAACAACAAAATGATTTAGGCCTATGCATTTGAAGGAGAAAGTTATCATATTTGGTAACAAACTACTAAGCTACTTGCAACTATTGTTAATTGCACTAAAATAATGTAATTATACAATTTATATTTATTTATTTATTTGTCTACATAAAATAAATTTATTTCTTATTTACATCCAGATAAATAATGTTTCAAGACCGGAAACATTATATTACGGTTTACTTTATGCCCTTCTATTTTAGCAAATATTTTATTTGAAGCTGACAATGATATTTATATAATTTCAATTAGAAGAATAATTACTTACTCGTCCTTAACTAAGAGCTTAATTTATGACTCACCACACTTTGAGTTGCAGCTATCACTGTATCTTGTTTTAACACAGGTAAAGTTAGCTTGGTTCTGCCACCTCAGTTAATATTGTAATGATGTTATTAGTTAAAACGTTTGTCTGCAAATTTGGACTTGGGCGTGCTGCTAGTGTCGAGAAGAACTGTTTCCACATTACCTGTCGAGGGTTTGAAACCTCTTTCAATTTGTTCATGGTGCGCAGTTGACTCTGTTTTTCCTGAAGAATGCCAGACGTTAAGCGCCTAGAAATTAACTACTAATAAGAAGACGGAAAACAATGATTACAAAACTTTAAAGAATGAGAATAAAGTAGGAATCAGGATAAGACAAAGAGAAGAAGAATATGAAAGAATATAAATATACTTAAGAATATATCAGTAAGTATGATGATTAAGACGAATGAAATTAAATAAAGAAGAACGACAAGAAGAAAGGCATAAGAAGAAGATTTGTTTACATCACTATTACTGTCAATTTGCAGTTTATTGTGACAAAAGTGTATAATTTTTGTGTAGTGTACATAACATCTATATGGCAGCTCAAACACAAATAATACAAGTAACAGTTAATAACACCTGAAAGGAATATTTTGAGAGAATCAAGACTCAAGAATCAATAAAAGTTAGAAAAATGATAGCATGTCTTAAAGTAAAAAAGCCATGATATTGATTAAGAAAGCTGCAAATTAACAGCCAGTTTCTCTATCCTCAGGCCATTGAATACATTAGTGATGCCGTGTTGTGAGTTCCTAACTCATTTAGTATACGACCTTAGGCGCCTCCTTTTCGATCCTACCCGAAAGTTTTCATTGCGTCAATCAACTTTATACTGACCTTTACTGAACTCCATAAATGTTAAAGTAAACTGTGACGTTTGTGGAGTTTGGCCACAAAATGGAGAACAAACAACCAACAGAACTGTAAAACAGTTTATTATTTAAAATTATATTTACTTTATTTCTTTAGTAATTCTGGATTAACATTTTATTCTTAGAAACAAAAAATATTCACAAATATGTATAAACACACACACACACATTAACATACAAATACGTTTTGTTATTTTACTAATTCAATCAAATAAATTGTATTACTTATTTTTATTAGCGGTTTCCAAGAACGTTCGTGTCTTCATCAGAGCGACTGTATCACTTTAGCAATAAATGTTGTAACCCCTCTTTCCTTTTTATGCTTTATAAAAAAAACCTTTTTTTATTTATTTATTTTTTGAAAGAGAAGCCACTAGTTATTTAAAACTAGGCGAGAGCCTAGAGAAGCCAAAAATTGCGCTGGGTCCAGTATGACGGGACTTGCAATTAAACTCAGCTGTTAATTAACAATAAAATTTTTTATTGTTGCCCCCATAATTCGTTACATGTAAATATCCCACAAATCACATAAGTATCACATTGCAATCAGCAATAAACCACAAAATACATAATAAAAAAATAGTGTTCACATGTCCTTAATTGTGTAAATAGACAATATCTATATATATATATCGAGCAATATTCCATAAATTATATAAATTCCCCCCCCCTTTTACTAACACTTAACATTGACATCACATACAGAAACACAAAGACACATAGACTCATAATACCCTTATAATACCCATGTTTGACCTGCCCGACAGGCAGTGTTTCTGCAAAGCCCCAAGACCGGCAATCATAAATGTTCAACTTCCAGTCACCATAATTTAACCTTCCAGTCACCATTAACTTCCATTAATTTAAAAAATTCAAAAACCCCCAAAAGGATGATCATGCCTAACAAAAGCATAAAGATAGGCCGGACTGCCCATATGAATTGATAACATCAGATAATTGGCCCATTATGAGCATATGAAAATCTTTAAGTTTCTAGCACAGTATATAAGTGGGAAAAACCATCATCTCCTGAGTTTAAGCAATTGGCATGATTTTCTAAAATGTTAATTTTGTGTTACAAATCCCGATGGATACATGTATCAGGAAATTGTTCCTTAATGAAAATGATTTAATACAACTGACAAGAATCAGTGGCATCAATATGCTTTTACAAGGTCAAAAAGTTATCAGTATATGCCCACAAAATATAAAATTTCTTTTCTCTTAAAGTCAGATGGCTGTGTATAATTGATATTATAATAACCGCTTGTTGTGCCCTAGCAGATGTGGAAGCGCGCCAGCATGTACCCGACCATATGTGACAGGAATCAAACCTGCCTTAAACTGAATGAACATGTGCCTGACTAAAAAACTATGTCCCTTTTACCCCCAAAAAAACAGCCTGAAAAACGAAACCCCCAGCCCTTACATGTTAAACCGAAATGAAATTAAAATATGAACCCGTTCTGAACCAGCCGAAATAGAACCCCTAACATGTGACTCAAATTTTATAGTGAATAGTGTAATGACTCTAAGGCTCTTGTATATATATCAAAAAAAATATTTAAGAGTAAAAAAAACTCTGACACGCTCCCTCAGTGCAGCACACAATTACAAACATAGTACTTAGATTTATGGAGTTAAATTATAAAAGTCACATGATGTTCATAATGAATGTTCAGCTGACACTCCCCAGAGCGGACTGTCTAGCAGCGTGGGCACATGGTTTCAAAAGAAAAATAATTTGTAATTCAGGTGAACGGCAGGCCCGGCCAACGAAAATAAAAGGAGTTCATATCACCTTAATCGTGCGCATATGATGCATCTTGTGGCTGGTCAACAGACTCCCTCTTCCGAACAGGTGTGTGTAGGATGGCTCATGGCTGATGAAGGTGTAGTTACATCAGCCTAGACCAGAATCTCCGACTAGGAACGAGAACCCTGGGAATACACAAAGATTAGAAACGCTGTTCGCAAAAATGTGCACCCTAGTTCCAGGTAATAACCACAGAACGGGCCTTCCAACCAACTCAAGATAAAAGCATAAAGTTTCTGTTTCTGTTATTTTTTGAAAATGGCCTGAGAATAATCAAGTCTGCAAGGTGATAATGAATGCACTAAATTAAAAAAAATAAAATTAAAGAGTGTCTAATAAAAGTCACTTGCACTTGCTTCAACCAGCGCCGACATAACTGAACAAGTTGGCCTTGCCACGTGGTGACACAATTATTGCAATTTGCCGAAAAATGACCACATTAAATGCAGTTACAGTTATACACAAGCAAATTATAAATAGTGTTTCATCTGAGGGTGGTCTCACAATTTATTTTAACTGCCATAATTACTTAAAAAGGACACTCTTGCAGTCTATTGCATGCACGTCTAGTGCGTGCATAATTTGCACAATTCAACTCCGTCTATACGTACTGACTTTAGCTTATAAATTTACATAATGCTTTACCAAATAATTACAGTGACTCTTGTATAATAATAATTGAGAAAAAGATATGAGCTGCATATACTGAACATCGAATAAATCTTTTACCACACACACTCTGTCCGATCGCACCAAGTACATTCTTCTTTCGCATTCGGCTGCATACATTTACGTTAAATAATTTAATCATTTTGGAAGCATACTATAGGATGCTGTAATTACTTACCGGGAAGTCTCGTAAATCTAGCTTGCCATAGTGCAGAAGAAACAAACTACGCAATAATATCTGTTCGGTTCGGAGAGTCTGTTGATCCCCTTGTGATAGCTGCAGTCGGACTGAGCTTGCACTTACAATACAGCCCACAGCAAAATTCCGCCACGAGATGGCGCAGTCGGATTCAACAGTACCGTCTAAATATCGGCGTACTAAACGACAGTTGTGCTCGCGTTTATGTAAACGAAATTTATAAAACCTTCGACCGCCGGGTTAGGCAAACACCGGCACAATGTTTCAACTAACCGTTGTTCTTCTTTCTAATTTTAAAATTTATTGTTGTTTTTCTACGTTTGTATATATGTGTTTTGTTAATGTTATTGTTGTACGCCAACAACAACGTTTGGTGTAACTGTTTATTTGTAAATTTATTATTAACTAGAATATATTAGTTATTGTGCTTATTGTTATGTTATGTACAGTATTTTATTTGTTCGGGAATCAGCCTATTGTTCTTGTAAATAATAAATATTAAGAAATATTAAAAATAATAAAAATATTATGATCCGTCTGCAGAAGATTTAGATTTATTATTGTAAGCATAGGATTGTGTCCGAAAGCTAAATTATAAGCGTTGCCTTTGATTAGTGTTCGTGAGTAGTATACGTGAACTACAGTAAATACTAGTTCACGTGTCAAGGTAATACCGAGTCAGCAGATAAACAGCTGTCAACAAGTGTTCTCCATGTGATAAATGAACGTAAATATATGCCTACTTTGGACACATGTAAGTTTATAAATAAGTTATGTACAACATGGAATGGGTCGCGGGAGCTGTGGAAGTCTACACGATGGATCAGCTCGAAGCTGCTGAGACACGGTTAGACGTTGTAAAAAAGGGTGTTCACAAGAGCATAGAAAAGGCACAAACTTCAGAGTAATAAGGTATACAGTATATAAAATAAATTTATAACACATAACACAAAAGTATATTTTAAACTTGTAGGAGAAATAAAGATGTGACATTATGTGTTTTTAATAAATTTGTGTAAATAATATTTTACAATTGTTTCATGTTAGCCATTCATGTTTAATCGTTTGTTATTGCTAATATACAAAATACAACTTTCTAGAAATTGTAAGTACATGCACTTAAAACAGTCTGACTACTTCATTCCCGGGCGCGATATAATTACGACGTCTGTAAAAGGTGATAAAGTTAGTCGAATATGCTCATGTATACAGTTACGGGGATCAGTTATATAAATATAAACAGCAAAATAAATCATTAAATGACAGAGAAATTTACAGTCGTAGTTTTTATTAACGCTACGATAAATCAATCACAATCGTCTTAAAATACCTCGTCTATAGTGTACAGTTATTCATTATGTATTGTATACAATAAACAATCAAATTGACAAAGGTACATACAATTTACTAGTTCGTAGTAAGTCTGGGGTGTCTTTCCTGTACAAAACAAACTAGTAAGTTGCTTGCCCTAGGTTCCGTCCTGTGTTTGTGTAATCCTTTGTCAACGAAATTACATATGACTCACAAATCTTAACTCTAAGGTACTTCTCTAATCATGTACAGCCTTACCAAGTGTCACAAAACGTGCTAGATTACCACTAATTACGCATCACATTATTATCCGTTACGCCATCAGCAGCATGCTTAACGTTACTAGTTGCAATATTTCGTTTCCTGCGTTGCCGTAGAGAATGTTTATCGTATAACGTAGAATTCTACAACGCATTTTGTTTTATTCAAACGTTACTGTATGCATAATTTATTGGGGTAGAAAGGTAAAACCATATTCATTTTACATTGCGACAACAATTTAACTCTGGGTCATATCACTGGCGCGCGCGCAGACACACACTTTTACGAGCTCACGCAAAATTAGCCTGACTATGGTCTATCTTCTTACCTCGCTAGGTAAAGCGTAGGTATGCGGCATGATTCGCATAATGTACTCGTATATACTTTTATACTACAACTTCATGATGAGTAGAATACTATAGTGATTGAATCTATAATGATTCAACTATGATGATTGAATCGAATTATAAAATATTTATCAGTTTCAAAGTCTAACAAATATCCTAGAGAGAGAATGGCCTAATAGCCTACTTCGTTTAGGTATATTTCCCATATCGAGCTGTTCATTTCTCCCGCCGCTTTCTCACATTCAGAAGACGTTTCTTCACCTCATTTATTTAAAATATAGCCGTGATTGATTGTAGACATTTGAATTTGAATTTACGGACTTTTGCCGTAACAGTCGTAAAATGTAAAAGCGACGTTTTGGCCACCCAAATAATCGGCAGACTTCTTCAGGTAATTATAAACTATTACGAATAAAGAAATAAATAAGCCTATACCAACCAGTGATAGAAAGTCAAGAAAATAACAATAACAAATATTCACATAATATATAGTCAAAAATAAAATAACAGAAATGAATACTTACTATGAATAAAAACACACGACACTCACAAAATACAGACACAATGCGCACGACCACTTACACACCAACAAGATAAACAAAACACCTCGACAGACAAACAACGGGCCCAACGTTTTTATACTAAAAGTGAATAGTATAGTAGGAGGTAAACACTTTCCTACGCTCAAACCGCTAAGGCCACCCAACAAGTAAAGTGCTGGAATGATGCCACATGTTCGAAACTGTCTTGTAACTAATTAGTCAGGTTGGTGCGAATATCTAAAGTTATATTTCTTCTTTTATGTCAAAAGTGCGTCATTTAAATTGAACCTCATCTTACTAGCTGTATAGACTGGGAGGCAACATGACCTGCTTCGCTTAAAATAGTTTTATTTGAATAAGTTTTTCTTTACAGTGTCTTTTTGTACACGATAGCTACCAAAGTCACCTGTTTTTGATTGTTATTGATAATGAACAGACGGCCGATATCAGTCAAGAAATTCTTTACTGGTTTGAGTAAACACCGCATTTCACAACTGCCGCATTTCATACCAGCAAACTCTTGTAGGCAAGACACCATTACTTCAGTACTTTGCAACTATAAGCAGTAGTGTTTTCCACTCGGCCGTAAAACATGCGTGTGAAGGGGTATGTATCGCTATGGCTATAAGGAATGTAACGTAATGTGTAACATATTGTTATGACAGTACAGAACAATCTATGTTTATCGAATGTTCCAGAGGAATCCGGCTGTAATATGTATGCGTACGTGATTCTCAACGCGTTAGCTATACTGTGTCAGAAGTCGCAAAGCCGCAATGAATTATGTTCTAATGTTTTCCTTTATTGTTGATGCGTAGTATGGGTGTTTCCGGATTTTCGGCGGGATATCAATACAAGTACTCAGCGACGTTCAGTTTGAGTTTGAGTTGCGATATATCTCAGTGCGGTTCGAGTATTGTTGCAAAGTGTTATGTGCTTTATAATCGTGGGGAACAATTGTAATACAATTGTGTTTTATGTTAGTTGACATTTTATTGCGTGTGAACAATTTTTATTTGATTTATTGTAAGAGAGTATCTTGTTGATTACAAACTGTTTTATTGTGATAATCAAAGCTGGTGATTAGTGACTTAATTGGTCTCTGGTATTTTGTTTTCCACTGTATCATACGACGATCACTAGACCGTCGTAACAATATGATGTCGCTGTTTGCTTACTATACAAGCTGCAAATACCGCATACTTTTTGTTTACAATTTATGAACTTTAAGGTATAGAGATAATTTTTGTTAAATACAGTTTCTGTCCCTATCACACACTCTCTCTCTATCTCTCTTTTTCTCCTTCTTCCTTTAAATGGTTACTGTGTTGTGTAATATAATACGAAATCACCAAGCGCACACTCAAAAGTAACACAATAAGGCTTTCTTCAGCAAATTAATTAAAACGACAATTTATTAGATTCCACCTGGCAGCAGCGCAATACTTCCTTTGTGCTTCCGAGCATCTCGTTCAGAACCCACCTAAGCAAACAACGGAAGCCACAAATTAAATCCAGGATTATTACGTCAGCTGATGTTATTAAATTTATCCTTTACATCTGTTTGGTACAGGCTGGTACAAAACACTTTACATAATTGAATCAATGGAAAAATCGAACGTTAAAAAGTAATGTTATAAACATAGATTCCTGTTAAATTATACCGTTTAAGAGGATAATAAAGGAAGCAAATCATTTGATTATGTTCTGTTGAAATTTTTGTATTTGCAGTAGAAAAGTGATTAATGAATTTTATACGAAGCTGAGATCTGTCTGGAATTCTCTACACTTCGTCTGTTGTAAGAGAATTCATACCGTGTGAGCATAGATAACACTAAGTATTACATGGGAGTTCGGTCCTCTGAACACTTATAAACATTTATCCTTCAAGCAGGTTGGCCTCCTGACTCAATGAACGCCCAACTAGAAGGACTAGGTTATTCTGGAGCAACATCTCTGCGGGAAAGAAACAAGGGGACGAGAGAAGAGTTGCTCGATTCAGAAAAACTAGAAAAAAGCTGTCATCAAACTTTATGATTTAATAAATAAGCAGCGTACTTTCACTCAAAAAGAAGAAAAATAAGAAGGGGAGAGAAAGAAGTAGGAAAACAAAAATTGAACGAAAAAGATACTGACTCTTTGCCAGACACTCATAGAACTTTATCGCGGTAACGTATTAGCTCAGTCTGTGAGAGAGTTTATGTCTGAATAGAAGTATTTACAGTAGTACAGCCATCATGTTAATCTGGTCCCATTTGACCTTTGTCACCTTTTTTATTTCTATAACGTAACAAAACCACTTAAAACTTCGCATTTTAGTAGATGACAGCAACACTTCAGCAATTCTCATTGCGCTTTTCAAGGACTGAATAAGACTAAGGCTAAGAGGCAATGGTGGTGGACGTCAACATGTATCCTTCTGGAAAGATTGTTTTTAAGGAAGCCGCGTTAATTTATCAGTAATGCAACGTACGTAAAAACTTTATCACGTAGCAAGTTTGGAAGCATAATTGATGTTCTTCTAGTATTGTAAAAGGTAATTTTTACATTATTAACTGAATTATTATTATACAGTGAAAAATATTAAGTTTAAAAAATCAGTTCAAATAATGCAGCGTTCATAAACAGCAAAAAATATTTTGGGGAATTATTGACCAAGAGGAGAATTACCTACGAGGAGAATTATTGGGGAATTACCTACAAGACGAGTTTGTTTATAACCGTCTAAAGCTTGTCGCTTCTCTCATACTGCGTCACAGCAGAGTTCCACCACAGTACTGGTGTTTTGTTCGAACGATCACCGGTCCAACCGGCTGCTAAAGTGATAGTAGATGTAAAACTGTGTACGTCTTCTTCTACATTTCCACCGACGTCTGTAGGTGTGCAAGTAGGCTTGATAGCTGTCCAATCAGCACAGTCCACGCACCTTATTTTCGGCAGGCGTATAACGCTCTCTGGTGTTTGTGTTGTTGTCAGCACAGAAAAGTGGTCACACTCCCTTGAAACCCTGGGATCACTCTCCACGAAAGACGTAGGGCAAGGCTTGGACTACAGAACGAAAGATCGATTGTCGAGGAAGTACCACTTTCAACGTTGAAATGTGTGATCGCACCTGTGTTAAAATAACAAGCGTGTTGTTAAAAAAAAATATCTTAAGTTCTTAGTCCAGCTCTGTTTGTCCTATGACAAACACAAGTGAGACTTTGTACGTTGAAGTCTCGAACAAGGAGTAATGGAGTTGGTAGCTGCTCGACAAATCCTGGAGATCATCAGCTCGCCATGCAGAATTTGGTAAATATTCGCAGCAGATCGTCGTTTTCAGTGGCTCTAATAAACTGATAGCTACTCCCTGTAGAGACGTAGTAGCGAGCGGGATACATCTGGCGGGATGTGTGTTGGTAAGAAATGTAGGAAAGCGCCCCATAACTCTGATGCTTGGTGTCACATCACAGCGGAAGGACTTACATCCCTTCATATTAAGTAGTTCTTGTGGCCTTGAGGCGGTATTCCCTTGCCGTTTCGCCCTCACTGCAGGAGCCTGCAATCGCAGCCTCATTGTTTGTGCACGCCCTACTTGGCGAATGAAGTACTATGTTTTCCGGCAGACCAGTCCTGACTATCCCTTTGCACCGTCTGCGTGTCAGTCTCAGATGAACTGTCTTTTTGATTTTATATGTATTTCAGAAAAGTACCGCTCAGGAAACTAGGTTACTCTAAGTAATATTTCTTTTGCAATGTGGTGTGGCGATACTGTTGATTTTATAGCCTGCCTGTAATCGACTTTGCCCTGGTTGACTGGGCATACTAGTTTCTTTGAGTCGAAGTAGCTGAGTTTTTTTCAAGGTAAATGCTCCTTGCTTACAAATGGGACAATTGCGAACACGAGCATATAAGAATAGGAATCTTCACAACGAGGTGACTTTCCACAGAAGCATCTCTTGCCTCGAGGACATCTTGATGCAGTATGTCCAAACCGCAACCACTAAAATCACTACATTGGCTAAGGGATGAATGCTGCTCTCAGTTATTGAGTAAATGTTTACTCAGTTCTTTTCTGATAAAGTTGTACTGTTGAAGGTTAGGGCGTAGAACGCATATATTGCCGTCTGTCCATCCCTTCCCACCGATAGCCTCCGACATGCAATAACGCCTTTTGGGGCAAGCTCAGTCGTAATTTTTTACCCTGTGCAGTTCAGCAGTACACTAGTAGCACATTAGTAGTTGAAAATACTTTGCGGTGTTGAGGGTGGTATGACGTACAAGTTCTACCTCTATGTCCCCTATCTTCTTCAGCTAAAGTAGCCTTGAACACTGTTACCATTTAGGGTCTCAACAAGTTATCCACCTGCGGCTTTTCTGATGTCCTGCACGAATACACCAGCGCAACCGGTAACCAGTAGCCTTTTGAATAACAAAAGGACTAACTTTTGTTTTCAAAAGGATAAAAGTTACCTTTTAATTTAACAATAAGATATTTTGGCATCGCCGACACACTGACAGACAATGTCACAAATCTTTCCGTATTGACTGAGGAGTAATGCCTCTTTCTCTTTACTCTCCAAGTAGGCCTTATTCCCCTACGAATACCGGGGAAGTGACAGACCACTGCGGCAGAGCCCTCGATTACCACGGCTAGGACTAAATTCAACAGAGTGCGTCCTGGTGCCCTGCGAGCATCGTTCGCGACTCAGTAAAAGAAGAAGAAGAAGAAGGAGTCAAAGATGAAGAAGAAAAAATTAGGAACTAGAGGAAAAAAAGGAGCGACAGTGAATTAAAAATAACACATAAATCGTAAGCAATTTTATTAAAGTAATGGCCTATATTGTACATTATAGAAAAACAAAAGTAAAACAGCAACTAAAAAAGTAACAGCAGAACTCCACGAGAATAGAGTACGAATAGTCATAGAAGAAACTAGAAGCAGTAAGTAGGTTTATGGCTCAAGTGAGTGCGCGCGTGTGTGTGTTGTCGCTTCAGTTTGCGCTGTAACCTCATACTTTGTTATTGGAGCGTTGTTAACGTACTTTATAAAGCACGTAATTTGTTGTATCGCTTATTCAGAAACTGTACGATATTCAGCGTAATCCGTGCCATACAGTAACGAGTGCCATTTGTTGCACTCTATGAATACTTACGTACGCACTAATTCCAATTCACACGGAGTGTAGAGTACGTTAAATTTTGCATTAACTGTACCTGAATTGAGTTCGGTTAGTTTTTCATCACCTGCACAACTAAATGGAAACATTCAGAAGCGTTCTGTGCTGTGAGAATCCTTTCATGCCAAAGACTGTTTCCAATAGTACACATGACATACTGTAATTCTTATAGAAAGTGTGGTAGTTGGTTGTAGTTATTTTATTACTTCTGCAAAGTAAAGTTATTTTATTTCACTTCAGAATTGCTTTACTTTATTTCCTCATTTAGTAAAATTGATATATTGGTAATATTGTTGCATATTGTATGCACGTTATTAGATTATATATAGTTAGTGAGAAGGATGTTTGCAGATCAAGTTGGATACACACGGAAACCTAATCACAATTAAATCACAAAATATGTTACCAACCAACATAATCACAATATATTACAACGTAACAAATTATATAATGTAACTTACATTTGTGGAGCCCCACGATTTTGGAGCGCCAATTCTATCCAACGATACATATCATATATAATTTATTTTGTGGAGCCCCTTTGTTCGTGGGGTGCAACAATTATACTACGTTACAACTTTATGTTTTATATAACGATACCTTTTATGTATGCAGGTTGTATAGTGATACCAGGTGTAACTATAATAAGAGTAGTAGATTTATGAGTAGTTAAAATTACATGTTTATTGTTTTAACAAGCATTATAAATAATAAACATTGTTAATAATCTTCGATCAAGATATCACTCATTATTAAGAGTTTATCTCTTAAGCTATACGGTGTTACACACATTTAAAACACTCTTACATCTAAACATGTTAATAATCCTAATCTAGACATTTATTCAATGTGAGTTACTAAAACAAAATAAAATTTAAATTGTAATTTTAATTGAATTCATTTACTCAGATCTGACCTCAGCTTGCTCAGTCTGTACCAATGTTTTTTAAAATTAAATTCAAAATTATATTATTTACTCTTAGACTGGCATTTGTTTCATATTACAAATTTTAAATTATTCTCTTCTACAAAATGCAAATATCAAATCATTTCAATTATTTTACTTTGATAAAAAAATATAACCTCAAAATAATCTCAAAATTAAACTCTTTTTTTCTATATTTCTCTATATGCGATCGCTCATTCTTACGACTATAACATTTAACTAAGACTATATTACATTATTTCTAATTATAAACTTTTTTTTTGTTTTAATTCATTGTCTCTTTGTATAGTCTTTATGAGCTCTTTTAAAAGAATCATTTATAAATGCATTGTGCATGTCACCTCGAGTTTTGATGACCTTACGACTTATTGACGGGGTCCAGCGTTGTCCAGAGTTGGGTTTCCGTTACTCCTGGCTTGGCGTGGTCCTGGATATGTCCAGAGTCCAGCGTCGTTCTCCAGTAGTGTGTGGTCCGTCCAAGAGAATTGCTATCTGCTGCGAGGTGGATCTCGTACGGCTGTTAGGCGTTTCAAAAGCACCTGCTAACGTCTAGCATCTCGTGTCGCTCTTGTGGCTTCTCTGTTGATACTCTTGCTGACTTAAACGGTCCCGGTACTCTACATTTCCCGTAATATTGTAACATAATTACTGAACGTCTTTATTCGTTCATAGATGAGACTTATAACAAAATAAACTGTTCTGCCGACGGACAGCGTGTCCGACTGCAACTGTGTTTTGAAAAGAAAAGGGTTTCCAGTCGAACCCTTAATTTATACCCTCTCGAGTTTCCGCACCTGTTGGTTCCGAAATTATCCTGTCGAGCCCTGCAGATCACATGCTAGCCCCCACTCCCGAACCTTTTCATATATTTGCAATTGTTTACAAATGGCAATGTTTTGTACGGAATCGTGATAGCACAAATCATAGCTAATTTGATTAAGCACTCACTGTATTAATTTGAGCGTCTTAGTGTAATTTGCGTATTTTTGGCACAATTATTTCGCACTGACTTCGCGTAGTGTGTCCTATTAACGTCATTTTTTACTGTGGATAACTATAAAATTTACACACACTTTGGTGCCTTTTGTTTGTTTATACACTAATTAGTTTTCACACAGTGAATTAAAATAATTAGGCCTATTTTAGTAATTACTTGGGGAGGGTAGCTGAGATTCCTGTCTGTACATGCATCACTAACACACACAAGATACACGCGTAACACACATACAATCGAGTTCTTTGCTTGTTGGAACAGGTTAATTTCTCCCCTAGTATAACAATGAAACATTTTTACAATCCCAGACCTGTCCATTTACCCCATACTTATAATAATTTACAAATTTTATATTTATTTAAATCAATGCTTAATACAGCATATGGCTGTATCGTTGCAATATATTACCAACTTAAATACTTTTGAGAAAAAAAGGTTATCAAGGCTTAACCTTACAATCAAGGCTGTTTTTATCCTTCTTGGACGTGAACTATTTAAATAGGAAAGTAGAGGATTCAAAGAGTATGAAAAAGATGTTTTAAAATTTAAAGGTGATATAATGCTATTTAGTAGAAATTCAGAAATGTTGGAGGGATTATTAATGAGTTTAACTAGAGGAGTGTGAAGATTGACCTGAGAGAAAATATAGAATAAACTAACATAAGGCAACGTAAACTTAATAAGTAAAAGTTAGTAGTGACCGTCTGACAGCTTAAAATAAAACAAAATTCTTGAGTAAAATACTGGTATTAATAGAAGATGGAAATGGAATAAAGGTATTACAAATAGAATATGGTGGTTGCCTTAGAACAGACGAACAATATGCGTCAATGTGAAAACTGTTATTGTGTTTAAAGGGAACCTTTCTAGTCAGTGGGCTCTTGTTTCAATGCCTTACAATTGATAAACGTAGACAACAAACACAGACACAATATAAAGATCGTGGTCAAAGGTTTATCAACCGGGATACTGTGCTAAGAAGGTGTGACAGTCAATCTACCAAATGTATACCTATAGTCTAGAATATATGGAATGATTTACAAAAGTCAGAAAGTGGGATGGAGACGTTTAGCTGGCCCAAGAAATACAGACGGCCATCACGATTGCCAGATTTAAGGTCATGAAAACGAAAAATACCATGCTGTTCTATTTAAGATGTAAGGATGTAAGGAACTCCTGTCCTAGTTCTGTGGAGGAGCAAAGTAGATGAGAATTACTTAGATAAGCATGATTGGTGAGGAATTCGCTCAGCGATGTGCAAAGAGGAGCTACATTAAATTTATTTTTAATAGGATTGGATCAGGAATCCACAACCACTTTAACTGATTAGGTGTTACTTGCATACAATGCGATTAAATATTACTAACATCATATGTGCGGCTATGCCTTCATGAAGAATCGTTTCATGTCTCATAAAATGACATAAAACACTATTTTGGCAAAGGAATGTAAGTTTAATGTAGGTTACTATATGGTAGTGGCCATTTTGTTTACATTACAATTGCATCCTCATTGATATTATTTAAGCTATCACTTAGAGAAGATCTGTTAATATGTAAAATTTGTTCATCTCTGTTAATGTTGATATGGTGTTATTATATACATCCTTTTATCAGCACAGGAATTTTTATTTTCGCCGACTGGATTCAACGTTCGTCTAGTCTTCAAGGACCCAGAGCAAGGACTTAATAAGCATAGAGACAGATCTTATCTCTTTTATACAATCTTCTCTTTTCTCAGCATAACCCATCCATCTCTACTCCCTTCCCACATTCATACTAAATTTCTCCCCGACTTAGTCTCTTCTTCTCAATAATAGTCTCGATTACACCGAGTATAATCATCTAATTACATCTAGTCTACACCATATACACTACTATTCCATTGTTTTCAACTCTCATCCTCCCACAAATCCTCGATTTGGATTGAAAAATATATACCTACAAGGTATACTTGGTGTAGGTAATAAAAGTATGTTGTGGTAATTTGCAATTTATAACAATTAGATATGATTACAATCTTGGAGATGTTACAGATTCCGTGTAATTTGCTGAAAGAATATTAAACTACGGAACACGAACCATGGAAACAGATTAATGGCATCTTGACGTGAGTATGGTACACATTAACACTTTCAGTCCCTACTTTTTATTCTGACTTATAAAAACGTTTCGAAATGTAACACAAATTTCACATATTTTTTAAAAAATTTTCATACATGTTTTGAGTCAAATGGATTATCCATATCCAGGATCTGGATCGTCCTTTATCCTTTGACAAGGCGGAAATGTAATGCGGAATTTTCAATAATCAAAACTACATTTTTCATTTATTTTTAAAGGTAGTCAAAAACGTATGACATCTTTGAAATCAAAATAACTTTTTGTCTCTCAAAAATTGTTTTCTATTATAAAATTGGTAATTGTTTTTAAAAATTAAAAAAAATTGTATATATTTGAAAACTATGTATATTTTTTAGAACACATTTTGAAGTGCACTCAACTGATGGTTATTAGTATAATAAAAACATTTTTATTTGTCCAAAAAGCTATTGCTTGGTTTCCTCCATTATACATTTATTTATCCAGATGCATGATATGGATCGTCCTCTATAGAGGACAATGCATGCAAAGTTTATGTTATGTCCTCTAGAGAGGACGATCCGCTTTTGGATTAGATTGTGTTCGTTTGGAAGATATGAAATAATGGAATCTAATAATTTACAAAGTAACAAATAAAATGAATAACAAATTACTTTGTTAATAATAATAATTTTTTATAGAGGCAAAATGCTTTATACACTGTCAGAGGAGGCCGTGCTTCCTCAGGTGTGAGAGACACATCCATCCTGGAACCACTTAGCGTATCATTTCAGGATAGAGCATAATAATAATAATAATAATAATAATAATAATAATAATAATAATAATAATAATAATAATAATAATAATAATAATGATAATGATAATAATAATAATAATAATAATAATAAAATGAAAAACTAAAATTAATCTGAAAATTTTTAAGCAGGTAAAAACTAATTAAATAAGTGATATTTCTTCATTTTATTTTGCTGTAAAATAACATTATTTTAGAAGGTAAGAATTTATATATACTTGAACAGAATGTATGCCTAATCGTAAATGACATCTTTTACTCTATATTGTAACATGTTATTCGAGTTGTTCTGTCGTTCTTTCTTTTTGTTTACTTATGTTTTTAAACTTTGTTATACCTTTACGCCCCGCGTTGGAAGCGCCAATGTGTAATATGACGGAATTATTGTGTGTTGTATCTATGTTGTTTGTGATATTATTATTTTATACTAATTGGAATAGTTGAACTCAGTTTTTGTTATAAACTTCGAAGACTTTCTTTAATAAGGTTTTTAGTTTGTACGGCCCCAAGTTGTTGACTCCAATTTGTAATAAAACAAATATATGATCTATTTAAGATAAGCAAAAGGTGGAATTATTTATTTAAAATTTTTGTTGCTTGTAATTGCTAAGCGGAAATAGGCTTAGCCGTTGTACTTGAATAGTGGCGGTAGGATTTTCAAATTTACCTAACATCTTGTAAGAAGCGATGTTTATATTTCTTGTGTTTCATAGATTTTATTACAATTATTCAATTTAATTAAAATGCTTCAAGTTATCTTTCATAGGTATTAAATTTAATTATGGTATAGAGTCTCCCATTTGAGGTTAGTTGACTTACCGTAACTTGCTTAGCGTTACGTTTTTAATTAAGTCTTCGTAGGCGTTCAACTCTTCTTGGCTGTAATAAAATTGATATATTTTATTTTTTATTTAAACTAAAAAGCAGCTTACTTTAATTAGGGAAAGTATTTTCATTTATTTTTGGGTAAATACAATTCTCATATCTCTGAAGTCGAGTTTACAAAATATGGGTATCGATTCTTGCTTCCGGTTCGATTCTGATTCGTTTTCGTATATTATACTCAGTTCGGGGTTCTTTGGACTGTTATTAAAACTCGAAATGCCCACAAAGAAGTACTATACATCACAAATAAAATAATTCTTATCCGCTAAAATAACAAAACTTAAAATTAAACAGAACACAATAAAAAATAATTATACAATTTGGTTCATGAGCAAGATGAAATGACGTCTTCCCAGCATGCACCGGATTATTTTCAAAATAGCGGCTCTTGGTCACGCCGGCTTTATGTGTAATAAAATTCCAAATGTTTTTACACAATTTTATAAATAAAGTGAATTACATAAATTGTCCACTGTTTTTAACTTAGTTTCTTCACTATTGTTCTGGTGCATAAGTGTTAGTGGAAATCGTTCTGATGTAGTGTAATTTTAACAGTGTCTTTATAATTAGGTTATTTCTCACCCACTTGTAGAATAATCAGTTAAATGTTAAAATATTTTTTGTTTAATTCTTCTTTCCTTCTATTTATACGTTATGTTATAATTTCCTTGCTTCATAATTTCTATTAATGTTTTTCAACTTTTTCTTTTCTTTCATTGTAATTTTGGAGTGTTAGTGGTCTCAAATATTTCTACTAGTAATTTTATACAAACCACTATGTTGTATTTGGTATTGACGAGCGCTTTCGGCAGTCAAGCCATCTTCAGGTCATTCACCAACGATTTTTTCTTTTCGTCTGACTCAGATACGATTCTATGGTATACTTCTTCTTTCAGAGACACAGATTTTTTAACTGATCACTTTCAATTCTAACAATAGAATAATAAATTTTCTGCTGCCCTCGACGGGTTTGACCAAAATTAGAAAAATTCCTATTGGTCAAAAACGTCAGGTTACTAGGTCATGTGACCCTGATTATTTAAGATTTACAGTTTTTATATTTCCTACTTAAAACTACTCCCTAATTAATATTGAATATTCCTAAAACTAATTTACACCATGATTTTCTTTACAAAATTACAAACATTTTGGTATCTCACATTCCATATATGAGTGTTCTTATAATTGTTTTAACATTTTTCTAAAATTCTATTTCCTAGGTCTTTAAGTAGTTTAACATTTATAAAGTTATTTTACAATTTCATGAAATTGTTACAACCTTGTTACTGATATCTGAATAAGGCCTAACTTAGTGATTATACTATTTCCTATAGGTTTACAGTAACATAATAATTTGCTAGTTGGTTTACAATAAATTTATGTTGATTTGGCCTATGTTTTGGGATTTCCTTTAGTACAATCCTTCAGTCTACAAATATTATATAGCCTTTTGGCTTAAAACCCTTTGATGAATTATAATTATTACATGGCATAAAAATAAAACCATAAACATGAACTAAACATATTAACACAATAATATATCCTTATGACTAACTCTAATTGACATTGAGCCATAAAACTGAACTTTCAACAACTGTTTACTACCTAATATTAATATCTTTTTTTACTATCAGTTTGTCATGAAATGTTCTTTAATATATCATTTTAAATTAATGATATAGGATTCTTATTTCTGTGAATCAAAAATCATATATTCTGTGTATTAACACACTGATAGTCATTTTTTCTTGAATACATGAACAATAATACTAATTAACAAATTAGTATTTAACATTAAATTTGCAAATTAAAATATGACAAGTAGTAA
The DNA here is from genome assembly GCA_034769895.1 of Magicicada septendecula. Lineage (NCBI taxonomy): Eukaryota > Metazoa > Arthropoda > Insecta > Hemiptera > Cicadidae > Magicicada > Magicicada septendecula. The sequence goes on from CM068374.1 coordinate 159,599,480, forward strand.
GTACTACTATTATCTAAACCCTACTTATTATCTAGTCTGTTACACTTTGTTTCAGTTTGTTATTAGTACACTTGTGTTCACTGGATAATTGCTATTAATTGCCACAGTCCTTTCTGTGATTAGCAGTTATCAGCTCTCACTTATTTTTTCCACTCACTGATGGTTTTGATCACTCTTAAATCATAATACACAGTTCTTTGCTTATAAATTAAATACATTAATTATTACTCATTGCATGGTACTTCTTTTGATAATTCTGGTAATTTATAATTTATTCCTTCACCAAGGTTATGTAAATGGTTTCATTAAGGGTCATTTTATATTAGATTTAATCGCTTATTAGGTCCTTCATTTCGTCGCGTTACAATATAAAATTGTCACTTTGTTATATATTATGTGAAATCTTTATCATAAAATGAAAAGAAACTTATTTTTTAGTAAAATAAAATTTGTAATACAGAAATTACATACTCAGAAACATCAAATTAAATTAGGGATAAAGGTTACCATACACAAAACGACACGTTTATAGGTTAGAAGTACGTAATTGTCAGCAGCGCTGTTCTGTATGGAGGGGGATTTTGTAAAAGGTTGTATCTCATTCCACAGAATAGCAAACTATGAAAACAAAATTTATCTTATGAGTTTCAACCTTCCGTTATAGGACCAAGATATTTTTATTCTAAACCACATATACACAGGGAATGCTACAAAAGAGTTCGTACTAAGGAAATCAGTGAGTTCTGAAGATTACAAAATGTATCAACTTCAGAGGGACTCCAGTATTTATTCACTTGGGCTAGAAATTTGGGAGGGCACTTTTAACATTGCCATAACGTTCCTTATAATGGACAAAATCACTGACAATGCAAACAAGTCTCTGAACGGTCAAATAAGGAATAAAACAGATCGTTCTCTATGGAGGACAAATCCACAGAAAGGGTTATTTATAAGAGATTATAATAATTTTAATAGAGAAGCTCTTTGTATAACGCTGTGTGTGTGCTAGGTTGTACGCGCGCGTGACTGCGATTCTAGTATGTGGTGAAACAGCGTCAGTGTTAGCTTTGAGTATGTTACCTGTGGTACAAACAGTTTATACACTTACCATGCACCTTCAAAATTAAACTTATTTGCCTACTCAGCGCTTTGTTCACGCATTTACTTGCAATGTTTACACTCTTTAAATTCTTAAAACTTTTGTAATTATTGTATTATTTTATGAAATTCCGCAACCATGTTAAGAATAATTTGTATCTTTAATTAATTAGCAATTGTGCTTGTGTATGCTTGTATATGCCTTCAACTTGTTATTATTATTATTATTGTTTAAATAATAATAACAATAGTAACAATAACAATAATAACAAAACTTTTTTCATAACGTGGTGGTAGTATTATAATAAATTGTAATATAACATTTAAATAGTAATTAACTTTTCGAACAAGAATACTTTATGGATAAATTAAGAACAAAGTATACTAAAAGAGATGTGACGATCATATTCTTATAAGAATATGATAGGTAATGTTATTGGAATAGCGGGGTTATCATTAATCACCAGAGAAATGGACAAACATGATGTTCATTGAACGTAATGTTCATTTCGTTTTACAGTAAGTTATCCATGCTAATACAAGGTCTCCATATTAAGTAATATTATACGTTTCTTAATTGTCTAAACTAACATAATTATACAAATATCTGATCTGAGAATGGTAGCAATAAAATATTTATTTGGTAAAATGTGATGGCTATGATTTATAGATTAAGTGAATAAGAGGCAACATTGAACTGACTATTGTTAGTAACATTAATATGTAAAGTGCGTGTAGTGATTTAATAGAAGTAGTAGAAGCAGCAGTCCAAGGTGAACATTGAGCTGATTTATACCCGTAGTTAAAGAGACGTACAGTTCAAGGTCACAGTATAAACAGTCAATGTTATCCCCACTTACTGTATGTGCCAGCACTCATTGAGTCTGCAGGCAGAGGTGTTCAAAAAGACACGTTCATGCAGATGATATCCGGTATTGCGTCTTACGTTTAGTCGCAGTTAATTGTCAGGGACTTAGGAGACGTTTGCTATTTATGGCGAAGGCGATATTCCTTTGAGCCACAAGTGTGTTTGTTTCCATCCTTGTGACATTCGTTCTTGTAATATTGTATATTAAAAATAATAGCTTTTAAACTGACAATGTACATTTTACCGAGAACAAAGTTTACTGTCATTATAAAATGTACGTAAACTACAAGTTTATTTTAATCACAAGTATTTCCAGGCTTACCAGTTATAGTATTGTATTCATCACAGACTATAAATGCTGCATACATATTTGATTTTACTGTAACCTACAATCTGTTAATCCTTAAATGGAACGTAATGTAACAAGGGTATTAGAGGAAAGAGTACTTTGTAACTTGTACTTTGTTACTGCAAGATTCATAATCCATTTGAAGAGACAATGTTTGGGGGTTCATTTGTCTAATTTATTGTCTGTTTAATTAATTTATTTATTTCAATGCCAATAGGCCTACATTTTTCTACTGTTGGTTATACGTTACATAATATGATTATAATGTTTACATAAAATCAAGTGTAAATGTTACAGGTACATAAACAATATCTTTGCATCCTCTTATTGGTTAGACTTTACCCTAACCTTTTATTTTTCTTTCACTTCTTCCTTTATTCTAATCTAAATTAAAACATGGCAAGCTTTTTTTAATTAAGGTTAACTTTGTTTTTTGTTAATATTCTAGGTCTCTGGTGTTTGAAAATAGGTGAAATTATTGAATCGAAAGTAAGGATAAAGTATACTAAAAGACATGTGACGATTATATTCTTATAAGATATAATAGGTAGTGTAGTGTTATTGAAATAGCAGGGTTATCAATAAACACCAGAGAAGTGGACAATCATAATGTTCATTAAATCACATTCGTTTTACGGTAAGTTATCAATGCTAATACAAGGCCTCTATTACAACTGTACACAACAAATAAGAGCAACTATAAATTAACAAATTTGCCAGTTAAATCTTTTGCTAAATACAACCTACATTAACTGCTGTAAGAATATTTCCTAACATCTATTTACTCATAACAAATAAGAGCAGCTATAAATTAACAAATTTACCAGCTAAATATTTCGCTACATACAACTTACATTATTGGCTGTAAGAATGCTTGCTAAACATCTATTGTTGCACATTTCCGTTTTTTTTATTGCTGGGTGGAGCGTAAACATGATCGTATTAGTCGAGGAGATACCGAAAGGGTTTACTCGGATTTCTTATTCTCGCGAACAAACTTCAGGTTGCTCGTTTAGATAAGATGCGACTAGAGCATTATTTCCTTGTTGTTTTCGCTCAAATCACACAACCATGATGGACGTAAACAATGGGACATCGGGATTACTCGAAGGTGATAAGCTCCAGTTGATGAATAATAATTGTGACATCGCCGTGTCCAAGTGGACTGAATAGGAGGGAGTCTGGTATTTAGAACACTGTTAATAATCAATCCCCTGACTGAGAGAGCAAAAAAGGAACTCCTCTGTACTTGTGTAACCGAACACGTTACAAAGTGTACATTGCGCTCTTATTGGCGACGTAAAGTTATTTTGAAAAGACGATTATCATCTAAATTAGTAACGACTGTAAAAGCGTGGATGTCATAATGCTGGTAATTAAAAGCTACTACAAAATATATGTATTGTCGTTTTTATTTTCGTGCTTTACAAGCAGAAAATTTTATTTGCATGTTAGAATAATATTAAACCGTGCTCGACCGCAAAATAAAATTTGTTAAGCAAAAATTAAAATGTAAAAAGGAAACAAATGTAAAAAATGTAAACTTTGAACTTTTGGAGAAAGAACTGCGTTGTAGCTTTATTACACAGCCTGTCCGCACACGATACGAATATAAAACACTCTACTCCATATTAAGCTTTACATGTTTAGTTTAAAGATAAACACGTAAAAAAATTTACAGAATTTTAAAAAACACAAACACTTGGTAGTTTTACAATAACAGTTGACAATTGTTTTAGCCTATTAGGCTATTCTCAAAGTTCTGTTAACAACTAAGTACAAAGAATGTTTAGAGGGTGAACATGTGTTAATGGTGTGTATATGGACATGTGTGTGGGATGTGTATGGTGGAGGGGGTGGAGGAGCTAGTATAGGGAATGTTAAGTGACTTTAAAACTTAAGTATAATAGGAATGAAAATTCTAAAATTAACTAAACTAAATAACAGCGTTTAACAAAGGAGATACAAAATTTCTGACAGTTCGTTTGTCATATTTTTGTTACTTTCACTCGCTTTCCAGATTTCTAAAATTTCCAATAAATCCATTTTTTTAATCTTTTTCTGTGTTATGTAGTAGTATTACGTTTTTTGTGTCTAGAAAGTGGTTGTGTTTTAAGCAATTATCTGTTTTCGCTGTAGTATTTAAAATAGCTTGCTTATGTTCAGAAATGCGATGTTTCAGAGCACGGCCACATCGTCCGGTATAAATAACATCACATCCTGCACAATGTATTTTACGTCACTATGTTCCTAAAGGCTAGCCTGAGGGGACCATGGTGTAGCCCCTCGGCGGGACAATTGGCTGAAGCAAAAGCTCAAGCTTGCCTCCGTGGTGGCCATGTAATTTATCATGGACCCGCGGACTGCACTATAACTCCCTTGTGCAGAGCAAACGACCGCGCTGACCTGTTGGCACCTGGCGTTCATCAGGCCTAGGCCTGGACAACGCACACAAATTAGGGCGCAAGACGCCCGCGCATCATCCATCCATCCATCACAATGTATTTTATTAATTCCATTTTTTCTAGTATGATTGATTTTTATTTGTTGTTTACCAGTAATGAGAAAACAAATTTTTTTGAAAAATCTTTACAGTAATATGATTCACCAAGTGCCGACCAAGTTTGTTTCACCAAGTGTTTCAGTATACTAAAAAAACTACACTTCCAATTTTCATGAATTCCCATTACTTTTGCAGGACTCAAGATTAGAAAAAATTACAAATAAATTACTTTTACTGAGTTTACGAGTGTAGATTCAATAGTGAGAATTCTATTGTCTAGCAGTTTGGATAGAAGAAACACTGAGATAGAGGAAAACCTTTATCAAGTAACGAATAAGAAAGCATAAGTACACCGGCAGGTAAATTCTTTAAATGGATTCACCGTTGATTCCTGCTGGTACTAAAGAGTGTATGCAATTTCCTTTTACGAGACGTATATATCCTTAATAATCGTTACATGAAGGACAGATATACCGAAATATTTGTATTCTGATCACTTTTCAGAGTCGGCTGGCCAGAGAGACAGAAGCCACACACACACACACACACACACACACACACACACACACACACACACACACACACACACACACAAGTACTAAGGTCGGAGCTCTCGTCTGTGGTTTGACTCAATTGGGAATCCTTTTACGGAACAACTACTTTCTAATTAAATGAAATTATGAAATGATAAAACTATAAGATAAAATGTAAGAAAAATTATACCTATCACGACATGAATGTGATGTGTTGAGCACTAAACAAGTAATAAAACAATGTTTGAATGTGTAACAGTTGTTTTAACAAATTTTTAAGCCAGACAACGGATTTTTACAAATTACTGTGCGTTGTAATCGCCAATTGTTAAAAAAACTTTATTCCTTTTACACACAGTACACGTTTAAAAAAAGGGAAGGATTATTTTAATATTCTGTCTCCTGAAGAATTATTTCATACACTAGTGCCAATAAATTGTTACTGTGACTGTTGATTTTCTGGGTTTAAATTTAATTAATCTACTCTACTAAGATAAATTTGCAAGACTTGTAACCGTATTTTCGTAACACCATTAAACAAAAAAATATCTATTAATTCTCATGACCAAAGTTTTGAGAATTGCGAACCACCATTGTCTTCATCTTTGGACCTTTGGACCACACTTTTGGTCTTTTACAGAGGATGACATGGGGGGAAAATTAAATCTTTATATATTAATGAAATGATATGACACAAATAGATTAATGAGTAATATGATGGGGGAAAAACAGACCGATAACAATCTAGCTAAATTAACAGAAGATAGAGAAAACGTGGCTAACCATAAGTGTAATTTCGTGAAAACAATTTTAGGTAACAAACTATGAGACCAAATAGATATATAACAAAGTGATTACCTAAGTTTATAAATCTTAAAACCCGACCCCGAACAAGATGTTCTGTGCACCTGGATGGCTGAGATCGACACATGATGAAAACGGAATCTGTATCCCAAAATGGTGAGAATAAGTTATTACCTAGACAAATATATAAAAATTTTAATGTTTTATTAAGATAAGCATATTAAAAATTCAGATACATGGTTTTATGTAAAGGCACGCTTAAAAAGTCCACTCTACTTTATAAAATCCTATTACTGATGAATGCAATTTTAATAAAATTATACCCCACATATTTATTACGTGTAAAAAATTTAAAATACCAATCAATCTTTATATTCTGAAGCTGATATAAATATCGAAAGCAATAGCTAAACTACAACGTTGAAAATCACATGACGTTGAATTGTTTTATTTTCTATTATATTAAATGTTTTTCAAATCTAAAATATTAAGGAATGGAAACTTTTAAACTATGAACGACTTATTTTTGTTGCAGTTGCCCGCATGTTCTTAGAAGATTCATTGACATGTGGCGCAACGGGTATTTAAAACTAAACAAAATGGCGAAATGGCAGGGAGGGGACCTTAGACTCAGACTTAGACTATATTTGCTGAATATCTCTTATGTGCTGACGTCTGTAGAGAATACTAACTACTTTTATGATCGTACGATTCTGCATTTATCACATCACACTTCAAATTTACCATCATTTGCATTGGTTGTTGTGGTCATGCAAATATAAGTATACAAAAGTAAAGCTGTTGCAAGCAATATGCAGTGCACGAATGAATGAAATTAAATTACCAATTAAATTCAGGTTCCGTAAAATAAATTACGCACTGTTCAGTCATAATTAATGTGTGTTATGATTCCTTAACTAACCTTATTAGTAGTTTAATCATCTCGTATGGTTTGCGTGTTTAACGTAGAGGTTGAGTGGTACCAACTTTGTAGTCTTTGCAATGACATTAACATAAAGCACAACTTGTTAGTATTGTTAGCTGCGATTGGAAAATTAGTTTGGCATTACGTATGCAAAGCTAGTACAAACGTGTATTAACAATTGCATACTCCATCCGGGTGTGACTGGCCTAACTATATCAGCCTTTGTAAATGTGTAATACGTTTTCTGCGGCTGGGATTTAATGTTCACTTGGCTTTCATTTTCCAGGAAACAAGGCCGTGTAAACAGAAAGTTAATAGCGTTGGAAATCAATGTTAAAAATTTCTGTCGTGCGACTGTGCAATTACAGGAATGCACTTTTTGTCCAAATAATTGTTTACAGGAAGTGTGGTGCTTGACGGAGCGTAGTATTGAGATAAAGCCTTCAAGCATCAGCACTGTCTGGGCGGGCTCAAATCATGAACCTAACTTTCCACGAACAATTTGACGATTTAAATTAATTTTGTAATCCATCATCCTTACGATCATATGATTATCAACTTGAGATCCCTCACTTTCGACATTTAGTACCTTTCACAAATTTGTACTCTGGCTGGTCGTGCAGAGCAGCCTCATGACCACCCAAAATTTGTTTGCTACCTGAAAACCTGAGCCAAAACATAATGTTATCTAAACAAGCTTCTTTTAATTGGTTAAGTTGTAAGGTTGCTGCATTGCTATAGCCTATGTTCTACACAGGCTGTTGCGCTTTCATAAGGCTTGACACAAAATATGATTACATTGTACCGTTCAATTTTATTGAGATCTATTGTTGTGACATGAGACAAAACAAACACAAAATTAAGGAATTGAAAATTTTTGGTAAAGTAATCAAACGTTACAGTTATCATCTATTGTATTTTTAGTCTCACGTGTTACCACTTTAGGACTGAGAAATTTTGAGACACGTTGCTAGCACAGAACCAAAAGTACCCCTAGGATGGGGTCCTACAGCTAAAAAGACAAAAAGCCGAGACGTAGTTGGAGGAGAGAAATTGATGCAGGTTAAAGACACGAAAAGAGACCGAATCCCGCGCACAAGAGATTGTTGGAATCCGTTATATACACAGACTGAGTGATTCAAATTTTTGCATAGTTAAATAATTTTAAAATGAAGTTTTATTTAAAATTTTAATAATATAACGATAATTGCGTAAGGAGTAATTGAACGGTTTTACTGCCGCTTGCAACAGCCATATAATTATAGCAAACAGCTTACTGCAACAGCATTATAAATGCATGGAATGGCTGCATTAAGCACGGATTACGAGCATGACATCACTCATACTTTGCTGTAAGCACCATTAACATTTATCATTAATACTGTAGTTCAATTTTCGCTGTTGCAAGGGCTTGTTACAGCTCGTGTAATTACTGACAGGAACAACGTCTCCTGTGATGCGTGTGTTAGCGCGCTCGTGTTTATATTGAATATAATGTTTCACTATTTTCATTTAATATGATTTTCACAGTAATACTTATTACCTATAGTTATATATAACTCTAAGCAATATGTTTATATAAAATAAAACAAGACCTGCGGTTAAAAATTTTAATATGAATTAAAGATACACACGTTTTAAAATAAATCACCTACAACATTCATTCAAAAAAGATAAAGTTTTGTACACTTATTATATAAAATTATACAATCAATGTTTACAAACAGAAAAAATTAATCATTTCCATATGGGCACATAACCTGTAGGTGAAAACTAATTTCTGAATAAAATAAGAGAAAAAGGAAGAATTACTATTTGTTCGAAAATTAAGAAGAATGGAAATTATATTAGTATATTTTAATTAAATATAATTAAATCACTACCGACTCGGAACACAAAATTTTTTATGAGTAAAAACGTAAAAGTTTTACCTTATAGCCTGAACAATTTTTGCTTATTATAAGCTTCGTCAGAGGCTTAATATACTGTATTTTATGTATTTTAATATTTCTATCACACAAGCAAACACACACACACATACACATAGACAAAACATACTCATGCATATAAATGTACTTAACACTCAAACACATACACACACACACACACGCAAACGTATAAGTTTATTAATTTTAGTGAATGCATAACAGAAAACACAGGGAAACAGACAAGAAACGGGTATTGCTCCAACCTTTGACGGAAGCACTCGTTGGGCAACTTATGATCGCCAATTTGAAGCTGCCGCTCGCTTAAGTAAATTGACAGAAGAAGAGAAAGGTATTTCACTAATTCTTGCTTTAAAAGGGCCTGCCGCAGAGCTGATACAGAAAGTGCCACCGGACAGCCAGAACACCTATGCCGAATTGATAAAAGCTCTAGAATTACGGTATGGTAGTAAACATTTGCGAGATGTGTACTACACTCAGTTGAGAACAAGACGACAACGTACCGGGGAGAGTTTTCAAGAATTTGAAGCAAGTATCGACATACTGATTAGATTGGGCTATTCTGAAGCACCAGATGATTTTCGAATAAGGCTTGCGGTGCAGACATTTATTGATGTCATCGAAGATTTTGAACTTCAGCAAGTGTTACGAATGGCAAGGCAACGAAATAGCTCAGAAGCTCTTGTTCACGCCCTAGAGTTTGAAGCTGCCAAGTCAGCGTCCCGTTACATTAATGGATTTGTGCCATCACATTGAAGTCAGAAGATCCCTGTATCACATTGCCGTTACGATGGGTGCAGAAAAACAATGTTGTCGGACAAAAATTTAAAAGTTCAAGAGAATCGCAACGATTTGAAAAAGACAGAAGACCGAAATGTTACAACTGTGGAAAACGTGGTCATCTACAGGTAGACTGTTGGGAGAAGAAGATACCGAGAGAAGAGAATGATTGCACCAATTGGAGAAGTAAAGCCCCAGAACGTTACATAAGACCAGTGGAAACTTGATCGTTAATGGATTTGCGGAAGGTAAACAAACATTATTTACAGTTGACACGGGCGCAACAGTGTCCATTGTGGGCCTGACTTAGCAACCGCCAGCCTCTAATTAGCTCTTGTACAATACAGACTGTGGCCGGAAGCCCCGTCAAGGTGCTAGGAAAGGTAGACGTACGTGTCCTCCTGGGTCTTCTTCAGTTCAGCCACTAAATGCTCGTAGCAGACATTGTCGATGAAGTGATTCTTGGCACGGACATTTTGAATGACTACGAATTGTGGACTTATGAATTAAGTTGTGGACTTAAGAGAGAATGTCCTGAGGGTTGGTCAAGAGAAGATAAATCTTTGCATGGCTAAAATGACAGGGTATACCAATCATTCGATTACGCAAGTGGCATTGGCCGAAGAAGAAGTCAACAGGTCTGGTCAAGAGGAACACTCCCTATTGCATGCGGAAATGGAGGAAGAATTAGCAGAGGAAATATAAATAAGTGTAAAGACAAAAGAAGTGATTGGAAAGGCACCTATGGGTGTCGAGATAAGACTCGTGCTTATTCCTGAGTTAATGGAAGAACCCGGGGAAAACGTTACTGAAGATGATGTCACGCAAGAGGTTGTTGACGAGAACAATCAGACTTGAACCAGCTAATGGCGTATAGGTCATCAGTACATGACGGAACGCAAGTGATTCCCGCAAAACTAGAGGTTGAGCGGAAGACTCATATTCCTGTGAACTTCATGTTCGGGACAAGACAGAAAATTATAGGGGTATTAGTCTGTTAAATGGTGCTTATAAGCTTTACAGCAGAATTATCAATGAAAAGCTTAGAACTATCTCTGAAACTATATTGCTTGAAGCGCAAGGAGTATTCCGTAAATGACGATCATGCACTGACGATGTTTTCAGTTTAAGGAAGATAATACAACAGCGTAGGGAATTCAATTTAGAGACGCACATAGCCTTCATAGATTACCTAAAGGCATCTGATCGTATCCACCGAGACAAACTCTGGCACATAATGGAGAAACGTGGATATCTAATGCATTTGATTAGAACGGTACAAGCCCTTTATAAAAACTAAAATTATAATTGACACTGGAACCGGCAAAGAGCTAAAATCAGAAATTATGACCAACCAAGGTATCAGACGGGATGCACTTTATCGCCTACACTGTTCAATATATATTGTAACATTACATTTGGAACAACTTAATATCATACCTGATTTAATGAAGACTTTGGTTAAGAAGCTAACAAGGAGAACAATATCTTCCAAGATGATAGTGAAGAGGAACGACTAATCATTTTAGACTGACTAGTAAGACAACTGACCGTACCCAAATTAATGATTTAGGCTAAGTGATGCAAAATACCTTCAACCCCAATTATGACATGAACTTTCAGTAATGACCAAATAAAGAATTATAAAGACAGACGGCTTATGAACCAGTACTATAAAGAAACAAATGGTTTCATTTAATGTATCATAATATCTAGATAATCAAAATACAAATTGAGGGATAATAGGCCCAAACATGTAATGTTATATAAAAGAAATATTAGTAGATAATTAAGTTAATTGATGTAAGGAAAATATAAATACACCTTATTATAGATACATAAACCATACAAATAATTGTAACATATAGTGTTCATAAGATTGTCCAGTAAACAACAAATAATGACATGGTCACTATAACATTTATAACGAGAGTGAAGCATAACATAGACAGTGTCAGAGTAATTAATAAATTAACTGACAAAAGACTAATTAGTTAGTACAGAATTTGTTTTATAAAATGTGCACGTTTTATGTTTAAGCACATTGTTTTATTATCATAGTATTTGTGTTGTTTTTTGTATGTAGTAGGTGGAACAGTTATTTTAAAGGAATATCAATGAAATGATATTAATTTCATGTTTTATGTTAACAAATATAACCATAGAACTGGTGTTAAACAGTTATAAATTGATTTGGCAAAGCAGAATAGACTATAAAAGATGTTATGGCTAGGTGTCAAACAATTATACAGTTTAGGTAAAAAACCAGTTAATTTGTTCAAGGATTCAGTAAAATCATAGCCATGTGTGCATGAATTTAAAATAATAGAATAGTATGTCTTTTGTTTTGATAAAATAATGTTAAGTGTTAAACAGTTTTTATAATTGTTAAAAGATAATTTAACTGGAAAAGATTTTAAACATGGTGATGAAAATAACACCAGTACATAGGCCAGGTGAAACCAACTTTTGTAAATTTTGAACAATAATATTAGAGATTTTGTAAAACAAATGTGAAAGGATAAATATATTTGTAGGTAATAGTGTACAAAACGAATATAGAAACAAAATAATACATATCAAGTTATTTAAGAAAATTTCAAATAACAAAATTGTAACATCTGTAGTTCTTAAGTAAAAATAGGCATGTTTAGTGTCTAAATGTAACAAATGTAAAGATCAAAATAATGCTGATAATGGTTTTAAATTCCCATTCAGTATAGAAAAGTTATGTTAATTTAAAGATTTTGAACAAATTTTAGACTTTGAAATAATGAAAGTATATGACAATATATATCCGAATCAACCAACCAGATTCCAAGTTTACCCTTAGTAACCAGAAATTTCGGATAAATAAAATGAGACTTCTTTGACAACGAGCTTAGCGGATAGACGCGTTTGTAAAACGTCCGACATATTATATAATAAACAGTGTAAAAACGATACAAACATATTAATACAGTTAGAAGTAAACAACACGAACCTTTTAAACTAAGAGAAGAACAACAATTATATGAGAGAGAAGACCCAAGAACCAGGAAGAAGATCTGAAGTGGACGAGGACCCTGTATTCGACAAGAACCATAAAAGAAGAGGATTTGGTGATTTTTGACAACTTATTATATTGTGCATCTACACCCACATTTGTATACACGACTTTTTAAATACTAATCAACTAAAACTACAGACACCATATAACACCAACACTAAGAACACTCACTAATAACACGATTTGAGATTGACACCTTTTCAAACACCACAAGAACCTTTGATTTACATAATAATTATTAAAGCCTGAATTGGACATAACCTATTTGAACTGATAACCACTATACAACTGCCTGTGTGCACGTTACACTATAACATTGTAATATCCTTTAATTGTAAAACTTGTATTTTGATTTATAGTGTAATATTTTGTTTAATTGTAATACCCGAACCATATACGCCCTGAGATAAATTATATTTTATTAGAAACGTTAACAAGAGCATTGTTTTGGTCTCGAAGAAATACTGAATGTTTGGCTACTTCTGCCAACTGGTAAAAAGAAGACTTATAAATTGCGCTACAATTGCGATTATCCTGTTCAAATTTATTAAAACAGTTAACCAGTGTTTTTTCAGAATAAAGGATTCCTGTAAGGATATATGTTTGATGGTATGTGTGTGTCGTTATTATTGCTGTTACATTTAGGAAATAAAATTCACAGATTGCAGCGGACACGACGGTTGGCAACGTTGAGTGACGTCACGGAAACGTGCAGTATAGTGGGAGCAAGCGGCAAATTACGAAACCATTCGCCGTCCTACATAACACAGTCATAATTACAAATTGACGACTCCAGTGCGAGTTAGTCGCTACATTATTTATCTATATTATAAATTGACACTTCCAACGGGCGGTGTATGTAATTCAAGTGCACACAACACAAGATACAAGTAACCTATTCCTGATAACATTGTACGTAACGAAATATTCTTATCGTTACAAATTGACGAACCCAACGCGGGGCTTTACAAAAGAAGGACGTAGCCCTGTCTAATCGTTACAGAATTGGCGAACCAACGTGTGAGGCGTGTAATTTAATATAAACTAAATTATAATTTATAAACAAACGAACCAAAATAAACAAGATGAGGAAGCGAGAAGTATCACGCAAAAGAGCGGCCGAAACCGAGAAGGTAGACGAGTTAAATATGGAAGATAAAGAAGCGACACCGGTTGAGGAAGTAGAAATTATAACAAGGAAGGATCCGGAGAAACAACCAGAAGAACCCACACAAACAGAAAGCGAGAAGACGCAAGAAATGATTAGACGTATGATGGAATTAATGCAGGAAACTGGGAAGAAACTAACGGAGGATTTGAGTAAGAAAACGGAGGAGAGTAATAAGAAACTAAAGGACGAAATGAAGGAAGATTTCAGTAAGAAAATGGAGGAGAGTAGTAAGAAAATGGAAGAATTAAGCGAGAAGAGTAATAGGAACTTAGAAAAATTGAAAGAAGAATTAAGTGAGGACAGTAATAAGAACTTAGAAAAATTGAAGGAAGACTTGGGTAAGAAGATAGAGGAAATAAAGAGTGATAATAAACAAACCAAGGAGGAATTGAGCCGAGAATTGAAGGAGAATAGCAGTAAAATGGAGGAGAAAATAGACGAAAATAATAGAGCATTGAGGGAAGAATTGAAGGAAAATTACCAAGAGACCATGAAAAAATTGGATGAACACAAAGAGTCATTAAAAGAAGATTGGAATAACAAGATGGAAATTAATAACCGGCAATTGCAGGAAGAATGGGACAAGAAGCTGGAAGCACCGATGACTGAAATTAAAAGGGTAGAATCCGAGACCAAGGAAAAGTGTGAGCGGATGAACCAAGAGATACTGAGCGTCCGGGAAGAAACGAATGGAAAAGTTGAAAATATAAGAACCAACCAAGCAGTGATGGGAGAGAGATTAGAGGGTATGAGTACTAGTCTCACTCGAGTACAAGACCAAACAACTGCTCATAGAGATGAAATCAATACCCTAAAAAACAGACAATGTACCGGTGCACATACAACATGCGAGGAAAATCGAGAAGTGATCGAGTTCCAAAACTATAGAAGAAACCCCATGCTATTTTTAGAACGGGTAGAAGAGAAGATAGCCAAAACCGGAGAAGACAGATGGTTTGTAATAAGGAGCATGCTGGACGAAATGTTCCGAAAAGTATATGACAATTGGTGGACGGCGATGCGGCCGAGTATACAGAACTTCCAAGAGTTTAAAAAGCAGTTCAAATCTAAATATTGGTCTGATGCCACGCAACACATGATAAGAAGTGACATAGGATTGGGCCGATATGACCTGCACGGCAAGCAAACTCCAACCGCATATTTTCTTGGCAAAATAAATATAGCCAGACATTTAGAGCCTGCAATTCCTGCAGAATGTTTAGTGCGGCTATTAGCCTACCACTATGGTGGCGAAATTACAAGAGGCCGAATAAACGGACGCATACAAACCATCGAGGAGATGTCAACACTACTAGCGGAGATGGAACAAGAGAAGAACTTCCTCCAGTACCGACGAAGGAACGATGAAATAAATAGAAATAATGGTCGCCGCGACACCCCATATGAAAACAACGGGCAACGACCGAACAATAGTTATAACAACAACGGTAACCACTATCAACGCGGTTACCAAAACCAGAATAACGCTAACAACTATCCACGAAATAATGCGAATAATAACAACAACCACTATTACCGTAGCCCTCCGACAAATAATAACAATAATGGATACCAGCGAGCTAATGACAGAGACCACCAGTACCAGAACAACCGAGGTTATAACAACAACTACGATAACCGATACAGGCATAATAATAACGGCAATAATAACAATCAAAATCAAACATATCGACGACAAGTGAATTATGTAAGCATTGACGATAGAGATGTGGGAAGACGTTGGTACCAGGGACGAGCAAATTATAATGGGAACCGTGGAAGAAGTTTTCAGGAGGAGAGTAACCAGCACTACCGCAATGAACATCGGCGAAGTAGAAGCTGCGACGACAACAGAGATAACCGAAACTCAGTGACGTTCAATAATAACGCCATTGAGGTACAAGAGTCACAGAGTAGAGACAGACCCAATCAATCAGACGACAGGACTGAGGAGATCAGCCCTGATTTAAACGGACCGCGGCAGTGAAAATCCATCAGGTCCCATCACTGAACCGGCAATTTGGGTACTTACTAGGACGAGACAAAATGACTGACGACACATTGACGATGGTGCACAATCATTTCTTAAAAAACGTGAGAGAAGAACTACTGAACGAAGACACGATAACGCAAAATAATTCGAATAATGAGATCGTTTATATCATCGCCCAAGTGAATGGACTAGAGACAAGATGCATGATAGATACGGGCGCAAACGTGTCGTTAATCGACAACAATGAATACATCAAAATCCAAAAATATAGTAAGGCCATCTTACCAACTTTACCAATTCAAAATATAATTTTAATCGGAGCCACTGGAAGGCAAAACAAGTCAATAAGAAAACAGGTATCATTAACAGTGACCAGCAGAAATGTAGCTATACCTATGATTTTTCTAATAGCTAGTAATCTACCATTTAATCTACTAATAGGCTGTGATATTTTGAGAAAATACTCAGCAATAATTGACATGAGACAAGCCATAGTGTCATTAAAAGTGGATAATATAGAATGGACAGCAAAATTAGTAGAAAATAAAAATGTACCTTCATGCAATAGTATAAGAAAATTCAATAATAATCAAGATGAGTCATGGAATGTAAGAAGGGAATACTTTGGGTGTGAAGACAGTTTATGGTTGGAAACATTAGAAGAGATCCGACAATTTCGGTCAGAACAAAATGAATGTAATATAACCACACAACAAATAGAAAAGTTAATATCAATATATAATAAATACCGCTATGTTTTCTCTGATATACCTGGCAAAGTAAAAGATTATCAATTTACACTACATTTCAAGGAGCCTGTAAATTTTAATAAAAAATCATATCCCGTTGCTTATGCATTAAAAGAAGCAGTGAGGACTGAACTAGACAAAATGATAGCAGAAGACATTATTGAATATAGCTGTTCCCCATATACCAGTCCGTTAATAGCAGTTCCAAAGAAAGATGGCAAAGTACGACTCTGTTTGGATGCTAGAGAGATTAATAAGATCATAGTTAATGACAGAACATCTCCCGGAGAGATTGAGGAGATATTGAAAAAATTCAATGGCATACAATTTATTAGCACCTGGGATACGGTTTGTGGGTATTGGCAGGTGGAGTTACACCCAGATAGTCGAAAGTACGTCGCCTTTATTTTCTAAGGAAGGAACTACCAGTTCAAGAGACTACCGTTTGGACTGGTAAATTCAGTAGCTGTATTCGTAAGATGTATGGACCAGGTGTTGGGTCCAGATACTATTCCATATACCACAGTCTATGTTGATGACTTGTTGATTACTTCAGTGAATTGGGAAGACCATTGTGACAGAGTAGGACAAGTATTACAAAAACTATCAGACAATAACGTTACCCTAAAACTTCAAAAATCCAAGCTCATCGCCAGTGAAGTCCAATTCCTGGGTTTTAACCTAACAAGACAAGGAATAACACCATCCAATGAAAAAATTGAAGCTATCCAGAAGTTCCCAAGTCCTAAAAATAAAAAGCAACTTCAATCATTTCTGGGACTTTGCAATTATTATAGGAAGTTTCAGAGAAATTATTCTGAAATGACAGCAAAGTTTTCTCCACAATTATCCTCTAAGAACAAATGGTCCTGGGGACAGGAACAAGACAATTTACTCCAAATGATCAAACATAATTTCCTAAGTTCAGTCATATTAAAACATCCTAATTTCAATCAACCTTTCTTCATGAACTGTGATGCTAGTGATATAAGTTTAGGATCTGTATTATATCAAGAAGATAGTGAGGGAGAACATCAGGTGGTGAGTTTTGCAAGCAGAATACTTAATGGATGTGAACGCAATTATAGTGTAACGGAAAAGGAGTTATTAAGCGTTGTATTCGCTTGTGGGAAATTCAGAACCTACATTCTTGGATACCCGATAACTGTGAGGAGCGATCATAAGTCAATATCTTTCCTAAAAAATTGCAAGATTAACCATGGGAGATTGACAAGGTGGATACTCGCACTACAGGAGTACCATATAAATTGGGAGTATGTTCCAGGAAAACAGAATATTGCTGCAGATATATTGTCCCGGATTAACATAGAACAACAAACTTTTGAAGGGTAAAAAGAAACAATCATAAAGGTATACACTATAATAAAAAACAAGTCAGATTTGGAAAACATCATGAAATCAATTGCACAACAACAAACAGAGGATACCAAAATCAACAATTTTAGACAAAGACTGATCCAACAGGATGAAAAAATCATTGCATATTACTGTCTACATGAAGACATATTATTTTACAAACCAAGTAATAACCAAGGATCATGGAAGGTGGTGATACCTAAAGCGTTAGAAACGGAATTAATACTGGACTACCATAGTCGATATGGGCATATGGGTGCATTAAAAGTAATGAAGGCACTTGAGGAACACACTTACATTAAGAATATCAACAGAAGAGTTAGAGAATGTATTCGGCAGTGTCACATCTGTCAATTGGCAAAATGCAATAACGAAAAAACAGAAGGAATTATGCAACCTATTACATCAACTGATAAATTAGAGAGAGTATTTTTAGATGTGTGTGGACCGTTACCTCGTAGTGGAGGGAGAAAACAGTATAAGTTTATTATAATCATGTTCGACCATTACTCCAAGTTTACAAAACTATACCCCATTAATCGGGCAACTACAAAAAAGTTTTTGCAAATAGTGATCCAACAATACATACCAGAGTTAGGAGCTCCACGATCAATTATTACCGATCACGGAACTTAGTTTCGAGGAAGGGTATGGAAGGAGACTTTGTTAGACTTAGGTGTCAAGACATATAAAACATCTGTCTATCACCCAAATAGCAACCCGGCGGAAAGAGTACTGAGGGAGGTCGGCCGTATACTCAGAACATATTGTTTTGATAAACACCAGAAGTGGAGTGACTACATTACACAAACAGAGAGCTTTATCAACTTAGCTAACCATGAAGCAATACAAGATACTCCATATACCATAATGCATGAAAGACTACCACCCCGAGAAATTAGTGAAATAATCACTTTCCCAAACAACGCAGCTTACCAGTTCGACAACGTGAGATTCCACAGCAAACTGAATGAACAAGTGGAGAAGAGAAGGAAAAAATACAAAATAATTCAGCAGAAAATGATCCAGTACAAGATTGGAGACAAGGTATTGTTAAAAAACCGCGAATTGCCAAGTTCCAAGGAAGGAATAGCAAAAAAGCTATTATTACTGTATAATGGACCATATGTTGTTATAAAAAACAATAACAATAATACTTATGTCATTAGTGATGTGGAAACAAAAAAGATTAAGGGGACATACAACCAAGTTTCCTTAAAAATGTATTATGAACCTAATAAACAAAGTTGATAATACCACAAAATTCTAAAGAAATAGTAAGGACAACTTACAACTAATTATTTATGAGAATTAATTTGGAATTGAAGAATTTATGATTATAATACCACCAAAATTCTAAAGAAATAGTAAGATCAACTTACAACTAATTATTTATGAGAATTAATTTGGAACTGAAGAATTTATTATTATAAAACCAACAAAATTCTAAAGAAATAGTAAGAACAACTTACAAATAATTATTTATGAGAATTAATATGGAACTGAAGAATTTATTATTATAATACCACAAAATTCAAAGAATATAGTAAGCTCATCTTACCAACTTTGATAATCCAGAATATAATTTTAAATGAAGCCAAATAAACAAATTTGAATATCTCAGAATTCAAATAAATAGTAAGGACAACTTACAGTACAGTTTGATAATGTTATTATGAATCAAGCAAATAAACAAATGGGAATAAATTTCCAAATTCTAAACAAAATAAGCACCTCTTATTAAACACAGTTATGAACCTATTATTGGAATATAAAAGAAAGATGCAACATCCATAAATTAGAAGAAACCATAGTGCTATAAAATGAATAAGAAAGGACAAGTGTAGACAATCGACGATGAAAATAAGACAAGACTAGAAACGAATTTACTACAAATAACCTATCATGATTGTGAGAGAATCAACAACAACTATAGATACAGATACTTGTTATGTTTTAATTGAATGAAGATAGTGAATGAAAAAATGAAGATTAAGCAGTACTGATAAAGAAGGAAAGAAGATAGTACCAATTGAAAGTAAAAAATGTTATTAATATCGCCACAAGAAAATAAACATCTGAAAGAATCAATGGAAAGAAATATTTAGATCTGAGAAGTTAAACTGAGTGAACAATCCTAAGAATATATTATATAATTTTATTTTATTTTAGTCGTGAATAGACTAGTGATTATTAAATGTGATTGACTGATGAGATAGCTCCAGCAATCGATATTATTGATGTATTATGTATTATAAGGACAGCGGGGTATTAGGTCAAGAGAGCACCCCGAATGATTCCAGAATATATGGTGATTAATTTGTTAGGGAAGTAACATGTTCCAGGGATAGAACACTTATAATTAAAGACAAGTATACCAGATCATAATAAGAATAACAAATGACAATGTGAAAGATAAGATAATTGGTAATTTCAACAAAAACAATATTTTATTAAAATGATCAAATTTGGTGGCAGGGTAGTATGTAACATTACATTTGGAACAACTTAATATCATACCTGATTTAATGAAGACTTTGGTTAAGAAGCTAACAAGGAGAACAATATCTTCCAAGATGATAGTGAAGAGGAACGACTAACCATTTTAGACTGACTAGTAAGACAACTGACCGTACCCAAATTAATGATTTAGGCTAAGTGATGCAAAATACCTTCAACCCCAATTATGACATGAAATTTCAGTAATGACCAAATAAAGAATTATAAAGACAGACGGCTTATGAACCAGTACTATAAAGAAACAAATGGTTTCATTTAATGTATCATAATATCTAGATAATCAAAATACAAATTGAGGGATAATAGGCCCAAACATGTAATGTTATATAAAAGAAATATTAGTAGATAATTAAGTTAATTGATGTAAGGAAAATATAAATACACCTTATTATAGATACATAAACCATACAAATAATTGTAACATATAGTGTTCATAAGATTGTCCAGTAAACAACAAATAATGACATGGTCACTATAACATTTATAACGAGAGTGAAGCATAACATAGACAGTGTCAGAGTAATTAATAAATTAACTGACAAAAGACTAATTAGTTAGTACAGAATTTGTTTTATAAAATGTGCACGTTTTATGTTTAAGCACATTGTTTTATTATCATAGTATTTGTGTTGTTTTTTGTATGTAGTAGGTGGAACAGTTATTTTAAAGGAATATCAATGAAATGATATTAATTTCATGTTTTATGTTAACAAATATAACCATAGAACTGGTGTTAAACAGTTATAAATTGATTTGGCAAAGCAGAATAGACTATAAAAGATGTTATGGCTAGGTGTCAAACAATTATACAGTTTAGGTAAAAAACCAGTTAATTTGTTCAAGGATTCAGTAAAATCATAGCCATGTGTGCATGAATTTAAAATAATAGAATAGTATGTCTTTTGTTTTGATAAAATAATGTTATGTGTTAAACAGTTTTTATAATTGTTAAAAGATAATTTAACTGAAAAAGATTTTAAACATGGTGATGAAAATAACACCAGTACATAGGCCAGGTGAAACCAACTTTTGTAAATTTTGAACAATAATATTAGAGATTTTGTAAAACAAATGTGAAAGGATAAATATATTTGTAGGTAATAGTGTACAAAACGAATATAGAAACAAAATAATACATATCAAGTTATTTAAGAAAATTTCAAATAACAAAATTGTAACATCTGTAGTTCTTAAGTAAAAATAGGCATGTTTAGTGTCTAAATGTAACAAATGTAAAGATCAAAATAATGCTGATAATGGTTTTAAATTCCCATTCAGTATAGAAAAGTTATGTTAATTTAAAGATTTTGAACAAATTTTAGACTTTGAAATAATGAAAGTATATGACAATATATATCCGAATCAACCAACCAGATTCCAAGTTTACCCTTAGTAACCAGAAATTTCGGATAAATAAAATGAGACTTCTTTGACAACGAGCTTAGCGGATAGACGCGTTTGTAAAACGTCCGACATATTATATAATAAACAGTGTAAAAACGATACAAACATATTAATACAGTTAGAAGTAAACAACACGAACCTTTTAAACTAAGAGAAGAACAACAATTATATGAGAGAGAAGACCCAAGAACCAGGAAGAAGATCTGAAGTGGACGAGGACCCTGTATTCGACAAGAACCATAAAAGAAGAGGATTTGGTGATTTTTGACAACTTATTATATTGTGCATCTACACCCACATTTGTATACACGACTTTTTAAATACTAATCAACTAAAACTACAGACACCATATAACACCAACACTAAGAACACTCACTAATAACACGATTTGAGATTGACACCTTTTCAAACACCACAAGAACCTTTGATTTACATAATAATTATTAAAGCCTGAATTGGACATAACCTATTTGAACTGATAACCACTATACAACTGCCTGTGTGCACGTTACACTATAACATTGTAATATCCTTTAATTGTAAAACTTGTATTTTGATTTATAGTGTAATATTTTGTTTAATTGTAATACCCGAACCATATACGCCCTGAGATAAATTATATTTTATTAGAAACGTTAACAAGAGCATTGTTTTGGTCTCGAAGAAATACTGAATGTTTGGCTACTTCTGCCAACTGGTAAAAAGAAGACTTATAAATTGCGCTACAATTGCGATTATCCTGTTCAAATTTATTAAAACAGTTAACCAGTGTTTTTTCAGAATAAAGGATTCCTGTAAGGATATATGTTTGATGGTATGTGTGTGTCGTTATTATTGCTGTTACATTTAGGAAATAAAATTCACAGATTGCAGCGGACACGACGGTTGGCAACGTTGAGTGACGTCACGGAAACGTGCGGTATAGTGGGAGCAAGCGGCAAATTACGAAACCATTCGCCGTCCTACATAACACAGTCATAATTACAAATTGACGACTCCAGTGCGAGTTAGTCGCTACATTATTTATCTATATTATAAATTGACACTTCCAACGGGCGGTGTATGTAATTCAAGTGCACACAACACAAGATACAAGTAACCTATTCCTGATAACATTGTACGTAACGAAATATTCTTATCGTTACAAATTGACGAACCCAACGCGGGGCTTTACAAAAGAAGGACGTAGCCCTGTCTAATCGTTACAATATATATATAGATGACCTCGTGCGAGAATGGAAACAAAGTGCTTCTCTACGTATACAGGTTAGCCGACACGAGTTCCTAAACACTATGCTGTTTGCCGATGATCAGTTTGTAATCCAAGATAGTGAGGATAAATTATAACTGGCTATCCACAAACTAAATCTGTTATCAAAAGGTTATTATTTGAACATTTCAATAGAGAAAACTTAAACCATGGCATTCCTAGGAAAAGATTCGATTCGGACAAAAATTGTAATTGAAAATAAAACTTTATAACAAGTATCACATTTCGATTACCTAGGATGTGATATTACATATGAAGAAGACAAATATATTCTTAATAAAACAAACAACTTCCAAAGAATATGTGGGAGATTACGGTGAACACTCAAAGGAAAGACCACGAAAGTAACACAAATAACATTCTGTAAGGTGATGGCAGTCCCCATGCTGTTACACGGGTCCGAATCATGGGCACCAAGAAAGAAAGATTACAGCCAGATGGAAACGTCTGAAATGAAATATCTTAGATCTGTGAAAGGTTGTGTAAGATTAGGTCACATAAAGGACGAAGATATATGACAAGAATTTTAAAAATATGATTGCCTCAATTTGTTATTAAACACGTATTTTAATGACTTTGGAAACAGACAGAAAATTAAATTTAACTCGAGACTCCGTTGCAGCAGCTGAGATTACACAAGCCACTTCCCAACTCGTGATGAGCATTTACCGTCATTAATATACTCCGTTACTTCTAGCCGAGCGTATGGTTTATAAACTTTGTACCTAAAGTATGTTCTGTAGCTCAGAAAACATGAAATGTTTGAGCCACTGTTCTGCACATGAGAGGGTGTAGAGTAAAAATAGGATAGTGTAAATTATTTACGATATCAGTAAGCAAGTAGAGCAATGTAGACAGGCATGAAGGAAATGGCCATGAGATATGGTAGACTGCCATTACTGTCCCCACCCGATGAAGTTCTCCTCCATTAGGGCTGAGTGAGGTTAAATACTATCACTTCGTTGACAATATCTGATGTTTGTATTTATTATGACATTAAGTCGTATAAATGCTGTGGACTCGAAAAATTCACCGTTTATTTTTGAAATTAAAAGAAAAAGAAAACATTAAGGCTAAAATAATTTTGTAATAAAAATATTTTTTAAATTGCGTAAACTAGTGTTAATATCTTTTTGTGTGTTTCGGTGTTGTACGAATTATGTTTTTAGCAACTAACAGCTTGTTTTTTCAAAAACATCTAAAAATTTATAAAAATTAGCTACAAAAACCTTACTTAACCTAACATTTTTGTAAGCCTTTTTTAACTTTAAAATTGTTATAAAATCAAAACATCAGAATCTTTAGCCAAACTAAATTAACCAACCTTTTTCATTTCATGTACCTAGTTTTTGGATTTTTGCAAGCTGCCAGTGTTTTAAAAATGTGTTTATGAAATTAACATAACTAACCACATTAACCAAATCTAACCCCTTAATTTTTTAGAAGTAACCGTAACAATACATGTGAGGTTTAGCACTGAAATTATTTTTCATTATTTCTCTTGTGAATGTACGGGTTTTCTTGGATATTCGATTTGGATAAGTTAATATATTCCCGGAAGGAACTTGTAACTTGTAACTTGACCTCATGTAATCAATTTTTTTGAAAATAGCAAAATTCAAACCGTCAAATTTTAGAACCCGCACCTTGTTTGGACCTGTAGTACACTTAAACATACAAGAAACGCGCGTTTTTAATATCGTAGTTGTCAAGGGGGAATTAAAAATGCTATCGCCAAAGCGCACCTGGATGTCATCAAAGTCAGTTCATTATCACATGTCTTGAGAACAACGCCTCCCGGACTCCATGTTAAGAGAGTTAGTAATATAGAAAAACGTAAATTATTTTTCATACAGCTATTCTCATTGTATACGTGACTGCCTATATGTCTGTTGTACGTCGACTGCTGCCACGCTGTCCCAAGATACGTCCAACGTAAACAAATCACTAGAACCTGGGCGTGAATCACCATTCAATACTTCAAAACGTGTTGTCACTAGTAATTACACTGTTTTTGTTCTCTCCAAACAGTAGTTTTAAAACAGCGTAGTATGATAAAACTGTCTGTATAGTGGGGCTGACCATATGGAGAACCGTACATGACTTCCATGTTTTAAGATTTATATTTAAAATCATTTACGAAATGAAGTGTTTCCATAGAAACTACTTCTTTCCACTTATTGCTTCAGCCTTAACCACAGTACTGTGGTCACTAACATATACCACCTCACGTTATCGCACTCGATTTTCACTGATGATGGCAGTCGACGGCACTGCCGAAACGTCCGGTTTTGCAGAAAACATTGGACTACGGCCAAACAGCCAGGGAAGGAATTTTAACAACAAACTACTACTTTGTTGCCGATAATGTAGTACACATATAAAAATTATCCCCTCCTCCTTCAACTATATTTTTCATTTATAGAAAATTACCCCCACCCCGTACAACTAGCCTCTTCATTTATAGATATTTCATCTACGTTTCTACAGTGGATTATTAAGATCTTCTTATCAGGATATTTTATTTATCAAAATTAAGTACTTTACTCTTGTTACAAAAAAAAAATGTTTCTGGTAAATTCCCCTTTCCCCGTAACCGATGTTCACCAAAATCAATAGGCCTTGAGTCTTCTACAACTCAGGTACATATGTAAAAAATTATTTGATACTGTTTGAATTTACGGCAGTTATCGTTCGTCATGAAAATATTTCTCTTATTACAACATAAAATGTTGCCGGTAAACTACTCCTTTCCATTAACCGATTTTCACCAAAATCAACAGGCCTTGAGATCTCTACAATCTAGGGATGTATACAAACATTTATTTGATTATGTTTGAATTTACGGCAGTTACCGTTCGTCATAGAAAAATTAACCTTGTTATCACATAAAACGTTGCTGGTAAACTACCCCTTTCTCTTAACTGATCTTCACCAAAATCAACAGGTCTTGAGTCATCTACAATATAGGGATGCATGCAAAACATTATTTGATTCCGTTTGAATGTGCGGCAGTTATCGTTCGTCATAGGAACAATTACTCTTGTTAAAACATTAATAGGTGACTGGTAAACTACCCCTTTCCCTTAACCGATCTTCACCAAAATCAATAAACCTTCAGTTTTTTACAATTCAGGAACGTATGCAAAACATTATTTGATTCTCTTCGATTATGCGGCAGTTATCATTCGTCATAAAAATAAAATTACCCTTTTAAAACATAAAATGTTGCAGGTAAACTACCCTTTTCTCTTAACCGATCTTCAGTAAAATCAACAGGCTTCGTGTACTCTATAATTCAGGAAGGTATTGCAAAAAAGTGTTTGATTCTGTTTGAATTTACGGCAGTTATCGTTCGTCATAGAAAAATTACCCTTGTTAAAACATAAAACGTTGCAGGTAAACTACCCCTTCCCCTTAACTGATATTCACCAAAATCAATAAGATTTCAGATCCCTACAATTCACGGATGCATGCTAAACATTATTTGATTCTGTTTGAATGTGCGGCACTTATCGTTCGTCATATAAAAAATTTAACCTTGTTAAAACATACAATGTGGCAGGTAAACTACCCCTTTCCCTTAACCGATGTTCACCAAAAGCAATAATCTTGAGCACACTACAATTCAGGGCTGTATGCAAAAAATTATTTGATTCTGTTTGAATTTGCGGCTGTTATCGTTTGCCATAAAAAAAATCTATAGACACGTAGACAGACACACACACAGACACTTTTAGAAAAATGACTTTTTTTCATGTTTTGAGGGTAGTACAATCAGAATCTGCAATAATCTCGACCACGATTTTTTTTGCCATCTCCATACTTCCATTTCCTTACGGAACATGGAAGTAAAACGAGTCTGTAACGAAAAATCTCTTCTCAATTTCTCTACTAATTAACATGTTTCAACATATTTATTGCACAAAAGTGTGTTAGACTGTTTCTTTAACCGTCAAAAATATATTTTACGTTACAGTTTAATGGTAGTTGTACGAATAACTCAAACATGTGTAAACATAAGTAAGTAGAAACAAGTTTTAACTATGTACTGAAACAATATCAACACAAGTAGGGTATATAATATATAGCCTAAACTAAGACAAACTAAACATAAACTAAAATATATAATTTATTTTTGAGGTTTACATTACTAACCAAAAGGCTAAACAATTTTCTTAAAAGGCAACAATGATTTATGACAAGCAGCAACTGTAAATAAGTAAACTTTTAGTATAAATTTTTAGTCTGAAACAAGAACAACATGACTTTAACTTATGTAAAAAAAGGTTATTATTGTTTTCAAATAAAGATATAGTTTTGTAGATTAATACATGTGTGTAAAATAACGTGCGTTTAAGCGTTCTTAAAGTGTGAAACATGCCAACAAATATCATGTTACGCTTACTACGGAACAGGCTTTTCTTAAAATATTTAATTTATTTTTTTCAATACGTGTGCTTTATCAGTTCATTTTGGCGCTTTTGAATTATTAAAAAAATAGAAACTAAATACATCTGTTATATTGGAACTCTCTCAGTAACAAACTTTTTTTTAAAAGAAGTGTCGAGGCCATAAATTCCGTTACTGGCAGACTTTTCTATTTTCTAGAACTAAGAAAAACCTTAATCGTCTTCAGGTAACAAAAAAGACAACACTAACAATGATTTAAAAGGTTTAAAAATATTCTTAATAAATGGTGATAAATGTTTATTATTTGGTGATCTTTTATTATCAGAAGAACAAGAAGAAAGAAAAAATCTCTCTAGCTAAGAAAGCTTCATTTAACATGTCACAAGGTTTAAACATCAAGGTGTGCAAAAATGTAAAACAGTTTTTTACAAAGGATGTTATAAAGCGTGCAATATGGATACATACAGTAAACATAAGAAAAAATATACATCAATGAAAAGAAATCCATTTTAGAATATTAGCACCGGTTAACGTTATTAGATTCTAGAGAAACACATTCATTCCATGGTTTGTATCATAAACACAAGCAGATATTTGCGCCAAAATGTAGTAACTTTTAGAAAATTGCTAACAACAAGGTGGACCGGTCGTGCAGTAAGGATGGAAGAACATAGAAACCCAAAGAGAATAGTGCAGGGTAAAACGACTTGGAGTAAGACCAAGAAGCCGAGAAAGAAAAACGAGAGAGGTAGGAAGCCGTAAAGGATATAGGAAAATGGAGACTGAGGAATAAGAGGAGAGCGACGACTGACAGAGATATGTAGTTGCAGAAATTAAAGCAGGTTGTGATCCGATTTTGGGCTTTAGTGTCATGGTGGTAGTAATTATATAAAACTTTGGCAGTATATAAAAATATATCATCATCATCATCATCATCCTCAAGGTTTGTTCTGGTCTCAAATAGGCAAATATTACAGCTGGTCATTCCAGCGCTTCCTCGGACGTCCCACACCTCTCCGTCCCCTCGGCTTATAGTTCCATAGTTGTTTGGGGATGCGGCAGTCATCCATTCGACAAAGATGTTCCCACCAATTCAGCCGATCCTGGCGAGTATAATCATAATGTTCAGTTCCTGCCGTATAAAAATATATAAAAACTTTTATAGTCTTGTGACTACAATCGACCGAAAAATATTAACACCATTTGACGTTAATCATTTGTTTATTTGAATAATTCATTAATATTTCATTTATTGTCCTTAGCGTTAAAAGGACGTAATTTAGGGAAATTTGTTTATTTCAAGGTAAACTTTGAATGGCAGCAACAAATTTAATTTTCCGCGTCTCCAACTTTAGCAAAGATCGTCTTAAGAATAGCGTAGTGCATTCTATCGTTTGTAGACTTTATAGTAATGAAATCTACAATAATTTTGTTTGTGACGACTGTATTAAGTTATTAATGTTTCATGTTTTTTCAACATAACTTTGTGATAAATTTAATACATATTGGTCTAAGCGCGCAATGGACGGATCGCCGTTTTTCCATTGGAGCGTCACGGAATCAGTATAATTTCGGGGATCATCGTTCAGCAGAACGTTACACAAACCATTTCTTTATCCCGTTTGTCTATACTTTTGTCGCTTCTTTTTCCAAAGTTACCAATACGAGGTGCATTACTTAGAATCCAATGAATAGTAATTACGAAAAAAAAACTGATTCAACCTGATCCAGACTAATGACGGTTTATTTGATGAATTTAATTTATGTGTACGACTGAGAGAGCTCTTAGTATACT
The DNA here is from genome assembly GCA_034769895.1 of Magicicada septendecula. NCBI lineage: Eukaryota > Metazoa > Arthropoda > Insecta > Hemiptera > Cicadidae > Magicicada > Magicicada septendecula. The sequence continues at coordinate 159,629,027 of CM068374.1, forward strand.
CTTATACTCTTAGTATCGACAGCATATCCAAAAGCACACTGTACATTACGATCTACCGCCCCAATGCGCACTGTGATTAACAAGTCTGTAACTTCTGGACTCGCACCAACGCCATATAAATGTTGACCGTTTCAACTCTTTGTTTATTGATCAGAATAATCCTTTACTCAATTTTATACTGGAAAGCTTATTTCGTAAGTCTCCAGCAAAATAAATTTCTGACTGAATATTTTAAATCCTACATAAAATACGCTTTTTAAAGTTTGTGAGTAATATTGCTAAAAGCAAAGTATGTAGAGCTATCTTAAAACCAGGGGCGTATACACTCACAAGTTGCATTTAAAAAAATACTATTATTACAAAAACAACTTTTAATGAAACATTAACATGCAGAAAAAAGATACAATTGCACAGATGACAGTACGAATTAGGATAGAAAGAGTCAAGTGTACAAACTGGCAAATATAAAATCAGGAATAAAAATTCAAAGAAGACCGATGAAACGCTAGAAAAGCAAATCATGAGATAAACACAAAACATATGAGAAATTGTAAGTTCTGAAATGTATTGTAATGAAGAACAATTTAAAATGATTTTTTAACGATTTACGTTTCCAGGTATTTGTAGGTACGGAACACAGTAGAACTGATATAACTTTGTGAACGTCTCACTCTGACCTGTGATTGATTGTCTAGTTATGTGTACTTCATCCCTACAACTGTCATATATACAAACAAACGCAGAGGTAAATTATTCTTGTAATGATTAATTTGCGTATACAATTAAAGCTAAATTTTATCTACGTCGTATTACCAGCGTAATACAAACTGTCGAAGAGACTTACATGTTTTTGATTCTATTTTTGAAGTGAGAATTTCACATAAGGCACTCCTGTATATCTCGCGCTCCTATAGCAGTAAACAGATGCAACGAAATAGATAAAACGAAAAAACAGTGTTGCCAGGTCAAGCGTTTCCACATCTTTTCCACAAAGTTACCCAAAATTTCCCCTCTGCCTCAAATATCTGCGCTGTAAGCAAAGCGTAATACATTAAAGAATGTGAGAATACTCAAAATGTTTAAATACTATTACAGGAATAACGTAAATTTAAAAAAATAATTTTATTTAAGATAAATGTGTTCACTCTTATATGAATCTTAATAATTTATAGCAAAATCTCTCTTACACAAAGAGCAACCTATTACACGGTGAGTCAGTGCACTCACCGCTCGACACTGAAGTTCTCATTTCTGGTTTGTGTCAGACGACATACCCATTTTTCCTTTCTTTTCATATATCTCCATTAAAATGTTTGTATTTTATCCCCTTCTTCTTATTTCTGTAGTTATATTTCTTGTGTTTTTTATATCCTTCTTCCTTTTTTAAGGAATATCTAAGGATATTTTGTAACTATTCTGAAGAAGAGTGTTCTTCCAGACGCTTATAAACAAATTTAGGAAAAAGCTGCGATGGACGCCATTAGTCAACCATACGTTGTAAACACTAAACAAGGCAGCCATTTTTTTATGACGATACGTTTACTGTGTTCACTTACAGGGTAGTTTGATGTGACTTCCATACTAGATTTTTTTTTCAATGTGTTAGTGATGCAAACGAACTGTTGTTAGTTACCTATTGTCTACACAATGGAAATAATTGCAACAGATACGTGATCGATTATCCAAGAACTGTTTATAAAATAGTATAACGATTATATTTAAAAAGATTATAAAGTACTAATTATAAAGTACTCACCAAGAACTGGCATTTATACAATCAGACTGACGTTATTATTACCGTGATTTATATGCATATAATAAGAAAGTTAAATTAACTTTGACCTGTAAACTGAACGTTCTGAAAGACATTGCCTTTGTCCTTTCTTCGTCTTGTTCTGCTTCATTCTCTGCGCCACTATGATAAAGCATGTAAAAAGCAAATCGATTGCTGAAAGTCAAGATTAAAAGCTACATGTATCTCATGCGTTAATAAGGAAGACAAAATAAAAAAAGAATAAGAATAAAAATAAGAAGAAGAACAAGAAAATACGAAGATAAAATACAGAAAACTTTGTATGATCATGTTGTATTTTTTTTTAAATTAATTTGTAAAAATATTTACAAAATTTCTGAAATTAAATAATTGTAACAAATGTGTATTTGCGTGTTTATATTAATTCATTTTAATGTCCATTGTGACACTATTGTTTTGCTCTCTTTTGTTTGTCAGTTTATCGTTACTTTGCAATTTTATTTTTAGTTGTTTTATATGCTGCATTTTGTCTCGTTTAAGATAGTTGGCAGATGGCAGTGCACAAAGGTTGCAGTGGCTTGAACGGCTTTGTTACATGCAAACAAGAACTCGTTAAGTATTCATGTCCAGTCGTTTAAATCCTTATGTGCCTATATGAATGTGCAATGTCCACGTGAATAGATACACTGGCTTAAAGAGCACTTACATGATAAATGCATGACAGATATTCTATTTCCAAATAATTATTTTATACAATTATATTCATAATTATAAGATGCTTTCTACATTTAGAGAATTGAATTGCTAAGTATGTATACAAAATTATGAGACTAAATAATATTTCTTACAAATTTATATTACCGTGAGGTCGAGAATTGAATTGCTGAGAGTTATAACGTTTGGCTCCTTTCGTAAAATTTATTAACTTCACCATATTTGACTGTGTGACAGTTTTGTAAGTATTTGCTTTGTCTAACGTCGCAAAAGTACAACTTGATAATACTGACAGCGTTGTACAATCCCAAACGTCGAGACATTGCAATAGAAACGCTTAGAACGTTAAAATAAGGTTACGGACATATAGCTTTGTCCTGCGTTTAGAGCTTTAGGTGAAACAAACTATTTTTTGATTACAAAAAGGTATGGAGGATGAACACTGTTTTGGTTGAGCAAACACGGCATTAGCTGACGAAAGTGAGAGAGCTTAACAAGTCTCTTTGCCTTTTGGTAGTAATAATAAGTTATTCAAAACAAAATTTAAACAAACACACTGTTCATTAAATTTCAGTGGATGATTTTAATCAAGCCAGATTTTATTGTCTGTTGAATGGCCTATCTCAATAACGCTTAAGTGACACATTCTGTCGGTTTCTGTGAACAGTTATTTGACAGAAATCATCATTCGTGTGGTATCCTTGCGCCTTATTCCTCAAATCTGAGTCCTTGAGATTATTATAGGTTTTCAGAAAACATAGACCAACTCCACGGCCAGAATTGTGAGAATATAGTGTGCGTCCAAATATATGTCACGGAACAGCTGACAGTGAACCCATTCGGTATTGTTTCACTTAGTACCGTCAGATTTCGTCAAAGTGCGTGAGTCGATTTTATGTAACCGATCTCATTACGTTTTAGACAAATGTTTTACATTAGGTATTGTATAATGTTTTGGAAATTATATCATTTGAAAAATTATTTTTGAATGTAAGTGTTAAAACGAAAATTTTAGTCTTCTTGATATCAAAATAAACATCACAGGTTGGTATTCAAGCTTTAAACCATTATCCCGCAGCCGGAAAGATATTGACGTTTTTTCCTTTCCTGGAGACATTTTTATGTTTACATTATTTTAACTAAAAATTTTAATTAAATAGTTGTTTTAAATTCAATATAGTTTTTCAAAAATGCATTACACGAAATCCACATTTGATAAATTGTGGCTTATTTGCTTTATTTTTATTAAGGAAATAATATAGTCTATTATATTTTTGTTATTTTATCCCAATAATACACAACTGTAAGGAAACTATAAAGTTTGGGCTTTCAAATAGAACTACTCTAAATAACATATATTTTTTTAATAGCTCAGTCATCAACAATTTGTTTTATAAAATCAATCTCATTACTTATATACAAATCTTCTATATTATATGTTAAACACTATTTCAATAAATATGGTATATAATAAGTTATTACAATTTTTTGTAATACGTGACGACAAAATGAAGTCGATATATCTTATACGTTTTGAGAAAACGTTTCTGAATTAATAGAAAAAAAGCTAATAAAGTTACATAAAATATGTTTACTGTTACCGTTTTACTCAAGGCGCATAGAATGGTGTTTTAAGCTCCTCCTTCCTTAAACGTCTCTTCTAGTCCTCTATTTAATTGTGTTTGTTTAATTGTATTTTTTATTTCTTTTTGAGCTTTGTCACATTTAATAATACACCTTTTGTCCACGGAACACAAGTTTTGTACAGTGTTTTACAGGTCTAAGTTTAATGTAGTCTGATTTTTGACAATTTGCATTCCCGTATGTAGTGGAGAAACAGTATAGTTTTATATACTTTGAGGCACTGAAGCTAAAAACAGATTTATTTACATTATAGTATATTTTGTAAATATTATTTAACTAGAATTCCCTAAAACGGTTTCAAACATTATTTTATCCTGTGTTTTAATCTTCTAATGTATAATTTATTAATTTATTTAAACATTATTATTAACACAACCGTAAGTGTTTATTGTGTTTTTGATGAAACGGACGTTACACACTATACCTGTTTCATAGTTTGGCCATCAAATTCATAAGTAATGTTCTGAGAAATTTGAATTTTTTTACAAACATTGCACAAAATGTGTATTATAAATTACTATAATTCAGAAAGTTAGATTTTTATTGAAAATCTCTCTCTCTCTCTCTCTCTCTCTCTCTCTCTCTCTCTCTCTCTCTCTCTCTCTCTCTCTCTCTCTCTCTCTCTCTCTCTCCATTTATGCACCTAAGCATTCAAAGAATTTCGACGAAACCGAAACATCGAAGCATGACAATGTTTTTAGGCTTTTGAATCGTATAATGTGGATTACGTTTGGTGGATTATGTAAATCATTTCCAAACCGCAGACGATCACAAACAGAGCATGTAAAACCGAATTTATTCTCACTAAAAATTTGCTAAACTCAATTTCAGCAGCGATTATTTCTGTCTAGATACGATTACATATCAAATTTCTAGACTGTGGGGAATCGAAAGTGTGGAAGCGTTACGTTTTTCGATGACGATTTTTGTGGAATGACTCCCACCCTGTAAACATTATCATGTTAAAAATATATTTAGTACCACTCTTCCAGAAGAGGGAAGCTAAGAAGAACCATAGCAGATGTAACCAAAACTTTTAGGTGATGACGAAATCCAAAATAAACCATGCCCTCAATACTTAGTAAGGACAGAATAGAGTAATTACTCTATTCTGTTAGCTACTCGGTTGACAGCTAAGATTCAGCTAAGATTATTTACACAACCTATCAACAAACGTGCCACACATTGGGCGCATTTGCCCAGCTTGTCAGGAATTGATCTGCAAAGTAAAAGCACGTAGCCAACGTTAGGGGAGTACATGCAATCGTCAAGTGATTGCTAAATTCAGAGGCACGCTTATAGTGTTTTATTTTTATGAGCTTAGAGATGAAATAATAGTTGTGTTAACCTATTACTTAAGATTTAACAGCCGGCGTCGTAATTATTCCGTGCTGTAAGGCCGAGGTCTACTGTAATATCCGTTTTGTAAGGCCGTGGTCTACTCTAATATCCGTTGCTTGTAAGGCCGTGGTCTACTGTAATATCCGTCCTGTAATGCCGAGCTCTACTGTAATATCCGTGCTGTAAGGCCGAGGTCTACTGTAATATCCGTGCTGTAAGGCCGAGGTCTACTGTAATATCCTAGCTGTAAGGCCGTGGTATACTCTAATATCCGTGCTGTAAGGCCGTGGTCTACTGTAATATCCGTACTGTAAGGCCGAGGTCTACTGTAATATCCGTGCTGTAAGGCCGAGCTCTACTCTAATATCCATGCTGTAAGGCCGATGTCTACTGTAATATCCGTGCTGTAAGGCCGAGGACAACTGTAATATCCGTGCTGTAAGGCCGAGGACTACTGTAATATCCGTGCTGTAAGGCCGAGGTCTATAGTAATATCAGTGCTGTAAGGCCGAGGACTACTGTAATATCCGTGCTGTAAAGCCGAGGACTACTGTAATATCCGTGCTGTAAGGCCGAGGTCTACTGTAATATCCGTTTTGTAAGGCCGTGGTCTACTCTAATATCCGTGCTGTAAGGCCGTGGTCTACTGTAATATCCGTGCTGTAAGGCCGAGGACTACTGTAATATCCGTGCTGTAAGGCCGAGGTCTATAGTAATATCAGTGCTGTAAGGCCGAGGACTACTGTAATATCCGTGCTGTAAAGCCGAGGACTACTGTAATATCCGTGCTGTAAGGCCGAGGTCTACTGTAATATCCGTTTTGTAAGGCCGAGGACTACTGTAATATCCGTGCTGTAAGGCCGTGGTCTACTGTAATATCCGTGCTGTAAGGCCGAGGTCTACTGTAATATCCGTTTTGTAAGGCCGAGGACTACTGTAATATCCGTGCTGTAAGGCCGAGGTCTACTGTAATATCCGTGCTGTATGGCCGAGGAGTACTGTAATATCCGTGATGTAAGGCCGAGGACTACTGTAATATCCGTGCTGTAAGGCCGAGGACTACTGTAATATCCGTGCTGTAAGGCCGAGGTCTACTGTAATATCCGTGCTGTAAGGCCGAGGTCTACTGTAATATCCGTGCTGTAAGGCCGAGGTCTACTGTAATATCCGTTTTGTAAAGCCGAGGACTACTGTAATATCCGTGCTGTAAGGCCGAGGTCTACTGTAATATCCGTGCTGTAAGGCCGAGGACTACTGTAATATCCGTGCTGTAAGGCCGAGGACTACTCTAATATCCGTGCTGTAAGGCCGAGGTCTACTGTAATATTCGTGCTGTAAGGCCGAGGACTACTGTAATATCCGTGCTGTAAGGCCGAGGTCTACTGTAATATCCGTGCTGTAAGGCCGAGGACTACTGTAATATCCGTGCTGTAAGGCCGAGGTCTACTGTAATATCCGTGCTGTAAGACCGAGGTCTACTGTAATATCCGTGCTGTAAGGCCGAGGTCTACTATAATATCCGTGCTGTAAAGCCGAGGACTACTGTAATTACCATGCTGACGGATTTTACCATAAGACGTTCCGGCCTCATCTCTGGAGGCCATCTTCAGTGAAACGGTTTTTAAACAACTAACAAGGTGTTCTTCAGTAAAACCATAGTATTGTGGCAAAGGCTGAATACTGTGGCAAAGAGCCTTATAGCCCAGATATTAATTTGAATAATTAATAGTTGTATTACTTAGTATAAGTCTATAATTTAGTTTTGGGGTGAAATTACGGAAAATGTAGAATCAAATTGTCCTGATTTTAAAGACTAGAAAATGCAGTTTGAATCCCGGTTTTTTTGCTCAAGTGTTGTGAAGACGTTTTAAGTTTTATCTACAAATTAAACTACTCTTTACTACAGATAACATCAGCTTGATGACCAGGAAAATTTTTAGATCCAATTTGTTATGTATGGGTGTCAATGTTAGCAACGTAAGTGACTATTTTTCTGCATTGTGAATAGCGTGTAACGTTTTATTATTGCTTTGATGCAGTTGATTAGATAAACGATATTTATTCTGATAAATGTGATAAATGACACTTGAGGTTGTTTTACTGCCTCTTGTAATGCCTCCACATGAAACACGCAATCTTTGTAATAATATAAATAATTTACATTAATAAAAGAGAAAAAATCCACAAAAATGACTATTTTTCAGATTTTTATAATTGTTGGGATTGTATAATCAACATTTCTATCCATAAAAACCCATTCAAATATTGTGCAATTATTGGAAACAATTTTGTTTGTTTGCTCAATACAGACTTTAAGGAGGAAGTCTTTCTTAACAAATTGTTACTAACCATTACTATCATTCACTTACCTCGAAAATAATATAGAGAAAACAAAATTATCTTTTCAGGAATAGATGGCAGTGAAAAATTTGCGTCTGACAAAAATATGTTATGTATGAAATTCTTTGTTAGAATTTGTTAGAACCTTGACGCTATTACAAGACTAGGAGGCTGCGGCATGTTGTTTTTCACTATTTAGTTTTATTTCTTATTTGCCATTCAAAAAGAGAGTGTGACAATAATCGTGAACAATTATGACAACCAGCAGTGGAAGTGAGTGAATTGTCGACAGACAGTCCTTTTGGGCTGTGTACGTTTTTTTTATCCATCGATGTCAATGTTGTTATTCACTTCATCACAAAAACCACGGCAACCATAGCCCTACAATATATGAAACCGGAGGGCTGATTCACTTAAGCCTCAAAACAAAATGTAAAGGTAAACAAGAAGAAGAAGAAGAAGAAGAAGAAGAAGAAGAAGAAGAAGAAGAAGAAGAAGAAGAAGAAGAAGAAGAAGAAGAAGAAGAAGAAGAAGAAGAAGAAGAAGAAGAAGAAGTGACTTGCTGAGTGCAATATTTAAAATAGAACAGGTAGTATACATACTTTAACACATTTATATTTAGTGGTGTTTATCTTAATACTTATTTTTGGTATGTAAAACTTATACTATAACTATACAAATTCCTTAAAGATTCAGACATTGTGAATGCGTTGTGTGGCAACTTCGAGGCGCCCTACTTTCTTTAGCTTTTAGCTCATACGTTTTTGGGTTATACATTCTCCTTTACCTTTCGTGTCAGCAGGGTCTTCTTGACAGAATTTTTTTCTTTTCCAAGCCAACTAATGTTAGAGTTAATTTAGGGCTAAATATGTCGCTTTTAACGAACATCTTTAAATTTGTGTTTTGTGTAAGAGAGAAAAAAGAGATCAAGATAAAAATCACGTGTAGCTGTGTCATATATACAATAAAAGTAACAGCTACAAAATATCTGAGTGTTTGTCAGAGCTCCTTAACACAAAGTTTGTCAGAAAACAAGTGCCACCGATGCAGAACAATTATCCCAGGGACAACAATTGAATTTACATTAATTACAAACCTTCACGATTAATATACAAAACCAGGAAAATTTACTTCAACAAAAAAATCACAAATGAGTTTTACTCGTATAACATAGAACAATTGCTAGTTGTTCCACGAACACATGCGGTGCTGTAAAATTTTGAATTTAAAAGGAGAATATTACACTGCGAAATTGATCGTCAAATGTAACTTCAAAGTGTAGCATAGTTTTTAACTTGAAAAATGTATTCTATGTCCCTCTTCCTGTATTGATCGTATTCCTGGTAATTAATTTAAAAAATAAGATTAACCGTTTTATTTAAAACAAAACTGAACTAATCATGTCAACAACTTATACATACCATTATAAACGTTATATTGGTATACCATAGACATAAAATTAATTCGTGTGCCTGACAGGTATTAAGAACTGAGAACTAAGGTACACTGAGAACTAATAATTAAGTAAGTAACAATTTTACAATGTAAAGTTCTTTTATAATAAATATTTCTTTTAAGATAATCAATTTAATGGCAATTATATACACTTAAGAACTTGAACACTTAGTGAGTTCAAATAAATCGTCACTCAAATTTCTTACTTTCTATTCTTGAATAAAAGTATTATATCAATTGTACTATTTAAAAGACATAGAGCTAGATAGGTCTACAGATTTGCAGATGTATCCTACAAACTTTTCTTTACACATTATTCATCCTACCACTATTATTTCTGTTTTATAAAGTCGGTTTTTTAGTCGTCGTCATCTTGAACAAGGACTAAACAAGAAATTGTTTGTTCTGGCCCAAGTAGATATACTAGAGGTGGTCACTCCAACGCTTCTTCCGCCGTCCCACAGCTCTCCCTCCTTTTCCTATTTTACAAATTAAAACTACGTGTAATTGAATAGCATTAAAATAAATAAGCATACATTTTGTTTTCAGTTGTTCTGTTTTTGTTTTTAGCAAATACGGTAATACATAAATAAGAAAATCAATATCGTAAAATTAAATTTTATTGTAGTTATTCCCAGTTGGGTGGTAAATGTATACAGAAATAATAAAGCATTTTTATGTATCTTGCCGTCGTTATCGTCATCGTCATCGTCATCGTCATCGTCGCCATCGTCGTCGTGGCGGTCGTCTTCATCGTAATCATCATCAGATTCATATTTACATCATAATGCAATATTAATGTCTGTATACAAGTAAGCGAAAAGACTTACCCCGAGGAGTCTAATTGTGAAGTGAATGATAGCGTACCCTTAACAAAAATACAGGCACAACACAGAAAAAGGAGAAACACGATCTGTATTAAAAAAATTCGTTAAATATATTCTGTCATCAAACTGAGAGCAGCGCAAGTGAATGTAAGCTCCGCCCACCGCTCAAGACACTAAAGCAATCGTTTGTAATCATGAGTACGGTTCTAACCCAGATTTTCAAAATTCAGAACTCAAAAGAGAGAAAGAGGAGAAGCTAAAACTCTTGGTTATTATACGATGTGAAATATCGGTGTGAAAGGACGAAATTTCTCGTCAGGATTAGATATGAATGGAGACGGTAATGGTGTCTGTTATCTGTAAGACGCAGAACAAAAGTAATCATACGGAATGATCGGGAGGAATAATAAAACACGTTTCTTTAATAAAAATGTAGACTAAAATTTCTAAATGCATCAAATGAAACCAATATTTCAAAAGAGAATACAGCGTTTATTGTGTTTTGTTTCTAGTGTTTATACGCTGGGTTCTGTAAGAACTGTGTTTGTGAGAACGGGTTTTAAAACCATCCTTAGCTACTACGATATAAAGCTACAAATCGTATAAGCTGCTAAATGTAACGATTTGCTGCTGTTCTTATAACTCACTGCAGAAGCGATAAATCATCACTGCTGTCTACGTAATTTGAAACATACATAGTCACATAAATCACTGTAGTTTGAAATGGATTATATTTAAGTGTTAACAGTAATTTCATACTGCAGAATAGCTTTACGTTTAATACGTTTGTAAGGCGATAACATTATTTAAAGCTTTATAACTGTTCAAAATCATTCACAGCATGTTAAACTAAAACTGAATTAATTCTTTGCCATATGTCAGAATATATTATTTTATTTTTCACAATTCCTCCTGTATTTTTCCTTTCCTGTTTTTGTGTCGCTTTACTACCTTTTTATTCCTTTTTCTCCTTTCCTTTCTGATTTGCTTTTTCTCTCTCTGCCTTTTTACCTCTCATTCTTCTTCAAGTATTAACTCTTATAAACACTAGTGTCCTTAATCGGTTTTGACGGTGTTTATTCCTGAATGTCGTTTTCCATGACTTCAGAGTGATGATAAGGTGTCTGTGATGTCCTAGCAGGGGTCTCCGTCTTCAGTGTTCTTCAGATATTAGGACATTATTGAGTTTTTACAGTTAGTTGAAGAACCTGCTGCATGGGCTCCAACAATAAAAATAGTATTAAATTTTACGCTTCTTGTGCATTTATTTCTTTTTTTCTTTTTATCCTTTTACTACCCATTGTGTACTTTTCCTAATCTTACAGTACGTTTTATCATTTTTTTGTTCTCACTTTGCTTTCATTTCAATTCCTTATTTTCCTTTCCCCGTTTACTTTATTTTCTTCTAATCTCTGACCTTGTTTCACTTTTCTGTGTCTATCTGCTACTCTTTATCTTGTATTTATATCTAAATAATTGATTTGTAAATACTGTAGCGTGACAGATGTATGCATACTATTGAATGGCAATTGATCATTAGAATAATAAAGTTATAATATTTAAATTTGGAAGAAAGCATTAAGTTTAATATATAGATTAATTCATAGCAACTGTGGAAAGAAATCATTATTATAAAGAAAATACAAGTTAAAATAAAAGGAGTTACTAGCGATGAGTCATCCAAAACCAGTCTCATAACCAAAGGTTTTCAAGGTACAACCCAGGAAGGTAAGAAAGTGAGTAACCAAGCAGTACAGAATATGACCAAACCCACAACGAGGAAGAATAAATAGAATAGCAACCCTGAAAAAGCCAAGATCAACCAATACAGGTGGTGTATTTCTAAAATAAAGAAGAAGATGGAGAAGATCCCAAGAAACCTGATGGCATCAAGAAGAAGATGGAGAAGATACCAGTCCCAGAAGGCAGGAGAAAAGAAGACTGATGAAAGAAGAAGAAGGCAGCATCCTGAAGATGATGTCATGCTCTTATAATAGACACCCAAATCCCCATACCCCCAAAATAAATCATTAACCAATAAAAGTATAACGAAATGAAAACCACATGTATATAAATTTAAGAGAGAGAAGTGTATAAAGTAAAAGTTGCCTGTGAACTAAGATGAAACAATAATATAGTACCCATGGAACAAATCTCAATTGTAAAACACTAACCAACTTATTATGTTAATAAGACTATACGACCATTTAGCAATAACATAATATAAAAGTGCAAAGTGAACCAGTGATAGTTTTGGGTATTATAGAAAATGAACCTTGTGTTTCATTCTTGGCAATCACAAACATTGAATGCAATGAAATATGCAATTTTCAATGACTTGAAATGTGTACTGTGAGAATATGTTATTTATAAGACATAAATCTGTTTAAAATAACATTTTGTTTTATATGCAAAAAGAAAAACAGATTTCATAATACTTTTTGAACAATTTATGCTATTTATTTATTTATGACAGGGTACAATTCCCCAAAGACAATGTGTAAAAGACGGTATGAAAACTGTAGAATCCTACTTATAATAATAGTTAACAACAAGGATATAGATATAAGGTTTTTATGTATATAGTATATAAGAATGTTTAAAAATGTGTTAGATATAAAGCCATTTGTTTGGGTCTGATACAACTAACATCAGAACTATAAAAACAACTACTTATAAATAAGTAGGGTGTAATTAAGATGTTAGTTAGTAGAAAACCTTTTTCTGTAAACCATATTTCCATGTTTAGAAATAAGGATTTTGTTGTAAAATGTCTGACTTGAAGACAACCATTTATTTAAAAAATATTCTTTATTTGTTTAACTGTTATTGGTATTGTAACCAATACTCATTGTTATTGTGTAATTTGGAAAAATGTTTAGTTTATAAGATTATATTTAAAAGTCAGAGAGGGTATCACACATCATATATTGTTTGTAAAATATTTTGTAAGAAAAAATTGTTAAAAAATCATAGGCCATAGAAGGAAAACCAAACTTCATTAAAACAGAGAAATTACTCATTTAAATGCAAATAAACAAAAGGGATTTAGACAAAATAAACTTGAGATCAAGCCATATAATTGCGCATACCATTTAGAAAGATTTTAATAAATTATATTTAGAATTATAAATAAAAATGAAAATGACTAAACTCAGAAATTAGGACATGGGAGTCATATATTCCAGAATAATGTTTCAGAATACAACTAATTCAGTTAATTACAAGAAAATAAGGGAATATAAACCTTTTAATACAGTATAAGATTATTAATATTAAATATAACTGATAAAATGGCTGAATTTTTATAATGACAGGAAGTATGTTTTGACTTATCAGAGAATACCAAACTGAAAGTAAAATTACTATTTTTGGATAGAAAACACTATAAAAAAGCATTATTTAATCTGAAAATAAGCTGAATGAACTGAAAGATTAATTTAAATAACATCTAGTGAATAAAATTGACAAATAACCAAAGTTTAGGCAATCATATAGTGAATTTTAAAGTATGCACAGGATATGAAAATATATTTGAACAATGTTAAGAATAATATTATATTGGCTAAGAGTTTAATTGAAACTAAAGGAAATAGGATAGTTGATTATTGGTATTTTGAACGGTTAACATGACGATCGTTTGGTGTCGAATCTAACCTAACTTACAACGGTAAAGTTGAGAGGTGAATAGTACGTTTCAGTGAAATCGCGAGTGACTTATAAAACACTTCTAGAACACTCACATTATAACAGAAACTATCAAGAAACAATAAATAACACTGAACAATACATATTGTAATATATTATTATTACAAATAAGAATAAAATAATAATAATAAATAGAGATATATTGTGTGTCGATTGCTGTGATATGTTAACAATGGTTTGTGCCCTCCTTTTAGCCCCACTCGTTAGGATAGTCAATTTGTAATATAATTTCAAATGTAATAATAAATAAAATATAAAGATATTGATGATAATAATTGTGTATGTTGGCTGGATCTCGGTATTGAACTCCCCGGTGATACAGCTCCACTTTGAAATCACCAAATACAAAGAATAGATTTAATATAAATAGGTTATAACTGGGTGTGATTGATTGATAAATATCAAATAAATCAAACTTTAAAAATTGTGAAAATAATTTTTCTTGTTCTTGTATTGAGCTTGATTGAATTATTTAATTTAATTAATTACTAATTAATTAATTAATTGAGTTTATAATTTCCTGATATATCTATTCTCTCACTGTAAATTACGTTTTTTGTTTAATACAAATTAATAGTAACATTAATTATGTAAATAAAAACAATGCTGGTAACTGAGTAATGATTTGCGTTTATTAACATTCAAAATTATGCGCCAGTCAAACTGCGCATGTCCCAGGCACTGGCTAATCTTTGCTACAGTCGGTAGTGAAAAAATCAACAAATATATTTTTTACAAGTTTAAATTTGTGGTTCTTTTAACGAGTCGAAATGGTCAGAGGGCAAGGAACAAGATACATTTAACAGGTATTCTTAAACTAAATGTTAATAGCTGAAATAGAACCAAATTATTATTACAATTGTCAATTAAAAAAAAATTAAATTGCGAACCAAGTCGAAGAAATGACGTCACTCCCCTCCAGCAGGCACTGCATCGTCTTTATGAGAAATTCAGTAATGGCCGCCGTCTACTCGATTTTAACTGCTACATTGCTGTTGGAATTGAATGATCTTCTCCCACAGAAATAAAACGATGTTCCCTTTTCTGCGAAGTGGTGTTGGTCCAGGAATATATTGTGGAATGTCCTCTCGTCGTCTGCGATGTCGATTTCTGGATGGATTTCTTGTGTAGTGTCCGGTGTTCAAATATGTGTGTTGGTTTTCTGTGAATTTGGTCCAAAATTGTTCAAAATGGCTGTCGATTTCTTGTGTTGAGTTTTATGGTGTTATACTGTGTTTTGGAAATTTGTGAAGTGTTAGAAATTGATAGTTAAGGTTATTTCACTTTTTAGATCATCTCCGTTACACGCCACATAACCACACTTGGTTTTATTACAAATTATTTTGTTTTCAATACTCCGCTAACACATTTCCAACCATTCGGCTTTACGATTAACAATAGACTAATAGACGCAACGTCGTCGTTTTAGGGTAATTTGTGCTATGTCTTTTTCCTCTTCATATTGTTTAACTATAAAAATATCTGTCTAAGACTTGTTTCACCATCTAACTATACATAATAAGTTTTCTTATTTTTTACTGTATTTCCAATATTTCTTAATTTTACATGAATCTAACTATTCAGTAATATTGATTAGTTAATTTTACATCTTTTGATATATAGCTGGGTTTGTTTCAAGCTCATTTAAGCCCAAAAATTACAATTTTACATAATGATTGTATGCCTCATATTTTGTACAAATTCAGTGTTTTAAAGGTTTTTATTTGTTTTTTCTTATAATATTTCTATGGAATATACTTAATAACTCCGTAATTACTTTGTTGTTAATAATTTGGTTGTTAAAACATTTCAATATTGATTATTTGCTGTTTAGTCTGATTTTATTACTATTATATGCCTATTATTGACTGTTTCCAAAAGAAGTTAATTTCCTTTCTTTTGTCATTCTATTTGCTATTAAATGTATCTGTATTAATTATATTTTCAATTTCTGTATTGTATGTATTGAATTCTATTCCTATTACATAGATTGATTCTTTGATAGATAATTTTTTTGGTTTATAGGCCAGTCTGTGTTTACTACAATGGTGTCTTGGCTGGTCTGTTTGTACATTATACATGGTTTACTGTTTTGAATAAAATTATTACATTTTTATGTCCTACTTGCCTCTCTGACTTACACAATGGAAAATTAAATGACATGATTTTAAAATACAATAGAATATCTTGTATCTACTAAACTTTCTTTCTACTAATAACATCATTGAACCATAACATGAACATCTTATGCCTAATTTTCTCTATATCACCTAATTTTAACAAAAACATTTTATCCCTATTATTTTTAACTGTATCATCAAATGATAACAAAATAGCTTATCCTTATTATTACCTAGACATTATTTAATTAGAAAAAATAAAAACTCCTATTACTAGTAATACTGTCAGTCATTAACTGTCTTGTGTATTTATGTTTCTTTTGAAAACAATTCAACTGTGATTAAAAAACATCTTGTATCTATTATCACCTTATATCTAAAATATTATCTAATTAACAATAAATAACAAACATCTTATTATTAGTTATACCCTCAGTTATGAACTGTCCTCTGGTATTTTTGTCCTTCTCACAATTTACTTAACTGTAATTAAAGAAAACATTTTATGGGTAATAGTTTTTCTTATATCTAATTTAAAAAACTCTTATTACTGATAATGTTGTCAGTCCTTAGACTGTCTTTGATTCCAATGGTTTTACTAGTATTATTCTACACTCATGGTAGTCTTTTTATAATATTTACACTTCATTGAATATTTTTTCATAGATTTTTTAGCTATGTTTCTCACTATACTCACTGTAGTTTCTTATTTTTGTTACCTCACTTCACTTTATTGGGTTCTACACTATGGTAGTCTTTTCAGTGGGTTCTACACTATGGTAGTCTCTTTTGATATATTTTTTAACATATTACTCTTACAACTATTATACAATTTGTGTTTTCTGGGATTGTATCTTGTAACTTGTTTGGGTCTACATATCAGTTTTAATTTTGTCTCATGGTATGTATTACATGACTATCATTTTGTTTTGGCATATCTCTTTCTGTTTATGGTCTCTTTGTTGGAATCTTGATATGTTTTGTCCCTTCTTCAAATATCACATTAGTAGTTTCTGGTCTTGTGGTGTCTCTGCCTCGTGACCTTATTATTGTTCCCTTATTAAAATGGTTTCATGACAGATTATTTCCTTTTTTATGGTCCTTCCCTTTTTGTACTGCTTCCCCAATCTACTGGGTATACTGCTGGTTTAACTGGTTTTTACATAGTAGGTTATTTTAATCAATGGTTTTCTTTGTTATTTTCCATTTTTATTAACATTTCATAGACTTAATATACAGTTTCTAGTGTAATCCTTAAACAATTTATTCTTCTCACTCACTATGGAACTTTTTCCTTTATTTATGTTGCATTAATTCAAATGTTTAGTGTGATAATTTTGTTATGTTACAATATCTATTCCGAAAAACACCACAAAACACCAGAAAACTGTATAATTCAATAACCGCATTAGTGTCGGAATAGGGAAAAGTGTTTGAACTTATATTTACACAGAGACACAAAATACAACCCAGAAACATTACACCAGGCACTACACAACATTTAACAAGAGATTTGCAGACACCAGAACAGGAATACTGCCAGAAAATACATTATTCGGAACGTAGCAGTATCGAACAACGTTTGGACCAGTTTGACGGCAGCCATTTTTCTTGACAATTCCAATGCCTCTCCGTGCACATATCAGCTGTTGGTGAAAACAATTATATTATTTTCTATTCAATGTCTGTATTTAGTAATAATTATTAATTTGTTGTAACGTTATACTTTTTAAATATTAGCCCGATTTCTCTGACTTTTATAATAATTGGCTGTTTAAAGAACCCTGTATGAATTTTATATAATATACTTTGTAATTTTTTTTTCGATATCCTGAGAATCGATATTATAATCGATAAGAGTCAATATTGCCATTAACTAATAAAACATTAATACTTTTCAACACTAAATAGTTCTTTATTTCATAAACATTACTAATTACCACTAATATAATTCTAATTAATAATCTACCAGGACTTTACCACCTATAAGTGAAGATAACCTAAAAAATATAAAGGTAAACAAGTATCGATTGGTTTGAAGACAATCTTATGAGTGGTGATAGTTTATTTAAAATATACCAGAACTTCAATAAAATTTTTCAGAAGAGCGTTACACTTTTTAAAACTTCACAGAACTCTATTAATTAATTGATTATAATTAATTAATTAATAAAATAATAATTTTTTTTAAATTATAATTTTTTTTGAACACATATTTTTTTTTATTTTCTTCAAAACAACAATTTTTGTTTTGAAACTTTTGGTGGAGCTGAACATATATTTCTTCATCAACATTACGCTACTCGACCGGTCTTGCTACCATTGGAACTCGACCAGCTGGGAAACTTAAGGAAGTGTTTCAGGCCAGTAAGACGTCGAGAGCCACACCAATTAAGAATACGCAAACAAATTATTTGATAATATTACAATACCAATCTTCTTCTTCCTTTTCTTCTCTGTCAGCGTTTGTCTCTGTCTCTGTCTTTTTCTTAGAAATCAGTTGATAATAGTAACTCGACTGCCCTGGCGCTAGTAAGGAATATGCTGTAGTAATGTCTATCTTTAGCGTACTAGCTATATATGAGTAGTACCTATCTTTTTTTTAGACTAATCTCCTTGGGCGACTAGACTTTCAGTACCACCTCGTCAAGTGACTTGTTTCATAAAATGTAATATTTATTTTGTCGATTATTTAAGAGTAAACTGTGCTATCATCAGTGTGGAGCCTTCTTAGTATTTAAACGATTGTCCTGAAGATAGTTCATAGAATTGCCAACACCCTCCAGCTCATTTGAAAGCTATCCATCTTTTACGTTAGGTTGGATTAAGGGTAACATGTTCAAATCACCAAGTTGCAGTTGGAAAAATTAGCTACTGTATTCGACTTCAATTTGTGTATTCAGTGAGATATTTTTAATAACTCTCGATGTAGGTAATAATTATTACATTTTATTCATTTTTGAGTTTAATACTAATTTTTTTCTCACTTCATTTCTCCAAGATTTAAGATTCCCTATGCCTTTGCTTTAATATTTTCCTCTTAGTCAATCTTACTTTGTTATTTTTTCCTCTTACATTATATTCAGTGTATGTTCCATGTTCTCTCCTTAATTTACTTATTTTCATTGTTTACTGTTTTAGTTTATTCTCTTCACAGTCATTCAACCTCAGTGCTCCTTGCAAATTTTCTTTTCCCACATACTATGTATTACCAAAAAAACTTCAGTAATTCAATGTTAACAGTACGTTAATATTAATTTATTTTCAGTCTTTTTCTCTCTTTACCTTCCGTTCACTTCTTCCTATTTTATAACCTACTGTGTCTCTGTTAGTTTTGTTTCTCTCTCACTACCTTTCACGTAGTAGTTTCGTTTAGGTTTTCCTTTTCAACTAATGTATTTTCCTTTTACTGCAAATCATAGTTTGCCGTTTTTGTTCTGTCTTTATTTTTAATTTTTTTAGTAAATTTGTTCTTTTCTGTATCTTTATATCTTATCTATTCTTGTTTTATTTTCCGGTTTCTCTGTTAATCTTCTTTATGTTATGGGCATTACGAATAGGCCTACTAAAATTGAGCAATTAATGGTCACTCAGCATCAGTCTTGTTCTTCTTCAAGTACTAATTCTTCTTCTTCGATTAACTTCTTTCTTAAGAAAATGGTATCTTGAGTTAAAAAAAGTAATATAAAAAATTGTTTGGCATTATTTTTCCACTTTGCACAGTGCAATAAAAGAAAGAGTACTTAGGCCTATTTTATTTACTGATTTAAGATAGGCCTTACATGTTTATAAATTTTGTATAATTTTAATACCGTTCATTAGTAAGACATTGTTGACTATGCACAAAAGGGATGATTGTTACGCATTGCTAACAGAAAATATTTAAATTGGGCTTTCGCAAGCAAATTAATAATAATCCATTATCTTTCTCTGTGTTGCTCTTACACTTAGTATATATAAATGTTTCTCTATATATTTAAGAAAAGAGTTAAGTTTGAGGATTGTTTTAAAGAAAATTGTAAAACATTTTAAATATATTACATTGTTTTGAGTTAAACGTTATTATAATTGACATCATTATGATGATTGTCATCGTTTCGTTGTCATTGTCTTCATCATCACCATAGCACTCGTAATTACCTGCAACATCATGATCATCATCGTCATCGCCGCCGCCGCCGGCGACATCGTCGTCATCATCATCATCTTCATCGTCATCATCATCATCATCATCATCATCGTCGTCGTCGTCGTCGTCGTCGTCGTCGTCGTCGTCGTAGTTGTTTTGATCATCATACTCATTATAGCATACTCGTCACCGCGACATCAGAATATCAACCAGTATCACCATTACAAATAACACCACTACCTCAACCAATCTCATAATTGTTATAATCATAATCGTATCACATCATCATAGTCACTAGCATCATCAGCCTTAGAAACCGCACCTCAAACGTAAAAAGTTAAGCTCTAATGACATCTTTGCAGCTCAATGCAGGTACCTGCTGCTGATTGAGTAAATAAGTGATCTAAAAAAATATATGTGATAATAAAGTAAATTCAATTTTTTGGTTGTCTGAGCTAGCATTCTAGGAAACACCGGATTCCAATCTCATTATCTGCAAAGTCTGATTGACACAGTGATCAGTGCATTAACGTCCACAAACAAGGTATTGTTGATTCCAATTCACGTAAAATCCGTCTTGTACTAGCATTTAATCATAATTAGCGCCTGTACTCATCTCTTCATGAAGTTGTTTAGTATTAAAGCCAGACATATCACTATCTGTGAACGACTAATGTGATAAAACCAGACCTGCATTGATTTAACGGTATGATTGGTAGTCATAAGCGTAACTTCAACTTTGTTTTACATCAACTGACACAAGCTAAGAAAGAAGGTTCTGGATGCTGTAATTTACATGCAAAATTGAGGCTGTCAATATTAGTGAAAAAGTCACTTGTCAAAAATACAGACGTTTTTGAAAATGTAAGTACACAACCGGAAAACGTTCATACTTTACATGACTTTACTGCAAATAAGTTATAGTGAAAGCGCACAAAATATCAGGATATGTACATTTATATATTAATGCTTTATCAACCTCTTAATCATCTCTTGTAATTTGCGACTATGTCATAAAAAACTACTTACCATGGTTATTAACGTACTTAAAGAATTACATTAACTGGAATTGGAACGATCACCTACAACTCACACAAAAATAAATAGCTGATAAAGCATTTTGTAAATGTTGGCTTTAAAAACAATTTGGTAATCATTATTTATATTCTTTTCAAGAAATTGTTTCATTTGTTATTTAATGCAATGTGACAAAAATTTTGTAATCGCTATTTACTAAAGTTAAAACGTCCATGATTATTTCCGTTTATTTTCAACAGTGTGTAATATATTATTGTGTCGTCGGATTGGTGGATAAAGTGTTATGTCAGTACAAGTGATTAGATAAAGCTTTAGATACATTTATTACCTCTGGTTCCAGCACACCAAAAATTGCAATCTATTTAACACTATTAATGATTACCATTAAGAAGAGAGTTGCAACCCTCTACACTCCTTAATTGGAAATCCGAGTTGACGGAGCTTCTCCGCCACCTCATCAGGGTATGTATCCACGTCAAGGCCGCGTATGGTCAGCCTGACGTGGGCCGCCTTTTCATTGCAATAGGTGTGAAATTGCAGTGAATTGGCTTGCAAGAACAAGTAGACGGCCCTGTACTAATCGTCCGTCCTGCAGCAGTCACGCAAGATGTAGGACTTCCCTCCCGTGAAGGGACATCGAGGTCGCTGCTGAGATCCGAACTCCAAGACGGACGCGTCTGGCCATGTCAACGACGTTCTTGACGCCAATGGTGGTGGGAAGCATCCAGTGACTTCGTGTCGGAGACCGGATTTTCCTTCACTTTCTGTTTCTTCCGAGAAGTACCGGTAGCGGTAATATTGTCTGCCTCATTTCAGAGCGGTTTATACTACGTATTTTAATTATTCTTCTTATAACGGAAATTCAAATTATACAAGTCTCTGAGGTCTATCATTACACACTAACGTTGTTTTTTTTATTTCCACTTACTTATGACAGCGGTTACAAGGTGGTATTGCCTGTGAAGATAATGGATAACATTCGTTGTCTTGTAATTTCGAAGCTATTAGAACATTCGGTGGATACAAAGTGTTATTTTTACTCCAATAACATTTATGTCCTATTTCTTCCTGAAAATAAGTATGCAATAGTGAGACAGTGAAGTAGTAAATGCCCTGCAAATAGTTTTCTGAGGAGTTGTGCAAGATCTTGTAATCCTCATTACGTAAAAGATAGAATAATTACTTCATGAAAATATATAAAACGCTAAAGCTCTCCATTGAAATCGAAAAGGGCAGATTGATTTAACCTTCACAAAAGGAAGAAGAATGAAAAAGAGGAAATGGAAGAGAAAGAAAACAACAGGAAAACAGGAAAAAGAAGATGATGGAGGAGGAGGAGGTGAAGGAGGAACAGAAGAAAACGATGAATAGTTAGCAGAAGAAGAAGAAGAACCAGATGGATAGGAAGAAGGAGATAGTGACTTGCTGAGCAAAATATTTAAAGTAGGACACATAGTACTTTACACCTACTTTAAAATATTCATATTTCTTTATGTTTATCTTGTCCTACATATTTACTTTTTATATGTAGAAAAAATATAAGTATGAACACTCCATAAGGGTTCACATACTATGAGAACGTAGTGTGGGAAGTTTGTTTTATTAGCTGGTACAGCTTGTAAGTTATATGTTCTCTCGTATCTTTCCTATTATCGGGCTCTTGTTGACTAACATTTGTTCTTTCCTACCCCGGTGATATTAGAGTACTTCAGAACTATGAGTCTCTCTTTCACTCACTGATTAGTATTACTGTTTTGTTCAAGAGATGGAAAATGGCAGCGAGAGACAGAGGGGAGAGAGAGAGAGAGGGGAGAGAGAGAGAGAGAGAATACGTGGACCTCTGGACATCAATCAATTGTTGCATACAATAAAAGTAACCACTGTAAAATCTCTTGAGTGTTTGTTATGGTTCTGTAACACAAATACACGAATCCCATTGATGCAGTACAATTAACCGAGAGACAAAACTTGAATATAAATTAATTACGAAGATTCGTGATTGGAATACAAAATAAGGATAGATGTCAATAACGAAAAATACAATTTGTGTTTTACCGGTGTATAAGAGAACAATTAGTAGTTATTCGACGAACTCAGTGTTTAGAAATGTTTAATATAAAAACTGACTGTTGTGCTTTTTCGTGTACAGTGGAAGATTTCCATTCTAGGGGCAGTAATACCGACCGTGGTATTCTGAATGTAACGCGAGAACACTTGAAGAATGAGGAATTGTGTAAGCCGAATACACATGATCTGTTTGTACCCAGTTAGAAACCTGAGATTAAATTCGTAAACAACAGTAGTCCAAGAACGCAGCGCGTGTGTGAGTGACGTAGTGAACGCATACTGGTCTTAGAAGACGCGCAAAGGAGCAGCGAGAGCGGCGCGCCAGATGTCTACATAACCATTGGAATTCTACGAACAAGTAACCTTATATGTAAAACGCATCAAATAGACTTTTATTTAAAGACAATTAAATAATAAACAATTTTATGTTATAACGCAATAAGACAATAATAATAATTATTGTGTTAATTAATATTTTTCCTACCTTCAAATATAGACTCTGTATTAATAATTTCAATTCACCTATCTATGCATTTATAAATTTGTATCGTTGCAATATATATAATTGAACATATCAACAAGTGTGACAGTAAGGAGCAATAAGGTCGATGAAATATACATAAGAAAATAAAGTAAATATTTATTTCGTAATTTTGTGTTTCAACAAGGAAAAAGGTAAATAAACTATGAAAAGTGAAATAATTATTCAATATAAATATGTATTCATATTCTCAAATTTTATTTCTTTACTTATTGTAACATTGTCGCACTTACAATTATTTTCCTATACAACAGAAAAACTATTTGTGCCTGACGCACAATAGATTTAATGTATCCTTCATCAAAAACTATAAGTGTCAACAGGAACAGATAATAATAGGTAGGCTCCGTCGGCTTCCACTAACTACTCAGTTATTTTTGACGAATTACTCAGAAAACGGTAGATGCTTCAGTCAGGATTTTCTATTTGAATGAGTTATCAGAGTTGTCATTGTGTACAGTGATTATTCTGTCTTGTTCGGTGCTACATTGTTAATGAGGTGTCATTTATTGTTTGTTACCTGTTGACGTTTACTGTTCTATGATTTGTGTATGTTAGACAATCTTTAGCTTGAAGAGGTTTTGTATGACTTTTTATTTTTAACTGTAATTACATCCATAATTAACGGTGTCATCTAGTGTCTGTTATTCTGATTCCAGTGAACAACATGCCAATCCTTATGACAGAAAACAAAGGTCGCCCATTCGTGCCACGCTTGCATCTGTTCTTTGACAAATTAAGTTCTTCGTCGAATGCCATGTTCATTTCTTAAGTTTCACGTCGCATCTGTCCCACCAGGTTTACTATTCAGTTTTCTGTACAGTATTTTTTCTGTTTCCGAAATTTTTCTCAGTTTTCTTTGTGCATAATACTTTTTTGAGACAAAGGAGTAGTATAAAGGTTCTGTATGCGTTAAGAATTTTTGTACCGTGGTTCACCATGGGTGACCTTATATTGCTCTTCCATTCGATCTTATACCATTTAGTTACTTGGAATACTTGTATTAGAGCCACTGAAGGCGAAGGCTTGTTTCATTAGTCCTTGTTCAATTGTAACTTATGTATCAAAAGTTTGTTCACTGTTGTTTTATACTTTGGCTTTAATGTAGATATTTTTTATTTGGCATAGGCTCGTCTCACTGTCACTAACTTTTGACATCAGTACACTCAGACACACACGCGCGCGTGTACGGACAAACAAACAACGAATAATTCAACGAACAAACATTAGATAAATTATTTTTTTGTAATTTTGCCAAATGGCTTATTTCTTAACTAATAAATATCAATTCAGTAAGATTTCTGGGCTGAATCTGTAAAAATTAAGAAAATATAAAGTTTTTCACGTAAAAAATTTGTATTTTTGAGTACACATGTTTTGGAAAAAGCCCTTCAGTTAAAAACTCTACAGTATTTAAAAAAATTCTGTTTAAAAGGTCTTGCGCAATAGGTTTTTACACACACGCGCGCGAGCAATCCTCTTAAAATGAATATTTTGAAACTGAAGCCGACAATAAGTAGCTTTTGCTTAGTTGTTGTTCGGAATCTCTTAAACAGTAGGTCGGGGACAGAGCTGTAGCAGATTTTTCTTCACCAGTAACCAACAACGAGTTCAAACTTTTTCCTATGATATGTCAGATTTTAAAATTAAATATATTAACACCTCACACTTTCAGGGGTATTAAGAGGCAGTCAACCAGAGTCAGTTAAAACGACGCAGCCAATGTCAGTTGTTTGCTTTGTTGCTTTTCAAGCCTTCTTTACTTCTACTTCTTTTAGCCTTCTAACTAATACGTCCTTCCGTACAGAGTGTTTCAAATACGTACAAGATGTAGGAAATACCATATCTACGAACAGCATCTATTAGACACGCAAACTCTTTCAACACGCAGAAGCCCAACAAACACTATCTGCACCAAATTTCGTATTTCCACAATAATTGGCGCATACAATATACTTTTATTTCTTCGTCCCTTACTTCATATCTTTAAGCCTTTAACTTTCATTTCGTAACTGATAGGAAATAATATTGTCAAGGCTTAGTTTCAAGCCACATTCCCATTCATTACATGTCTGTAGTATTACTGGACGACCTGTTCTTACGGGAAAAATCATAAATAAAATTGTTTTTCTCCAATGATCTCCGAATATTTCAATTTGGGATGATATTGGAGTCTTTCGATGTACAGGACAGTGCTTAATGAAATATAGGCCTACTTCTCGTCTTATAATGTTAATACTTGCAAACTATAATAAATACTTTTGGCGCTTTTTTTATAGATTTTGTTATTGCATACTTATATCCTTAAATTCGTAGTGACCGTCAATCAATGAATTTTTCAGTAGAGGTTAGTGAGCATCGGTCAAAAATAACACAAATTTTTAATTTATTTGTGTCGACGTTTCGACAGTGTTTGTTGTCATCATCAGGACAATTGTTGCTGACGCCAAGCACAATCCTCACTAACCTCCACTGAAAAATGTATATTTATATTTTAATATTTATAACACAGTATAAACACGAGGTATTAAAATATAAAATATATTTCAATATAATATAAATTTCAACGTGCTAAAAGGATAGAAGTTACAGTTAGACTCTTTAATTCAATTAACATGTTTCTGATGAAATATAAAACACCTAAAATGTGTAAAGATAGAAACTTTAATGAAGTCGGACACTAAAGAAGTTAGTTGTAATTCAGACTGAGCTGTACACCGTTGCCGCACACTAGATTGTATCAGAACGGAACGGAATATTAGGAATCGGAAGCTTTCGGATGGGAAGTGAATATTGTCCGCATACTGCGTACAATTGCCCTAACTTAAAATATTTGTGCAGTGGGTTCTTTTTGAGTTGAAAAGAAAGAAATGCACACTAAATACCGTTTGAAGGCGATTTATTTCCCTAGTTTAGTATTGTACATTGACTTGTTGAGAACGTCTATCGATCTGTCTTCTCTATTGATCCGGGAGTGTGGCGCTGGTTTATTTATCAGGTGCCAAGGCTTCGTAGGAGTAATCTCAGATATGTAGCCGATGATCGCGTCACCTACAGAAATCTCGAGGATTTACCATATGGCAAATAACTATATAAGAAAACTTATCTATTTAGAGCTTACATTTACAATTATCATATACATGTAAGGGGTTATTTTTGCGTCTTTTAGTGTGTACAAATCGCTGTATCAGAGTTATTAGTAAGCGCAAAGAATTATTTCAACAGAAATTTCTACAGTGTTTAAGCGTATTGGAGAGTGGTAACATATGTTCAAAACGGACGTGCGAGTTTGTGTGTTACGGAAACAAAAACAACCACATTCCTGTTCCCAACAGCACAAAGAAAAACAATCCTGTTACTACCTTTCGACTGCGATAAACCCATTCAGTAACAATTACTTCAGAAAACAGCAAGCCAATATGGCTGATGAAGCGCGTAGGGTTTAGCCCGAAAAATAGGTTACCTGAAATATATTAAAATAAGTAAATCTAGAGTAACACATTATTAAAACCTATTAAAAACCGTAATAATTCAACATGCTACGGAAAAGGAACTGTACCAAATTAAACACAGGCACACCCATACGCGCGCGCATACTTACACACAACTTTTTTAAATGCTTTAAAATTAATTAAGAGTATAATAAAACACATTTGGAGCGCGAAGAACTTTTAACCTTAGAAAGTCGTAGCTACCCTCTTGGCGCCAGTTACAGACACTCGATTCGTAGTATTAAACACACATCGACTTTGTAATTTTGGTCGCTAACGGGCGTTTGGGGTATCGTTAAAGTAGTTGGACTTTCGTGTAAAGCCGTTTGCCCATCAAGCGCGCGCGTGTGAGTATGTTTTGTGTTTGGTTTCTCTTTAACTTTCCCTCTGCATTATTTACTACCAGACAATAAGACTTTCACACAAATTCAGAACAAAAAATGTCTAGTGTCTCAAGTTAATACCAGACACCAGCTCAAGTGTACGTGCTTTGTGAAGTACTACAGAGACGAATCCATTCAATGTTGCATTCTGAGCTGCAGTTTAGAGCTTCTGCCTTGAGGTCTTGTTCAACTTTTTCACTTGGCTCACACCCGCTTGTTGGTTAAACATTTTAGTGCAGATTATCAGATGGTTTATAATATCGTATATGGAATTTTTTTTAATGTGCAGAGAAATCGTTATATTAGCTACTCTTAAATGTAACCTATGTGTTCACTACCCAGGAAATATTTTTATAATTTACCTACCGATTTCTTTGACATTTAGGATAATATCTTTTACGTTTTTTATTGACTCTTATTTTGTTTGCTTGATCAAAATGTAATTGTTTTTTAATCACGTCCGTCTATATTTTTTTTAAACATGAAAAAGTTTCTACTACATTTTCATAACAAACATTGCTTACATCAACAGGTAATTTTCAGTCTGAAAAAGACAGATTATTAATAAAAGTAGACAAAATAAAAAAAAAATAAAAAAAATTTTATTTAAAGTTTTGATTTATTTCATGTACGTTAATTTAAGGAATGATTATATTACAAAAGGTTAGGGACATACTGGAGCCTACTTTCTGATTAATCAAAGGGACCTCAGAAAGTAGACCGCTGTAATATTAAGAAAACATATAATTACACGAGAATGGAAATGTTACTTTACAGAATAAAAATATTATAGTGGCGTTTTGGTAGAAGAATCGTTGTTAGTTATAAACCATTGTTAGTTAAAACTTTCTGCCTATGACATGCTCTTGTTCATAATATTTTCCCTTCCTTATTATTTAATCGCAGAGTGTAATTCAATCGTCTTTTGAGAAAGAATTAATATATATTTTGAGCAGTTTAAAATATTTCAATTGCATTATGAGACGTGATTATAAACATACAGGGCGATGCCGTAATGTGTTGCCTGTTTATAGTTGTTTGTGTCACATTATACGTACACGTAAAGAGTTATAGAACGCCTAATGTAGTGGTGTACTAATTCAAGTCACTTCAACGATATACCTTTTTTCTGCCTCTACTCGTCTGTTTAAAATCAGTTTTTGCTTTAAAACCCCTTCTTACAGTAGTTAATGACTCTAATTTGCCATTTCATCATTTAACTACTTATTATCTGCCCTAGCTACTAGGTTTTCTGACAGTGTATCTAGAACATCCACTTAAATGATTCGCCACTCCTTATTCCAACCTATCATGAACCCCTCCTCCATCACAATCCTTAGAAATACCTACCGTAACTATGCCTTCCTGTTTTCCCAGTAACCTACTGTTCACAGTCTTAAACCGTTATGCTCCACACGAAATATTTTATGACATTTTTCCTTGTTACGAATTCAAGATTTTTTTGTGATTAACAGCTTTCTTATTTCTCATAAATTACATTCCTTTGAGTTTTTCCTTATTGTTATTATATATTTATTACCTTTTTGAGGAGCAACAGAGAGAAATATATTTTTCTTACAAAAGTATTACACAAGAATTTAACCACAGTGGAATTTACTTAAATTATCTGATAGGTTTTGAAAACTTTGTTGTAAGACACTACTGTGTTCACTCGTTTGGAGCAGCAACACGTTCAACTGACGGGACACAAAACTTTGGACGTGATACGGTTTGAGAATTAGAGGTCTTTGCATACACCGCACTGTAGTACTGCATACATACACTATTTACTCTGGGCAATGTGGCTGGATTTTACGTAGTTGTAACTATGTAACTACATTTTTGTCTCTGCCGATTGTCTAAAATATTAAAACGGTTTGTAAGGTTTGTATAAGGTCAAAAGGTAAGTGGGTTTTGGATGCATGTAATATTCTAGATGACTGATATTTGATGCAACATATTTCGTTCTACTTGTACATAACAAACTATTTGTATATATTCTTTTTTCTTAATGTCTTAATTACATTTGACTAGTGTGTGTGTGTGTGTGTGTGTGTTTTTTCTCGACTATGGGCGAGTATGTTATGTAATTGATTCGTCTTGAATTCCCGCGTTCAAAGTTCCTTGTTTTTTGACGTTCTGCAGATCTTTTCCTGCCTTCTTCTGGTGTTGGCTTCCATTTGACGTCCTCATGCGATCATTTGTAATGCTCGACCAGAAACAGTGGAACATGATACCATACTACAAATACAAAAGTGTAATTATTAATACTTGAAAAATTAATATATATGTGTCTCTTATTTTATTAATAACTAATTAATAAGAATTTTATTAATAATAAAGAACTTATTTTCTAATTGTTTAAGTTATATTTAATAAAGATAGTAAGAGTTTTTGAATAAAGATATATACATGTGTGGCGTGCGCGCGTTTATGTGTCAGCACGCAGCTGTGTACACATAAATAATTATAGTTTTATTATTTTTTTTCTGCAGGGATTCTACATACCTCTACAATTTGCCGATCCACCAACTGGGACAGAAGCACACCCATTAGAGGAACAGGAGACAAGTATGAAAGACCGGTTCATATAACAGTAGTACATCACACTTTAAAAAAATATATATATATAAATGCGAGAGATTTATTGTGTCAAGTAAGAACACGTATTTGACCAGAAAAACAGCAGACAGTAAATTATAAGTACTACGCCTCACGCCGCAAACACGTATAAGCACTAACAAGTCACGCCACAAAATGAACGGCACAACAAACAAGTGCAGTCGGAATATCTCATTCCTTACTGCCCGTTGAAACTTCTTTTTATCACTAAATAATTTGAGAACGTCAACACAGAGGTTGCCCAATTTAATGCATCTCACAACTGGACTACACAACAAACTTCACCAATGACGTTGGACCTTTCGCAAAGTGTATGGGTAGGGACTTTCAAACCATTGGCCATGGGTAATTCACTAAGTCCAAGAAAAACTCGACGAGAAAAGAGCAGGTCTGTATGAGTTCTTCTAGTCGATACCCAGAGCTTCGTGACCTCCATATCACAACTCAATAAGTTGAATATGTTGGCCAGCCAGTGCAAGAACCTTCTCGGAACTCCGTAAATGGAATTATCTGTGTACTCAAGGTGGCTGTTCTATACGACTAAAGCATAATCTAGATGCCTTTGGAGCAAAGATTTATCAATGTGTGATACACAGGATTCGCACTTTTAAAGTGTCTCCCAAACCATTTAATAAAGCGTAATTTGGAGACAATACTTTCAAAGTGCTGAGGGAAGAGACGTTTTGAATACATTAAGAACACCCAGTTTAGTTACTAAATCGTTTCTTTCTACAACCACACCGTCTGTCTTATAAGCATAATAACATAGATTGATCTTATGAGTGTATGTAAGTATTACAGTTTTCTTATGATTTAGTCCCATTCCATTCTCTCGAGTCCACACTACAATATTATCTATGCTGCAAGTGTAGGCTATGCTGTCTAATCTATGTTATCTATGCTATACTGTATACAGTATTGCTGTTGTATCATCGTTAAAGTGTAAACTGATCATCCGTGCCACTGTGCAATACAAACAATCATAATAATAATAAAATTCATAATAATATTGTTTTCTAAAAATGTAATGTAAATAATAATAATTTATTATTATAATAAATTCCAATAATTCCAATTACATTCTCTGTGGTTATAAACATCATCATCATCATTATCGCCGTCGTAGTCGTTGATGTTATTTTCATCATTATGACCAGCACCACCTGCATCAGTTTCACCACCAGCATCCTTATCATCTTCAGAAATAATATTTTGCTTAGTTATTTGTAATAATAATAGTTAAAACTGTTAACATTGAAATACACATACACACAAACACATGTAAATTATTTGAATCATTTGTACTATACAAATTTTATCTTTGTTCGACAAGTGCTCTGATACGTGTTTCTACGTATTTGTGTGTGTTTGCGTGGGCGCGCGCGAGAGAGAGTGCGTACATTTGCACAGCTCGAATCCCTTCAGCCTCTCTACTAACAAGTAATGTATTACATGACGTTATTACGACCTTTTTCATATGCAAGCGAATACATAAAGCAATAGTCTGAATATCACATTCTGTGCTCAGTGTGGGTATACATTATTCACACACGAATGTAGATCACTTCCAATTCACGTGCAGTGTGTGGAACAAAGGTCTACTAATTACACTGCACTGCATACGACTGAGTGAGAGACGAATTTCACATAAAATCTGGTTCTCTACTGATGCTGATTTACATACAACATCTACTCTGGTATCACATACAATTATGCACGCATATGTGTTTATAATAAATACACTTTAAGAATGAAAACTAACCAATTGTTTGGACTAAATGACAATTAGCCTAAACAGTGTCGCTGATAGAATATAGTCAAGAGTACTTGATAACTAACTGACTAAAAAGCGTTACAGAGCACAATGATTTCAAAGACGCTCATGCAGTGACAACATTTGTTGAGAACGTTACTCACAGAGGAATGCAAGGCGTTTAATTTTGATAGAAACTAATGTTTTTTTTTTTTTAATAATTGTAAAAGTTTTGGGTATGCTTAGGGTACATTTGATCGGAATAATCTCTGAACAATAATGGTTAACAATCTGTATACGCCCCAATTCGTACGGCCAGTTAGAAAATTAGAAGTTTGCATTATACGAGTAGATAAGTAATACACATGGTGTGAATGAAACAGATGAGACAGTGCAACAAGAACCCTGTTTCCAGTTCTATTTACTATATATATTGAGTATATCTTTAAAAGATACAAATCGCCTGAACATAATGCAATCCGGCTTGCTTGACAGATATATGTAATTGGATTATGCACAAAGAGCTACAATGAAAGTTACCTTGGAGTACCAGCATGAAGTAGGATAATTCTGCCTCCCTTTCCTACTAAGCTGGAACGCCAAGTAGTTCTCTATTAAAGTTAAACCTTCTCTCTCCAATAACAGTTTAAGCCCATCAATCTTTTGTGTGTAAAGCCAATCCCTTACAAAATCGTCAGAAGCAGTTCCTTACATACTGCCATAAAACAAATCAGCATCTTATACAACTAGACCCGATGTTTCTTCAGTGTTGGGTGTTATTTTCGGGGAAAAAATCGTAAATATGCGCACGAATTGCGTCAGTCTAAGACGTGTCAAGTTTTGTTACAAGTTCTTTTTTGTTGGGTGTTGTTAATTTTAAACATAATTTCTCAGCAGTTTTTTTTCTTCATCTCGCTGCAGACATTTGTACCTGTTTCCTTCCATATTTTTAATGCCGCAGACGTCCGCTTAATAACTTTTTTGGAGGTAAAAATGGTCTATTGTTGTCTTTCTCTCTTCTAAAGTATTCCTTCATGGAACAAACAAATTCACGTACTTGACTTCGCAGAGCGACATCACGACCAATCCTCAGATAGGGTGATGATTCACGTACTTGACTTCGCGGAACGACACCACGACCAATCCTCAGATAGGGTGATGATTCACTTACTTGACTTCGCAGAGCGACACCACGACCTATCCTCAGATAAGGTGATGATTCACGTACTTGACTTCGCAGAGCGACACCACGACCAATCCTCAGATAGGGTGATGATTCACGTACTTGACTTCGCAGAGCGACACCACGACCAGTCCTCAGATAGGGTGATGATTCACGTACTTGACTTCACAGAGCGACACCACGACCTATCCTCAGATAGGGTGATGATTCACGTACTTGACTTCGCAGAGCGACACCACGACCAGTCCTCAGATACGGTGATGATTCACGTACTTGACTTCGCAGAGCGACACCACGACCAATCCTCAGATAGGGTGATGATTCACGTACTTGACTTCGCAGAGCGACACCACGACCAATCCTCAGATAGGGTGATGATTCACTCACTTGACTTCGCAGAGCGACACCACGACCTATCCTCAGATAGGGTGATGATTCACGTACTTGACTTCGCAGAGCGACACCACGACCTATCCTCAGATAGGGTGATGATTCACGTACTTGACTTCGCAGAGCGACACCACGACCAGTCCTCAGATAGGGTGATGATTCACGTACTTGACTTCGCAGAGCGACACCACGACCTATCCTCAGATAGGGTGATGATTCACGTACTTGACTTCGCAGAGCGACACCACGACCTATCCTCAGATAGGGTGATGATTCACGTACTTGACTCCGCAGAGCGACACCACGACCAATCCTCTGATAGGGTGATGATTCACGTACTTGACTCCGCAGAGCGACACCACGACCAGTCCTCAGATACGGTGATGATTCACGTACTTGACTTCGCAGAGCGACACCACGACCAATCCTCAGATAGGGTGATGATTCACCTACTCGACTTCGCAGAGCTACACCACGACCAGTCCTCTGATAGGGTGATGATTCACGTACTTGACTTCGCAGAGCGACACCACGACCAATCCTCAGATAGGGTGATGATTCACCTACTTGACTTCGCAGAGCGACACCACGACCAGTCCTCAGATAGGTTGATGAATTCTGCTGAGGACGATGGTGTATACGACGACGACCTCGTTTTTTACGACTTTGACTGTCATCAGACATAATTTATATGCATTAAGATAAAAGCACAGTAACGTAAACGACACTTAGATAAGTAGTCTTTAAAAAGACTCTTTCAATTTAACTACAAAAACCACTAACTAAAACCAGCAGTAAGATCATGTCAGACACGAGAAAAATGTTACACGCCTGAAAATCGCAGCGGAACTGGGCCCGAGGTTCGAGCGACCACGTGTTTGCTAATGGATGCAATAAGATGTACTATTAATAGTTATTGCATACAATTTTGTGCGTGTTACTGTGACAACGGTTTAGAGTAAAATGCTAAGTATGAGTTATGTGTGGATCTATCAGTAATTAGTAATTTACATTATTTATTACGAAACTATTAGTTATGTGATATTTATTCTGGATTAAATTAATGTGTGCTAAAAAGTCGGGAACTCGGAGAACTGTTTGCACACAAGTGTCAAATATTGTTTTGTTTATTTGAGCTGTCATGGCACTTGTAAATAACAGTTTCTCTGGTGTATAGTTATTATACTTCTACTATTGCAACACGACGTTCCGTGCTACCTCCGTAAAAAGAGGCTATGCATAACTGCAAATTATTTACAATTATAAACATTCTATTTCGCTGTTCTATTTTGTCTCTGTATTACCGTGCCTACATGTCAGCCTCCATGAAGATGTGTAGCAAAAGTGTAGACAACAACGATAAAACGTTTTATTTGAGAATTTTACAAAGTAAAAACGACTAACAACGCGTTAAAATAAACGTTTTTATATTTACCAATTTCATTTAAATAACTTTTATTCAAGAATGTAAGTACTCATAAAATTTTATGAAGTTACATAGTACATATTTACTTTCAAAGAATTTGTTTTTATTAAAATTGTTTCCATTATGTAATATTTGAATTTTCAGTTTTACTGACGGTAAGTTAACGTAAATTTGTGCTTTACTCAAATTAACAGAGCTTTTCTTTTATGTACTACGCACATTCAATCCTAACTGAATCCTGTCTCGTTATACTGAAACGTTCAATGCGGCTTTGTGGCGAGGCACTTATGTTTGTTTTCAGTGGTGCCAGCCATACAAACGATAATATACCGACAGCGCCCTCCATTCACTAACACGTTTTGGATAATTTATAAACACTTGCAATTCTCAGAAAGCCTCTATATTCTCATCATTCCTTTCCTTTATGCTCTCTCTTTCCTTTATGCTTTATTCTGTTCCTTTATGCTGTACTGTCTTTGTGTATAATTTTCCTTCAGTTTTTTGCTTATTTTAGAAATAAAACGCGTCAACCTATGGAAAATTTAATGTAATATAATTATATATTCGAGTAATCTAAAAACGCAATACGTTTTGCTATATCACTGTTTAAAGTGAAGTGAAGAAATTTATATGTCATATAACTAATCAAACTGTATTAAAGAACAACAAAATATAATGTGAAGGAGAATCTTTCAAACATGATGCGAGAGAATAATTTGATTGTGTATAAAGAAGTATGTACGTTTGACGTGAAGGTGATGGAATGAAGAAAATTGTTATTGTAACTGAAGTTAAAAGAGCTCAGATAGAAAACCAATAGACTGTTTAGCTGCTACGACATATCTATTACGTATACAGTACCTAATTCCCATGTACCTACAAATTGTAACCTTTATTGAAAATACGGGACATTACATCTAGGACGACACAAGTAACACAAATTTCGTTAAAAATATAAGGCTGTCTTCGAGAAACACATAGACACAAAGCAACAAATATTCTCGTAAATTTGTTTCTGGCAACGAGAAAATAAATACAATGTAAACAATTATTCCTTTGTAAGCAACTCGTTGAGTTTCCTGCAACTCTCCTATGTAATACCTTCAAATAAATACACTGCCAGTAGGTATATTTTTACCTGACATACGTTTCACAGAAATTATTTTGTATCTTCAGAGGTTTGTTTGAATTGTAATTGAATGTCTCACTTACAACATTTACTTCGATTCTACTAGATTGTTTTACTGTTTGTGCAGTAGCTATTTATTATACATTTAAAGTTTATTTCATTATTCTAATAAATGTGTGATTTTAAATATATCGTCTTGTTTTGTTTTTTAATTTGTTCTTTAATTAGTAGATTATTATTATTGTGTTTTTAAATATTAAGATTTTCCCAGAGATTCATTTTGATACCTTTTTGTACATTTTTAATTAATTTGACATTTTGAATGTCAGGAAATTTATGTTTACTGTTTAAACAGTGTGTGGCTAAATTATAACAGAAGCCTCAATGAAAATTGTACAATTTATCAAAACGTTTAACAACAAAAATCAACATATTAAAAATAAACAAAGTAACACCATACACAACATAAAACAAAAATTTCCAGCACATAACCTCACTTTAACCAACGCAGATAAAAGTAATACAACAGTTATAGGCTCTAATAAAGATTTAAATGATAAAACTGAAGAATTTATAAATAATAACAATTGTATTTTATTAAACAAAGATCCTACAAATTAATTTAAAACAGATATTAAATGTACTGAAAAATAGTAACAAAATAAATTCTAAGGAATCATATAAATATAAAATGGACAATGCTAGCGCACCAAAACTAAATTCACTAATACAATTACACAAAATTTATAAACCTATTAGGCCTTTAATAGGCCTAAACGGAACGTTAAAACAGCACCAAATTATAAAATATCTATATTACTATCACAAATAATAAAACATAAAGTTATACTTCAATACAAATATAATATAAAAACAGTATCAAATTCCAGAAACAACTAAAAAACATACAAGTAAACAAAAGTACAAAATTATATTCTTTCAAAATTTCAAACATGTAGACAAATATTCCCATTGACGACACCATAAAGATTATAACAAATGCACTAAAAACAAATAATAAAAACGACACACACATTAGACAATACACTAGCAGTTAAAAAATTATAATATATTAAAACAACATTATTTTCAATATAATAACAAACTATACCACCAAACAGGTGTACTTGCTATGGGAGCCCCTACCTCTGCTATCATCTCTTACATCTTTTTACAAAAACTTGATGAAAAATAATAAAAATAAACGACCCATTAGAATGCTATTTTAGATACGTTGATGACACTCTATATATATCCCAAAAGAAAGGCATTAATATTTCCAATATATTAATTTCAATAACCTATGATTAGTATCCGGTCCGAGTGGACCAAAAAATGGTTGATGCGCACCGTGAGGACTAAAATGTTAATTAGAATCCAGGCACGGTGGACCAGAATGTTGAATAAGAATAATGATCCAGCAAGTGTGGACAAGAAAGTGTCAATGAATTGGGCCCAAATGGGCTAAATGTATGCTTCTTTAGTGACGAATTCTGTCGGCTGGTCTTCCATAGTAATTGAAATGATATGTAATAAATGCATTGATTCTGCAGGAAGAAAATGACAAGAAGTGGACTGTATACGAATAATTTTAATATCTGAATTAGTTACATTACAGCTGTATTAATTTGAAATGAGATTGGCTAATACTGCATGTTACGAAGTATTATGAATTTAGATAATCATGAAGCGGGCCTAGTCGGCCATAATCGAGAATATAAGGGCCTAAAGCCTACATTTAATGTCGACACTAATTGACAGCGAAGGATTCGGCGAACCGAGCGCCGAGGAAGCTAGCTACGCACTGTGCAAAGTACAAACACGCGAATATTGAGGCGAGGTATAAAGCAGATTAGCCAACCCAGAAAACAAAATCATCGCGCTATCGTACATAAGCTGCCCGTCAAAAATCAAAAAGATTTTTTAACACTTTTTTAATAAATTATAATACATTTACAATTTAATTTAAAAGAGTACAGTTCTTACTAACGATGGTTAGCTTCAAGGCTGAGTTGAACCTTGAGTTATGAGATTAGATAACGGCAGTCCGTCACTAGTTTTAGAGATAAGCATGCATAAGATAAGCCTAGAGATAGGCGGTTGTAGGCCAAGGTTGGCGAACAGCTGTTTCATATATGAATAAGTCTGGTTGACCAGTATTACTGACACAAGTGTGTGCAGTCTATAACATTATAAAACATGAAAGAAAAATACATAATTATACAATGTTTAATGCATGATCGGAAGCTCATCACATGATGGACCGATCGCTGGTAGCCCTATGCAAGTCATAGACGGCTACTTTAAAATTAATTGAGGCCCGTAGACCTGTACAGAGAGTTCATTACATGAACAAAATTGTTGTTGAACATGTTGCAGTTACATGTTCTATTGTATATTCAGCAGGGCGGCATGTATTGACCTAGACATGCTATTCCTGATGTTTCAGGAATTTACAATATAATAACGTATGAACAACAAGCTAGATGCTGAATGCGAGCCCCAGATATGATATGTACGTCATAACTTTAAGTAAAAGAATTGTGCATGCTTACTTGCAAAATGAATAAAATATAAAGTACAATATACAATAAACCTAGACGTGGCAGTTACATACGGCAGACGCTAACAATAGTTTTTTGCATAGACATAATTTATGCGAATACAGTAACAATAATTTGAATAATTACAAGATAAATATTTGCAATGTCAAATAACAATACAATACAGAAATTACAGAAACAATTTAACAATTTAAAGACATTCACAGAATAGTACATATTTATCAGCAACAATATAAAGAAATGAATGAATGATTGCTTAACGGCAAGACATGCAAATATTATGTAATAACATTTTATAAATGAGACAACCAAAACATGCAATATACCCCATAACATCAAATAAAAATGTGTAAGACATAGTATGCCACACAAATTAACATACAATACAAACATTAAGATACCACCAAAACTGTGATAATTAGAAGCGTGCAATGACGCAAAATTGACAAGAAAAATATTGTGATGATTCATCACGATTGTGTTGACCAAATGGTCGTAATAAGTAGTAAGCCAATGGCTGAATAAAGTAGCATTGTGCTAAGTAATCATAATGTCAAATCTCGTCTCGCGCTGGCAACAGACATAATTTATGTATGGGTCTCCGCAAAACACCCGTAGGCGTGCGAATGTCCACGACACGAACCAAGTTACCTGGGCCGGGAAATGTGGCGATGATTACGCCAAATTTCCAGGCTAATGGAGGCAAGTTATCCTCAATAAGCAGGACTAAGTCACCAAAGGAAACATTATCTTTGGCAAACTTCCACTTGTGACGCTGTTGCAACTGGTGCAAATAATCGCGAGACCACGCCCTCCAAATGCCCTGGACAAACCTCTGAAGGAGTTACCAGCGCCCAAGACGAGAAACAGGAACGTGAGAAAGGTCTGGGTCCGGAATCGCTGTTAAGGGCGCGCAAACCAAAAAATGGCCAGGTGTAAGTGGCACCGGGTCGTTAACATCCGATGAGATAGCAAATAGAGGGCGAGAGTTCAGACATGCCTCTATCTGAGACAAAACGGTCGTAAACTCTTCGAAGTTTAGTATAGATTTGCCTACCACGCGGCGCAGATGAAATTTCAAACTCTTTATGCCGCTCTCCCAAAGGCCACCGAAATGAGGTGAGGAGGGCGGAATAAATGACCATGGTATCCCCTGAGAGGATGTGAATGACTTAATCGAGGAGATGGCATCCTTATTGTGCCAAAAGTTGTAAATGTCATGTAAGATGGTGCGGGCCTTCCTGAAGTTTGTACCATTGTCGGAGTACAGCTGACTGGGTATACCTCGACGTGCCATGAAACGACGTAAAGCAGCTACAAATGCGCTGGCCGTAAGGTCAGACACCAATTCCAAGTGAATAGCCCTAGTCGCTAAGCAAACAAACAAAGATACGTATGCCTTAGTAAGAGTTCTAGATTTCTGCCCGCCATGACGAATCATGAAGGGACCACCATAATGAACCGCGCAAAATAGAAACGGCCTTGAAGGAGTGACTCTAGGGAATGGCAGAATACCAAGTCTCTGAACCTGCTGTGTGGCACTAAACCTGATACACTTGAGACACTTACGAATAATGGAACGGACGACTAGCCGGGCATTAACAATCCACCAACGTTGACGCAGTGAATGATGCACGAGTTGAGCACCAGCGTGAAGTAAACGAATGTGTTCACGTTCGATGATAAGGCGTGTAATATGCGCCGATGGGGGTAATACAATTGGATGTTTCGAATCGTAGGGTAACTGGGAATGCTGCAATCGTCCGCCCACGCGTATCACTCCAGAGTCGTCAAGAAACGGGTCGAGAGAAGCCAACTTGCTCCTAATGGAAACAGAAGATCCGTTCCGAAGACAACTAATTTCGGTTGGGAAGTGGATCGACTGAGATTGTTTTATGAAGAAATTGAGAGACTGATGAATTTCTACAGGGGTCAGATCGCCCGAAAGTTTGTCCGCAGATGAGTGTCTAATATTTCTGATGAAACGAAAACAGTAAGCGTATACACGTGTCAGCCGGTGCAACGAGGAAAAGTGTAACGATAAGTCAACAGCCAGGGTAGACATTAGCGACCGGTTATGTGTAGTTTTCTCTTCCGCGGTGACTTCAGAGGACGACTGAGTGGCCGGTACGAAGGATTGGAAGGGATTGGACTCTGACGATTGAGACAGACAGCTAGGACCGTGCCACCAAAGCGAGCAATCGCGCAAAACGTCAGGGAAACACCCCCTAGATATGATGTCAGCAGGATTGCGTCGCGAATCAATGTGATGCCAGGTATAAGTTTGCGTACGACGCTGAATTTCAGCAACTCGATTAGCGACGTATGTTTTCCAACGCGTAGATTGCGCATGAATCCAGTAAAGAGCCACCATAGAATCAGAATACAAATGTACATTATCAATAAACGAATAAAGAGCAGGAATAAACTTAGATACGAGTCGCGATAATAACAAGCAAGCGCAGAGCTCGATGCGAGGTAATGACACCTGGCGTAGGGGAGCCACGCGAGATTTGGAACACAAAGAATGCCAATCCGAACGTGACTGACCGGAGGTTGGTTCATCCCAACCAAGCTTACAAAGCCAGAGTAAGTATATGAGTATGTATAAGTATATACATAAGTATATGTAATAAGCGTTTGACGCTACTAAATTGGTAGAGCCATGATCGATGAGTGTCATGTGCCCAAGATCCATGTATTCCCTGATAAAGCCCGCGTAGTCGCGAGCGAGCTTGGGATCGCGCCTAAATCGACGCTCTAAGCCTAAGAATCGTGATTCGGCACTTGTGTAAGATTCCCCCAAGTGGGGATTATCAGACTTGAATGGGAGCGACACTATAAATCTACCCTCGTGGTTGCGCTGAGTAGAGCGCACAAAATGCTCTTCGCAAGCCGACTCGCTATCAGGGGTATCGTCAGGGATTGTTTCTGCCTCCCAAAATCTCTCGAGAGATTGCAGAATTTGACTGTCATTGTTCCTTGTCAGGAACGAAACAGCAGGACCCTGGGTGTGTCAGTGCTTGTGCAGATTGCCAGCCAGAATGTAACCCAGTTCTGTTTCCTGAATGATAGGGAAATTGGGTCCGCGTGTGTATTTATGGGCTAATATTAAATCCAGATAAAATTGTGCCCCTAATAGTATGTCGATCTGTGAAGATATATTAAAATCTGGGTCGGCGAGAAAAATTTTATTTGGAATGTGGAACCGGTTGATGTCAAACGAGATTGAAGGCAGATTGTGAGTTAAGTTAGATAAGACGGCACATTTCGCCTCGAAACTATGTCTCTGATAGCGAGAAATAATACGTATAGAAGCAATGTCAGTAGCGCAACACGCTGTGTTGTTTATTCCTGTGATTGGAATGTTAGATCTGGTTAGTTTAAGGTGTAACCTTTTCGCAAATGATTTCGTACAGAAATTGATCTGGGAACCGGCGTCTAGAAGCGCTCTAGCTTTATGCCTGTTGCCAGCCTGATCAACGACATATACAACCGCTGTGGATAAAAGAACATTGTTCTTGCACTGTAATTTAAATGAGCAATAATTGCTGCTGGCAGCTGTTGATTTCGGCACGTAATTTGCGTGCAGCAATGTGTGGTGTCTTTTTGAACAAATTTTACAGACCTGTTTACTCTTACAGTTCGTTATCAGATGACCTGCTCTAAGGCAGTTGATACAACATTTATGATTTGCAACCAATTGCCCCCGCTCAGCGGCACTTAATATACGAAAATTATTACACATGTAAAGCGGGTGGTCAGATTTACAACACACGCATGAATAATGCTTTGCCGCTGCGTGATAGCTCTTAAAGGTATTGCTGCCAGCAGTATTTCTTAAGCTACATTTCTCAAATTTATTGTTGGGTTTTACGCTAAGTTTGTTGAATTGCTGTCCGGGTTCAATAGGCATTGTATTTTCTAAAAGCTGTCTGCGTAAGTTTAAAAAATGCGTAAAGTCTTGAAAGCTAGGCAAGTTGTCAGGGTCTATTGACTCCTTCCAAAGTTTTAAAGTAATAGGGTCAAGTTTGGTGGAGAGCAACTGTATGGTAATAAATTCAAATGAATTCACTGACAGCTTCATTGCCGCCAGTGAATTAACGGAAGACGTTATTGTATTCGTAAACTCCGCCAAGCTTTGGACTGAGTCCTTTATTGTGGACGTAACCTGAAGTAGGTTTTGTACATAGTATTTGGCTAATATAAATGGGTTGTTATACCTTTCGGACAGCAAGTTCAACGCTATTACATAATTTTCTTGACAAATGGGTAATGATTTAATTTAATCTAATGGTTCACACTTCACAGAGGAATGCAAATAATGCAGTTTTTGCACTGGTGTTAAATCGGATCTTGAATGCACTAGATCATTGAAAATTGAATTAAAATGTTGCCACTCAAGTATGTTGCCTGAGAAGCAGGGCAAACTTATCGGCTTTAAATGCATAGGCGTCGATAATACGGGAGGCACAGTCTGAGTATTAAAAGTGTCAAGAAGTTGTAAAATGTTTGCCTCAGTTGAGTATATCATTTCTTCAACCTCAACTCGGTCTGCCTGAGCAACGCTCGTGTCTTTACTGATAAGCTCTATCTCAGACTGTACCTCGTCGTACTTCGAGGCCAAGCTTTTGAGACTTTCCAGTCTTACAGTTAGAAAATGTTATGTACTTTGATTATGTCAAATGAATTTACCGCGGATTGTATCCGCACTATCGCGGACTTTAATCCGCCTCTCTTTCTGGTCAGCACCTTGAGGCCTTCTTCAGATATTTTACGCACCTTTTTACTGTTGTTGGTG
Organism: Magicicada septendecula; assembly: GCA_034769895.1. Taxonomy (NCBI): domain Eukaryota; kingdom Metazoa; phylum Arthropoda; class Insecta; order Hemiptera; family Cicadidae; genus Magicicada; species Magicicada septendecula. The sequence goes on from CM068374.1 coordinate 159,672,446, forward strand.
GTACCTCGTTGGCGACGTCCCGCAGCGTCGGCTCCTTGGTGCAGATGGTGAACAGCTGGCAGAGATGACCACTTTGAGTAAGCACTGCAGCCGGCAGGAACTTGCTACTACGTTGTCCGAAGATGATGAGCGCAATGGCGACACAAATCACGCCACGGTCGCATTAGCTGACGTGCTAATTCGCCCGTGATGGCCAGAAACAGATGTAAAAAATATTAAATGGAAATCCGGCTCGGAGGACCAAAAAATGTTTAGTATCCGGTCCGAGTGGACCAAAAAATGGTTGATGCGCACCGTGAGGACTAAAATGTTAATTAGAATCCAGGCACGGTGGACCAGAATCTTGAATAAGAATAATGATCCAGCAAGTGTGGACAAGAAAGTGTCAAAGAATTGGGCCCAAATGGGCTAAATGTATGCTTCTTTAGTGACGAATTCTGTCGGCTGGTCTTCCATAGTAATTGAAATGATATGTAATAAATGCATTGATTCTGCAGGAAGAAAATGACAAGAAGTGGAATGTATACGAATAATTTTAATATCTGAATTAGTTACATTACAGCTGTATTAATTTGAAATGAGATTGGCTAATACTGCATGTTGCGAAGTATTATGAATTTAGATAATCATGAAGCGGGCCTAGTCGGCCATAATCGAGAATATAAGGGCCTAAAGCCTACATTTAATGTCGACACTAATTGACAGCGAAGGATTCGGCGAACCGAGCGCCGAGGAAGCTAGCTACGCACTGTGCAAAGTACAAACACGCGAATATTGAGGCGAGGTATAAAGCAGATTAGCCAACCTAGAAAACAAAATCATCGCGCTACCGTACATAAGCTGCCCGTCAAAAATTAAAAAGATTTTTTAACACATTTTTTAATAAATTATAATACATTTACAATTTAATTTAAAAGAGTACAGTTCTTACTAACGATGGTTATCTTCAAGGCTGAGTTGAACCTTGAGTTATGAGATTAGATAACGGCAGTCCGTCACTAGTTTTAGAGATAAGCATGCATAAGATAAGCTTAGAAATAGGCGGTTGTAGGCCAAGGTTGGCGAACAGCTGTTTCATATATGAATAAGTCTGGTTGACCAGTATTACTGACACAAGTGTGTGCAGTCTATAACATTATAAAACATGAAAGAAAAATACATAATTATACAATGTTTAATGCATGATCGGAAGCTCATCACATGATGGACCGATCGCTGGTAGCCCTATGCAAGTCATAGACGGCTACTTTAAAATTAATTGAGGCCCGTAGACCTGTACAGAGAGTTCATTACATGAACAAAATTGTTGTTGAACATGTTGCAGTTACATGTTCTATTGTATATTCAGCAGGGCGGCATGTATTGACCTAGACATGCTATTCCTGATGTTTCAGCAATTTACAATATAATAACGTATGAACAACAAGCTAGATGCTGAATGCGAGCCCCAGATATGACATGTATGTCATAACTTTAAGTAAAAGAATTGTGCATGCTTACTTGCAAAATGAATAAAATATAAAGTACAATATACAATAAACCTAGACGTGGCAGTTACATACGGCAGACGCTAACAATAGTTTTTTGCATAGACATAATTTATGCGAATACAGTAACAATAATTTGAACAATTACAAGATAAATAATTGCAATGTCAAATAACAATACAATACTGAAATTACAGAAACAATTTAACAATTTACAGACATTCACAGAATAGTACATATTTATCAGCAACAATATAAAGAAATGAATGCATGATTGCTTAACGGCAATACATGCAAATATTATGTAATAACATTTTATAAATGAGACCACCAAAACATGCAATATACCCCATAACATCAAATGAAAATGTGTAAGACATAGTATGCCACACAAATTAACATACAATACAAACATTAAGATACCACCAAAACTGTGATAATTAGAAGCGTGCAATGACGCAAAATTGACAAGAAAAATATCGTGATGATTCATCACGATTGTGCTGACCAAATGGTCGTAAAAAGTAGCAAGCCAATGGCTGAATAAAGTAGCATTGCGCTAAGTAATCATAATGTCAAATCTCGTCTCGCGCTGGCAACAGACATAATTTATGTATGGGTCTCCGCAAAACACCCGTAGGCGTGCGAATGTCAACGACACGAACCAAGTTATCTAGGCCGGGAAATGTGGCGATGATTACGCCAAATTTCCAGGCTAATGGAGTCAAGTTACCTCAATAAGCAGGACTAAGTCACCAATGGAAACATTATCTTTGGCAAACTTCCACTTGTGACGCTGTTGCAACTGGTGCAAATAATCGCGAGACCACGCCCTCCAAATGCCCTGGACAAACCTCTGAAGGAGTTGCCAGCGCCCAAGACGAGAAACAGGAACGTGAGAAATGTCTGGGTCCGGAATCGCTGTTAAGGGCGCGCAAATCAAAAAATGGCCAGGTGTAAGTGGCACCGGGTCGTTAACATCCGATGAGATAGCAAATAGAGGGCGAGAGTTCAGACATGCCTCTATCTGAGACAAAACGGTCGTAAACTCTTCGAAGTTTAGTATAGATTTGCCTACCACGCGGCGCAGATGAAATTTCAAACTCTTTATGCCGCTCTCGCAAAGGCCACCGAAATGAGGTGAGGAGGGCGGAATAAATGACCATGATATCCCCTGAGAGGATGTGAATGACTTAATCGAGGAGATGGCATCCTTATTGTGCCAAAAGTTGTAAATGTCATGTAAGATGGTGCGGGCCTTCCTGAAGTTTGTACCATTGTCGGAGTACAGCTGACTGGGTATACCTCGACGTGCCATGAAACGACGTAAAGCAGCTACAAATGCGCTGGCCGTAAGGTCAGACACCAATTCCAAGTGAATAGCCCTAGTCGCTAAGCAAACAAACAAAGATACGTATGCCTTAGTAAGAGATCTAGATTTCTGCCCGCCATGACGAATCATGAAGGGACCACCATAATGAACCGCGCAAAATAGAAACGGCCTTGAAGGAGTGACTCTAGGGAATGGCAGAATACCAAGTCTCTGAACCTGCTGTGTGGCACTAAACCTGATACACTTGAGACACTTACGAATAATGGAACGGACGACTAGCCGGGCATTAACAATCCACCAACGTTGACGCAGTGAATGATGCACGAGTTGAGCACCAGCGTGAAGTAAACGAATGTGTTCACGTTCGATGATAAGGCGTGTAATATGCGCCGATGGGGGTAATACAATTGGATGTTTCGAATCGTAGGGTAACTGGGAATGCTGCAATCGTCCGCCCACGCGTATCACTCCAGAGTCGTCAAGAAACGGGTCGAGAGAAGCCAACTTGCTCCTAATGGAAACAGAAGATCCGTTCCGAAGACAACTAATTTCGGTTGGGAAGTGGATCGACTGAGATTGTTTTATGAAGAAATTTAGAAACTGATGAATTTCTACAGGGGTCAGATCGCCCGAAAGTTTGTCCGCAGATGAGTGTCTAATATTTCTGATGAAACGAAAACAGTAAGCGTATACACGTGTCAGCCGGTGCAACGAGGCAAAGTCCAACGATAAGTCAACAGCCAGGGTAGACATTAGCGACCGGTTATGTGTAGTTTTCTCTTCCGCGGTGACTTCAGAGGACGACTGAGTGGCCGGTACGAAGGATGGGAAGGGATTGGACTCTGACGATTGAGACAGACAGCTAGGACCGTGCCACCAAAGCGAGCAATCGCTCAAAACGTCAGGGAAACACCCCCTAGATATGATGTCAGCAGGATTGCGTCGCGAATCAATGTGATGCCAGGTATAATTTTGCGTACGACGCTGAATTTCAGCAACTCGATTAGCGACGTATGTTTTCCAACGCGTAGATTGCGCATGAATCCAGTAAAGAGCCACCATAGAATCAGAATACAAATGTACATTATCAATAAACGAATAAAGAGCAGGAATAAACTTAGATACGAGTCGCGATAATAACAAGCAAGCGCAGAGCTCGATGCGAGGTAATGACACCTGGCGTAGGGGAGCCACGCGAGATTTGGAACACAAAGAATGCCAATCCGAACGTGACTGACCGGAGGTTGGTTCATCCCAACCAAGCTTACAAAGCCAGAGTAAGTATATGAGTATGTATAAGTATATACATAAGTATATGTAGTAAGTGTTTGACGCTACTAAATTGATAGAGCCATGATCGATGAGTGTCATGTGCCCAAGATCCATGTATTCCCTGATAAAGCCCGCGTAGTCGCGAGCGAGCTTGGGATCGCGCCTAAATCGACGCTCTAAGCCTAAGAATCGTGATTCGGCACTTGTGTAAGATTCCCCCAAGTGGGGATTATCAGACTTGAATGGGAGCGACACTATAAATCTACCCTCGTGGTTGCGCTGAGTAGAGCGCACAAAATGCTCTTCGCAAGCCGACTCGCTATCAGGGGTATCGTCAGGTTTCTGACGATACAAAATCTCTCGAGAGATTGCAGAATTTGACTGTCATTGTTCCTTGTCAGGAACGAAACAGCAGGACCCTGGGTGTGGCAGTGCTTGGGCAGATTGCCAGCCAGAATGTAACCCAGTTCTGTTTCCTGAATGATAGGGAAATTGGGTCCGCGTGTGTATTTATGGGCTAATATTAAATCCAGATAAATTTGTGCCCCTAATAGTATGTCGATCTGTGAAGATATATTAAAATCTGGGTCGGCGAGAAAAATTTTATTTGGAATGTGGAACCGGTTGATGTCAAACGAGATTGAAGGCAGATTGTGAGTTAAGTTAGATAAGACGGCATATTTCGCCTCGAAACTATGTCTCTGATAGCGAGAAATAATACGTATAGAAGCAATGTCAGTAGCGCAACACGCTGTGTTGTTTATTCCTGTGATTGGAATGTTAGATCTGGTTAGTTTAAGGTGTAACCTTTTCGCAAATGATTTCGTACAGAAATTGATCTGGGAACCGGCGTCTAGAAGCGCTCTAGCTTTATGCCTGTTGCCAGCCTGATCAACGACATATACAACCGCTGTGGATAAAAGAACATTGTTCTTGCACTGTAATTTAAATGAGCAATAATTGCTGCTGGCAGCTGTTGATTTCGGCACGTAATTTGCGTGCAGCAATGTGTGGTGTCTTTTTGAACAAATTTTACAGACCTGTTTACTCTTACAGTTCGTTATCAGATGACCTGCTCTAAGGCAGTTGATACAACATTTATGATTTGCAACCAATTGCCCCCGCTCAGCGGCACTTAATATACGAAAATTATTACACATGTAAAGCGGGTGGTCAGATTTACAACACACGCATGAATAATGCTTTGCCGCTGCGTGATAGCTCTTAAAGGTATTGCTGCCAGCAGTATTTCTTAAGCTACATTTCTCAAATTTATTGTTGGGTTTTACGCTAAGTTTGTTGAATTGCTGTCCGGGTTCAATAGGCATTGTATTTTCTAAAAGCTGTCTGCGTAAGTTTAAAAAATGCGTAAAGTCTTGAAAGCTAGGCAAGTTGTCAGGGTCTATTGACTCCTTCCAAAGTTTTAAAGTAATAGGGTCAAGTTTGGTGGAGAGCAACTGTATGGTAATAAATTCAAATGAATTCACTGACAGCTTCATTGCCGCCAGTGAATTAACGGAAGACGTTATTGTATTCGTAAACTCCGCCAAGCTTTGGACTGAGTCCTTTATTGTGGACGTAACCTGAAGTAGGTTTTGTACATAGTATTTGGCTAATATAAATGGGTTGTTATACCTTTCGGACAGCAAGTTCAACGCTATTACATAATTTTCTTGACAAATGGGTAATGATTTAATTAAATCTAATGGTTCACACTTCACAGAGGAATGCAAATAATGCAGTTTTTGCACTGGTGTTAAATCGGATCTTGAATGCACTAGATCATTGAAAATTGAATAAAAATGTTGCCACTCAAGTATGTTGCCTGAGAAGCAGGGCAAACTTATCGGCTTTAAATGCATAGGCGTCGATAATACGGGAGGCACAGTCTGAGTATTAAAAGTGTCAAGAAGTTGTAAAATGTTTGCCTCAGTTGAGTATATCATTTCTTCAACCTCAACTCGGTCTGCCTGAGCAACGCTCGTGTCTTTACTGATAAGCTCTATCTCAGACTGTACCTCGTCGTACTTGGAGGCCAAGCTTTTGAGACTTTCCAGTCTTACAGTTAGAAAATGTTTTGTACTTTGATTTATGTCAAATGAATTTACCGCGGATTGTATCCGCACTATCGCGGACTTTAATCCGCCTCTCTTTCTGGTCAGCACCTTGAGGCCTTCTTCAGACATTTTACGCACCTTTTTACTGTTGTTGGTGGTACCTCGTTGGCGACGTCCCGCAGCGTCGGCTCCTTGGTGCAGATGGTGAACAGCTGGCAGAGATGACCACTTTGAGTAAGCACTGCAGCCGGCAGGAACTCGCTACTACGTTGTCCGAAGATGATGAGCGCAATGGCGACACAAATCACGCCACGGTCGCAATAGCTGACGTGCTAATTCCCCCGTGATGGCCAGAAACAGATGTAAAAAATATTAAATGGAAATCCGGCCCGGAGTACCAAAAAATGATTAGTATCCGGTCCGAGTGGACCAAAAAATGGTTGATGCGCACCGTGAGGACTAAAATGTTAATTAGAATCCAGGCACGGTGGACCAGAATCTTGAATAAGAATAATGATCCAGCAAGTGTGGACAAGAACGTGTCAATGAATTGGGCCCAAATGGGCTAAATGTATGCTTCTTGAGTGACGAATTCTGTCGGCTGGTCTTCCATAGTAATTGAAATGATATGTAATAAATGCATTGATTCTGCAGGAAGAAAATGACAAGAAGTGGACTGTATACGAATAATTTTAATATCTGGATTAGTTACATTACAGCTGTATTAATTTGAAATGAGATTGGCTAATACTGCATGTTGCGAAGTATTATGAATTTAGATAATCATGAAGCGGGCCTAGTCGGCCATAATCGAGAATATAAGGGCCTAAAGCCTACATTTAATGTCGACACTAATTGACAGCGAAGGATTCGGCGAACCGAGCGCCGAGGAAGCTAGCTACGCACTGTGCAAAGTACAAACACGCGAATATTGAGGCGAGGTATAAAGCAGATTAGCCAACCTAGAAAACAAAATCATCGCGCTACCGTACATAAGCTGCCCGTCAAAAATTAAAAAGATTTTTTAACACATTTTTTAATAAATTATAATACATTTACAATTTAATGTAAAAGAGTACAGTTCTTACTAACGATGGTTAGCTTCAAGGCTGAGTTGAACCTTGAGTTATGAGATTAGATAACGGCAGTCCGTCACTAGTTTTAGAGATAAGCATGCATAAGATAAGTTTAGAGATAGGCGGTTGTAGGCCAAGGTTGGCGAACAGCTGTTTCATATATGAATAAGTCTGGTTGACCAGTATTACTGACACAAGTGTGTGCAGTCTATAACATTATAAAACATGAAAGAAAAATACATAATTATACAATGTTTAATGCATGATCGGAAGCTCATCACATGATGGACCGATCGCTGGTAGCCCTATGCAAGTCATAGACGGCTACTTTAAAATTAATTGAGGCCCGTAGACCTGTACAGAGAGTTCATTACATGAACAAAATTGTTGTTGAACATGTTGCAGTTACATGTTCTATTGTATATTCAGCAGGGCGGCATGTATTGACCTAGACATGCTATTCCTGATGTTTCAGCAATTTACAATATAATAACGTATGAACAACAAGCTAGATGCTGAATGCGAGCCCCAGATATGACATGTATGTCATAACTTTAAGTAAAAGAATTGTGCATGCTTACTTGCAAAATGAATAAAATATAAAGTACAATATACAATAAACCTAGACGTGGCAGTTACATACGGCAGACGCTAACAATAGTTTTTTGCATAGACATAATTTATGCGAATACAGTAACAATAATTTGAACAATTACAAGATAAATAATTGCAATGTCAAATAACAATACAATACTGAAATTACAGAAAAAATTTAACAATTTACAGACATTCACAGAATAGTACATATTTATCAGCAACAATATAAAGAAATGAATGCATGATTGCTTAACGGGAAGACATGCAAATATTATGTAATAACATTTTATAAATGAGACCACCAAAACATGCAATATACCCCATAACATCAAATGAAAATGTGTAAGACATAGTATGCCACACAAATTAACATACAATACAAACATTAAGATACCACCAAAACTGTGATAATTAGAAGCGTGCAATGACGCAAAATTGACAAGAAAAATATCGTGATGATTCATCACGATTGTGCTGACCAAATGGTCGTAAAAAGTAGCAAGCCAATGGCTGAATAAAGTAGCATTGCGCTAAGTAATCATAATGTCAAATCTCGTCTCGCGCTGGCAACAGACATAATTTATGTATGGGTCTCCGCAAAACACCCGTAGGCGTGCGAATGTCCACGACACGAACCAAGTTATCTAGGCCGGGAAATGTGGCGATGATTACGCCAAATTTCCAGGCTAATGGAGGCAAGTTGCCTCAATAAGCAGGACTAAGTCACCAATGGAAACATTATCTTTGGCAAACTTCCACTTGTGACGCTGTTGCAACTGGTGCAAATAATCGCGAGACCACGCCCTCCAAATGCCCTGGACAAACCTCTGAAGGAGTTGCCAGCGCCCAAGACGAGAAACAGGAACGTGAGAAAGGTCTGGGTCCGGAATCGCTGTTAAGGGCGCGCAAATCAAAAAATGGCCAGGTGTAAGTGGCACCGGGTCGTTAACATCCGATGAGATACCAAATAGAAGGCGAGAGTTCAGACATGCCTCTATCTGAGACAAAACGGTCGTAAACTCTTCGAAGTTTAGTATAGATTTGCCTACCACGCGGCGCAGATGAAATTTCAAACTCTTTATGCCGCTCTCCCAAAGTCCACCGAAATGAGGTGAGGAGGGCGGAATAAATGACCATGATATCCCCTGAGAGGATGTGAATGACTTAATCGAGGAGATGGCATCCTTATTGTGCCAAAAGTTGTAAATGTCATGTAAGATGGTGCGGGCCTTCCTGTAGTTTGTACCATTGTCGGAGTACAGCTGACTGGGTATACCTCGACGTGCCATGAAACGACGTAAAGCAGCTACAAATGCGCTGGCCGTAAGGTCAGACACCAATTCCAAGTGAATAGCCCTAGTCGCTAAGCAAACAAACAAAGATACTTATGCCTTAGTAAGAGTTCTAGATTTCTGCACGCCATGACGAATCATGAAGGGACCACCATAATGAACCGCGCAAAATAGAAACGGCCTTGAAGGAGCGACTCTAGAGAATGGCAGAATACCAAGTCTCTGAACCTGCTGTGTGGCACTAAACCTGATACACTTGAGACACTTGCGAATAATGGAACGGACGACTAGCCGGGCATTAACAATCCACCAACGTTGACGCAGTGAATGATGCACGAGTTGAGCACCAGCGTGAAGTAAACGAATGTGTTCACGTTCGATGATAAGGCGTGTAATATGCGCCGATGGGGGTAATACAATTGGATGTTTCGAATCGTAGGGTAACTGGGAATGCTGCAATCGTCCGCCCACGCGTATCACTCCAGAGTCGTCAAGAAACGGGTCGAGAGAAGCCAACTTGCTCCTAATGGAAACAGAAGATCCGTTCCGAAGACAACTAATTTCGGTTGGGAAGTGGATCGACTGAGATTGTTTTATGAAGAAATTGAGAGACTGATGAATTTCTACAGGGGTCAGATCGCCCGAAAGTTTGTCCGCAGATGAGTGTCTAATATTTCTGATGAAACGAAAACAGTAAGCGTATACACGTGTCAGCCGGTGCAACGAGGCAAAGTCCAACGATAAGTCAACAGCCAGGGTAGACATTAGCGACCGGTTATGTGTAGTTTTCTCTTCCGCGGTGACTTCAGAGGACGACTGAGTGGCCGGTACGAAGGATGGGAAGGGATTGGACTCTGACGATTGAGACAGACAGCTAGGACCGTGCCACCAAAGCGAGCAATCGCGCAAAACGTCAGGGAAACACCCCCTAGATATGATGTCAGCAGGATTGCGTCGCGAATCAATGTGATGCCAGGTATAAGTTTGCGTACGACGCTGAATTTCAGCAACTCGATTAGCGACGTATGTTTTCCAACGCGTAGATTGCGCATGAATCCAGTAAAGAGCCACCATAGAATCAGAATACAAATGTACATTATCAATAAACGAATAAAGAGCAGGAATAAACTTAGATACGAGTCGCGATAATAACAAGCAAGCGCAGAGCTCGATGCAAGGTAATGACACCTGGCGTAGGGGAGCCACGCGAGATTTGGAACACAAAGAATGCCAATCCGAACGTGACTGACCGGATGTTGGTTCATCCCAACCAAGCTTACAAAGCCAGAGTAAGTATATGAGTATGTATAAGTATATACATAAGTATATGTAGTAAGTGTTTGACGCTACTAAATTGATAGAGCCATGATCGATGAGTGTCATGTGCCCAAGATCCATGTATTCCCTGATAAAGCCCGCGTAGTCGCGAGCGAGCTTGGGATCGCGCCTAAATCGACGCTCTAAGCCTAAGAATCGTGATTCGGCACTTGTGTAAGATTCCCCCAAGTGGGGATTATCAGACTTGAATGGGAGCGACACTATAAATCTACCCTCGTGGTTGCGCTGAGTAGAGCGCACAAAATGCTCTTCGCAAGCCGACTCGCTATCAGGGGTATCGTCAGGGATTGTTTCTGCCTCCCAAAATCTCTCGAGAGATTGCAGAATTTGACTGTCATTGTTCCTTGTCAGGAACGAAACAGCAGGACCCTGGGTGTGGCAGTGCTTGGGCAGATTGCCAGCCAGAATATAACCCAGTTTTGTTTCCTGAATGATAGGGAAATTGGGTCCGCGTGTGTATTTATGGGCTAATATTAAATCCAGATAAAATTGTGCCCCTAATAGTATGTCGATCTGTGAAGATATATTAAAATCTGGGTCGGCGAGAAAAATTTTATTTGGAATGTGGAACCGGTTGATGTCAAACGAGATTGAAGGCAGATTGTGAGTTAAGTTAGATAAGACGGCACATTTCGCCTCGAAACTATGTCTCTGATAGCGAGAAATAATACGTATAGAAGCAATGTCAGTAGCGCAACACGCTGTGTTGTTTATTCCTGCGATTGGAATGTTAGATCTGGTTAGTTTAAGGTGTAACCTTTTCGCAAATGATTTCGTACAGAAATTGATCTGGGAACCGGCGTCTAGAAGCGCTCTAGCTTTATGCCTGTTGCCAGCCTGATCAACGACATATACAACCGCAGTGGATAAAAGAACATTGTTCTTGCACTGTAATTTAAATGAGCAATAATTGCTGCTGGCAGCTGTTGATTTCGGCACGTAATTTGCGTGCAGCAATGTGTGGTGTCTTTTTGAACAAATTTTACACACCTGTTTACTCTTACAGTTCGTTATCAGATGACCTGCTCTAAGGCAGTTGATACAACATTTATGATTTGCAACCAATTGCCCCCGCTCAGCGGCACTTAATATACGAAAATTATTACACATGTAAAGCGGGTGGTCAGATTTACAACACACGCATGAATAATGCTTTGCCGCTGCGTGATAGCTCTTAAAGGTATTGCTGCCAGCAGTATTTCTTAAGCTACATTTCTCAAATTTATTGTTGGGTTTTACGCTAAGTTTGTTGAATTGCTGTCCGGGTTCAATAGGCATTGTATTTTCTAAAAGCTGTCTGCGTAAGTTTAAAAAATGCGTAAAGTCTTGAAAGCTAGGCAAGTTGTCAGGGTCTATTGACTCCTTCCAAAGTTTTAAAGTAATAGGGTCAAGTTTGGTGGAGAGCAACTGTATGGTAATAAATTCAAATGAATTCACTGACAGCTTCATTGCCGCCAGTGAATTAACGGAAGACGTTATTGTATTCGTAAACTCCGCCAAGCTTTGGACTGAGTCCTTTATTGTGGACGTAACCTGAAGTAGGTTTTGTACATAGTATTTGGCTAATATAAATGGGTTGTTATACCTTTCGGACAGCAAGTTCAACGCTATTACATAATTTTCTTGACAAATGGGTAATGATTTAATAAAATTTAAGGTTCACACTTCACAGAGGAATGCAAATAATGCAGTTTTTGCACTGGTGTTAAATCGGATCTTGAATGCACTAGATCATTGAAAATTGAATAAAAATGTTGCCACTCAAGTATGTTGCCTGAGAAGCAGGGCAAACTTATCGGCTTTAAATGCATAGGCGTCGATAATACGGGAGCCACAGTCTGAGTATTAAAAGTGTCAAGAAGTTGTAAAATGTTTGCCTCAGTTGAGTATATCATTTCTTCAACCTCAACTCGGTCTGCCTGAGCAACGCTCGTGTCTTTACTGATAAGCTCTATCTCAGACTGTACCTCGTCGTACTTCGAGGCCAAGCTTTTGAGACTTTCCAGTCTTACAGTTAGAAAATGTTTTGTACTTTGATTTATGTCAAATGAATTTACCGCGGATTGTATCCGCACTATCGCGGACTTTAATCCGCCTCTCTTTCTGGTCAGCACCTTGAGGCCTTCTTCAGACATTTTACGCACCTTTTTACTGTTGTTGGTGGTACCTCGTTGGCGACGTCCCGCAGCGTCGGCTCCTTGGTGCAGATGGTGAACAGCTGGCAGAGATGACCACTTTGAGTAAGCACTGCAGCCGGCAGGAACTTGCTACTACGTTGTCCGAAGATGATGAGCGCAATGGCGACACAAATCACGCCACGGTCGCATTAGCTGACGTGCTAATTCCCCCGTGATGGCCAGAAACAGATGTAAAAAATATTAAATGGAAATCCGGCCCGGAGGACCAAAAAATGATTAGTATCCGGTCCGAGTGGACCAAAAAATGGTTGATGCGCACCGTGAGGACTAAAATGTTAATTAGAATCCAGGCACGGTGGACCAGAATGTTGAATAAGAATAATGATCCAGCAAGTGTGGACAAGAAAGTGTCAATGAATTGGGCCCAAATGGGCTAAATGTATGCTTCTTGAGTGACGAATTCTGTCGGCTGGTCTTCCATAGTAATTGAAATGATATGTAATAAATGCATTGATTCTGCAGGAACAAAATGACAAGAAGTGGACTACGAATAATTTTAATATCTGAATTAGTTACATTACAGCTGTATTAATTTGAAATGAGATTGGCTAATACTGCATGTTGCGAAGTATTATGAATTTAGATAATCATGAAGCGGGCCTAGTTGGCCATAATCGAGAATATAAGGGCCTAAAGCCTACATTTAATGTCGACACTAATTGACAGCGAAGGATTCGGCGAACCGAGCGCCGAGGAAGCTAGCTACGCACTGTGCAAAGTACAAACACGCGAATATTGAGGCGAGGTATAAAGCAGATTAGCCAACCTAGAAAACAAAATCATCGCGCTACCGTACATAAGCTGCCCGTCAAAAATCAAAAAGATTTTTTAACACATTTTTTAATAAATTATAATACATTTACAATTTAATTTAAAAGAGTAGAGTTCTTACTAACGATGGTTAGCTTCAAGGCTGAGTTGAACCTTGAGTTATGAGATTAGATAACGGCAGTCCGTCACTAGTTTTAGAGATAAGCATGCATAAGATAAGCCTAGAGATAGGCGGTTGTAGGCCAAGGTTGGCGAACAGCTGTTTCATATATGAATAAGTCTGGTTGACCAGTATTACTGACACAAGTGTGTGCAGTCTATAACATTATAAAACATGAAAGAAAAATACATAATTATACAATGTTTAATGCATGATCGGAAGCTCATCACATGATGGACCGATCGCTGGTAGCCCTATGCAAGTCATAGACGGCTACTTTAAAATTAATTGAGGCCCGTAGACCTGTACAGAGAGTTCATTACATGAACAAAATTGTTGTTGAACATGTTGCAGTTACATGTTCTATTGTATATTCAGCAGGGCGGCATGTATTGACCTAGACATGCTATTCCTGATGTTTCAGCAATTTACAATATAATAACGTATGAACAACAAGCTAGATGCAGAATGCGAGCCCCAGATATGACATGTATGTCATAACTTTAAGTAAAAGAATTGTGCATGCTTACTTGCAAAATGAATAAAATATAAAGTACAATATACAATAAACCTAGACGTGGCAGTTACATACGGCAGACGCTAACAATAGTTTTTTGCATAGACATAATTTATGCGAATACAGTAACAATAATTTGAATAATTACAAGATAAATAATTGCAATGTCAAATAACAATACAATACTGAAATTACAGAAACAATTTAACAATTTAAAGACATTCACAGAATAGTACATATTTATCAGCAACAATATAAAGAAATGAATGCATGATTGCTTAACGGCAAGACATGCAAATATTATGTAATAATAATATTTTATAAATGAGACCACCAAAACATGCAATATACCCCATAACATCAAATGAAAATGTGTAAGACATAGTATGCCACACAAATTAACATACAATACAAACATTAAGATACCACCAAAACTGTGATAATTAGAAGCGTGCAATGACGCAAAATTGACAAGAAAAATATCGTGATGATTCATCACGATTGTGTTGACCAAATGGTCGTAATAAGTAGTAAGCCAATGGCTGAATAAAGTAGCATTGTGCTAAGTAATCATAATGTCAAATCTCGTCTCGCGCTGGCAACAGACATAATTTATGTATGGGTCTCCGCAAAACACCCGTAGGCGTGCGAAAGTCCACGACACGAACCAAGTTATCTGGGCCGGGAAATGTGGCGATGAGTACGCCAAATTTCCAGGCTAATGGAGGCAAGTTATCCTCAATAAGCAGGACTAAGTCACCAATGGAAACATTATCTTTGGCAAACTTCCACTTGTGACGCTGTTGCAACTGGTGCAAATAATCGCGAGACCACGCCCTCCAAATGCCCTGGACAAACCTCTGAAGGAGTTGCCAGCGCCCAAGACGAGAAACAGGAACGTGAGAAAGGTCTGGGTCCGGAATCGCTGTTAAGGGCGCGCAAATCAAAAAATGGCCAGGTGTAAGTGGCACCGGGTCGTTAACATCCGATGAGATACCAAATAGAGGGCGAGAGTTCAGACATGCCTCTATCTGAGACAAAACGGTCGTAAACTCTTCGAAGTTTAGTATAGATTTGCCTACCACGCGGCGCAGATGAAATTTCAAACTCTTTATGCCGCTCTCCCAAAGGCCACCGAAATGAGGTGAGGAGGGCGGAATAAATGACTATGATATCCCCTGAGAGGATGTGAATGACTTAATCGAGGAGATGGCATCCTTATTGTGCCAAAAGTTGTAAATGTCATGTAAGATGGTGCGGGCCTTCCTGTAGTTTGTACCATTGTCGGAGTACAGCTGACTGGGTATACCTCGACGTGCCATGAAACGACGTAAAGCAGCTACAAATGCGCTGGCCGTAAGGTCAGACACCAATTCCAAGTGAATAGCCCTAGTCGCTAAGCAAACAAACAAAGATACGTATGCCTTAGTAAGAGTTCTAGATTTCTGCCCGCCATGACGAATCATGAAGGGACCACCATAATGAACCGCGCAAAATAGGAACGGCCTTGAAGGAGTGACTCTAGGGAATGGCAGAATACCAAGTCTCTGAACCTGCTGTGTGGCACTAAACCTGATACACTTGAGACACTTGCGAATAATGGAACGGACGACTAGCCGGGCATTAACAATCCACCAACGTTAACGCAGTGAATGATGCACGAGTTGAGCACCAGCGTGAAGTAAACGAATGTGTTCACGTTCGATGATAAGGCGTGTAATATGCGCCGATGGGGGTAATACAATTGGATGTTTCGAATCGTAGGGTAACTGGGAATGCTGCAATCGTCCGCCCACGCGTATCACTCCAGAGTCGTCAAGAAACGGGTCGAGAGAAGCCAACTTGCTCCTAATGGAAACAGAAGATCCGTTCCGAAGACAACTAATTTCGGTTGGGAAGTGGATCGACTGAGATTGTTTTATGAAGAAATTGAGAGACTGATGAATTTCTACAGGGGTCAGATCGCCCGAAAGTTTGTCCGCAGATGAGTGTCTAATATTTCTGATGAAACGAAAACAGTAAGCGTATACACGTGTCAGCCGGTGCAACGAGGCAAAGTCCAACGATAAGTCAACAGCCAGGGTAGACATTAGCGACCGGTTATGTGTAGTTTTCTCTTCCGCGGTGACTTCAGAGGACGACTGAGTGGCCGGTACGAAGGATGGGAAGGGATTGGACTCTGACGATTGAGACAGACAGCTAGGACCGTGCCACCAAAGCGAGCAATCGCGCAAAACGTCAGGGAAACACCCCCTAGATATGATGTCAGCAGGATTGCGTCGCGAATCAATGTGATGCCAGGTATAAGTTTGCGTACGACGCTGAATTTCAGCAACTCGATTAGCGACGTATGTTTTCCAACGCGTAGATTGCGCATGAATCCAGTAAAGAGCCACCATAGAATCAGAATACAAATGTACATTATCAATAAACGAATAAAGAGCAGGAATAAACTTAGATACGAGTCGCGATAATAACAAGCAAGCGCAGAGCTCGATGCAAGGTAATGACACCTGGCGTAGGGGAGCCACGCGAGATTTGGAACACAAAGAATGCCAATCCGAACGTGACTGACCGGATGTTGGTTCATCCCAACCAAGCTTACAAAGCCAGAGTAAGTATATGAGTATGTATAAGTATATACATAAGTATATGTAGTAAGTGTTTGACGCTACTAAATTGATAGAGCCATGATCGATGAGTGTCATGTGCCCAAGATCCATGTATTCCCTGATAAAGCCCGCGTAGTCGCGAGCGAGCTTGGGATCGCGCCTAAATCGACGCTCTAAGCCTAAGAATCGTGATTCGGCACTTGTGTAAGATTCCCCCAAGTGGGGATTATCAGACTTGAATGGGAGCGACACTATAAATCTACCCTCGTGGTTGCGCTGAGTAGAGCGCACAAAATGCTCTTCGCAAGCCGACTCGCTATCAGGGGTATCGTCAGGGATTGTTTCTGCCTCCCAAAATCTCTCGAGAGATTGCAGAATTTGACTGTCATTGTTCCTTGTCAGGAACGAAACAGCAGGACCCTGGGTGTGGCAGTGCTTGGGCAGATTGCCAGCCAGAATATAACCCAGTTTTGTTTCCTGAATGATAGGGAAATTGGGTCCGCGTGTGTATTTATGGGCTAATATTAAATCCAGATAAAATTGTGCCCCTAATAGTATGTCGATCTGTGAAGATATATTAAAATCTGGGTCGGCGAGAAAAATTTTATTTGGAATGTGGAACCGGTTGATGTCAAACGAGATTGAAGGCAGATTGTGAGTTAAGTTAGATAAGACGGCACATTTCGCCTCGAAACTATGTCTCTGATAGCGAGAAATAATACGTATAGAAGCAATGTCAGTAGCGCAACACGCTGTGTTGTTTATTCCTGCGATTGGAATGTTAGATCTGGTTAGTTTAAGGTGTAACCTTTTCGCAAATGATTTCGTACAGAAATTGATCTGGGAACCGGCGTCTAGAAGCGCTCTAGCTTTATGCCTGTTGCCAGCCTGATCAACGACATATACAACCGCAGTGGATAAAAGAACATTGTTCTTGCACTGTAATTTAAATGAGCAATAATTGCTGCTGGCAGCTGTTGATTTCGGCACGTAATTTGCGTGCAGCAATGTGTGGTGTCTTTTTGAACAAATTTTACACACCTGTTTACTCTTACAGTTCGTTATCAGATGACCTGCTCTAAGGCAGTTGATACAACATTTATGATTTGCAACCAATTGCCCCCGCTCAGCGGCACTTAATATACGAAAATTATTACACATGTAAAGCGGGTGGTCAGATTTACAACACACGCATGAATAATGCTTTGCCGCTGCGTGATAGCTCTTAAAGGTATTGCTGCCAGCAGTATTTCTTAAGCTACATTTCTCAAATTTATTGTTGGGTTTTACGCTAAGTTTGTTGAATTGCTGTCCGGGTTCAATAGGCATTGTATTTTCTAAAAGCTGTCTGCGTAAGTTTAAAAAATGCGTAAAGTCTTGAAAGCTAGGCAAGTTGTCAGGGTCTATTGACTCCTTCCAAAGTTTTAAAGTAATAGGGTCAAGTTTGGTGGAGAGCAACTGTATGGTAATAAATTCAAATGAATTCACTGACAGCTTCATTGCCGCCAGTGAATTAACGGAAGACGTTATTGTATTCGTAAACTCCGCCAAGCTGTGGACTGAGTCCTTTATTGTGGACGTAACCTGAAGTAGGTTTTGTACATAGTATTTGGCTAATATAAATGGGTTGTTATACCTTTCGGACAGCAAGTTCAACGCTATTACATAATTTTCTTGACAAATGGGTAATGATTTAATTAAATCTAATGGTTCACACTTCACAGAGGAATGCAAATAATGCAGTTTTTGCACTGGTGTTAAATCGGATCTTGAATGCACTAGATCATTGAAAATTGAATTAAAATGTTGCCACTCAAGTATGTTGCCTGAGAAGCAGGGCAAACTTATCGGCTTTAAATGCATAGGCGTCGATAATACGGGAGGCACAGTCTGAGTATTAAAAGTGTCAAGAAGTTGTAAAATGTTTGCCTCAGTTGAGTATATCATTTCTTCAACCTCAACTCGGTCTGCCTGAGCAACGCTCGTGTCTTTACTGATAAGCTCTATCTCAGACTGTACCTCGTCGTACTTCGAGGCCAAGCTTTTGAGACTTTCCAGTCTTACAGTTAGAAAATGTTTTGTACTTTGATTTATGTCAAATGAATTTACCGCGGATTGTATCCGCACTATCGCGGACTTTAATCCGCCTCTCTTTCTGGTCAGCACCTTGAGGCCTTCTTCAGACATTTTACGCACCTTTTTACTGTTGTTGGTGGTACCTCGTTGGCGACGTCCCGCAGCGTCGGCTCCTTGGTGCAGATGGTGAACAGCTGGCAGAGATGACCACTTTGAGTAAGCACTGCAGCCGGCAGGAACTTGCTACTACGTTGTCCGAAGATGATGAGCGCAATGGCGACACAAATCACGCCACGGTCGCATTAGCTGACGTGCTAATTCCCCCGTGATGGCCAGAAACAGATGTAAAAAATATTAAATGGAAATCCGGCCCGGAGGACCAAAAAATGATTAGTATCCGGTCCGAGT
This sequence comes from Magicicada septendecula, assembly GCA_034769895.1. NCBI lineage: Eukaryota > Metazoa > Arthropoda > Insecta > Hemiptera > Cicadidae > Magicicada > Magicicada septendecula. Next base: position 159,691,640 of record CM068374.1, read on the forward strand.
GGACCAAAAAATGGTTGATGCGCACCGTGAGGACTAAAATGTTAATTAGAATCCAGGCACGGTGGACCAGAATGTTGAATAAGAATAATGATCCAGCAAGTGTGGACAAGAAAGTGTCAATGAATTGGGCCCAAATGGGCTAAATGTATGCTTCTTGAGTGACGAATTCTGTCGGCTGGTCTTCCATAGTAATTGAAATGATATGTAATAAATGCATTGATTCTGCAGGAAGAAAATGACAAGAATTGGACTGTATACGAATAATTTTAATATCTGAATTAGTTACATTACAGCTGTATTATTTTGAAATGAGGTTGGCTAATACTGCATGTTGCGAAGTATTATGAATTTAGATAATCATGAAGCGGGCCTAGTCGGCCATAATCGAGAATATAAGGGCCTAAAGCCTACATTTAATGTCGACACTAATTGACAGCGAAGGATTCGGCGAACCGAGCGCCGAGGAAGCTAGCTACGCACTGTGCAAAGTACAAACACGCGAATATTGAGGCGAGGTATAAAGCAGATTAGCCAACCTAGAAAACAAAATCATCGCGCTACCGTACAACCTATTTATAGCAAAGTAAAATTCACAAGAAAAGAAGTATTAAATAATAAACTGAATTACTTAGTCCTAACCATAAACAGAACTGAAAATAATTTTGAATACTCAGTATGCGGAAAACAATCCCAAACTAATTTAGTAGTTCCAAACAAGTCGAATCATCCTCCGCAACATAAAATGAAGCATTCAATTTATTAATATACCGTAAGTATAGAATCCCATTAAATGGACAAGAAAGAAACAATGAGAGAAATATTATCAAACATAAAAATAGACAATGGATATAAAATAAAAACTATCAATAATTTAGAAAATAAAGTAAAACATAAACTCACCAAACAAACACCATACAAATCTTTGTGTAAAAACCTTCCCACTAATGATAATATAAAATATATCAACTTTACTTATCAGGGAAACATAACTCATAAACTAAGCGAACTACTTAAAGATAAAAACTGAAAAACATCTTATAACACAGAATATATAGTCTTTAATAAAATAAAACCTAAAACTAAATTCAACATTCATAATACAAAATAGAATGTCCAGATTGCAATAAATGTTACGTAGGCCAGACGGAGAAAAAACTGTCGGAGAGATATACTCAATACCGCAATGTCATTCTAAAACCTAATATTTACAAATATAATTTAGCCACATACTGTTTAAACAATAAACATAAATTTCCAGACATTCAAAATGTCAAATTAATTAAAAATGTACAAAAAGCTAACAAAATTAATATCTGGGAAAATCTTAATATTTACAAACAATAATAATCTACTAACCAAAGAACAAATTCAAATAAAAACAAAACAAGACGATGTACTTAAAAGCATACATTTATTAAAATAATAAAATGAACATTATATATATAATAAATAGCTACTACACTAACATTAAAAGAATTGAAAAAATAGAATCGAAATAAACTCGATTATTCCTTAACTGTATTGTGAGCGAGACATTCAATTGCAATTCAAACAAACCTCTGAAGGTACAGAATAATTTCTGTAAAACGTATATCAGGTAAAAATAAGCCTACTTGCAGTGTATTTATTTGAAGATAGTATAATGTAAACAATATAAAATAAATAAAAGATTCGAATAGTGACTGGTAGCTGGAGGATAATTCCTTAGACTAATATGGTAGCTAAATATTGAATATTTAGAACACACACGAGGCAAAGCAATTGTCGTAGGATAGACAATTAATTGCTCATTTACTAGACAATATAAGGAGATGTAATAGGAAATAGAAGCAAGAGATTACTAAGTTAAACGGTAACGGAAAATGACGCATCTATCTGTAAGGATCTATTTGGATAGAGAACCTTTGATCTATCAGGCTAGAGGAACAATCAGTACGACATTCCGCCTTTGGAATATAGTGAGCCACCAATCTCCATGTTTAGGGCAATAAAAAACGGATATTTTTGTTTCCCAGGGGTCAGATAATTATCGCTAAATAAGCGGAAAAATTATAGATGACTCTATGAATGTCACAAATAATACAAAATATTAAAATGGTGTGTAATGGTACTGGACAGGTGTGCAGTACGGGCAATCTTGGATGGCCAAAGAAATTGCCAGAACCTCCTGAAACAAGAAAAATGTAATGGCCACAAAAGACTTGGATAGAAAAGTAAGGATTACAATGATGCAATGACACAGAAAAATCTGCAGGTCGGTGATTGGAAAGACTGGAAAGTTTGGAAGCTAGGATGCGAAAAATGACTTTAAAGGTTGTTCGAAAATCGCAATATGTGAGAATATGAAGAAGAAACTGCCTCATAATTTGCTAATAACGGCATAAAAGACCAAACCTTTAGCTTTTAATGTAATTTATTTTAGTCGGGATAAAATTCTTATATATAATGGTAACTAACCGGTAGTTCGGATCCGATGCTTCAAGTATACAAGCTACAACGAAATGAGTAACAACAAAACAAAATATGAACAAGCAAAATGAGCAAAAAAAATATGAAGTTTACATGTATATCTGTTTTGTAGTTATGGGCATGCCTATAATTCTTTTAGGCTTCGAGACTGTGATTCGCACAGAGAGTAAGTGAATCAAGGCTGCTAAGATACTAGTCCTAAAGACAGTAGCCCCATGTTCTCCAAAAACGTTAGGAAAGTAGATTTGATAAGCGCTTAGATATTAATCATCAAAATTTGGGGAGCTAAACGTAACAAGGAGAAAGATTTAACTTCAGAGACTGTTTTGGAACCATTCAAAGAACTCTTATTGTACGAAAAATATATTTTACCTTAGTTCGTGCCGAAATTAATGTACTGTTGTAAATCTTAGTGCCTACGTAACTTCAATGCAGTCAAATTTAAACAACATAATTGCATTTTTAACCAAAACATTAGGACAAACATTAAAACGTTATGTAAGAAATATATTTTGTAACTAATTTTGAGAATATTAGGTGCTATAATGCAACAGAAAGGCGCTGAAGGCATGGAAGAAAAACAAGTGGATAGAATGAATTGTGATATGACTCCTCTCTGGCAATATTAAGTGGTGGCAAAAAAAGAATAGGATGGCTGAGGAAGAGATTAAGTGACCAATAATTGTAACGTCTGCCTGAACTGACTGTGAAACAGGCAGTTCGTCCCTAATTCATATAATTGATTATCATGGTCAAAACAGATTGGGTAACAACATCCTTGAAAACATGTCTTCAAATATAGGCGAAGAGTCTCGGTCTTCCGAAGAATTTATGGAATGACTAGTTTCTAAGCTACCATGTAGATTAATGGTGTTGGATGGGAGAAAACTAATCTTATTAGATTACTCCTTATAAGTCGGTGACAGTGTAAAAGAGGATAGCTCAGAAAAGATGTATGTTAAGATGTCTGAAAGATGTATCAGAAAAGGTGATATATGGTCTTTAATAAGGTAAGTCAATGGTATACTGTATACACAGGGAAGGTACAGTATATGGTGTACGGTCGATCCCTCAAAGTAGCGGGCTTGGTCATTAATTCATGTCCGTAACCGTTATGCTGTGGGGCACTGGGTCACGTACAATGGCGGAAGGCTAACAGCTGATTATTCACATATGATTTACGACTTCTGTATACCCGCGTTAACCGTTAGGTATCACTGTTTTCACACCGCATATATTGTTTCGTAATTTTTAGAATATTCAGTGAGTCTATATACTGTATATTGCAACAACGGAACATCTAAGGAAAGCCATTATTAATTAATGTGAGTTCCGTAACACATTCTCTGACGATCACAGAGAAGTTTTAAACTAATTTTATTAATTTTTTGTTTGTAAATTTTGAATTAGAACATTGGCAAAAAAGTGAATTATGTCAAAATAACTATAATTTTATGCTCTATCATGTCCAGTGCTATGTTAGTGCGAGAGTGCGCAAGGCCGCGTGTTATCCACGTTTTGTTAAATAACTTCGTTAATAATTAACATTTCTTTATGAAACTTAGACAGAATATGCATCATATTGAGTGCTACTTTTTCATATGTTCATTACTGCAGAACTATACGTTAGTATAATTTTTTTAATGAAACTAACTCTTATCTAACACGTTATCTGCAAGAATTTGTAGATTAAATATAGACAGGCCTTTGCAGACTTGGACATAGTTTTAACTTGAAGTCAGTCTATCATAATGAAAATCTATGACGTATGTAAGATTTCAACCAATCAGAAGTGCTAAAATTTATTTGGATCGGTCCTCCGCCGAGAGCACTTCATCCAGTTCAATCCGAGATCCCGTCACGGAAAGTTGTATTAACTCTCGCGAGTTTTTCGTGTCAGGACACGTATATTAGATAAGTGACGTGGGACTTAGATACACGATACGAGTTTCCCGTATACGATATCTAGGGTACCAGAACTCAAATAACACCAATATATAAAATAGATCAGTATAAGTGCTTTCGCGCGAGTTCAAGATTTTCCGCGTACTACAGTAGTATTCAGCGGGATACTTCTGATTGAAGCGCTAGAACACATTAAGATTCCGCATTGTGTACGCAAAATACACAGTTCTATTAAGTAACCACATACGAAACCCTGAGATAAATTAGTAAGCAAAACTATGAGATAACGGCGTGCGTGTGTGTGAAACGCGAGTGTCAGCTACGCCAAGGTCAACGCTCATCTGGACGCCAACACATCTGATTGACGAACCTGTACGAGAGTGTAAAATTCTACAAACAAGTAAACCCACTGCTATAAAAAAACAATCACTAAACTCTCTATTTAAAAGACTCAATATTATAATAAATAATCTTGTTTGAAAACTTAATAGGACAAAAGTATCATTTGTGTTATTTAATAAATTTCCTACCTCCAGATATCGACCCTGTTTTATATTATTATTATTATTACCTATATATGCAATATTTATTTGTTACGTTGGAATATATAAAAAAGTTATAAAATTCCATTAAGTAATTTAATTAAAAATTAAAAATTGATTTTTTACGCATGTTTGTCAACACTGTGTTTAAACTATTACAAACTGAAAGCCACAGTAAGTGTTTTCGGACAAAGTGCCCTAAAACGATTGGCTAAACTAAGGAAGAGTTTATTAAAATAAATAGTTATCCAGAATAGACGTAGAAACATTCAGCTTCTGCGTTAAAGTTAAAGATCCTTACTAGTTTAGTAAACACCCATCTATAGGATTCCAAAATTCAGTGTTTTAGAAAGAATTAATGTGATATGACATTTCTCACTGCTTTGTGTAAATAGTATATTAAAGAGTGCCGACTAGCCTCATGACTGTGGTTGGTATTTTGTTTCCGTAAGAGAGTATCAACATGACACAGATGTGTAGAACTGCCTAATTTTTTAGTGTGTTCTTTTAGCTTTGAACCCACAACCCAACCAACACTAATCAAACAATATTGCAACCAACAAAATTTACAAACCCTAACTGCCACATACAATAAAAAGTAAAAAGGCTATAAATAAATAACGTAAAATTTAAATGTACTGTCATTCCTTTCTATATAAAATGTGACTGGCAACGGGAAAATTTAAAGAGAAAAACTAAATTCTTTAGTTTATACAGTGGCGGTAGTGACAAAATGTGTACAATAGATTTTATTTCCAGCTCATGTAACTGGAGCGACAACTGTATTATAAATTAATGTAATTTGCCATTAATATTTCCTTGTAGGTATTAAACTTTTAAAGATGTGTTTGATTTCATTGTGCAATGTAAAAGTAAAGATTTTAAAAATCAAAAACTTTTAATATTCATTACATCTTGAATTATAATTCTCAATACTAATCGCATCTACTCATGTCAGTGATCATGTTGCAATATATAGCCCAGACATGTTGAATATGAAACAGTAATGAAATCACAATACCTTTAGTTGTCTTGTTTGTTCATCATCTTCTTTCACAGCACTACACTTAATATAGTGTAGATGATGATGAACAAACAAGACAACTATAATACCGCAGACAGAGCGTATTTCATCAATAAGTACAGAAACGCCAAAAAACAAGTAACGAAAACTTCCTTACACATAGCCTTCAATAAAACTTGCCGAAAACACAACATCATACCAACACACGCACAAGTTACAATAAAACAAAACACACATACAGCACTTCAAACCAAACGCAAATTAGAACAATTTAACCTAAATAACATAATCAATTATTTATACCTTAAAAAAAGACACACTTAACAGACAGGCGTACAACGTACACATGAAACTTACACAAATATTACACCACACAGAACTTGAAAATGTATATACAACACACACAAGACAACATACAAAAACTCAATTGACAATACAAGATCGACACAACAAAAAAATAATAACGAACCTCACAAAACGCGTAATAGGATCGATCCCTGAACCGGCACACAAATTCCACACACGAACAGTTAACACAACTAACATTAATTTCACAACTGATGAAATGGATTTATTAAACAAAGGACTGAAACATAATTCGATTACCAATAAAACTAACAACAAAAACCACAATAGACACATACGTGACATAATTATAGACACCGAAACAGCTGTACAAAACACGCATATTATTGACCAGGACCCAATACGTCACGGCATAAAACGTAAGCTCCAACGCACACATATACAACCGAAAAGACACAGCAACGAGATAAAAACGCTTAACAATGTAAAACAAAAGTTGCATGAACACAACATAACAATATTAAAAGCTGATAAAGGGAACATAAACGTCATAATAGACAAACATCAACTTAAAACTAAAATTGAAAATTTCTTCAACGAAAGTAATATAACGGAAATAAATAAAGTCCCCACACTAACATTTCAAAAACAGATTAACAAATTTATAAAAAACACAAAACATATAATCAAACCTGAAAGCACCAAGTACCTAAAACAAATAAAACCTAGCCCCCCTATACTAAATGCATTACCAAAAATACAGAAACCTAACATTCCCATCAGACCATTAATAAATAACACACAAGCTCCCTCCCACAAAATTGCCAAACACTTAGACAAAATAATCAGAGAAAACATTAATCTCAGTAACAACACATCTATCAAAAACAACATCGACCTAGTCAAGAAAACTGAACAGATCCACATCCCACACAACTCAACACTAGCATCTTTTGATATCACCAATTTATACACCAATGTCCCAGTTCAAGAAACCATACAAACACTTGAACAATTACTCAGACAAAACAACACACCTGAAACACACATACAAGAGATCATCACACTTACCAAAATAATAACTGAGCAAAATTACTTTACATACAATAACAAGATATACACACAAACAGACGGTCTCCCGATGGGATCCCCCATATCAGGAATCCTGGCAGAAATATATATACACAACATAGAACAGAACCCCATAATAAACAACAACAAATACACTAACAAAATCATTTACTGCACAGGCACAGGTATGTAGATGACATATTACTTTTATTCAAAGGCAACACAAGACAAGTTGAAAACTTCCACAAAAACATAAACACAATACACCATAAATTAAAATTTACACTGGAAATTGAACAAAACAATAGTATAAATTTTCTAGACCTAACAATTAACAAAACTAGCAATACACACACGTACAAAATATACAGAAAGCCCACCACAACTGACATGGTTATACACAACACATCAAACCACCCAACACAACATAAACATGCGTCCTTCAACCATATGCTCCATAGACTAACTAAAATACCTTTAAGTAAACAAGATTATACCGACGAAATCAACACAATCAAATACATAGCAATGAAAAACGGTTACAACCACAATTTAATAAACAAACTACACAAACGCATCAAAAACACAAATAACAAAACACAAAATACCAACACCACACAACACAATAAATACATCACACTCACATACCAAAACTCCAACACACACTGTACAGTAGCGCGGTAATTTTACTTTATAGGTTGGCTAATCTGCGCTTTAATTTTTACGGTAATCTGATCATTCATGTCGCAGCTCTACACAGTTCGTCTCAGACGCTCGTCAGCAGCGTTCGGCTCGCTCGCAGCCTTACTGTCACATTTAAAATACTTGAACTCAAGTATTCTAGTGCCGCGTATTCGCGCATATCGTATTCTTTACGACATTTAATGTAGGCCTTAGGCCTACACTTTATATGGCCCATTAGGCCCTTTCATCAGAGCAATTTTAATACGAATTGTATTCATATGCTTATTAGCCAATCTATCACTCAAAACAACTTCTAACTGCTTAACAATTTCTAATGTACTTGTGAACATTAAATAAATGAATTAACTACAGTCCACTCGCTTCATAATTTCTGCATCCTGGCGAATCAACTTTAAGTATAGAACATTTCACACAACATTCTTCAACAAATATTTTCCGGTCTACGCGGACCGCATCATTAACATTTTTTGGTCCTCACGGTACGGATCACTCTTCTTACTTAATATTTTTTGGTCGCCCCGGACCTGGAATTCCGGATGTATTATTCATAATTACTATTTTTCTGCCACTATTTCTGGCCATCACGGGCGAATCAGCATATCCGCTGATACGACCGTGGCGTGATTCCATCGGCATTTCGCTCGTCGCCTTTGAGCCTCCTGACAACATCATCGCAAGAGCCTGCTAGCTTCAGTGCTTCAAACAAGGCTGTCATCTCTCCGAGCTGTGTTTGCCATCTTCTCCACGGCGTCGACGCTTCAGGACATCGCCTACAAGGTATCACCTCAAACATCATATCAAGGTGCGTAGAATGGCTGAAGTGTTAACCAGAAAGAGAGGCGGCTTAAAGTCCGCAATAGTGCGCATACAATCAGCTGTCAATAACTTTGATATAAATTCCAATACAAAACACTTTTTAACAGTAAGACTTGAAAGTTTAAAAAGCTTGGTATCGAAGTACGACGAGGTACAATCTGAAATCGAACTTATTTGTAAAGACGTAAGCGCTGCTCAAGAAGACCGATTTGGGGTCGAAGAAATGCTATATTCGACTGAAGCAAATATTTTGCAATTGATTGACACATTTAATGTTCAGACTGTGCCTCCCGTATTATCGACCCACATGCAATTAAAACCAATAAGTTTGCCCTGCTTTACAGGCAACATATTGGAATGGCAACATTTTTACTCAATTTTTACCGATTTAGTGCATTCAAGATCTGATTTAACACCAGTGCAAAAATTACATTATTTACATTCTTCTTTGAAGTGTGAACCTTTGGATTTAATTAAGTCACTACCTATTTGTAAGGAAAATTACTCAATAGCGTTGAGTTTGCTGTCCGCAAGGTATGACAACAAGCTCATACTAGCAAAATACTATGTTCAAAATTTACTTCAAGTCAAGTCGACAATTAAGGACTCTGTCCAAAGTTTGGCAGAATTCACAAACACGATAACGTCTTCCGTTAATTCACTGGCGGCAATGCAACTGTCAGTGAATTCATTCGAATTTATTACCATACAATTATTATCAACTAAACTTGACCCTACTACTTTTAAACTATGGAAGGAGTCTATAGACCCTGATAATTTTCCTAACTTTCAAGATTTCACGCATTTTTAAACTCACGTAGACAGCTGTTAGAAAATACACTGCCTATCGATGCCGGACAGCAACTCAACAAGCCGAGTTTAAGAATCAACAATAAATATGATAAATATAAATCAAGAAACGCTGCTGGAAGTACTACATTTAAGAGTTATCACTCAGCGTCAAGCAATTATTCATGTTTGTGTTGTAAAAAATTTTATCACCCGCTTTACGCATGTGATAAATTTCGTGCATTAGGCTAAGCACCGCTGAGCGGGGACAATTTGTATCAAGTCACAAATGTTGTACCAATTGTCTTAGATCAGATCATTTTGTATCTAATTGTAAGAATAAGCAGCTATGTAAGATCTGTTCAAAACGACACCACACATTGTTGCACGCGAACAATGTGCGGAACTCAATCTCTGCCAGTAGTAGTAACTATTGGTCACTGAAATTACAATCCACGAACAATGTTCTTTTATCAACAGCAATTGTATTTGTCATTGACCAGGCTGGCAACAGACAAAGGGCAAGAGTTCTTTTAGACGCCGGGTCACAAATAAATTTTTGCACCAAATCATTTGCAAGGAAATTACGGCTTCATTTGACTAAATCCAACATACCAGTTACGGGTATAAATAATACAGCGTGTTACGCCACTAATCTCGCGTCTATACGCATTATTTCTCGTTATCAGAGATTTAGTTTCGAGGCAAAATGTGCTATCTTATCTGCATTAACCCACAATCTGCCGGCACAATCGTTTGACATAAATCAATTCCACATTCCGGACAACATTTTTCTGGCTGACCCAAATTTCAATATATCATCGGAAATCGACATACTATTAGGGGCGCAATTTTATCTGGATTTAATTTTAGCTAATAAATACGTACGCGGCCCTCATTTTCCCATCATTCAGGAAACAAAGCTAGGCTACATTTTGGCTGGCAATCTGCCCAAACACTGCCGCAACAAGGGTCCTGCTGTTTCGTTCCTAGCTAGGAACAACGACAGTCAAATTCTGCAGTCTCTCGAAAGATTTTGGGAAGCAGAAACTATCCCTGACAACACACCTGATAATGAGTCAGCATGTGAAAAGCATTTCGTGCGCTCTACTCATCGCAATCATGAGGGTAGGTTCGTGGTTTCACTGCCATTTAAGCCCGATCATCTCCAGTGGGGGGAATCTTACACCAATGCTGAAGCAAGATTTTTGAATTTAGAGCGTCGATTCAGGCGTGATGCTAAGCTCGCGCGCGATTACGCAGACTTTATTAACGAATATAAGGATCTTGGACACATGACGCTTATCGATAATTGCGCTATCAATTCAGGAGCGTCAAATACTTACTATCTGCCTTACCATGCCGTATTTAAGCAGTCTAGCTTGACCACAAAACTGCGCGTCGTTTTTGATGGTTCGTCCAAAACTACCAATGGCCTTTCTCTCAATGACATATTGTTGGTAGGCCCGAATGTTCAACAAGATCTTTTTTCTATTCTTTTACGTTTCCGCATGCATAAATATGTTCTCATCGCCGACATCGAGAAGATGTATCGACAAATTCGCGTAGCTGAAGGGGATTGTCACTATCAACGTATTCTGTGGCGTGACTCTCCTCTCGAACAATTTAAACACTTTGCATTGCGAACGGTAACCTACGGCACGGCTAGTGCTTCGTTTTTGGCCACTCCCTGTCTTATTCAAATTGGTAGGGGCCATCAAGCTTCCTTTCCTAATGCGGCGTTAGCTATAACGAATGATTTCTATGTTGACGATCTGCTTACCGGTTCTGACACCATCTCTGATCTGACCAAGTTGAAATCTGATTTAGGTGCGTTATTAAGTCAATACGGTCTCACGTTGCATAAATGGGCATCTAATGAACCCAGAGTGGTCGCAAGTCATGACAATTTATCACTCCCCTTAAACAAACAGGACACTGTGCGTACCCTGGGCATTCTCTGGAATAACACTGCCGATTCATTTCTGTTTGACATTAAATCATTCCCCGTTGAATCAAGCACCTCCAAGAGGAGAATTCTTTCGATTATTGGAGGCATATACGATCCTCTTGGACTAATCGGTCCCGTTGTCTTTTTGTATAAACAGTTTATGCAGCAACTCTGGCTTTGCAAGCTTGGTTGGGATGAACCGATCTCCGGCCAATCACGTTTGGATTGGCATTCTTTGTGCGACAAATTGGGTCTGATTAGCAAAATTATGGTCCCACGTTCTATTCGTTGTAAGCTAGAGGCAAGTATAGTTGAATTACATGGTTTTCCGGATGCCTCTGAAAGGGGGTTTGGGTGTTGTATTTATATCAGAGTCATTTATCAAGATTCATCGGCCTCTTGTCATCTCCTGTGTTCTAAATCTCGCGTAGCTCCCTTACGACAGGTGTCATTACCTCGCATCGAACTCTGCGCTTGCTTGTTGTTATCGTGACTCGTATTTAAGGTCGTTCCTGCGCTTTATTCGTTCATTAATAGTGTTCATTTGTATTCTGACTCTATGGTGTCTCCTTACTGGATTCATGCCCAGTCAACGAGGTGTAAAACATACGTCGCTAATCGTGTTGCTGAAATTCAGCGTCTTACGCAAGCCTATACTTGGCATCACATCAATTCTAGACACAATCCTGCTGATATTATCTCCAGGGGGTGTCTCCCTGACCTTTTGCGCGATTGTTCGCTTTGGTGGCACGGTCCCACTTGTTTGTCTCAATCTTCCGAGTCCAATCTTTTCCACCCTTTTTGCCTTCTAATCCGTCGTCTTCTGAAGTCACTGCGGAAGAGTAACAAACCCATAATCTTTCTGTAATGTCTACACTGGCTATCGACCTTTCTAAGGACTTTTCCTCGTTGCATCGTCTAACGCGCGTACACGATTACTGTTTTCGGTTCATCAAAACTATTAGACTCTCCAGTGCTGACAAATTTACGGGCGATCTTACCCCTGTCGAAATTCATCATGCTCTCAATTTCTTCATAAAACAATCTCAGTCGATCCACTTCGCAGCCGAAATTAATTGTCTTCGTAACGGATCTTCTGTTTCCATTAGGAGTAAGTTGGCTTCTCTCGACCCGTTTCTTGATGATTCTGGAGTGATACGCGTAGGCGGGCGATTACAGCAGTCGCAATTACCTTACGACGCTAAACATCCTATTGTCTTCCATCCATCGGCTCATATTACTCGTCTCATCATTGAACGCGAACACATTCGTCTACTTCACGCTGGTGCTCAACTCGTGGATCACTCACTTCGTCAACGTTTGTGGATTGTTAATGCCAGGATAGTCATTCTCTCCATCATTCGTAAATGTGTCAAGTGTCTCAGGTTTAGTGCCAAACAGCAGGTTCAGAGGCTTGGTATTTTACCATCTCCTAGAGTCACTCCATCACGGCCGTTCCTATTCTGCGCGGTTGATTATGGTGGTCCCTTCATGATTCGTCATGGCGGGCAGAAATCCAGAACTCTCTTTCAGGCATACGTGTCTTTGTTTATTTGCTTAGCAACCAGGGCCATTCACGTGGAATTGGTTTCCGACCTTACAGCCAGTGCGTTTATAGCTGCCTTACGTCGTTTTATGGCCCGCAGGGGCATACCCAGTCAGTTATACTCTGATAATGGCACAAACTTTAGGAAGGCCCGCAATATTTTACATGATCTCTACAACCTTTGGCATATTAAGGATGCCATCACATCGCTCAAATCATTCACGTCCTCTCAGGGTATCTCATGGTCATTTGTTCCGCCCTCGTCACCTCATTTCGGTGGCCTTTGGGAGAGCGGCATAAAGAGTTTGAAGTTTCACCTTCGCCGCGTGGTAGGCAAGTCTATACTCACCTTCGAGGAGTTTACGACAGTTTTGTCTCAGATAGAGGCATGTCTGAACTCTCGACCTTTATTTGCCATCTCTTCGGATGTAAATGATCCGGTGCCACTTACACCTGGCCATTTTTTGATTTTCGCACCATTAACGGCGATACCAGACCCAGACTTATCTCATATTCCTATTTCTAGTCTTGGGCGTTGGCAACTTCTACAGACGTTTGTCCAAGGCATTTGGAAGGCCTGGTCTCGCGACTATTTACACCAGTTACAACAGCATCACAAATGGAAATTCGCTAAGGATAATGTTTCCACTGGGGACCTAGTTTTACTTATTGAGGATAATCTACCTCCATTAGCCTGGAAATTTGGTGTAATTACTGCCACATTTCCCGGCCCAGATAACTTAATTCGAGTCGTAGACATTCGAACACCTACAGGTGTTCTGCGCAGACCAATCCATAAATTATGTTTGGTCCCTACTAGGGACGAACAATAAGGAAAAGGGATTGATTTTCCTTTGTATAATTTCTAAAGACACATAAATCAAATGTTCAAGAAGACTTGTTAGTGATAAGCACTTTTGTTTTTAGCATAAGCTTTAATTGTATATTTTTGAGTCAGCAACTGTTTGTTTTACTCAAGCAAGTGTTAGTTTAGTTAATATGCAAGGCTTTCATTATTATTTGTATTTCGTGTATGCAACATTTGATTTATGCCTCATGTCTTACTTACTATTGTGTAAAAATTTTGTTATTCTCTGAACTTATTTTTCACGATTGTTCAATATATGTATTCATATTGTAATTAACTAAATTGTTTATTATATTTATTATATAACTTGTGTTTATGTAAAACATATCGTTTTTGCGTCTACTGTATGTAACCATGCCACGCTTAGGTTTATTTTATATTGTATTGTTATATTGTATTTGTATTTTGTGATTATGCATTGCACAATTATTATTTCTGCTTAAATTATGACACACATGTCATCACACATGTGCTTGCATTCAGTCAGCTTCTATAGCTTGTTCTCACACAACAACATATTGTAAGTTCCTGAAACTTCAGGAATAGCATGACTTGGTCAATACATGGCGCCAGGCTAAATTTACGTTTAAACATGTAATTTGTGGCAATTTTGTTCATGTAAGCAATACTCTGTACAGGTCTACTGGCCTCAATTATTTCACGGTAACCATCTATGACTTGCATAGGGTTACAAGCTATCGGGCCATCATGTGATGAGCTTCCGATCATACATTATTAAACATTGTCTAAATATGTATTTTTCATGTTTCATAACGTTCGATGTTGTACACATACAACATATGACGGCAATACTTTGCCAACGTATACATTTTTATTCAAGCATGAAATTAGTTTGCTCGCCAACCTTGGCTTACCAAACGCTTATCTTTAAAGCTTATCTTTATTCATGCTTATCGCTAAACCATTAACGTACAGCTGTTATCTAATATTACAACTCAAGGTTCAATGTAGCCTTGAAATTAACTTTCATTATTAAGAACACTGTATGTTATAAACTAAGTTACCAAAGTGTATAATAATTTACTAAAATGTAGTAAAAAAATCTATTGATTTTTGACGGGCAGCTTATGTACAGTAGCGCGGTAATTTTACTTTATAGGTTGGCTAATCTGCGCTTTAATTTTTACGGTAATCTGATCATTCATGTCGCAGCTCTACACAGTTCGTCTCAGACGCTCGTCAGCAGCGTTCGGCTCGCTCGCAGCCTTACTGTCACATTTAAAATACTTGAACTCAAGTATTCTAGTGCCGCGTATTCGCGCATATCGTATTCTTTACGACATTTAATGTAGGCCTTAGGCCTACACTTTATATGGCCCATTAGGCCCTTTCATCAGAGCAATTTTAATACGAATTGTATTCATATGCTTATTAGCCAATCTATCACTCAAAACCACTTCTAACTGCTTAACAATTTCTAATGTACTTGTGAACATTAAATAAATGAATTAACTACAGTCCACTCGTTTCATCATTTCTGCATCCTGGCGAATTAACTTTAAGTATAGAACATTTCACACAACATTCTTCAACAAATATTTTCCGGTCTACGCGGATCGCATCATTAACATTTTTTGGTCCTCACGGTACGGATCACTCTTCTTACTTAACACACACAAACTTGCCAACACAATCAGAAAACACAAGTACAAAATAGCATTCAGAACTAACAATAACATCAAAAAACACTTCAACGATACAAACACGGACATAGGCAAATGCAATAGAACAGGTGTATACAAATTAAATTGTAATAACTGCAATAGTTTCTACATAGGCCAGACGGGAAGATCTTTTTCATCCCGTTACTCTGAACACTTAAAGGCCCTCTCCAACAACAATATACATTCTGCGTTTGCCACACACATACACACACATAACCATAGCTACACCAACAACTAATCTTGAAATATTACACCTCTTACCCAAAGGTCGAAATCGCAACACAGCTGAACAGTATGAAATATACAAACACCACAAAACACAACCAAACAACATACTAAACGACCAGTTACAATATAAATCACATACACTTTTCGACACAATCATACAAAAAACAAACAATAATTTGGATCTCCGCGCCAATCCCCTTCCTCTACACACCACCCCCACTGTACCTTCCAAGCAACAACCGTTACTAAGTACTGGCAGTCTGTTTCTAAGCTGACGAAGGCGAATACGACGCCGAAACGCGTTCGAAGAAGAAAAAGACAAGTAAGTTTTCACAAGAGAAAGTTTCAATAATATATTAAGCACAATACCTTTACTACTCAAAACCTGATATCGTCTTCAACAGTAACAGTACATAAGGAATAACTTATTCTACTATCTACATTGACAATATTTTTAGAGCCTACCATATGTAGTTACTGTTAAGGAATAACTATTAAGTGCCAAATTATTACTACATCTTTCCTGCCATGTTGAACCAAACGTTTATAATTTCGGTTGGCTATTATCACCAAAAAAGTCTACCGCAGTTTTAATTTACATGACATTCAAAATCGTTTGCCACAGTTAGTGACATTTTACATGAACTATACTAAACACTTAGTTAAAGAGAAAATAAATTCTAAGACATATGTTATAAATCCTTTAAACTGTACAAGAAAACGGAATGATTCCTTTGTAATTGTATTGAATATCAGAGATTGTTTTAACAAATATTATTAATAGTAAATGTTGATTTAACCAAATAGTTGGCAGTTATGAAAAGTGTTAATAATAAACAGATTACTAACATTTCTATATTCCAGCTAAAGCTAGTTACATTTTTCAAAAATATTTAAGAGCAAACATTAAGTTTTCTTCCTTTTATGACGAAATATACATCCTTAATATACAACCACATGAATAAAATAATTTTTCAGTGGGACGCAGAGTGATAAAAACATTCACCTGCCTTTTTATTTATTAGCCAACATTTTTAAAAATTTCATTAATACATTTTTTTCCAACACTCATGACAACAAGTATTTTAACCAAGAGGAAGGTTTGGCTATGGGTTCACCTCTAAGTGGACTTTTGGCCGAAATATATATGAACTATTATGAGAATAAATTTTTATTGTCTGACTATAACCGATTCTATGATAAAATTGTTTCTTATACACGGTATGTAGACGACACCTTCATATTATTTAATGGCACTCAATAGACAGGTGGATATGTTTTTTAAATTTATTAATGAAATTAACCACAACATAAAATTTACTATGGAAATGGAAACCAATAATGGCTTGAACTTCCTCGATGTATTGGTGTTAAAAAGAAACAACCATTTCGGTTTTAAAATATACCGAAAACCTACCACAACAGACATAGTTATAAATGCTAAATCGAATCATCCATACACACACAAAAATGGCAGCATTTAATGCACTAGCACATAGACTGACTAATAAGCGTACCAATGAATACGGAGGACTATAAGGAAGAATATAACATAATAAAACACATAGCCTTGAAATATGGATATAACACAGAAATTGTGGATAAAATGATACATAAACAATTACGGAAAATAAATGGTGACAATAATAAAGTTAAAAATACAACACAATATGTCTCAGCATTATATACGAACATACTCCCCAACATAATAAAAAATGAATTAAAGAAATTATATATAAATGTTTCATTCAAGACCATAAATAATCTAAAAAGTATACTTAAGCCACGAAAACCAATAACTTTGGAGGAATGTTCAGGAGTATATAGAATCCAGTGCAGAGAGTGCGATAAGTTCTATATCGGACAAACGGGGAGGAAATTTATCGAGAGATTTAAAGAACACCTACCAAAAAAGAAACCCCAAACCACCTCATCAAATTACGCACTCCACCTAATAAACGAAAACCATAATTACACCGGATTCAAAGAAAACATGGAGCCGATACATGTCTGTAATAAAGGTCATTTCCTGAATGCTTTAGAAGAGTTTGAAATATACAAGGCATCCAAAGTAAATAAAGAGCAGTTACTCAATGATCAGCTATCATTTAAATCCAATAAATTATATGATACCGCGTTGATGATCAGCAATGAAGCACGAACACGGCCTAGTTGACGATCGGAGGTCAACCGGTGCACTGAGTCGCTTTTAACGTGTTCATGTGTTTGTGTTATACTGTATGTTAATTTACTCAGTGATTTCTGTGCGTGTGTTTTTATGTATAAACATTTTAATCATTTCGATGACCCCTATATATTAGGGGAATAATAAAAAATTTTTACTGTACCTGAAGATGGGGATTTAGTCCCTGAAACATGTTGTATATAAAAAACTGAGATCGCATAGTGGATTATACAAGGTAAAAAATTCTTAAGTTAATCATAATAGCGATCTGGAGACTGGAAAAAAAAATGTAACAAAAACAATATTTAAAATTAACTATTGGTCTTTAAAGTCAGACATTTTAGTTTTAACTATTAACAAACATTTTATAAACTAGTATGGTATTCATACTGAGACATTTTAGTCTGTATTAACCCTGTGAGACATAATAAACATTTTTTATAATAATAATAAATCTTATTCTATACACCACCTTGAAATATGGAGTTCATAGGCTTTAACACAAACACAATTAGCCATGTATTTTTATTTTTCTTAAATTTAATTTGGTTGCAGTCCTTTCTGTTTATATCCTAGTATTACATTTTAATCCCCTGTCACTGTATTTATTCCCCACCTGCTCTCTTTATCATTCACATTTTAAAGAATTTTTTTTAATAAAAAGTGGCATCTTCTTTGAAACATTAGTAACGTTTTCATAAGAATACTTCATAACATTTTATCTCTGTATTTATAGAAAACATTAAAGTTGTTTAATGGTACATAGTTGAAGTATCAGTTACACTTTTACTTGAAGTTTATTGAATATATTGAAATAACTTGCACTGGTTCACTTATACTTTTGGATATTATTTATTCTTGAGTTTTACAATATTCCAAGACCAAAATCTTAATTATAAGAGATTATGAAGATTTGTCTATTTCATTACATAATAACTTTAGTGGGTGTACTTCTACTTACAACCCTAAACACTTTTGTTTATAACTATTTTACATTTTTATATGAGGTTTTGGGTGTTATACTTTCTTTGGTGATTTTAAATCTTTTTCGGGGTTTGTCATTCTTTGTAATAGGTTTTCCTTGTGTATAGCTTGTAGTCCTCCCATCCTACATTTTCGTTTCCTCACAATTCTTCCTTCTTGGGTTCTCCAAGGTAATCTGGTTTTATCATGTCCGTTGGTTTATTCGGGGTATCTTCTTTATCTACTCCTAACCTACCTGTTCGTTACTTCACACTTCTTCCTTCTTGGGTTCTCCAAGGTAATTTGGTTTTATCATGTCCGTTGGTTTATTCGGGGTATCTTCTTTATCTACTCCTATCCTACCTGGGTATTACCTTATTTTATCTTAGTTGTTTAGGATTTATTTTCCTTGATACATTTTTGTTGCATTGTGATTATTTAATTTTAATTTTTCCTTTTATGGTGGTATTTTAATTCGATATTTAATTATTTTCATTTGAATTTTCTTGTTATTTAATGTAATTTATATTGAATTATGATCAGATTGGAATTATTATTTAGTGGATTATCTGTCATGCTACAATATCAACGAAGAAAATTTGTCACGGTACTTTTTGAAGATGTAGCAACTCAAGTGTCAAAAGGATAAAACAAACACTGACAATAGAGAAAAGAAAGAAAGAGCATAGTAACAGATGTAGAAGTACTAAGGACGAAAATATAAGTCAAAATGAAAAATCATTAAATATTATGTTTCAAGTCACATTGATAAAAAATATCGTAAAACACTGCTGCTTTCAAAACCGTAGACTGAATTTTGGAAAAATATTTTTCTAAATATGGAAAAAATTATGACAATATAACTCATGCAAATGGTTAAATCAGTTTTTGGAAAAGATGGTAACTGTAATGAGGACATTGAGGCTAGAGTAATAGCGGCACAACAGTGACGAGGATGGATTTGGTACACAAGTTCCGATATCGTATAATCACCAAGCAATGGACAAAAGTAGGTAAAAAATCAAACTTTTTGAACAAAATAAACAAAAAGTTTCTAAATTTAAACATTTAAACCGAGATTAGCAACTCTTGTTTATTTTAATTCTTTAATTTAACATGAACGGTGGCTCTTATCGAGCATTTGACTTTGCCAGAGTTAGTTGGTTATCACATTTACGCAAAAATCCATAAATCAGTCCACGCCGTGGAGTGACTCGATTTAATGATAAACTCACAAAACTGAATTTATAGCTTTTATATGCATTGATATTGAAGCGTTGAAATCAGATTATGTTACGAGATGTTCTACATAATACTCGGTCTCGGCCAAATTTCCGAAAGTTATTACTTTTAATTTTAATTGCCATTTCATGAATGACTCAAAATACTTACCGTTTGTATACGTATATTATTCCGTAATTTATAATAACTTTTATAAGTATTTTAAGTTTGACTAAATTTTCTTTAAGTTTTTTCCGGCTCCAAATCTTTCTTAAACTTGTAAAATTAATTCCTCCAATTTCCCAAGTAAATATTAATCTGTAACAATAAGTGCATTAAGTTTCAAAACTTAAATTGTAAATGTATTGTTAGTTAGAGCATTGATTGTCCAATAATGTTCTCTCTTATCTACCAAACACAGTCATGTAAAGTACATGGACAGTAGATTATACCAATAATAGCTGTCCAGTTCTGTATGAAGGTGTGAGAGACAGTGTGTATGAACGCGCACCCGCATGGTTTTATTATTATTAAATTTCAAAGAAAAACAAAATTAGAATATAACAAAGCTGTTATAATATCAGTAATTACCTAGGAAGTAACGAAAGAGAACGATGCCACAAAAACAAGTTTTGAACTGTAAAAAATCTCTCTGCACAAAAAATGTATTTACTAAATGACGTATTTGTCTGTTAATATTGTTACGACGTCACACTGATCATCGTGTTGTTCAGTGGACAAAGATACCTGGCACTAACAAAGTCACTAATTACAAACTTTCATTGGTCATAGACACCCGTTATAAATCAGCAACTCTTATGTAATAAATTGAGTTAAATTTGTCCAGCACACAACAATAAATATAAGTTATTTTACAGTTTTTCAGTAATTAACACGTCAATTACTTTCCACTAATCCACAACAATCACTGCAAAACGAATCTGAATAAATTTATCACTGGACTTATAAGCCGGCCGCTGACACCACCTTCACCATCACACCATCTCTCTCGGTCTTCTCCCCTCTCACTCTCTCTCTCTCTCTCTCTCTCTCTCTCTCTCTCTCTCTCTCTCTCTCTCTCTCTCTCTCTCTCTCCGTATATATATATATATATTGTAACACGTACAAATTAATATATATAAGATGTTGTTGGTTTCGTTTAAAACCTTTATGCTCTTCAACGTTTCGCTCCGCTGTGGGTAGTGTCGATTGGTAACAAGCCGCTGTTCGACTATTTTAAGCCCCACTGTTGCGATCGCCAAAATGTAACAAGACCTGTTAACTGTAGTTACAAATAAAAGAAAGAAAAAATTTTATTTAAAAAAAATTTTTTGAAAAAAAAAAATTTTATGTTTGTTGTGTATATAATTTAGAATTAATCCTGGTTTTATGTTTTATTTAAATTTTTTAAATTCTGTAAGGTACTTTTGGTTTAATTTGCACTTCTGGTAGAGTTTAACAAAATCTGGAGTTAATCAGATTATCTCCTTTCAGCAATCGATTAATGATCTTCAGTGCTGCTCCAGTATCTCACCTTTCGTTAATAATTCTCGTCTTCCAGGAAGTCTCGTGGTTAATTAAACACTTAAAGTAAAATGTGAAATAATTTTATAATTCACACAGTTGAAATAAATTGATTTATTGACAGTTATTAATAATAATCGATTTTAAATCGATTTAGAGCAATTGTTCGACTCCGTCACAGGGATATATCGATATGTGAATATATGTTAAAATATTATATAATTATTAAAAAAGGTTCTTTCAACGATTATTTTATAATAGTCAGAGAAGGGCAGGCCTATAAAGTATAACATTTACAAGAAGTAATCTTAAATAGTTAATATTTAACAATTGTGAATAATATATATAATGTTTAATATATTTGAATTATCAAACCAATGCTACAGGCTATTAGATCAGTCAAAGGTTGTAGCGCATCACGGGACCATCATGGCGGCTAGCTGAATTGATGAGGTTATACGTAATATTGTCACAGGAAAATCTCACAATAAATTGTTTTATAATTCACAATAAATCTCACCTTTATAATTGTTTTAAAGATCTCCGAAATTGTGTATACAGTCTAGTATATTGTTTGAGGTATTCTGGATGAGTGTTCAGTGTCCACTGGTGTTAATTGTTTTCTATGAGAGGTGTTCACTTTGTCTGTTCGTGATGAATAATTGTTAATCTGTTGTAGAGTGAATTATTAATATTATGTAGTTTCAATGTTTTAAATCACATGTATTATGTGGTGTGGTCTACGACATGTTTTCACTGTTGTCGTGGAGTATTTCATAAGTTTTGACTCGAAAGTGTTAATTTATGTAACTCCCGTTTTACACTGATTTTAGGCTTTAACCTATGCACTCCATTATACGGTTTTAAAGAACGCGATTCCGCATCGACTGTTCCGTTTGAATGTTAACAAAGAACTAACTTACTTCCTCCACTTTAGGAAATATCTTGCCAAGTTAATATTGGAAAAGTATTGTTAAAATAATTTTCACTTCCCATGTACATAATTCCAAAGTACATTATATATGGAATAATTTAAGTTTATTGTTCGCTTTCATGAACTGTTAACCATATAATTGGTTTATTTATCTCATTCTGTTTAATTTGATATGTCATAGTCCATATTTGTTGAGATTTTTGTTAAAATTACCAAATTTCTGTCTTTTTGGAAATCTAGGCCCAAAAAACCTGTTTCCGTCCTTCCACACTTTTACTGCCATTTTAAGTGTTATTAATATAATTATAATAAATTTCAAATTGTCACAAATCCTTTCTTTTCGTTATTACTTATAAATTTAACATTTGAACTGTCTTTTAGTGATAATTTCTGAATTTACCATTCCTCTTTAAAAATAGTCATTTTATACATTTCAAAAATTTTCAATAATTTAAGATATTTCTCTATATTACTCTTTTAAATCATAGGTTCATTTACGGTAGTTGTTAATTGACCTACCTTACCTAAATCTTGTCAGTTTACATGGTTCATTGGTGAATTAACTGGTTTATATTAATTTTTGTGAATTCATTATTTGGCCTAGAGTTTAGTATTTTACATGTATGGTTTTTCAAATAAATTTAATTCTGCTCCTCCTCTGACTCTTAATAGTTAACATGACATAAAATAAAATTGTATACATAATTATTGAGATGTGTAGCATCTAATTCATGCTACTGTTACAAAAATAATAATTAACATTAATCAGCAGTCTTTAAAGTTGGGCATGTTTGCTGAAACTGTTTTGAACATACATTTAACTCATTTGTAAATTAATACAGCATTCATACTGAAACATTTTAATTTGTATGTATGCTGTGATAGTACTAATACAACTTACTCTAAACATATAAGCCTTATTCTATTAGAACTCTTTTAAAAATATGGAGTTCATGGCTTTGAACAATATCAGCCATTTAAACTTCTTAATCCTATTAAAACTTAAACTATTTCCAGTCCTTTCTGATTCTACTACTATTATCTAACATCCCCTTATACAGTAAACATTTCCACCCACACTTTCTTTGTTATTGTCATTCCTATGAATGTCTTGAGATAACAAAGTGACCTTATTTAATGAAATATTGGAAATATTATCCATTTTAATATTTCATTATTTGTTAATTATAAAATACAAAAGTTACTTTATAGCATATTGTTTAAGTTATAGATACACTACAACTTGAAGTTTATTACATTTCAAAACACTTACACTAGTACACTTTCACTGTTGGTTCTGACTTATATTTGAATTTTATTATTCTCAGACCAGACCTTTAGTCATAATGGACTGTGAAGATTTGTTTATTTTTTATCATAATATAACTTTAGTTGGTGCACTTCTTATCATACTACACAACACTTTTGTTTATAAATTATTACAATTTCATAAGGTTTTGGGATGTTATACTTTCGTTAATGGTATCAATTTGTTTGGGGTTAATGGTAGTTAATAATAGGTTTTTGTTGTAGTTCTTCCATCCTATTTCTTGCTTTCTTCTCGTCTTCCTTCTTGTGTTCATTCTTGGCTAAACCAAGGTACTCAGTGTTATCTTGTCTGATAGTTGGTTCGGAGTATCTTCTTTATTATCTGATACTGACTTTACTCTTCTTTCTTGGTTTCAGGGTATCTTGTTTATTACCTGATATTAAACTTTATTTTTCTCGTTTCTTGTGTTTGGGGTATTTTGTTTATCATCTACTCCTAATACTATTCTTTTTTCTTTCTCTTCAGGTATTTTGTTTATCATCTACTCCTAATACTATTCTTTTTTCTTTATTTTGAGGTATTTTGTTTATCTCCTGCTCCTAATCTCCTGGGTAATCTCCTGATTTTTTAATATGAGTTTTCTTTAATTTATTTACTTTGACTTTTATGGTTGTATTTTTATTATTTAATTATTGTTTTTCTTTTATAGTGGTGTTTTCCTTTGAAGTGTAATTGAATTTCATTTGACATTCTTTGAGTATATGTAATTTAATTATTTTTTATGATCTTAAATGAATTAATTATTGGTGGAATATCTTCTATTTCTAAAAATTTTCTTATATATATTTGAGCTTATATCTTTCTCATTCTTACTTGATCTTCCTTGATAGTAATAGTCTTCTGAGTTTCATATTTATTATTTTATTTTCATATTTCTTCTTAGTATTTCCTCCTTGGGATATTTCCTCCCTATCTTTCCCTAATTTGTGAGCTGGTTCAGTTCAGAGAGGCACTGTACGCTACTTCCTCTGCTGTCCAATACTTCACTTCTTATTTGAGTACAGAGGCAAATCCTCTCTGCTCAAAAAACATATTAATACTGCTGGAATTATCTACAGACAGATTAAAAAATTACATCAGAATAGTACACTTTTGTTACTATTTAAAAAATATCTTTGGATACTTCACTTATTATATTGCTCAGAGATTTTAATATTCCTATCTCAGTTGTTCTTCTGACTCTTTAACTTGATGGTTATTTCCTTTGATAACATGGTAGGAAGCTCTTCTATTAGTACAATTTTCAATTTTTCTTATCATATAACGTTTTTGGTTATTAATGCTTTATTCCTTTCTGGTTTTTTATTACAGTCTGCTTTGGTTTATAGTAGCATATATTTATGACATTTTTGGTTTGTTGCTCTGTTTTTATTAGTTCCACTTGTTCCATGTTCTACAACTTTCTTATAATTGTCGTTATTACAATTGACATTTAATTCATCATCATTTCAATATTGATTTGTTTAATTACATCATATCTTTGATTCTATTCTTAAATTACCCCTCTCTTGTTTTTTATTCCTTCGAATGAATGTTTTAATTATTTTGATAATGAGGTCATCATTTCTCCTTATACCACTTCAAAGTTTTATTATTTTATATTTCCACATAAGTTTCTGTATTTAATCATATTTAATCAATCAAATCGTATCACTGATTTTTATTCCTTTTCGTATCATTTTATTGCAGGTTTTTTACACTTTATTTATTGATATTAGACATTATCATACTCTTTCAGAATTACTTGGTATAATTCAAAATTCTGTTTCTTTTATTTATCTCATAAAGATTTTCTATAAATATGGTAAATATATTGTATTAGTACCATAAATATAGTATTAAGTCTCTTCTTTTTATTTCACCATAGTTTTTCCTTTCTAGATCGTATTAAGGTGCTCTCACTTAATTTTTTAATTTTGTAGTTGTTCAACCTCTCAAAACTCTTCTCTTTTTATTTTCTCAAATGGTTTCTTTCAAATTGTTGGTAGTAACTTGTTTTTACACTGTTTTTGGAATTTATTTGGTTTATCAAAGTACTTTTTATATTATATATCCAAATAGTTTTTATAATAATTGGTTTGTAATTTGATCTTACTTTGCTTTTGAATTTTCACTATTCATTCAAAATTCTTTTCTTATTATTTCCAAAATGTTTTTTCCAATAATTGGTTAGTAAGTTGATCTTACTTTGTTTTAGAATTTTTATCATTTCATTCCAAAATTCTTTTTATTTTTATATTTCCCAAAATGTTTTTTCTAATAATTGTTTTTTAAGTTGTTCTTACTCTGTTTTAGAATTTTTATGATTAATTCAAAAATTCTTTTTATATTATATTATATTTCCAAAATGTTTCTTCCAAATCCTTGGTAGTAAGTGGATCTTACTTTATTTTTGAATTTTTTATTCTTGTTTATTCCATAAAGTTTTTTATAAATAACTGGTTTGTAAGAAGTGCTTACATTATTTTAGAATTTCCATTATTTTTCTTCATGATATTTCTTCATGGATGCCTGGTTATAGACACCCTTAATTTTACCAGAGCCCATCTCCTTAATTTCATAGGTGTTATTATTTTTGTTTTTGGAGACTATATAGGGTCCAGTGTATAAGAGTAATAATTTCTTAGTTATCCCTTCCAATGAACTTGGTAACTCCCTATTTTTTAACAAAACCTTCTCACCAATGGTATAGGTAATTATTTTACCCATTCCTTTATTATATTTAATCCGCCGTTTCTCCTGGTCTTCGGCCACCTTGTTATAAAATTTAATTTTATCAAAAATATATTTATTTTCCCTCGGGAACTCCAATATTTCTTCGATCTCCCTTGGGGGTTGTTTTTCGTACATGGCGGAGTATGGGGTAATTCCTATTGCTGGGTGGTATGCCAGGTTGAGGAATTCTTCTGTGGCCTCTAGGTATTCTTGCCACCTCCTCTGTTGATCGTGGCAATACGTACGTAATATTCGCCCCACGTCTCGCAATACTGTTTCTGCCGGGTTACTGCTCGGGTGGTATACCGAGGTTTTATAGGTATGAACCCCCATCGACAGTAGTGTATCCCGCCATTTTTTCCCCTTGAACTGGGTTCCGTGGTCGGTGATGATCGAAACTGGTTTTCCGACGTTTGGGAAGTACTGGTTGGTTAAGATGTCGAGAATTTTATTTGTAGTCGCCCGATTCGCTGGGTATAGCTTGATGAACTTCGTGAAATGGTCCATCACGATGACTTAATACTTGTATCTGTGACGGCCCCCACTGCGGGGAAATGGCCCGGAGATGTCCAGAAATACTTTTTCTAGCTTCGCTTGAGATGTTATTGGAATCGTTTGCCCTTCCTTTTTCTCGTTATTTGATTTCACGAGTTGGCAAATGCGGCAACTCTTTATATATTTTCGGACCTTCCGATTAATATCCTTAATGTGGCAGCTCTCTTCCAGGGCCTTTATCACCTTTAAGGCGCCCATATGCCCATATCGAACATGATAGTTATTCACTATCTCCTTTTCGATATGGGTTGGAATAATAAGTTTCCATTTTTCCTTCTTCAGAGGTGGTTGTATAAACAGTATTCCGTTGTGTATTTTATAATATTGGGCGATAGTTTCGTCCCCTGCTTCCAATCTTGTTTTAATGGATTGTAACTTCGGGTCTGCTTGTTGGTGTGTGCTCAGGTTTTCCAATAATGATTGTAGATCGGCGCTGTTACTCAGAATGTGGTATACTTTAAGTATACTTTCCTTCTCCCCTTCGAACGTTTGTTTATTAATGTCTATTCGAGACAACACGTCCGCGACGACATTCTTCTTTCCGGGGATGTACTCCCACTTAAGATCATACTCTTGTATTAACAGTATCCACCGTGTCAACCTTCCGTGACTTAGTTTACATCTCCTTAAGAACGATATGGACTTATGGTCTGTCCGGACGGTAACGGAGTAACCAAGGATGTATGTGCGGAATTTTCCACACGCGAACACTACACTTAACAACTCTTTTTCAGTGACGTGATAATTCTTCTCGCACTGATTTAATGCTCTACTGGCAAAGCAGATCACGAGATGTTCGCCCTCCTCATCCTCTTGATACAAGGTTGTGCCGAGGCTGATGTCGCTGGCATCGCAATTCAAGTAGAATGGTTTGCTGAAATCCGGATGGCGAAGTATTATAGGTTCCAGAAATTTCTGTTTAATCAGTGTTAATGTCTTATTCTGTTCTGTACCCCATATCCATTTATTCTTGGATGACAGTTGCGGCTGAAATCTGTCGGTCAATTCAGAATACTTTACCTGGAACTTGCTGTAGTAATTACAGAGTCCCAGGAATGACTGTAATTGCCTTTGATTCTTAGGTGTGGGAAAGTTTTGAATCGCATCTACTTTTTCAGCCGACGGTGAGATTTCCTGGTCGTTCAATATAAATCCCAAGAATTGAATTTCCTTGGCTATGAAGTGAGATTTCTCTAGCTTTAGCGTGATGTTATTCGCAGCTAATTTTCTTAATACGTGTTCCACACGGTAGCAGTGTTCCTCCCAAGTTTCTGAGGACACTAGCAAGTCATCAACGTACACGGTGGTGAACTGTAGTGCTTCTTGGCCAAGTATCTGGTCCATGCAGTGTACAAAGACTGCGACTGAATTCACCAGTCCGAAGGGCAACCTCTTAAACTGGTAGTTCCGCCCTTCGAATATAAAGGCCAGATACTGGCGACTCTGTGGATGTAATTCCACCTGCCAGTACCCGCACACCGTGTCCCAGGTACTAAAGTACTTGGTACCGTGGAATCGTTTCAAAATCTCTTCAATCTCACCGGGCGAAGTCCTGTCATTAATAATCATCTTATTAATCTCCCGCGCATCTAGGCACAAACGGACTTGTCCGTTTTTCTTAGGAATAGCCACGATAGGACTTGTGTGTGGGGATTGGCTACTCTCTATTATGTCACGGTTAATCATCTTTGTTATTTCAGCTCTTACTGCTTCCTTTCGTGATTGCGCGATGGGGTAAGACTTCCAGTTAAAGTCCACTGTGTCTCGGAACTGTAGAGTACACTGGAAGTTTTTTACTTTACCGGGCTCGTTAGAAAAGACTGATTTATACTGTTCGTATATATTAATTAATTTATTTGCTTGGTATTGTTGCAATCTTTCTCCTGTGATACCGCTCCGGAAATCCCTGATTTCCTGGATTTTTTGGGACCATAAGTCCTCATTAGCGTTATCGTCTATCTGCTGTTCAATAATAGAAGTTGGATGTATATAATTGATCTTACGAATCTGTTAGTGGATATTATTAGGAATTACTTGGTCGCTACCAACCAAGTTAGCCGTCCAAGTGTGTCCGTTTGTAAATAGTGACAATTTCTCTGATCGCAAATCAATTATGGCGGAGTTCCGCCTGAGCACATCACACCCGACCAATATATTAAACGGCAGCCCGCTCGCCACCAAGAATTCCATTTCTATAGCTATACCGCAGCTCATCACACTGGCGGAGACTTGCCTTCGTATTGTTTTATTTTGTCGGCCGGTTGCACCTAACAAAATAATATTTTTTAATGGCAACGTCGTTAATGTTCTTCCGCATTCTCTCTGTATTCTCTCCAACTCAGTTGTACTTATTATGGATACGTTGGAACCAGTATCGATCATTAAATTGGCGGGGATTCCTTCTATCTCCGCATTTACATGTATGATTTCATTATTAGTGTTATTGGTGGGACTATTATCGTCCTCTTCCAATAATTCATGCCGGATGTTCTTCAGATAGTTACAACCTATTATAGTGATACGATTATTTTTATTTTTATTAGTCAACTCATTATTATACCCAGTGTTTAGGAGCAGTAACGGGTTGTGGTGATTTATTACTGCCTCCTCCCGTTTAAAGGCTCGACATCATTGTTATGTTGTGTTGCACTTGTGGATGCATCATTTGTGATGCCTAGAGTGGGCCCTGCCGCTGTGTTCTATGATCTACCGGTCGTTCGCTGTTGGTCAGCCGTTCAGTGTTATCTAAACTGGTACTCCGTCTCGCCGGATAGTACCTTGGTTGATCTCGTTCTCGGCTCCTCCGCCTATCTTCATACTAGTGATAGCTGTTTCTTCTCTGGTGGTAGTACCTCCGTTGGCGACCATCTTCCGCTCGAATGAAGTTTACTCGTGGTCGAGAAAACCTATTATTATTGGGGTTACCATTTGGTGGACTACCACGATTGTTATTATTATAGTAACGATCGTTATTTTAATTGGGGCTTCTCTGACTATTAGGGTTTGGAGGGTATTGGTTTCGGTTACCCTGATAACCATTATTGGGTCGATTGTGGTTCGTACTATTTTGAACCGTGTTGTTATTATTATTACTATTATTATTGTTATTATAGTTGTTGTTCTGTGGGTACGCTCGGCTTCCTGGGTATCCCGTGTTGGTGTTGGTCGTACCATGGTTGTTATTCGGATACGTCCTAGGTTCGAGCCGATCGTTTCGTCTCCGGCTTTGTCGGTAGTACTCTTCATTTTCGTAATTCTCGAGGAGTTCGGTCATGGCCTGTATTGTCTTAATTTGGCTGCCTCTCCTCGCTCGAATCACTTCCTCGTCATAGTGATACGAGAGTTTGTTGATTAGGCATTCCTCAGGTATGGCCGGTTCCAGATGTTTGGCCATACATACCTTGCCGAGGAAATACGCCGTCATGGAGCTACCCACTTGTTGTTTATAGTGGCCGTGGCATATATTGTCACGTATTAGATTTTGTGTCGTTTCAGACCAATACTTTGCCTTGAAGAGGCTTTTAAATTGCTGGTAGTTCTCTATGTCGCTTCGGTTGGCCATCCACCAGTGGTCGCTCTACTCCCGAAAAGACCCGTCTAGAAGTTCTCGGTTTTGGACCCATCGGTTTCCTCTATGTTTGTCCATGTATTCTTCAATGCGGGCCAAGAACTCCATTGGCTTTCGCTTATATTGCCTGAAGTTTAGCCATTCTCTATGTTCAGACATAGGGAAATTATTGTAGCCAGTCGGCCGGTTTCTGATTACCTCCATCTCTTCCTGGCTCTGTCGCACTTGTCCAGTGATATCAGTCATGGCTGCTTCCATACCGTCGCATCTTTCGGTGACATGGGTTTGCACCTTATTTATTTCTTCCTGTTCCTGTGCTAACTTTTGGTTTTCTTCCCATTTAGTTTTCTGGTGTTCCTTGACCTGGGTAATTTCCTTCTCGATTACCTCCCTGACTTCCAGTACTTCACACTCCGTCTGACGACATCTTTCGTCCACTTCCCTGATCTGTTGGTTTACAACAACTACTTCTTGTTCCAACTTTTTGACCATGGATTTCTTAGTGTCGTGTATTTTTCTATTCAGCTCTTCCTTCGCTAACTCGATTCTCTCGTCTACCTTTTTCATGCTCTCCTGGTTGACTTCCCTTAGTTCTTCTCTTAATCGTTGATTATTCTCGTCCATTTTCTCCTCCATTTTCTGATTATTTTCCTCCAACTTTTCCTTTAGTTGCTGATTGTCGTTTTCCATCTTCCTACTTGTTTCCTCCATCTTCTCTTCCATATTTTTGCTGGTTTCCTCAATTCTCTATTGGTGTTTTCAATCTTACGGCCCAATTCTTCCTTTGTGGATCGGTTGTCTTCCTTCAAATCTTCTAATTTTTCATTTAAGGAGTGGTTGTCTTCCTTCCTTTCCATACTCTCCTTTCGATTCTTCTCTTGTAGAATCCAGTTTCTTATTTAAATCTTCCTTTGTGGATTTGAATTCTTCCTTCAAATCTTGGCTCAACTACTTACTATTTTCATTCATTGCCTCCATCATCTGCCTGAACATTTTTTGTGTTGTCATGTTCTCTGTTTGTGAGGGTTTCTCAGGTTGTTCCTCTGGTGGTGCAGTTTCTTATGTTCCATCGGGTCAACTAACACTTCTGGATCCTCCACGGGTGTTGCCTCCTTATCCCCCATGTCAACTTCCTTTTCGGCCTCTGCCGCCCTCTTCTTAGAAGTAGCTCGTCGTTGCATTTTGCCTCCTACTCTATGGTATAATCGCTGCCAAGCTTAAATTAACTAAGCCCTCTAGTTGGACGCCAATTTGTAACACGTACAAATTAATATATAATATGTTGTTGGTTTCGTTTAAAACCTTTATGCTCTTCAACGTTTCGCTCCGCTGTGGGTAGTGTCGATTGGTAACAAGCCGCTGTTCGACTATTTTAAGCCCCACTGTTGCGAGCGCCAAATTGTAACAAGACCTGTTAACTGTAGTTACAAATAAAAAAAATAAAAAATTGTATTTAAAAAAAAAAGTTTGAAAAAAAAATATTATGTTTGTTTGTTGTGTATATAATTTAGAATTAATCCTGGTTTTATGTTTTATTTAAATTTTTTAAATTCTGTAAGGTACTTTTGGTTTAATTTGCACTTCTGGTAGAGTTTAACAAAATCTGGAGTTAATCAGATTATCTCTTTTCAGCAATCAATTAATGATCTTCAGTGCTGCTCCAGTATCTCACCTTTCGTTAATAATTCTCGTCTTCCAGGAAGTCTCGTGGTTAATTAAACACTTAAAGTAAAATGTGAAATAATTTTATAATTCACACAGTTGAAATAAATTGATTTATTGACAGTTATTAATAATAATCGATTTTAAATCGATTTAGAGCAATTGTTCGACTCCGTCACAGGGATATATCGATATGTGAATACAGGTTAAAATTTTATATAATTATTAAAAAAGGTTCTTTCAACGATTATTTTATAATAGTCAGAGAAGGGCAGGCCTATAAAGTATAACATTTACAAGAAATAATCTTAAATAATTAATATTTAACAATTGTGAATAATATATATAATGTTTAATATATTTGAATTATCAAACCATTGCTGCAGGCTATTAGATCAGTCAAAGGTTGTAGTGCATCACGGGACCATCATGGCGGCTAGCTGAATTGATGAGGTTATACGTAATATTGTCACAGGAAAAACTCACAATAAATTCACCTTTATAATTGTTTTAAAGATCTCCGAACTTGTGTATACTGTCTAGTATATTGTTTGAGGTATTCTGGATGAGTGTTCAGTGTCCACTGGTGTTAATTGTTTTCTATGAGAGGTGTTCACTTTGTCTGTTCGTGATGAATAATTGTTAATCTGTTGTAGAATGAATTATTAATATTATGTAGTTTCAATGTTTTAAATCACATGTATTATGTGGTGTGGTCTACGATATGTTTTCGCTGTTGTCGTGGAGTATTTCATAAGTTTTGACTCGAAAGTGTTAATTTATGTAACTCCCGTTTTACACTGTTTTAGGCTTTAACCTATGCACTCCATTATACGGTTTTAAAGAACGCGATTCCGCATCGACTGTTCCGTTTGAATGTTAACAAAGAACTAACTTACTTCCTCCACTTTAGGAAATATCTTGCCAAGTTAATATTAGAAAAGTATTGTTAAAATAATTTTCACTTCCCATGTACATAATTCCAAAGTACATTATATATTGGATAATTTTAGTTTATTGTTCGCTTTCATGAACTATTAACCATATAATTGGTTTATTTATCTCATTCTGTTTAATTTGATATGTCATAGTCCATATTTGTTGAGATTTTTGTTAAAATTACCAAATTTCTGTCTTTTTGGAAATCTAGGCCCAAAAAACCTGTTTCCGCCCTTCCACACTTTTACTGCCATTTTAAGTGTTATTAATATAATTATAATAAATTTCAAATGGTCACAAATCCTTTCTTTTCGTTATTACTTATAAATTTAACATTTGAACTGTCTTTTAGTGACAATTTCTGAATTTACCATTCCTCTTTAAAAATAGTCATTTTATACGTTTCAAAAATTTTCAATAATTTAAGATATTTCTCTATATTACTCTTTTAAATCATAGGTTCATTTACGGTAGTTGTTAATTGACCTACCTTACCTAAATCTTGTCAGTTTACATGGTTCATTGGTGAATTAACTGGTTTATATTAATTTTTTGAATTCATTATTTGGCCTAGAGTTTAGTATTTTACATGTATGGTTTTTCAAATAAATTTAATTCTACTCCTCCTCTGACTCTTAATAGTTAACATGACATAAAATAAAATTGTATACATAATTATTGAGATGTGTAGCATCTAATTCATGCTACTGTTACAAAAATAATAATTAACATTAATCAGCAGTCTTTAAAGTTGGACATGTTTGCTGAAACTGTTTTGAACATACATTTAACTCATTTGTAAATTAATACAGCATTCATACTGAAACATTTTAATTTGTATGTATGCTGTGATAGTACTAATACAACTTACTCTAAACATATAAGCCTTATTCTATTAGAACTCTTTTAAAAATATGGAGTTCATGGCTTTGAACAATATCAGCCATTTAAACTTCTTAATCCTATTAAAACTTAAACTATTTCCAGTCCTTTCTGATTCTACTACTATTATCTAACATCCCCTTATACAGTAAACATTTCCACCCACACTTTCTTTGTTATTGTCATTCCTATGAATGTCTTGAGATAACAAAGTGACCTTATTTAATGAAATATTGGAAATATTATCCATTTTAATATTTCATTATTTGTTAATTATAAAATACAAAAGTTACTTTATAGCATATTGTTTAAGTTATAGATACACTACAACTTGAAGTTTATTACATTTCAAAACACTTACACTAGTACACTTTCACTGTTGGTCTGACTTATATTTGAGTTTTATTATTCTCAGACCAGACCTTTAGTCATAATGGACTGTGAAGATTTGTTTATTTTTTATCATATAATAACTTTAGTTGGTGCACTTCTTATCATACTACACAACACTTTTGTTTATAAATTATTACAATTTCATAAGGTTTTGGGATGTTATACTTTCGTTAATGGTATCAATTTGTTTGGGGTTAATGGTAGTTAATAATAGGTTTTTGTTGTAGTTCTTCCATCCTATTTCTTGCTTTCTTCTCGTCTTCCTTCTTGTGTTCATTCTTGGCTAAACCAAGGTACTCAGTGTTATCTTGTCTGATAGTTGGTTCGGAGTATCTTCTTTATTATCTGATACTGACTTTACTCTTCTTTCTTGGTTTCAGGGTATCTTGTTTATTACCTGATATTAAACTTTATTTTTCTCGTTTCTTGTGTTTGGGGTATTTTGTTTATCATCTACTCCTAATACTATTCTTTTTTCTTTCTCTTGAGGTATTTTGTTTATCATCTACTCCTAATACTATTCTTTTTTCTTTATTTTGAGGTATTTTGTTTATCTCCTGCTCCTAATCTCCTGGGTAATCTCCTGATTTTTTAATATGAGTTTTCTTTAATTTATTTACTTTGACTTTTATGGTTGTATTTTTATTATTTAATTATTGTTTTTCTTTTATAGTGGTGTTTTCCTTTGAAGTGTAATTGAATTTCATTTGACATTCTTTGAGTATATGTAATTTAATTATTTTTTATGATCTTAAATGAATTAATTATTGGTGGAATATCTGTCATGCTGCAATATATATACATATATATATATATATATATATTCAATGACTTTCTGCTACAGTCCGTTTCTTGATGTATATAATACATTTAATATTTATAAATAAATTTACCTCAAGATATACCTTTTTTCCTTATTAGGAACATGTTTCGGGTACCATCTTGTACCCAAGAAGGCTGAGGATGGGTACAAGATGGTACCCGAAACATGTTCCTAATAAGGAAAAAAGGTATATCTTGAGGTAAATTTATTTATAAATATTAAATGTAATATATATATGAACTTTTGTACTTTCAAAAGACCTCTTGTTCATTTTTTTCTGTAATCACAAGAACCCAACTGTTTAAAATAATTAAAGTAAAGCATAGCAGGTTAACAAGCCAACCCTGAACTGTGAAGAGTTGCCAACCGCTGAGCAAATAAAAAACGGAAGTTGGAGCAAAAATATTTTTTATATAAATATTTCATTTTGTGTTTAAAAAGAAATTAATAAAAAAACACTAGAGAACAATACCGTATTGCCTATTATTAATTGTATCTTTAACTTATGTTATTATTGCTAACAATTTTATTCATCCAAATAGCCAAGGTGGAAATTTTTTACCAAAAATAGAGGTTAGTAACCCCTATTTTTTGGAATGAAAATTCTGATTGACAACCAGACCAAGGTGAGTCGCATTAAAGTGAAATAAGAAGAATCCTTTTAATTGTTTTGGGAAAATAAAACAGTTTGGCGCCTTAAATCGGGAAACTAACAACAAATATCAATAGATAGACTTAAAGTAAAGTAATAGCTTGTAAATTTACCTCAAGATGTTATTTTTCCTTATTTGGAACATGTTTCGAGAGTTCCCGTGCTCTCATCTTCAGCCTTCGCGATCTTGTTTCTGGTGAAGTATTTGTGTGTTGGCTGCTGGATGCTATTAAGCTGGTTTGTTGGTCTTTGGTATTTTAAAGTTGTATTATTGTGTGTGATTGTGGTATATGTATTTGTATTTTGTGTATTTTCGATGTTGAGTGCTTTGAATATTGTGTCATGTTTTGTATTAATTTGTATTTGTTCTGGTATTAGTTTGTTTTGTGTTTTATGTTTGTATATTTGTAAATTTTCCCAAATGTTCATTATGGTGCCTTTGTGTGGTATATGTTTTATTAGTGACACATTGTTTATGTCTGGGAATTCACGTCCTGTGTTTATTGCATTTGTGGCTAAATTGGATTTATATATTTCTGGTTTTTTGTATGCGTTTAGGTGTTCAAAATAACGTTTTTTCAGTTGTTTTTTTGTTTTTCCTATGTAACATTTATTGCAATCTTGGCAATCAATTTTGTCTATATCGTTAGTTGTTGTGTTGTTGTTATATTGTATTTGTTTTGTGAGCTATTTAGATTTTGTAATTTATTTTTATTAGTTTTGTATGCTATTTTTATATCTGTGTTTTTAGATAGTTTTGTTAGTTTTGACATTTTATTATTTATGTATGTGAATGTGGCCCATTTTTTGTTGTTGTTATTATTTATGTGTTGTTCATTTTGATTAATTCTTAATTGTTCAGTTTTTATTTTATATTTGATTTTATTTTCTATTTTGTTCACAGTATTTTTATTGTATCCATTTTCATAACCAATTTGGTATATTATATTTCTTTCTTTGTCAGTTTCTTGTTTGTTTAGGGGAATTTTGTACATTCTGTTAAATAGCGAATAGAATGCTGCCACTTTATGTTGTGGTGGGTGGTCAGAATGGTTAGGTATAATGATGTTAGTGGAAATTAGTTTTCTATATATTGCATATTGTATGTGGTTGTTGTATCTTGTGATGGTTATGTCTAAATAGTTCTTTTTCTTCTGTGAATTGTATTGTAGGATGTATGTTATTGATTTGTTGCAGTATGTTCTCTGCATTTGTGTTTTTGTTATTTGATACATATAGCCCATCATCTACATATCTTATCCATATGCCATTTGGGTCATGTGATTTTATAATATTTTGTGTTTTGGTGTCTGTGTTGTAGGAATATTTCTGCTATTATGCTTGATAATGGTGATCCCATCGCTAAACCTTCTTGCTGTTGATAAATTTTGCTATTAAATTCAAAGTAATTTTGTTTTAGTATTAGTTGGAGGCTATTTTTTATTTCGGTTATATATTGTTTGTTTTCATTTTGTTCTTTAAGTTTGTTTATTATCATGTCTATTGTTTCTTCTACTGGGATGTTGGTGTACATGTTTGTGATGTCATATGATGTGAAAAATCTATTTTCATTTATATTTATTATTTTTAGTTGTCTATTAATTCGTATGTATTTTTTATGTTATGATGGTTATTTGTTAGATGGTTATTTTTTAGTTTTTATGCTATTATTTTTGCTATTTTGTATGTAGGAGCTTTTTTGAAATTGATTAATGGACGTATTGGGTTGTTTAATTTGTGTATTTTTATTAGGCTATTCATTTTAGGTGGTTCTGGATTATTATTTATATATATGTCTGTGTTTTTCTTGTTTAAAATGTTTTTAGTTGTTTTTATTAGTTTTATTGTTTGTTTAAGATATTTTTCTGTTGGGTCTTTATTTAGTTGTATGCAATTATTATTGTTGAAGAAGTCTTCGGTTTTTTTATATGTAGTCTGCTTTATCAATGATTACTGTTGCTTGACTTTTGTCTGCTTCAGTTATTATTAAATTATTGTTCTTTACTTTATTTGTAATTTCTTTTATTGTTTTATTATATTTCTTTTGTTTATCTTTGATTTTCATTAAGCTAGTGATTATTTTTTTAATTATATGTATTGCTTCTGTTCTTTTTTCTTCTTGTATATTGTCTTTTATTAGGTTAATGGTAAATTCTGTTTCTACTATTAAATTTTCTAGATTTTTGTTTGCCTTTTGAGTTATGTTAGTTTTTGACATATTGTTTAAATATTCTGTTTAATTTTTGTTAAATTCTGTATTGCTAAGGTTAATGGTTCGAGGGTAAAATGTGGGTTAATTTTTTTTTGTTCTTGATTTTTGTTTTGTTGTTTTAATGTGTTAAGTTTTTTGTTGATTGTAATAGTCTTTTGGTTTTTTCAAATCTTATTTTATTTCCTATGTTATTGTATTTATTATTCCAAGTGACTGGATGTAATAAACTTGTTAGCTCTAAGTGTAATTTGTATATGTCTAGTGTTATGCTATTTTTCTTAATGTATAAATGATTAATTTCGTTTTGTATCCTAATCTTTGTGCTTGTATTATTGTTTTTTGTGCAGTAATATTTTTGTTGTTTGTGTTTATGTTGATATATTTAGGTGTTAATTTATGTTTTTGGCATTGTCTATTGAAGTATATATTCATGTTTGTGTTCATTAGTTGTTTTTTTCGTGTTTGAAATTTGTTTAATAATTTGGTAATGTGGTTATGTGGAGTTGTGGTTATGTTGTTTGTGTACATGTTAATGTATATTTATGTGAGAGAAATTTGTTTTATATTTGTTTTCCGTTATTTGGTTGTTGATTTCACTTAATATTGATTTGTGAAGTGAACATCAAGTAAATTATTTTTGTTAGTTTTGTATGCTATTTTAATGTCTGTGTTTTATATAGTTTTGTTAGCTTTATCATTTTATTTATGTATGTGAATTTTGCCCATTTTTGTGGTTGTTATGTTGTTATTATTTGCTGTTGTTCATTTTGATTAATTCTTAATTGTTCAGTTTTTATTTTATTTTCTATTTTGTTTATAGTATTTTTATTGTATCCATTTTCGTAAGCAATTTGGTATATTATATTTCATATTTGTCTGTTTCTTGTTTGTTTAGGGGTATTTTGTACATTCTGTTAAATAGTGAACAGAATGCTGCCACTTTATGTTGTGGTGGGTGGTCAGAATGGTTAGGTATAATGATGTTAGTAGAATTTGGTTTTCTGTATACTGCATATTGTAGGTGGTTGTTGTTTCTTGTGATGGTTATGTCTAAATAGTTGATTTTGTTATGTTTTTCTTTTTCTTCTGTGAATTGTATTTTTGGATGTATGTTATTGATTTGTTTTAATATGTCATCTAAATTACAACAATTTAATTATAACTAAAGCAGACAAAAGTCAAGAAAGAGTAATTATCGACAAAACGGACTACATTAGAAAAAATTTGTTTATTCTCTTCATACCTAAAAATGTGTTGTGCAACAAAAGGGACTTCACGTAACAAACACAGAAATTCCACGACCTAGCTGGTAGCTTATTCTATAGTTTGATTTCGGGCAATCGTACAAACTGGAGAATTGGTCAGGTCAGTGCACGAACTTTCTATATACGCGCCACGTGCAACGCGTCTGGAACAGCCTCGAATGATGTCAGCTGTCCGCGCTGAGCTAGTCGAGCGAGAAACGTGTAGAACTATTATCTCGAATTGTCCAGAGCGTTACGTCTCCACGTAATTGTCGTAGCGCTGCCCTGTCCTTAATCTTGTTCTTTCTGAATTGCCAAATCATCTCTGCAGTAATACTTGGGCAAGTGGTCTAGGTGGATGACCTTGAACAACATAATTTATTCCTTTGTCCACAGTGTAAGGGCCTTCCCAGTCAGATTGGTTTTCATCAACTACTTGTGTAACGTCCTTCTTTTACTCAGAAACAAACAAAAGTTTTTCCTCGACCAATACAATTAGTTTTCCAATCACCTCTTCTGTAGCCATAGAAATTGGTATTTTATCTACTTGTTTCTCTTCCGTTTCGTCAGCCAACAACATAGGTTCCTCTTACCCGCACGTGTTAACTTTTTCTTCGCCTATTGTCACTTGCTTAATCGAATGGCAGGCGGACCCTGTCATTTTAGCCATGCAAAACTTTATCTTTTCTTGACCAACGCTCAAGGACATTCTCTCTTAGGTCCACAACGAATCCTCGGGTCTTCATAAAGTCCGTGCAAAGAATAACTTCATCGACAATGTCTGCGACAAGTATTTGGTGGCTAAACTCGAGGAGACACAGGCGTACACGTACGTTTATCTTTCCTAACACTTTGACGAGGCTTCCAGTCTCAGTCCTATGTGAAAAGAGCTAAATTGAGGCTGGAGGTGTCTCACTATAAGAAGGCGTACAATGGAAACTTTGGCGCTCTTGTCAACTGTAAATGCTGCAAATTTGTCTTTAATTAATCATTTAATAAGCATCTTACCTTACCTGTGGTTTTATGAGTGCAGAGACTGCGTTAAGTTCCGTATTTTATATCTCCAATTGGTGCACTCAGGTATTTCTCTGTAATTTTTTGTCTGCGTACGATCTGCTTAAAAACGGCCACTTTTCCTACAATTGTAATACTCAGCCCATTTGTATTTTCCTTTGGTTCAAAAAATCGTTGAGGCACTATTAAATTCTTCAATTGTTTTTCTTAAATCGTCCCTTTATTCTGTCCGTTATGATGTTATTATAATAATGGATCCGTTTGACTAAAATATGATGACATACTTTTATTAATGTAGGTCGTCGACTTGGAAGCTTCAAAATTGAGAGCGTGAAGAAGATCGTCTGAGCTATTCTGGTACCGCACCATTCTAAAAATCATGTTCTAAATCACTATCTTTAATACCATCAAGAAACATAATGAGAGAAATCCACGTCAGGAAGCTCTGATGTTCGAGGATAAGCCACTCTGCCCAATCGTTCAACATTTGTTTTAAACTCATAAAGGCTTTCCCTAAAATGCTACCACCCACTTTAACTTTAACACGGTACACATCGCACAGCTGCTTTTAGGGGCATTGTATACAAATTATTTTGTAATTCGGCGTAGGTATTCTGGCTGTCATATGGCACTTTCTCCAATAGTTCAGCGGCAGGTTCTTTTAAAGCAAAAACGACTGAAATGTCTTTCCCTTCTTCTGTCCGTTTATTTAACCAAGCGGCAGCTTAAAATTGGGAAGATAAGTTGTCCGATGAGTGTTTCTTCGAACTTTTGTGCCTTTGCATATACTGGCCGTACTACAGTTAATGGCGTTTTTTCTTTGCTCTTATTTTTTGAATCTCCTTTAACAATTATTAATGCCCTTGCTTTGTTAACTTTTTTTTCATTAGATGATCGACTTCAACTTTAATTTGTTTTGTTACATTTGTAATCGGGCCTTGTATATTTGACATATCTCTTTTCATAGTAGACACAGATTTTTATATTTCAGATATTCAATCAAATTCTTTTATCAACACCTTGTAACAGTTCGTAATTTGCAGTGGTATCCTCTTTTAAAACCGCCTAAACTTCTTCTCTTACAACTAAATTCTTCTTTTTGCCTTTTCTCCGTTGTTTCATTTTCACTGCTTCTTCTACTTCCCTTCGGCTTTTCTCGTCTCGCTCTTTATTTAAACATGCACGGATTCTATCATATCTATCATATCATAACTTTTATCCATTATTGTACATCAATTAGGACGCCCACTACTCTTCTACGAACTGTCTTTTGTTTCCACTGCTATAGGTTATATCCACTTCTAACACCACTGTTACGACAGTCACACCAATCGTCGTGTTTTTCAGTGCAAACAGAATAACTGACACCAGTGAAAACAGACAACGGTTAAGAAATAAAAACTTGAACAAAACTTTTCAATTATTACAGACGTGGAACAAAATTGTAGTGATTGGTTTTATAAAGAATTGAGTCAGCTAACAAAAAACTTTTTCTTTGCAATGAAACAAAAACACAAATTAATTAGACTTTTAGAAATATAGAGTAGGCCTACCTACTCACAGTTTAATTTTTCTGCACGCTGCCTAAGTTTAAACTGAGGGCTTGAATTCAAATTAGTTGGTCTATTATAGATTACCTCATACCACATTGTAGATGTACTGACGAAACGCGTCTATTAATTTGTAATGAACTTAGTAAAACTTCATAAATGCTTGTTTCGACGTCAATTTAAGTTTTAAAATTTTACCAGAAACGTTGAAAGTATTCAATCAAAATGGTAGGCAACATTTTTAGAACAAAACGCAACAGAACACCGTTGAGGATGCTTCATGATAACCGCTAAGATTTGAGATGGTGTGGTAGGTTTTATCAAGTTATGTTCATACGCGTTTACTTAGCTAAGTTTCTGTTTTTGTTTGCGACTTTAGTGTTGTCTCAGATCTACTTATTTTCTTCTTCTGAGTTCGATCCCTGTAAACCATGATTTCAAATTTCATAAATATGTATATTCCCTTAGAGTCTCAGTTAAGAATTACACTATCCTTGGATTTCGTTGTCCATGACGTGTTCAATTACTTAACTAAATACCACTATTATATTAACGACTCGGAACACAAAGTTTTTTATAAGTAAAAACATAAAGTTTTACCTTACAGCCTGAACCGGTTTTCGCCTTTAAAAGGCTTCTTCAGAGGCTGCCGCTGGTAGCTCTGTCCGTCCTGTTGTGGGCGACGGAATCGAATTTCGAAAGATCGATGCTGTGTGTGTGGGGTGAGATATGTTCGAATAATGCGTGCGATTTGAATTGTGTCTGTTCGTTTAGGATGTCGTTTTTATTTGTTTTCGTGTGTCTGTATACTTCCAATTGTTCTAGAGTGTCTAGTTTTCGGCCTTTTGTGTATACGTGTAGAATGTTCATGTTATTGTCGATGTTTTTATATGTGTGATTTGCTTCAATGAGGTGGTTTGCAAAGGTGGATTCTGTAGTGGAGTGGAGTGCCTTTGTGTGTTCAATGTATCTCTGTTTGAAGCTACGTCCTGTCTGGCCTATGCAGAATTTGTTGCAATTTGAGCAATTTAGCTTGTAAACACCGGGTAGATCGAATTTGTTTTGTGCTTTGTGTGTGTGTGTTTTGATAGTGTGTGTTCTGTTTTGTTAGTAGTTTTGTAAGCGATTCTGTATCCTGCTTTTTTGAATTTGTGGGCTATTTTTTCAGTTTGTTTGTTGATGTATGTTAGTGTTATGAATTTGTTGTTTTCTGTCTTTGTCTGTTGTTTGTTTTGTGTTTTGTGTAGGAGTTTACTGACTATTGTTCTGTCATATCCGTCAGATTCTGCTAGATATTTTATCGTGTTTAGTTCGTCTTTGTAGTCTTTTTCATCTAAGGGGATGTTGTTAAGTCTATGTATCATGGTTCTGAAGGCAGCTAGTTTGTGTTGTATTGGGTGATTGGAGGAGTTGTGTATTAGTGTGTCAGTTGTAGTTGGCTTTCTGTATATACTGAATTTGTGCCTGTGTTCTAGTTTTGTGATGGAGAGGTCTAAGAAGTTTATGGTATTCGTATTCGTTCATAAGGTTGTTTTCGTATTCAGCAGTAAAGGTTATGTTTTTATGTATTTTGTTTATGTGCGTTAGTAACTGTTCACATTGTCTTTTGTTTCCCTTGTATAGTATTAGAATGTCATCAACGTATCTGTGCCAATATAGTATTTTATGTGAGTGTCTGTCATTGTTTGTGAGTATTTTTGTTTTTTCTAAGTGTTGGAGGAAGACTTCTGCTAGAATGCTGGCTATGGGGGAGCCCATGGGTAGACCATCATTCTGTGTGTAGTATTTATTGTTATAAGTA
Organism: Magicicada septendecula; assembly: GCA_034769895.1. NCBI lineage: Eukaryota > Metazoa > Arthropoda > Insecta > Hemiptera > Cicadidae > Magicicada > Magicicada septendecula. The sequence goes on from CM068374.1 coordinate 159,735,712, forward strand.
AAGTAGTTTTGTTTTGTGATAATGTTCAGAGTTTCTGTTATTTCGTTGATAAGTTCGTCTGGTGTGTTGTTCTGTTTGAGTTTGCTTTGTAGGATGGTGATTGTTTCAGGGATGGGGATGTTTGTGTACAGGTTTTTAATGTCAAAGGATGCTAATGTGGCATTATGGGGGATGTGTATGTCTTTTATTTTTGTTACTAGGTCTGTGTTGTTTTTTACTGTAATGTTGTTGTCTAGTTGTGTGTGTTGTCTGATAATTTTGTCTAGATATTTTGCGAGTTCGTGTGCAGGGGCATTATTGAGGTAAAACTGTAAGGTGTAAGGTAAAACTTTATGTTGTTACTTATAAAAAACTTTGTCTTCCGAGTCGTTAATATAATAGTGGTATTTAATTACACGATATATAAAGACGATTAAAAAATAAACTCTGTACTAAACAACGGCGAAAACAAAAATTAATTTACGCGGGCGCAACAAGATGGATTATGCGCGTGCACCATAAAGATGGCTGAGATGGAAAAAAGAAAGATTTCCAGACTGACAATCCCGCGTAGCCCTCTGTGTGTTTTGCTAAAAACCTTGGAATAGAAAATCTTAGAGTACCTTACCTTTCAATATGAATCGGTCATCACATACAGTTTTGACGCGAATGTTTTTAAGTAGTCACAATACTCCCTGAAGGTAAAAAAATAACGAAGTTCACTTCCCTTTTAATTCTGCGTTCGACCATTAGTTTGCCATACTCTCGCTAAGTCAAATATCTAGCTGAAATTCTTACTATTACTCACATACTGGCGTTTGTTCTTTGATTTTTCGGCCTTCCGTATCTCCTAATGACTACTTTGTTTCTCCTCAATTTCTCTCCATTTTATCTTTCAACGGTGATCTTCAAATTGTAGTTAGCTGTTACGACAGTCTCCCTTCACTGATTTTACATTTTACTCTAACTTCACTCTTTCTTTTCTTTAAAATGTTGTTACCGCAGTAAATACTGTTTGTTAACCTAATGGCGTCCCTTTACAGGCTGTTTTCTATTTTAATACCGGATTGTATAATCGCTTTTGTAAAAGTTTCTGTCAAAGATATTTATGTTCATTGCATTCATCTATCCTCTAGAATCAGAACTAGGTGCTATTCTTTAAAGCACACTTACTGTATTCTTCCATGAGTTTTCGTGTAACATAGTTCAAGCCATTAAGACTTGGTCCTAACTAATTTGCCGATTACAAAATATAATGCGTATTATGGAAAGCACTGTATCACTGTTACAGTTAATGGAATACACTGTTACAAGTCAATTAGGGAAGAGAGGGTAGTCAGTTCATTATCGGCCAAGAGCAGAATCACTGATCAGGACAAAGCGAGTATTTCGGCAATCAAGGATTTACATAAATATTAATATGAGCCTATGGTTGGATAAATTGTAATATAGGGTGCTATTATTATTATCAAGAAAGAAGAAACAAGTCCGACGAATAAACTCAGGTCGTTAAAAACTGCAAAATAATACAAGAGCTGCACAGACATGAAGACCAACTGGATGCTGCGGAAAAAAGACCTGTAAAACATACGATACGAGACCCGGGAAAAACTTCCTGTAGGTAGTAATATCTGGCCATGAATGGTAAAGCCTCAACCGCTCAAAAAATTCCGCGTGCCAGTACAATTATTATAAGTAAAAATACCAACGGTCTTTCCGTGACCTATACCAAAGACCGGGAGAAACTAGCGCTTACATCGGGCTGCGATCCGGAAAGCGTGCACAGTTAGGGCGCCGACACTCAGTAAGACAGCACAAAACATTGTTGCTAACAAAATGAAGACAACCAGCGAAGAGATGTTTAGTGCAGTTTTATACATACTACATGAGTGGAAAACAACAGTTGGCTGTGCACCCTGAAGCCAAATCTAACTAGACTACTAAGTCTTAAACTAAGCTGAAAATCATATAATACTTACTGCATAAAGTGCAAATATTATTTCCAGTATTTTTGTAGAAATATAATATGGAAATATAAGAGTAGCACATAATGGTATAGATGAAAAGCTATAAACACATAGGCCTTTCTAGTGTGATGAAAACGAGGAAAACTGTTTCGCTCACAGCACATTGCATTAGACACATTTTACAAATGGCATTCTCTAAAATACACAAACACTAAATCCAGATGCAGTTTAAAAGGGATTACGTGTGACGAGTTAATCTGACGAGTAAATACAACGGTGCAGCATAATGGAACCGTTTATTGTTTGTTGTTCTGTTGCATTTTAATGATTAACAAAGCGTAGAGAATGATGTGATATAACAGAATGTACAGTCCGAGCTGAAAATATCGTACAGACTTGTGTCATTGATACGGCTTTTAATTTAACGGCAAATCTGCCTGTCATGATTTATAAAATTTTGTGTAACTCTTATCAGACTAACATATGCAGTCAGCGAAACACTTTGATTTGTACGTTGATATGGCTTCCTGTTACAAAGGCATATACTCGTATACAATATTGTCTAGATTTTTACAGATTACTATTTTACAGTTAAAGCTATTGCGTATATTGATATAGTACACACTAAAGAAAAGGGTGTAAAATCAGAGTTAAAAACGATCATTTTTTACATTATTATAGCTAATCATTACGAAGGTAAATGTACGGCCAGAACCAGAAATCTGTTTTCATTACCACACCTTTCCATTGCGTAGGCATGTGTTCAGTCACAGTTAATAATATTGCTAAATACATTTATGAACATTTTGTATGAGGTCCAGAAGGAATCACGTGGTTATAAAAACTCAGTTTTGGCGACACGCTGTTGACCCACCCATTCACGCCCACAAACAAAATATTGACGCCCAGAATTCCAAATTATTAAAAAAAATGCTACATTTATTGTCTTGTAAAAATGGATTGGTGTTTTGAGTGATTGCATATTTATCATTTTAACAATGTAATTAAACTGAGCTAGATTTGTTATATTTACTTTGTTACCGTCTATTATACTTTTAGGGAAAGATATTCAGAAGAGGCAGTACTTGAGTTGCAGAGTAAAACTGGATTACGTTACAGTTAAGTAAATGGTTGCTAGTGGTTTAACAACACACTGCTACAAAAATCACATCGTCAAGCTCTACTTCTGTCATTGTGTTTCCCCTACACACGAGAGAAATGCCTTCCTTTCTGTTTCCATTTCAAACCTTATTCTCCTTGAAATCATTTGTTTGAAATTATACAAAAATCATACGATGTTTTTTTTTATATTATTACGAAAACATTCAAAACATCGCTGCACAAGCTTACTGCTTTTGTTATGAGCAGAAACCTAATAAACCTAATGAAGCTATGAAGTAATTATTTCATATCGGTATTTGTGCCAGCCCTTTTGCAAAAAAAAAAACACACAAAAAACAGTAGATTTACTAACCGAAATTTTATATTAGAGTATTAAGATGTTTATAATATACAACATTTTCAAATCATTAATGTCATATAAATAAATACATCAAACACACAAAAATGTAACTAGCGTATAACAATGAAATCATATTTTCCAACAATGTTATATAATAAAACGCACAAATACATTAAAATTGAACACAACAAAAACTACAGCTATTACCAATAGCGTAGTACATTAACTGAACACAACAATTATTTCTTGAAAAATAATTTTAAACACTTTTAAACGATAGACACAATACATACAGTCTTTAAACATTGCAGTTATCACTTGCCATTAATCCAATAAGCACATGTTAGACTAAACAAACATTCAACTAAAGATAAAATACTGCACGGGATTCATTTTATGGTGTGCCTGTTGACATTTTTTCAACCCTTCCCCCAAAACCACAATTGTATAAATTGTTTCAACCCCCAAACCCTAGAAGAAATTTTGTATAAACGTAGGTCTGAAACGCTATGTTTTCGATTTATAGCTTGTGAAAAATTTCACCTTGATTTCTGCTCCAAAACTAAAAGTAAGCACTACTAAAATTTTTAAAGCTTAAATTAAAGGTTAAATTTAATAGTTTACTTTGGTTTTTGACCTAAATATTTTTAAAAACAGGGTCCCAGAACTTGAATAGGTTTATAGAAAAAGTTTGTAAATCTCAAACATTTGGTGCCGAAAAACGCAATATTTAAGTTTTATATAAATTTACTTGTTTAAATTACCAATAAATAAATGTAAACTTTTAATGTAAATTAAACAAAACTTAATTCTGAGACACTTTACATAAGTAATGCCAATTAAAAACAAACAAACGTTATGGAAAATTAAATTTTATTGAAGAACAAACTTTAAAAAAAATTTTAGAAATTTCTTCTGATAATGTATTGCAAACCATTTGTGTATTTGTCAATCACAAATTATTTATAACAACGCAATTAATTTATTATACAGTAGCCTAATTATTTATCATAACTAACATGTAAGCTGTGATTTGTTGTCTGTGTTTTTTGAAACATAATTTTTAAATACTATTGTAATTTTTAATTTATGAGTGTACGGATATTGTTTTCATGTTACTGTCTTAGTAATGGAAACGTGAATACTAACAAAGAATTCTAAACAGAGGAGTGCCTGGTCACAAAACATTTTCCCTGATCTTTCATAATTTCCGAATTAATGGGTCGTTTCCAACGGTTGATTGTTCTATTGATCGCTGTGTAGAACAGCTGTAGCTTAATTAGAACGTATCATTCAAATTATACAACGCAGCCCTCAAGTCAGCGCCAAAAGGATTTCACATCAGAAAGGCATGCTTTGTACTAGAGTCTGGAAAACACTAAAGAAATAGAATATTTGTCTTATCATTTTTGTGCTGTTCAACATCTGCAACCAAGTGAATGCGAGTTAAGATTACATCTTTCCCAGTGAATATAACAAAAATTGAAATATTGCTAATTGTGTTTATTCAGTGATAAATCTACTTTTGCGAGAAACGGAACACTAAATGTGAAAAATGGTCACAGGTGGACAACTCAAATTCCGAATGAAATAATAGAGTCAAACTTTCAAAACCGTTTATCGTTAACTGTATGGTTTAGTATAATTGAGGCCCAATTAATTGTACCATTTATTATTTAACATCGGCTTACTGGTACTGCGTACAAAGATCTTTTTACATAATCTGCCCAACGTGTTGGAAGACATACATCTTGAAAAAACCGACGAATTTTTATTGAACATATGTCCATTCAACATATAGGTGCACTTAAATCTCATTTTACTTTTTATAACATCCATTTGTTTTTATTGATTTTACTTACATCAAATTTCGCAAAATTAAATTCCGTATAAATTGTATTAATATTTTATTATGTATGTATATTTTACAATTATTTTTTATCAATTTAAATAAATAAATTCAAACTGTGTTTTTGACACCAATTATAATTTGTGATTCAGGAACATTTTTTATAAAAGTACCCAAGACTCAGTTCTGGACCTTCGTTTTTCAATTTTTCAGGTCAAAAACATATCAATTTAAGTTTTAAGAATTTCTGTTGGGCTTAATTGCACCTTTGAATCAAAAATGAAGGTGAAATTTTTCTCAATCCATTAATCGAAAAAGAATCGTTTTCGGACTTATGTTAATAAAATTTCTTTATTTCAGCCTGCAGAATGCATTTCTGAAGGTGTCTTATTCCTCATTGGACACCTTGTACATACAGATTTGTTATTTAATACGTATGCAAAAAATGATTTATTTTAATTTATTTATTTCAATGGCCAAATCTAGCTGAGGTTGTTTACACCCGTAACTACGGAATTACCTTGTCAACTTTTTTGGAACGTGAAACAATAACCCACAAATTTTACACTTATACCAAATATAATTTATGTTAATTGATTTTTATGTAGTGATAAAATATAGCTAAGATTATTTACACGCTAACTGAGCACTGACTTTGTACTTTTTTGATAAATTGTAAACGGTAAAATACAAAAATTTCTGATTCCGCGGCAGCATAGGATGGAATCAATCGATAGAATCAATAGAGGCGAGTTATAATCCTTGATCATTATGGTCAAGTGCAGTGTTAAACTGCGGTGCCATGTGTAGCTTCTGTTCTACTATTAGGATTGTATGGTAGTTTTGCAGAAACACCTGGTTGTGTTATTAAATTACGCAGTTCTAGGAATTACGAGTATTCTCCAGCTACCACCGCCTGGTGTATCTGTTATACCAATAATGACGTTGCAAGCTTCTTTACTCCATATCATCAAGTCTGTACACTTTCAATGATATCTGGATCTATCCCGTTTTCGTCGTCTAGGTACAACCCAATTTAGAAACATTTGGACCAACGATGACCAGATGTATGTTCTAAGTAGCATATGCTACTTGTACAAGGCGCTTTGCGCTTACAGTGTCTAAAACTGTATTGTCAACATAAATTTACCTCCTCATATTCTCATTTGTGATACACTGGCACCTTGACACCCCACAAAACATTCCCCAAAAACTCCTTTTTACTGCTTAGAGCCTTCGGGAGTTTTTTTAAGTTATGTATTAAATTTCATATTAGCAGGTACCCGTACTTTCTAAGATGGCAAAGTAGATTATCATTTTCTTTTTGTTGGTTTTTCCAATCCGCAGAACAGAGTTCAGCCGTCATATTACCATTTCCCTTGTTTTATTTTGTGGATGATACCTTCATCTATTCTACCGTTTCTTGGTAATGGCATGCCAAGATACCAAATAATTATGCTATTGTTTGTAGTGTGATTATAGTAGATGGCACTATGTATGTACGAACCAACGTTTGGTTTTATCAAAATGTATGTCAAGACCCTACAAACTGTATTATTTATCGAGTTTTGGATCATGTAATTAGAGTCCTGTTCGTCCTGTGCTACCACAGCTTAAACATCTGCGAACAGAAGAATGTCAGAGGTAGTCGTCATTTATTAAAATTCCCATTCCACGTAGTGTCTTTTCCACCTACTTAAGACAGTGTTAATACACGTTTTGAAAAAAGTAAGGCCTAAAGAACACCGAAGACTTTAGACTTTCGTTACTGCAATGGTTTGGGGCATCCTATTTCCACATATAATAGAAATTACACACCCCTCATAAAAGTTACGTATACTGCTGCAATATAAGCAGCACTGACACCAGTAATGGTGTATGACTAGCCAGAGCTTTGAGAATGAATCGATAATATATTCTTTGTGAAATTGAGTACATCTGATTATAAAACCATTCCATGGCTACCATCCTCCTCACAAAAATTTGTTAAACAAAACACATTGTCAATACAAGACCTAGCCGCTCGGCTACCAGTTTGTTCTACTAATTAAGGTCTATTAATTTTCTTTTTAGAATTTGTCCAACTGAATTCGTTACACTAAACCCATTATAAGCATTGTATTTTCTTTCAATTATCCTTTTTGTATTGATATTACGTTGGGTTGTTTCCATTTGTACGGGGTTTTGTCAGCCTTAAGACATTTTGTGAAAATTTGGGTTGGATGTGTATTCTTCCATGTCCACGAGCTCTGACGTTCTGCAATACTAGTACCATTTTATCATCTGTTATATCTTCACTGTCCTCATTTACGTCATGTGCGTTTAATTTCTTTGTGACCTTATAAATTCCACTATACGTTTTACTAAAAGTGTTTCATAACACTCCAACCATTCTTTCGAGGTAATTAGTGTCGGCCTGTTAATTTTTTGTATTTGTTCTTAGTTTTGTCAAAAGCCACCAAGCTTTACTTTACAATGCTCTCTCATCTGTAAATTTACCTTAAACGATCTTTGCTGCCGTGTTAGATTCTTTGCCTTTTTATCTCCATACTTACTTCTTGTTTCAAATAGATGTAGATCCTTTCAAATAGACATTTCTATAATAAGACATTTTCTATAAGTTTCGTTCTTTCTTTTAATTGCTTACTGAACTTTTAAGTTCCACCATATTTATCTTTTATCTCGTTTCGTTTTCACTTCATAACCCATTCCTTCAAAAGTATTAGAGGTATGCAAAACGCTGTAACCAAGTTGTGTATAAAGTCAGAAAGCTTACTGTGTCTGTGATGTTTGTTACTGGAGTATTACGTCTACATAGCCTACTATTGTAAAGGTTTATTTCTCACTTTCACTAACTTCATAGCTCTACTCCACATGCAAACTAACCTTAATACACGCCTGTTACTCATGTCGACTACAGGAAGTACCCAGTGTTTTAAGTATTACATAAACAGCGTAATTTTACAGACCACGCTGTTAAAGTATAATGCAATCTGACACTAATGTCCACTCCATTACCTTTATACGTGCACACAACGTAATTACAAAGAGTAATGAATCAATTTAGTTACGGAACATAGTGTATGTTTGTTGCTAGGTAACGAAAATAAATCATTACTTTCACCGGAAGTGCATTTCCTGTACGCTTCTCATTGTTATGATTTAATGCATGTAAGTAATTCTGTAAATTTAATTATGTCCATCGATCAAAATTTAATATAAAAATCCGGCTGTGCAAATCCCCTAAGTATTAGACGATGGTTGTTATCACTTAAATATTACGTAAATAACATACTACGTACTTAATTATTCCAGTAGGCTAAGGATAAAGGGGAATTAAATGGGGCGCTGAGGGATTTTACCAGACTTTGTGAAGAGTTTGGAAAAGGAAACTCAATGTTTGATTAAAATCAATGTAAAAGGAAACAGAAAGCAGGTCATAAGCAAAATGAACATGACTTCACTGATTAAAGTATTAGTTTATAAATTAAACAAGTGACAATTTTTAAATATCTGGGATGTTTAATTAGAGAGGACATGCGTTGTAGTCAACAGGTAAAATGCAGAATTGCTTTCTATAACAAAGGCTTTAATGGGGATAAAATGTTACTGGCTGGCCGCTAGACATTAAGCTGAGAAAGAGGATGGTCAAGTGTTTTGCTTGGACGGGAAAAAACTTGTATATTAAGAAATAAACAGGAGAGGATGTTACTGGCCTTTGTAATGTGGACGTGGAGAAGAACGGAAAAGATTTCATGGAAAGATAGAGTGATGAATGTGCTTGGGAGAGTATGAAAGATAAGGAGAGTCAACAAAGTTGTAAAGATAAGTATGCAAATAAAACTAGAGTATAGGAAATTAATGCTACACGTGACAACTGAAACAATAAAAATTTAAGTTATTTATTACTATAGAAGAAAATAAATTTTCCTCACTTATTTCACACTTTATTTCAGCAAACACAGAATTTTATATAACACCATTTTTCTTTGTAAAAGAAAAATAAACATAAAGTTTTCTTTATCATTAATTGTGTTTATCGTTGTATTGTTAATAATTTATTTTGACTAGTTTACACATAAAAGTTTGTACAAAGTTTGTCTCTTGACAACTTATCAAGTCAAGCACCCTCTAAGCAGCACTGTTAAAACTCTGAAGAGTTACTTTGTTAAACTTTCCCCAACACCTTACTCATCTTATACCCTTACTCACCTTACACCGTACTTCTTCTGACATCTCGTATTGTAGTGAAAAACGTCAAGTAAAGTAGCATTAACTTTTACTTGATCTTAAACTTGATGCAATATTGTTTTACATTTTTTAGATGTAAATTATAAAATAATTTTAATTTTTTTTTAATACTTTATCTCAAAATGCTAGTGGACATGATCCATAAATCAGCCAACTATTGCTGCCTTCCTTTTCTCTGAGTCTACAGCTCCCAGTTATATTCTTTTCATAGCTTCAGCCCCAATGATAAAGCACACTCTCCGACCATCCAATAAAGTAGGCCTACCCTGTCTTCTTCCAAAATTTTTCTTCGGCTAATTTATAATTTTGGCAATTTATATTTTTTCTCGCTAATAAAATGCTTTACCCATTTATTTTTCTTCCTCCTAGTAACTTTATTATTTTTTACTTTATCTTAATATAATACTCTGTGCATCTTTTGTTTATAACATTTCATTGTTTTTTGCCCCGTCCATTGTGTAAACCTACATGAAAACAGAAGGAAATTTTCTTTATACAAATTTTAATTATTCGACTGCGTATATAAACTTTGATATCTTGAAATTTTGATACCTTGTGAGCATGTAAGAAATACTGGATCATGGTTCTAGAGTCCACGTACATTAGACTTTAATCAATGATACGCGTCTCGCACAATACCAGAAGCTTTGTTCATTGTTTTCTTAAAGGCCAAGCATTACGAGTAGTTGGATTCTTGTTTTTAACGTTTATAAGTCTCTTTCATTAAAATTCCAAATTTTTTTTTTAATTTACAGTCTCTGCTTTTATATAAAGTTTTTATCACTTGTCCTCCTAAATTACTGCCATCTGTTATCCATCCATCTACTGAGACTCTGCTATCTAAGTTTTGAAATTAACAAGTGCCAGTTGAATATCAATTCTAGCTGTAATTTCCGACTATGACCATATACATATTCCTTCCGTTGATCTTCATGTCTAACTGAGACTAGTTTCTAGAATAAACGATCTCTACTGTAGACAATCTTCAGTCATATTAGATACAAGTCTTTCATCAACATTTTGTAAACTGCTGTCTAAAAACAGTCCTGAATTTCTGACGTAAGAACTTTACTGCAACAACGTTTTATAGAATATAATAAACTTAATTAAGTAAAAGTTATTTCTACAAGGAGATTGTATTATTTTTGTCGTTTTGGTTGACCTATATACTTTATGACAATAAAGAAATAAAAATAATACAGCCTACTTGCAGAAGTAACTACTATTTGATAATATAAGTATCCTGCAAGAATTTGAACGTGTTACTTAAAAGGAAAATATGAATAAATTTAAATAAAACTAGTGATAATCGTTTATTTGGAACCCAGTGCATTTAATCGTATTTAATGCGTTTAATGACTTGTTAGCACATCGCCGTAATTAATATATCAGTTGCTACTTCTGTGTACCGAAAGACAGACATACTATCGGCAGACTCACAAGACACTTTTTTAATGCAATTACACCAATTACAATGCAATTACATTGAAATAATGTACACCCAATTACCAGCAGTTGGAGAGCAGAATTACACCGAACTGTAACGGAATTACTAGTCTACTATTTGATTTGATACAGCAGACCAATTACATCCAATTATAATGGTTAAATACCGTCTTTATCAATAAAAAGTAGAAATAAAGTACAGAACAAAAGCACCTGCGCTATGGTTTAGCGGTTAACGTCCAACTGACTGTTCAGCGGATTACCTAATTGTTGAGTCACATGCACCTCAACTGCTGTAGAAACTAATATGACTGACCTTTCAAAGCTTTTACCTTATACTGTTTCATTATTAACACAGGTTAATAACGTAACACACCGTATTACTTTATTAAAGTTATATTACAAGTTTAGCACACTTTTGTTATGTTACGAAGGGACTACTGGAGCGCTACAAATAATGTACGTACGTCATTCATGTAATATGGATGTCCTAGGAAATCATCATCATCACCATCACCAAAATAAACTATACGGATTAGATTTCATACCTTTATACCCTGTTCAATAGCCATAGCTCAGACGTCACGGTACCCGGTCATTCCATCTCTTTCTTGCCTGTCCTGTTCTACCTTTATCAACTGCTATATAGATACTTATAAGCCTATAGATCGGGCATATTAAACAGTACTAGTCCTGTCAAGAACAGGCTTGGCGTCACTTTCAGTAATCTGGAAATTATTTGCATATATCAGCGGTTTCCACACCCATTAAAACACTTCCTCAAATGCTATGGTTATAACTGATTTATAACGTTTAAGACTATAGAACAGTCTCTTTTATAATCTATTACTTCCATAGTAAATAAATGGAAGAATGGTTATCGCGTTAAAAATTGTGTTCCGGATAAGGGCTGATACTGATTGTACTACCCTCAGAACATGAAGAAAAGTCATTTTCCAAATTGTGTGTGTGTGTGTGTGTGTGTGTGTGTGTGTGTGTGTGTGTGTGTGTGTGTTGTAGCATGACAGATAAGCCCATAAAAATAAATGGTAAAATGATCATAGAAATAAAATAATAACATAATTAAATCCGAGAAAGCAAAATAATATAAAGAATTAATTAAGAACCACCGTGGAATACAATCATTGTTTAAAATAAAAGTTCATGTAAAATAAATGTTACAAGGAGTGATGAATCATCAAAACCAATTTAAAAACTAAATATGAGAAAAAGCTAATACCCAGGTAGGATAGGAGTAGGTAAGGAAGAAACCCAGAAAATGACTAAACCCACAAGAAGAAAAGAAAATATGTTATAAGAAACAAGAAGAACAGAAGGGACCAATGAAGAAACATCCACAAGAAGATGAAGGAAACAATTTTATAAGAAACCAGAAGAAGAGGAGGAATCAATGAAGAAACCAGAACAAGACACCATCCACATGAAGAAGGAATGCTCTTATAAAAAAACCCAAACCCCTAAATAAATATAATAATAATAAATCAAAGTATAACAAAATATCAAAGGTAAAAACCACGTGTACCATAGATGTAAACCAGAAAGTGTATAGAGTAAGAATTGAAAGTGAACCAATGTGGGAGAATAATATAACACCAAAAACAAATCTTCATTATAATCTATAAATAGATTTCTTGATTCTAGTAAAACTATATAACTATTTAGAATTAAAATCAAGGAATAAATAGAGAATCAGTGCAAGTTTTAGTGTTATAGAAAATAAACCTTATATTTCAATATTGGTGTTCACAAACTGAGTAGATGATGAAATACTATAACTTTAAAGTGATTTAATTTGTGTTCATGAATAATGGAAATAGAGTATTATCATGACCTATAATACATGTGTTTTTAGTAAATAACTGCCACTCTTTTAAATAACATTCATTAGAATGAATAAAATAAAACAGAGCAGGCCATAATAAAAATGAAATGACAAGGTATCATTACCCCAAAACCCAGAAAACAGATAAAAATTGATATTCAAACCTAATTTAAGAAAAATAGGATAAGATTATAATAATTATATTTGTTTGTATAGAATAAGGTGTAAGCAATAGTTAAGTTTAAATGTCAGAATCTAACATTCCTTATTTATAATATTTCTTGTGTATTTTATCAATCAATAAGTATACAATGTCTGAGTTGAAAAGACAAATATTAATTTTATTTATATGTTATGTGTTAATGGTACGAACCATATACTAATTGTTATTTTTGTTTACAATAAGAAAATATTAATTTGATTTATATGTTATGTATTAATGGTATGAACCATATACTAATTGTTAACTTGTTAAAATAAGAAAATGTCAATCTATGTCACAATAGCAATGAAAGTCGGAGAGGGTATAAATCAATATGTATTATTTAAAAAACTTTGTATGTAAAAACTATTGGAAATCTAGGCCAAATATTAAAAACTAAAAACAGCATCAAATTTGATTAATTAAGTATAGTAATACATTTAAACTGAAGGAATTTACATAAGGTAAATCAGTAATAAAGTCATGTAATTAGAAATATAAGTGTGGAAGATTTTGTAAAATTATATCCAGAATTATTGTTAAACATGGAAATGTAAGAACTCAAAATTTAGAGAGGGGAGTCATATATTACTGAATAATATTTTAAAACATAACCGATTAATCTAATGGCAAGAAATTAAGGGAAGATAAACCTTTTATTACAATCTGAAATTTAATATAATCAATAATATAACTTATAATATGGTTTCATTTGAAAGACAAGGACAGGAAGTTGGATTTAAAAATTACATTACAAAATGAAGAAACAAAAATAACATTTCAGGTTAAAAACTTAATAAAACTACATTATATGGAATCAAATTACGCAGAATGAACTGAAGAAGAAGATTAAGTAGTTACTAGCTAATAAATTTTAAGAATAACAAAAAAATATAAATCAGTTATATAATGTAACTTTATCACATCCACAGGATGCAAAAGAAATTTGGAACAATGCATTGAATAATATTGGCTTGGCTAAGACTTTGGCCAAAGAAAGAGGAAGTAAATTAGTTGATTATTGAACGTTGAATGATACACTTGATACGTGTGCTTAAAACCTTTAACCTAGTTACTACTACCGTAATGGCGAACGTTTTCGAAGCCTAAAAGTGACGAACGAGAGTTTCGACAAAAAACATATTTTAAACGGAGACCGAGTGAAATCAACACCTACAGACATTCAACTAACACTATACAGAACAGAACACCAGTGATTACACATTTAAAACCATTAAAACAGTAAAAACACTTAACCATAAAAGTGTTAACATCCGCCTAACCGACAAAAGTGAATTTGACTTAATACTACACTATTTTTCCGAGCACAACACCAAAACTGAACCAGAGACACTCCACCAACACCAGAAGGAAGAATTGCACCCACCAGGACGAAAATTCAGAGGGAAAGCATCTTTATTTAAACTTTGAATCAGCGAGGTGAGACCGGCTTCCAACTATACACGAAAGGCAGCCATCATTGATTACCCACAATACAACTCAACACAGCCTCCACAACTGATTGGTTTGAAAACGACTCACTTACCATTATATATTCAATATTAAATCTGTATTTTTAATATTTAAGGTGATATATTTGTAATGTTATACATGATAAACTTAACCCTTATTTCTCTGACTTACCATAAAATAACTGCTAAAAGAATCCTGATATAAATAATTGTACGATTTAACAACACCCTGAGAATCGATTGACAAATCGATAAAGAGTCAAAAGATATTGAATTGTTAATAAAATTTCTTATTTATTTCATACTTACACAGTTTTTTCATTCCTAGAATATAAATAATATAATAATTAAATTTAATAGAAGTAACAACCAGAATCTGACCACGAAGAAGGAAGATAACCTCCAAATAAGAAAAGTAAACAAATCGATTGTTCTTGGAGACGAATCTATCAAGTGGCGAGAGCATTTAAAAATACCGAAAAGTCAATAAAACAATTAAAACAATAAATAAACGATTCTGAACACCACAGAACATAATTAATTAATTGTTTTTAATTAATTATATAATAAAAAAATAAAGAAAAAATTTTATAAACAACAATTTTTTTCTTACACAAACCAAAATTAATATATTTATTTATTTGAAATTGTAACAGTTTAGTTACAGTGTGTGTGTGTGTGTGTGTGTGTAGAGTTTCTTTAGCAAACGATAACTGCCGCAAATTCAAACAAAGTCAAATATTTCTTTTCATGCGTGCACGAAATGAAGAGATATCAAGGTGTATTGATTTTGGTAAAGATCGGTTAACGGGGAGGGGTAGTTTACCTGGAACGTTTTACGTTTTAACAAGAGTAAAGTACTTAATTTTGATAAACAAGGTATCCTGAAAAATCTTAATAATCCACTGTAAAAAGATAGATGAAATATCTATAAATAAAAATGGTAGTTGAAGGTGGAGGGGGTAATTTTGTTTAAAATTACCTTTATGATGTCGAATAAACTACTTCAATTTGAAGGATAAGGTACCTTAGTAATTACATATAATGAAACTATTACTCAATAAATGGAGTTGTTTGGTTAAGGGGGAGAGGTAGTTAACCTGCATTGTTTTGTGTTTTATCAAGAGTAAAGTACTTAAATTTGATAAATAAGTGAACCGAAAGTAAAGTCATATTAATCCACTGTAAAATGGTAAATGAGGTATCTATAAATCGTAATAATATTCATTAGAGTAGTTGAAAGGGGAGGTGATGATTTTTTGACAATTACTTTACTGATATCAAATAAAGTACGAGTATTTAATTTTGAAGGATAAGATACCTTAGCAATAACATATGATAAAACTATTACTCTACGAAAATGTAAATATCGGTGGGGATCGATCGAGAAGAAGGGTTGATTATGTGCCTAGTTCAGTTTCTATGCAAGAATAAAGTACCTAAATTTTGTAGATAAGGTGACTCAAAAATAACATTATATTAAACGACTACCCCATAATACCAAAAATGTCTATAAATAGTGAGAAACTTGAGGGTAGCGAATATATTTTTAGGAATTATCGAACCGAATTCAAGTAAATAATTTTAAATATGTTAATAGGATTGTATATCCTAGAACATGGAAGTCATGTATGGTTCTCCATACCGATATTTTAGTATTGTAGTAATTATCATTAGTAATTTTCACAATATTTTATTTATTAGAGAATTCTTACAACCACGAGTCTACCTGTACGTGAAAGTATACAGTAGCCACTGATAAATTTTCTTTTTGCATCACATTGTCGTGTTTCGCAGATTCCTCGTAATTATTTTTCGGGTGTAAAATTTCCTGTTAGTGCAGGTATCGTGCACACAGAGCTGTCAGTATACACGTAGGACGGCTTTTTGCTCTTCAAGTGCAATTCTTTCCTCTTCTCGCGCTTCCTGTTCAAATTACAGGGCGTCTACTGAAATTTTTACGCTATTTTGGCTGGAATAAATTTACATATTGTTTATTACCTATTCTACATACGTACAAACACACACACACAAACGTATGAGACAGAAAATGATTTAGTGAAGAAACAGTAAAATTACATTTAATAGGAATCTCAGTTTCACTGTCTCATAAAATTAGTCCGAATATTACAATTCCAAGAAAACAGATTTCATTAGAATGTAAAAACGACTAAGCTCGTCATCATTGACATCAACAACAGGTTTAATGTTATTATTGTAATGGTACATATAACTCACCCAAAACCCAATGTAAAACCAACGGATTAAAAACTTTCCAAAACAAAATAATCAACAAAATATGAACATGTAAACAGGAACATAGAATGAATTATCATTAAAATAAGGGAATAAAATAAATTATAATTAAGAAATAACTGTATTATAGAAGAAACGAAGACAACTATAGACAAGACAACGTTGACCCAAATACCCAATAGATCAGACAGTGAGAAGAAAACTACAACACCTATAACAAGAAGAAATTTATTAAGGATGATAAAGAAATCAGTGTGAATAGGGAAAACAAAATCAAATCAAATACAAGAAGGAACTAGTAATGATAAGAACAAAATAAACCATGAGAATAATATATTGTTAATGATAAAGAAAATAAAAGTGATTTAAAAAACTTGATTTAAAACCCTAAGCTGTGACTTGACACTAACATGAAACTATTAATAAACTGATTTTAATGACTTGACGGTACAACCAGAACTCAAAAGTAAAATATTGATAGTAGAAATTAAGAGGGAGAATGAATATAAGAGTTCTAATTGTATAAATTAGTAATGTATAAAAATGACAACTAGATAATGTCCAAAGGACTAGTAAAATTTGTAAAGTAGAAATAAAATTCTCAAAGACAACTATTACTCAACAATAAAGGTTGAGGTAGTAACAAAAAAGAAAAATAACTATAAACAATAAAAATCAGCTTTAAGTAAATGTAAAGAATCATGCAATAAGTAAAAAACATAATCTGAGATTCAACCATTGTTGGGAATCCAAGATAGGACATAACCTAAACTGGGCAACAAGTTTCCAATAAAATAGTAAAAAGCAGTGACTGGAATGATGTTAAACTAAAATATATTGGAGTGAAAACAAACTAGAGAATATAAGGAGCATTCCAGTTACAAAAAGTAATAATATAAAGCAATTTGTGTACAGTATAAATGTAAATTAATGTAATCAACAGTACAACATAGTATGGGTACCTGGAACAACAAAAACCACACATAAAACTATGACAAAAGAATAAGGACTCAGTCAATGATATTAACTAAGACATAATAACCTTCATGTGAGGCAAATCAGTGTTTATTGCCATAAAATTAATAATAATAATGTAAATTATAGGTAAACCATAGTTGATACTAGATGCAGGAAGTTTAGATGAATGTAAACAAATGTCAGAATATAAGAGCAGAGCTAAACACTGCTAAGCCTTAACATTGCTATAACAACACTGACACAAAATAGACATAATCAAAAGATAAAGGTAAAAAAATCAAATAAGAAAAATGTAACACCCAGGTATACTGAATAATAGTCAGAGAAAATATAATTAAAATAAAATAAAACAATAATAGCTAGTGCTAATATAATCAGAAGTGGTAATGATCAGTTCATTATAGATAGGCCACAACAAATGTGGGTTACAAACCCCTAAGATTATGAAATAAGAAATAAAAACTTAGAATAACAATAGACCAAGAGTCTAGTCAAAAGTAAAGTAATACTTAGGAATAATAATTATATAATAATGTGAAAAAACTATTGTGCAGTACTGATAAGCTATCACAAAGAACAAAAGTCGAGTATAATAATGTAATAAATATAAGAATAGTTAATATAAGAAGGTAATAAAACATAGAAAAATTATGGAGGTAGGCCTAAACGAAAAGTGACAATTTTAACGAATTACCGCCTAAAACTTTAAAGAGAAGGGGTGATAGTTAATAACTGAATAAACATAATAATTATTTATCCGAAAATGAACAATATAAATAAAATAAGTTAGAAAATAAGATATGTCATTAGTTCGTAAGAAACATTAAGAAATTCATTTTGTTAATCGTTATCAGAACTATATGGTGAGGGTACCCAAAATACTTGTGATAAAAAGACAAAAACGGTAGTAGTCATGAAAATAGTATCAGTGTATTTATAAGTGAATTATTCAAATTATAAAAAAAAGAATTAATTACAAGCCCGTGGGCGTACGAGGAAAGCCAAAAAATCAAAGCCTCAAACCCAGATACTGACGCCACATAAGCGTCTATTCTGCCGGGTGTTACCGAGAGTTCACGAAAATTAGAACAATTAGCCAATCAGGGACCGTTATTAATTACTAGGTACAGAATCTCGACACAGGTAAGATCATCAGTTCAGCTCAAGCCTCGACGCAGACTCCACGCTGGTCATCGTAACCAAAAAGTACTGATTTGATAGCCGATAGCTGACAAAAGCGTCTAACCTAGAAACGCCAAGTTGAGGTTAGGTCGGATATAAGGATAGTGAAAGTTTTCTTTAACTAGTGACCTAAAACGGAGTATGTGCGCATAGGTAGTGAGCGAGAATGAATTAATCAAAATTAATCTCATTCAAATAAAAAAGATAATTTTGTGAAATAGTGATACTAACAGAACGACTTAGTACGCAAGTATCAGTGACCATGGCAAATATTTTAAATAAGTAATCCAATAATTAAGGAACGCTATCAGCGAAATTAATTAATAAACTTAGATCAAATATAACCCAACCTATATGGAAAAAAGATTTTAATAATTAAAACAAACAATTAATAATTAAAAATCTGATCAATAACCATTTTAACTTTCTAATTAAGTAAATGAACTTGTATAATAAGAGACATTGAATCGTCAATGAGGGAATTAAAAGAAACCCTGGACATATAGTATCTTAAGTGTTATATAGTGTTTAAATGTAAGATTATAGCTAAATGTAATATAATCATCAACCATATGAGTGGGTAATTTCCAAATACCTGGTAATTTGTTTATATCCAAATGTAAGAAGATAAAATGATGAAAGTACCACTAGATTCCCACTATAACTATGTTATACGAAACTGTTAACATATATAAGGAATTTTTAATCATTTAAAATCAAGTAAATTAGGTTACAATGAAACCAACTTAACCTACAATTCCAATAAGGAACACTTGTTCAATGTTTATGTTTTTTTGTTATAGAATTATAATAATGTTCTCACTCTCCTAATACTAACTATCATAGTAGTGCATTGTTTTTATTTGAGTGTATCTTGCAGTCTAAAAGAACCTGCGTTATTTATTAATTAATATAGCGAAATGTTAACGTCCAGAACGATCGATAGTTCGATTCAGTCTGGAAACGCTGAGATCTAATTATTTGAAAGAGTCCATCAACGACATTAAAAATTTAAAGGAAAGTAAACAATATTATTGTATAACAGTAATCATTAATAATGATTTCGATGAATAAAAAACCAATTCATAACCTATCCAAGAGTTTGGCTATTATTGTAGTAGACTAAGACTTTACAGCTTAGGTGAACGACACATGGTTGGCAGCAGTGGCGGCGGCAAGAAGTTGATTTGAATTCTTCTCACTCTATTACTAGTAATACACCTCAACATTACTATTAATCAACCGTCACAAGTAAGTATTAAGATAAACCAATACTTATGTTTTTTCAGTGAAAGGGTACACAAATAGGTTAATCTCAGCGACGAGCGAAGAGCAGAATTATAATACACATTCAGCGAACCCAAGCAACACACCAACCAAGTTACGTGTTCAACGAAACAACATACAACCGAACTCACATCACCGAACTCATAATACTAACAATAATAATAATTAAATAATAACCACTTTTTAACGAGAGAGGATCTCGTCACTTTATATTATTCAAAAACACTCATCTCATACCGACACTCAACCATTACAAACTAATGGTGTAAAGTAGTTTTCAAAAAGACATTTCACGGTTAAACTATTTGCAGACATTTATCATTATAATTTAGTTTATATATAAAGGAGAATGTGTGTGTGTCCGTTTGTCTTTTATACAGATCTACAGTTTTATTCCGATCGTGATGAAATTTTGCACACTAACAATTCAAAACAAGAGGAAAATTCTAATCTACATTTCATTTTGAAAAAACTACTCCCACCCCCTTTTCACCTCCATAAGCACAATTTTAATGCGCATCTTTGCGGTTTGTTGCGAATATCTCGATAACGGTGAGGAAATCGATGAAAATGGAAGGTAATTTTCTGAAAGCCCATAGTATTTGTTAAAAAATGCAATTTATCCTGCTCTGATAGCGTTCTTAGTTCCGAAGTTATTAACAATCAAATTTGAAAATTGGTGCACAAATATTTTGTTCTTTACCCCGTTGTGAGTGTGTCACCATTTCATCTGCTACCACGCGCGCCCTTCCCCTTCCTCCTCCCTTCTCCTCCGCACCAGCGCCATGTCCCCTCCCATATCGTGGCAGGGTATATAAGGACGCCGGCCGGACTCGGATGACAGTTTACGATACACAACCGAAAACAAAGGATACAACTCGACTCTCAACAAGTCAATAAGCATACTGTATTGTGTGCTCTTTACTGTCAGCGGATACCTATTACTTCAAACCTATCGAAATGCCACCGAAGAAAAGAAAGAGTATTGGTCAGATAACTCCTGCAGCCAAAAAAAATCCATCCGTGCGTCGGAAACACATGAACAACGGGAGCTTCATCTACAGCAGGAGCGTATCAGAGCTTCTACGTCAAAAGCAAGGCAAACGGAGGAGGAAAGAGAGCATTGCCTGCACCAGGATCGTGTCAGAGATTCTGCATCAAGGGTAAGGGAAACATCGGAGGAAAGAGAGCTTCGTCTGCACTAGAAACGTGTCAGAGCTTCTACGTCAAGGGCAAGGGAAACGGAGGAGCAAAGAGAGCTTTGCCTGCACCAGGACCGTGTCAGATCTTATGCATTATGGGCAAGGGAAACGTCGGAGGAAAGAGAGCTTCGCCTGCACCAGAAACTTGTCAGAGCCTCTACGTCAAGGGCAAGGGAAACGTTAGAGGAAGGAGAGCTTCGCCTCCACCAGGATCGTGTCAGAGCTTCTGTATCAAGGGCAAGGGAAACGTTGGAGGAAAGAGAATTGCGTCTAGAACAAGTTCGACGCAGAACGGAGGAATCAAGAATTGTGAGTCGACATTCTGATCTAAACTTAGGGGCATCATTTAATTACAATGCTGGATAAAATTACTATACTCATCCTAAAGTCGTAATAGGACGGATGGATGTCGTATGTAACTATTGTTAGGCAAAGAAATATAAAGTCGAACCATCTGGGATGTGTTGCTCAAATGGGAAAGTGAAACTTCCGCCTCTTAAAGTGCCTCCTGAGCCACTGCAGTCTTACTTATCTGGTAGCACAGCAGACTCCAAACATTTCCTCAAAAATGTAAGGCCATACAATTCCAGCTTTCAAATGACATCGTTTGGAGCGTCATCTATAGTACAATAACATGGTTTTATGCCTACTTTTAAGGTACAGGGCCTCATTTACCACAAAGCTGGATCACTTCTTCCCCTTCCAGATGAAATCCGAAATTTTTACTTCATGGGCGACGAAAAATTAGAGGCTGATCAACGATGTGCTAATATAACTGACGTGCGACAACACATTGTTTTTAATCTGCAGAGACTATTTCATTAGCACAATCATTTAGTCTAAATGTTTAAAACATCATTACAAAGTAGTCATACGGACAGAAAAGACGCCATCCGGTGAACATGAACCAACCATGTTCGATGTAGCCATAGTCATTCTTGGTCAGGAGCAGTACGACCGTCGTGACATAATTATTCAGAGACGGGGCAAAAATTTGCTGCGAATTCCAGAAACACACCGTTCATACGATGCTCTGCAATATCCTCTTATCTCCTGAGAGGGCGAGGACGGTTACCACTTTAACATCATGCAAACGGATCCCCGCACGGGAAACAGTACTCAAAAAAAAAAAGGTCTCTTCTATGAACTTTTATGCGTACTGCATCATGATGAGAGAGGGGTCGTCAAACCACATCTTAAAATTCCGTCAGCTTTTTCATCAATACATCGTGGATATGTACGCTAAAGTCGAAAGTGAGCGGCTTCTTTATATTAGGTTAAATCAGCAAAAATTGCGAGTTGATGACTATATTCACTTGCGGGACGCTGTGGCTAATGACCGGAATGTCGCTGATATAGGAAGGATGATCATATTACCGGCTACGTTCACTGGCAGTCCGAGGCACATGCACGAATATGCTCAAGACGCTATGTCCTATGCCCGTAACCATGGCCGTCCGGATCTTTTCATTACCTTTACGTGCACCCCTAAGCGCCCAGAGATTACAGTTGAGCTTATGGAAGGCCAGTCGCCGATTGATCGCCACGATTTAACAGCAAGAGTATTTAAGCAAAAGCTAATTAAACTTATTAACGTTATTACAAAAAGCCACATATTTGGGGAAACTCGCTGTTGGATGTATTCAGTCGAAGGGCAAAAGCGTGGTCTTCCACGCGCACACATATTGGTATGGCTCAAAGAAAAAATCCGACCGACCCAAATAGATAACATAATTTCCGCAGAGCTCCCGGATCCTCAAAACGACCCACTGCTATTCGACATAGTTTCAAAGAACAAGATTCATGGGCCGTGCGGACCGTTAAACCTGAAGGTGCATGAAAGACGGCAAATCTACTAAGAACTATCCACGACAGTTCATTGATGAGACACAATCAGGCAACGATGGTTACCCGTTACACAAAAGACGTAAACCTGAAAATGGGGGCGTCACGATAACTGTTAAAGTGAATACCAAAAACAGAGACGTCGAAATTGATAACAGATGGGTAGTGCCTTATTGAACTCTCCTTTCAAAAATGTTTTACGCGCATATCAATGTCGAGTACTGCCACTCTGTAAAATCCATTAAGTACATTTGCAAATACGTCACTAAAGGCAGTGACATGGCCGTTTTCGGGTTTGCCGATGAAAATGCAACAGATGAGGTGACTCAATTCCAATTGGGGAGATATATTAGCAGTAATAAAGCCATTTGGTACCTCTTCAATTTTCAAATCCACGATTGTACCCAACTGTTGTTCACTTAAGCGTGCACTTAGGGAACGGACAGAAAGTATACTTTATGGAAGGGAATGCTCAAGAAAGAGCGGAACGGCCGCCCAACACAAAATTAACAGCGTTTTTCCAGTTTTCCCAGCAAGATCTATTTGCCAAGGCCTTACTATACGCCGAAGTACCAAAATACTACACCTGGAACACGTCATGGAAAATTTTCTGCAGGAGGAAGCAGGGAGCTCGAGTTCCAGATCATCCCGACGTACGCGCCACTGACGCCATTGGCCTTATCTACACAGTTCAACCCAGTAATGCTGAGTGCTACTACCTGAGAATGTTGCTTCACGTTGTGTGAGAACCTACATCATTCAATGATCTTAAAACCTTCCAGGGACAACTGTGTGAAAGCTACAGAGAAGCATGTCAGAAACACGAATTGCTTGAAAATGATCAGCATTGGGACACGACCATGCCAGAGGCGTCTGTCACATGTTTCCCAAAGCAACTCAGAAACCGTTTCGCCGTTATAATCACGACGTGCGCTCTATCAAATCCACAAAGTCTTCGGGATAAATATAAACAAAATTTAAGTGAAGATATTCTCAGGGATGCACAAAGGGCTAACTCAACTATTAACTTTGATTACACTGCAGAAATATTTAATCAAGCGCTCATACATCTTAAGCACAAATGTATCTCTGTCAACGGCAAAATTCTCGTGTAGGTTGGCCTACAGGCGCCAAATCGGAATGGTCAAGTAGCCCTAGATATTTGGAGGGAAAGGCACTACAACATTAATGCTCTCCAAACGTTTCTTGAAGATAATAGACCCCGTGGTCACAGTCCAGAGGCAAGCGTATGACACTGTTCTAAGTCTTATTCAGGCTGGAATTGGTAAGCTCTGTTTCCTGGGGGAACTGGGAAAATATTTCTGATCAACATTTTGCTGGCTGAGATCCGCAAAAAAAAAATGAAATTGCCTTGGCTATGGCGTTCTCTGGGATAGCATCTACACGGTTGGCAGTCGAACAGCGCATTCAGCTCTGAAACTACCATTGAATCTGCAGGTTTCAGAACAGCCCATTTTCAACATCAACAAACGTCAAGCGCAAGTGCTCAAGCAGTGCAAACTAATCGTTTGGGACGAATTCACCATGGCTCACAAAAGGGCACTAGAAGTGCTTGATAGCACTTTGCAAGATATACGGGGTAATAGGCGAATTATGGACGGTGCTGTTGTCCTCCTAGCAGGAGATTTCCGACAAACCCTGCCCGTAATTCCGCGGTCTACGCCAGCCGATGAACTTAACCCCTGTCTTAAGTCATCAGCCTTATGGAGACATGTGCGTAAAATGAATCTCAAGACGAACATGCGGGTTCACTTACGAGGAGAAACAAGTGCAGAGCAGGTTGCACAACAATTGCTGTTACTTGCCAATGGAGAACTTCCTGTAGACCCCACTTCCGGTATAATTTCGTTTCCCTCAAATTTCTGCAACATGGTCTCTTCACTCGACGAACTTATAACTAAAGTGTTTCCGGATATACACGGAAATTACAACTCGCAACGATGGTTGTGCGAAAGGACCGTTTTAACTCCCAAAAACGACAGCGTTAAATATGTTAATGATCTCATACAGGATATGCTTCCCGGCAACTCTACTACCTATTCATTGATACAGTAATGGATACTGAACAAGCTGTTTATTACCCTACGGAGTTTTTCAAATTCTCTGGAACCCCCGGGAATGCCGCCACACAAGTTGACTTTAAAAAAAGGATCCCCTATCATTCTATTACGTAACATCGACACGCCAAAACTGTGCAACGGAACAAGACTCATCGTAAAGAATCTGTTGCCTAACGTAACAGAAGCCACGATCATCACGGGGAATGCCGCAGGAGAAGACGTATTTATCCCTCGCATTCCGTTGATACCCAGTGACACAAATATGCCTTTTGAGTTCAAACGACTGCAGTTTCCCAACCGGCTTGCATTCGCTATGAGTATCAACAAGACACAGGGGCAATCACTTTATGTGGCAGGCATTTTCTAGGTAAGTCCTTGTTTTTCGCACGGCCAGTTATATGTAGCTTGCTCAAGAGTCGGCACGCCAGATAATTTGTCTGTGCTCCCGACGGACAAACGAAAAACCTAGTGTACCGTCAAGCTTTACAGTAAAAGCTTTGAGATAAATTTAGCTGAATTTATTATGCTTAATTTTTTTGGATTTTTCTATTATTTAAAAAAATATTCCATTATTTAAAAAATATATTATAATTTAATTATTGTAATATTAGAAGTTTTTGTTACTTTTGTAATTGTTTACAAAATCCTCACTTATAAACATTGTTAGTATGTCTAACAAGTAAAATATATTTTTGGCATAACAAGGTATCAATTATTCACTCAATCCTTTTATAATCATTATCCCGAGCGAAGCCGGGCAAATCCGCTAGTTATCAATATTTAATAGAAATAGTGTAACTAAGATATGTCTGGAATGTAGTTACACGGACATGTTTATAATTAAAGAAATAAATAAGCTCATAATTTATATGCCTAATTGGTTTTATTACAAATTCGTATAAGGTATAATATTAGTCTAAAAATATACGTTTTAAAAGCATTAAAACATTCTACATTTAATCATTTATTTTATATTAAAAACAAGTGTCTGACTTTCAATCCTATTACATTCTCAAAAAATATTAAGATAAGTTGTACTTGTATTTTGCTACTACTTGGAAAAAATTATTCCAAACTCATCTGGTATTAACACACTGTTTTTATTTAATGAAAAAATTCTGAATATTTGCGCTTTACTTTGCGACACGTGTCTGGAATGTTACGTTATAACTTGGATATAAAACATTTACAAGAAGATTTTTTAGCGTGTTGAATTAAATTCAGGCACCCAAACTTATTTAATTTTTTATTTTCGACCAATATAAGATCGTCATCCCATAAACCCATACCTTGGTTTCTGCATCTTTTATGTCTCGTTCCCAGTGCTTTTAATGTTACGTGAGATATGATAATTCTGAAGTTACCCCTTTCTTGATTTACACTATTGCTGATTTGTTGATCTTGCTTGAGAGAGTTTAGCAATTAATATATCTATTGGATATATTTTCTAACATATCGCAGTGCAATACGATATATAACTTAAAATTGAATTCATCTATGCTAGCAAAACGACTGATTAAGACAACGGAGGCTATTCTCTCCGAAGCCTAACATGGTTTCAGGTATGCCAGATGAAGTTTGGATTCCATCTTTACAATAGCACAGATCATAAAAGCACTTAAAACCCATATGATTTTAAATCAGTGCTTTTATCGACTTTAGAAAGGCATTTGACAGAATAGGGACAGCCTAAAGGCAATAATGGCAAAAAAGGGATCCCGCAACACCTCATTAGAGCTATACAAAGATTTTATGTGGAAAACAAAATTTTAGTAACGTTTTCGTCTCTCAGTCATATTTGCTCAGCAATCGCCAGTTGATATGAATATGTATGGATAGATTTTCAGTTTGTATGGATAAACGAATAACAACCTGCAGCGCAATGGAAGGAAATTGAAGACCAGATAGTAAAGACCAAAATGTTTTGTCAGCGCTTCCTCACAGTTGGCACACAGTAAGGCAATTCTTCTGGAAAAGTATAGCCCCCTATTTGCATAGTGATTGCTCGTAAAAAATTAGGACAAAATCATAACAACCGTTAACATCACTTTATAGAACAGTTCTCACGACATTGATTGATGACTCTTTGGACACTTGGTGAAACATTAATACAAAGATTTTTAAAAAGATATAAAAACTTGGTACGTTTCACAGTTTTTAAAAACTGTGAAACGTACCAAGTGCTTATATATTTTTAAAAACCTTTATAGAACAGTGTTTAGTAAAATGAGGCACACGTGCCACGGAGGCCTGGGGCACACAGAAAGATTTCCAGTGGCACAGTAATTATTAACGTAACTGTAACGTAACGTGCGTTACGTTTAATTACAAACGTAATTAAACTATGTTGTAGCTGGTAAACATAATATGAACCTAATACAACTAGATTCAATAGACCAAACTCGCACACTCTCTTTTACTTAATAAGTAAATTACCTCGAAGCTATCTTTTTGCAAATTGGTAGTTCAGAAACAAATATATTTGTTGTCGCTTGTTGTTGTTGGTCTTATTTTTCTTCTTCTTCTGTTCCCCTAGTTTAGGAATTAACCATGAGCCTTTTTCTGTCTTTAATTCTCCGCATTCTTTCTTTTCCCTCACTCTGAGGCCTGCTAATATCTTTAACATCTTTTATCACTAAAACATATTACAATTTTAAACAAAACTGAGTAATTTTGTATTTACTTTTTTTAAATTTTGATATGTATCTTTATTTATAACTTTCCACTTTTATTTTGTATCGTATTTGCTTTTAGGTTTACATTTGTTTATATTATTTCACTGACACTGTAAATCACTAGCCCTTGTCAGATGTCTCAAATTTATCTTTTGTTGTCTTGTTTGCATCCTTTTTATTGCCTTTGAAATCTCACTTTATTAATAAGATTTTTGTTCTGTCCATGTATGTCCATGTTGGTATGTTATGTATAAGAATAATGAAAACTCTAAAGATATTCAAGGGATCGGATAATGTGAAAACAAAGTTAGTGTACTCAGGGAGTTCGGAAAAGGACCTAAACACTATTGGGAGTTATAGGGTGGCGGCGGCTGTCAATTGGACGATGAAGGAATGTCCGATAAAGGAGGCTGTGGCTCACCAAAAGCAGTAATTCCATGGACACGATGATGGTGATGATAAGAATACTGCTGTTGTTATTACTTTTTGAATTGTGTAAAATTTTATACTTATATTTCTCTTAAATATTGAAACATATTTTTTTTAAATCCACTTCTTGAGTATAATATTTATATATAACTGTTTGACATTTTTATATTAAATATCACTATAATATTGACGACTCGGAACACTAAGTTTTTTATAAGTAAAAACGTAAAGTTTTACCTTACAGCCTAAACCGGCTTTCACCTATAGAAGGCTTCATCAGAGGCTGTCGTAGGTAGCGTTGTTCGTCTTGTTGTTGGCGACGAGATAGTTTTTCGAAAGATCGAAGCTGTGTGTGTGTGGTGAGATGTGTTAGAATAATACGTGCGATTTGAATTGTGTCTGTTCGTTTAGGATGTCGTTTTTATTTGTTTTTGTGTGTTTGTATATTTCTAATTGTTCTAGAGTGTCTAGTTTGAGGCCTTTTGTGTGTACGTGTAGTATGTTCATGTTATTGTCGATGTTTTTATATGTGTGGTTTGCTTCAATGAGGTGGTTTGCGAAGGTAGATTCTGTAGTGGTGTGGAGTGCTTTTGTGTGTTCAATGTATCTCTGTTTGAAGCTACGTCCTGTTTGGCCTATGTAGAATTTATTGCAATTTGAACAATTTAGCTTATATACACCGGGTAGATCGAATTTGTTTTGTGCTTTGGGCATGCGTTTTGATAGTGTGTGTTCTGTTTTGTTAGTAGTTTTGTAAGCGATTCTGTATCCTGCTTTTTTAATTTGTGGGCAATTTTTTCTGTTTGTTTGTTGATGTATGTTAGTGTTATGAATTTGTTGTTTTCTGTCTTTGTCTGTTGTTTGTTTTGTGTTTTGTGTAGGAGTTTACTGACTATTGTTCTGTCATAACCGTTAGATTCTGCTAGATATTTTATCGTGTTTAGTTCGTCTTTGTAGTCTATTTCATCTAAGGGGATGTTGTTAAATCTAAAAGCAGCATGGTTCTAAAAGCAGCTAGTTTGTGTTGTATTGGGTGATTGGAGGTGTTGTGTATTAGTGTGTCAGTTGTAGTTGGTTTTCTGTATATACTGAATTTGTGCCTGTGCTCTAGTTTTGTAATGGAGAGGTCTAAGAAGTTTATGGTATTGTTGCGTTCGTATTCGGCAGTGAAGGTTACGTTTTTATGTATTTTGTTTATGTGCGTTAGTAACTGTTCACATTGTCTTTTGTTTCCCCTGTATAGTATTAGAATCTCATCAACGTATCTGTGCCAATATAGTATTTTATATGAGTGTCTGTCATTGTTTGTGAGTATTTTTGTTTTTTCTAAGTGTTGGAGGAAGACTTCTGCTAGAATGCTGGATATGGGGGAGCCCATGGGTAGGCCATCGTTCTGTGTGTAGTATTTATTGTTATAAGTAAAGCAGTTTTGTTTTGTGATAATGTTCAGAGTTTCTGTTATTTCATTGATAAGTTCGTCTGGTGTGTTGTTCTGTTTGAGTCTGTTTTGTAGGATGGTGATTGTTTCAGAGATGGGGATGTTTGTGTACAGGTTTTTAATGTCAAAGGAGGCTAATGTGGCATTATGGGGGATGTGTGTGTCTTCTATTTTTGTTACTAGGTCAGTGTTGTTTTTTACTGCAATGTTGTTGTCTATTTGTGTGTGTTGTCTAATAATTTTGTCTAGATATTTTGCCAGTTTGTGTGCAGGGGCATTACGGTAGTTGATAATGGGGCGGATCGGAATGTCTTCTTTATGGATTTTGGGAAGCGCTTGGAGTGTAGGTGCTGATGGTCGGATTTCTTTCATGTAGGGCTTTTGTTTATGTGTCATAATATGTTTGGCTTTGTTGACTATTTGTTTTACTGAGTTTTGGTATCTGTCGGTGGGGTCGTGTTTTAGTTCTGTGATGTTGTTGTGTTCCATGAAATTTTGTACTTTTTTGTGTAGGTTGTCTGTGGGGATAATTACAGTCGTGTTGCCTTTGTCAGCTTTTACAAATGTGATGTTGTGTTTGTGTGCCTTTTTCCTCAGTTTGATGGCTGTGTGTATTTCTGAGTTGTGGTTGTTGTTGTCTGGTGTCTTATGTACTCCTATTGTGTTGTTTATATTATGTCTTAATGTGTCTTGATGTTCTGGTGCTGTGTTTTGTATATTTGTTTCTGTGTCAATTATGAGCTTTGTTAGTATTTGGTTGTTATGTTTGTAATGTATGTTATGTTTTAGGCCTTTATCAAGGAGTGTTTGTTCGTTTTTTGTGAGTGTGACGTTCGTGAGGTTTACTGTACGTGGGTAGAATTTGTGCGAGGGAATTATATCTGTTTTGATTGGTGTCAGGCTTTTTTTTCTGTCGTGTTTTGTCTGTATGTTATGTATTTGTTTTTTTGTCCATTCATTTGTGTGATGTATTAGTTCAGTCATGTAATTGTGTCCGTATGTGTTGGCGATATGTAGGTGTAGTGTTAGTGCTTTGCGGTTGAGGGCGTCTTTTTTCTTATATAGTTGTTTAATTGATTCTTTGATGTATGTTCTTTGTGCGATGTTTTGTGTTATTCGGGAGGCCTGGTTGTTATGTTTAATTTTGATTTGGGCATATTTAGGTGTTAGTGATTTGTTTATGCATGTTTTGTTGAAAGTTATGTGAGCTACAATCTTTCTAACCTTCAAAGTTGTGAACTTGTACGCTTGGACGGTGGCTCGTCTTGCTGAGTTAATAACAGAAACTCTGAACATTATCACAAAACAAAACTACTTTACTTATAACAATAAATACTACACACAGAACGATGGCCTACCCATGGGCTCCCCCATATCCAGCATTCTAGCAGAAGTCTTCCTCCAACACTTAGAAAAAACAAAAATACTCACAAACAATGACAGACACTCATATAAAATACTATATTGGCACAGATACGTTGATGAGATTCTAATACTATACAGGGGAAACAAAAGACAATGTGAACAGTTACTAACGCACATAAACAAAATACATAAAAACATAACCTTCACTGCCGAATACGAACACAACAATACCATAAACTTCTTAGACCTCTCCATCACAAAACTAGAACACAGGCACAAATTCAGTATATACAGAAAATCAACTACAACTGACACACTAATACACAACACCTCCAATCACCCAATACAACACAAACTAGCTGCTTTTAGAACCATGCTGCTTTTAGACTTAACAACATCCCCTTAGATGAAATAGACTACAAAGGCGAACTAAACACGATAAAATATCTAGCAGAATCTAACGGTTATGACAGAACAATAGTCAGTAAACTCCTACACAAAACACAAAACAAACAACAGACAAAGACAGAAAACAACAAATTCATAACACTAACATACATCAACAAACAAACAGAAAAAATTGCCCACAAATTCAAAAAAGCAGGATACAGAATCGCTTACAAAACTACTAACAAAACAGAACACACTATCAAAACTCATGCCCAAAGCACAAAACAAATTCGATCTACCCGGTGTATATAAACTAAATTTTTCAAATTGCAGTAAATTCTACATAGGCCAGACAGGACGTAGCTTCAAACAGAGATACATTGAACACACAAAAGCACTCCACACCACTACAGAATCTACCTTCGCAAACCACCTCATTGAAGCAAACCACACATATAAAAACATCGACAATAACATGAACATACTACACGTACACACAAAAGGCCTCAAACTAGACACTCTAGAACAATTAGAAATATACAAACACACAAAACCAAATAAAAACAACATCCTAAACGAACAGACACAATTCAAATCGCACGCATTATTCGAACACATCTCACCACACACACACAGCTTCGATCTTTCGAAAAACTATCTCGTCGCCAACAACAAGACGAACAACGCTACCTACGACAGCCTCTGAAGAAGCCTTCTAAAGGTGAAAGCCGGTTTAGGCTGTAAGGTAAAACTTTACGTTTTACTTATAAAAAACTTAGTGTTCCGAGTCGTCAATATTATAGTGATATTTAGTTAAGTAACGGACACGTCATGGACAACGAAATCCAAGAATTTTTATATTCTTGTTTCATGAATCGCTTTTTATTATAAAATGTATATTAATCTAAGTAACAGAAATAGTAAATGTGTTGAATATAGTCGTCGTATGTAACTATTTCGGATCTCATTTCTCTAACACATTTATGTTTTCAGTTAAATTTGTGAAACGTTTAATTTACAACGTTAACGTTTTTATTAATGTTTTGCTAGCTTTTCACTACATTATCTCCGAAAGAGTTCAGTACAACTTATTACATTTTAAGATTAGTAGACTACGTATAATTTTATTCCATTAACAGCATTCTATAGGTTGATGTGTAATATTTATACAAGAAGCAGGAAAGTGGAAGAGAACTGTACATAAAGATATCAAAGATTAGGATGAGTAAAAGAAAGCGATAAGAAATAAGAGTCTTCGTGAGAATTGGGGGAAGTTCATATATTATACAGCATCTGTTAATGGATGGAGGGCGCCGTCTGTATATTATCGTTTGTAAGGTTGGCGCCACTGCAAATGAAAACAAATGCCGTAGCACAAAGTCTTATTGAACGTTTTAGTAAAACGAGAGAGAATTCAGTTAGGATCGAATGTGTTTCGACGTGTAATGGAAAGTAGTCTCAATTAAAGCAAAGCTCTCATGTACGTCACCCTGTTCTCAGAAAAATTCTAAAGGCAAAAATTTCTTATTAAAAATAACTTTAATGAAAAATATGATTTGCTGTTTTTCTTGTTAAATACTACTTCTATTTAAATTATTTACATTCACGGATGCAAGTTATTCAAATAAAATATATTAACAAAACATTTTATTTCTTTTTTTGAGTTTAAGTCGTTTTATTTGTAAAATAAACATTGCTTCTTTGTTAATAGTTTTAGTAAACATAATCCATGTAAGCAGACCTGTAACACATGAGACAAAAAGAAATGCAACTAGTAAATTTGGTCGTGTGATGATTTCATTTGGACCGTGATTACTCATCAGATAACAATTTGTTACGTAACAAGTATAAATGGTACCTACCACCAGGTGCCTACCACCGGGTACCTACCACCGGGTACCTATGTAAGGTACGAAAGAATTGAAGAATCAAGTAAAAAACTCTCATGAACACTTGGTTAGGTCAGACATAACTTATTTTCACCCTTCCGTGCATGTCAATAAACTAAACATGCGCTATTGGAGTGACATTAACCTTTAAGAACTTCATGCTATACTCTTCATAGACAGCGAGTCACTATTTAGTGTGGAATATATTATGGACCTTATTTCTTTGAGGACGATAATGGAAATTCACTCAGTGTGAACTCAGACCAATATGTGCAAGTTCTAAACAACTCTTTACCACGGTAATTCTTAGTCTCACACTGCACTTGGTTTGAACAATTACTTGCAAACATGTGGTATCGCAGCCCTTTACTTCTCGCATCTGCGTACTTTCGATTATATTCTGTTTTTAAAAAAATCGTAAGCCAACTCCGCAGACAATATTTTTAAAATAATGAGAAATTTCAAAAGCTTATGACGGAACAGATGAACGCATTGACAGTTGACGTCTTCCAGTATTGTTTCACTTGGTAGGAATAACGTCTCCCAAAGTCTATTGAATCTTAACAGAACTAGTTTGAAGAGCACAACATTTTTTTATAATTATCTGTCAATAATTAATTTTATATAATTAATATCCTTTGGTTTTTAGACAAATCTTTTACATTATGTGTTGTGTAACACTTCAACAAATGTAGGCTATTCTATAATTATTTTTAATAGAAATATTACAATGTTTGTAGCGCCCTGTATTTTACATTACTAGATAACAAATGTATTAAGAGGAGTTTCTCCTATCTTGAGAATAATTTTGTACCTTTCCATCAATCGTAAAGAGATATATATATATATATTTTTTTTCGGCTTCAAACTTGTATATTTTACATTTCATTAAGCTTTGAGATTACACTTTTAAATTATAATAACGTTTAAATTATATATTTCGTTTTGATACAACCTATTTCTTCAAAATTACATTACCTTATTTTAAAATCATTTTCGACAAGTTCTTACTTATTTATTTATTTTTATTTTAGAAATAATGTTATTATTTCCATTATTTCTGCCTACCTCAGCAGAACTGTAACGAATATATTACAAAAGTTTTAATATCTGATGATTTTTTTAAAGTTACAGAAATTAAAAAATTTTGGGAAACGAACAAAAGCTGAAAAACATAACAAAATTAAAAAACGTAAAAATAAACATAAAACACGTAAATTTCATAATGTATGTTAATTGTTATGTTACGTTAAATGTTACGTTTGTTCTTTTTCCAATTTTTCTTCAGTCATATCAGTCATTTTTCACTTTGTGTTATACTCATTATTGAAACTTGTCGTTGTTTCTTCGAATACAACAAATGTAGGTTTATACAATTTAAAGAATTTAACATAAAAATTATTAGGCGAAGAAGAACCAAACCAGATGTAACCGAAAACTTAGTCTGATTACACGACAATATAGAAAACGGGCGATGGCTTCAATACACAGTATAAGCAAAACAGTGTAATTACTCGACAGTCAGCTAAGATTTAAGTTAGATTATTTATAACTTATCAAACATCACTTACTGCACTTTGGTGCCATTTGTCGGGCATCAAACTTGTCAGGAGTTGGACTGTACACTACAAGAACGTAGACGCCATTATTGAGTACACGTAGGCGTCGCGTGACTGTTTAATACGCTTGCACGCTAAAACGTGTTTCCTTTCTTATCAGCATAAAGCTGAAATAATACATTTATTACTAAACAGTAGGCATTTAGGCCTATAATGTGGTTTATGGGCGGAATTAACGGAAACCGTATACTCTCATTTCGCTGATATCAACGACCATGTAAGAACAGGTTCCAATCTGGTTGATATGTTTAAATTTTTCTAAAACGTATTTACAGTACATTTACAAAAAGGAACGAATTTTCACTCGATATTAGCTTAAAGACAAGCAAATGATATTTGATTCGTTTGCTTCAAATGACCAGTAACACCAGTAATTCATTTGTTTCGAATATAGGCTTGTGTTGATGTCAAACGTGGATGACAAATGAATAAATAAAATGAATATATGAACTTTTTGTTGATTATTTGAAATGTGTTTAAACACCAAAAATTATTTTTAAAAATAGATACCTGCATTTGAAAATTTTTAAAGAACAAAAGTATATGTGTGAAGAAATAGTCACATACAATTTGTTTTAAATATATGAATATACACCTACATATGGATGTGTGTGTGTGTGTGTGTGTGTGTGTGTGTGTGTGTGTGTGTCACGGTTTCACGTGTTTTGTGGTGTAAAAATAAATTTGGACCAATAATGAAAAATGAACCGACAGACAGAAAACGAATCCAAATTAATTACGAATTGCCGTGTTTGAAATACAGAACAAGAATAATTTAGTCCAACTACGAGAAGCGAGATTGAGTTTCTTTTAATACGCGACACAATTATAGTTGTCTATCAAACA
The DNA here is from genome assembly GCA_034769895.1 of Magicicada septendecula. Classification (NCBI taxonomy): domain Eukaryota; kingdom Metazoa; phylum Arthropoda; class Insecta; order Hemiptera; family Cicadidae; genus Magicicada; species Magicicada septendecula. Next base: position 159,771,665 of record CM068374.1, read on the forward strand.
GAAAAAGTGTTTTATGATTTTCAATTAAAAACCGACTGTTGCATGTAGAGGTTGACAAAAGTTAATTCAAACCGTAATAGATTTCGCAGCTAGTAAAATATGTTGGTTATGCTACCATTATTTTCCATTCTTTTGTGTGTGTATATTTAATTGCAAATATATATGACTATCTGTATCTCTTCGTTTTACATGTAAAGTATTAATCAACTACTATGCAATAAAAGTATCAAGTATTTAGCATACTGTCCCATTTCTTAGTGCTCACAAAATTTATATTACATTTTCAGTAAAATGTTTTTACAGAATTAATAATTTTTCTCTAATATTTTATAATTAATTACTTTTCCTTTCTTCGTAAATATGACCTGCAAAAAAAATTATACTTTCATAGGTTATCCGCTTTTTGGCTTTGACTTGAGAAAATTAAAGCGCGTTTCAAAATATATACCTCACTCTTCTTCATAGGATTTATGTTACCAACCTAACACGATTAATTATTTAATGTGTTTAACAATCGTTCAGCACGTTTGTCTTTTAAATTTAATTTGAAGACCTTAACATTTAAAAAATAAACATGGTCAGCAAGAAATCTTCGATCGTAACTGGTTATGTAATAGTTAATCAAAAGATGGTATCGTAAACTAGTGGTACGCATGTTTTTGATACCAAGTGATTAATACTGATTATATGGTGGACAGATTATATTAAGATTGGACAAAATAGGGAAAAGTTACCAATGTTCCTGGATCATGTGGAAAAGAATAAGGTCTAGTGAATATCTAATATTTATAAGCGGAAAAGTAATGTTGTGTAATAATAATTCAAGAAGAGCATGACAAATTCCCAAATTGGCAATATACATGGATGCTAAATGGTAGCATAACAAAGCATCTCAAACAAGAAAAATGCGAATTTGTCAGTAAGCCTGAATTCAAGTGGAAAATGGCAAATTGATATGGTATGATGCCATGATCTTCAAGGAAGCTGCAGAAGACCAAAGAAAGGGCATAGGATTAGGATGGGGTAATGTTTTGGGGAATTAGAAAGGGGAATTTCATTAATGAATAACAGAAAGAAAGATGGCTTAGATAGAATAAATTCAGAAATTCCAAGGTACTCTAGTACGTTATCTACGCTTTAAACTTTTACATACACTGAATATGTGTTGGACGAGGTGCATGGTCTCCGATAAATAGATGAAAACCAAGGTTATTTCCTTTTTTATGAAAGATGATCCGAATGTTCTTCTAATGTTGTAACGTTTTTTTGATGGAGTCAACGGTTTTGACAGTTGCATTGCAAATTTTTAATGTTAACGTTTTCGCTTTTTACAGTAATCTTTATATATGTTTACCTTTTATTTAATGCTATTTACAGTATACAGGTTGGGCCAAAAGTCACTACCCATTGTGAGTTACTGAGTTACCCATTGTAAACATTAAGATAACTTTAGTTGTGATCTTCCCATCGATTTTAAATTACGCGCCTTTGGTTTGTGTCTGATAGTTTCTTATGTAAACACTAGAGTGCAATTTTATCTAGTGTTTAAAATCGTAATTTAAAATCGATGGGAAGATCACAACCAAAGTTATCTTAATGATTACAATGGGTAACTCAGTAACTCACAATGGGTAGTGACTTTTGGCCCATCCTGTATATCTTTATCTTAAAGTAGGAACACGTTGAAGTGCTTTGTTTGCAACATGTTATAGAAAAATATCTTTTGCTCCATTTTTTTCCGAGACAGCCTCAAATACAACTAATTTACCTGGATTCTTGTGCTCAAATGTTAATTTGTAGGGCCACTTAACTTATCATACTCTGCGCTGAGTAGGCTGGAATCGACTAGAAAATCGATAATAGATAATAAGTAAGTGAAACAAAACGTACAAAACAGTATTTAAATTTTATAGTTCGCTTGTAATAATTCGAAATTACACAGGCTATATTCAAAAGCTAGGTCAGCTGTTACATATAGTGTCACGGGAGCAGAATCACACCATACATTTATAAAACGCTTGGATATTCACGAGGGTTAATTAAAATTTCTATAATTTTTTTAACAACTGAAACAAAATCAAAACACGAATTAATTCAGGAGAAAATTTAAACTTTTCTCTCGATGTAGTGCGAAATGTTTTAGTGTTGATATAAAGTACGAGTTGAATAAAAAGTAGTTTATAAAGAAAACTACAACAATCGACACACACCCACACTCAAACGCACATAATTATTTATTTTCTGTTAAGAGATCTTGGATTTAACTGCATCCGAAAATACCAGATAAATGTTGCGGAGTAGTTTGTGTACGCTGAATAAATGAGAATGAAAACAAAAGTGTAGATTAAAAATTAAATAACAATATAGTAGCTATGGAAGTAATTCAAGAAATACGTTACGTTATATTTACACACGCACGCGCGCACGCGCTTACACACACACACACACACAGACACACACAAATCCACAAACAGATGAACAGTAACCAGGCTTGGATATAAGTTATCTGACATAAACCGCAGAGATAACGGAGTTCAAAATACTTAAAAAATTACAGATTTTCTGCTACAAGAGAATACTACACATTCCTTGATCACCAAAGATAATAAAATGAAGAGATATTAAAAAGGATAGACGAAACGAAATTCTACGGATCGCACTAAACAAATGACGAGATGAGTGGACAGAGTACACAGTGAGACACGAGAGCCTGATAGAGATTACGTTTGAAAGGGAAGCTGAAGAAATTCAGATTAAGTTTATATATGCTTCTTCAGTTTTGTCTGGAAAGGAGAAAAAATGGAGAAGGAGAAGGAAGAGAAGAATAACGAAAAAGGAGAAAGAAGAAGAATATGAAAAGAAGAAAATAGGACAAAATGAAATAGAACTTTCTATCATTATTTTATGGAACCTTAATAACAGACTTAGCCAGTTTAGATCAAAATACTATATTAAATTTAATGCAACCTTTAATGTAAATTTAAAAAAAAATCATTAAAGTATTCAAAAAAATTATTTTAGAGTTTCTATTGTACTCGTTTTACGTCCAGTAGCAGCATCAAGGGTTTTCAAATTTTGTGGTTACACTTACGTATTTTGTTTTTATAATATTCGACGTATAACAATGTCATAATTTTGTCATGTAAGAGTACTCAAAACGTATGATAGTATTTTCAAAAGTTATTACAAGAATTTGTAAAACTTTTCAATTCTCGGGGCGGACTACAGTCATTCCTACGAATTACCATCGGTTCTAAGCTAAGTGGGGCGCCGAGTCGCCGATGTGATTTTATATAACAAACGACGCCGTTATCGGGACTTACCGTCACGTACCAGATTGTTGGGTACAGAAAGCTTCCAAAGATTCGTACTTCAGGGACATTCAGGAACAAGTCTAGAGGGAAATCGTCCGCCTTCCTGTTGGCGGCCTAGCAAGTGAAAATATTCAGATCTCATTTTCTGCGCTTTCAACGAGGAATTACGAAAGGTGGCGCAATGGAATAAAAAGTGCCTGTCTGTGGAAATAATTCATGTGAACAAGTAGACCAATTATAGATATATTTGTAACTTTTGTGTATGATAATGTACTTTTCCTACATTTTCTTGTTTCTTTACTAGCCTTTCCGAAGTTAATTTTTTTGCATTACCCTTGTAAAGGAAAATTTCATAATTACTAATGCTTCAGATTTAATCGAGAGACAGTTAAATCTGAAGCGCTGTTAGCGATCATGACTAAATCAACAGACTAGTCCATGTGTCGTGTCTGACGTGAAGTCACGTATTGCTATGGAAGTAACATACGCTGTAGAAGCGAATAAGTGTACTACTCTTAACTGATAAGTTCAATCATTTTACGCTGTACACTATAACGTCCCGTTTCCTTTAAAGGGGGTCGAAGCGTCGTCTTATTAAAAGTTAAAACTAGGTTAATACTTAATCTCATCTAACAAGTAATAACCCCAGACGTCAAGCTGTAGGAAATATCAGTCATAAGAAATTATTATGCTTGACACGGCTTGTGCGAAAAGTAAATATTCGTCTTTACATCTTTAAATATGTTAAAATGATTTTAAAAATATTTATTCATAAATCCTTCAGCGATATATATATTCATTTTTCGACACAACCACCGCAATTGGTCAAGCATTTATTAAGCGTAGGAACGTGCTTCCAATTTATCTTCGTCATTGAGCTATTTTTGGATAAATGCAGTTTTACCTGAAGAAACAACCAAAAGAAATCAAAATTAATCATTTAGAATTGTTGATTTTGCGAAAAATTGCATGACGTTACAGTAATTATTATTGTGTAGATTCAAGAATAAAATGTTAAACACAGGTTTAGTGAACAACTACAGTTGAGTTCACGGAGCTCATCTCCTTTCTCTGGAAAATATATGAGAAAAGTGAACGCGGAATCCGTTCGTTTTTCTTGTGGTCGTTCGTTAGGGATTTGCGCACACACGTTTTTGTATGTAATTTTTCTTCGAAGTACCTTTAACCATGTAGGCCTATCAGTCACTTAGGAAGTACGCTCATACAATTCTCATAACACTCATCTGTACGAACGCTCATGCAATTTTGCAACCGTCGTCCTACCGGTCTTTTGTTCCTTGTGAATGTTAGTCCTTCCCTCCGATAATTTACTGCGCTACTCCGAAACGTTTTGTTTAGCATTAGTGTTAACATAAAAAGCTGTGGATTGGCTATGAGTTTTCTCTGAGCCTAGAATTAAATATCTTTCCTAGAATTATCTTCTCACTTGTCGTGAATTTGATCGACGCTGCGATTTTCAAAATATGTAAAGTGCACTACTTGAACAAAGTCTACTTTCTTACTGAGATGAATCGACATAGACTAACAATGGTTGCAAAGTTATCGTCACCGACCAAATGATTCCCTCCCGGTTTAGATACAATATATCTTTACTTTCCGGATATCCCAGTTTTTTATTACAATTTCAATTGCGGAATTGACGTGTTGTCGTCTTCTGGAATCGTTCAGAACATCTTCTGATCTAAGTTCTTTAAAAGCTTTATATCGTATTAAACGTACTTCAGCACAAATTTAAAATAAAAGACTTTCTTGTCATTTCTCATTGTGCCTCTAATCAATATAATATTTTCCTCTAATAAATAATATAATATAATTTTTACTTAACTTGTCCTACATTGTTATTCATTTAGTGGCTTAGCCAAGATTTTCCGTAGAGAAGTTACATATAAGAATTTTTAAATTCTCGTTATTGATGATAAGATGGTTTACAGGAAGTTAGTTCGTAGCAGGGGATTCACTAATTATAGCCTACTATTATGTTAGGTTATATCCCCCACGCTAGCAATAGGTTTTATAGTCTCCACACGCAATCTATAAAATGGGGTAGAGGTTATAACTACCTTTAACCCCTCTTGCCTATGCCACCGCTTCTGATAAAAGTTTCCAAAAAAAAAAGAAAGATGGATTTCTTTGCATGCTCGAGGAAAATCAAGAGAATAGAATATTATGCTAACCACTGAAAGAGAAGTAAAAGATACAGAAGGAAGGAAGCACAAAGCAAAAGGTACTGAACAAATCGTATAAATAGAAGGAGTACTTTCCGGACCGTTTGAAGAGCGTCAGCCAATGGTTAGGACCAATAACTAATTGGCGTTAGTCATTAACTATCGTATTTAGAGCTGCTTCTGCTAAGAGAGTAGTAGGTTGGTTATATTCCCAACGTCCTTAGGGGTTAGTGTACAAAGGGGAAGAAAAAGTAAATGAAATGTCAAATGAGCTGAGAAATTTAAATCAACTGAACCTGAGACTAAATGTCAACATACTCTGTGATAAAGATGAAAAGAAATTGTATCAATAGCATGTTATTTCAATGTAGTATTGAATTTTTCATATTTGAGAATTGATATTAACTCTTCCTAATGTAACTGTAAAATTCCTTAATGTAAATAAGGTTCTACAAGTATTAATGATTAGACAGCATATGTCATAAGTGACTAAATCTCAACTCTAGGCCCGAATGCATATTTTTCTCTAGCCCTTTATATATATATTATAACGATTCATAATAGCGTCCTATCTGAGCGTAATATGAAAGTGTTAGACTGTACGAGTATAGCAGCGTAAGCAAGAGAGAGAGGGTACAATCGCAGCCATCTCACTCTAACCTCGTCACAGCGACGCCCGCTACCGGTACGAACATGAAACTTTACTCAATTCAAATTATCAGTTCAACCTGCGATAACTTCAAAACTAATAAAGATACGGCAATTCTGAAAACAGCATTGTGTTCAGCAAGTTTTATAATTAGCCGCAATCTCAGTTAATATAATTAACAATTGAAGAAGTTATACGGAAGACGAACGCATAAAGGAATAACAAGAGAATTATGCTACGTAGGAATTAGGTGTTTTCACACACACACACACACACAGATAAAGACCTAAGCAACAATATTCTGTGGTCAGATCTTTGAAAACACGTTTGCAAATACTTGTAATCAATCAATTTGCAAACACAGGAAGTACGATTTTAACTAGAAATTCTCTGCCGTTTCAAACCTGTCAAGGGGTGTTTGCTCTTAATTATAACATAGTATAGGAGTGTAGAATGGAAAGTGAGGTGTAGTATTGGACGTGCAAATTATTGCAGACCTGTTCTTTAGCACTGGTTTGGGAGATATCAATCTCTTAATTAAACCAGATAAGAGCAATAGGTCGTTTGAACGTCTTAATCTTTACTTTTCACACACACTCATTAATTATAAGAGTTAGGGTAGCAATAAGTCCTACAATTAACATTTTCAAGAAGTTTAAAAATAATTAAAACGTTAATTAAACATACTCAAGCAAATTTTAAAGTGTTATTTGTAACGATTCCCCTTAAATCCACAATCACTGAACGAATCCTGAGAAATTGTGTCTCTATGCTCTGAGCTAAGCTGGAACCGTGTCATTTGTATCTGGGATTTGTTCTGGCGCCCAGGTAAAGTAATATCACGGGTAAGTAACGTTTTATCTATCATTCACAATATTAGATAAGTGTGTTAGATAAAATGTAGCGTTGTAATATATATATATATATATATATATATATATATATGCGCCTGTTAAAGTAAACGGAATGGTTTCACAATATTAATGTAAAAAAGTATTAATATTTCATTAAAACTCTGATTGTACAGTTTTACAACGTGATTGTATCGTCATCATTATTAACGTCATCAACAAGATCAAGATTTAAAGTAACATCAGATTGACTCCCTGTCACGTGTTTTGCTAAAAATCCAGTCTGCCAGAGTACAATGTGTTCTTACCCGCAAGTATAGGCTATATTTGAGAAGTGTTTTTAATCGTATTGTGTCCTCAATTTGTAATCTTGTCACTTTCTTCTTTATCGTTTAATTTATTTGTATACACTGGTACATTTCAGTTATGTGTGACTTTGTCAGTTGTTTTCCTGTCTCGTATAGCAAAGAAACAAAATGTTTGAGCTTTCTATTCTTTTCACTTGTTTCTTTAATCATTTCAAGTATTCACAACCACATAAACTTAATGCAACATTACAAAGTTTATTGAGTGTCTCGCATTTATAAATACGCAACACCATGAAGAAAGAGAATTCTAATACTACCCATCGACAGAACAAGCCCTACCAAATAACAGTTAGTACCGAAGTCAATAAGGCTGACAAAGCGCGTAGTGTTTAGCTCGAAATATGTTTGAAGTATATGAGAATATATCTCGATTAGCGCATCGTAAACAAACTTAATATTTGAACATGTAAAGAAAAAGGAGCTGTATCAAATAAAATACGCACACACGCACACATCTTTGTTAAGCACTTTAACATTAATTATACCGGTTCATGGTGTCTCATATTTGAGGCACGAACCATTACTAACCTTTAATCGTATATAAATGCAGCAATCATCTTGGCGCCAATTAGACACTCGACAATTGTATCAAACAAGCATAGACTTCGTAATGTTGGCCGCTAACGCAATTTTGGAGAATCGTTAAAGATAAACGTTTGCCCGTGTGAGCACAAGCACACGTGTATTCTGGGTTTGTTTTTCTCTAACTTTTCTTTAATTTTATTTACTGCCAGACTAAAATTCAGAACTTACAACCTTAGAAGTATCTGAGAGTAAGCAACTGATACCTGCTTTAGTGCACGTTCATTATTAAAGACGTGTAATAATAAAAAATAAGAAAAGATAAATCGTGTATCCGTATGAAGTTAACATTTTGAACAATTGTGATATAAACTACATATCAGTAATTTTATTTTGTTTAGTGTAATAATCGTAACTACAAAATCCCTATAATTCTTACCTTCTTTTAATTAAAACACAAACTACCTAGAAAATGAAACGGAAAAGCCAAGATTTAGGGAAGGAGTTCATAACTGCTAGGTACAGAAAAATTTAGGGACAGCTAACGAAAAGGGTTCTACGGTGAAGGACGGCCGACGTACGTGAAAGTCGTAGTGTTCACAGGAGACTGAAGCTACGGTGTATAAGAAAATATCTTAATCTAAATTGTTAAAATTAAAGTCTACAACAGTTTCTCTTTTGTTGTGCTAACTATGTTGAATTGGGTAATTTAATATTGAATGTGTTAGGTGATGATATAACATCCCCGCGACTTTGATAAGATTGTATTGCCTCCAAAGCTGTGGTCGTAGGTCTGTATGTATCGTGTAATATTTGCACGGCGGTGGGGCGAGCTCTGTGTCACTAAAACAGGACATTTATATTTAGTATGTAATTTTTAATTTAATTCTTTAATTTATGGAATATTTGTCCCCTGTCACATATAATATCTTATAATACTGATGTTTCAGTGTTCAGGGTTAAAAAATGTAATTATGTAACAGCATAAATTTATTTTGGTTTTAAGAAGACACACACACACACGCCTACACACACATACACCGACACACCCGCCTACATATACATATTGCGACAACACAAATTACTAAATTATTGGCGCATAGCATATGCTAGTATGTGTATCTTAAATCAAAAGTCTATATTGGAGGGTTTAAGATTATTTATTGCACAAGACATATGTAATTGTTTATATGGTATATTTGATAAGTATAATGATGGTAGTGTTTGATATAGAGTCTTTTAAAATGTTAAATACTGTTCATACACGTGATGTGATACGTTACATAAGTGATGATTCCCACGATGATGTTGCTGAAGAGAAAGGGGGGGCTTTGCTGCGATGTTGAGTCGTCAGGCGTGGCTTATAGATGATAGACGGTTCACCCTGGAAACGCTTTCAGCTGGGCTGGTGTCCTGTAGTTCCCACGATGACTCTGACGCTTCGCACACCACAACGGTTCTATGGATCTACTATTCGTTAAGTTTCATATAGAGTTTATAACTTACAAGTATCTCAGGTAACAGTGAGTTTTATATAACAACGGTATATTAAACTTATACCACTCCGGACTCTTCAAGTGTTCACGCTGATCACAGGGTCTACCGCGATCAGCAGACCACCCTATGCGGAAATCTTCCACTAACGCGGAAACTTCTTGATGATAAAATTTACTATTGCGTAATTATTCAAATTTACTGGCACTGCAGAAAATCTCACACAGTGATACAGTTCACACTCACTTATTACACACGTAATGCTTTAGTAATAATGCCGTGTGTAAAGAGATAATATTCAACTGTTCTGGGTCTTCGCACGCGTTACTATCGCCGAATATTATTTACAGATTCTTGCAAGCGGAAAATTCTTGAACAAGAACTGCGCGACACGATCGTGATAGCTGGTAGAGAAGAACTCTCGTAATTATGCACGCAATGCTGTAATAATAATACTGGGTGTAGATGTAAAACACGAACAGTTCTGAGTCTTCACACGCGTTACTATCGCCGAATAGTCTTTACAAATTCTTGCAAGCGGCAGAATCTTGAACAAGAATTGCACGTCCCGATCGCGATAGCTGGCTGAGAAGAACTCTCGTAATTATGCACGCAATGCTGTAATAATAATACTAGGTGTAGATGTAAAACACGAAAAGTTCTGAGTCTTCACACGCGTTACTATCGTCGAATAGTCTTTACAAATTCTTGCAAGCGGCAGAATCTTGAACAAGAATTGCACGTCCCGATCGCGATAGCTGGCTGAGAAGAACCGCCTGTGTAACAACAGGCTTAAGAAAATTTCCGACTACCTTCCAGCATTTAATTGGTGGAAGGACGTAACATGGTTACATACAACAGGACATGCAACTTTTCATGCTGTAAAGTGCATTAACTTTGTAAGAGCATGCATAGCTGGTAAACACAGAATACCCTTATCTCATGCATAACTGCATACTTTAATAAGATCAAATATGAATGTCAAATAATAGCCAGAAATATACAGGGATTGTAGCGAATACATTTGTCTATGTTCAGTTCAGTGTCACAACACAACGATAATTTATTCACGCACAGCCGGGGAAACGTTTATCACTCGCGCACGCGCGCACATTTCCACAGACATAGTACAAGAATAAACAACAAATAAATAATACACAGTTTTACTAAACTTAAATCCTTATCCTTACTAAAATACAACTGATATCATAACCAAATCTAACAAACTACCAATTTAAACATGACTGTTCATATTCTGTGTATTATATGAGCTTGCCCCGCTTATCAGGATCCTGTGATTCATTGCAGGATTAACCCCTTCCCGCATAAAAAAATTTTTTTTTTTTTTTAATTTACTAACAAAAAATAAAAATTTTTTTTTTCTTGATATACCAAAACAATTTCCTAATCCTAATAATAATAATAATACTAATGCCCTCAAACATAAAATCAAATAAACATCCTCATAGCAATACTAACATTTCATAACTGACACCATGACAGAAACAACAAACCAAAGACACGTGGTAACCTTTAAACCAAAACAAATGCACATGTTCTTGACAAGCAGATAGCAAAATACGTAGGGTCACAAGGTACAACAGACTGCGATCCTTATCTTTACTAGACTATCGCTCATTCACATAATTACCCTACATACCACATTTATACCTGAACTGACATATTTAAATAGCTACGCATTCATTACACCCTATATCCTGACATTTACTTTTGAGTTTTTTTTATATAAATTTTTCTCAGTTTTGAAACTCACACGTTTACTTGGAAATATAGATTTGAATTTATCTATTATACGCCGTATTTGCTCTATCTCGCAACCAGTTAACTGAACCTTGGGGGTCAGTGAGTTATTCGTTATCTTATCTTTCGAGCGTCCCAGTCTGATAATGTGCGGTCCACTATCAACTTTACCTTGCAATGTTTCGTTCGGAAATTCAATTGTAGCGTGCAGTGTATTCAACTTGTCGACTTCCAAAATAATATCGTGTCCGAGTTTTCTAACTACAAGTACAGTCACCTCTATTTCCGTTCCCTGTACGTATCTTGTTATAAGTGCCTGTTTTTCAACTATCTGCGACTCACACGTTGCTGATTTTTGTCCTTGTGTGACTTACCGGCAAAACCGGAGTTTGTATAAAGTGGTTTTTATGCCTCTTTAGTAACCGCTCGTCCATCAGCGATATTTCTGCGCCGCTGTCGAACAATATCTCGTCAATATAACCACTGATTGTTGCTTCGACAATAAGGTCGGTGCCATTTTCAATACTAATAATTTTCTCACATTCATTATTAATATCATTCCAAACTAAACTATCTCTAATTTCTGCAGGATATAGGCCAGACACCACAAATTTATTCTTACAACTAACATTTTTCACACTCGATTGATTGAACTGGTTTTTACTGTTATAACGGGTTTTTGAAATTTCACTTATACTTTTATGTGAACTAGTTATTTTGTTGCACGGACTCACGCCGTGCAGCCTTACACGTTTTTTGACTGCTCTACATCTGAATCATTTTCCGCCACTACTGTTACCTTGTTGGTATTAAATTTCTGATGTGTATTTCTGTTTGGTATTTTATGTTGTTGTTGTGGTGACTGTGTTTGCTTTGTTTGAGGTTGATATTGAAAATTTTTACGCGGTGTTTCATTATTGTTACCACCGTTATTCGGGTTGTCAATACCTTCCCATTTTGTAAGCAATATGAGTAGCTCTTCTAAAGACTTAACCCCTTGCGTAAGGACGGCCACCTGTATGCCCCGTCCAAAATGGTGTGCAAGTTTATTTACTATGTCCGGTTCAGTTAAGTTAGGCTCTAGATACTTAGTTCTTGATATTAACTGAATCACATATGATTCTTTAGAACCTTTGGTACTGGAATATTTTCCAAACTCCAGCTGCACACGGATCTTCCTCTGGATCTCCTCATTCCAGTATCTAGCCCTGAAATGCCTTACCAGGTCTTCATACGTGCTGATCTTATCCTGGACAACAGCGAACCACTCCGCCGCAGTACCCTTAAGTCGCCGCACTATGAAATTAATTTTATCGGCCTCACTTATATTGTCACCAATCGCTTCTAGATCCCGTTGGCAAACCTTAATGAAGTTCATGGGGTTTTCATTTTCACGTCCAAAGAACTTTAGCTGCGAATTTACGTCATCCAAGGTCTTATAGACATATGTGGTACAATTGAGCGGTGACGAGGTGTTTTGCAGCCGTGACACTTGATGTTGCAGCTCTTGGATTCGCAGGTCTTGCTCGGCCACTAATTCATTCACCGTGGATGTGTGTTGTACTACTTTCTCTTCAATTCCAGAGAGTTTCGCTTCACATTCACTAACACGTGAATTATTAGCTTCCAAACTCGCCTCTATATTAGCTTTCATAGCTTCTACTGTTTCGCTAATTCGCTTTTCCGCCGCATCTAACATTAGTTTACCTCGTTTAGATTGTTCCTGCACGGCCGCGTATAAATTTTTGTTCTCGTCATGGAGCGATCTGTTTTGTTTCTCGGCTTCTACTTTACTGGCTTTAATTTCTTCGGACATGGTTTTCATATTAGCTAATAAGGCCGCTAAAGCATCCTTTATTTCTGCTGTATCAGCCATAATGATTAAATTTAATTTAAACCTTTAATAAAATTAAAACTTACTGAGTTATACGCTAAGAAAATTATTGTTATTACCAGATTATTAACGTAGTGTAACCAGTTTATACGCACACAGAAAGCAGTTCAATATATCAAAATGTAAATAAACCTTATCTAACACACAAACAACTAATAATCTACTTCCAATATACTGAAAAAATTGTTCATATATGACACACAAGAGAATATGCACAATTGATAAATTATATCCTCAGATTTTCATATGAACCATACACATACAAATATTACATTAATTATAATTATACGTCGAATGTTACCAACAAATTTTACACTCATAGACAAATATAGAATAGCGTAAAATTATCGCTATTTTACGTGTCCTACGTTGCTAAGCGCCAAATATCTCTATGCGACAACACAAATTACTAAACTATTGGCGCATAGGATATGGTAGTATGTGTATCTTAAATCAAAAGTCTATATTGGAGGGTTTAAGATTGTTTATTGCACAAGACATATGTAATTGTTTATATGGTATATTTGATAAGTATAATAATGATAGTGTTTGATATAGAGTCTTTTAAAAAGTTAAATACTGTTCATACACGTGATGTGATACGTTACATAAGTGATGATTCCCACGATGATGTTGCTGAAGAGAAAGGGGGGGCTTTGCTGCGTTGTTGAGTCGTCAGGCGTGGCTTATAGATGATAGACGATTTTCACCCTGGAAACGCTTTCAGCTGGGCTGGTGTCCTGTAGTTCCCACGATGACTCTGACGCTTCGCACACCACAACGGTTCTATGGATCTACTATTCGTTAAGTTTCATATAGAGTTTATAACTTACAAGTATCCCAGGTAACAGTGAGTTTTATATAACAACGGTATATTAAACTTATACCACTCCGGACTCTTTAAGTGTTCACGCGAATCACAGGGTCTACCGCGATCAGCAGACCACCCTATGCGGAAATCTTCCACTAACGCGGAAACTTCTTGATGATAAAATTTACTATTGCGTAATTATTCAAATTTACTGGCACTGCAGAAAATCTCACACAGTGATACAGTTCACACTCACTTATTACACACGTAATGCTTTAGTAATAATGCCGTGTGTAAAGAGATAATATTCAACAGTTCTGAGTCTTCGCACGCGTTACTATCGCCGAATAGTCTTTACAGATTCTTGCAAGCGGAAAATTCTTGAACAAGAACTGCGCGACACGATCGTGATAGCTGGTAGAGAAGAACTCTCGTAATTATGCACGCAATGCTGTAATAATAATACTGGGTGTAGATGTAAAACACGAACAGTTCTGAGTCTTCACACGCGTTACTATCGTCGAATAGTCTTTACAAATTCTTGCAAGCGGCAGAATCTTGAACAAGAATTGCACGTCCCGATCGCGATAGCTGGCTGAGAAGAACTCTCGTAATTATGCACGCAATGCTGTAATAATAATACTGGGTGTAGATGTAAAACACGAACAGTTCTGAGTCTTCACACGCGTTACTATCGTCGAATAGTCTTTACAAATTCTTGCAAGCGGCAGAATCTTGAACAAGAATTGCACGTCCCGATCGCGATAGCTGGCTGAGAAGAACCGCCTGTGTAACAACAGGCTTAAGAAAATTTCCGACTACCTTCCAGCATTTAATTGGTGGAAGGACGTCACATGGTTACATACAACAGGACATGTAACTTTTCATGCTGTAAAGTGCATTAACTTTGTAAGAGCATGCATAGCTGGTAAACACAGAATACCCTTATCTCATGCATAACTGCATACTTTAATAAGATCATATATGAATGTCAAATAATAGCCAGAAATATACAGGGATTGTAGCGAATACATTTGTCTATGTTCAGTTCAGTGTCACAACACAACGATAATTTATTCACGCACAGCCGGGGAAACGTTTATCACTCGCGCACGCGCGCACATTTCCACAGACATAGTACAAGAATAAACAACAAATAAATAATACACAGTTTTACTAAACTTAAATCCTTATCCTTACTAAAATACAACTGATATCATAACCAAATCTAACAAACTACCAATTTAAACATGACTGTTCATAGTCTGTGTATTATATGAGCTTGCCCCGCTTATCAGGATCCTGTGATTCATTGCAATATATAAATCGGTTTGAAACGTCCTTCGTCGTTGTCCAGTGCCTAATATGCACTAGATACGATCATTCCACATTCCATCCTAAAATACTCATTCCACACTCCATCTCGTGCACCCATGTCTCTTAATAAGCTTTTTTCCAGGATTTTGGCGGTCTCCCCCGCTTGTAACAATAGGGAGAAATCACCACATTCTTTGGAACTCCCTCATCCCCCATTCTCTGAACGTGACGGTACTACATCTACTGGTTCCTTTCAATATCTTGAAAGAACGTTCTCTCTATGTCCATCTTTCTTCTTACTTCTTCATTTGAATTTGTGTCGCATTTATAAATTCTTAAGGATCTCCGGACATTTACCTCCACCTCTAATTTTCTTTTGTTTTGCTCTTTGACGACCCACATTTCTGCTCCATACAGTAAACTGCTTTTAACTAATCCATCACAAGTATCATATTTTATCTATTTAGCAATCTCGTTCCTCCACCAAATTTTATTGAAGCATCGAACTACTTTGCTGGCCTGTAGTATCCTTCGTGCAATCTCCCTATCGTCATTACCAGTTACACCAAAAATGACTCCTAAATACGTGAATTCCACACATGCATGTATGTCTGTATTATCCAAGCTCATATTAGACGTATCAGCTCCAAAAGGCAAGTTTTTTTTGTGTGTTTACCTCTAAGCCATACTTTTGGTACTCCTCTCGTAATTTCCGAGCCATATATTGTAGATCTTCCTTGTCATTCGCAATAATCACCTGGTCATTTGCAAACTGAAGAGTGTACAAACACACTCCTCCAAGGTCTACTCCCACTCATTTGCGCTTCTTTTATAACTTTTGTAATACTTTTTCTACATATCTTTAAAAAATTTAATGAGAGGTGCAACATCCTTGACGAAAATCCTTAATGATAACAAATTCTTCGGTAAGTTCATTTTCTTACTATATGTCGTATCCTAGATTCATCATAAAAATTCCTCAAAACATTAATCAATGTTTGATTTATATTTGTTTGTTTTTAGATCACTGTCCTTAACTTGTACGGTGTCACAAGCATTATGAAGATCAGATAAGTTTCTAAATTTTGTTCACATTCTTCTCAATCAGTTGCTTTAAATATAACACGTTGTCATCAGTGTACGTCCTCCCAACATAAAAACAACTTTGCTTTTCTTACTCGTGTTCAATTGTACTTCTCTTCGAATAAACGCTTTAAGATTCTTCCTTACATTTTTCGATTTAATGTTCTGGTGACTAATACCAACCACTATGAATAGATGAGACACAAGCCATTTTTGAATCCTTTAGGTACCACTTGTCCTCTCAGATATTGTTTATTATCTAAGTCGATATTCTATAGTTTGCCAGTTCAGGACAAACAGGCTTAAGGAGGGGTCAGTGTTACACCATTACAGAACGTTCCACATATTTCTCGGCTATCCCAGCAAAACAAGCTGTAATACTGTGTGCGTACGTGATTGTTAACAGGCGTTAACAAGATTGTTCCAGACTCACCGGTCCGCGCGCGCTGTGTTCAAGGTCGCAAGTAATTACGCTCTAGTGTAGAGTTGACGCGTGTTATGGATTATTCAGGAATATCAGCGGGGTATAAATATAGGCATTCAGCGACGGTCAGTTCAGTTTAACAGGCGATTTATTCCAGTGTGGTTCGAAGTATTGTGGCGAAGTGTTATGTGTTTTATAATTGCGCGCGACTCTGTTAGTTGACATTATTATTTCGTGTGGAAAATTTTTATTTGATTTGTTGTAAGAAACTATTTAGTTGATTACAAACTGTTTAATTTTGATAATTAAAGCTGGTGATTAGAGACTTGATTGGTGTCTTGTACTACTTATTTATTTCCACTGTACCATGCGACGATCAGTAGACCGTCGTAACAGTATGCTATAAAGTTTATCAGTACTACACTTGAGAAGGCCAGAAGCTCATTCATTCTGTAATCCTATAATAGCTTTTCTTACACTTACATTTGATATTACATTTCTTGCTCTTTTACATCTTCTCCTTCCACTCTCATTTGTGAAAGTGATATGGGGCAATACTATGAATAATAAAATGTACAACCTCCAGGCCATATGTGGTACAACAAACTCATGTCATAAAATAACTGCCTACACTCTCATTGATAAACCTTAAAACGCGTAATGTGTATAAGATAAAATTTAGTTATATATATTGCAATGAAACACAGGATCCTGATAAGCAGGGCAAGCTTGTATAATACACAGACTATGAACATTCATGTTTAAATTGGTAGTTTGTTAGATTTGGTTGTGATATCAGTTGTATAACTGATATCACAATACTTTAGTAAGGATAAGGAGATAAGTTTAGTAAAACTGTGTAATATTTATTTGTTGTTTATTCATGTACTATGTCTGTGGTAATGTGCGCGCGTGCGCGAGTGGTAAACGTTTCCCCGGCTGTGCGTGAAATAATTATCGTTGTGTTATGACACTCAACTGAACATAGACTAGTGTATTAGCTACAGTCCCTATATATTCCTGTCTATTAGTTGACATTCAAATATGATATTATTAAAGTATGCAGTTATGCATGAGATAAGGGTATTCTGTGATTACCAGCTATGCAGGCTCTTACAAAGTTGCTGCACTTTACGGCATGAAAAGTTGCTTGTCATGTTGTATGTAACCATGTGACTTCCTTCCACCAATTAAATGCTGGAAGGCAGTCGGAAATTTTCTTAAGCCTGTTGTTACACAGTTAGTTCTTCTCAACCAGCTATCACGATCGGGTCGCGCAGTTCTTATTCAAGATTTTCCGCTTGCAAGAATCTGTAAAGACTATTCGGCGGTAGTAACGCGTGTGAAGACTCAGAACTGTTCGTGTATTACGTCTACACACAGTATTGTTATTAAAACATAGCGTATATAATTACGAGAGTTCTTCTCAGCCAGCTATCACGATCGGGACGTGCAATTCTTGTTCAAGATTTTTCCGCTTGCAAGAATTTGTAAAGACTATTCGGCGGTAGTAACGCGTGCGAAGAATCAGAACAGTTGAATATTACCTCTCTACACTCGGCATTATTACTATAGCATTACGTGTGTAATAAATGAGCTTGAACTGTGTCACTGTCTGAGATT
The DNA here is from genome assembly GCA_034769895.1 of Magicicada septendecula. Taxonomy (NCBI): domain Eukaryota; kingdom Metazoa; phylum Arthropoda; class Insecta; order Hemiptera; family Cicadidae; genus Magicicada; species Magicicada septendecula. The sequence continues at coordinate 159,789,962 of CM068374.1, forward strand.
TTTCGCAGTGCCAGTAAAATTTAATAATTACGTAGTAGTAAATTTTATCATCAAGAAGTTTCCGCGTTAGTGAAAGATTTCCGCATAGGGAGGTCTGCTGATCGCGGTAGACCCAGTGGTACGCGTGGATACTTGAAGAGTCCGGAGTGGTATAAGCTTAATATACCGTTGTTATATAAAACTCACTGTTACCTGAGATACTTGTAAGTTATAAACTCTATATGAAATTTAACCAATAATATCCCTAGAACCGTTGTGGTGTGCGAAGCGTCAGTGTCATCGTTGGAACTACAGGACACTAGCCCAGCTGAAAGCGTTTCCAGGGTGAACCGTCTGTCATCAATAGGCAACGCCGGACAACTCAACGACACAGCAAAACCCACCCCTTCTTTTCTGAAACATCGTCATGGGAATCTTCACATATGTAACTTATCACATCACGTGTATGAACAGTAATTAATATTTTAAAAGACTCTATATCAAACACTACTATTATTATACTTATCAAATATACCATATAAACAATTACATATGTCTTGTGCAATAAATAATCTTAAACCCTCCAATATAGACTTTTGCTTTAAGATACACATACTACCATATCCTATGCGCCAATAGTTTAGTAATTTGTGTTGTCGCAATATATATATGTATATCGTGGAAAATAAAACACAAAATGAATGAGATTCACAAATTCTTGGTAGCAGCTGAACTTTTTACCTGTAGAATTTCGAGGGAGATATAAACAAAATCTTCAGAGCAAATAATGTGGTTAGACGGAACGTTGATGCGCACAGCTGACATTTTGCAGAAAGACTGGACGAATAATAGTCTGGAAGGCACGAGACGTTGATATTACCCTAATTTTGAGAAGAGATGTATTATTTTACATTCAGGGGCAGCCAAAGGTTTCAAATCTAACTCTCTTTGTAGTTTCAAATCTAAGGTAACAGGTAATTTCCATAAAGACAGATATTATGAAAATTTTACCAAATAATTTACGAAATACTTATTAAAAATCTCATAGTATCATCGAGAAATGTGATGGATAATGCTCTTTATCACTTGGTTGTCTACAACAAAGCACCGAGAGCTACACGCAAGGAAGATACTGATTAAATTTACCGACATACCTAATAATTCCACACGTGACAGCAAGGAAAAAGAAGAAAACTCTCTTCTTGTCATCGTTATTTCAACCCCATTGAGCTAATTTGGATTCAGGTGAAGAGGCTTATAGTACGTTATATTAAAAGTTTCACAGTAACTCAAATTAAAAACTTAATAGCAAAGGGTATTATTAATGTAACGGTAGATAAATGGACAAAGCCGGTGATATACCAAAGAGAAACAATAATTGATGGCACATGTTGCAAGGACAAATATTTATAAGACGCCATACAGCAGTTGGTTATATATTTAGTTTTGGAATCCAATGATTCTACTAAATATAATTAAATCACTACACAAAAACATAGCCTTCACTGCCGAATACGAACACAACAATAGCATAAACTTCCTAGACCTCTCCATCACAAAATTTGAACACAGACACAAATTCAGGACATACAGAAAACCCACTACAACTGACACACTAATAGAACTCCTCCAATCACCCAATACAACACAAACTAGACTACACAAACGAACTACACGAAATAGCTAGCAGAATCCAGCAACACGTTTTTAGATTAATTCGCATTTATTTCTCAACATAATCTCCATATAGGTCTACAAATGTTTTCCAACTGTGTTCTAAAGCGTTTATGATAGACTGATAAGCCGATCTGTTAAGGTCCTCAAAGTAGCTATTTACAACATTGCTAACTTGATTGTCAGTAAATCTCTTTCCACCGAGCACTTATTAGAAGTTAGGCAAGAGGTAGGAAAATCGCTCTGCGCTATATATCGGGTAAATATGGTTGGTGAGGATGCAATTCGAACTTCAGTTCTTGATTTTAGCCATCACAACAATTGACTTGTGAGATGGTACATCCTCTTGCTGAAACAGAACTTCCTTTTTCGCTATACGTGGCAGTTTTTTATTGATTTTGTCGTTTTAAAGGTGCAGTAAGTTTGCAAAGTACTCAACACTAATTGTTGTCCTTTTTAAGGCAATCAATTAAGATTACTCTACGTGCGTCTCAAGAAAAAGTCCCTATAACCTTAGGAGCAGATGAATTTTTTTTTCCAGTTGGTTTGCCTTTTGCGGTCTACTGATTTGACTGTTGTTTGGTTTCAGGAATGTTGTGGTGGTCTTTCATCAGCAGTGCTGCATCGATGTAAAAATTTAGTTACAATGCGCGTACAGGTTGGCAAACAATCTGTTGAAACATACTTTCAACACTGTTTTTGGTGGTGTCAGCAAACGCAGTACCCATCTAGCGCACAGCGTTACCATACACAGATGTTCATGTAAGATATTGCGCACACATTCCGTTTATATAGCAACAGTCTCTGCTATCTCATTCACTTTCATTCTACACCCTGCCCAAACAATTTTGTGGAATTCTTCTATTTCTTCTGGTGTAGTCATTTTAAAGGAACGTCCAAAACATGTGTGTTTAAATTTAGCACCCAGCGTTTAACCGTTGTATTTGATAGACGAGAGTTTCCCAACCTAGAATCCAGTTCCTTTTTTATATCCTTTTTCATCCTTATATATATATATTGTAAGGGTACATATCCTCAACATGCATTTGTGAAGCAACCTGATAAGAATCAAATACTAAATGATTAACACTATAAATTAAAAGGGATGAGTCAGAGATAAAGGAATGGGTATTTAACATAATTATATGATCGAACATATAAAGGTAATAATAAAAGTAACCTCTGATAAGAGAAATGTAGCAAGCAACGAAGCAAAATCTTGAAAACAATAGTACAATGCGATTTGACCAAAATAACCCAATAGATATGGTAAGCGAGTAGGTAGAAACAAGCCCCAACCCCAGTGATAGGACATATAAAGACAAATAAAATAATCAAAGGTAGACAAACAATACCAAAACACAAATAATAAAGCAAAAATTTAGTAACAAGTATTATATAGAGTATGTAAACAAAAGTACACTACCCATAGTAATTAAGGGAAAACATTTGTTAATAGAATAGGTGTATTATTAATAACCATATAGTGAGATAAAAAGTAGAACATAAAGTATAGAAAAATGACTATAAAACTGTATTTTAAAACCCGATAAACATCCAAGAGTGAGAGATAGGTAGGGAGTGATAACCATAAACAGTGAAGTGATGAGTAGAAAGTAAGATAAACAATTTATAATCTTAAGGAGTAAGAATAGTAAACATTAGTAACAATAAAACAAACCCATAAAATGAAAGGGATAAAACCCCTATATTTAACCCAGAAGTACAATACAGTATTTCTTACAAACTAATGTATTGTAGTCCATAAGAAATAACTGTAAGCAATATTTAATGGTAAAAGTGAAGTGATAAGTGAAGAATAATAGTAATTAATCAAACAGACAGGACTGTGTAGATTAATGAGTTCTTTCAGTGCAAACATAAGTGTATTCAACAGAAAAAGGGTAAAAAACAATGTTGGGATAATAAACATAGTAATTCCCAATTATGCTTTTAAATGAGTAGAAGGATTACCAGTTTTGTTATTAATTACAAAAGCTCCCTATGTCTTTGTAACAATTACTGTTGATTCAAAGAGACATCAATAACAATAATCTACATTACTTAATCAGTTAGGAAGAATTAAGTTAAACTGAGTGGAAGAAACTGAACTGAGAAAAATGATATTAATGGATGTTAAACAGTTTTGTTAGTTTTATTATCAATCTATTTGTTTAGTGTTTATTGGAGTATCAACCAAGAAGGCATGACATTAAGTTAATATGTTTGTATTTTTTATTTATGTAATGATATTATAAAGAGATGATGAGTATGTTAATTTCATATAATAACATACAATAGAACAATTGTAATTAATAAGAAGGAATATGGCTGAACAATAGACAGACCATAAGCTCATTTTTATGTTATATTTTGTTAGTAGAATTAAGTATTAAAAAAGTGTATAAGAGAGGGGAGTAGGCATAAGCTGGCAATAATATAAACTTAACCAGCACAAGGTTAATCATTATTATATAAATAGAAAAGAAAAAAAATGTCAGATAAGAAGTGATTTTGTAAAGGTATAATAACACTAATAGATTGTAAACCAGCTTCAAAAGTAATTCAAAAGCCAATAAGTACCAAATGACAATACGCAGAGCGTATGGATTTAATAAATAATGTTTAAATAGAGCAAAATAAGAAATTCTAAACTGTTACAGCTTAGGCCTATAAAATACCTAACTGTCTAACTTCAGAAAACCAATTGTAAACAATTAACTATTATAATTGAATAGTAACACCAAGTAAGTTATTTGATTACCATTAACGAACAATAATAATATGTCATAAAGGTAATAAACAGTATAAATAAGTAAAATGTGTAATAACATAGCAGTAGCAATTTTGTCTAAAACCATTAATACATAACCTAGACCAGCCTTGTGAGATGTCAAATTGATCTTTGAAAGAAAATAGGGACATCTATGTTAATATTTCATACATTGGTAATGTCACCAAGGAACAATAGCCATTATAAAATATTTATTCATTTTAAACAGAAACCCAGGATTTAAAACAATAGGTTCAAATGTATTTAACCAATAAGAGTGGAAGCGGTTGCCATAACAACAAAACATTATTATATTTTTGACCGTTATAAAACGTGAGTTCTATTATTAACGATCCAGCGGGACAGACGCTATACTGAATTCGTCTCTATTAAAGTCTAATAAAGAAGAAAATAAGATCCAAATGAAAGGAATATGAATACCAGAAGTCAAACGTAGTTCCAGTAGACCAAATAATAACAATAAACAAAATTTTAATAAGAAAAAATAGATGAAACTTGAATAATAAGAAACAGACGCCAGATGAAGAAGGGAAACCATACCATTGAAGATTAACGAAAGTACAAACACAACCTGGGAGAAATACTGATGACCCATAACAAAAACCACATGGTTTTGTTAAGTATAAATTAAATTACCAATAATTACGAACTAAAACTGATTAACTTTTTTCACAAACAATAACTCTCACTCTGAAATCCGAACACTAAATTCTTTCAAGGATTAATAGATCATATTTATTCAAACTGTATGTAACTGTAAAATAACCTATGTACAAAGCCTATAATATTGACACACACTTTTAAACACAAAGAGTTGAATTTTATGTAAACCTTTTTAGTAAATAAGTACCACCAATATAAGGTGGTGTACTTTATTAACATCTTGTTAGTTAACTTTTTTCGTAATCCAAAGAACTCATTGGCAGAATAACTGTGTAAATAAGAAATACTAGCGGCCATTACGGCCTCACACAATTGCTGTCACCTTTGACATCCGCTGAGTGAAAATTAATTTTTTGCCGGAGCGAAACTTTTATAATAATAATTTCTATTGTATCTGAATTATCAACAATTAGCGCATTTTAAACACTAATAAACAAGTACGAATCATTAATAATTGTCCTTTGTTTTTATTTGAAATTTATTATATAGTTGTGTACTTTAGCGGTGAACACGATTCATTGCCAAAAATTTATGTTGGCAACACGACGAACGAGAAGCGAGATTCGTATTCCCGCCAGTCCGCGTGGGTAATTTGAATTTGTTAACATCGCACGGGAGAACGACACCGAGCAAACTTTTAATTGTTTTGTTTTGAAAACAATTTGGCGCCTATCGGGAAGAAAGAAAACAAGGAATAAGGACAGGTAAGGACGATCAGACAACAGCAAGATTCGGTACAGTTTATTAGCGCGTTCGCGACAATAATCACCACAAAGCGAGTACTACAAAAAACTTTACTGAATTTATACCAACGACATTGGGACTTTTAATAGTAATACACGTACGAACGAGAGAGGATTCTATATAATATATACATATTCAGGTCCCGCAGTTAAACCTTTTAGAAAAAATATTTATCACAGCATGAATTTCCAAACTATTTGTTGTGAAAATGATGCTTGAGGCGCTTACAGCGGTAGACTGTGAAACTAATAATAACCAACTCATTGACTTGAAACATCAAAACTAATCCTACAAAGGAAAAATCATATAACATGATCAAAATAATGAGCATAGTGTGCTATGCTCGGAACTTGTCACCCTACCCTAGTGTGTGTTTTATGTTCAATGCAAATATGTTTATCATCAATTGTGTCGACTAATAATTGGTTTCCCATTCGCTAAAATTATTGGCCTCCGCTAAATTCTACGGCAATGATGATGATAAAATTGTATATTGTGTATTAGCGGAATGGCTGAATGTCATTAACAAACTGGGACAACAGCAACAACAAAATTGTAACTACATTGAGATTATGCATAATTTTGGCAACCAAAAACCATATTCTCTTGTTTAATTAACATGCAGCTCTTTGACAGGCGGTTAATCGAGTTTCACAGCATTTTACTTTGTTTAGCTTTCTGCATTGCAAATGCGAAATAGTATTATGCAGTTTCCAATCACAAGGGCATTTCAATGACCCACCCTGCACGTAGACTTGAGTATATTTCAATCCAAGCAACGTACAATTATTACTTTACATTTTCGGAAGACAGAAGGAAATTGTTGACTATACACATGGCTTCCCTCTGACGCACGAACACTCACAGTCAACCATCGGACTATCAGCGGACTACCAAACATAGCTACTACACGTTGCTTTAGACAAAGTTAGCTTTGTAAATCCACAGACTTGTTTCGTTATAAAAATTGTACTTAACTCTGAACTACGTTTTGTTGAAAATATGTCGGAACAAGATTATTTACGTGCATTGTCATGCGACTAATGCAATCGCTGCACAACTAAACAATATTTTATCATTTCCTATTGATGAAAACATCACATTCAAATCAAGTTTGATATAATTTTACTTAGCTTTTAATTTAGAATTTAAAAACGTTAAGAATTTTATGATGCATTGGAGTATTAGAAAATTGGCGATGCGTAAAAAGATACACTGTACGCCGGACGATCGTTACAGTTTTGTTTGTGTGTGTTTTAATGGCGGTTGACCCACAGCTCTAGAAATTTTACAAAATATAAAAAATTCAAAAAACAGATATTTCTCTTGTAACTGCCCAGGTCATAGACGACGTTTCGCAAAAGTGAATCGGCACACATTCTTCAGTAACAACAGTAATCAACAATTATACTGTTTAAATCATCTGTTTGCATTGTATGTGTTTTCCTACTTGCTGCGATTTTGTTCTGTGTTAGTTTTCTTCCTATCCCAAAAGCTAATCAATAGATTCCTCATAACTGAGACTACATAAGCTAAGTAACAGAAACTCCTTAGTACTTTGTGCTAGTATTGGGTCTGGAAATAGCACAGATAATCTATGAAAATCACACAGTAAAATATACTTTATGCTTTCATTTCTAAAGTAAGTAATTTTGTTTTATAATTTCTATGCATGGAGATATGCTTAACTGTGTGTTAGACAAGAAAAAGTCTAAACATTTTAAATAGCAGGACAACCGATACTTAGAACGCGCTGCATTTATTCATTTCTCTTAGAGACGGTTGGGAACAGACTACCATTAACTCAATCCACAGGAGCATTAGTCTTTGATGTATACCTGCTAGAGTGAATATGTGCACATGCTTTCCGTCAGATTATCAAAAAAATGTCAATGGTACATCTTTAAAAACAATATATATATATATATATATATATATATATATATATATCTGTAACTAGTATTTTGCTGCACCCATCCTAACCTATGGTTGCGAAACGTGTATCCTGAACTCCAAAGCAGCAAAAACTCTGGATACCTTTGAAAGAAAAATATTACGAAGAATCCTGGGACCAGTTAATGACGTACATGGCTGGAGAATAAGATATAACTTTGAATTGTATCAAATGTATAAAGAACCACCGCTAACACGGTACATAAAACTACAGCGTCCAAGGTGGGCTGGTCATGTAGCCAGGATGGGAAAAGAAAGGATACCACAAAAACTATTGTATACCAGAAGCCATGGAAAAAGACCAGTGGGAAGACCAAGGAGAAGATGGGAGGATGATGCGGTGGATGAGGATGCAAGAGAAATATTGAAAATGCGTTCCTGGAGGAGGATGGCTGGCTGACAGAGGAGAATGGGGGGAAAAATTGAAGGGCTGTAGTGCCATAGGAGAGAGAGTATTTTGCTGCAGTTAAGAAAAACTTTTCAGAGACGTTTCAGTTACTCAACCAAGAGAGTATGGAGAGGATTGTATGCGTTGAGCAAAATTTAAAATTGAAGCGTTTTAAAAAAGGCAGACTGTTGGTCGGTGAAGGTCCATACCAGAAGTCGACGGAACGTCAGGATAAGTTGCGCTGTAATTCGTGGAAATAGTATGTTAATTAACTTTTCAGTGTGTTTCTGAGAAAGTGGGCATTTGCACAGAAACATTAGATTCGTCGGACCATTACGAAAATCATTCCACGACTGTTGAATACTAATGACGAGAAAGAGAAACCGTGTCGAAATCAATCAGGAACCTCTTGACGATGCGAAATTTAGTAACAATTACGTAACACAATAACCCTATCCATGTAACTTTTTTCAATTTTGCAGAAAACACACTCACACGCTCCTGCGTTGTCCTTGTTACTTTGTCTGCCTGTAATCGGCATAGCGTGTGCACGTGCTCACTCCACCAGATATAACTCAAAGGCTAACGCTTAAAGAGAAACGGAAAGAATGGCAGACTGTTGTCAGGAAATTGTCACTATGTTTCTGAGCAGTAAAAGAGCGCTTTTACTGATAGTTTGCGTGCTACAACAAAAGTTTTGTCTCTTTTCCACACATCCGGTATACCACAAATACAACGTCAATACCACACATAATGATCTGTTTTGTGGAACAACGACTATGTCATACTTACTGCTGCATAAACTTTAGAATTTGTACATGTAAAAATATGTATGTAAGAAATTAAATGTTTAGTGAAGGATACAATTCTTGAGAAATAAAAACTTCCTTAATTCACAAATTAAATTCTACAAGTGTATGTTGTGTTTCATAAAATTTAAAGAGTAAGCAATTAAATTTTACAATGACTAATAACGTTGTACGTAGTGGGCGTGTATTTTGAGTAAACCAAATGGTACGTGATTAATACAGATATTGTGTCATACAATTCCTGGGCAACGTAAAAGTTTATAGATAGGGACGAATAAGTAAAGCCATTATATATATATATATATATATATATTGTTAAAAAACAAATAAATAGAGATAATATTATGATTTACTACTAATGAATGATGACGAAGTCCTACTGTTGAGCTCGCCGATGATGAAGCCCCACGTTGGATTCGTCAATTTGTATCAGAACCAATAAAATTAGATAAATAATAATGTACGATGTGTTGATAAAAAAAATTTTGTTGTTATTATAGATTTAATAAAAAAATTTTTTGTTTAATTAATTAATTAATTGAATAATTAATTAATTTTAAAATCCTTTAATTACTTTCAATTAAATAAATGAAATATTGTGTTTTTGAAAATATTTGTTTTCTATAGATAATCTATTTATGTAGTTGGATCTCTTATTCTCTCTTCTAACTTTGCTCCTCCTCTTCTTCTTTTTGGTATATTTCTCTAGTAACTCTAAATTATTTTTAGAAGAAAGAAGAAACTAGTATTTACTGTACAAATAATTATAAACGCATGTAACTGAGTAATTATGATGTTTATTTCTTAACATTTGAAATTGTGCGCCACTCTTATGCGCGTGGACCAGGCATTGATTGAGATTCGCTCAGGTCGATTGTGAACAAAATGACAAAATACAATTCTTACAAAATTAATTATTTCGGATTCTTTTAACTGTCGAAATGGTCAGAGAGGGCAAGGAACAAGATACAATACTTACAACTACCTTAAAATAAATTATTATTGGCTGAAAAAAATAACAGGATTATGAAAATTGTCAATTATTAAAATAAAGATCGAACCATTCGTAGAATGACGTCACCGACTTGTAGAGGCCGTGCTCCGTGCTGAAGACTAGTAAAATGCAAATGGCCGCCGCTTATTTCGTTGATTTCTGCTATACAACGCTGACGCTCTTCTTCTCCCTCGGAAATAAATGCGAATTCCTTTCTCTGCGAGGTTGTAGTATCCCTGGAAAATTGTGTGAAGTGTTCTTCCCTCTTCTGCGATGTCGTTCTGTGATAATTATTGGTGCAGTGTTCTGTGTTCAAATATGTTGAGTTCGTGTCCAGATAATGTTGGTTGAATCTTGCTCAAAATGGCGATTGATTTCTCGTTCCAGTGATGGATATTATTGTTGTAGTTATTCTGGTTCAGTTTGGTGTTAGTTATAAAATATTGGTGTTGTTTTCCATTTGGTAACCTCAATAACACTTTTTGAGGTTGTTCGTCATTGCTTTTACACTATTTCTGTTTTTTAGGTCTTCCGTCATTAATTCTGATCTGTACACTTTCACGATTAACAATAGACTGATGACTGAAAGTCGTCGTGTGTGGTAATTTATAAAATGTCTTTTTCGTCTTCCCATTGTTTTTTTACAAATTTACATGTCTTGGATTTGATTTCAACTCATAAACAAGTTTATGAGTAACAAGTACATAACAAGTTTTCCTATTTATTGCTGTAACTTAATTATTTATTAATTTTACGAAAATCTAACTATTCAGCAATATTCTTAATCTAATTTTACATAATCTGATATATAACTGGGTCTGTTTTAAGTTCAGATAAGCCTAAACTTTACAATTTTTGCTATTTATTGTAGGCCTTGTATTTTTACAAATTTAGTATTTAAATGGTTTTCAAGTGATTTTATGTTAATATTCCCATTAAATAATATTATTCACTCCATGATTATTGCTTGTTGTTAATAATTTGTTGTTATAATACTCCAATATTGATTAATTTACTTTTTATCTGAGTTGAGTACCACTTAGGCCTAGTATTAGTTATTTCCAAATAAAGTTAATTTTCTTCTTTTGTCATTACATTTGCTATTATTTGTATCTGTACTGATTACATTTTCATATCTTTGTTTTGTATGGACTAGTTTCTATTCATTATATGCAGTTTGATTGAATTTATTTATTTGAGTTTGATTCTATGATAGGTGATTTTGGTTTAAAATGCTGTTTGTTTTTCTATTGTGGTGTGTTTGTTAATTTGCCTTATACTTTTTATATGGTTTACAGTTTAATAAAAAATAAAATATTCCTATTACCTACTTGCCTTCTCTGCCTTAACAAACTTGGAAATTATTGAACATTATTTTAAATACAATAGAACATCTGATATCTGCTAATTTTTATATTACCTAAATATAACAAAAATATCTTAAGCTTATTATTTTTCATTTATATCATTTAACTATAATTAATCTAAAACATCCTATTACTAATAATGTTGTCAGTTATTTAACTGTCCTCTTTGCATTTATTATATATAAATTGATTGAACAAAAAACATCTTATTTCTAATAACACTTTTCAGTTATTACACTGTCTTTGGTGTTCACTATATCTAATTTGATTAAACTATAAACATCTTATCATTAATAATACTTTCAGTTATTACACTGTCTGTTGTATTTAGGTTGCTTTTTTGTAACACTCAACTATAATAAAACATCTTATATCTATGATTTCTTCATTGTATCTAATCTTTAAAACATTCTTATCTATAATAATATTCTCAGTTAGCAAACTGTCTTTTGTTCTTATGCTAATTTTATCTGGTATCTCTCTACACTAATGGTAGTCTCTTTTAAATAATTTTATTTTCTTTCACTGTTTATTTCTTATAGTATGTCACTTGTTATTCTTAAACTGGGCTTACAAATTAGTTTACAGTTTTATTTTTCACTGTATTGTATCCTGTAACTTGTTATTTGGTCTGACATTTATCATTAGTTTTACGTGTATAAGAATTGGGTATATTCATTCCTCATAAGGTTTTAGTGGATATCCCTTCTTGTTCCTATATTCGTTTTATGAACCTTGATATATTTGTCTCTTCCTTCTCATTATATTAGCATTTTCTTGTCTTGTGGTTTCATATCCTTTTCTCATTTACAGCTCCTTATTCACTTGTTATTGGTTTTGTGTCTTGGGGTTTCTCTGCTTATTAATTTAATAAATTTCCCCTTATTAATATTTTGTTTATCTTTTTACGTTTGTCTTTTCTTTTTACTGCTCCCCAACCTACTGGGTATACTGCTGTTTTATAGGGGTTCTATATAGTTGGTTATTTGTATATGGACCAAGAGTTTTCTTTGTTATTCAGTTTAATTTTATTAACATTTTATTGACTTAATGAACAGTTTCTTTAGTTTAATCTTTAACAATTTATTATTCTCACTCACTATTGACATTTTCTTCTTTATTCATGTTGTATTAAGTTAAATTTTCAGGTGATAATTCTGTTATGCTACAATATATATGTATATGTGTATATAGGGAACATACACAGACAGTATAGGTAGAGACTTAGTGACATAAGAAGTGACTTGAATAACCACAGCAAGTACATAGTAAAATTAACCAACATAAATAGAACCACAATTCAAAAGCCAAACCCGATGGCCTGTGTCAGCCCACCTCAGAAATTGAGATTTACAAACCGGCTGATCGCGGCACTCCAAACAGTATGGTGCTGTAACAAATAATTTGTCTAATACTTGAAGTGGTCTACAAGGAAACAACGGTAAAACAACTTCGATCTACAATTTTGTTTTATTATTCAAAATGTTTTCTAGGTCCAGTAATTTCCATAGTACGAAAGACAATTAATTAATTATTTAATCCACGGCCATGGCGATAGTGACTTTCCATCTGCTGAGTGATTTAGCGACAGATTTCGTCGCGTACGGATTGTATTCTGTACATAGAATGTTCCCTTCAAAGTAGAAGATAACGTCTAAGCATTATCCGTAGATTATAGAATTCTTTAAGACAGAACATATTTTGCAATATTGTAAAAACCTGCGCACATTCTCTGTGTTTGAATCCAAGTGTAGGACAGTCAGCTGAGTGAGACTAAAGTAATAGCATACATGTCAGAAGTCAGAAGTATCTACCAAAATCACGTCATATTAATTTCGTTGAACTGTTAGACTAAATATTTGGAACGGACACATTTACAGCAGAATGTGCATGTTAAAAAGAAAGTTAGCACATGAAAGAACAATATTAAACAATATTAAAGAACACTGACTAATACTCGGATATTTGTTACAAGTTGTTCTTATACCAACCAAGTTGTTTTTGGTGTAAGATGCTAAAATTAGTCTGACACCAGAGGTTATACATTTTTATCAACACGTCTACTATTAGTCTTAATCATTAATGTAACGCTAAACTTAAATAGGTAACAAAATCTTTTCAACTCAAGTAGATCCACTAATGTACTAAAGATACGAAGGCATTCTGCATAGACAAAAACTTCACACAAACACCTATAATCTCTGTTTCCGTCACAAATCAACCCTAGCAACTTGGTCCTCTTGCCTATTCTTTTCAAAGTTTTACTCTCTAAGAGTATGAAAGCATGAATGGTAATGACGGCTTTTCGTGCTTGTTAATAAGTCATTTAATTTCTGCTGCGTTGTCGGCAATATACATACAGTATATGTCCAGATGATTGTCGTCAAACGTCATTACCGGATGGTAGTATTATTGTGGTACCAAGATGCAGTTTTAAGCGCCATAAGCATTATGCCTTTTTCGCTCCCATTCCTATGCATTTCCAGAAACCCATCTTTCATTAAAGCTATACAGCTTCTTCTCATCAAGGGAGATTTAGATGCTATAATTTTTTATTTAAATTTATGTTTTTAAGTTAATTCTCACTATCATACGTTTAATCTAAATTAAGAAATAATCTAATCAATAAATTTGTTAATTTAATTAATATTAAAAATTTATTTTGCGCTGTTCCAGGTATAGATTAGAATTTATTTACTTAAAATATTTGATACAGTCCAACATATGTTGAAATCCTGCTTCTGTGAATTCTTCAATCAGAACTATCTGGATATCCTTTATTTGTTTTCTAATCTAATAATCTCGTTTCCGGTTGAATTTTTTGCAGTAAAAAATGTACTATATTTTTAAGATCTTAAAATTATAAGCTTCTTTAAAACCGGCCTAGTAAAAGTGTAAAATTTAGTAAACGTAAACGTTTTATAAAATCCTTTTACCTAATATTTATACATTTTTCAATCACATAACTGCGGTTCACGGTGGAGAAATTTTAATATACAATTTTCAAAAAAACGCTTCAGTAAAAACTAAAACGCACTGGAAGATTTAAGAAAATACGTGATTTACAAGACAGAGTACCTTATATGTTATCTATTATCCTTTATCTTTAAACAAAAGACTGCATAATTTAATTAAAAAGGTTAGAATTGACTGTATTCTCGTTACAACTTTTGGCTAGTAAGTTCTTTAACACGCAGGTAATTTAAGTGTAACAGGAAAAAGTTTAGGGACGTGATGTAGTTGACGGACATAATTTTTTATCATACTTTTCAGGGGATGGAAGAAACGTTTACGTCTAATATAGTTTTCACCTATTCCACAGAAACCTAAATAATACACATAACAACAAATTAAATTTGTAATATGTAATTTAAAATAGTGTGTTACCTTATTCTTGTTTTAACTCCGAAACAATAATTCACTGAGCCGAAGGTTTGTTGTCTTGTTATGTTATGCTTTCGTACGTTTCTTCAAGTAGTTACAGAATCTCAGAAAGCATTTTTATGTCTCTACTGCTACACAAATTGCGTCACCGTGTTCTACTTCCGTCACTTCATTTCCCTGAATCCCACAGATACTCTAAAGCTATACCATGTAAGCTATTAGCTTTATTTGATTTCACTTACAGCGCTCTGTAGAAAGTGTTATGTCATCATTAAAATCAAAACAACACTTTTAGATTATAATTTTGCAATTCTAATGTTTTATCAAATCACGCAGTGATGTCAAGGAGATTAAGAAATTCAAAATTCATATGGAGCTTTGTCCCAACTGCAGGCAGTGGAGATGACAGTATGACAAAGGATGGAAAATGTAATTTGAGCAGAAATTAAAACATGTTTCAGGACAATGGAGAAAGAAAAAAGAAAAATAGAAAGAAAATAACGGAAAAGAGGAAAATAACAATTCTATCCTTAGTAACAAAATTTTAAAATCTAAACTTAAGTAAATGAACGCTTATAAATAAAATGTTCTAAGAAAGTTGACAATGCAAAGACTCTTTCAGAAATTCGAGGAATTTAACTGTAACTGCAGACATTAAATCCCAAGGGTGTCATCCAGCTAGTCGGTCCTTTGTATTTATGGCCGTCATGAGAGAAACTGTTAGTGTGAGACTGTCTCATCTGACGCTGTGCCAATCAAAATCGGCCAACGAGGCAACGAGTTGGAACGATTTGAGGCAATCTTCTTGCGACGAGTCGTTACACAACATCCTACTTTGGGGTTTTTAAATCTCATGATTCTGTTACAAACCGCAAATAACCCCTGGCCTAAAGGCGGATATTCGACTTGATTAAACTTGGTGAACTGCAACAAGGTTATCAAAAATTTTACCTAAAGAGGACAAGTAAGGCATTAAAATCACAAGAAATATTTGTCCCATATTATGCTTGTCAACTAACTGCTAGAAATACACTACGTTATAAAATTAAATGTTTGTAGTATTTTAGTAACTGATTAAAGATATTAAATCTTTGGTTTTTGTTTTTGTAGTATGGTACCCTCTGCATTGGTCAAGGAATACCTGGTTCCTGAACCTCATAAGCACCTGCACTTAAACCAGACCCACTACTACCGTTAAACCAAACAGTTTACATTCCCGCAATGCATTCGCGTGCGCGCCTTTTGTTCGTGTGTGTAAAATCTTGCAGAAATCTCAGTAAACCTTATGTACACCTCATGTAAGGCTTGGCAGATCAAACAGTGTAGTAAGTTAAATATCTTGTGCGGACAGTGCACATAATAATATCGACAAAGCAACCAAGTTCTAAATTCCTATTCTTGTTAAAAAATTATAATTTTTTTCTCATTAAACTTTAATTGAAGTCAAGCATAGAGTAAATTTTATTGTGCCGATTCTGCGTGTTTTACTATTATTCCAAGGTATCGCATAAAATTTCCTCTAGAACTGTTGCTATGTTTAGGTTGTAAAACACGAAAGTTGAAACAAAACTATAGTACATATATTATGTGTTCGCTTTTAATTACTAACAATAAAACTTGTAGGATTTAACTGTCATATAACTCAGCGGTGAATACACTCGCCTCTTCATCGTCAGTAATGTCAATAAGAAAGAGGCGCCCTGATAAGAAAACTGCTCCCATACTCCGTTTATATTTGAGTTGAATATTGACAAACAAGACCCCACTTTCATTGTTCTTTTTAAGTTACTTTGGGGAATGCTGCGAATCGTATTTCATTATCGCCCTTGAAGATGACGACTAAAACAAAGGAATATCATCAACGTAGATACATTTTCTTATTCATGCTTCAATAGCCCTTAAGATGTCGTTGGTAGCAAACTTAAACAATGTTCCACTTGACGGAACGACTGAAGCACCCGGTTCTCCAACACGCGACGGAATGAGTTAGTTTCCCTGAAACAGACACAGAAAAAACATTCTGAGAGTAAGCCTGCGATAAATTTTGGTACCACTGGTGGTGCCATATTCCAAACTACGAAGTAAGTTGAGTCTGATGGGATAATAAACTACATAGTGTAGAAAATATGAAATTGAAAGATAAAAATAAAACGCAGTATGATTAAGTCTATTATTGAGTACAAAGAAGATGAAAGTGACTAAGACGGGGGCAATTAGTTTAGAGGCAGTTGATGGAGAAGGATGGAGCTTGCTTAGAGAGGAAAGAGAAGATTATAGAGAAGAGGAAAGATATGAATGTGTATTCATTGAGTATGGTTTAAACTTTAGCAGAATACACATGTAATCAAGAAAACACCGTTTAGTAGTTAGAATCCACACACCAGTCGGTTGGTAGACTGAGATTCATAATTTTATTTTTTGTTTTTAAAAAATATATCAGAAATACATGCATTTTGACAAAGACATTACAGCAGACACCGAATGAATGTTCAAATCATGTGCTTTGGGCATGCTAATACCATGATAAATAAAGTGACCAAATAAAGTTTAAAATGAAATCCTAGAGAGCAAAGGAATAGAGGAAGACGTAGAAGTTGCCGAAGAATTTGGATAAAACGTATGAAGGGATGAGAACACGGAATCGGCGCACAGACATCTATAGACATACAAAAGACTGTCCGTTGTGTATGGAGTCGCGGCTATGCGCGAAGAAAGCACTAAATCATGGGAAAATAATATAATTAGTGTGACTAAATAACGAATCTTGTGGGTATTGTAGTTTCCTAATATTTACTAGGTTGAAGTGGTGCAACAAAAACAGAAACGTTTATCTGTCTGACTCTGTCTTTCTGCCTGTCTCTGTCTCTGTCTCTGGCTATCTCTCTCTCACTCACTCTCTCTCTCTCTCTCTCTCTCTCTCTCTCTCTCTCATATAGCACATAGAGGACATTGACATGTTTCATTTATTAAATTTATTAATAACAACAACACACCTCGCTACATAAGCAGCAACTTTTAATACCTCTCTAGAAAAATCACTTTCCACGCTTTAACAGAAAATTGTAAAGTGTTAAGAGTTTTACTTTTAACACACTAAAGTCGTTGCTGTTCTACTTCATTATTTGTGAATGTTTCCACTCTATGCACCCGTTGCAAAAGTTTTGCGTATGGCGAATACAAACAATTAGGTTTTTTTATAGAAGAATGTTTTTAATATGCATATTATAACGAATAAATGAGGACGTACCTGCAAAATGTATACACCAGTTTTGTATGTATTATTATAATTAGTGCGTTCGCCTCGCACCGGGTCGTTACAGTAGTGTTGTGGCTTGCGATGTTCGTAGCGTTGATGTAATCACCTGTATAATACGGCAGTAACCTTACCTGTTATTTATAGGGGTGTGATAATCCCGGGAGGCGCCAAGTCGTTTTATAAAACAACTAAAGTTATTGTCAGACGAGTTATCAGCGTTGCGGTATTGGGCATTCAAATAATTCCCGCTCGCACGGCCGTCACAATCGTCGCTACTGCTGCGTGAATGACAACTTGTTCGGTGCTCGTACAATTTATTCTTAACTAAACACAAGTAATTTATATATAGCACTCCCTATGAAATGATAACGACGGTTACTCCCTGTAATAGTTATTCTTTAATAGGTGATAATTGAAAACATTCACATTGACAATAATACAATAATAAATTTGCACCGACTGATTACATGAGATTCTTGCCTCTGGGTTTTGGCGAAGTGATTTAGGAACCATTCAACCTTGCATTGCTGCTTACGTTAAAGTGTATTACAAATATTTTTGGTTTCCCAAATCGTGGATTCTTGTGACTATGAGTTAAGGAACTCCAATGGTTACAATAAAAATTTATATTATTTTATTCTATGTGTACATAAATAATAATGTGTGCTGTTACAATCTGTTCTGTTGTGTCGTAAAAGTGTTTTGTAAGTTTGTGTTTAATTCATAGGTTATATTCAACGTTAACAAATTTCTATTAAGTGTTATTTTTGCTTAAATATTCTATGAAAGAGAAATATTGGTTCTATAGTGAGGTAAATTTACCTTTTAAAAAATATTTAAAGTGATTAGGGTTTTTGGAAAATAAATAATTGGTTTGTACTTAACACCTCAGCGTCTCGGTGTCTGCGTAGTTTAATCGGGTAGGATGTGGCTGCATAAGTTCAGTTTTCATGGATTTTGGGGCTTCAATAGATTGAGCGTCTTTTTCGTCATGGGTCTAGATGTTCTTTTCAAGTATATTTTCAGTTTAATTGGCCTTGGGTCTTGAATTGGCTGCTACAAACGGTCGTCTGCTTCTCAAGCTATCATGGTTAGTAACTTTTAATACTTTTTTGCATTATTTTCACTGGAAAAACGTTCTTCCAAATATTGGCATCTGTATTTGCTTAATGACGCTTCACCTCTTCTCATTCCAACGGTAATTTTGTCTTCAACTGCCGTTTCCATGGTAACTGTATGATTTTTGATTGGTTGATTTTGAGATGATGTATTGTTATCAAAATTCGAATTTTTCGTATATCTTCTGATTGCTGTTATTCCTCCATCTTTCTTCCTGGTTATTAAATATTGTCACTATAGTATTTATTTCCTTTCATAGATCATTTTGATACCCTACAAGTTTGGGTAATTTTAGATTTTATGTTTTTACAATTATGTTAATGCCTCTTAATTACATTTCTTTTTGTAGAAAAATGCTTATTACAATATTTTGTGTTACAAATGATTTACAATTTATTCTTGGTGATTCCTTCACCTCAGATTTTCTAAATTCTTATTCAATTTGTTATAATTTTTGGTTGTTTGGTTCTGACAGTTATGCCTTTCCTAGGCCTGAGTAGCCATTATAGTATTTTACTTATTTCATTTAAATCACATTTTGTTTCAGCCTGATGGGCTTTATTTTGTTATTATAATTGGTTGTGTTGTATTTTGAGTCTGTTGTTGTGTTGATTACATGTCAATATTGCCTTCTCTATTTTAATCTTTAAAACATAACATTAGGCTTATGGACTGCAAATTTCATTCAGCCATATCCTATTCATAAAATTAACATGAACAATTCTTTATAAGTTATTAGAGTTATTATTTTGAGTGAGAAATATCATCACTTCCTTCCAACTTATCATTATTTGCTAATTTTTTGTTTACAATACATATTATTTTTATTGTGATAAACAACATCAATTTATTAAATTTATAACAGTCCCTTATAACATGGGTGTCTTTGTTCTGTCTTTGATTTCTTAATCTTTAAACAATTTTTACATTCTCTCCATGTCAACATCTTCAATTTGTTCTTTCCTGGAATCCTCCCTTTTACTTACTACCGGCTATAATTAAACTTAACTCTATTAAACACCTTTTCTTAAATAATAATGTCATCATCACTTTCTAGTGTTTATCCTACCTTATTCTACAATTCACA
Source organism: Magicicada septendecula (assembly GCA_034769895.1). NCBI lineage: Eukaryota > Metazoa > Arthropoda > Insecta > Hemiptera > Cicadidae > Magicicada > Magicicada septendecula. Next base: position 159,810,173 of record CM068374.1, read on the forward strand.
CTTAATACTATTTTTCACCAGCTATTTATTCACTGTTATTTTTCCACTTTTAAACCTTTAGTGTTTTTTCACAGATTTATGAAGTGTCCACTTTCTTCATTATTCACTATTTCTTATAATAGTTATATTCTAAATCTTACCCTATTCCCACTTATATCTCACCTTCACTTTTAAATTATCTATGGTTAATTATAATTTAACTAGCGTATCTTATCACTTCACTTTGGGGTTTTTACACATACACTATTGCACTGTATCACTGTTTATACTATGTGTTTTTTAGTGTGTGATCCCTATACTTATTTCTCTTTCATTACAATATATCCTTAATACTAATAACAATTAATTAATAACAATTAATACTTAATAATTAATAACAATTTTATTTGTGGTTTAGGTTGCTTTTTTATCACCTTAATCCTTAACCGTTTTTAATAGTGTTTCTTCTCTAGATCATTTTGTCCATTAATGGGTAGTAACCGTTACTTTTTCCTTTCTCAGGATAACAATTGGTTTGGCTCCAGTATTCTTCTTGAGTGCTTTATTTCTCCTTCTCCTATGCTTTATTACTCGTTTTGTGAATCATTATTGGTTTTCACTTCTACCTATCTCTCTCCTTCTTCATTTTCATTATTTGATTAATACTTTGGTTTCTCCATCCTTTTCTTTGGGTATTTTGGGGTCGTTTAATCCCATGAACTTGTTTCATTTTTGTTTGGGTTAATCACTTTCTTCTCTTATTCTCGTTGGTTATTTGTGTGGTTCCCTTCTTCATTTGTTTCCTGTTGTTGGGTCAATCACTTGGGTTAGGTCAAAGTCGTCGTTCGTCGAGTCATATTTTTTATATTTTATTTGAATTAATCAGTTTATTTGATATGAAGTATTTTTACATTTATAAATATAGTTTTTATCCCTGGTACTGGGTTGGCTTATTTGTGTTGTGTTAATTGTTAATATTCTAGAACGTGTCATATATATCATTTTGAGGCTGCTGATTCTTCTCTCATGTACTAGACGGGAATGATAAAAAAGTTCTTATTCTATCGTAGAATATTAAGGACAAATCAGCAGGTGGAAATAACATATATGGGTCTATCGAAACGTAAAAGAAATCGTACTATGGGATAAAGAGAGGAATGTTCAACTCTTATGAGACAGGTGGATTCGCATCTGCATTCCAGTACATGAAATCATTCTTTATTAGTCATACAAATCACTGTGATCACTAGAGTGTTTCAACAATTACAGACTACAAGAAGCGGTAAGGAATTAAAACAATTATATAGACGAAAATCAAATGTACGAGTTATTTGGCAATGTCATTTATAATATCAAGAAAAGAAAATAAGAAGTTGCAAGATATTATACTAGGCGAGAAGAAAACATATAGTCATGATCAGGTAACTATATTAGTAGAAGTATTAGGGTTAGAAGTATAAAAGTCACATAGAAGGCTCTTTGCAAAATAGAAAACTACATACTTAAGTACTGTTGTAGAGGGAAGTAGTCAGGAATTACCTTGTAATGAAATCGCTACTGAATAACTGAGGAAACCACTAGTGGGGCTAGTAGCTAAACATGTGCTAATATTAAGAATAATAATAACGTGGTTATGATGGTGCACGTATCTGCGAGTGTGTAACTCTGCGTGTCACTGGATGCAATGTAGAATGATTCAAGATTCCCCCCGCAAAGAGTAAGTACACTCGCTGATCCACAAAAGCTGATCCACTCGGTCTTCACGTAAGAAGCAAACGTTGCATATAAACTACTTCAAATAAATAAATTAAGTTTGCTCGTCTGTAGTTGCCTACATCCAATTTAAAGAACCAGCAGTACAGACACAAGTTTGCTAAAAAAAAATGAATGTAATTAATATGTATGAAGAGTGGCTTTGAGTCAACTCTTTAATCTTCTGAACTGACAAACCAGTGGGCTATAATTAAACGGAATACTAATCAGCCGTATATAGCGTTCACAGTTGACAAATCGTACAGCCGATCACTCATGTCAGAAAGAATAATATTAAATTAGCTAAACTAATTGCAACCGTTATAACATTATTTTATGCAGTAACAATATATTACTTAGTTTACTTAAGCAAATTATAAAATAAGTAATTATAATATATTTTATTATACCGTCTTTCTCTCATGGATTAGCCACGCTGCCTATTACGTCATCGATATAGTGTTGTTACGACGTCATAGAACAATCTACGTGTTTATCGAACGTTCCAGAGAGATCCAGAATGTAAGCGTGTGGCGTATGTGCTGCTAGACGCATTTTGCGAGAATCTTCTCGACTGTGCCGGGCTTCGCTCGGGCGCTCGGCCTGTGTCAAGGCCGCAGTTAATTACGTAGTTCACACGAGAGATAAGACGCAGTTTGGAAGCTTCTGGTGTGTGAGCGGGACTATAAATACATGGCGGTAGCCGCCTTAGTTTTCAGTATTAGTGCAAATTATTTACAGAGCGGTTTGAGAGTTATAGTAGCGATATTATTGTGCGCGTTCAAGTGGTTATTAGTTAAGTGTTGTGTTTGAGAATCAGACGGATCGGATCGGATCGGATTGTAATACAATTGAGTTTTAATATTAGTGGGCATCTTATTGCGTGTGAACAATTTATATTTGATTTGTTGTAGTAGACTGTGTTGTTAATTACGAACTGTTTAACTGTAAAAATTAAAGCTGGTGATTAGTGACTTAATTGGCGTCTGGTACTTATTTTGTTTTCCACTGTACCTACGACGATCAATTAGACCGTCGTAACAGTATTTATAATCAGACAAACGTCAATAAAACAAATGTTAAATGATGATATTTTGAATATATTTTTCAAAACATTAACAACTGCTTTTATAATTTCCTTAACTAGTTTGAAAAAATTTTAAGTTGATTTTCTTTACAAACAAGCACATTTTACACTTTTAAGTTTTTATTATTCTTTACAACTAATCAACAAATGTAAAATACAAAGGAATTGCACGTACTGCAACAAATAAGAAAGCTGTATAAATAAAATATCCTAATTACAAACACAAATAAAGATTATGGCTCTCTTTACAGCGGACGGTCTAATAAGATACAGTATAAGCAAAAGTAACACATTTTATTTTCAAAAAGTTTTGATATTACAATAGCGGTCTAGGTCAAAATATTTCTACACTTTCAGCCAGTGTTATAAAATAACCAACGAGATAATATTGAAATTCTATAGTACAATAGCTGTGCGCAACTCATGTATGGCAGGGCAGTCATTCTACTTAAACAAAATATAACAAACAAGATCCAAGAACAAAATATGCGGTTTCAAAGAATAATTAAAAGATTCACTCAAAGAGATCAAATTACACAATAATAGAAGAGCTTTTCATAACCAACTAGAATGGGAGATTCTAACTACATACAGATGCAAGAACACTTGGAGAAAATTTAAAAACTAGATAAACACTAAAAACGAGAGTATTAAAACTCTAGGAAGAAAAGACCTAAGTAAACAGAGATAAAGTGGGGAACCTTATTAGGTGCTGTACTTAATGTTTAAAGCAGAGATGAAGCAAAACATTAAATGTAAATCTCAACAACAAAGGCAGCGTCTAATGTTACTCACATAAAAATAAAAGTTTTTCCCATTAAATGTCAGTTTCAGCCACCGTACTTTGTAATAAAACATACGATTGGAAACGTATTTTAGGCTTAATGTAAAGCATTTTTATGTAAACTCGTTTTACCGGAGCAGAAAGTATTATACTTTTTCACTCTGTAAAGTCCATCATGACAATATGCACACATATCATATTAATAACAGTTTTCCTAAGTAATTTTCAAGATCCGATTTTAAATAAATTACGTCTTTTATACGCTCTTTAGTGTTTAATGTCATTTTAAACCAAACTACTTTACTTTAGCAGTACTGTAAAGAAGTAGTGAATTGTGGCTACCAGCACTATGACTATAATAACATCAAGTAACTAACAAGGGTCAAATGTTTTTCTCTGATTATCTACACTGATGTTGCAAGTATAAACAGGTTATAAAACCTCTTTAGGCATACTATATCTTAATTTATAGTTAAACCAAAATGAGCTACAATAATATTATAAATAATACATTAATCCTCTGTTACAAGAACCGCAAAGACCGTGACTATAAAACAGTGATGTAAATTATTGAATGCTAGAGAAATCAATACTCAAAAAGTTTATTAACATTTGTTTATAAAATGCATGTTACGTGTTACGAGGTCGTTCATTTGCTGGAATTCTGTTCTTACATCATTTCATAAGATCTGAAAAGATTGTTTATGAATGTACAGCCGTCGCAACATTATTGGGAGATCAGTCCATTCCATAGACTAATAACCTAACTAGTCAGAGTTATTGTGTTTCTGTGATCAAACACTGCTAAATATCATTATAATTTAGTACCTTTCTGCATTTATCTGTACACATGTCTCACCAACAGTCATCTTTGCTCAATGACTTGTCTCCTAAGGAATTCATGCCCATGTTAATACTGATATTTTCCTCATATTTTTCGGTTTATTTAAAATTGAGAGTGACCGCTTTTCAGTTTGAAAGCTGGTGTAGCCTTATTAAAGATTATTTAAGTTAAATATATATTTATTCTTCGCCCAAAGTTTACTCAGGCCTAGCTGAGCTCATTAATAATGTTTCCAACTTCTCTACATTTTACTATGTAGCATTATATCACCTTTAAATGTTTGTACATTATCATCTTTGCACAATATTTTTATATAATTTATTTTGTCTATTTGCTTATTTTACTTTCTAAACTTTAACAAGGCTGAATAAATCCTTGATATTAAGTTATGGTTCTGCTAAACTCTGACTTTCATACGTATGTTATTTGATAACTAATATTGTGATTTAAAATTCAAAGTTTGCACGTGTTTCAAACTTAATTTTTACAATAACTATCCTATGCTGTAATAAATTCACTATTGTGCATATCATATAAACGTATACAACAGTATTACCAATATTTCAAGTTTTACGTAGCTTTAAAGTAAAATAAAGTTCCCTTACCTCGCATAAATAATAAAACTTTTAGATTCAGTTACTACCATTTCAATAAGAATGACAGTGTGTAATATATAGTATTGAAAACGGTCTTTGGCAGTCAAATATTTAAAAAGTAGAGAATGTTTCTGAATGTTTTTATTAACATGTCGAGAACTAACTGAATTCAATTCACGTGTACGTGGGCACAAACTGAATGTACTCCAGCCACCGGATAATTTGGAATTACAGCGTACGTACATATTTGTGCTGTGCAACAAGTGGCATTCGTTACTGTATGGTATGTGTTATGGTGGGATTAGCATACATTTACTGAACGTGTAAGCCAGTAAATCACGAGCTTCATAAAACATGTTAGGAACGCTCCAGTAGCAACTTATGACGCTACAGCACAAACTAAAATAATAACACACACACAGGTACCACAGGCCTACTTACTGCTTCTAATTTTTCTAGTTTCCTGTATCCCTACGCCCGTACTTTTCTCGGTACCTTTCTTTTTTAATTGTAGTTCCTTATTTTGTTACTTACTTACTTACTTAATCCTTACCTTTTCTACCTTTCGGTGTAAAGCTATGTTGGAGTTGAGTCCTCTGAGGTCGTCTTTTTCCACGTATCCCTCCATTTCTTTCTATCTCTTGCGAGCTCCTTCATTTCTCCCATTTTACTCCTCTTCTTTCTGCAGCTGTGCGGGCTTCATCCTTCCAGAGCTTTCTCGGTCGTCCTCTCTTTCTTTTACCTGTTTCTCTGGATTCAAACACTTACTTTACCAGTCTTTCCTCCCCCATCCTCATTACATGCCCCAGCCATCTAAGTTGAGCTTCGTCTACTGTTATTGCTACAGGAACAATATCTAACTTTTCCTAAATATTTCATTTCGAATTCTATCTTTTTTTGTCTTCTCTTCTATTTTTCGAAGAAACCTCATTTCAATACTAGTTAGTTTGTTTTTATTCTCTCATTTGTTGTCCATGTTTCGCTTCCGTAAGTTAATACTGGCTTCATGATTTTTCTGACTATTTCTTTATCCTAGTGGGTATTTTTTTTTTACCCCGGTAACTTGATTTAACACTATTGAAAAATCTTCCTGTTTTCGTTACTCTTTCATTTATTTCTTCCTCTAAATTCCCTTTGCTGTTAATCACTACACCCAGATATTTATAACTTTTTACTTGTTCTAAATATTTTTTATCAAGTTATATACTGTGTTTCTCTTCTGAATTTCCTATTACCATAGTTTTAGTCTTCTGTATATTAATCTTCATGTTTTTCTTTCTAAGTTCTTCATTAAATACATTTATGTTATTCTGTAACAGTTTTTCTGTTTCTCCTATAATTATTATTAAATCGTCTGCGTAGCATAATTCTGTTATTGTTATTATCTTCATATTCCAGTATCCTATTCTACATTTACTCATACTTTCTTTACATTTTTTGACAACATCATCCAACACCAGGTTGAATAGGAGGGGGCTTAAAATACACCCCTGCCTTAAACGTATTTTGCTGGTGAAAGTTTTTGATGCCTTGTTTCTTACTCTTACGTAATTGACGGTGTTTTCGTATAGGCATTTTATGCCCTCAATAAGCTGTTCTTCTACTCCCTTCCTCTTCAATATGTTCCATACGTCCTTCATTCGTATACTATCGAACGACTTCTCCATGTCCACGAAACATGCATGTATTTGTCTTCCCACTTTGGCAGCTTTCTCACATAATTGTCTTGTTATGAAGATTTGGTCCACTGTTCCTCTCTTTTTTCTGAACCCACTTTGGCTTTCTTCCAAGGTGTGCTCTACTTTTTCCTTAACCTGCTTTCTATAATCCTCCCGTAAAGTTTTCCTACCGTGCTCCCTAAAATAATGCCTCTATAATTAAAACATTCTTTACTGTCTCCCTTTTTGTATATAGGCGCGATAATTCCTATTTGCCAGTCAAGTGGAACCTTCCTTTCTTTCAGTGCTTGGTTAAAAATGTTTAGGAGTTCCTCCTTTCTTTCCATGTTTGCGTATTTAATCATTTCTGTTGTCATCATGTCCTGGTGCCTTCCCTAATTTCATTTTCTCCATTGTCTCACTGAATTCTTCTCTTGTTATTTCCTCTTCTTGTTCCATGTTTTCAGTATCTTCTCTTTTTTCTTCTTCTTCCTCTTCCACGTTATCTTCGTTTTCGTTTTCCTCTAATAAATGTTTAAAATATTCTCTCCATCTTTCCATAATACTTGTCTCTTCCATTAGGATATTTCCATTTTTGTCCTTTAAATTTTGTAGCTTATTCGTTTTGGGTTTTCTCATTTGTTCCAATGCGTTGTAGAATAATTTCTGGTTTTCATTATATGTTTCTGTAAGTTTATTTCCGAAGTCTGTCCATGTTTTTTCCTTGGTCGTTTTTATTTGGTTTTTAACTTTTATTCTTTCTGTCTAATATTTGTCATAGTTATCTTCTGTCTTATTGTTCAGATAGGTTTTCCACGCTTTTTTATTTTCATTTAATGCTTTTTCTATCTCTTTTGTCCACCATGCTGTCCTCTTTGCTATTTTTGCTACCCCATAACTAACTTTCGCTGCGTCTTTGAGGCTTGATTTCTAATTCTCCCATCTTTCATCCAAATTTTGGTATACTGTTTTCTTCCGGAATTTTTCTAGTTTTTATGGTAATTTTCCCTTGTTACGCGTTCTTTAAGTTTATACACTTTAATTTTTTCTTTTATTATTTATCTTTTTTATCTTTTATTTCTTCTTGCATTACTTTATATATCGTTTTGACTAGATAGTGGTCAGTCCCTATTTCTGCACTTCTCTTAACCTTTATGTCCTTTACACTTCCATATTTTCCTATGTATAATCTATAATCATATAATCAATAATCTATGATGGATCGTTCTTTTCCATTTCTTTCTTCCCTCGTAAATTTGTGTAGCCTATGTCCTTATGTGAAAATTTGGTGTTTCCGATAACTAAATCATTTTCCATACACAAATCAATTATTCTTCTTCCATTATTATTTTTCATGTTTTCCCCCTTTCTTCCTAGCCAATTTTCTATTCCCGTGTTATCATTTCCCACTCTGCCATATAGATCCCCAATGACCATTGTATTATTATTTTCTGCAGCATCTCTTTCTTTTTGAACCTCTTCAAAAAAATTTGTTTTCCTCTGCTGATGCGTTATCGTTTGGTGCATATACTACTATTATGTGATATTTTTTTTATCCATTATTAATACTAAGGTAAATATGCTATCGTTTACTTCTTTCATCTCTACAATTTTTTTCATATATTCTGGCTTTACTATTATTGCCACGCCGCCTTGTGCCACTGACGTATATTTTACTCCTGACCAAAATATATTATATCCTTCTATGATTTGTTCCATACCTCTAGCCTTCTTTTTGGTTTCAGTAACTGCTAATGTATCTAGTTTTAGTTTTTTCATTTCCTTCAGTACTACTTCTTTTCCCTTTAGTCCTCTAACATTCCGTATGCCCCAGTTCATAATTTCCCTCTTTCGTCCATTTTCTATTTTTCCATTATTTATTTTATTTATATTTCTTGTGTCCTTTCTTATTTTGTTTTCATACAATTTAGAACGATTTTGACATATTACCATGTCAAAAGTCTCATTTCTTCTTCTTCTTCTTCTTCTTCTTCTTCTTCTTCTTCTTCTTCTTCTTCTTCTTCTTCTTCTTCTTCTTCTTCTTCTTCTTCTTCTTCTTCTTAGTTACGTTTCAACATGTTCCGTATCTGAGAGGTGTTATCCTCGCATCTCATTAAAAGTTCTCCTCCTCCTCCTCTGTCCGCATTTTCCCACCTGTCCAATGAAACCCGGCAGCGTTGTGATCCTCAGGTGTAGCTTCTAATCTGTTCCACGGTGACACAAGCACTTATAAACTAATACAATCTTGACAGCCGCAAATTCACATAAAGTTTCCTGTATAGTTATGACTTTTACTATGCAAAATTGCGTAAGTCCAGAATTTAGCAACATGTAAAAAGTTGTAAATTGGTTTTATCATCTACTTTTAGGAACAGCAGAATTCGCATGAAAAGAGAATTATCAGATTAATCATACCCGCTTATTGCGCAAGTAGGAACTTTGCCTGTAGCTGATGCTGGGTCAATTGGGTAGAGCTGTAAAGACAGTTTCCACTCTTACACCCGAGTAAATGAAGACAGTTGTTGCCAGGAAGAATATCCAGCCGTATAAACCGTACAAAAGTTAACGTGACAGAATATCCATGGTGTCTTGGAACTTAGCTAGACTTTGGAAAAATTTAGACTTTCCCAGGAAGCAACGTGCGGGTGCTTTGCATGCCCCAAGTGAGAAATGGGCAAGGGCTACAGGAACGTGAGCCACCCCAGTTAAATAAGCTAGCTCAAAGAGATTAAAGAATAAGAAGAATAAGAACACTGAACGGAGGAACAATGACTAGAAAAGGGTAGATTTAGCAGATTTTATGACAAGAAGGAAGGTGAGCGTCCGTTGTGTGGAATAGATCATTTTGTGTGCGACAGACGGAGAGGGAACAAAACAAGAGAGTTGGTCTGTGTTTGTATGCTGATATATAGCGGAACAAACAAGCATTGTTGATATAGACTAGGAATAGCACTTGCCTGCAATTTAAAGTGTAACGCTTAGTCAAGGAAGAAGTGATAGAATTATGAGAATCATAATTGTGTTCCTGGAAGGAGATATGGTCATCACTGTTAGTACTTGTGGTCCTGAAGCCAGTTGTGATAAGTGAAATCACTGACAAGAAGCTACGCTTCAAGAGCTTGGTACGTTAGGAGTGGATGCGTTGCTGATAGTAGGAGAATACCTAAATGAACACATCTGAAGGAGTAGAGATACAATCAAGACAGTATATAAGGGCTTGGGAATAGGAGGAAAAAATAAGGATTGCTGAGAGCGCCATTGCTCGCTACTTGTTAATACCTGGTTAATACAAGTGTAGAGAAAAGAAAGTCAATTTAACTTTCTTCTAAGGAGGATTTTAACTAATCTAGGAGGTTACCTCCTAGTCTGATTGAGAACACAACTAAGAAGAATTCAGAAATGCAAGGTTCCTAATTAAGAAAGCGTGGAGGTACATCATAGGATAGTGGTAATCCACTGGAAGATGGTACTGGAGTGGATAGTGGTACTAAAGTGGAAAGAAGGGTAAGCCTGTACGGCTTCTGACAGAAAGAGTGATAGATAAAGGATAAGGGAAGAAACTTCTATAGGACAAAAACAATTCAAAACTTATGCCAGGTAAAAGAACTAGAGGTGCAGTGATTGTGCTCAGAAAAATATCAGAAAAACAGTAGGGTCTGTACTTTGTTTTCATTAGTCTCGAGAAGGCATGTCTCGCCACGATATTGGGTGTCACGTCAAGAAGTCTGGAGATTTTGGGAGAGGAGGGAGTAGCAAAGAAGTACATGCGGTTGGTCCAGAAAATGTATAATGGAGCAAGACTAGAAGCAGCGTTGGACTGACTGAATGGATTTTAGTACAAGTAGGTTTACATCAACATAATCTGCCTCGAATCCTAATTGATTCAATTGTGGATGTAATATCTCGTGTGATAGGAGATCGATCGTTCCGGTACACGATGTTTGTAGATGGTACCGTGCTGTGAAGTGTCAACAGACATGTGTCTGTAATATCAGAATGCAAGATACAAAAATAAGCGTCTGGATAAGAATAAATACTTAAGCTTAATAGTGACTGGAGGAAAAGCTTGGATAGAGAAATAGTACACAGAATTCAAGCAGGGTGGGTTAAACGGAGGAAGATGTCAGGGGTTCTATGTGACGCAGAATCAAGACTAAAGTTAAGGAAAATGTATATAAAACTGTAGTAAGACAAACGGTGACGTATAATGCTGAAACATGGCCAGTGGGGAAAGCACAAAAGATAAAGTTTGATGTAGCAGAAATATAAATATGCATAGTTGGATTTGTGGAATAGCCAAGATGGATAAAGTCAGGAACAACATAGTAAGGATAACGAACGAAGCAGCGATACCGAAGTAGATATGAGAAAGAAGAATAAACGTACTGTCACGTGAGGAGAAGAAAAGAATCATACGTGGGGATAAGTGTATTGGATAAGAGACAAGATGGAGGCTTAAATGGAAGTGGATGGATTGCGTAAGCGAAACCCCTGGTAAAAGCTGCTATCAGTGGTAGATGTTCCAAATTGAAACACGGTGTCATAAACATCCACCCTACATAGAACGTGAATAGATCCATAGAAAAAGAAAAAGGATTGCAGCACGTAGGGTTGGACGAGAAAGTATTAAGTAATACAGATAACTTATCAGTCTTACAGAGTCCGCAGACATCTCAGTTTACGGAAGACTTAAAGAATATCTTTAATTAATAATCGTAATAATAATAGTGAATATTGTTATCTGGTAACTAACCAACCGACCTAAATGTGACAAACTAGTACCAAGTTCAGAAGTATTTTGTACATGATCTCTAAATAATCAGTACTTTTTTTGGCTTCTTGTCCAAGAAATTAGTAGCTTGAATTTCCTGTCGTACAATTTCCATGTACACTTCGCGGCGTTTCAGACAACCTAGTCTCCAAAGATGTTAGCATTCCCAGTCTCCTTCATTGAGATCCCTGCCTGCCAGTGCGGCTCCCACACCTTCCTGCCCCAATTTCCTTGGCCTACCTCGTCTTCTACAGTAGGCTGATTGCCAGTCAAATATTTGTTTGGCCAACGACGGTCGGATAATCTGTGCGCTCCCTGTACCATCGTAAACTCATGAATTTTGCAGTATCTATTGTGTCATACTGTTCACAGTAAGACTGGCATCTACTCACAACGACAATCAGTCATTACACTTCTGATGTTCACCGTTGCGGTGTGAAATGGGTTCAAACACTGCGTATTATTGTTTTTGTGTTCACAATTTAGTGTTTTTCAAGTAGTTGTTTTATAGTAACATTACCCATACTGTTACGTCGGTCTACTGATCGTCGTATGATACAGTGGAAAACAAAATACAAGACACCAATTACGTCACTAATCACCAGCTTTAATTATCACAATTAAACAGTTTGTACTCAACAATATAGTCTCTTACAGTAAATCAAATAAAAATTGTTCACACGCAATAAAATGTCAATTAATATAAAACACAATTGTATTACAATTGTCCCGCACGATTATAAAACACATAACACTTCGCCACAATAATTACTTTTCACTAATAACCACTTGCACGCACAGAGTAATCTCTCAACAATAACTGTAAAGTAAGCAGCAGGCATGGGCTCTTTATAGTCTGCAGGGTTCCATAATATGCGTCCTTAACAAGCCATCGAAAATTCTAGAGAACACTTCAGCGCGACCTTAGCAGAAACATGCACCGTTGGGCTAATTGAGAAACTTCTCGAACAACCCTATCGAATGTACAAGATTGTTCCGATTACGTAACATTGCCTTGCGTTTTAAGCGTCACGTACGCATTACAGCTGCGGGAAAAGAGTTCAACAACCTTCTCCAATGTACCAGAACGTTCCGTAATGGCGTAACACTTTTTCTGCATTACGTAACTGTGATCTATCGGTTAGGCTTAGTATACTTATAGTTGCTTTCGTTAGTGAGTGAGTTATTCTGTTATTTGTTTATTTTTAGCTGTCTATTCACAATGTCTTTGATGGGGAGTAAAGCTCCCCATCAAAACAACGAAAATTAAGTTTCACTGTTCACTGGTCACGAAATAATTATTAGTAATATACAGTAATTGTAAAATATGATGAAAGAAAATAACAAAACTCACTGACATCCATTGAATCAAGCAACGAAAACGAGATGCGTATTACTGTAATAAATCAAAAGGCTTCGTTAAATACTTGAGAAAGCAAAGCGAATGTATTCCAGGTGTAGTCAAGTAGGAAAACTCTCTACACCGTGGAGAAAACGTAAAACATGTAGACAAAGGAAACTTTTTCTTGATGATTTTTATAAGTGTGTAATAGGAAATATTGTTCAGTATTTTTATAAAAATCAAAATTAGCCCACTGTTAAAAAACTCCTACCTACCAATAAATAAAGAATGCATTTCCCATGTGGCGCTAAATCATTCACGCGATTGTTTAAAAGTGTGGGATTCAAATAAAAGAAATGTAGAAGTAAAAGAAAAGTGTTAATTGAAAAACCAAAAATTGTAATGATGCGTTATAAGTACCTAGTGCAAATTAAAATTTTGGGGGAATCTGACAGAAATATATTTTTTTTTAGATGAGAGGAAAGTGAGCGTTGAGTGAGTTTTGTTGATGTAATGTGAATCGGTATTTCTCAGTAGTCGGTTTGTTTACACCATTGAGCGTGTTTCCGCGTGCGCATGTCTACGCTGTGTGTTTACTTCGCATTCCTCTCAGGTACATAGAGTTCAGTCTATAGCAGTACACTCTTTCCATAAACGAAGAATTGTATAACACCTTTCATCAAAATCGGATAACATACTTAATGGAAATTAGTACATTGTCTAGACACTATTTGAATTAATTATAATTTACAACAGCCTTGGTATATGTACTATTACGTAAGTCAAATCTAACAATATTGATAAATTTATAAGTAAAATACTAAAAATAATACTTGTTAATAAGATACTGAATCGCATTTAGTAATTACATCATCACACAATTTTTACTGACAAACTCTGACATTAGTATCGAGATTATATTTGGAAAATAATTCAAGTTAAGTTTTTCCACATACAATAATAATGTCAAGTAATAGAGCTCCCCACAATAATCAGTTTTCACTAATAACCACTTGAGACGCTCTTGGTAACTCGGCCAACGTAAACAGACTTACTAAGCAGCAGCTGTTGCCTATTTATTGCCTGCAGGGTTCTAGACTAATGTTCATTAACAAGCATTCGAAAACTAGAGAATACTAGGGTGCGGCCTTGCATAACACGCACCAGCTGGGCTAATAGAGAAACGGGTAGAACGACACTGTCTATTGTTCGAGAACGTTCGATAATTGCGTAACAATACGAATGCAGATTAATAGGCTAAAACGATTTTCAGTGTTTGTCAACAAAATATTTGAATGGGGCTACCGACCCGCTTGAAGGTAAAAATTTCCAGACTTTCTACTACACTATAGCCTCGGAATTAGTTCGACAAATTTTTTCGTGAAGCCTTTACAGCACTCCATGTAATAAGTTTGATATTCTTTGAGTTCACACAGTATGAACACTACAACAACAGATGAACTGAAGAGTGTTCCAAACATTTACTGTCAGATCCGGTATGCGTATAAGATTAGTACTATTCACGTATGTATTGAAATCAGACCATAACCTCTACAGAACGTAATTACAATGATTAGCTGTTTAATTATGTTCTTAGGCAATATAATGTAACAGCGTCTAACAGTATTTTAATAACTTTCGGGTTTTCCGTTGATTCCGTTAGTGCAGAGTGTTTTGTATCAGCCTACACCGCACAGCTATAAGAGAGAAATTTAATAACATCAGGTGGTTTCATAATCCTGGTTTTACTGAGTGGCTTCCGTTGTTTGCTTTTTGTTGGATTCTGGGTAAGATGCTCGGAAACTCGGAAATACAAAGAAGGCAATGCGCTGCCGCCACGTGGAAAATAATCAACCTCATGTTAATTAATTTGCTGACGAAGGATGTAGGGCTACTCTCTTTCTGTTTGAGTGTGCGTTTTGTGATTGTGTATTTTAGTTACCGGCACTGTGAGGGACTTAAAATTGATTAATCGTTTATCAGCAGCCAAAAGAGAGAGAGAGAGAGAGGGAGAGAAAGATAAAGAGATAGATAGATAGATAGATAGATATTGAGAGAAAGGGGAGAAAGAGAAAACCAGAAAGAGTATTCTATTTTTGAAATGCCTTTAATCCTCAAAGTTGTGGAACTACATTCAAATTTTAATTTCTAAACAAGGTGTTTGGATTATTTTCAGTCTCGTTTTTGCAAAACACAGGCACTGACGTCATCAATTACTCATTTCATTGCAGGGACTTTCCCGTTATAGCCAAACATACATCTCTCACGCGCATATGTGCTTCAGAGT
The DNA here is from genome assembly GCA_034769895.1 of Magicicada septendecula. Lineage (NCBI taxonomy): Eukaryota > Metazoa > Arthropoda > Insecta > Hemiptera > Cicadidae > Magicicada > Magicicada septendecula. The sequence continues at coordinate 159,825,273 of CM068374.1, forward strand.
AACACCACTTGACCACCGATGATACTGTAAAACTCTTCAAGCGGTGGAATTGTGTCTCCAAATATTATTTATGTAGTGATCGATATTTTTCCGTGATTGCAAGACGTTCAGTTTACCAAAGTCCAGGAAAGGAAAGCCTCTGCTCATTTTTAACGGCCGTCAGTACAAAGAGTACTGCGTTAGCAAAACAGTGGCGTTCAAGACATACTGCGTACAAAAAATTTCTAAAGAAAATGCTCAGTTAAAATAATACTATTTCAAGCGAACCGCCGAATGAGATGAGAAAACCCTTGTTAATACGAGGAAGCGAGTGAGAGAAATGGACAACTCGTTCGAAAATGTATGCTGAAGATATACGTAGGGCAACTCGTTAATAGAAAATATGACTTTGCAACTTAAGGTTTCGGAAGGTAAACCTACAACATCTGGATATGAAGGGTGGAGGCAAATTCTTTTGTATGATGAAAATCAAGGCCTTGGAAACTGCATATTAATGTTTGCCAATGAGAAAGAAAATCTACTTTGTCAACACGTTAGTCATGTTTCATCAAGTGAGCGTTCACAATTTCGAGCAAGCAGTTATTCATCATCTACTCCGATATTGGAAATTCGTGGGATGAACACAAAAGTTTGGAACCGACCACGCACTGGTGCTAAACAAAAAACAGGTTATCTACGATCATTTTTTCAGATCGTAAAATGTTCCCTTAAAGTGTTCCTTCGCCCAGCTACAATTTCTGAATGGAACTATAATTGTAATCAGTGTTTTCAGAGGAAAGTACAAGAAGTCGGCCTGTTTCCAACTACACAGACAACGAAGTAGTTCGGCTCCAACATACACCCATAAGTGTTCTTCTTTAACTCATATGGACACAACTACGATATAGTCGTGTAGTCTAGAAAGAACGCCGTACAACAATAATCAATACGTGTCCTATGATTACTTCGTTGATCGATGGCTAGACAATACTTGGGGAAAGAAAATTGTGGAATTATTCTGCCAAGCGGCGCCAAACTAATAACATTGCTAAAGGATGGAATTAGAGAACAAATACTTACATTTCAAAACCATATCCACAAATGTAGTCACTGGTGAATTCCCTCCCAAAAAAAATGCACTGATCAGCATATCCCGCATCGGATAATCTATAAAAAATAAAAGAGAAGAACGTTTGTTAAAAAAAATATTATTTTCAGAACTTTCAAAACCCTGAAGAAGGCGTGAAATTAAGATGTTTCTTACAAACTTAATTTATATGCATAATTTGTAGAACAAAGCAATAGCGAATAAATTGTAAAATCAAATAAATTTTAAATTAATAGAAATGCACGATTATTGTAGATCCACAATACACTAGATATTATGTTGTTGTAAATCGTAATGAATTGAATATGTTGTTAATATTTTTCACACAAAAAATTCAAAATACTTCAAATTATTCTAAGCAACACAAACCTACAGGTAACAGATAACAGCAATATACACCTACTCTACTGGCAACTTATACAAAGTGCAAACACACTGTAAGAAATAAAAACAACAAGATTTGGGAACTATAAGGGGCTAACTCCTCAGGGTGTTCCTTCAAAACGACATGCGTCGGCTAAGATCTTTTTAGAAGAAAGTAATTAAGTAAGAAATACAGTCTAGCACACTTCTCCCAACCACAATTCTGTTTTTAAATTTGTATGTTGTGCGTGTGTGTGTGTGTATGTGATTGTGCGCGCGAGTAGGTTAGTAAACAAACGCTACGCCCACTGCTTTGCTAAGCCTCTGATCAAAGATAACATAAATGTAAATTATTTGTTTCACTTGAAAACGTCTAACAAACTACATGATCAAATCTAAAATACAGTGCATATACTTGGTCAAAAATACACAATACGCAATTGTCAAATATGAAATACAAAATTATATAATTGGCAAAGGAAGCTTGCTCATGTCGACAAGATCGCAATTTTAGATCCAGCAAATAACTTTGCATTCACAGACTGAGATGAAAATTAATGTAACCTCTGTGCTAAATACATCAGCTGCAAACCCTTGGAAAGGCCTATCTGGTCGTTAATAATATGTCTGCCAGACGATTGATCAAAGTTTCGCCAATCAAAAACATCGCGCGCGGGTAATAAGTAGCCAATAAAGGGAAACGACTTTCCGACTGATTAACAACTTGAACTCACTGAGACAGCGCGCATATTTAGAGTACTGAGAGACATTTACCTTATCATCAGTCAAATGAGGATAAATCCATTGTTACTAACAAAGTGAATTCATCTACTGGAGAATTTAAGGAATAAGGCCTATTCCTAATTCATGAAACTGCTGACTCTAACCCCCGCTTTCCAGGCCGCCCAACACCCTTTCACCAGTCATTGTGTCGTTGAAGGCCTACTTGGTAATTTTTAGTTGGCGATCTTGAAACAGTTACTGTTATAATATTACGGTGATTGCGAGTGGGACATTAAATGTAGTAAGCGATCAATATTGATAACGGGTACGAGTTTTACGGTGTTCGCAGTGGTACTCGTTGTAAGTAGGAAGCAGCCGTCTAAGAAGTTTCATAAATGTTAATAGCAGAACTGATCAAACTACAGAGACTTGTATAGGAAACGCTCAAATAGTATTTTACTTACTAAAAAGTTGAAAATGGAAATAAAATGAAGTTAAGTAACATATTAATATCAAAACTCTTGACAGCAATCTAAAATTTGCTTGTTCACATTTACATGCTATTGCAAAGCACTGAAACGTGGATAATAACGCACAGCGGCTTAAAACGAAATACAATACCTTACCAATAAATGCCTAAGAAAAATGTTCGGAATACTGTGTTAAAACCAGATTTGCAACTTTAGAGGAGAACACAGCAAGAAAGTTTAGAGAGAAAAGACTGAACAAGAATAAAAACTGAACGGTCAAAAAGTGTGTAAAGACCTGAACGCCACTAAACGAGTACTAGAACCAACTACCGACAAAAAGGAAATCAGGCAAACAGAAACAGAAAACGTTGGTGTGACGTTAACAGAAATTAGAGCAAGAACGCAGGACAGAACAGCATCGAGGCCCAAAGTGGATGTTCTATATCTTAGATGGAAAGAAGCTGTCTTACATAAGACTTCTTATATCTTACATAAGAAGCTAAGTCCTTAGGGTAAAGGAAAAGATACAATGTGAGAACAAGATGCGTTAATAGCTAAGCCTATGACTGATGAACGAATATTAACGCTTAGTGACATAGCGTCTGCATTACAGCGTCTGGTCGGTTGAAACTTAGGTAGGACAAAAGCAAAATCCCATAAAGCTTGAACAAAAAGACTAATACAAACATGATGTAAGGTAAATAGATATTCGTTTAATGTTATTCATTTTTAATTCATCTTTACATCGACAACAATACTGCCCAACATTTTATTCCGTATTCAGTTTGCTTCCATGTGATCTACGTAGTAAAAGTGTTTCTTAAGTGATGGTGTCATATTTTTTTTATGATATGCCCCATCCGCGTGCGTCATCTGTGTTTACAACTTTTCTGGTACTGTCAGGGACTGCTGTAAATCTGTTTTATGAATGCGTCGTGTCCAGTTTATTGGTTGGGATTTTAGGGTAGTTCCAAAATTTGCTCCATTCTTTTTACGATACTCTATCTCATATATGCTTTTATAGTTTACATCTTATAAGGTTTATATTACTACTGCTCCTTATTGTTCGTGACAGGAAACACAATAATTTCATCAAGGTTTATTTGATAGTGTCAGTTCTACGGAAACCCCTATAAACCGTTTTATATGTGTAGAAATAGGGTTTAAATGCAAATCTTGTAAAAACACAAACCATATATTTCTTTATCTAATTTGAAAAATCTATTAGAATAGAGAATTTGTCAAGTTTTATAGAAAATACAAAGTGAATCTTATTTTTTGCTAGAATTAATTTTGAAAGTGTTACAATTTTGCATCTCTTTTCTAGGAAGCACGAGTTATCTGTATGCGACTGCAACCCGTTTCTAGTTTCCATGTTTTTTGTAATGGCATATTATAAATTCTGACCTTAACAAAGGTCATTATTAGTATTCAAGTTATACTGTGCTCAAAGGTCTTGTCACCGCAAAGAACAAACTGATAACCAAACTTAGTACTGTTTCACATAACAGGTTGCCTTTAGATAAGTAATATATACTGTACATCAAAACTACTGTAACGTAATTTGCCTAAATAATTAAATACGTTTGTCTTACAAACACTATATTCAAAACTGTTGGTATACATTTGTATGGATTTATATACTTTGTTACAATCAATATCGTCACGTTAAGTAAGACATACGTGAAAAAGGGTGTGTGAAGATCGATCGATGTCAAGGTTGTGCGTGACTATGGGCATGTCCGTTGCCCGCTATTGTGCCGCGTCTCGAACTTCTTATAGAACTTCTGCCGCGGGGACCAAAAGACTGGACCTGCTACCGGCCGTAGTTTTTCAATTAGGGAACTAAACAAGAGTGACGATTTGCCAAGGCCGGGTCCAAGATTTGCCTGGCATAGATGGGTTTTGACCGAGGGCGCTTATTAGGGGATTGCCCTGAAAGCGGGCACAGCGGTGGTAGAACTTTCTAGAAGGTGTCCGCATGTTCAGGTAACGGACCGGAAAGGATTCTTTGATGCTTTGGTTTAAGGTTACATAGTGTGCCCAGTGTAGTCTTGGTCCAAGAGAGACTGAAGCTTTTGTTTATTGGTATTAGCCAAGTTGTCCCATACAGGGACCGCATAGGTAACCATGGGTGCCCTAAGTAGGGACTTGCTGCAAAGTAGGGATTGGAGCTGGTATAGACGATTAGCAGTTTTGAGGGCTACTTTCTCGGAATGTGTCCGCCAGATGAGGCGACGATCAAGGGGAAACCCAAGTACTTCACACCGGGAGACCAGGGCAGGAGAGTATAGCTACGTATAGTCTGTCGGGAAGCCTTCTCCGTCTGGAGAAACCTACAGCTGCGCTCTTGACGTGTTAATAATGACCCTGCATTTCTGTGCCCACTTAACGTAGGAGCCACGCTGCTCCTGGAGCCAGATAACGGTCATCTAGTACTACCATCGACGGCATTAACAGAAAGGAAAATACTACTAGTTGTTAAAGCGTTATACTGTGGAAGAATAATGAAATAGATTGAAGAGATAGGTTTAAGAATTATTAGATTTTTTTTAGAGATTTCAAGAGAACAGAAGCTCCTTTATCATTCTGAATTGAGGCGGTACTTAAGCATATAATTTACAATAATGATCTTTTAAAAAAAATACTTAAAGAAAAATGAAAGATCAAAATTTACAGGAGAAGGATTTATTTGGAATATGTTGTTCAAATGCTCCAAGACATGAATTGCTAGTCATAGTATATGTTCAAAGGGGGAGACAGAAAACGGAGGACTGTGGAGACCAGCCGTCAACCCGCCTGCAGGTTGTTACCCTGAGAAACAGAAAAGAATAAAAATTATAAAATTATCAGATATAACCTACACATATAGGTTGGAAACGCTCAATAAATGTAGGTCACGATAACAGAGAAAAATATGTATACAGTAAATTAATTATTCGTGTCAATCCCATCGTGCATCAGCAAACAAGTTTTTAACTCAACATGATTTTCGCGGGAAACAAAATTGAATTTTAAACTGTCAATGTTATAAGCAAGTAACGGTTTGCCCGCTGGTACACACTTTTATTTTAGGAACAGTTTTGTCAAATCAAAAGGATTGTATATAAACTTTCGATAACCATCTCAAATCGGTTGCTAATATTATCTGTTATCGTCTGCTTTTGATTCGTTTTTCTTCTAATCTTCTCGTTTGTCAACTTTTATACTACACGTTGTAAGTTTCGTCATTGTGATTTCTCATAAAGTTCCTAATTATTATCCACACCATACTTTGACATACCATATATACCAAGGCTGACCTAATATTTTTTTTTTACAACCGCCGCTTACTTATCAGGATTTACTTATTTCATCTCATTGTACAAAGCACTCATATCACTCTCTGACTGTGGTGTATTCTGTCGTGGGCATTTTCTGCTCATAACCCATCATTAAATAATAATATTTTTACGTATTTGAATAAGCCAATTTTTTCATGGTTTAGTAACCTTTAGATTTTGCTGAACAATAAACATAACATTTTCTTTTCAATTTCCGATTATGCGAGACAGTCGTAGTTCACATTAATTCCGAAATTTTTATATTCCTTTTTTTACGTTTTTAATAGAAATATGGACTAAATTTTTAACTGGACAGAACTTTACAAAAAACTATTTGAGGGTCTACGTTTAATGATATCTCTTCTTATTTTTGAACTTAAACATAAACAGGAGATTCAATAAAAAATAAGACTGTGCAGGTATCACATTTAAGAAAAGACATAGTAACTATTGGAAGTTTGCAGAAGAATGTCTTTGATAGATTACATGCGTTTGAACTGTAGAATTATCGAAGAATTTAAGAATAAGTTGGATATATAAGGTCTTTTATATAAAGGTGGTGAGAAAGTTACAAAAGGAGAAAGGCATTATTAATACTGATACAGCCATAAAACTAGAATATACTGACCACATAATAGAGCTTTATATGTCTTACTATACAGGGCAAGGTCCAAGAGAAAAGGAATCCGGTAAAATGGGGCACTTCGTGATTAAGGAACCTGACAGCCAGATTCAACTGCACTTCTTCCCGCTTATCTAGAACTTATACGTCTAGAAATTGCACTGTCATGTTGATTGCCAGTCATCATAGAGTTGATGGCACTTGAAGAAGAGTAGATGTTAGAGATTAGGTGTGCTTTTCCTATATTAGAATGGAAATTTAGACATCTTGTAAGAACCGAAGCAGAAATCCTCTTTGGGACACCGCAGCTGGTAAGTACACTTTTTAAAATACAAAATGACTAAATTACTCAATAAATTATTAGTCTCCTGTGACGCACAGTTGAGGTCTTTTAACCTTTACAGATTATAGGTTGAATGGACATACATGCCTCGTGTAAATTATTTTACGCACAACCAATGAAGGGGAGAAAAAGGGATACCTCGAGCATGTTCATGTTGTTCAAAACTTTCGCGTCACGTTCAAAGGCAAGAGTCTGGGAGTGATGTGTAAGTAATTAAAGAATTCTAAAATTTACTGTTTTAACAAAAGAATCTTTTAATTCACTACCCAAATTGAATGCGCTACCTCAGAGTAGAAACCAGCTAAACCATTATTAAATTAAACATATCAGCTTCTTACAGACAGAATTTAAAATTTTTTTTCAGACTTTAAATAAACTTTAAATAAAATTAATTTAAACCTATACCATATACAGGAAGCTAAAATTAAAAAAACTTTTACCGAGTAGAAGAAACTAAGTGCTAACGGTTGGAATTCATATGGAGCAAAAGCTTTAACAGAAATCAAATAAGAAACATCTCAGGTATAATATCGTAAGATATCTGGGGGTAAAAAACAACAGAAGTGAAACGTCAGCGTGATTTGTGTGGCTGTGCAGATACATAATGATTTTTAAAAAATTGCATAACTACTAAAAGCCGCTTAACTCTAGTGTAATCTTGTTTCAAGTGTAACTCTAGTGTCAGGTGCATGATTGAATAAACTGTGGTTTCTATACAGCATTACACATTGTTTAAGAAGTGTTTAAAGTAGAAAGACGTACCTTATAAATTATAATTTCGTGTACCAAATGCTATTTCTCAGTTTTCGTTTCATAAAGCATAGGTGCGCGCGCGCGTGTGTGTGTGTGAAGAAAGAGTACATACGGTTGGTTAGATGAAGAGTGAGTGAGTGTGTTTCAGACAGTCAGACAGAGAAGTAGTCTACTGAAGTGTTTTTACCGTTCACGAATTCCGTTCTGTATTATTTTTGCGTCCGCTTGCTCTGAGCAAGCCTATACAATACAGACCTATAATTTTCTTCTTCAATACAGGCCTATATTTTATATATTAATCTTTCATATCTTTCATTCTGGCCTAACTCATCGCACTTTATTTTCCTATAAGCGAGTCAATTCAGTATTTATTTAAGACTCGTTTTCTCACTTGTGTCTCACACCAGGTTTTTAGTCTCATATCTTACGATTCCGTACCCTCTGTTAAATTACTTTAATTTAGTTTCATTATTTACTTATTTCACTAACTACCTATTTAAGTTTGCATTTAGTAAGTATTCGTTATGAGACAACAGAATAGTAGACTCCATTTGTGTCAACGAAATGCTTAGGTGGACCATAAAAGGCTGTCAACTTGCAAAATTAGTCAGTGTGGCCAGCAATGCGCTTTAGCCTTTTATTAATGTCCTTGGGTACTCTAGGTAACTACCCAAGGCTGAGTTACTTTCATTTGTTTACTGTTAATACTACCTCGAACAACGACATCAGTGTCACGTGAATAACCAAAATATCCCTCCAAATAGTGTAGCACTCCGCGACACACACAAACACACGGGAACGTCAGTGGGAACTCAGTGTGTGCTACAGTGTTAGCAGTTTCCACCGAAAGTGGTTATTTCCAGTGAAGTAACCCTTCCGAGTGCAATTATAAACTAACTTGCACTATACTATGAGGGGTAACCCCCTATCCCTTAGCAAGCAAGTAGAAGCGTCATTCCGTTACTTACAAATATAATTAGCTCTCTCTCCATTATTTAATTTGCTACAGCAGTTACAGCCAGTTAGCAGATCATCTCAGACACCCAGATGCGGTTAGACAGGATTGAAAAAAAACTGTAATAAATTCACAAGTAGAGCCATCTCTACTGTACCCTTGCTCCATTGGACTCAACAACACAACCCGCTGACAAATGGCACTTAAGATTTACTTAACGAACATGCATGTATAACAAAATGCCTTAAGTGAATAGCCATACTTCATGATACACGTCTGTGTATCTATGGATGTGTGTTTTGGTATTCTCGGTTGTTTGAATTGTCACTTTCTTCTTTTTCTTCTTCTTCTTCTTCTTCTTCTTCTTCTTCTTCTTCTTCTTCTTCTTCTTCTTCTTCTTCTTCTTCTTCTTCTTCTTCTTCTTGTGTATGGTCTTTCTTCAACTTGAAGTTTTAACAAATACAAAATGTTGTCCGCAGAAGATCGTGTCGGTGTTCTATTAAATGACGGAATCCTGTAGAACATACGTCATCACTTTACACTTGTAGTAAAATCAGGTGTCTTAAATAATATTCGTCAATAGTATACGAGAGGAATACTCTAGGTATACGGTGATATTAATCGTATATTCATAGGATTGTAATAGGCCTATTACTTCAATTGTAAATAAATCATCAAAATATATATTTTCAGCTAATGAAAAGCCCAATGAATATGAAACTCATTGTTTAAAGGCACTTATAATATGGAAATATTAATCTTCTTGTCAAGATCATCTTTTCCTTGATGGTCCAAGACCTCGTTTTCTCCGTGGTCTGTACTGCATTATAACCGTTAGTAATCTCATGAGTATACACTACCAATGTGTTTCATCTTCACATATTCATCTACCTTATCATTGGTTTATCAAATGCTAAGGTCTGATCTTGTTTGCTCGATTTAAATGCTATCCCGTCTAATAATCCCGAACAATCCACAGAAAGTCTTTTCGCCCGCAATGATTCTAGTCCTGTCTTTTTTTTGTATACAACATTCTCTACCACACGTTAAAACCTGCATTGCTATCTTTATATATATATTTCGTGTGTGCGTGTGTATGTCACTGAACTCCTCCTAGACGGCTGGACCGATTTTGATGAAATTTTGTGTGTGTGTTTGAGTGGGTCCCTGGATGGTTTAGATTCACAATTGGACCCGGTAGGTGGCGCTGCGATCGGGTTCCAGGAAATTATATATAAAAATGAATGTTTCTTTGTTTGTCCCGTATGCGTTCCTATACCATTCATCGGATTGCAATGAAACTTCGGTGAGTTGTTGTGCGCACGCCCGCGAAGGTTTCTGAATTAGTGGTGTTTTTTCAATGGGGTCCTTTGGGGGGTTCTTTGGGGTCTTCCACATCTCCTCCTAAACCACTGTACCGATTTCAACCAAACTTGGCACAAATATTTTACGCAAAGGGAGAACCAACATAGGATAGGTGTTTTTTCGATGGGGTCCTTTTGGGGGTTCTTTGGGGTCTTCCACATCTTCTTCTAAACCACTGTACCGATTTCAACCAAACTTGGCACAAATATTTTACGCAAAGGGAGAACCAACATAGGATAGGTGTTTTTTCGATGGGGTCCTTTTGGGGGTTCTTTGGGGTCTTCCACATCTTCTCCTAAACCACTGTACCGATTTCAACCAAACTTGGCACAAATATTTTACGCAAAGGGAGAACCAACATAGGATAGGTGTTTTTCCGATGGGGTCCTTTGGGGTCTTCCACATCTTCTCCTAAACCACTGGACCGATTTCAACCAAACTTGGCACAAATATTTTACGCAACGGGTGAACCAACATAGGATATGTTTTTTCGATATGATCCTTCGGGGGGTCCTTTGGGGTCTTCCACATCTCCTCCTAAACCACTGGACCGATTTCAACCAAACTTGGCACAAATATTTTACGCAACGGGAGAACCAACATAGGACAAGTGTTTTTTTCGATACAATCCTTTGGGGGGTCCTTTGGGGTCTTGCACATCTCTTCCTAAACTATTAGACCGATTTCAACCAAACTTGGCCCAAATATTTTACGCAACGGGAGAACCAACATAGGACAGGTGTTTTTTCGATACGATCCTCTGGGGGGTCCTTTGGGGTCCCCCAAACTATTAGATTTGGTTACTATGGCAACCCAATAGAATAGATTCTGTTATAAATATATTATCGCATTAAACTGAAGACCACGCGAACGAAGTCGTGGGCAACAGCTATTTATTTTTAAGAAACCTACTTTAATTGAACTTTATTAATTAAACTAACATTTTCATTACGTACAACGTGAAACTCCGTAGCGAAGCACGGGTATTCCCCTAGTTATTTTATAAAACCTCAGTTTTGCGTCCCTCCTTAGACCAATTACTAAGGAGAGATTAATGAAATTTGTTCTGCATATTGTGCTAGATACTGTCTCGAATTCATTTACCTTTTTATCAGTATCCTTATATTTAAGAAAAGATACATCCTTCAGTTGTTAAATAAACCTTTTTCTCACGTTGGGTTGCAGTCCTAAACTCGGTATAACCAACATACTACTGACTGAACCATAGAAATGCGCAGTGTTACTGTACTAAGTTCTTACGTCCTTAAATTGAGGTCTTTAGCCTTTCGCTTTGTTTCGAACAAATACAAAGATATAACAATTATAGGTCAAAAACTACGTAACAAGAAGTATGTTAATTGTATACTATTATCTATTAATATTTCACAAATAACGTGGTATATCATACATGGTAAATAGCAACCATAGCTTTTCCAATTGTCTTATATGTATGTATCTAGAAAAATGTTAATTTGTTTGGCAATGTTGTAAATTTGGCAATTTATCTTAGCAAATATTATATACAAAATGGATAATTGTTTAATCAAAATGTACATTAGCAAAACAAATAAATGTTTGCATTTTGATAAATTATTATAAATCAAATAAGTCCGTAATAAGAACTGACCTAACTGGAACTGGAACTGACTGACCTTTGGAAAATGAGTGGAGCGTTAATAGGAAGGTCAATAGCAGGAAGGTCTAAGTAATCAGTCAGTGAGTATTTTTACAGAATTTAATAATATTTACAATTACAAATTTGTAATAAATTACAGTATACTGTATAGGCGTTTCTCATGTGTACAGTATAAATTAATAAATCTATATTGTTTTGATCATTACGTTATATAGAGAAACGAAAGTAAAAACAAATGTATAATTATTAAACTCGTAAACTGTGTGCACATGAAAACACGTGTACGCTCTGTAATCTCTTTGATTTAAAAGATACTAAGTTTAGAAATAATCCGCTCTGCATTGCAGCAACTTTGTAAGAGTATATTTCACGGTCAACAGTTTAGTCAGGGGATGATTCCACTTTGTTGTGGATAGGACACCAGCCACTCCCGGTTTTACGTGTACGTGTTCAATGACCCGATTATAACTTCAAAGTGAATCAACACGGTAGCAATAGGTTGGCTTCTTTGAGTGAAAGCTAGGACAAACCAGCTTTTGCAGTACCTACCGCAATCTTTACACCCGCCATATATCCGCCATACAAACAGATTAACAATTTCTCGTTTCAAATATTAAATATATTTTTGCAATTAGTTTGACGTTTTCAAGTTATTAAATTTTAAACCAAATTTATTTTAACATAAAGAATGACACAAATAATTTTAAAATATTACTACATTATAAAAAAAAAACATGAACTATTTAATATTAAATAATGAAAATGATAATATCATTAATATAATAATAATAATAATAATAATATTGTGATGATGATAATAATAATAGTTGTTATTGAACTGTTAAAATTGTAGCGTCTGATTGAAATTTAAAACAATTTTATTCCGCCTAAAACTACAAAAAGAATGTTACAAAAATTAAAGGATTGAAATGAAAGGTATGGATTGAAATTAAACGTAAGAAACACTAAAGACATCAAAGCAAGTAAAAAGGATGGTATGAGAGAAAACACATCAAGGAGGAGGAAAGGAGGTAGACAGATATATTGCAGAAGTATGTTAGTAAGGAGTAGTCCAAGAAAAACAGATTAGGAGAATAATAAGTGCAGGGAAGGTAGAATTCAATATTGTTAAGACGATCGCCGGATTATGAACTTAAAACAATGCAATAACACTTGCAATAGATTTAATCATAAAATTCCCCAATACACAATATCACAACAATTAAAAATCAAAAAGTAAATAAAATTACAGTAAGCCGTATGCAAATTAACAAGTAATAATCTTTTCTGTCATTGAATACCTCTGTCTAATATAGCACTGATCAAACACTGAATCACTTCTGAAACTTGAACCACTCGCACTTGTTCTGCTGAAAATGACAACTGTCTGTGACGTTCCGCCCTGCTCTTGCATGGCAAACAAGTGCAAGACCACTGTCATCCTGTTGTCTACGTGATGCTTGTCTAATCGCAACGGTCCAACAATAGGTAAAAGACATTTTGCATAGCAAAACAGACTTAAATGTAACGTATATACAGGAGTCCTATTTTGTATGATTGTTTTATTTGTTCGAAAAAGAAAGACGTAAGCAAGGAGGAAAAGGAATAAGAATAGGGTTTTTAGGTGTTAAAAATATGGATCTGTAGGCGGACGATAAAGTCAGACATGTGGTTAAAGTAAGCAATAAATAAGTACTCCAATAAATCAAAAAGATAAAACATTTTTGAAAGGAAAAAGAATAACTGAATTGTATATGTCTGAAAGTAAACGGACTGGTATCAACGATTTGGAAGAAAACAGTGAAAGGAGAGCAGTAAAGATAATAAGATTTCATGTTCTTTAATAAAAGTCCCCAAATTAACGTACACAAATTAACAATTAATACTCATATTTTACCACTAAATACCGTTGTGTAATATAGCACTGAACAAACACTGAACTACTTCATAAATACTGAACCACTCGCACTTGTTCTGCTGAAAAACGTAACCGGCTGCGGCGTTCCGGCGCGCTCTTGTACGGAAAAAAGAGGCAGATGTGTACAATATGCCATTAACACAATCTCAAATCTCATGCTGTGTACATGCTACAGGAAGAAAATAAGGCTTAGACTTGCCGTAGATGCAAATGGAGGTGGCGGCAGCGTCTTGGAGCAACCAGACAGGAGAACACCACAACATAACGATGATAATGTTGATAATGATTTTTGTAAAAACTGGTTTAACGAACTTTTGTGAGACACTGTAATACAGAACACGATTCTAAAATCTGAAAATATGTTATAATTTTCAAAAACGTTTTAACAAATTGTGTAAGAGTGTTAAATTCAAAACTTATTTACTTAATTGTTTTCTTATCATGATTTTTTATACCATTGTTACTTCAAAAATCTATTAGCACAAACCTTATTTACATTTTTTTGGTAATTAAATTAACGTTAACGTTCAAAACGTTTAACCACTGTAAACATGTAAGTGGGTTTTTACTTAATATCTTTATATCGTTTTATAAAATCCTGTCCGTGTTTTGTAAACCTCAGTTCGTTTTCGCTGCCTGCCCAATCCTTTAAGACTCAAGTCGTACAGGGATATTACTTGTTCAAAAGACTTTATGAGCGTTATCCTTGTTTGTCTTGAGTTAATTGTAGTTTGTAACATATGCTGACGTTTGGCTATCGAGGGTAACTATTAATTTTTTTACCGTCTTTTCCATACTAAAAAAATACGTGTTCCTTTGACGTGTGATTGCGTAAAGGGAAGTTGCATTCTGCAAACTACCGCCTAGGTCATACACATCCGTCTATTCTACAAACATTGCGTACAGATTACTCTGAGATGTAATACGTAGCGTACACTCAGAAGTGGGTAGTACGTGTCTTAACTGCTAGCCGTCACTCTACACTCCTACACTCTTCCAGTACACAGAAATGTGGACAAAAGCAGTATCTGAAAATTATTTGTTTTTTATCGTACCTGTTTCAGTGACGTATGTGTTATTTTCAACTATCATGATTTTATTTTATTTTGTTCATCTCCTTGTCAAACACAATTTTTGACCCAATATTCAAAACTTACTGTCTGAACATACGTGTGGGCAGTAGAGCGCACTACTTTGACAATGTGTGTTGAGCCAATTCGAAAGTTTACCTATAAGTAAATTTACTTATATAAATTATAATAATTCAGAAAACTGTATAATCGGCAAGTCTGATCAAGGTTGTAAAAACTTTCTACACACATAGAAATATATAATTCAAATTAAATACAGGAACTTCCAGCTACTATAACAAAAACAAATTAGTTTTTTGGTTCTACGGGAGAATCAAAATATTGTTCAAGTATTTCAAATTACTACTTTACTTGCTGCCGTCCGTTTCTGTGAAATAAAAGTTAACATTAAATTTCTTTATCGCTAATTGTGTTTATCGTATTGTTAATGCTTTATTTTGACAAGCTTACATACGTATAAAAAACGTGTACAAGCTTTGTGTGCTGCAAACTTGTCAGGACTAAAGCCGTCCAAGCAGCACTCTTAAAACTCTAGAGATTAACTTTGCTAAACTTTCCTACACGTTGACTTCTTATCTTATATTTATCGTATTCTTTTTATAAAATGCAAAGTGTAGGAAAATGTCAGGCAAGATAATATTAAATTGTACTAGATGAAATGTTACGTACATTTTCTTAAAAGAAGGTAAATGAATTTTTAATTTTTAAGACAATATTTTATCACATTGTACTTGTGATACGTAAATTACAAGACTATTATGGGTTTTCTCCCTATCTTTTTTCTATTTGTCTCTATTCTTCTGTCTCCAGTTCTCAGTTATATCCCATTCCCAGTCTCGTTGCCTGCCTTATTAGCCTTCGTCAATCTAACTCTGTCATGCTTTGCTGTTGAATTGTTAGTTAGTGCTTTGTCCTCATCAGGGCAACAGCCGTGTTCAACACGGAGCAGCAGCTATCAGTTCTGCATTAAAGTAGACAAATTTTGAGTGCACCATTTCCATTGCTTTACCGCCTTACTGAACCATATCTCTGCTTCTTTGTTTTCTTTCCTTTATGCAGCAGCCCTTAATGTAAATACCTATTTGCTGCTTTTTTCAAACCTTCCTGCCTAATTAAATGTTCCAACGACCGATGTTTCATTCTTATGAGGCTCTTCAGTTACGTTTTTATTTGAATGCTCCAAACATTTATTGTTGTTTACTGTATACTGCCATGAGATTTGCTCTATATAATTCAAAACTTGCAATAGTTCTCTTTCTCTTCTTAAAAGTTAAAACTCGCTACTGAAAAGATATGAGAAATTTTTCTTTATTAAAACTTTGGTTACTCGATTGGTTTTGAACTTGAAATTTTGTCGTCTTTACCAGTAAGAAGAATTAAACCACGGCTTAAATTAAATCCAGATGCGCTAATAAATATTATGTGTGTAGTAAAATCCTTAAGGTTAAATTTTTTTATTGATTTCTTAAAAGCTAAGAATTGCGACTCTTTTGATTCTACTTTACCTTGCTTGTGAGTTTGTTACTTGGATAAAGAGACAACGCTTTTTTGACTTTCCAGACTTTCTTTTTCTTAAAAGCTTTTGTCGTCTACAGTAGCTTGGGTTATTGTGTTCTGTTAATTATATCTTTGGTTATCTAATATATCTGTTAAAGAGCATCTGTTATACCCATTGATGCTCTTCTATCCAAGTATTAAAATTTACACCTTGTGTTTGAATCCTAATTTTATCTGCTTCAACGCCGATTTCAGCAACATACATTTTTTCCGTTCATCCCCATGTCAAAGTTTATGTGTATAAAGCACAATGTATAGATTAGGTAGGACAAGATTTATAAAAAATTACGGCTTTTAAATCAAACAGAAAGAGGTAACTTGAAGATCAGTAATAGAATGAAAAGATTGGTTTGTATATTAAGAACGGCTGTAGATCCCGGAGAAACTAGACACTTTGTCTTTTGTACAAACAATAACGTAGTGAATAAGCTATATCCGTTCAATCATACTTGCGGGACAATCAGGAGAATTCTATAATCAGTAAGTAAAGAAATGCGCCTAAGTTCTATAGGGTGATGCCTCTCTCTCTCTCACTTCTCTATGGGTCTGAGAATTGGACTTTAACAATATCCCAGGCCAGTCGTATTCAAGAGGCCAAAATGATATTTCGCCGGCATGTGGCATGGTATAGTCTTCAAAATCGTAGAAGAAATATAGATATAGGCATGAATTAAATATTATGGGTATACTTTACAGCACTGCCCAATATAGGCTTAAGTGGTTGAAACATATTAACTGAATGGATGACTGCCGCATTCCCAAACAACAATTGAATCGTAAGTCGAAAAGATGGAGAGGAGTTGGACGTCCGAGGAAGCGCTGACGTAACCACCTCTGGTCTAACTGCTTTGGGCAAGAACGAACCATTTTTGGTTTAATCCTAATAGACAACGATGATGATTGTAATCTGGGACGGTGGACTCGTGGCGTTACTGCGACACACTGGCAGGCCGGCCAGTTGTGTGTAGTCATCGCTAATGAAAGCGATAAGAATTGTTATTAATGTTGTATTATTTATTGTGGCAGTTTTAATTAGGTGATATTTATAATTGTTTATAACTGTGTGTTTTTGACGGTTGAAAACTTGGAGACATCTGTTTGTTTATTGAAACCAAAATTGATTCTTTATTAAAGTTGTAAATACTGAGTTTCTAGTGCTCAATTATTTAATTCCACCGTTGAAAGACGACGATTCATTAAGTCGCCGTAACACTATTTAATTATTCTAGTAAATGACTTGTACTCGCACCATCGTTACCTGTATGTCAACTACATAGGAAGTAGTTGCCATCAGCAAGTGGCAATCTAAATGCAATTATATCAATTTACTGTATGTAACTGTGCCTTCAACTTTCCGCAATTGAAGCCTTGAGTTACGCCAAACTGTAACAGGTCTATCAAAGTGCTACATCTTTGTCGTTTGAGGCGCTGATGGCGGTCATCTGAAGAACTGGCAGGAAACGACCAAACATGTTTGATAAAGGAAAGCATGGTGAATGCTTATTTTTCAGGTCCATAATTTAGCAACAATGGCTAGTTCCACATGGCTAGTCCCACATAAATTTTACTATTAATATACATCTATAAAACCTTCTTCTATCACTCTCTTTCCCACTAGGTTGTGTCTCACGGCCGCGTGTCTTACAATGAAACTATATGTCTACGTTTCTTGACCTAACCATACAGGCTTAACCTTGTACCTTCTCTTAAGAATGCCATTTACAAAGTATAATAAGAATGTGAGAACATTATTTACTGAGAATCTGAGTTTTACTTTGAGAAAGTAGCGCAATTACTAAAGATTAAAAGAAAACGGAATTGATTAGTGTGTAGAAAAACGAAAAAGGACTGTATTACTATAATTAAACAGCGATTTAATGTTACTATACAGAACACGATAAACATATAAGATAAGTATATAACGACAGTCAACCACTTCCATTACTAACGGAGTAAAATAATTTTGCCAAACAGTATTTCACACTGCAAATAAAGTATTTACAAATCTTTTAACGTAAATATATTGTCAATTTTTAATATAAATCTCTTAGTTAAGACAAATTTGCAATTTAGATAGACAGAGAATGTTTTAATTAAGCAAATAAAAATACCAAATTTAATCAACGCAATTATCTCTAATTGCATTGATTAAACATTTTTATAAAGTGTAATATAAACTTACAAATATGCTTTATAAAAGAATAAAAGAATAAAAACTTCCTATGTTTAATGTTTTAGGATTATTTTAAAAAACTCCTCGTTTTGAATCTTATTAGTTTCTTGACGATGTTGAAATAAGTACTATTAGTTTGTCAATAATACTATTGAAAAAGTATTCTAATTTATTTGCTGATATTACTGACGTATTTCTGTCTTTCAATGAAAAAATGTTGAATATATTGATTTAAAATGTTTCGTGACACGTGTCTGGAACGTTAAAATTTATTTCGCATATAAAAATAATCACAAGAGATTTTTTTCATGTAACAAATTAAATTCCACCCGCCCGACATTAAAGTCTATTTTCATCCTTGCTAGAGAAGTTAAAATTTAAGAATTCTTTAAAAATAACTTTCAGGTCTGACAAATAAAAATGTATGTAACTGTTAGTTAAAAATATAAAATTATATGCTTCTCTTTCCAAGACCACATTTGCTCAATATTAGCTGCCTTAACTACATAATTAGTTCATTAAAAACTTCGCTGTTTCCGCCAATGGTTGTAAATTTGTAATTAAGCTCTGCCTTTTCTAGGCAATTTATTATTTGTTTCTGACTATTATGTCCACTAGCATCGCATTCTCATTCTTTTTATAGGCTAGTCGTTTCTTATTATAGTGTAGTCCGTTATAGCTTTTGGATTCCTACAAATTCCTAGAGATGGTTCTCTAAGTATGCTCCTTTTCCTTTTACCTATTCTACAGTAAGCATGTTTCTGACATCTACTTTTAACATTGTGGTGCTGCTATCGGTTTAGGTCTTTAATCTTCTCGTTGTTAATCAATATTAATCAATTTCCTTATTTATATCCCAGCTGACATTATTACATCTTCACGAATATTCACAATCTTTACGAATTGTCTAGTTCTACAGTACGGTTTTATATTCTAACATCGTTCTCTTCATCCGAACAATAACGTCATATCTCTTCCTACTTCCTGATTCAACGTACACAAAACTTGCAGGCTGATAATTTTAGTTGCAAAAATTGTTCTGCCATCAAGTGAGTTTGGTACCTAACCAGAAATAGGTACAAGAAAATACAGTGGAAAAGTTATTTGAATGTAGGCGGAGCCAGAAGCGCGTTTGCGTGTGTCAATACGACTCTCTAGCATTGTGCATATAAATTTATTCTGTGTATATTTTCCTCTCTATCAACACTCTACAAGATATGTACTATGTACTCATTTGGTTAGCTCGCTGTTGTGTCGTAAAAGTAAACCCATGGGAGAGGTTTTTTCAATTCTATTTTGTCATTTACAAGCGATTTAAGACTGCAGCTTTATCTTAAATTGCTGCTTAATCTAAAAAATATTTTATAAATTTTAAATAAATTTAAAAATATAAACTAAATAAATCATGAAAAAATTGACTTAGAATACTTGTAGTTATGTAATAATTGTAAAGGTTTAGTTTCATACAGGATATTACATTGTCTACTTCTCTTCTTCTAACGAAAAGCAGTTACGAAGAAAGGTAAGATGTGATCAGAAAATCACGTACCACTTCTGGTGCCAATGCTCATGTACTAGTGTAAATAGTGGAAGTTAACCGGATTATTTTGACAAGCGAATAGAATTATGTAAATTATAATGACGTAGAAAAATGAAAAGGTTTCGAGAATGTATACGAACAAGAGAGAAACAATAAATCGAAGAGTAAGGTGCACGTTGGACAAAATTATTACAATTAATGAATAAGTCTGTTTTCCATAACAAGTTGACCTAAGCTTCCGTCGTCTTATCTTCTTGTTAAAACGTCTACATAAGGTGAACTCTTATTTACCTCCACCTATATCCCTGATTTATGTTTGCACGAATTCTATCCCGGTGTTCGAAGACGTCCAGAATGGGTGACCAAATGTCACACATCATCAGCGTTACAATAACATGCTGTTTGCTTATATTTTGCCCTATCTATTGACTCTATTTAATTTTTTCCGCATATAAATTAGCCGCTATATGCGATAGAGGAATGCTAATTGCGGATCAGACAAGGTTTTAGTACTATACGCCGTCTTCCCCAAACGTGCGTAGCAAATAACCTGCTTTGAATAACTAGTCAAACTGCATGTCATTCCACTAAGGATTTCACATAATCAAGTGAGAAAAACATTTTTTATTAATAATAAAATGTTGTAACTTATGCTTTCTTAAACAACTCGGCCGTTAAATAAGTTTATTAGGCTTACACTTCCGACGTCATAATTATTCAAATTGATATCCTGGCTATAAGTCTACTATGCTGATGGATGTTATAATCGGACTTTTGGCCTCACCTCTGCAAGCCATCTTTAGTGAAACGGTTTTAAAATGACTGACAATGTGTGCGCCAGCGAAACCACAGTACTGTGGTAAAGGCTAAGTAGCTTACACAAAGTCTCAAAACGTGAAATACACCATGAACTGCAGTTTATAATTAAATATAAAATTAGCAGTAAACTTGCAATTACAAGGTATTGTAACAGCTGCTACAGCAGCTTAATACAGCTGCTTAATATGGTTTCGATATACATAAGCCTAATAAGCTTTATGTATGACAACATGTTGTTTCCTATAAAAAGAAAAATTCCGGATGTTTTTGGAAGAAAGTGTTATAAATGATGAATTAATGTATACACTCATACACAGAAAACAAATGAAACATTTACACGACAATTTTGATGTTTGTAACTTTGAATAAAAGAGTTACAAAGTAGAGTTACAAAGAGAAAGTAGAAATCACATTAAAGCTTCCCATTACACTGGCGTTCCCCCACTTCGCTCCAGACACGGCTGACGTATTATAGGACTTTGTGGCGTCTAATTAAGTTGGTCCACATTACACAAGACTGTGATGTAACTCATCTTACTGTTTTACACATCTTTAATTAACACAGAGTCACTTTTTGTATTAGTTTTTCTTGCCAGAACTCTGCGTTTACGTTTAGGTACACAAAAATGTGATAATAGAGATTAAATTTGTGCACGTTATTGTTATTAAAAATTTTTATTACTCCTTAATTTATTATTATTTAAATTTTTAATAAGTTTTTGAAATTTGTGTTTAAGGATAAAAATGTAGAAGGGTCAGGCAAAATATGCAAACACACAGACCGCAACAGATAATATAACTTACCTTGACTTAAATAAAAAGAAAAGAAGTAGAAAAAACACAATAAGGAGGAGGAAAAGAAGGTCATTAAGAATTCAAGAAAGAGGAAGAAGAAAAAGAAGGAAAAGATGGAGAAAATAAAAAGGAGAAGAAGAAAATGAGTAAGAAGAAGAAGAATGAATGGAATCTAGACAAGTACAAAGATAATCTCCTGCGTTTGAAGAAGAGATTAAACACCAGAAGTGGGTGTTTATAATACCGCCCAATTGCATAAATGTGAAAAAATATTTTAAAAACTTTACACGAGAAATACAACAACCAAGGTCAGGTAGCTGTAAGTAGTTGTAAGTGAGAAAACAGCTACCAGGGGACCGGAAAATATACCTAGATATGTCTGTACCACTTCTCAGTTATGGCTGACGAACCCTTTCCAAATCATGCCTCAGCGATAAAGTAATTGTGTCCGAAGAAAATCTTGTCCGTTTACTGTACCAAAGAGATCATGTCTCATATATGTAGCAAAGAAGCGACTTCTCTTGACTTCTAATCCAGTTGATTTAGCATTTGTGCCAATCTGCCATCTTCTCCCCTTGTAAATTCAGCGTGTCTCGTGTTTATCACTTCGAGTTCTCGTGTAAATAAATTATTAGAAATCTACAAAGAGCAAACATTGATTAAAAATATTATTTTTAGACAAAATATCAGTTTTTTGTTCTAAAATACCAACTAAATCTTACTAAACCGGAAAAGGTCTACACCGGTCTTTTTCAATTGATCGTTAATATGATGTTTGCCTTCTATTTATTCTTTATTTCTTACATTCCATGTCTTTTTACTTCAAATTATATTGTTTATTGATTTCGTCTATCAATCAATAGGCTGTTGGCACTAATAAGGCAGGAGTACTAAATTATTCATTACTGCATCACAGTAAATATTAAATTACTGGTGACGTTCACACATGTGATGACCAAGTTAACGTTTAACCGAAATTAAATATTAATGCCACGGTGCCAAATAATTATGTCAACAACTGAGCGGTGATACTTGAACGTCAAAAATCAAGTAGCCTTAATGTTTGAAATGTACTTTTCAAAACAGATAACAGATGATTTAAAACAATTCATGTTGACACCACGTAAATGAATCTGTTTACCTAGATTTAGTTCAGTTTGACTTTATCCAATAGTGCACGGTATAATAATAAGCGATTTTTAATAAAGGCATATAACTAAATTCGTAATGAGTTCTCACAACAATTATACGTTGGTCAATAGTCATTTACAGTTCACGGGTTAAAAACATCTAATATAAAACTAACAATGCAATACTAACTTAACAAGCTCTAACTGTCTTATTGCTAGCATTGCCAACATTGCAAACTTAAACTTTTATAAAATGAAATAATTACTTTTTGTATCGTGCACTGTCGTATGGTTGTCTCTGTAGATTCGTTAGACAAATATTTCTCACCGTGTTATAGAGTAGACATACGGAGTATATAAATATAAAAATAGCTTGTTTATCCAAAACAAAACTAACTCAAAAGCGTGCACTATGTTGGTTTTATAACTCCGTCATGAAAGTTGTTGAATTGTGAAACCGTGAGAAACTTTAGAACAGTACTCTTTAGAAGCCATTTACTGAGGCACGACTAGTACCCAGTAACTAGTAAACAAGAAACCGTGAGAAACTTTAGAACAGTACTCTTTAGAAGCCATTTGCTGAGGCGCGACTAGTACCCAGTAACTAGTAACCAAGAAACCGTGAGAAACTTTAGAACAGTACTCTTTAGAAGCAATTTACTGAGGCACGACTAGTACCCAGTAACTAGTAACCAAGAAACCGTGAGAAACTTTAGAACAGTACTCTTTAGAAGCAATTTACTGAGGCACGACTAGTACCCAGTAACTAGTAACCAAGAAACCGTGAGAAACTTTAGAACAGTACTCTTTAGAAGCCATTTACTGAGGCACGACTAGTACCCAGTAACTAGTAACCAAGAAGCCATTTACTGAGGCACGACTAATACCCAGTAACTAGTAACCAAGAAACCGTGAGAAACGTTAGAACAGTACTCATTAGAAGCCATTTGCTGAGGCACGACTAGTACCCAGTAACTAGTAACCAAGAAGCCATTTACTGAAGCACGACTAGTACCCAGTAACTAGTAACCAAGAAACCTGAGAAACTTTAGAACAGTACTCTTTAGAAGCCAATTACTGAGGCACGACTAGTGCCCAGTAACTAGTAATCAAGAAACCGTGAGAAACTTTAGAACAGTACTCTTTAGAAGCCATTTACTGAGGCACGACTAGTACCCAGTAACTAGTAACCAAGAAACCGTGAGAAACTTTAGAACAGTACTCTTTGGAAGCCATTTACTGAGGCACGACTAGTACCCAGTAACTAGTAACCAAGAAAAAAGAACGTAAATGTCTTACGTTAATTACTGATGCGAAAACTTTACAAGTAAGAAAATAAAACTTACTTTATAAAACACAACAACAGACAACAAGAACTTTTATAAAGACAACAACTCATCCATATAACAAAAACTTTTATTAATGCACTTTATTTTGTTTAAGCTAGTTTTGAAAATCACTGTATAATTATAAACTCTGTGTACTATTACAACACGAAGTTAAGTATAAATAAGCCATGAAAAATATTTTAATAAAATTTTAACAAGTACCAGTAGTTTTATTTGCTGTACGTATTTCAGTCATTATATTCATAGTAGTCATTCGTTGTGCATACCATTACAATCGCGTTGCTCTGTACGTACATGCTGTATAACTGTTGTGGCAGTTATCATCTCCGTTACCTAAACCATATGATATCTGCCAGTTTCACGTGTTATATTTTTCTAGGATGTGTATGATCCTTCGTCGCTTCGGGTGATATTTTTGTCTGTGTAATCTATACTCTTCAATTTGACGGACATGCTTCTACTATTGAAATTTATGTTGATTAATCTTACCGTTTCCTGAAAAGGGTTTTAATTCACCTTGTATTCGTGTAGTCTTCATTATGTCTGCCTTGTCCAGACCGCCTGATCTCTTACAACTGTATCTCAGCACTCTGTATTTTACTGCACTACCACAGGGTTCGGCAACATGATCTGAGTTACTTAGTGATTTTGCTGTAGTCGTGAGTCTTTGCAGAGGAGATAACCGGTAACAGCTAGAGCGAGCTACAGTCTTGCCGTCGATGGATGCCGTACGCCATCGATGGACTATTTAATCCAAATTGGTCGATGGACAGGCTTTTTTTTACTGTCACTGCATTTATCAAAACTAAGTCTATTACTTTGACTCAATGAAGATTCCGTGTAAATTATAAACTTGGAAAACACGATAGTGTTCCTTTCCGTAATTCCATTCTGTCGTGGATGAATTCTTTTAATGCCGTCGACTATACGGAAAGGAGAAAATGAAGTGGTTGCTGACAATACTATATGCAGAGTACACATACAATGTTGTTCAACCTTACAACTTTTAAGAACGGTATTTAGAACTTATGTAATTACAACAAACAAAATAATATTACTTGTAGCTGTAGGTTACTATAGTTACAGTTGTTGTGGAACTACGAACTATTTCTTTCCACCATAATGGTAATATATCAGACAAGTCATCACAGATTATGGCAAAATGATAGGTTTTTCTGAGCCAAATGCAGTTTGTAACGCTAACTTAAAGAGGAACTTATGGAAAGGTGTATAGTTTAATTGCGTAATACACTGGTTTACATTTTTAAGACTTTCACTTCTATTTTTTGTATGAATAAGTAATGTATTTAAAAGGTCATAGCGCAGATCGTAATCTTACGAATGTGGAATAAATACTCGCTGCTAAAGATATTGATGGGTACAAGTTTTATTTACACGCTTTAAAAAATAATCATATATGTCTTACATTAAGTATCCTACGTTAAATTACAGGCAGTACACAGCAGATAACAACACTCTGTGTCCAAATAACTATATCTTAACAGTTAAACAACTATACCACTTAACATTTATACTAATGACGATCTCAAATTGTTGTAAAACAATTCAAAAAATTACTGACAAATCTGCAGAAGCCTTGTATAATTAAGGATAATGCCTACATAAACAACTGCGTTGTAGCAGAAATAGCACTGGAGTTATTTATTTTACCCATAGAACCTGAATTCCCCTTGTAAAACTTTCATACTTAATAATAGCATCCTTGGAATTTCCCGGTTATTTCACAAGGACGTGCTTTTTTCATAACTAATCAGTTGCTCAAGACCTTTACTACGCTTTACCACAACTTGTTATGTTATGCTTGTGTACTTCAATTATGTTATGCTTGTGTACGTATGTATACGGTTTTTTTACGCGCGCGGGGGAGAGAGACAGAGCGAGGGAGAAAGAGAGAGAGGGGTGAAAGAGAGGGAAGGGAGAAAGAGATATTTCTACGGCCCAAACCTCATCTCTCCTTTATGCTCTTGCCGGTTACGATAATTAAATTATTACAGCCGTCTGTTTGCCAAGGCGTCTTGGACGTCTTCTCTTCCTCCTTCCATCTGTCAACCGTTCTCAATGCTTTTCGGCCTTAGTTTATAATCCATCCTATGGAAGTGACCATATCAGAAAATTTGATTTTGGGCTACTCTCTCCAGAATATTACCATCAAATTGTATGATTTCCCTGTCTTCCTGGCTTGTTCGGTGTTCTCACTTTGAGGGTCCAGCTGATAGAAAACAGAAAATAGGGAATAAGCAAAGAATATGAAGTTAGAAGTATAATTACATTGATTATATAATTACCTTATTATCCACTCTAGCGATACAAAGTTTCGTCAGTTATGACGCGTTTCGGGACTAAGTTGTTATCCTCAGATAACAATTAATTTATAAACTAATACATTAAAATCGCAACCATGATACTGGTCAAGTCAAAAATAAAATAAAATAAATTACAAATCGCATGTGATATGTTTTACTAACCACGGCCGGAGCTCCCGCATGCGTTCACCCACAACCGCGATCGTCACGCGACTGGTCAAAGATTAATCCAAACTGATTGCAGTGTCGAACAAGTAATCTGACGCAAAATTTATCTGGTCATTTAGTAAACTGTTTTTAGTGGTACTATCTTTTAAAGCTTTATAAATTAAAGCTTTTTAAATTAATCTTTAAATAATTACATTGTGTTAAAGAAGGAGGATTGCTATAAAGAGAATATTTTCTTAAGAAGAAATATTTACTATTTTAAACATGGTTTTAAGCGTTAGGAAAAATCTTCAAGCTATATGTATGTAGTTTAGCCACTTATGACAGCGAATCATGGCCCTTGGAAAAAGAGATAAACAAACAATTTGTACTTTAAAAAAGCGGTGCTTCTAAAGGATGCTGAGGGTCAAATGTACAGACAGGGTGAAAAATGAAGAGGTTTTAAGGCAGATTTTTTTAAGGAAGAGAACGTTGTGAAAGAACTTATTAGAATAAACGACAGGTTTATGGACATATTCCAGAGCACTCGACCTTAGTGAACACAATGGTGAACGGAAAGCAGTTAGAGATACGCCACTGATGGCTTACATGAGTCAGATTACTGCATATGTGAGTTGTACTGCATACTTGAGGGAAGAGACTTGGGCGGGATAGGTATGATTAGAGGATTGCATAAAACAGTCGGAAGACTGATTACTACAACAAAAAAGAAAGATGTCCCTATGAAACTAAATGGTAACGACCGAGAATAACAACTCTACAATTAGTCAGTTATAAAGGAATTATTAAGGCAAAAGGATACTTAAAAACAAACCATGCAATATCATGATTAGACAGACAGAAAATGGCGAATAATGAAGGAGTTGCAGTCGGAGAAATATTTGAGGTTATAGTCTGCATACACGTTTCAATTAATTTCTGCTTAGAAATCTGCACCATTTTATCGAGAGGAAATTACAAAACAATTCCCATGCCTGTCTGAATTCCGTTATAATATATTTAAAGTGAATTTAGTTTCATTAAAGTGATCAAACGACTACAATTATTTCTTACTGCAATGCTGTGAGCTTCATAGCTGACCGGTGACTTCATCTACACATAAGAGTAGGCCTGCAGTAACATGGAGTTTCTCTTTTGCTTTATTCAGCATAATTCATTTCTTCGTGTATTGGCAGTTTGTTGGCTAGCCACAAACAATGGAGCTTGGTCCGATTCTTACTGAGGAAAATTATATAGTCTTCATTGTAGTCTCCTGTTGTCTTCTGACAAGGCAGTGGCGAAACAATGAGGGGTCTCCGTGCTTAATAATACAGCTCTACTTAGCCGTGTGCAGTCGGGGTCCCTAGTACTGCTGTTTCCTCGTACCAGTGGGAAAGTCTGCGTTTACAAAACAACTAGAGATATGACCGCGGACAATTCGAGCAAAGTTTCCAAAGAAATAGAACATTTTAAAATTTATTATTTACAGATTTTAAAATAATAGTTTGCTCTGTCTGTCAGTCACATTTGAAGAAAACTGTAAATCTTGTTGCTAAAGGTCAATTCTTGCACATTAAACAAGAAATGTTTTAATTGTTAAATCAAAAAAGTAAAAAAAAAATTAAACAAAAACATAATATTAAAAATAAATAAACAAATTGTACAAAAAAATTGTAAACGAATTTTTATCATTACAACACATGTAGTCAACGATAGAGTAGTAAACGGAAGACTGAAGCCGTTATTAGCAGAAGAACTAGCCGGCTTCATGAATAGTAGGCACATTGTGTACAAGTACAATCTCTACACAGAAGGTAGTAATTAAACGAAAAGAAAATTCAACGTAGAACACATCTGACTTTAGTAAATAAACAAGAACGTTTGAACGTCTACTTACAACATAATTGAATAAAGAGTTTCTAAGTTTTCTAACTCAGTATTCTAAAGTTATTTACAATGTCTATTACAAAATAACCATTGTTTTAAATTCGAATGGTAGACTAACTGAAAATATTCCTACAGTACGTTAGTCCTCCATTTTACAGAAAGTTTTTGGTACATGCATAGGCGAGGTATTTTGGATATAAAAAGGAAATAGTTATATTAAGAAATATCATTTTAAGAAAAATACGCGTCTATCCCTTGCTCTATGCAAATAATAAAGTAACAATATTGAATCTGTAGCTAGTTGTAAAAGACGGTATTTCTTTTCAACTACATTCTGTAAGATTGTGGGCTAAAATATGTGCTACAAAATAAAAAAGGGAGAATTAAAGTTAAACATCCGATTAGAACAAAGATAATCGTGGTCAAACACATTTTATAGAGTGTTCGTCCTTATAATTACCTAGAATATAAATATCACACAAAAACGAGATAGATTGGAATAATAAGGTAGCTAAATTCGGAAGTATAGGTGAAAAAATTCATCGAAACCCAAAAATTAATACTAAAAGATTACCTGCATGTAACCTTTACAAACACTAGTAAAAGAACGTTACTTCCGAAAAGAAAATTCGGTTTACTGAAATAAACTATGTGAAAAAAACATAAAAATTCTCAAATTTGAATATGTGAAAACATTAGTCAATGACTAAAAATCACATCTTTGACAAGATTAAGAACGCTAAGAGAAGGTGTAATTTTTCAATTCATGTTTTTCATCACTTCTACATGGAAAATGTTATTAACAGTTCTCTTGGAATGAGAAAGCTGAGGATGTTAAATAAAGTTATTTACCTTCATTTGTAATACGGCGTACAAATGACCCACGACTCTTAACGTTTGTTCCTATTTCTGTTTACATATGTTTACATGTTATGTGAAACGTTTCAGACGGAAAATCTTTATAAATGTCTATTCTGAAACCAGTTATCAAAAGCGGAAAATCCGATTCCTTGTTGGTTTCTGACTCTGTGCGTTCAATTAATTTAATTTAACATGAATACGTAAAAGAAAAGCATCAACATACAGTATACGAACACACAAATCAAACGTCTACGTATATGTCCTGTGTAAGTGCGTGTCGGTGTGTGTACGTGCGTGCAAGCGCGCGTGAGTGCATGCATGTATATATTTCTAAAAGAAATGTAATGGCTAGATAAATAGGATGATCTAGGTTCTGAGATTATGTACACGTAACAAAGCAATGTTTGTTATGAACATTACGAAGTAAGAAATGCAATTTTTAATTTGCAAAAAAAAGAAACAAACAAGACTTCAGTCAGTGTAAACAGTTTACAACAGAAATCACGTTGCTTCAGTATAGTTAACACCATTATGCGAAATATACTGCACACCTGCAACCAATGGGATTTAAATAAGTTGGTACTTTGAATGAATTTCCGTTTTATTACTAAGCCAAGTGAGTAATTGTCTACATTTATTAGGTCAAGAGTTTTTCTATTTCACGTTTTTTATTATGCCGTAAAATAGGAGTTTGGACACTTATTATTTAACTATGCAGAGCATATATCGACAGAATGAAAACTTATCACTAAACGACTATTATGTGCAGGTTTTGAAACATTTAGTCATAGGTACTCTTTTATTATTTCTTGTTGCCATAAACTGAATGGGAATAATGTTAACTCCAATTAATGAATCAGTAAATAATATTCATGGAAGATTAATGATTATTGTAATTATTTGTAACTGTAAATATTTGTAATTGCTAATTGTCAAATTTTCTAAGGTCTTTAAAGATTTCAAGCGTTTAGAAAGAAAATATTATCAAAGAAAATTAGATGAAAAATTACTAATATTGGTGTTACTTTCACTGTAAACTTACTTGTTTTATTCACTCAGACGACGTTTCGGAGTGGTGTTCTCCTTCTTCAGTGAGTTTGGATACGGAATGTGCCAAGTTGTCGGTAATTTTATGTGTAACGGTTTTTAGTTAACAGGTTGTTTGTGGGGGTGGAGATGGAGGGGATTGGCGCAGGAGTTTGAATTGTTGTATGTGTTGTTATTATTATGTCAAATAGTGTGTTTGATTTAAATTGTAAATGGTCATTGAAATATTTCAAATTTTTCTGTGGTGTTAAGTTTACGAAATATAATTTGAAATATACAAACACAACAAAACACAACCAAACAACATACTCAATGACCATTTACAATTTAAATCAAACACACTATTTGACATAATAATAAACAACACATACAACAATTCTAACTCCTCCGCCATCCCCCTCCACCGCCACCCCCACACACAAGCTGTTAACTAAAAACCGTTACACATAAAATTACCGACAACTTGGCACATTCCGAATGTAAACTCACTGAAGAAGGAGAACACCACCCCGAAACGTTGTCTGAGTGAATAAAACAAGTACGTTTACAGTGAAAGTAACAAGAATATTAATAATTATTATGTGTGTAAACAAAGAAGTGATGAACATTCAAAATAGTAGAAAAGATTACAATAATTTAACAATAATTGTGACATTTTTTTAACACCGATTGCCATTGATAGAAATCTTTAGCAGTGATGAATAAAGTATTAAACACCAGTGAAATAAACAGTTACAAGTTTCATTAAAAAGTATATAAAAAATGCCACTAGTGACGCAGTAATTCTCCTACCATTACTCACAACTAACACTGACAGTCATTAACGCCTTTGTATATTAACGCTATTGCAAAATTATAACAAATAAATATGTCAGAGAGACAAGGTTTCCGCATCACATTTGTGTGAATATCTTCATATATATATATATATATATATATATATATATTACATTTAATATTTATAATTAAATTTACCTCAAGATGTTATTTTTTTTCCTTTTTTGGAACATGTTTCGGGTACTATGTTGTACCCATCCTCAGCCTTCCGGTTTTTTTGTCTGGTGAAGTACATATGTGTTGTTGGTTGACTATTATTATTGTGGTTTCCTGTTGGCTTCTGGTATTTCAAATTGGTTTTATTGTGTGTGATTTTGATGTATGTGTTAGTTTTTGTGTATTTTCAATGCTGAGTTCTTTGAATATTGTGTCATGTTTTGTATTGATTTGTATTTGTTCAGGTATTAGTTTGTTTTCTGTTGTATGTTTGTATATTTGTAAATTTTCCCAAAAGTTCATTATGGTGCCTTTGTGTGGTATATGTTTTATTAGTGTTACATTGGTTATGTCTGGGAATTCGTGTCCTGTGTTTACTGCATGTGTGGCTAAATTGGATTTATATATTTCTGGTTTTTTGTATGCGTTTAGGGGCTCAAAATAAAAACATACAAAACTAATAAAAATAAATTACAAAATCTAAATAGCTCACACAACAAAGATAATACAACAACTAACGGCATATACAAAATTGAATGCCAAGATTGCAATAAATGTTACATAGGACAAACAAAAAAACAGCTGAAAAAAAGGTTAATTTTTTTTTAAATAAAAGAAAATAGAAATTTAACATGTCAAGACCTAGGACTATAAAAACTTTGGAATTTTGTAAATTTTAGGAAATACATTTAGAATTTGATAAAACAAATGTTGTAATATGGATAGGTATATAATTAATAGTATACACAGTACATATGGAATCGAAATAATCAGTTTTAAATTATTTAAAAAAATTCAAATAGCAAAACTGTAACATCAGAATTTCGTAAGCAAAAATAGGCTTGCTTGGTGTCTATGTGTCACAAATGTTAAGACCAAAACAATGATGCTATTAGTTTTAAATTCCCAATTAGAATAACAAAGTTATACTAATTTAAACGTTTTGGCCAAGTTCATGCAATAAAATAATGAATTTGTATGAAAATATATATCTGAATCAACCAACCAGATTTCAAGTTTTACCTTAGCAACCGAAAATTCAGATTAATAAAATAGGGACCTCTTTAATAACCATCATTGAAAACAGTCGCGTTTTTATAACGTCTTAGCTAATTATATTTTAATAAGAGCAAACCTATACCAAACATAGTAAAACGAATCAGGACAGTTATTGAAGAACATTAGAGGAACCCAAGACCAACAAGACCCCAATTCGGAAACATTTAAATCCTGGAAGAAGAATTAAGGAAGATTTGGACTTCAACTTCGTCTTGAACGAATAAAAGAAGAGGATCTGTGTGAATCTGTATAATTTTATAAACTTATTTAACAACAACACCCACATCTGAGCACACGAACCACTTAGAAAACTAAACAATAATAAACCACATACACTATAATATACACCAACACTAAAGAACACTTGAAGATAACACAAATTGATTATTACACCTTTTGAATACCAAAAAACTGAACGACAACTAATAAATATCTGAAACATTTCATAACCTAGGACTGTCGACACCACAACCACGACTACTAGTTTGTTCTATAAAACCATCAAAACCCTTTTATATCTTTATCTTGTAAAGTTTGTGTTTTGATTTTAAGAGTTGTATTAATTGTTTAACCATAACATTCGAACCGAATACGCCCTGAGATTATTTTATTTAATAGAATAAAACAACGAGCATCATTATCGAGGTTGATCCCAGCATAGTTATTAGTAACTACCAACTTATGAACGAAGACGACATAATTTTGTCACAATTTGTATTAAAATAAAGAAAAAAACGTAATTGATCAATCGTTTGAATAAAGATTGATTAAAGGAGTACATCTGTTTGTTTTTTTTGCATTATTGTTACTGATAAAATTAAAAGATACGATAGCACAGCAAAGCGGACGGAGCGACAGTTGGCAGCTCCGAATTACGTCACTGGTTTTGAGCGCCGAGGCGGGAGCGAACGGCGGAAATAGTGGAATACAACAGTAAATGAATTTACTTACATCTTATTATTCAACACTATAGAGAGTAGTTGGGTTATAAATTGGCGAACCAACGTGTGAGGCAATAAATTAAAATATAATTTATAATCAAACAACAAAAAATAAACGAAAATGAGGAAGCGAGAATCCTCGCGCTAACGGGCGGATGAAACCGAGAAAGAAAGCGAATTAAGCATGGAAGACAAGGAAGCAACACCGGTTGAGGAAGTAGAAACTATAATAAGGAAGGCTCAGGAGAAACAACCAGAAGAACCCACACAAACAGAAAGCGAGAAGACTCTAGAAATGATTAAACGTATGATGGAATTAATGCATGAAACTGGTAAGAAAACGGAGGAGAGTAATAAGAAACTAATGGACGAAATGAAGGAAGACTTGAGTAAGAAGATGGAGGAATTAAAAAAGGACAATAAACAGTGTATGGAGGAGTGATAATAAACAGACAAAGGAGGAATTGAGCCGAAAATTGGAAGAGACTAATAAAAAAATGGAAGAAAAATGGGAGAATTGAAAGAGAATAGCAGGAAAATGGAGGAGAAATTATACGAAAATAATAAAACATTGGGGGAAGAATTGAAGGGAAATTACCAGGAAACCATGAAAAAATTTGATGAACACAAAAAGTCATTAAAAGATGAGTGGAATAACAAGATGGACATTAATAACCGGCAATTGCAGGAAGAATGGGACAAAAAGCTAGAAGAACCGGTGACCGAAATTAAAAGGGTAGAATCCGAGACCAAAGAAAAGTGTGAGCGGATGAACCAAGAGATACTGAGCGTCCGGGAAGAAACGAATGGGCGAATAGGAAATATACAAACCAACCAAGCAGTGATGGGAGAAAGATTAGAAAGCATAGGTACTAGTCTTAGTCGGGTACAAGACCAAACAACTGCCCATAGAGATGAAATCAACTCTCTAAGAAACAGACAATGTACCGGTGAGGAAAACATGAGACAGTACAACATGTGAGAAAACCGAGAAGTTATCAACATCCAGAATTATAGAAAAAACCCCATGCTATTCCTAGAACGGGTAGAAGAAAAAATAGCAAAAACCGGAGAAGACAGATGGGTTGTAATTAGAAGTATGCTGGACGAAATGTTCAGAGAAGTCTATGATAATTGGTGGACGGCGATGTGGCCGAATATACAAAATTTTCAAGAATTTTAAAGACAATTTAAATCCAAATACTGGTCTGATGCCGCACAACACATGATAAGAAGTGACATAGGATTGGGCCGATATGATCTACACGGCAAACAAACTCCGACCGCATACTTTCTGGGTAAGATCAACATAGCCAGACATTTAGAGCCTGCAATTCCTACTGAATGTTTAGTGAGGCTATTGGCTTATCACTATGGTGGAGAAATTACGAGAGGCCGAATAAACGGACGGATACAAACCGTTGAGGAGATGTCGGCATTGTTAGCGGAAATGGAACAAGAGAAGAGCTTCCTCCAATACAGACGAAGGAGCGACGAGATGGATAGAAATAATGGTCGCCGCGACGCCCGATATGAAAACAACGGGAATAGACCAAATAATAATAATTACAACAACAACAACAACGGTAACCACTATCAACGTAGTTACCAAAATAATAATAACAATAACAACTATCCACGGAATAATGCCATGAATAATAACAACAATAACAACAGCCACTATTACCGTAGCTCTCCTACGAATAATAATAACGGATACCAGCATGCAAATGATAGAGACAATCATTACCAGAACAACCGAGGTCATCAAAACAATTACGATAACCGATACAGACAGAATAATAATGGCAATTATAACAACCAAAACCAAACATATCGAAGGCATGTGAATTATGTGAGCACCGAAGATAGAGACGAAGAAGATTAAGGGAACATACAACCAAGTATCCTTAAAAATGTATTATGAAGCCAATTAAAACCATTTTTGAAAAAATCTCAAAATTAAAACAAATAGTAAGGACAACTTACAGTACATTTTGACAATGTTATTTTGGATCAAGTGAATAAACGAATTTGAATAAATCTCAAAATTCTAAACGAAATAAGCACATCTTATTAAATATAATTACGAACTTATTATTTGGATATAAAAGAAAGAGAAAACATCCATGAATCAGGAGAAACCAAAGTATTATAAAATGAATAAGAAAAGACAAATTTAGACAATCGACGATGAAAATAAGACGAGACTAGAAACGAAATGACTACGAATAACTAACAGCTATCATGATTGTGAGAGAATCAACAACAACTATAGATATGGATACTTGTTACGTTTTAACTGAATAAAGATAGTGAATGGAAAATGACGATTAAGCAGTACTGATAAAGAAGGAAAGAAGATAGTACCAATAAAAAAAATCAATGGAAAGGAATATTTAGATCTGAGAATTTAAACTAAGTGAACCATCCCAAGAATATATTATTATATTATTTTTATTTGATTTAGTCGTGAATAGACTAGTTATTATTAAATGTGATTGACTGATGAGATAGCTCCAACAATCGATATTATTGATGTATTATGTATTATAAGGACAGCGGGGTACTAGGTCAAGAGAGCCCCCCGACTGATTCCAAGATATATGTGATAATGATTAATTTGTTAGGGAGGTAACATGTTCCAGGGATGGAACACTTATAATTAAAGACAAGTATACCAGATCATAAAAAGGATAACAAGTGCTAATATGAAGGATAAGATAATTGATAATTTCAACAAAATATACTATTTTATTAAAATAATCAAATTTGGTGAAAGGATATTATGTAACATTACATTTTGGCATAGCTTGATATCGTACCAGATTTAATGAAGATCATGGATAAGAAACTTAACAAGAAGAAACATATCTTTTAAAAATGATAGTGAAGATGAACAAATAACAACTTTAGACTGACTTAGACTCTAACTGACCGTACCCAAATTAATGTTTAGGTAAAGTGATGGAAAATACCCAGATTATGAGATAAAATTTGACCAATTACAATAATAATACTTACGAAGACAGACACCATTATGTACCATTACTATCAGTAAACAAATTGTTTTGTTAAATGTATCATACAATATAGAAATAATCAAAATACAAATTGAGGGATAATAGGCCCAAATACACAATAGAATGTAATGTTAACTAACCAATATATTTGAATAATACAAGAACACAATCATTATATATACATCGAAACATACAATTAAAATAGTGTGATTAATGGTGGACCTAATTTTATAAAATAAATACTGTACAATACAAGAAGAGATTATTGTGTAATAAAAACAAATAATAAAATATGGACAAAAATATAAAAATGCCAATCCATGTGTAAACAAGGCTTAAGAAATAATAATTATCAAATGTATATGACAAGATGAAAAAACCAGTAAAAGTACCTTGTACAGCAATGGCTGAACTGTCTAAGACAAACAGAAAGATATAAAATCATTATTAAATGACTAAACTTTTTCTTTTAATATTTGAAAGTAAGAGTAAAGTTGTGTTTATGTTATTTATAGTCTTGTTAGGTAATGAGTGGATGATATGTCTTATGCAGGATTTATGTAACCAGACATATACAGACTGTTTGATCACAAAATGTGAATTATGTTTTTTATAATGTTCCAGTAATAATTATTGTTGTAATTTTAAATAATAATACTAATAGAGTTATAGGGAGTAATTTTGATGGTAGTTGCATAGTTAATAGGTGTAACAATACCAGAAAATAGAAATTTAACATGTCAAAACCTAGGCCTAAAAAACTTTGGAATTTTGTAAATTTTAGGAAATACATTTAGAATTTGATAAAACAGATGTTGTAATATGGATAGGTTTATAATTAATAGTATACACAGTAAATATGGAATCGAAATAATCAGTTTTAAATTATTTAAGAAAATTCAAAGAGCAAAACTGTAACATCAGAATTTCGTAAGCAAAAATAGGCATGCTTGGTGTCTATGTGTCACAAATGTTAAGACCAAAATAATGATGCTATTAGTTTTAAATTCCCAATTAGTATAAAAAAGTTATACTAATTTAAAAGTTTTGGCCAAGTTCATGCAATAAAATAATGAATTTGTATGAAAATATATATCTGAATCAACCAACCAGATTTCAAGTTTTACCTTAGCAACCGAAAATTCAGATTAATAAAATAGGGACTTCTTTAACAACCATCATTGAAAACAGACGCGTTTTTATAACGTCTTAGCTAATTATATTTTAATAAGAGCAAACATATACCAAACATAGTAAAACGAATCAGGACAGTTATTGAAGAACATTAAAGGAACCCAAGACCAACAAGACCCCAATTCGGAAACATTTTAATCCTGGAAGAAGAATTAAGGAAGATTTGGACTTTATCTTCGTCCTGAACGAATAAAAGAAGAGGATCTGTGTGAATCTGTATAATTTTATAAACTTATTTAACAACAACACCCACATCTGAGCACACGAACCACTTAGAAAACTAAACAATAATAAACCACATACACTATAATATACACCAACACTAAAGAACACTTGAAGATAACACAAATTGATTATTACACCTTTTGAATACCAAAAAACTGAACGACAACTAATAAATATCTGAAACATTTCATAACCTAGGACTGTCGACAACACAACCACGACTACTAGTTTGTTCTATAAAACCATCAAAACCCTTTTATATCTTTATCTTGTAAAGTTTGTGTTTTGATTTTAAGAGTTGTATTAATTGTTTAACCATAACATTCGAACCGAATACGCCCTGAGATTATTTTATTTAATAGAATAAAACAACGAGCATCATTATCGAGGTTGATCCCAGCATAGTTATTAGTAACTACCAACTTATGAACGAAGACGACATAATTTTGTCACAATTTGTATTAAAATAAAGAAAAAAACGTAATTGATCAATCGTTTGAATAAAGATTGATTAAAGGAGTACATCTGTTTGGTTTTTTGCATTATTATTACTGATAAAATTAAAAGATACGATAAGACAGCAAAGCGGACGGAGCGACAGTTGGCAGCTCCGAATTACGTCACTGGTTTTGAGCGCCGAGGCGGGAGCGAACGGCGGAAATAGTGGAATACAACAGTAAATGAATTTACTTACATCTTATTATTCAACACTATAGAGAGTAGTTGGGTTATAATATATATATATACTAGCTGACCCGGCCACGCGTTGCTGTGGCTTAGTTATTACATGTTAAATTGATATTATAATCAACTATTTGGTATAATATTGTTAATGATCAGTAACAAAGAAACATCGGCGTATGAGCTGATCTAAAAATGGACGGAGTAGAGAACGGATAGTTGAGTCAAAATCTGATAGTGGTTAGGAACGAGTTTAGAAGACAAAATTAAGCACAAATGAAACATTAAAGTTTTAATTCTATATTTTATTTATCAATACAAATCAACATAAATTTTCTAATCTTTTATTTTATTAGTAAGTACTCTCATTACCTTTAATAACAATAATTCATAGTTAAAGCTTAATTAAGCGCTAGTCGATGTACGATATTTTTTGTCAACCTATCTTTTGTTAACACTAATAAATTCGATGGTTTTCCTACACGTGAGCAAGCAACGTATAGTTGCCCATGGGAAAACATGGATTTTCTAAATCTAATCCGCAAACAGACATTGTTTGGCCTTGAGACTTATTGATGGTCATCGCAAAAGCCAAACGAATGGGAAATTGAAGCCTTTTGAATTGTATTGGAGAATCTGATGGTATCATCGGAATACGTGGCAACAGGACGATTTCTCCTTTAAACTTTCCAGTCAAAATGGTTGCTTCAAGAACATTTCCGGTGATCTTTTTGATGACCAAACGTGTACCGTTGCATAATTTAGGGGGGTTTAAATTACGCAAAAGAATAATCGGTGAACCAATTTTTAGCTGAAGATTGTGTGGTGGCATTCCTGATATATCCAAAGAATTTAAAATTCAATTGGAAATTTCACGGCTTCGTTTTCATCCACAGTAGCGTCGATTGATTTGAATTACATCAATTCTCCTGGCAACAATTGTTGTATCTGGTAGTTAATGAGATCCACATCAACATTTTTTGCTGCCAAAATAGCACGACTACTAAGCCAATTGTGATCTAAGTAGTTAGTCAGTATATCCGGAAAAACGCTCTCAATTAGTTCATTTTTTGTTTGAACAACAGTGCAGAAATCGTCTGGCAATGTTATACATTGTGTATTAGGCCGAGAATCAATTTCACCGTTTCCAATATCCAGCAATTGCTTAGAAAATACTTGTGCCGCTGGATCATTTTGGAGTTGAACTCGCATGTTTATTGTCAATCGGAGTGTTTCGACGTTTCTCCATAAAAACGATTGTTTTAGGCATGCGTTTATTTCATCGACAAAAGTAGAGCGAGGAATGACTGGCAATGTCTGTCGGAAATCACCAGACAATAGTAAGATAGCACCACCGAACAGTCTATCATTACCGTTTAAATCTTGCATAGTTCTATGTAATGCTTCGAGTGAATGCTTATGAGCCATTGTACACTCATCCCAGATTATTATTGAACTTTGCTGCAACACTGCAGCCATTCCGCTTCTTTTTTTAATGTTACACATTGCATTTGGCTTGTTATGAACATCTAATGGCAGCTTGAACGCTGAATGTGCCGTTCGCCCACCATCCAACAAAGTGACAGCAATGCCTGATGATGCAATTTCTAATGCAATTTTCTGTTGTGATCTTATTTTGGCAAGGATCAACGATATTAAAAATGTTTTACCGGTCCCACCCGGTGCATCCAAGAAAAAAAAAAGCCACCTTGTTTAGCATCAAGTAGGTACTTACACATTTTTTATTCACATCAAAGAAATAGTAAATTGAAAAACGGAATGAAAGTTATACTCAAAATTTCAAGAATCACAATTATTTCTTAGTAAGGAATAAGAACATACGAATTAATACCGGAATCAGAACAGTAATAATGATATACGAATAAACAGAAAAAGTACGGTTATGTCGTCTGTGAATCTAGAAAACACGTGTGCTTTATAATTATTATTATTAACCCTATCAACTAAAGAAAATAATAATAGAATAAAAATCAAGTAGGTACTTACACATTTTTTATTCACATCAAAGAAATAGTAAATTGAAAAACGGAATAAAAGTTATACTCAAAATTTCAAGAATCACAATTATTTCTAAGTAAGGAATAAGGACATACGAATTAATACCGGAATCAGAACAGTAATAATGATATACGAATAAACAGAAAAAGTACGGTTATGTCGTCTGTGAATCTAGAAAACACGTGTGCTTTATAATTATTATTATTAACCCTATCAACTAAAGAAAATAATAATAGAATAAAAATCAAGTAGGTACTTACACATTTTTTATTCACATCAAAGAAATAGTAAATTGAAAAACGGAATGAAAGTTATACTCAAAATTTCAAGAATCACAATTATTTCTTAGTAAGAAATAAGAACATACGAATTAATACCGGAATCAGAACAGTAATAATGATATACGAATAAACAGAAAAAGTACGGTTATGTCGTCTGGGAATCTAGAAAACACGTGTGCCATGAAATAAATTGTAGCATCAAAAGATTATGAATTGAAGTACGGCGCCATCTATTTGATGCTAACGTAACTTAGTTGACAGCAGATTGCAGACAATACACTGACTTACATTGCCATCTGCCGGAAAATTATAGAACATAAATATTTAGCGACCTTTCGTTCTATAGAAACAATTAATTTGCAATAAAAAATATTTATAGTATTTATTGAGATAAAACCTATCCTATAGCCTAAGTTGGAACAAATCACACATTTTGAAAAAAATTTCATTAAGATCGGTTGAGTAGTTTTGGCGTCCATCGCGGACAAACACTGTGACAGCTAATTTATATATATATATATATATATATATATATATATATATATTTCAATCACTTTCTGCTACAGTCCGTTTCTTGATGTAATAATACTATAATACTTATAACTATTTTACCTCAAGATATATTTTTTCCTTTAGGAACATGTTTCGGGAGATCCTGTTCTCCCATCTTCAGCCTTCGCCATCTTGCTTCTGGTGCAGTATTTGTGCAATATATATATTGTAGCATAACAAAATATTACGCTAAACATTTAATTTAATGCAACATAAATAAGGAAGAAAAGTTCCATAGTGAGTGAGAAGAATGAATTGTTTTAAGAATTACACTAGAAACTGTATATTAAGTCAATAAAATGTTAATAAGAATGAAAAATAACAAAGAAAATCATTGATCAAAATAACTTACTATGTAAAAACCCAATAAACCAGCAGTATACCCAGTAGATTGGGGAAACAGTAAAAAGGGAAGGACAAGAAAAAGGAAATAAAAGGATGAAACCATCTTAATAAGGGAAATGTATAAGGTCAAGATGCAGAGAAACCACAAGACCAGAAATTACTAATATAATAATGAAGAAGGGACAAAATATGTCAAGATTCCCACACAGAGACTAGAACCAAGAAGAGTTATTCAAAAAAATGGTAATCATGGAATACATACCATTAAACAAAATTAAAACTAATATATGTAGACCCAATAACAAGTTACAAGATACAATCCCAAAGAAAACCGAATTGTATACTAGTTGTAAGCATAATATGTGGAAAAAATTATTAAAAGGACTACCATTAGTGTAGCCAAAATAAATGACACATTATAATAAAGTGTAGTATGAAAAATCTATTAAAAAAGACTACCATTAGTGTAGGAAATACTAAATAAAAACTAAAGAGACAGTCTAACGACTGAGTGCAATGTTGATAAATAAAAGTGTTTTAGTGATTAGGCATAATAACAATATAATAGGTATAAGATGTTTCTATTTTATTGTATTAGCAAATTAGGTATGGGGAACACAAGAGACAGTTAATAACTGATAGTGTCATTAGTTATAAGATGTTTTTATGTTAATGTATTATCAAATTAGTTATAGTAATTAAAAGAGACAGTTAATAACTGAAGTTGTTATTAGGAATAAGATGTTTTAATAGGATAAGGTTTGTGATAAAAGGAAACATAAAAACAAAGGACAGCCAACACTGATAATAGTGCTGATAATAATATGTTTCCATTATAATGCTAAATATATAGAAGATAATAGGCATAAGATGTATATGTTATGGTTAAATGATATTATAAAAAAAAAGTTTAGTAGATATAAGATATTTCATTGTATTTTAAA
Organism: Magicicada septendecula; assembly: GCA_034769895.1. Lineage (NCBI taxonomy): Eukaryota > Metazoa > Arthropoda > Insecta > Hemiptera > Cicadidae > Magicicada > Magicicada septendecula. Next base: position 159,867,808 of record CM068374.1, read on the forward strand.
ACCATGTTATTTAATTTTTCAGTGTGTATGGCAGAGAGGCAAGTAGGGTATAGAAATGTAATAGTTTTATTCAAAACAGTAAACCATATATATAATGTACAAGCAGACTAGCTAAGACACCATTTTAGAAAACCCAGACTAGTATAATTAAACCAAAACTATCTATCAGAGAATCAAGATATACAATAGGAATAGAATTAAATACAGACAATACAGAAATTGAAAATATAATTAATACAGATACAATTAATAGCGAATAGAATGACAAAGGAAAGAAAATTAACTTCTTTTGGAAACAGATAATACTAGGCCTATAATGGTAATCAAATCAGACTAAACAGTGAATAAATCAATATTGAAGTGTTTTAACAACAAAATTATTAACAACAAAGATAATCACGGAGTTATTAAGTATATTCCATGGAAATATTATCAGAAAAAACAATTAAAAACCATTTAAACAATAAATTTGTACAAAATATGAGGCACACAATCATTATAAAAAATTGTAATTTTTGGGCTTAAATGAGCTTGAAACAAACCCAGCTATATATCAAAAGATGTGAAATTAATTAATCAATATTACTGAGTAGTAAGATTTATGTAAAATTAAGAAATATTTGAATTACAGTAAAAAATAAGAAAACTTATTATGTATATTTAGATGGTGAACCAAGTCTTAGACAGATATTTTTATAGTTAAACAATATAAAGAGGAAAAAGACATAGCACAAATTACCCTAAAACGACGACGTTGAGTCTATTAGTCTATTGTTAATCGTGAAGACGACTAGTTGGAAATGTGTTAGCAGAATACTGAAACCAGAATAATTTGTGTAAAACCGAGTGTGGTTATGCGGCGTGTAACAGAGATGATCTAAAGTGAAAATAACCTTAACTATCAATTTATAACACTTCACAAGTTCCAAACAACAGTAATAACACCATCAAACTCAAACACAAGAAATCAACAGCCATTTTGAGACAATTTTGGACCATATTCGCAGAACACAATTACACATATTTAAACACCGGACACTTCACAAGAAACCCATCACGAAAACGACATCGCAGGAGACGAGAGGACACTCTACACTATATTCCTGGACCAACACTACTTCGCAGAGAAGGGAATATCATTTTATTTCTGCGGGAGAATCTCAGCCAGTTCCAGCCGTATAGCAGCTAAAATCGAGGAGACGTCGGCCATACTGGATTTACTCACCAGCACGAGTTGCACTGCCAGCTTGAAAGGAGTGACGTCATTTCGTCGAATTGGTTCGCTATTCAATTTTCTAATTGACAATTTAAATAATAATCTTGTTTTATTTCAGCCATAATAATTTAGTTTAAGAATACCTGTAAGAATGTATCTTGTTCCTTGCCCTCTGACCATTTCGACTCGTTAAAAGAACCATAATTACTAACATTGTAAAAAATATATTTTATTAATCTTGTTCGCTACCGACTGGAGCACATATTAGCCAATGCCTTGATCATGCGCAGTTTGACTGGCGCATAATTTTGAATGTTAATAAATGAACATCATTATTCAGTTACAAGAGTTGTTTTTATTTCTATAATTAATGTTAACTATTTTTTTTTCTAAACAAAATTAATTTAATTATTTAAATCTTATTAAATTAATTAATTATTTAATATTTAAATTTGTAATTATATTACAATATATATATATATATATTATAACCTTACATAATCAGTAACTAACACTAAATGAACTAAAGGTCTAATATTCTTTAATAAAAAATGAAATACCTGATATTATTATTAATAATGATAAAGAAATTCAGTAGGTATCCCATTCCCCAGGTCAGAAAATGTATTATACTAATGTATCATACTATAAAACCTTTGTCGTAGATTAATTGTAAACTAAACAATAAACACTTTAGTAGTGAATAAACACTGTAATAAGTGGTGCTATAAAAATACAGTGTACACCCAGTGCGACATAATATGATTAGTGATAGTAAAGAGACATCAGCCACAAGTTGTGATAAGGATGCAAGAATCTTGTAATAGATAAATAAGTAGTTAGTAGTAAGTTATTATTGTTTTATTTTTGTTAGGCCACAAAGGCAATATTTTAATGTATACGTAGAATATTATCATGTTTATTGTTCTGAAATATCCAGGGTTAGGGAAGGAATTAGTCACTGTTAATTGGAATAAATTATAAAGAGATGGTGAAAAATAAAATAGGGCCTAGAGCAGTAATACATTTACAAATATAAAAGTCAGAAATGAACTAATTAAACACATCTAGTTAACCGAAAATATAAAAGAAAACTAAATTTTAATAAAAAACACTTTCAGGTGATGACAGAAGGGTATATTAAATAAGTTTATGTAATTGTTATGAGAACATAATGTTAATGGAAAATAGTTCCTAAACAACAAGAATCTTGTTAATAAAAAAACTATGTATTATCACCACTAAATTATAACATATAAGTATCTAAGCATATGTAATAGTATGAATAAAAACACTATGTAAATTAAATGTAATTAGAGTTAACCTTTATAAAGGAGTATTTTTCCTAAAACGTGAAAGAACTAATAATATATTAATACTAGCCTAGAGAAGGTAAATAATGAGAAAAGAATAGGATCTATGATTACTATAACATCTAACCGCAGACTTGAGAAAACATTCCTCGACATATGTGGCCCCTTTCCCAGAAGTGGAGGAAGACATAGGTTTAAATACATCGTAATTATTTTTGATCATTATACAAAGTACACGAAACTCTACTCCATAAGTAGAGCCACAACCAAAAAGATTCTAGAAGTTATTATCCATGAGTATGTAGTAGATGTGGGAAAACCAGAAACCATTGTGACCGATCATGGAACCCAGTTTCGAGGAAAGAATTGGAAGATGGAATTGTTGAAATGGGGTATAAGGACATATAAGACATCGGTATATCATCCTAATAGGAATCCCGCAGAACGTGTCTTGAGGGAAGTTGGGAGAATTTTACGTACCTATTGTCACAATGACCATAGTGAATGGAGCCAGTATCTTGAACCAGCTGAAACCTTCCTTAACTGGGCATACCATGAAACTACTGGAACCAGTCCTCATCAAGTGATGTTCGAACAACCACCACCACGAGAAATAGTGTCATTAATTAATTTTCCTCCAGGAGAGAGAGAGTTGAGTATACAATCATAGAAATGCATAATAGGCAGCTTCATAAGGCTGAACTTCTGAACTAAAGAGAAACAGGAAATAAGAAAAGAATTATTCAATATAAATTAGGAGATAAAGTTTTAATAAAAAATAACAACTATCTAGTTCTATAGAGGGTATAGCAAGCAAGTTACTATTACTTTATACTGGGCCATACCTAATAACCCAGGTAAAGGGTAACAATACATATGAAATAAAGCCAATTCCCAACAATAAACTAAAAGGGGTATATAACCAGACAGAGATTAAACTGTATTATGAAGAAAAATAAAAGAAGGTGAAGGATTATGAATAAAACAGTTAATTTTTAATGATGAAATAAAAAATAAACATGTTCTAGTGGGAGAGCTTTATGTAACGTTACATAATCAGTACCTAACATTAAATGAACTAAAGGTCAAATATTCTTTAATCAAAAATACGGTACCTGATATTATTAATAATAATGATAAACAAATTCAGTAGGTATCCCATTCCCCAGGTCAGAAAATGTATTATACTAATGTATCATACTATAAAACCTTTGTAGTAGATTAATTGTACACTAAACAATAAACACTTTAGTAGTGAATAAACAGTGTAATAAATGGTACTATAAAAATACAGTGTACACCCAGTGCGACATAATATGATTAGTGATAGTAAAGAGACATCAGTCACAAGTTGTGATAAGGATGCAAGAAACTTGTAATAGATAAATAAGTAGTTAGCACTGAGTTATTATTGTTCTATTTTTGTTAGGCCACAAAGGCAATATTTTAATGTATAAGTAGAATATTATTATGTTTATTGTTCTGAAATATCCAGTGTTAGGGAAGGAATTAGTCACTGTTAATTGGAATAAATTATAAAGAGATAGTGAAAAATGAAATAGGGCTAGAGCAGTAATACATTTACAAATATAAAAGTCAGAAATGAACTAATTAAACACATTTAGTAAACCGAAAATATAAAAGAAAACTAAATTTTAATAAAAAACACTTTCAGGTGATGACAAAAGGGTATATTAAATAAGTTTACGTAAAATAAGTTATGAAAAAATAATGTTAATGGAAAATAGTTCCTAAACAACAAGAACCTTGTTAATAAAAAACTATGGATTATCACCACTAAATTATAACATATAAGTATCTAAGCATATGTAATAGTATGAAGAAAAACACTATGTAAATTAAATATAATTAGAGTTAACCTTTATAAAGGAGTATTTTTCCTAAAAGGTGAAAGAACTAATAATATCTTAATACTAGCCTAGAGAAGGTAAATAATGAGAAAAGCATAGGATCTATGATTTCTATAACATCTAACCGCAGACTTGAGAAAACATTCCTCGACATATGTGGCCCCTTTCCCAGAAGTGGAGGAAGACATAGGTATAAATACATCGTAAATATTTTTGATCATTATACAAAGTACACGAAACTCTACTCCATAAGTAGAGCCACAACCAAAAAGATTCTAGAACTTATTATCCATGAGTATGTAGTAGATGTGGGAAAACCAGAAACCATTGTGACCGATCATGGGACCCAGTTTCGAGGAAAGAATTGGAAGATGGACTTGTTGAAATGGGGTATAAGGACATATAAGACATCGGTATATCATCCTAATAGGAATCCCGCAGAACGTGTCTTGAGGGAAGTTGGGAGAATTTTACGTACCTATTGTCACAATGAACGTAGTGAATGGAGCCAGTATCTTGAACCAGCTGAAACCTTCCTTAACTGGGCATACCATGAAACTACTGGAACCAGTCCTCATCAAGTGATGTTCGAACAACCACCACCACGAGAAATAGTGTCGTTAATTAATTTTCCTCCAGGAGAGAGAGAGTTGAGTATACAATCATAGAAATGCATAATAGGCAGCTTCATAAGGCTGAACTTTTGAACTAAATAGAAACAGGAAAGAAGAAAAGAATTATTCGATAGAAATTAGGAGATAAAATTTTAATAAAAAATAGACAACTATCTAGTTCTATAGAGGGTATAGCAAGCAAGTTACTATTACTTTATACTGGGCCATACCTAATAACCCAGGTAAAGAGTAACAATACATATGAAATAAAGCCAATTCCGAACAATAAACTAAAAGGGGTATATAACCAGACAGAGATTAAACTGTATTATGAAGAAGAATAAAACAAGGTGAAGGATTATGAATAAAACAGTTAATTTTTAATGATGAATTAAAAAATAAACATGTTCTAGTGTGAGAGCTTTATGTAACGTTACATAATCAGTACATAACATTAAATGAACTAAAGGTCAAATATTCTTTAATAAAAAATAAAGTACCTGATATTATTAATAATAATGATAAACAAATTCAGTAGGTATCCCATTCCCCAGGTCAGAAAATGTATTATACTAATGTATCATACTATAAAACCTTTGTAGTAGATTAATTGTACACTAAACAATAAACACTTTAGTAGTGAATAAACAGTGTAATAAATGGTACTATAAAAATACAGTGTACACCCAGTGCGACATAATATGATTAGTGATAGTAAAGAGACATCAGTCACAAGTTGTGATAAGGATGCAGGAATCTTGTAATAGATAAATAAGTAGTTAGTAGTGAGTTATTATTGTTTTATTTTTGTTAGGCCACAAAGGCAATATTTTAATGTATAAGTAGAATATTATTATGTTTATTGTTCTGAAATATCCACGGTTAGGGAAGGAATTAGTCACTGTTAATTGGAATAAATTATAAAGAGATAGTGAAAAATAAAATAGGGCCTAGAGCAGTAATACATTTACAAATATAAAAGTCAGAAATGAACTAATTAAACACATCTAGTAAACCGAAAATATAAAAGAAAACTAAATTTTAATAAAAAACACTTTCAGGTGATGACAGAAGGGTATATTAAATAAGTTTATGTAAAATAAGTTATGAGAAAATAATGTTAATGGAAAATAGTTCCTAAACAACAAGAATCTTGTTAATAAAAAACTATGGATTATCACCACTAAATTATAACATATAAGTATCTAAGCATATGTAATAGTATGAAGAAAAACACTATGTAAATTAAATGTAATTAGAGTTAACCTTTATAAAGGAGTATTTTTCCTAAAACGTGAAAGAACTAATAATATATTAATACTAGCATAGAGAAGGTAAATAATGAGAAAAGAATAGGATCTACGATTACTATAACATCTAACCGCAGACTTGAGAAAACATTCCTCGACATATGTGGCCCCTTTCCCAGAAGTGGAGGAAGACATAGGTATAAATACATCGTAATTATTTTTGATCATTATACAAAGTACACGAAACTCTACTCCATAAGTAGAGCCACAACCAAAAAGTTTCTAGAACTTATTATCCATGAGTATGTAGTAGATTTGGGAAAACCAGAAACCATTGTGACCGATCATGGGACCCAGGTTCGAGGAAAGAATTGGAAGATGGAATTGTTGAAATGGGGTATAAGGACATATAAGACATCGGTATATCATCCTAATAGGAATCCCGCAGAACGTGTCTTGAGGGAAGTTGGGAGAATTTTACGTACCTATTGTCACAATGAACGTAGTGAATGGAGCCAGTATATTGAACCAGCTGAAACCTTCCTTAACTGGGCATACCATGAAACTACTGGAACCAGTCCTCATCAAGTGATGTTCGAACAACCACCACCACGAGAAATAGTATCATTAATTAATTTTCCTCCAGGAGAGAGAGAGTTGAGTATACAATCACAGACATGCATAATAGGCTGCTTCATAAGGCTGAACTTCTGAACTAAAGAGAAACAGGAAAGAAGAAAAGAATTATTCAATATAAATTAGGAGATAAAGTTTTAATAAAAAATAGACAACTATCTAGTTTTATAGAGGGTATAGCAAGCAAGTTACTATTACTTTATACTGGGCCATACCTAATAACCCAGGTAAAGGGTAACAATACATATGAAATAAAGCCAATTCCCAAGAATAAACTAAAAGGGGTATATAACCAGACAGAGATTAAACTGTCTTATGAAGAAGAATAAAAGAAGGTGAATGATTATGAATAAAACAGATAATTTTTAATGATGAAATAAAAAATAAACATGTTCTAGTGGGAGAGCTTTATGTAACGTTACATAATCAGTACCTAACACTAAATGAACTAAAGGTCAAATATTTTTTAATAAAAAATAAAGTACCTGATATTATTAATAATAATGATAAACAAATTCAGTAGGTATCCCATTCCCCAGGTCAGAAAATGTATTATACTAATGTATCATACTATAAAACCTTTGTCGTAGATTAATTGTACACTAAACAATAAACACTTTAGTAGTGAATAAACAGTGTAATAAATGGTGCTATAAGAATACAGTGTACACCCAGTGCGACATAATATGATTAGTGATAGTAAAGAGACATCAGTCACAAGTTGTGATAAGGATGCAAGAATCTTGAAATAGATAAATAAGTAGTTAGTAGTAAGTTATTATTGTTTTATTTTTGTTAGGCCACAAAGGCAATATTTTAATGTATACGTAGAATATTATTATGTTTATTGTTCTGAAATATCCAGGGTTAGGGAAGGAATTAGTCACTGTTAATTGGAATAAATTATAAAGAGATGGTGAAAAATAAAATAGGGCCTAGAGCAGTAATACATTTACAAATATAAAAGTCAGAAATGAACTAATTATACACATCTAGTAAACCGAAAATATAAAAGAAAATTAAATTTTAATAAAAAACACTTTCAGGTGATGACAGAAGGGTATATTAAATAAGTTTATGTAAAATAAGTTATGAGAAAATAATGTTAATGGAAAATAGTTCCTAAACAACAAGATTCTTGTTAATAAAAAAACTATGGATTATCACCACTAAATTATAACATATAAGTATCTAAGCATATGTAATAGTATGAAGACAAACACTATGTAAATTAAATTTAATTAGAGTTAACCTTTATAAAGGTGTATTTTTTCTAAAAGGTGAAAGACTAATAATATCTTAATACTAGCCTAATTACTAAAACTGAACCTAGGTTAGCCAATAAAAACTCATCAATTCTTGGTTACTAACGGTAACGAAGGTAACAAGTTGAGAGGATTGTTAATTTTGATTTCAAGAGTGTAGATGACACTAAAATAATGTCCAGAAAATTTCAAAAATAATAACTAAATATTAAACCGTACTCTATTCAAAACGGAAAAAAAAATCAGCATAAAACCCATGTCTGGGACATCACATGAAACATACTAATTGATGCAAAAATATACAAAAACATTGAAAATTTGTCCAGCAACGAGATAGCTTGAAAATTGGAACCTAGTCACTAACATGGGTGAGAAAGGCCTACCTTCATAAACTAAAAAACTACAATTATCTAAAACTTCCGGGCTGAAAGGCCGTGGTCGAATGCTTGATCTTCTACACCTAGACGTTTCGGCCACACCACCGGTGGCCATCTTCAGTAGCAAAAAGTGTTCAAAATAGATGGTACGCCGAACGCGTCTCCCAATGAACTAGGAACCAGCAACAGTTCTTTGCTTGTTCCCAGTTCATTGGGAGACGTGTTCGGCGTACCATCTATTTCGAACACTTTTTGCTAATGAAGATGGCCACCGGTGGTGTGGCCGAAACGTCTAGCTGTAGAAGATCAAGCATTCGACCACGGCCTTTCATCCCGGAAGTTTTAGATAATTATAATGACACCGGCCGTGAAAGCCTACGTACTAAAATTAAAAAACTACATATCGCCACCAAGTAACGAACACTGGAACACTAGAAACCAAGTACAAAATAATTAAATCTATAAGAAAACTTACTGAGAACGTTTCAAACTTTATTTATTTTGTTCAAACAGTAAAAATATAATCTCAATAGAACATTGACAGCGGCCATGTTTCTTGGTTGTCAGCTGTACGAATTCATGTAATCTGCGCTCTGGCGTCTAAAAAACGATCTCTTTGACCTAGTCTTTAAGAATAAAATATTTTGCTTGTAAAGTATGATACTCTTGTCAAAGCATTTTTGACTTTCTTACAGCTCAAATAATCCCAAAAACCCCTGAGATAAATAATTTATTAATTTTGTTTATAACTACAATTGAATATATCTGTTGTATGATAGAAATACATATATCGAAAGTTGTTACAATTTCGATAATAGTTGATTTGAAAATCGTTGAACTGAATTTAATAGTTTCAAAAAAATAAACCAATAACAGATAATAAATACCTTTTTGAGGGAATTGACTTTGTGTTATTCTTTGTAGATAGCGAATTTGTTACAGGAAACTGGTAAATAGCAGAGAAGAGTGGGCAAAATACCGCAGTCATCATAGCGTATGAAGTATAAACGGCGAACATAACCTTTCGCGTGTTGCCGCCTTGAAAACAGCTGTTACAAAATACGCTTAATAAAACGAGAGGACAGTATACCAGAGAGGAACTTTCTCTCTCTCTCTCTCTCTCTCTCTCTCTCTCTCTCTCTCTCTCTCTCTCTCTCTCTCTCTCTCTCTCTCTCTCTCTCTCTCTCTCTCTCTCTCACCCTCTCTCTCTCTCTCTCTCTCTCTCTCTCTATCTTTGTCTCTCTCTCTCTCTCTCTGTCAACTGAACTGTAATACCTACAAGGAGTAAAAACCGCAAAGGATCCCGTGGAAGTTTGGTTTGTTACAAATGGCGCTCAACTTACAGGGCTTAAATTAGGAATGAATTTCGAGTTATACGCAAGTATATACTACAACGAAAAACCTAATTTTGTCGGCAACTGTAAGAAGCTTAGAAATGTATACCAGAGGCAGGCCAAAGAAGAGGACAGAAGACCCGGAGAAGGAAGAATGTGGACAGGAACAAGAAATAGAAGTAGTCACGGACAGTGAAATTTAACAACAGACAGGCGATAAAGAAGAAACCGAAGTAGTTATGGACACGGAAAAGGAAATGATTGATGAAGATATCCAAGGGGACCAACCAGATAAATCCACCCAAAAAAAAGACATGAGCATGCAGGAGATGTTGAGAATTATAATGGAAGGGAATAGCAAAATCCAGGAAGAAATTTAAGAAAACTCGAGGAAACAAAACGAAACCTTGAGGGAAAGCTTAAAACAAATTGAGGAAAGGATAAATGAGAACCTTCGGAAGCAAAACGAGAGTAATCAAGAGAGGTCTAAGACAGATTCAAGAAAACAATAAGCAGATGAACTAAAATTTGGAAAATAAGATTGAGAAAATAAACGAAGAAAACTTGAAACAAATTGAGGGTAAGATGGAGAATTTCAATAAGGAGTTAAGGGAAACTCTCGAGGGGAAGATTGAAAATGTTACCAAAACGCTTAACCAAAAAGTAGATGAATACAAGGAGGAGACAGAAAAGCAAATAACAGAGTCCAAGCAAAGACTAGATAAAACCGAAGACACCATCGGACAATTCAGAACGGAAATAGAGGCCAGGATGGATCGAGGGGAACACAGTAATCAAGTCCGAATAATGGCCATACAACAGGAAACTAAAGATCAATTGAACGGTATGCAGAGCGACATAGCTGGTAAAATAACCAATTTTACTGATAAAATAGAACAGGTAAAAACCAGGTAAATAATAAGGGGGAGAAAGTAGAAAATTTACAACATTTCCAAGTAAACATACAAGGGGAGATAGATAGAATGAGTGTTAGACCAACATGTAACACTTAACATACAATACAAGATAGTAGAGAAAGTGTGAACTTTAGGGACTACAGAAGAAACCCTCTAGAATTTTTAGAAAGAGTTGATGAGATACTGAACCGATTGAAAGAAACCAGGTGGAATATGATCAAGGGCATCTTAGATGAGTGTTTTAAGAACATCACAGACAACTGGTGGACGGTCATTAGGAATGAAGTGTGCAATTATGATAGATTTAAACAGTTATTAAAACTGAAGTATTGGTCTCAATCAGTACACAATATTATTCGGGACGATATCTGTCATGGGAGTTATGACAGCATTAAAGGACAGACACCTACGGCATACTTTTTAGGAAAAGTATGTGTTGCAAAATACTTAGACCCGAAGATTCGGGATGAGTGTCTTGTCACCAAAATAGCCTATCATTTTGATGAAAAGATCATAAGTGCTCGATTGAGTGGACAAATTAAGACTATCGGAGGTATGGAAGCTTTATTAGAGAACTAGGAGCAAGAATCTTATTACAGAAGAAGCAGATGGAGATCAGGAAACACAGAGGATCGTAGAAATGAACAACCAAGAGACACTCGACAACGAGTAAATTATGTGAGGGCTAATCATAATTATAAAAATAATAATCGATACAGAGGAAGCCAGCGAAATTTCAATAATAGAAGCTATTATAGCAAATTATATCAAAGAGAGGAAGTTCCGCAAAGAAGTAGAAGCGAAGAACACCAAAGACCTGGAAACAGTGAGGAAGAGAGAAACCATTCACTTGAGCATCAATCCAGGGAGAATGTGGAGCAATCCAATAACAATGATGGAAGTCGGGGAAACGGGTATCAGCAGTGAGAAGAAGTGACAGCCCGTCACTGCTAGAGACCATCGGGCACAGAATTTACCAAGGTCCTCAAAACAAATTGAATGATCCAATTACCATTATCAGAAGCAATTACCTAAAAAATTTACAGGTGGAATTACTTGAAGAAAGAGCAATCGAAGAGGCACCATTAAATAATGGTATAGTGTATGTACAAGTAAAATTACATGGAGTATTAACAGAAGCTATGAGCGACACGGGAGCAAATGTTTCAATTATTGACGAATTAGAGCTTGACAGAATTACAGAGTTAACCACCGAAAGAATACCTACATTACCCATTAACAACATGACAATTATTGGCGCCACCGGAAAACAAAATAAGACCATTAGAAAACAAGTATATCTGAATGTTACCGACAGTGGAATAGGAATACCTATGGAATTTTTAGTAGCCCGAGGGTTACCTTTTAGAATATTAATAGGGTGTGATATGCTACGGCGACACACTGCAATTATAGATCTGGCCAGTAGTAAGATTACCCTGAGTACAGAAGAAGGTGAGTTATCGGCTGAAATAATTGGTAGCCAAAGTGCCCCTCAGTGTCTGAACTCATATTATGTTAGAGAAAATAATAGGTTAACCATAGGTAAGAATAATAAAGTAACGGAGTCAGAGATGTGGCAGAAGAAGTTAGAAGAGATAATGGAGTTTCAAGGTGGGAAGGTCAAAGAAACTATAAGTGTAGAAGAGAAACATAAACTCATAGAAATCTATAATAGATACAGTACGGTATTTTCTGAATCACCAGGAAAAGCTAAAAACTTCCTGTGTGAATTAAAGTTTAAAGGGAATGTAAATTTTAATAAAAGGTCTTATCCTATCGCTCAAGCTTTAAAAGAAGCAGCACGAAAAGAAATTCAAAGAATGGTCACTGAAGACATAATTGAAAGAAGCAACTCCCCATACACTAATTCACTGGTAGCTATACCAAAGAAAGATGGTCAAGTTAGATTATGCCTCGACGTTCGAGAGTTAAATAAGATGCTCATTAATGACCGCACATCTCCGGGTGAGATTGATGAGATAATGAAGAAATTTTATGGATGTAAGTACATGAGTACTTGGAACGCCGTCTGCGGCTATTGGCAGATTGAATTGCACCCTAACAGTAGACAATATGTCGCTTTTATATTTGAAGGACGAAATTATCATTTCAAACGTTTACCCTTTGGCTTGGTAAATTCTGTGGCCGTGTTCATACATTGTATGGACCAAATTCTTGGTAAAGAAGTTCTTGATTTTATAACAGTATATGTTGATGACATATTGATTACTTCATGTACTTGGAAGGAGCACTGTAATAGAGTAGAAACAGTATTAAATAAGTTACTACAAAACAATATAACTTTAAAATTGGACAAGTTAAAATTTATTACCCATGAATTACCATTTTTAGGATTTATTTTGTCTGCTACTGGGAAAATACCATCACCAGAAAAAGTAAAACCTATCCAGGATTTTCCAAACCTAAAAATTTAAAACAATTACGATCCTTTTTGGGAATATGCAATTATTACCGGAAATTTCAACAAAGTTATTCAGAAGTGACCTCAAATTTCCAACATTTACTATCAAAGAAAAACAAATGGAAGTGGGATGAAAATGAAGACAATAATTTTAAATTAATGAAAGATAAATTTTTAAATAGCATAATGCTAAATCACCCAAATTTCAATAAACGTTTTTTCATCAACTGAGATGCCAGCAATATTAGTCTTGGAAGTGAATTATATCAGGAAGATGAGGAAGGCAATCATTGGGTAATTAGCTTTGCAAGCAGGGTCCTGAGTAGTTGTGAACGAAATTATACAGTGATCGAAAAGGAACTACTGAGTGTTGTTTTTTCTTGTTTGAAATTCCGTACATTTATATTGTGCTACCCAGTAACTGTTAGGACAGACCATAGGTCAATATCGTTTTTAAGAAACTGTAAGCTTAACCATGGTAAACTCACTAGATGGGTGTTGATACTCCAAGAATACAATTTAGATTGGGAATATGTCCCGGGAAAAAAGAATATCATAGCAGACACCCTGTCACGAGTGAACCTAGAAAAGGGAACATTTGAAGTGAAGCAGGAGAGTATTGGTAAGATATATTATATTTTGAAATCCAAGAAAGAGCTACAGGAAGTAATCGTCAGGTTAAAGGAAGATCAAAGAACAGACTCCAAATTAATCAAAGTTAGAGAAAGGATAGCACAAAATGACTCTATTATAACGACATTTTTCTGTGTCCATGAAGATATAATTTTTATTCATCCTACAATTAAGGATAAAGTGTGGCGAATTTATGTACCAGAAGTAACGGAAGCAGCAATAATAAAAGATTATCATGAAAGATATGGGCATATGGGATCACTCAAAGTAATCAAGGCATTATCAAAACATTTGTACATCAAAGGAATCAATAAACGAGTGAGACAAGTCATAAGAAATCGCAAAATCTGTCAATTAGTGAAGGTAAATAATGAGAAAAGAATAGGAGCTATGATTACTATAACATCTAACCGCAGACTTGAGAAAACATTCCTCGACATATGTGGCCTCTTTCCCAGAAGTGGAGGAAGACATAGGTTTAAATACATCGTAATTATTTTTGATCATTATACAAAGTACACGAAACTCTACTCCATAAGTAGAGCCACAACCAAAAAGATTCTAGAACTTATTATCCATGAGTATGTAGTAGATGTGGGAAAACCAGAAACCATTGTGACCGATCATGGGACCCAGTTTCGAGGAAAGAAGTGGAAGATGGAATTGTTGAAATGGGGTATAAGGACATATAAGACATCGGTATATCATCCTAATAGTAATCCCGCAGAACGTGTCTTGAGGGAAGTTGGGAGAATTTTACGTACCTATTGTCACAATGAACGTAGTGAATGGAGCCAGTATCTTGAACCAGCTGAAACCTTCCTTAACTGGGCATACCATGAAACTACTGGAACCAGTCCTCATCAAGTGATGTTCGAACAACCACCACCACGAGAAATAGTATCATTAATTAATTTTCCTCCAGGAGAGAGAGAGTTGAGTATACAATCACAGACATGCATAATAGGCTGCTTCATAAGGCTGAACTTCTGAACTAAAGAGAAACAGGAAAGAAGAAAAGAATTATTCAATATAAATTAGGAGATAAAGTTTTAATAAAAAATAGACAACTACCTAGTTCTATAGAGGGTATAGCAAGGAAGTTACTATTACTTTATGCTGGGCCATACCTAATAACCCAGGTAAAGGGTAACAATACATATGAAATAAAGCCAATTCCCAACAATAAACTAAAAGGGGTATATAACCAGACAGAGATTAAACTGTATTATGAAGAAGAATAAAAGAAGGTCAAGGATTATGAATAAAACAGTTAATTTTTAATAATGAAATAAAAAATAAACATTTTCTAGTGGGAGAGCTTTATGTAACGTTACATAATCAGTACCTAACACTAAATGAACTAAAGGTCAAATATTCTTTAATAAGAAATAAAGTACCTGATATTATTAATAATAATGATAAACAAATTCAGTAGGTATCCCATTCCCCAGGTCAGAAAATGTATTATACTAATGTATCATACTATAAAACCTTTGTCGTAGATTAATTGTAAACTAAACAATAAACACTTTAGTAGTGAATAAACACTGTAATAAGTGGTGCTATAAAAATACAGTGTACACCCAGTGCGACATAATATGATTAGTGATAGTAAAGAGACATCAGCCACAAGTTGTGATAAGGATGCAAGAATCTTGTAATAGATAAATAAGTAGTTAGTAGTAAGTTATTATTTTTTTTATTTTTGTTAGGCCACAAAGGCAATATTTTAATGTATACGTAGAATATTATTATGTTTATTGTTCTGAAATATCCAGGGTTAGGGAAGGAATTAGTCACTGTTAATTGGAATAAATTATAAAGAGATAGTGAAAAATAAAATAGGGCCTAGAGCAGTAATACATTTACAAATATAAAAGTCAGAAATGAACTAATTAAACACATCTAGTTAACCGAAAATATAAAAGAAAACTAAATTTTAATAAAAAACACTTTCAGGTGATGACAGAAGGGTATATTAAATAAGTTTATGTAATTGTTATGAGAACATAATGTTAATGGAAAATAGTTCCTAAACAACAAGAATCTTGTTAATAAAAAAACTATGTATTATCACCACTAAATTATAACATATAAGTATCTAAGCATATGTAATAGTATGAAGAAAAACACTATGTAAATTAAATTTAATTAGAGTTAACCTTTATAAAGGAGTATTTTTCCTAAAAGGTGAAAGAACTAATAATATCTTAATACTAGCCTAATTACTAAAACTGTACCTAGGTTAGCCAATAAAAACTCATCAATTTCTTGGTTACTAACGGTAACAAAGGTAACAAGATGAGAGGATTGTTAATTTTGATTTCAAGAGTGTAGATGACACTAAAATAATGTCCAGAAAATTTCAAAAATATTAACTAAATATTAAACCGTACGCTATTCAAAACGGAAGAAAAGATTCAGCATAAAAAAACCGTGTCTGGGACATCACATGAAACATACTAATTGATGCGAGAATACACAAAATCCTTGAAAATTTGTTTAGCCACGAGATAGCTTAAAAAGTGGAACCTAGTCACTAACATGGGTGAGAAAGGCCTACCTTCATAAACTAAAAAAATACACATCACCACCAAGTAACGAACACTGGAACACTAGAAACCAAGTACAAAATAATTAAATCTATAAGAAAACTTAGTGAGAACGTTTCAAACTTTATTTATCTTATTCAAAACAGTAAAAATATAATCTCAATAAAACATTCACAGCGGCCATGTTTCTTGGTTGTCAGCTGTACGAATTCACGTAATCTGCGCTCTGGCGTCTAAAAAAAGATCTCTTTGACCTAGTCTTTAAGAATAAAATATTTTGCTTGTAAAGTATAATACTCCTGTCAAAGCATTTTTGACTTTCTTACAGCTCAAAGAATCCCAAAAACCCCTGAGATAAATAATTTATTAATTTTGTTTATAACTACAATTGAATATATCTGTTGTATGATAGAAATACATATATCGAAAGTTGTTACAATTTCGATAATAGTTGATTTGAAAATCGATGAACTGAATTGAATAGATTCCAAAAAATAAACCAAGAACAGATAATAAATACCTTTTTGAGGAAATTGACTTTGTGTTATTCTTTGTAGATAGCGAATTTGTTACAGGAAACTGGTAAATAGCAGAGAAGAGTGGGCAAAATACCGCAGTCATCATAGCGTACGAAGTATAAACGGCGAACATAACCTTTCGCGTGTTGCCACCTTGAAAACAGCTGTTGCAAAATACGCTTAATAAAACGAGAGGACAGTACACCAGAGAGGAACTTTCTCTCTCTCTCTCTCTCTCTCTCTCTCTCTCTCTCTCTCTCTCTCTCTCTCTCTCTCTCTCTCTCTCTCTCTCTCTCTCTCTCTCTCTATCAACTGACCTGTAATATCTACGGAGAATAAAACGACCGCAAAGGATACCGTGAAAAAATTTGTTTGTTACAATATATATATATATTACATTTAATATTTATAATTAAATTTACCTCAAGATGTTATTTTTATCCTTTATTAGAACATGTTTCGGGTACTATCTTGTACCCATCCTCAGCCTTCCGGTTTTTCTGTCTGGTGAAGTACATATGTTTTGTTGGTTGACTATTATTATTGTGGCTTCCTGTTGGCTTCTGGTATTTCAAATTGGTTTTATTGTGTGTGATTGTGGTGTATGTGTTAGTTTTTTGTGTATTTTCTATGTTGAGTGCTTTGAATATTGTGTCATGTTTTGTATTGATTTGTATTTGTTCAGGTATTAGTTTGTTTTCTGTTTTATGTTTGTATATCTGTAAATTTTCCCAAATGTAAATTAATGTAAATTAACACAGATATAAAAATAGCATACAAAACTAATAAAAATAAATTACAAAATCTAAATAGCTCACACAACAAAGATAATACCAACGGTATATACAAAATTGAATGCCAAGATTGCAATAAATGTTATATAGGACAAACAAAAAAACAGCTGAAAAAACGTTATTTGAACACCTAAATGCATACAAAAAACCAAATATATATAAATCCAATTTAGCCACACATGCAATAAACACAGGACATGAATTCCCAGACATAACCAATGTAACACTAATAAAACATATACCACACAAAGGCACCATAATGAACATTTGGGAAAATTTACAGATTTACAAACATAAAACACAAAACAAACTAATACCAGAACAAATACAAATCAATACAAAACATGACACAATATTCAAAGCACTCAACATCGAAAATATACAAAATACAAAAACAGATACCACAACCACACACAATAATGCAACTTTAAAAGACCAAAGACCAACAAACTACCTTAATAACATCCAGAAGCCAACACACAAATACTTCACCAGAAACAAGATGGCGAAGGCTGAAGATGAGAGAAAAGGAACTTTCGAAACATGTTCCTAATAGGGAAAAAAGTATATCTTGAGGTAAATTTAGTTATAAATATTAAAGTATTATATACATCAAGAAACGGACTGTAGCAGAAAGTGATTGAAATATATATATATATATATATATATATATATATAAATCGGTTCATAACGTTATCCTACGTCTTCCGATCCCTAGTCTCCATTGGTCTCGATCCAACCAAGATTCTTCTTCCAATTCCCGGTCTCTCATTGCCCGATTGATGCCTTCTCTCCAGCTCAACTCAACCTAGGTCTTCCTCTTCGCCTACGACCATATGGTGTCCATCCCAAAATTTGCTTGGGGAGTCTATTATCCGGCATTCTTTGCACATGTCCAAACCATCTTAGCTGTTTTGTTCTTATGTCGTCAACAATAGAGCACTGTCCCCCATTATCTCCTGGATTCTGACGTTTCTTACTTTTTCCAGTTTTTACCTCCCTGCCGCTCTTCGCCAATAATCCATCTCAGTAGCCTCCAACAACTTTTCTGTTCTTTGTGTTATTGGCCATATTTCACACCCGTATGACGTAATTGGTTTCACAATTGCATTGTATATGCGATGTTTATTTTGTTTTGATATTTGTTGGTCCCACAATATGTTGCTCGTGAATATCTTCATGTGACTTAAATAACCTCTATTAAAGCAAAAAATGTTTCATATATAGAATAAAAGAGTCAATTAAAATTTTAAGGAAAACTAAATGTAACCGGTATAAACTTAAAATATACAACACAATATAAAATGATAAATTTCGTTTAATTATATAAATGTTTTAATTAATTATTTGTTTTTGTATCTACTGACGTTGTATATTTATTATTTTTTCTAAGTTTTATGTCTGTAACACTTAAAGACGTTCATAAATATATAGTGGTCAAAACCTTGTCTTTCTTCAAATTGAACAATTCCTAACAATTGTCTCAATGCTGTACACTATTACGATATAGGCCTACTAAAAAAATTAAATTTAATAATCGTGCAAACAAAGGCTTAATTTATTTTTAATGTCTTTTAAAAATTGGTAGCTCAACATGTTTTCACATTCTTATAACTTTTAAAAATTACTTACAGAGATTCTTTGCCTTACAAAAGCAAGTGAAAAAGTCTGAATACTTTGCAAAGAAGAATATTGACAGGAATGTGTTTCTAAAAGAAGATAATAGAGTGGGTGTAAACAGTGCTAACAACTTACCAAAAATAATTATAAAATAAAGGGTAAAGACATCCTAAGTATTACTGTTGCATGAAGCTTAAAATATATTAGCATATGAGCAGGTAAGACAGAAGGGAAAACTGTCCTAGAGAAGATTATAAAATGGATAACTGAAGGAAAGAGCACCAGAGGAACACCAAAAAAGATAAAGTGTGAGGTCAATTCATGAACTAAAGAAAGCTGGTGGTTGCAACGAAAGAACAAAAAACAGGACAGAATTGAGAAAAGTGGTTTAAAGCTCTGGACACTGCAAAGAAGAGAAAAGAGTGTGCAGACGTGTTTGCCTCTGAGCCAGAGCATATTAAGCAACGGCTACAACTACGCTAAAGAACATAGCGGTAATAGTTATGATACTTTGTTTTATAGGTGCGCTGTATCATGCTGTATGTATGTTAGATAAAGGATGACTGTAACAATAAAATAATGATATTGTCACCGCAGAAGTAATGGGTGTATTGAGTTATACATAAGATATAAAATGAAAGCATAGTTTCTAACCAAGACAGATAAAGTTTCCCAGCGTTTATAACATACCGGTACAAAGTTCAGTAACGAACACGTGAGTAAACTACCTAGTAAACTTAATAATTTCATAACCATGTTATGTCGTCATACACTTACACGTTTATTGGATTATTTATTACATTGTTACCTGTTAGTTAACTGGGTTGTCTCCATCTGAACAGTTACCTACATTCAAGCAACGCTGCACACTGGAAAAGCAAGTTAGAAAAATTATAAGAAGTGCGTCGTTCCTTAAAGAACTCACTCATGACTTGGGGTTAAGTAAGATTCAATATCTTCATATTACCACGTTCAACTTTTACCAAATATGTCTATTTCAAATTCAAACAAACTAGACTTGATCTATCAATTTCTTCCCAGAGTGGCTAACACTTCCTCTTCTGACAGCCTTAAAAAGTGCCCACACCACATTGTTCTGAATTACAGTACCCTATGTAATCCTTCTAAAACCATTTCTTGTGTACGTTTAGTTTTTCTTTACTGATTGTGAATACCGCAAGACGTATTTATGCCGAGTTGACACACCTTTTGCTACACATTATTAGATGATATTGGGACATAACTGATAGTAATTCAATTCTATTCTTTTCTTGTTCAAAAATGTGATTAGAAGATTTATTTCACATTTAAAAAGTGTGACGCATCTCCAACAGTCTCTTTCAGTGGAATGACAAACGGTTATTAACACTTGCGTGAGTTTGGGTGCCATCATTCAAAAATGGAAATTGCTTATTCGTAGCTAACCTTTGTCTCGTTATCATCTTTTATTTGCTAGAATGTTACAAATAATTAACGTAATAAATAAAAGTTGATCATTAATTTTTACATTTATTTTATAGATTAACCAAGAGACACGGCATACATGAAACTGAATCTGAAACAAAAAGTATTAATTGTCTTCCCTCAAATGTTCAATGCAACGGACAATAGTCAGTTAAAAAAATTAAAAGTGTTAATAAATATAATTGATAAAGAACT
This sequence comes from Magicicada septendecula, assembly GCA_034769895.1. Lineage (NCBI taxonomy): Eukaryota > Metazoa > Arthropoda > Insecta > Hemiptera > Cicadidae > Magicicada > Magicicada septendecula. Next base: position 159,888,805 of record CM068374.1, read on the forward strand.
TTGATAAATATAATTTTGTATAAAGAACTGATAATAGTGTTTGGCTGTAAACGTTAAAAAGGAAAAACGTCAACATACACCAAAAATAAATGTAAATGAAACAGAATATATGGAATATGAGGAACAATGAGATGGAGATTGGCAGTACTAATAAATGATGTTAAGCAATTGAAAACTCTTCAATCGCAGGATCAACGTTCAGCGGCTTTACAAATTCTAATAACAAATAAGCCATATATTTCATAAACAGAGAATTTGATAGGTAGAGTAATTACAAGTTACTAAACAGCTAAGTAGCCTAAATAAACCGGGAAACAATAAAACTACTTTCAGTGAACTACGTATAGAGCAGAGGACTTTATGACTGTTAAACCTGGATATTAGAGGTTGTAGTCACTTAAAATGTAGTGTTGTAAGAATGTACTGAAAATGCGATTGATCAACAAATTTGCAATAAAATCGTTTTGATGACTAATTTCAGTGTTCCGTTAATAAACTATGCACAAAATAGTGTATACTTTACTTACTAAAACTGTTTTTAATAGTTAAAGCAAAATAAACTAAAAACTGTAAAACTATGTAAAGAAAAGTAACTAACCTACTTTCCACATTATACCATATTGGGGAATTATGTAAACAACAAAATTATGGGTTACACTAAGGAGAAGAGTGTACAATGAATGGAAACCTTATAACAATTAATAGAAATTAAAATAAACAAACAGTCTAATTAAAAAACATCAATGAGAAAACACGTGGTTTCTTTGTTGACACAATGCTGCTTATACAATTTTGTCAGTCAGTTATACTACAGTAATTTGTTTAACAATTAGATAAAGTACTCTACTGCCACTCTACTTAATCAGCTGCTTAATTCAATCGGCTCTTACCTACAGACGGCATGGGTTACTCTGTATTATTAGCTGCTGATCAAATTTTGTTTTCGAAATTCTGTTTAGTACAGACATTCCTCTTACTAAATGAATGCAGTACAATTGTTTTTAATTCTCAGTATACTGTTAAATAATCACACAACAAATCTAAATTATACCAAATCTAAATCTGAACCTGAACCCAAATCGTCTTCAAATTTAATACATACTGTTTATTGTATAATATGTATATATTATCTTAGTAATTAATATTTCCTCCCACTTTATATTATTTCTTCTTACGAATAATTATATTATTATATCAATGCGTAATCTGAGACCTACGGAATTTCTTCTAGTCTATATCTTATCAACATAAGATATAATAAAATTTGCTTGCTAGAGAAATTAATTATTACTGTTACGATGATGTCTTAGACCATAATCTTTCAATAGTAAAATAATTTAACGCAATAGAAATCTATACTCAAAATGTTTGTTAACACTTATGTAAAATAAACACAATCACTTACAATAATGTTACAATTATCCAAGACGCACTACAAAAATAGTAACTAATCACAGTTATATTAAAATAGTAATCATAAAGTTAAACAGTTACAACAGATCACACCAAATAAACAATAACATGATAATCTTCTTCATAAGTGGTAACAGTGACAACTCATTAACAGTAGTGACACTCACTAACAGCACTAACGTAATAACACTCATTATACAATACAGTACTACGACTCGTTCTGCTGGTATATGCCGTGGAAGTCAAAACTCATCTGGCCACCTGCTGTTAAGCACGAACCTAGAGGGCGTCCCCTTGCCAAGCCGGACGGAAAACCTGAGTTCTTTGCAAGCGTTTAGAGTTTCGGTTCGCTTCGAACACGTCCGACGAGAATATAGAAGACGAGGTTAGGAGTAAATTGGCAATCCGATCAGTGTCGAGGTTACGGACAGGCTTTTAGCGCTTCGACCCCGGAAACGCCCTGAATCGAACGGTGTCACGAACACCTAGAGAGGCTTCCAGAGCCTGTTCTGTTTCGCTTCCTGGTCGACCTGTTCAATGCCTGTTTCCGAGTAGCCTACTTTCCACTGAGGCGGCGCATGGCGACGGTTACGATGATCCCGAAGCCGAATAAAGACCCCAAATTTGCCGACAACCTTCGGCTATCAACCTGCTGTCATCCACGTCGAACGTCTTCAAACGACTGGCCCAGCGGCGACTACTAGACTACCTAAAACGGTCCGACATTCTGGTCCCCGAGCAATTCGGGTTTACGAGCCCGACACTCCTCTACGCATCAGTTGATGCAATTTGTGGAGACCGTGGACAAGGCCGGTTGCTTGCGAAAACAAACCGTCGCCGTTTTTCTTGATGTCTAAAAGGCGTTCGATCGTGTTTGGCATCCAAGCTTACTGTACAAACTCACGGAGATTCTGCTTCCGGAAATGCTATACTCACCTGATTGTTAACTTTCTTTGGAACAAAACCTTCCACGTGAGATTAGATGACACCCTATCTTCAGAAAGGGCTATTGCTGCTGGTGTACTTCAGGTAAGCGTCTTGGGCTCCTGCTTTTGTCTACGTGCGTTCGCAACTATATCTTGATCAGAGACAAAAAATAGTTGGAGTGGGGACTCCCGCCACAACAGCGTCACAACGAAGGGGGAACGTTACCCCTTTCATTGTCGTCAGTTACACTTATTACTGGAGAATTTTACACGTGTTATTTATATACCGGCAACGACTTGTTCTTCGTGTGCGAAAACGTACGCATGGTATTAATTTGTAACAGACTATTCGAAGTAACAGATCATAAAATAATCATGCACTTTTCTATAAAATTCACAATTAGCAAATTCTAAAATCCTTAAATCTGCATAGACTATATTTAATTTGAGTAGAGCAGAACTCTACTTACTATTTCTTTTATGAATTTGCTAACTGCTATAATTTTTTTATTGTTCGACTAAGCTTTTCGTCATTGCTGACATCTTCAGGTCTTAAACAACCTGGTCTTAAACATCTTCAGGTTGTTTAAGACCTGAAGATGTCAGCAATGACGAAAAGCTTAGTCGAACAATAAAAAAATTATAGCAGTTAGCAAATTCATAAAAGAAATAGTAAGGATGGCTGCTAATTTAAACAATACGAAGAACTCTACTTAATTTGAAAATAATATCAGCAGAACCTAACCCCAACATTTTTGAAAGGCATACTTTAAAACAATTCTTACGTAAAACCAACCGCCTGTGTAAATCGAGGTGCCCTACCGCTGTAGTAAAAATTAATGTTATTAAACATTTTTAACAATAAATAACGTTAATTATTATAATTAATTATTAGTAATAATAAAAAATGGTAAATATTTATGGTATTGATTTTCCTTACCTATTTGTCTTTTGAATCTTCGCTTGTACGTACTTGAATCTGAATCTTCTCCCACAGAAATAATTAATATGTCTTTTTCTTCGTCCATAATATGATCCGTAATCCAGTACTGATTTTTAAGTTTTTTGTATACTCACAACACTTTTTCCACTTTTCAACTGTAAAATTATCAACTATTTTTTCGCAACAATTTTTTTTTTCATCTAAAGATAATCCACTAAAATTACGTGCAAATTCTCCTTTAATATCTCCCCAGACGAGTTTATAGGATTCAGATCGGGATGGTAAGGTGGCAGACGAAATGGAATATGTCTTTTGCACGAATTATTTCGTCGACAATAAATGTGTTTTTACAGTTAACTGAATTCACTTTTTCCAGCATCTAGTATTTCGTTAATGTACAATCTATTGTAACACCATGATTCACAAGCCAGTCAATTATTTCTTGTTTTAGTGAACCCGAGGTCGGCCTTTTATCCCTTTCTACACAATGATATATGGCATTTTTCATCACTATTACAGAGCTGTTTGGGAGATTAGGTAGTAATTTTTCCGATAGCCACTTACCAAAGTTATTAAAATTCATAGAGCTATGGTAGACTCCAGATGTCGACGAAGACTTAAATATTAACAGAGCATTGTTAACAAAACCATCCTCTCCCCCACCGTGAACTATAATAAGTCTATTACCTTTCCCAATTTTCGTTGTTACCCCGACCTCTTCAGAAAATTGCCAACATGAAGATACTGAGTGTGATGCCTCAACATATGTTTTCGTCAATGTAAACAATATTTTTACCCTCCCGTCTGTATTTATTTATGTCACTTAGATAGCGAATCCTCCAAGCAACGATATCACTTCTTTCTATTAGGAGCCTTCTACTGGATTGACAACGATTCCATTTAAATCCTAAATTTTTAAGTCTTGCCTCAAATATTCTCGTTCACATTGAATGACATCATCTTCCTTTAGAGATTGCAGTAAACTCTTTATTGAGGGTAGACTTTTTTAACTTCATAAAATTCGTGCACCTTTTTCCTTATTGTACTATCTGTGAAGGAGTCCACTTCAATTTTTGTTATGAGCCCGCGATTTTCCTTTTAGCGTAGAAAACAGATTTTTTTTTACAACCAGATGTTGACGATTTCTTGCCTTCTTTTAAAATGTTGTACACAGTAGCCTGAGAGACTCCTGTTGCTTCACTTGTACTGGCGGCAATATTTTAACCTAAGTTGTATTCCTTTTTTGTTTTCTTAAATATTCTGCCACGTTGAAAATAATTTCTCTGGCTTGACTTGTTAGAGGTCTCCCAGAAACTAGCTTACTATTCGATGACGATGCCATTTATAAAAAAAAAATAATAATAACACGCTACGGTAACAATACGTCAACGAATGGTAATTCGTTGGTAATTAGTCAACATAAACTAAAATACACAATACACTGTTAGTTGTAATGATTATAATAAAATACTAAACAAAAACTAAATATAAATCGTTGCCTATATATACAATTATATTAAAACTAAAACGTAAAGAAATAGTATAAAGAAAAACAAATCGCAATTTATTCATAAATACGCATACGCATCTAATTGAATAACACACTGCCCGCTTAGACAGTTTACACAGCCGTCAACGTTGTTGACGGACATGGTGAGGGTGACACCTTTCTCCGCCGAGCCAGCGCATGCGCACTGGAACTATTTTTTGTCTGTGGTGCCCCTATAGGATGACCATGTTTGCCGACGACACGGTGGTCTATGCCATCGATCATCGAGCTGAAACTACTGTTATCTGACTCCAAAAACAGTTTGACTAATATGTTGAGTGGGCAGAGAAATGGAGGGTCAGATGTAGCCGACAAACTGTACATAGGCGATACCTTCTGCTCTGGTCTCGCAACGTTAAGTACCTCGGTCTCCACTTGGATCGTCGTCTCACCTGGCGGACACACTCCGAGCAAGGAGCCCGCAAAACTCCCAATTGTCTGTAAAAACTCCGTCTCCTGCTTTGCAGTAACTCCATAATCCGACTCCTAGGGAAACTCATCGTCACCACGTTTGTGGTACCGATGGTTACCTACGTGATCCATCTGAGCCTACGCAAAAGTTTGAATCCCTCCTGAACCGAGGATTGCGCTGGGCGTGTAAGGCCCATTACGTGACTTCGAACAAGATCATCAGAGACTCCCTGAACGCCACCGTACGACACTCTTCCGAAAGTTCTATCGCCGCTGTGCCTGCTTTGAGGTCAATCACCTCATTAGCGCCCTCGGTCGCAACCCGTCCGTGCCAGGTAAATCTTTGACCCGGCCTTGGCGTACACTCACCCTCAGTTAGGTAACTAATTGACTCCCACGGCCGGTAGCAGGCCACACATTTAATATCCAGTAAATTTATGGTCCCTGCGGCAGGAGCTCTTCTGTACAAAGCTCGGGATGCAGCGTATGAGCGGGCGACGGGCGTGTCCTTCGTCCCGCACAATCCCTCGAGCAGGCTGTTATAGCATCCCTAGTTACGAGTCGCCTGTGAGAAGTATGATGTTGGAGGATAACAATGTCGTCTTAGTTGACGTCAAAGAGATGTCTACATCCCTCTGCCCTTCGTCAAGGTGATTCTACATTGGAGACAAAGTGTAGCAAAAACCTGGTGGCTCACTCAAATTTGGTGAGAAATCGGGTAAATGTTTGACTTTTACAATAACGTATGTAGATTAAAATGTAATCTACCAAATTACGTAGCATTAAGATGTCATTTAAATGAACTAAGTGTGCGTCGCTGAAGTACAGCAGTCATGTAATTTTGCCAAAGGGACTTTTCACTCTACAAAGTATCCACAGATATAAGTCATTATCGTGATAGCTTATAGAGTCTACGAACAAATGTCTGTATTCATTGGTGACAACAAAAACCAATGAATACGCTTTACTAAGTTTGCTCCATATATACCATGTTTCAGACTTACCTACTTTTCACTTTCATCTGTGCCCTGTACCCAGTGCTACCTCTGAGATTCTAGACCGCCACTTTACCAAGCTATTCACACCAATTTGCTTTAGTTTCTTTATTGTTTATCTACATATTGTATATTTAATCTTTTCTTAAGACCATTGTTCTTTATTTATCTACTTGTGTACTCAACGTACTGCTTAAGAATCTCTTTTCTGAGACTATGAATTTATTCCTCGCTACTGTCCATGTAAAGCCACTTAAAATCTGTATAATGCCTATGTAGATAATGTGATATGGCGCGCTTCAATACCTATCGGGACAAACCGTCTCGTGTACTAAGTTCCGTATTTATATTTCGTAAAATTCCGGCATCAGACAAGTGGCCAAGCTCTAACCTGCAGAGAAAAGAATTGTGTCTAAGAAAAAACAACTCTGATATCACATTCCTCCAAGCTTAGGCTGTTCAATTTCTGTGCAAATGTAGTATGTATGCAATCAACCTCGCAGGGAAGATATACGAAGATTGTAGTACAAAACTAAAAATTTTATTGCTAGTCGTCAGCATTTACACTGTAGTATTTACAAAAGTGGCATGACGTTTCCCCAAGTCTAGCCGTCATTTTACCGCTCTTTCTTAAGACTTTTCACTATCGGTATGTACGCTGTACGTTCTACAGAGTACACGTTTAGCTAGTTGTGTTTCTACAGTTTTTCTAGAAGTCCTCGCTACTGCTTTTATTCAATAATTTTTTCTCGATACCAAAGGCTCTAAAATTCTCCCTCATAGTTTCCTATGTGATCAAGCTTTATGAATTGTTGGATTTGTTGAAGAAATTTAATTTTTTTGCCTTTATCTACTTACAGATTTCTTGTCAAAGGAGCATACAGTAAGAAAGGTGCAGCGATCATTTCATACAATTTTCTCTTTGTCTTCCTTTGTAAATCATTTTATAAAAATTCCTCTCATCGCAAGGAATGTGTGCATTTAATTACTGATACAATTCGTATTCTTCATTAGTATAATTACGCACATAATAGTGTTAAAAGAATAAACAGAATATGAATCAATACAAAAGTGTTTTGCCTCTATAATGACAGGAAAAGTAATGAGAGATATTATTAGAATATATTAAATATAAATATAAATTTACTGACGTATAAATACGCAGATCGTAAAAGATGCACTGCTTAAATTAAAAACTGATTTTACACTGTAGGAGAGGAAAGTATAAATGTATGTTCTTGTGCCTTGTAAAGAAGACAAATACGCACATGCTCGATAACCTTCGTGTCGATTAGAGAGGGATTCAAACGGATACCTGCGAACTACAAAAACAAACACCTGTTCCTATAATAATCCTCATATCTTTACACGTTTCTGTCATTCTAAACTAATATTAAATGCATCTGTTTATATTTTACATGATCTAAATATACCGTTTAAACGAAATTATGAATGTTTAACATTTACGTCGCCTTTAATTACTGATTTTAGATTGTTCCGGCTTTTAGTAAATATATTTAGTTTCCTGTTTTTTATTATCTGCACTTGTCTTCTGTATATCTTACTCATTTTTAATCTAAAGAGGACTATGTAAAAGAGAAAGAGGAAAGGTGAGAAAACTGAATATTGCTAGAAAATTATATTGCCCACTAAAAGATTAAGTTAGTGTTTGGAGAATTAGAATGGTGAAATAGTAGAATTTGCATAGACTGTTAATATATATGTATTTAGCGGTTGATACCGTAGTGTGGTTAATGCGTCAAGGCTCCGCACGTAAAGTCAAGCTTTATATGCGTAAATACAACACCTGGATTGATGATCACACAGCGCGCAGTACCGTGACGGAATGAATGCTAGTACGTAAAAATTTGATTGGATTCAAATTGACTAAGGAATTCAGTCCGAATAAAAGTTACAATAGATGGGACTTGTGCTAGATGGAATTATACATGAATCAAGAAAATTAGTTGACTTAAGCATTTAAGATTCACCAAAGACGAACTGGTTGTAATAAAGTTTATAAACTTCTGGTATTCGTATATATACATTTTAAATATACTTATTTAACACTTTTGAAATAATTGTTTTATAAAACTAAGGTATTTTGTGTATATAAACTTTTGAAAATAGCGTTAAATCTACAAGAAATTTAGATTTCGTTGTAGAGAAAATAAACAGATTACTAAGTCAAACAAATTTAAAAACTGTTAACGCTGACTTATATTATCCGCTGTTAATAAGACAGTACAGGTAATGCTGTAAGATCAGTTTCGAGCTTTATTGTAAAGCTTACAAATAATTACATATTTTAAAATACAAACCGTATACGAAACATAGTAGCCTATACACAGCCAAAGGCTTACAAACACCGTTAAAGAATTAACTGCTAAAATATTCATAAACAGAATGCTAGGGGGCTGCAGTATGACCTCAACCTTATTTGATATGTGTATACAGATAACCTTGTAAATTAATGAAAAGATAATCACATAATAAGATAACAAGGTATCAAGTCTTGGTGTAAGAATGGAATCCTTAGTATATGTGACGAGATTGTTAAGTTGCAGACAATCTGATTCTAATAGCTAGTAGTGAGTAAAGTTTATAAAAATTAGTACAGAGCCTGTACATGCGAGATGCAAAAAGTAACCTGAGAATAGAAAAACTAAAATAATTACTAGTCATTCAGTGAAAACAAATATTTTACAAAGTAGCAGCAATGAGTAAACTGCTAGGAGAAAGTCAAGACAGTGGTCTTAGGTCAAACAAAGCAACAGAAATAGGTTTAATAACAAACAACAAAGATATATGTTAGTCGTGATATGTAAAGTCATATTTAGGTTACTTATGAGTTAAAAACTAACAAATTGTACTTGATAGAAAAAGAAATGGGAATATTAGAAATAATTGTAAAGTGGACAACATTCGAGATTAAGCAGAAAAGTGAAAAAATGGAAGAAACAGTTTGATAGAATAGAACGAAGAACTAAATTATGAAAATCTGCGGGGGAAAGAAAACAGGATGGAAGGGAAGAGTTAATACACAGAAGAAAAGATGGAAAAGACGCCCCTCTCTGGTAAGTACTGGAACTACTGATATAAATTGTGTCTTTTAAATTAATTTACTTTTTTATTTATACTAAATAATATTATATATTGCGTTTTAAAAGGGAGTCGTTAGGCTATAATTCAAAGAAGAAGAAAATGAAGAAAGTTTACAAACTGAGATACTCTAAAAAGGCAGCGGGCGACCAGCAGGAAAATGATAGTTCAGCAAAAGAAATATAGGAAAAACATTAATACACACAGTTTGTCTTCTGTGTCTAAAGTAACATATAGTACATATTCATTAACAATAAAGAAAACTGAAATAGAAACGGAATTACAAAAGAGAATTGTAAAGAACAACTTAAAAATAAATACACAAGAAGCAAAAATAAAAGACAAGAATTTAAAGTTAATGAGTACAAGATAAATGTGTAAAAGTAAAGATGAAATGATATTATGATGAGAATGAGCAGAAAGGAAAGCCAAATGTAGTGGAGGAGCTAATGATGAAGGTTAAAGGCCAGAAAACTTGGACGGTAAACAAAAGAAACGAAGACTGTGGAGGCACCTGGCAACTGATTGTGATAGAAAACTATAGGGGCTCAGAATACGATAAATGTGTAGTGATTGAAATATGGTACTACCGTTGACTTGTTGACTGATAAAAAATAACTCGATAATCATTAAATCTGTGTATTTATACGTTTTTAAAATTACACTAAGAACATACAAAAAACTATGGAAAATAACATTGAGAACGTCATGGCACAACGCAGAGGCAGAAACGAAGGCGGACAAACTTATCAATGATCAAACAAATGGCTAAAGGGCAATAGAGCAAAGGCAAAACTTAAACAAAAACACAAATATGGTACGTATATGTAAGATATGTAACATATCGGAGTCCAGTGGAAAAATAGAAAAATACAAGTTGTAGCAACTGTTGAGGCAAATGGAATATGGAAACTGGGAGAACAGAGAGAAGTAAGTGGAAGTGGGGAAAAGTTGTAGAGAGAAGTAAGATAACGGAATCTGCAGAAATTCTGATAAACATTGTAACAGTACATATGACACCACATCCACCTAAGTACTGAAAATTAAGTTAAAGGCCACCACTAGTAAAAATACATTAAAAGGTCTAGAATACCACCAAGTATACTGAAGAAGAAAGTACCATAAGTTTAAATAAGTGAAGCATCATTGAAAGGAATTCACTAGTAAATGCACCAATAAAGAAGAAAGAAGAATAAAGACGAGACGACTGACATACTATACCCAATAGATCAGTGAGAAGGACACAAGACCACAAAGGAGGAAAGAAAATCAGTGAGAAGGACACAAGAAAACAAAAGAAGAAAGAAGAATCAGGGAGAAGCATACAACCATTACAACTTCAAGAAAGAAGAAGGAAGAAACAATGTGAAGAAGACAAGTGAAAACCACATCATGTATAAAAATGAACAATAGTAAGAAGGAGATCAGTGAAGAAAGAAGAAGGAAGATAACCAGACCAAACACAAGAACAAGGAAAGGAAATTGAAGTATAACAAACTAACATAAACCTTTGAAAGAATAATTGTATTAAGAAGAAGGAAGAAATGTTAATTAATTACATGATATAAATCCCTAAGCTGTATAGTAAAGTCAACACTGACCACAACTCATTTAATGAATAAATTCATTGTCTATGTGAAACACATTATTGTAAATAAGGACTAAATATTGTAAATAAAGAGTCACAAGCAAACTGAATGAGGACAAGATGAGTTTATGATAGCTAAATGATGTGTAGTTATAGAATAAACAGAGGAATAAGTCCCAAAATAGTGAATGACCAATTGTACAGTGGGAATGATGTTCATACAAACCCACTAATTAACAACAAATAAGATAATACAGGAGTAAACTAAATGTGAACTATTGATAACCAATAACCAAAGTACAAACATGGAATGTAAACCAGTCGAATAGACTAATATAGAAATACACAGCCATCAACAACACATTACTGCTCACTGAACCTATAACATAACCTAATCTGGGCATCCAGTTTCCAGTAAAACTTGATGAAAACTAAATCAAAACAATGTTAAACCAAAATGTAATGAGCTAGGAAGTAAATAGAGCATATAAGGAACGTTTTGTACACGATAGCTAATAGTATAACACAATATAAAAGCTATATTTATGTAATACAAATATGACAAAATGCTTGTAATGGCAAAGAGACATTATGCAACCAAAATCATGCTATAAACACATTATACAAAGATAGTAACTCAACTAATGACCTGATGTCAGACAGAATACTGTTCATATGAGTAAATGCAACCAAAATAACCATCTAAATAGTCTATATAAATGTAATTACAACTAAACCATTGTGACAGTTAGCTGCAAGTAAAATTTACAGCCACCAAACCTAGATAATAACAGAATCAAATGCAGAGTGAACTGCATCACAATAACGATAAGGTCATTGTGACTATTTCAATTATCAATTAGAAAATAATGCAAATAAAATGTGTATGATACCAAGAATACAACCAGGTAACTCCATATAGGCATGACAAGCCTAATTAATAAGGGATAATTAAGGCACTAAACCAATAATGTAGGGAAAAAGAACACTGCCAGTAGTGACTTAACCCATCGATATTTAATTACACCATGTTAAAATTCAATTAAATACTCTTATTGCTAGGGAATAAGAAAAACAAAAATGTATGACAATAGGTTTAAGTGCGAATCTATGAAAAACGGACATAGTGCTAATATTAAGACATAGTTTTAAGGGAAAATTGTACAGTAATTTAAGAACGAGGTATTACCATAGAAAATAGAATAAAAACCATAAAATATTGATAATTAATGGCTTAATGGACACTAAGTATAAATGCTAAGTGCTAAGTCAGCTAACCCTAATCAGAAATATATGATGAGGGGGTTCAAATTAATCGTCTTTAAAAACATGAACAATGAGGGTAATCACAATATCATCAGTACAATTATAAGGAAGATATTGGACTTTTAAGAATAATTGTATTATGCTCAGCCCTTTCGCGTGGGTATGTGAACCATGATTTCTTAATCTTGTTCCCAAAGACTGACGCTGATGAGAGCGTCTGTTTTGACGAAGTCTACCGTAAATAAACGAATTAAAATAAACTGACCAATCAGAGCTTATAAAAAATCCGAAATTCATCATTCCGACAGAGGAACCAGGGACAGTCTTTCAACAACAACGAAGCGAGCTGCATGCTCGTCGACGCTCCAGAAAAACGTGCTTTTGACAGCAACCAGGCGTAAACAACATTAACCTCAAACTGAGATATAGGTTACATACATTGAAGAATCAGTGCAGTATATTTACAAGTGTACTTTATTCGGAGTTAATGCGCATAGGAGTGGGTGCAGTGTAGTGATAAAATTTAAATAATTAATTAATAAATTTTAATTAATTAAAAAGTGTTAATAATAAATAAAAAGGTGTAACCCTTCGAACGACAAGAGACGCAAGTATTCATACCCACAAATATAATGTTATGATTAGATGATAAGAAAGATAACTGAACGCTAAAAGCGATTCAAATTAACCTATAGAAACAATTAAATTCCCTATTCTTAACAGAAGGGATCTGATGAATACAAATGAACAATGTCGAAGTTGAACGATTTGAGTAACGACAATTTCAACTATTTGTATACTATAAATATCTAGAATAAGTAAAGACATTGTAATATCAATGAAGAGTGTATGTGCTCTTATACTATTAGCAGATAGGAGTATGAAATATTTTGTTACTAAATTCAATTAAGAGTTACGCCAGAGAGTGATAACTACAATAAATGAGTTACCTTTACCTGAAATAGGAATATCCAATTTTACAGATGATCTTAGTACCTGACACTGGATTATCACAATTGCTATTAATTAATAAAAAATATTTAACCACTTTTAACCCAAACAAGGTTGCACTAAACGATATTTAAAGCATATGCCTAACCATGAACAGTAGTTCATATTTTATCTTTTTTAATTAATAATCAATGAATTCTTATCTTATATGTTTGTTCTAGCCGTAGCAATTATTTCAAATAAGTGTATTTTGCAGTCTAAAAGAACCTACTACTTTTATTATTGTGATTATTAATAACATTTCTAGTCGAATAATACGACATAACCTATATGTTTGTCAACACACATTTTATAATTAACCAGAGGCAGTCATGCCAACTTGAGCTTATCATTTGTTTAGAGTCCATGTTCGCTTTTAAACTATTAATTGTTAACCAAAAAGAAAAGCAAAACGTATTATTGTATTGAATTTCACTGTGTTCGAATTGAATAAATAACCATTATTATTTTTACCAGTGAAAGAGTTGACCTTTATTGTATCAGTAAATACAGCTTAGAGGAGAAGAACGAGGCGGTTGGTACCATGCTTAGAATGCGAATCATTCAAATTGAGTGAATCCATGTTTTGTTTACAACCGCACAGACCTATATATTTATAATATTATAAAGTAATATTATACATCAGTTACTATGAATGTCATGTCTATGTATGTGTATGTTAGTATATAGGAAGAAAACTACTGATCTCCTCACAACCGCTGATCAACAAAGAGTCGACGGAACTTCAAGTGGAATAATCCTAACAGTGAATATAATACATAAAATTAACCCATTTAAACAGACAGCTAATACGACGAGAATAGAGTAAGTAACCGGCTTATTCAATCCTGGATTCAACAATAGGTTGAATTGAGGGGAATAAGTCACTAAACAGTCAAATAATAATAAAATCCGATATTGAGTAATAACAATTAGCCGAGTGCAAGACCCATTTTAAGTAAAAATAACCCTGAGACTACTACTTAATAATAGATATAAATAATATTTTAAACACCGGCAAGAGTCACCATTACAACATCTATTCATATGTATCCATAAAGAAACCCTATATATTTATGTATCAGTATAAATAAATATTTTTAGCAGCCACGTATTTCATCTTACTCTGGCAAAGATTTTACAAATCTTTCTCATCAACTCTACACCATTCAAGCCATTCAATTTGCTTATAATAGACTTACATTCCCACCGTCTCCTAACTCCTGTCACCTCAAAGTCTACCACGACACTTCCTTTCTACTATGTTCTTGATCTTCTTTTTGGCATTCGTTCCTGTCACTGATAGCTTTGGCATTTTCTCGATCCGTTCTGTAAGCACAGATAAATATCTAATTATCTTGATCTTACAAACATAACAATATTTGGGCCTATTTACTATCAGAGCATGTAATTACTACAAAGAAAGTCAACATTATAGGCATTCTCCAGATTCTATCTTAGTTTTGTATTAGATCAAACTTTTAACCTTAGATATATTTTAAGGCTAAAATGTATTTAGAATTTTTCCTTACATGTGACCCACATGTTTCTGCCTGTGTCATCAGTACAGATCTTATAAGCTTTTACAGTTTTACAGATTAGAATTGCGATTTGAAGACTTAAGAAATATAAGGTGTTTATCTGCAACTCTTTGTACACCATTTTGTAACGTTATTTGCACATTTTCTCTGAAGTCCATAATTATATCATACCATTTTTATACTACAGTTATTTACGGTCTGCTCACAGTTTACATGTAAAGTAGGTCTTCTCGTTGCATAAAACAGTCTGCTAATAGCGACACAAATCTGCTTCCATCAAACAAAACTTCAACTACTAAAGTTTGGCAGTAAATGACTTTGCATGTTATTTGGCTTTACTTGGATTAGTTAACCCAACATTTGTACTGCAGTGATTTAACAGCACTTTAGAGTTAGTCAGTAGTAATGATAAAGTTTATTCCAGACACTTTCCCTATGTTTCCAGTAACTTTACTCTCCAAACTCCCTACTTATGTTGACTACTGATTCCCCCAGAGCAACCGTATGCCTTTTTCTATAAACTGTAAAAACTACAACTAGTATTGTTATCTTTCGTGTACTAGTATAGTGGAATCACTGACGGACGGTTAAAATATTTTTACAAGCTGCTGTCAAAAAAATGTATATTGAAGTTATTGCTGGTCCAAAATTTTAGTTTAAAAAACATTATCACTGAATCAAATATTAATTGACAAAAGATGGTAAATTATTGGTATCACTATTACAGTATTATTTTACTTTATCGTCATTATCATTATAATCAACGTGGATAATTATTACGGCCCATGGAGTTGTTACGGTTCCGTACTCTACCTCTTTCTTGGCCTTCCAAGGTTTAGCTGCCGGCTAACATTTTTTCATAATGTTTTCAATAATATATGATTCATCCATACGGTTTCTATATGTTGAGATTGACAGGAGTAAATTATGGAAAATATTGAATAAAAGAGGGATATCTGTATTGTTAATACACATAACCAGAAAATTGTAACGGGCTCTAACATCAAAGTAGAAAACAGAATAAGAGATAAAACGATTTGAAACGCAAGGGACACAACAAGGCTGCTAAGGATACCCAAAACTTAGATCTTTCTTTAGTCGATGTATTTAGATTACGAAAAGTAAGTGTGTTGCGCGTTTTAGACTCTTGCCTAAATAACTAGTGGCTATAGTTTAAAGTAGCCTAAAAAAAGGCTTTATTAATTGCTTTTTTTATTCAAAACAACCAATACGAGATATAGTAGTTTTTAACAATGTGTCAAAGAAGAAGTAAACGACTGTAAGTAAGTAAGTAAGCTGTGCTATGAGTCCTAAATGTAATTGGGATATAGAAAATATCTTAGTTTCAAAATATGTGTGGTACAATTGTAGTGAGATATCAACACGCATGGAAACAAACAGAAGAGAGAACGGAAAAGGAAAAAAGGAAATAGAAAGAACAAGGGAGGAATGGAACGGTGAAAGAGCCAGACGAAGAGAGGAAACGGTACGATGAGATAGTAAATCATACTCTGACATATGATCGTGAATTAATTACAGCAGTATCTGTGCATGGTGTTAAATAATTTTAAACAGTTACAATTGATACATCTGCATGTATTTTGCAGTGTCAACTCTTACACAGTGACTCGCCATACCGACGCATTAAAGGAGAGATCATTCTGCAACGTGTCTGCTATTTATGCAAAAGAAGTTTTAGTGATGATATTAGTGCTACCCATAATGCACTTATCATAATATAATTTGTATATAATCATATATATATATAATATATAATCATAATCATAAATTATTGTAATTTATGTCGATATGTATTCTGTTTGCGTATTCTGTTTGTTTTTCAAATTACGTAACAAGTAGTGAGGATTTATTTTAAGAGTTGCATGTTGCTACAATCAGCAATTTACCCCAGCGTTTAAACATACTTGTTAAACTGTGATTAGAAACTAGTTTTTTCCTTTACCATTCTCACAACCATCAGCATATAAACTTTGTCAAACAGTCAGTATAAACTGGTATAGTTTTCTCGACGCGTATTAATTTAAGGTTTTGTTTTCCGTGCCAACATCACGAAGTGTTTTTCCGTGTGGCAGAATACCATACTGTATCCCATCCAGAAGGTTCAATTCTTCCCTGTCCCCCTCTCGCTCCTGTTTCTCCCTTGCTCTCTCTCGCTCTCGCTCTCTCTCTCTCTCTCTCTCTCTCTCTCTCCCTCTCTTCTGTTACATCTGCAGCACCTGGATTCGTGGACTTGAACCATACATTACTTTTTACAACGGTTGTCCTAGAATCTTGAGCGGTAGACATTCACTTCTACAACACTATTTAACCACTTACAAATTGCCTTTTTCGTACTGGTCAAATTTCTTTTTCTCTGAATGTGTGATTTATGTGATCTGCTTTTTGATAAGAGTACTCATGTACACATTGATCTTTCTTATCGTCACTGTCTCCAGACTCTTCAAGAAAGTACTCGTCGCCATGATGCACCCTCACTTCAAACTTACTATCAGCACAGAGCATGCATTTCAATCTGGGTTTAACATATTAACTACCGACTAGTACTGATCATAAGCGCTTTTCGGGGTAACTCCACTCAAAGATGTGTTATCGACTTACCCTACTTGACACCTTTCCCAAACTGAGTCAATTTCCCATCAGCTTTACAAAACGGCTACAAAACTATTTAGATGTTCGCACTGGCATGGTTAGAGTCCAACAGCATACCTCGACACGACTCCAATTAAACGCTGACGCCTTACAGGTCTTTATGACTTTTATATTTTAAAATTATTTGTTTTAAGGCAGCAACCAATTTCTCACTTAGCTAAAACGTTGATAAAAAAAATCATTAATGGTACACGTCGGAATTAAAATTTTTATTTAGATACACAAATATTTTACCATAATCATTGTTTATAAATACTGCTGTACCGTACTAACCTCCACTAAACAACAATCATCTTAAAATTGTTAATCCACTACACAGTAATCCACGAATCATTGTTCAAATCCTTTTCCGTATATTTTACTTAAAGTATAAAAATTATATTATTATAACAACCAGTTAACTTGATGCAATTGTTTAGTTGTCCTCAGTTTTGTGAGCACATTCTCCCCAAAGATTACTACCTCATCCGCAAATAATTAATAATTACAATTAAAAAACAGTGTCACGCAAATCTACTGTCAGTATATTCCACTCTATTAGGTAATAAAAATTCAAATCAAGAAAATAAAATGGTGATGGGCAACAACACATTTGACTAGGAGACAATCTGCTAGGTTGTAATGAGTGTTGTTACATTGGAGCCAAGGTATAAATAGGTCTCGACGCCTGTCCTTTACAGACAGGAGAGATCGTCTACTTTTTCAATTCTTACATAAAATGAACTGAACGATATTTTACATGGGCCGCTAGAACAAGAAAGACCGCTACACGACGGCTGTAGAATCATTTCTTACTTGACGATGATCGATTAAAGAATTTATCACTTTACAGGTCAATGACGGCACGTTTAATTGATGTTTTTATTTTGGCAATTCGTGTTTGCTAAAAAAGAACAACTGAAAATACGTCCTCATGTTTAAAAGACTACATTCTATCTATAATTATTTTTCAGAATAAAGTTTGGAATTCAAAAAATGGTAAATTGTTTAGCATTACCTCTTTCAGTCACACAACTTAAAGTGTGGACAATTAACATATCGAACGAGTTAAATGGCTCTGCCTCTAGTCTCCCGTCACAGTGAAGTTTTAATCTATATTAATATAATACACGAATCCACATGTTTCTGCTTACTTCTTCAACGTACAAAATTTGGTTTTTAATTTAGTAGCTAGAATGTATGTAAACTCTAGGTTTAAGTTGTTAGACATTTGACTTTCGACCTTTACTAGTTATTCGCAAGTAATCTGTTAAGTGGTTGTTTACCTAAAATAAATTGCTGTCAGCTAAACCACACTACTTAGTACAGTCCAATAACAGTTTCGTCGCCATATCGGAGCTTATGATACCCACGTACTTTACCTTTACCGTGTTCATCTTTTTATGAATTGGTTGAAAAATAAAAAATTTTCGTTTTTTATCTTCATATACAAATGTAACTAATATACTGTAATATAAACCATTGTTACTGTTTTTGCTTGTGCTTGTTGCTTGTAAGATGTAAATATACTATTCCATACATACTAAAACTTGCTATATGTGTATTAAATATTCTTGTATGGCTATTCTCCGACCTGTACAGGGCCTGCAGCTGTTGATCATTATAATAAACTTCGTTTAAACGCCGAAACATGTGTTTTAAAATTGTGTGGCCAAATCTCAAAGAAATGTTACAAGCAGTCATCAGGAAACGCAGATTTAATTAATAATTATTAATCACAATTAATTAATAATGTTGTGTTATTGGTTATAATCACAAATAGAAATGTTGTATTATAAAATCACAAAATCTGTTGCACACTACTGTAGATAAAATTCCTGATTAGCGCTTTTAAACTTTACAGCTCATCATCAAATCAGAAATTAACACTTTCATTATCCGTAGGGAAAACTAAAAAAAAAATAACCAATTAATTTGTATGCAGAGACAAGACGTTACGTGTTTACGCACAGCATACAAATTGACCAGTAAAACAACTTATTTGCCAAATCTAATTTAATTGTTTCAACCTAAAAAAAAAGAAAGAAGAAAAACTCTTTGTAAGGTTAGTTAATCCATTCCAACAAGCTACTCAGACAAGGCACTGAGTGGAATAATTAAAAAGTTTTTATTGCCACGCCAAACACCGTGTTCTTGATTAAGAAGTAAGTTTTCCTAAAATTTAAAACATATTATGATGCCTTAAAATACTCGTCATGACTTAATTTGTGTACAGGTTCTGGGATCTTATTTATTTATTTACTTAATTTATTGTCAGGTGAAACATTTAAATTTATTTTAGGAATTGCAAGTTTTATCAGAAAAAAGATTCAGTGCAATACCTGCGACAGCGTGCACAAGTATGGGCATTATGTCAAAATAGTTCATTGTTTGTTTCCTTCTCGTCTTCTTCTTCTTCTTCTTCTTCTTCTTCTTCTTCTTCTTCTTCTTCTTCTTCTTCTTCTTCTTCTTCTTCTTCTTCTTCTTCTTCTTCTTTTTTTCCTTTACATTCCTCTTGTGTCAGCTTCACAACGCAAGGTGGATTTGAGTTTTCCCAACGGCTTCTTTCATTCCGTCTTCTTATCACACAGTCTCTTCCACCTTCATTAATAGGGTTATATCAGTTATATGGAGAAGATCACCAGAATAAAAACCAGAACGCTCTTAGAATATTGAAGGGCTCATAAAACACTCAAAAACCAGAGAATGGGAGAACGTTATGATAACTATAGATTCAATGAGTCGCAACTTTCGGCTACAAGTCCATTCAAGGTTTAATCAAATTTCGCTTTTACTAGGTGCCAAGAATAGTACCTAGTAGATGCGTCCATCTATTTTTCGGATGCGTGAGCCAACAACTTCTTGAGCAGTCGCATTTCTTTTTGGTATTTTTCGTGAGTTCTGTGCACGTACGTTCTATCCTCCTGGTCTGATTCTGACCAACATGAAGTTTGACTGCACCAGGATCTGTTCACACTTCGAAGTAAAGCTCCTCATAACTCTTAATAACACTTTACAAACATTACCTTACATACCTCTTTACTATCAAAGAAACGTAATTTCCTCACCTCAAATTGTGTTAAGGTGTTTCCTTATCGCTATCGCGACCTAGATGTTTTTTATGTCAGAAAATTTCGTGTAAATCTGGATCAAGTACTCATAAGATGAGAACTAAAATTAGGATTCACCGCTCTATTTGATAGTATGGCTACTGAATACGAATTGACCTCTCCATGTCCCTGCACGTCTATGATGCTACTTTGTGGCAAAGTACTACTATCATTCTTCTCAAAGAAATTCGCGCACTAAATGTTTTTCGTAGGATTTACCACTCTGTTTTATTCTTCCCCTATCCCGCATCACTATATCGCACACACGCTCACGCACGAACGTACAGCGTGTTCCAGAAAGAAAATTATTTCGGGAGGTGATTCGAAAGACAAAATTACTATTTTGTTATATGAACATAGGTCCGAAGATACATTGTTCTCGACTTATGGCCAGGCAAAAATTGTCCACATATTTTCTTTCCAAAGTTTAAATAATGCAACATAAAAATTGCTTGAAAAAATTATCAAGGAAGTCGATAGTTCCAAGTATTAATTGACCTAAAATGTACTAAAAAGCTATCAGAGTTGTATAATTAGTAGTTTTAAAGAAAACAACTGAAAATGAAAAAAATTATAGACAAAACATTTTAGGTTTGAAACACAACACATTTGTTAAACTGTTAATAAAGAAATAAAACGTTTAAATAACATACTACAGGATTTAATTCTGAAGAAATTGATATGAATAACGATAAATAAAACCAAATATGTGTTTGAGAAATCTGTCATTAATTTAAAAAAATGTATTTAAAGTGTAACGTTTCTACAATGAACAAAATTATCAGATGTTTTGTTTGCACCTTATAGCCTATATAATATTTATACGATATGTACATTTGTTGGAAGTCTACATCAGTTTATTTAAATTGGAATAACTGACATTATTCAGTTAATTTGAAAAGAATACATTTCTAAAATATTAACTAGGGGAAAGACAATGGCAAAAGTGAAAGCCATGTAAAAAGGCTTTTAACAAGGTAGACGTTATGGAAGATGTTATGGGACATTTTACAAATGGGTTCCCTAAGCACCTTGTTTGAGTAGTAAAGAGTCTCTATTTAGACACACAGATACTTCTCCAAAGAAGAAGAGAGCAGAAGGTTCATGTATAAATGAAGGTGTAAGACAGGGCAGAGCTGTAGTCTCTCTCCAACGCTGTTTAATATATAAATGAACGATTCACTCGTAGGTTCCAGAGCACCTATCAACAGGTATTTCTCTAGAAAAAAGCAAATTTGTTAACACGCTGCTGTTTGCTGACAACCTGCTGATTTATATCACCAAAAATGGTTTGCGGAGACAATTACATAATTTACTGTGTTCGATTCACTATAATTTAAGAATTCTACCAGCAAAACGAAGGCGATGGGTTTCCTGGGAAGCAATCCTGTAAGAGCAAAATATTGATTAATAACCAATTAATTGAACAAGTCCCTCATTTTAGCTACCTAGGGTGTGATATATCTGATATATGAATACACATATAAACATTTCGTGGATCAAAGACTACAACAACGGCAAGCAGGAAGAAGAAGTGTATGGAGACCAAAGAAAAGATGGGAATAAATACTGTGAAGCCGGAACAGGTCACTAAGGCCTAATCCTTGTTGGGGAAGACGAAAAGAAGAGAGAAAAGGCATTGTTTCTCTAAGAAAATAATGCAACAGAATGACACGGTGTCCGATTTCTATATAATATTTCCTGTTTGTGGAATTGGCTGATCTCTGACGTCATGGCAATAGTATGAATCAGCTAAAAATGTTTGTTTTGATTAAACTCTTAATTTTTTCAAAAACTAATAAGACAAAAATAAACGTTAATACCACTACTAAAGACGTTACCACTCTTAAGACGATTTGCACCCTACTGGCTAACCAACAATAACAGCTCTTCAATACCAGCGGTACGCCAGTATTACGACTACACAAGCATTGCTTTCGCCAGCTGAAAACTAAAAAACTAACACCAATTTTCTCAACCAAAAAAGGCAAAAATTGAAAAATAACGGGAACAAGATTTCGTCATATAACAGGTGTCCTTGGTTAACAGAGTCAATTAAAAGGAACAAAATATTTTGCTGCGTATATAACCTCCCCCCTCAGTATCACATCAACATTTTAGCGCCCCCATTATAAAATTTACACTATTCCTTTTTCTGCGACGAAAATGATCCAGAACCCAACAATCACAGGAGCTTTTTTTTAAACGAGGTTGACAAAAAAACGCATATATACTCTATAATACAACTTCTAATAAGTACTCTCAAATTTCAAACCACTCTGTTGTAAGATTAAAGATATCCGGGCTGTTTGACCGTGGTCCATGGTTTATTTCCAAACCAAACTTTTCGGCAGCTCCAATGGCTGCCATCATTAGTGGAATAAAAATCCTGAACGTAGGGTGTTCACGTACAGGCCCACAGTACTGTGGTATAGGCTGTAGTTTGCAACACGTCGTTTGCAAAGGCCTAGAAACCGAAAATTCATGTCTAATAGCACGTGGTCGATTCTCTCTGTCAAAGATATGGTATGACAAAGGGTAATAAATACAAGGTGGATAGAAAATAAAACAATGAATTTTTACATAAAAAAAGAGAAACCCCTACAAAAGAAATACAAAAGAAGTAAATAAAATTTTTTATTTCAGCCTGAAAGTTATATAATCTAATTTTTGTAAATGGACATTTTAGAAAGTGGGGGGGGGGAGAAACACCTCACTAATTAATATTGTACTGCTGTAAAATACAACCGTACATACTAAGGTATAAATCTGAGTAAAATTGAAAATAATTATAATTTATAAAATAATATTGTCAGCCATATTAAATTATTAAATGTATGTTAAAAGCCTCAGACCAAGCTTTGGCTAGGTATAAACTTTTGGTGCGAAAAAATCTAATTAAAACCCCAAAATAATTGTAATTATTTATAAAATTGATTAATAAGTTGAAATTAGTTAGAAATTGTTTTATATAATAAGGAATTAGTTTAGTTATAAATTGTGTTTTGATAGAATATCACAGAACAAATAGAACCTATTTGTGAATAACTAATCAAGTTTACCTACTTGAACAATTTGTTTACTATGAGAAATTGATAAATCACTCAATATGTAAAACTTAAAAGTAAAAGGACTATAACGATGTAAAATTTAGTAAGGTTAAGTATTTTTAATGAATCCAAGCCATTAATAATCGCTAAATGTGCGAAATTATAAAAGTAATTGTTGGTAAGAAAAACGTAAAACTTTCTATTTCCGGGACGCTTAATTATTAGTCGCTTGAAAGCGCCACTCTTGTTTTAACAGTCAGCTAGTGCAGACGTATTGTTAATAAGTGAAATAATAATTAAAGTCTTCGGGAACCTACAAATAAATATTAAGTGCAAGAGTCAAATTAAAATGATATGACTCAAGAAAAAATATAACAACGAGAACAAAAATTAAAAAGAAAATTAAATTAAAATAATAATGAAGTAAAGTGATACTCGCCTCAGGTAAAATTATGTGTTTATAATCATTTCATATACCAACGAACTATAAGCGACCTATAAGCGTTTAATGTTTAAAATGAAAGTGGAATTAATCGCACAACAAACAGTTCAACTCATATCCTGCGTAATATAGATAAAAACGATTTTAACGAATAAGAAACATACTCATACACACTCGTAACTTATAAAATATTATTTATTTCTAAAAACTAATTAAAACCAGGTGAAAATCCTGTATTTGTTATTTTATAAAATACATTCATTAACTAGCACTACCAGCGAGAAATTGCAGAGTGTATGTCTTGTTGTAATTGTACAGCCAGTACTGCGCCCTGAGTCCAAAACAAAGAACATAGCTCTCTCTCTCTCTGATATGTGTGTAGTGTAACACTTATTTCCAAACTTATTTTAAATATTACGGGATCTCTCTCTCTCTGTGATGTGTATAAGATTAAATATGCAATTAGACTTTCTTCTTTTATTATTTATACAAATTTAATTCTTTTTATAAATTTTCAATATGTTATATAAACTCTCACTGATATGTGTATTCTATTAATACTAAAATTAGACTAAATCAACTTTTCTTACATTTAAAAACAATCAAATTATAACAATTCACATTGGCCTTGGTGATACATCATTAAATTTGTTACATACTTTCATAATACTCCTCTTAAACAACTATATAATGTTATTAATTATTATTATTACATTTCTCTGACTTTTTACAGTACTCATCTTAATTTGTCTCTATTATATTATAATATTATTAATATTTTGTTTTATTTTAAAGTTTATCTAATTTTTTATAATATCTTATAATTGTCATTAATAGTACAACATATATTTTCTTCACTCTGTGCTGTATCGTACAATTCCAATACCTTAGATTACCTCTATGCTTATCATTAATAATTAATTAGTTTTTTGTTTAAAATTTTACTGTTTATCCAAAAATATTACTAAATTTATCCCTATGAGTTTTCTTAAATAACTATTTTATTTTTATGTACTGTTGTATATTTTTACAGCAGTACAATATGTACCTAGTTGCATCTTAATATGACTTCGTGATATAGTAAAGGGTTTTCAGGTGAGCTCAATCATTTTGTTCGATGTTAATTTAATAATGGGTGTGTGTGTTATATTTGTGTATGTGTATGTGATCCAAATGTGTAAAACCATTTTATTGTAATACCTTTCTATTTTAAATTAAATTATCCGTTACTTCCGGTCTGGGAGCACGTGGCGAGTTTGCATTTAACTATAGAAGTAAATGTTACAAAAATTGTAAACGTCATGTTCAAACAGTATGAGAAATTTTCAAGTTTCTTATTATACATAAGAGTATAATGTATTTGTAATAGCAGAGTAGTAGTGTTGTTGCTATTCAATGAGAAATTATGTTCATCATGTTTTGGCCATACGTATTCTAGTAAATTCAGCTAATATGTGTAGTTCATTGGATCTCTTAAAAATGTATTTTGCAGTTACTAGTTATTTTGAATCTTTTTTGCTATTGCTTTTGTGACCCCTCTAAATAAAAGTTTGATATGTCAAGACAACCAAATCTTGGTGAGTAGGGTAAAACAGATATATATTTCTCAAACAAAAGTAAACTTATATTTAAAGTAATGTACTAAAACAAATTGCCAGATTATGATGTGTATTAGTATAATAAAAGGAACTAGAGTGTTGATAAAAATTGTGACAGTGTGTGTGTGGTGTCTGTGTTCCGAGGCGAGAGAGTGTAGGAGTAGCTGTATTCTCTGACGGCTAATTTACAAAAATTTTATAGGGTCGCCGTACAGCCGGGAGAGAGGTGTATGCGAAGATGGTGACACCATCTGTCACCATCTGCAGAGCAGTGTAGCACGAAGCTCTCCGAAGCCGTCAGGAACAGAAATACTACGCCTACACAGCCCCAACAGTCATCTGCCCATAATGAACTAGCTGGAACTTCTGGACTCTTCAGGCACCACCACCAACACTAATCGCAAACTGGTCTACGGGATATCATGTCAGTTCTTCAAACGTACAGGTGGGAGCATTCCAATTACTAAACCAGTCGACAACAACTCCACCGGTTTTAGATTAAGTCTAACTGACATTTTATATCAATGTAAAGACATGGTCTTAAGGATACCAGAAGCCCAGTTAAACTTTTGACATAATTTAAATTTGTAATGTAAATCAAACTAAGATTCAATATTTTGAAGGCTGTAATTAAAATAGCACTAATAAAAATTGTTACTGGTTACAAGAGTATTTTATTGCAAGTCCTGTCACTCTGGACTCCAGCACATTTTTCGCTTCGTCTAGACCAAGTGGTATAGTTTTAAATTTTACGGAACGGCCTAAGTGGCCGTTACAGAACGTATTTTTAAAAATTTCAACAAGGCTCGCTCAAGGCTGCAAGGTTGTCTCAATCAAGGCTGCGATGACATTCGCAGTTAGCGCTGTCGACACAAAACGACGACCGACGTTTATCTAATATTACCGGAATTTGTACGTGCGCGTGTGCGACGGAAGTGGGAAAGTTGAATGCTGCTTACTTGCGTTTCATTGTTTACATTTAGATTTCAGTTTGTATAGACTGTTGGCTACGGCACATAGCACAGTAACCTCTGATTTATACTGAACATTCTTCGTTTTATTGTTAAACTTCCAGTTGAAATATAACTGTAATTTTCAGTAGGTGCTGCGTGCCTTGCGAAATTGTTCGTTATCGTCGATTTTTCTCTTTTAAATAGTGAGTAGTGCGAGTGCTGTTTTAGTTATCATGAAAAAGTTAACTAGTTATTTTTCTCGTATTAGTAAAAGACCTAGAGTCGATGAAAGTGGTGAGAACAATGACACGATAAGTGACGGTGGTCGAAAGGAAAATACAGCGTTACAACAGTTTGCCAGTACTACGTCGTTAAATGAAACACCTTCTGCTTCAAAGGTAATAATTTCTGAGTGCACTAATAAATGTTTTAAAGAGATAGAAAATGAAACAACTGATTAATGTAATACGAAAGTTTAGAACCAATTAGAACCTATTAGAACCAAGAACAAAAAAATTGATTTTTGCAAAAAATATGACTGGTTATATGTCAAGAATAGAAAACTAGGTTTTAAAATATGCCAAGAGGTGGGCATTTCAGGTGTTGAGAAAAAAAACAGCTATGAACATTTCTAATGAGGGGGCAAATGGAGAGATAAGTAGCTACGGTGACACAAAACAAAAGCAGCAAACCTCTCTTCGAAAAAAAATGTTTGATCATAAAGAAAGTGCTAGGCATAAAACAGTAATAAATATCGGAAGGTAATAAAACAGTAATATAGGAAGGGTAAAAAGGAAAGATTAGAGAAAGTGATTTTAAAACAACGTTCTCAGGAAATTGTGAACTGGAAAAATTTTGAACTGGATATAAAGTTATTAAAGAAAACCAGTCCTTAAACAATTTCGAAACAGAAATTGATTTACAGGACCTCGACATGTATTATCTTACATTCAAATAAACCATGTGCTCACATTGCAGAGCATATTAGCCACGAAATGAGAAAAAATCTGATAAACGAAATTATCCAGTCTGACACAAAAATTGGATTGAGTCTACGGATTTAAGTAATAAGTCAAGTTTGGTTGTATACATTCGATTTTGTATACCTCAAATTGGTATGGATGCCCCAATTAATCTGTTCTTAGATTTGGTTGAACTTGACAGTTTTACCGTTGGGGCATATTTGGCTGTATGATTAGCCTTTACTCTTAAGGGATGACAAACCCATTTTTAAGTAATAATTTAATAAGCTTGACATTTGATGGTGCTGTTGTAATGATTGGAAACAAGAAGGGTGTTGGGACATTATTCAGAGAAAAATTCTGTCTTTTATTGTATGGCACTGTGCTAATCATAGATTTGAACATTTTAGGTGTGTGCTCTGCAGTACACCCATCACAGTACTGCAGTACATCACATACATTTTCTGTATGTGATGCAGTAAAGTCAGTTTCAGGAATTAACAGTTTTAAATCCTTTATCGATAAGTTATGTTTCATATCATACTTTGCCCAAAAATAGCAGAGAACTACAAGTGTGTGCGAGTTTGCTGGAATCTAAATTGGCAAAAATTGGAAGAATTTTGAGCATACGTTGGTTACATCTAGCTTCAGATCTGTTTCAGCTGTGTGGTCATGCAAGGAAGCTTTGGATGATCCAATTAGAGACAATAATGAAAAAGATTGTTTGACGGCCTTCTGAAAAAAATTACTGACCCTACCTTCATACTGGACCTAGGGTCGATGAATGCAGAAGCACTCTGAGTTAAGCAAGGCGTTGCAGAATCGCAGTGTTGGTCTGGGTTTTGCCAACGAAAACTAAATATTACAGCTTCTTTACTTGAAAGCAGAAAATCAGTACCAAGCCTTTAACTGTTTTTGGAGTTTCGCTTCAAAAAAAAGGAAGGTATGAAAAACAGTAATCCAGTAGACCCTGAAACATTTTATGAGGCACTGAAAAAATCTATTAAACACAGACTGCTTAGTAAGCAAGATCTAAAGCTTTTATAATTTAATAACAGTGACAGATATTAAAAACTGGTCAAAAAATGTCCCAATAACCTATGGGGAAAATTAAATAAAAATACTTGCTTCAAAATTAAAACTACATAAAAAGCAACTTATTGAGTGCTTCCAAGAATATGTGCATTCCATCATTTTTCCGGAGAGTCTTTCTACCTTGAAGTGTGCTATTGAATCAATAGCAATATCTTTAAGTGAATGTGAGAGGTTTTGTTTTTGCAATTGAATCTAATCATTAAATGTTTAAAAGCATCTCTAAAGACAAAGACTTCATCCAGCCTCTTATTTCTGAAAATTAATAGACCTCCACTCGGTTTATTTGATCCATCAAAGTGTGTGGGTTCATGGCTGATTTCTGGCCATCATAAAGCATTGGTCACAAAGTGTAAGGAAAGGTCAAGAAACAAACAATATGACGACACAATGATGAAACTATGAAAACTTTTTTAAAGTATCCAAACCACCGAAACCATCACTTAGAGTTTGAGTGAGGCTCCGGGATGACGCCATCATGAGTAACATGTTTCCGATTGTTGTGCGGCTAACCAGATGATGAAGCTCTTTAGAAATAACAGTAAACTTTACTATCTTTTTAGATACAAGTTTACACGTACGTTATATATTTTATAAGGCTTTAAAAATTTAGACCTCCTTTGTAATAACCTCGTGTAAATTCATACGCTAATATAAAATATAAGTATATTTGTGTCTGTACAACTTTTGAATTGATGCGTTTCGGCACCTATAATTTTAGAAATTAACCACTACATATAAGGGTTAGTTGGCCGTTTAGTATATAACGAGTCGTATGGTGTGTTGACAGTCTAAGTAATAACGTCAGGAAAGCAGTAATATGTATCTCCAAACCGCCAAAATGTACGTTGTTTTACTCTTGTTACAAAATTATTTTTCTTGTTTAATTTTAAATGCAGTTTTACATAACACAAATTTTATTGAGCCAACTGAGCGTGTTGTACTATTACTGTAACCGGTGTAACATAAAATTTCCTGTAGAACCGTTGCTTTGTTTTGGTTGTAAAACAACGAAAATAAAAACTCAACTACAATTCGTACTCTTTATGGTCTCGTTTAATTGCCAACAGTACTACTTGCACGCCTTTATAGCTCTTATTGATGCAGCTGATAACCGTCCCTTTTAAAATAATTTTACGTTTCTGATGTATCCGCCATGTGCATTTTATAGCGCGCCTGGTTATACTAATATACACATCTAAAACAAACAGAATTATCACTGTTGCACACCACTATAGAAACATTATTCCAATTAGCGCTTTGAAGCTTCACAGCTCGGAAATTTCCGATCTGACGATGAGCTGTGAAGCTTGAAAGCACTAATCGGAATAATTTTTCTATAGTGGTGTGCAACAGTGATAATTCTGTTTGTGATTATAACCACTAACACAACGTCCTTGATTAAAAATCTAAAACAGATCATGTTTATTCTTTCCTACCTCAATCAAATCAGTGGTTGATAGCAATATTTTCAAGTCGCCTGATCGTAGTGTTTAGCATCCTTCAATTGATAACACATTGTCGTCTTCTTCTATTCTTCTCCCCCTCTTCTTCTTCTTTTGTTCTACTCTACTTTGTCTATATCTCCTCGTCCTTCTCTTCTTTCTCTTCACTATCTTCTTCTTCATCTTCATTATCACAGCGTAGGCCTCTCGTCCTGTACCGAATTCCGCTATTTCCACCGCCACGAATTCTTACGGACTTAGACAGACGCTCCCTTAGAATCGCACTGTTCTGCGTCCTGTCCAAGTGTTTTTTGACTGTTGTTTTACTTTGAGGTAAGTCTGAAGATAATCGATTATTATCCGTTTCTATAGGTAAGCTAGCAAACCCCTGTATATCCTTCAAACTGGAAGGGAGTGGATCGAGGTTGTGTTCCACAGATTGGTTGCCTCCTGGTCTTCAACCAATGTTCCAGTTTAACATTAATGTTAACATTAATAACATTTCAAGTCTAACATTAATGTTAACATTAAAAACATTTCCAGTCTAGCGTCAATGTAGAAACATATATGATGAAATCAGAATAGCAACACTGACAGGGACGTTGATACGTCGAGTATGCGACACAATTCGCTTATCTGTATGTATCTATGATAGTTCTGGCTGCATCAATAAGCTATTTACCCAATAACCTCTTTCTTTGCTTTCTCGAGTATATCACTGGTTTTTTTTATTTAGTACAGTAGTTGTAAAATAATTGTGTTGACATCACAGGCACGAACACTTTACTGCCTTTTTTTCTGCAAAAGTTCAACTAGATTTTTGGAACAAATATCACAGTCTAATGTATGTACGTATCACAGTCGTCCGTAGCTGCAAGGGACACAACGTCGTGTCTAGAAAGCTCTTACTCTCCAATCTAACAAATTTCGTGGCCACCCAATACGGTGGGTTTCTGCGTACTCAAACGGTAGGTACACACGTAGACCCAATTTTCCTAGTTTTAAAAACGATGCCATCTGTTCTAGTCTGGTTGTGAATCCGCTTAATTGTTTTCTTTTCTTCTCTCTCTCTCTCTCTCTCTCTCTCTCTCTCTCTCTCTCTCTCTCTCTCTCTCTCTCTCCCAGTTATTACCAGTACCGTCATTTCTGAGCTTTCCTTTCCTTGTTAATTCTATACGACACTATAAAGACCCAAAACGATTAAACACTTTTTTTAAGCAAATAGGAATTCATTTATGTTCGTTGTCTTTGCTCGTCTTTAAAAAAAAACATTACTCTGACCTTCACTAACTAAAAATTCATAGTCTTTCAGCGTCTCATTTCTCGTTATCATTTTAACAATCATTTTCAGCATTAACACAGATAGTGTCACATCTCAGAATGGGCGAAAAGGTTTGTATTATTCAATTAAAAGGTGGTCGTAAATTGAAGAAAGTGTTGTCATTAAATATTACTATCACCCAAGACTAAAAATGAAAATTGTACCTAGCTCTTTCACAACGTTTACAGACTTAGATTATTTCCATCAATTGTCACTACCTGGAGCCCTACAGAACAATTCTTCTCTTTGATATTTATTCTCACACCAATGTGTACACTTTCCCACTTTATTCCGTTAGTGTTTCCTTATCCAGAATGCACTGTCACTAAGAAAATTCTGTTCATATGAAGAATTCTTGACCCTTCTTGTTATCTTAATCCGTATTTTGTAGGTAGCCATTTCCGTAAGTCGGTTATTTTCCTTATCCTGCCTGTTCAAACTTTAAATATCGTTTCTAATACACTTCTACACGTCCGTAACACGTAAAAGTTTTTTTTGATATTTCCTATTGTTTCTCACATCTGTCTTATCTATTCTGTCTAATTACAATTTCAGACAAAACTGTTTATTTCGACAAAATTTTCCCACAACCTTTTTCTCATTGTAGTATTCTCTACTTATGTATCTGATCAAACGTATGCGATCAAACTTCTTTCTCTTCCTCAAACCACGTTTTACGTTCTGTAAAAACTTTCTCTCTATTCGTTTCTATGTAAGTTATTCTTATTGCCTAATCAGAATATTTCTAAATCCTGTCTGCCGCCTACATTCCGAAGCCTGTCTAATTTTCAATATCATAATATACGCATAGAAATATTAGCTTTTATAGAGGTCTCTTAATATCTGTAGAAACAATTGGTAGCCTACCTCTCAACTGCAACAAAATTTATTATAAAAGTTTCCATGTCAATTTATTTTCAAATCCCGTAAACTCGATGGTGACAGCAACAACCGGTTTTTATTTAATGTTTTCAACAAGATTCTGCATAGCGTTGTGATTACAATTTTTCCTCTCAATTAGCAGTTGACCCAATTTTGTTGTACTAAATATATTCAAACACGGAGAACTCTCTCTCTCTCTCTCTCTCTCTCTCTCTCTCTCTCTCTCTCTCTCTCTCTCTCTCTCTCTCTCTCTCTCCCCTTTCTCAGTTCAATGATATTACTTCTCGATCCAGCCATTAAAACTTAAACTCCTTTCTCCTTTCTAAACTAATGCTTTCAGTTAAATACTGTAGATCAATTTAATTACCTCAGATGCGCGCGACCTTATCTTAGATACGATTAGGATAATGACAATTACTGAAATTAGACGTCCACTAATTACTAATAGAGCTTACAGGGAAACAGAGCTTTACTTGATCTGTAACTAGAAACAAAATTCATGATAAATATTAATGAAGACGCAGCAGTCGTAATCGAACAGGAAGTAATTAAAGACATCATCATCATCAGTATCCATTGGCGGATCCAAGAGGGGCGCCTATACGCTACACGCTACTTCAGTTCTAAATATACACTACACAAAACAACATTTTTTGGCCGTTGAAATTGTAAATACCAAAATTCTTAAAAATATACTCTTGATCCTTACGCCTATTGTAAGCGTGAATGTTACGTATGGACACACAAATATACACGCATGCACACAATATGTATGCACGCAAAAATGTAATAATATTTAGCTTTCCCTTTGAATAATCCTGAACATATGACATATAAAGTCATATGAATGCATGTTTAACCATTTCTTAAAGCTAGGCTACATATATTGTAGCGTGACAGATAAACACATAAAAACGAATGGCATTGATCATTAAAATAATATAATATAATAACATTAAATCCGAAGAAAGCGTTAAAATATAAAGAATTAATTCAGAGCAACTGTGCAGAACAATCATTGATATTAAAAGTATAAGTTCGAATAAAAGAAATGTTACTAGTGATGAATCATCAAAACCAGTTTAATAACTCAAGGATAAAATATAACCCAGGAAGGTAAGGAGTATATAAGGAAGCAACCCAGAGTATTACTAAACCCACAACGAGTATAAGGAATAAATAAAAACGAAACCCAGAACAAGGCAAGATCCACCATAAAAGGTGATGTATTTAAAGAAACCAGAAAAGTAGATGAAGAAGTAACCCCAAGAAACCCGATGGCATCCAGAAGAAGATGAAGAACATACAATTCAAAGACATCAGAAGAAAAGAAGACATCATTGAAGAAAGAAGAAGAAGACAGCATCCAGAAGAAAAAGGAATGCTCTTATAAAAAACACCCATATCCCAAACTAAATAAAAACCATAATAATAAAAGTATAACGAAGTATTCATGAACAGAAACCATATGTACAATAAAATTAAGAATAAAAGTGTATAGAGTTGCCAGTGGACCAAGGTGAAACAATAATATAATACCCAAAGAACAAATCTTCATTGTAACCCACAAACCAATTTCTTGATGTTAATAAGACTAAACAACCATTTAGAAATAGCATCAAGGAGTGTAAAGTGAACCAGTGCTAGTTTGTGTATTATAAAAAATAAACCTTATGTTTCATCCTTGGCATCCGCAAACTGTGTAAATAATGAAAAATACAACTTTGAGTGACTTATGATTTGTACAAGGTGAATATAATACGTGTAATAATATAGAGCTGTCAATCTGTTTGAAATGACATTTCTTTAAAAATGAATAAAAACAGATGCAGACATAAAGTGACAGGGTACAATTACCCTAAACCGTATTGAAAAAAGCTTAAAAACTGCATAATTCAATTTAATATAAGAAATAGTAAATAAGAATATAGGAATAAGGTTTTGTGTATATAGAATAGGATATTTTAAAAATGTATTAGTAATAAGAACCTTTTATTAAATTTGGAACCACTAACATCCCAATTGTAAAAATATTTATTACTTGTATTGATGTTAATGGTTGAGTAAGAGGTTTGTATGGAAAAAACATTCTTTGTAAATAATATTTCTGTATTAGTATTACGTTTTAAGTATAAAAAATGTCTAATTAGTTTGAAGACATCCATTATTTAAAATTATTTCTTATCTGTTAATAGTATTGAAACAGATACTAATTGTTATTATGTTTAATAAAAAAAATGTTTAATTTATATTGCAATGTTAAAAAGTCGGAGAGGGTATAATTCAATATATAATGTTTATATAAAAATTTGTGTGAAAAAATTGTTAGGAATCTAGGCAAAATGATGAAAACTAAACATCATAAAAACTGAGAAACTAAGTACTTAAATACATTTAAACTGAAGGGATTTAGATAAAGTAAACCAGAAATAAAGCCATATAATTAGAAATATAACTTAGAAAGATTTTGTAAAATTATAGACAGGATTATTAATAAAAATGGAAAAGACAGAACTCAAAAATTTGGAGAGGGGAGTCATATATTCCAACATAATATTTTAAAACTTAACCAATTCATATAATTGCAAGAAATTAAGGGAATATAAACCTTTTATTACAATATGAGATTTAATAATCATAAATATAACTTGAAAATGGCAGAATTTGCATAATGACAGGAAGCTGATTTTGAAAATTTACAAGATACAAAATGAAGGTAAAATTACCAATTTTAGATAAAAAACTTAATAAAATGCCATTATTCGATATCAAAATACGCCGAATGAACTGAAGGATAAAATTGAGTAACAACTAGCTAATAAATTTGAATGATAACCAAAGTTTAAGCAGTTATATAATGTAACTTTAATACATGCACAGGATGCAAAATAAAATTCGAACAATGTAAGGAATAATATTGCTTTGGCTAAGATTTTAGTCGAAAGTGAAGGAAGTAGGGAGTTAATTATTGAACGTTGTACGGGACACTTGACGAGCATATTAAAACGTGTTAACCTAGTTTCGAGTACCGTAATGGCGAGCAATTGTATGATACGAATTTTAAAATCGCGAGTGAAAACAAAAAGCATTTCACAACTTCGACACAGTGACCTAAACACTTACAAAAGACTATCTAACATTGTATAGCACGAAACTACAGTTAAATAACATTTTAAACACCATAAAACAGTATATAACATAACCATTAAAAGTTCCTGATCGACAAAAAAGTGAACTGACTTATAAATACACCACTTTTCAACATACAACACCGAAACTTAACCAGAGACACTACACCAACATCAGAAGGAAGATTTGCAGACACCAGGACGCGAATTCGGCAAGAAAATATCTTTATTGGAACGCCAAAACTACGAAGGGACGATTGACAACTTCGACGGCAGCCATTACAGATTCGTCAACGATCAACGGAACACGGCCATCTAGTTTGTCAGCGACACGGTTCGCAACATATTTATTTATTTTACTCTTTTCATTGAATACATGTACTTTTAGTATTAAGAATTATCTTGTAACGTTATACTTTTTTAATCTTTGCCCGATTTCTCTGACTTTTCCTATAAATAGCTGTTAAAAGAACCTTTTGTATTTTTATAATAATTTGTAATAACATCGATACCCTGAGAGTCGATTTAAAAATCGACAAGTGTCTTTATAACCAATTGTCAAATAAATAATTTATACTTTTCATCTTAAAACAGTTCTTTCTTTTCTAAACATAGCAATTTACACATACCATAATTTAAACAACATCTACTACAAGAGTTTCACCACATTGAAGGAAGATAACCTCCAAAACTGAAAGTAAACAAAGATCGATTGTAATTGGAGACAATCCTATGAGTGGTTGGAGTTTCTTCAAAAATACAGAAAAGCTAATAAAATTTTTTAAACAAGTGAGAAACGTTTCGGAACTTTACGAAACTCAATTAATTAATTGTTTTTAATTAATTAATTAATAAATAATAAAAAATTTTTAAATATAAAATTTTTTTTTAAACAAACAATTTTTATTTCTTTCCAGAACACATATTGAAATATTTTGTAACACAACACTAATACAACTTTAACACTATAAACACGTTATTTACAATATCCAAATCAATGTAAAAACAAATTTTTGGCCACATTTAAAGCTTGGATTTATGCAGTGCTAAAAAATAAGAGCAATAATAAAATAACAAAATATTAATGAATGTCAACAATAAAAGATACATGACGTAGAACGTAGATACATAAAATATGTAGTTAAATTTACGCTCATATATGACCTGCCAGAAGAAATATTCTTACTTCAGGCACTTGAAGTAGGAAATAATTACTCCATGCTTGGTCATTCTGTTAGTGCATTGAAATTGCTTGTAGCCAAATAAAGCGTAACGAGAGAACGTGCTCCCCTTTGTATTACAAGATAAAAGCAGAAAAAGAACTATAGGTGTTGTATTGTAATATGGTGTGTATTACATGTACCGCGCATGTTTTTTACACAGTCGATGAAGAAATTTAACAACAGATTCCTAAGGCAGACAAAAACGTTACAAATAAGTAGATTTTTGTCAAATATAAATTTGGATTACTGAAGTTAAGTAAGAGACAGTATCTCTGTTCCTTCCCACATAACACGTCACGACACATTGAAGAACCTGCACATGAGTTACTTCATGCAGAAAATTATTATTGTAAATAGTGAAGATTTCAATAAATTTAGTGTGAGTGATTCAACTACAGTCAAACAGTTCAAGAGTTGTTTTCAGCAGCCTTATTAAGAAATCTGACCTCCATTAAACTCAGTTTTGTGTTTAATTAAAATTTATTACTCAACTTGAAACTCTAGGTACAAAATTGTCTGACATTCTATAAGCTACTGAAAGGAGCGCAGCAAGCATTGGGCGAAATAGCTGAAAAACTGAAGTAAAATTAAAAAGTGCACTTGAACAATATGGACAGACGTGATAGCAATTACAAAGATAACAGACGTAAATAAAACGTAATGCTTTTTCTATGCTGATAAAATCTAAGTAGGGCTTTCCGTCTTTATATAACATTTCTTCTATAATCAACCTGTAATCAAAGATCGCCTCTCTTGTATCTTTCCTTTTCCAAAAATCAAATTGGTTTGATGTCAAGAATCGGTTTATTTATTTTCAGTTCGTTTTAACATTGTGTTGATGACAATTTTTGAGGTATCAGTCACCAGGCTTATTGTATTGTAATTCTCATATCTCAACCTACGATTGTAATGTAGTATGGGGTATGGGGATCACTACAATTTTCTCGAAATTGGAATTTTCTTCCCTGTAAAAGATTCAGTACTAATCAAAAACCTTTTATTTCATCATATCCCCTTTTATTACCCTTTTATCAGA
Source organism: Magicicada septendecula (assembly GCA_034769895.1). NCBI lineage: Eukaryota > Metazoa > Arthropoda > Insecta > Hemiptera > Cicadidae > Magicicada > Magicicada septendecula. The sequence goes on from CM068374.1 coordinate 159,926,420, forward strand.
CAACCTTTTATTTTTTATGAGTTCTGCCTTTAGGATCAACACTTTCTCTTCTTTATTCTTTAACATGCCTAATGCTTTTCTAAATTCTACTCTCATTAATTCGTATCCCACATTTTCCTCAACACTTCTTCTTTCCTCTCCAGAACGTCGGTTTCATCTATAGTTTCATCTTTATGTATGGTTTCTAGGCATTCTGTCCATGTTTGTTTATCCCTACGATCAATAAAAATGTTACGCTCTGCATTCCTTATCGCAAAATTTTTGTTAGACCACTTTCCTAAGAACCGCTTAATAAAAAGAGTACACAGTACCCATTTAGAGGTTTTGTTTTATTCCTAAATAGAAGTTGTTCTTCTTGTATTTCTCAGCAATCTTTGTTGATAGCATTTATTTGCCTTGTATAGTTTTGCTTGTCTGACTTATCAATTGAATTCTTCAACAGGTTTTATTTATCTATTTTCTCTACTATTTTTTTTTAATCCATCTTTCCGTGGTGTTACTTTTCTTTTCCTCGATACTTCCTCTGCAGCCTCCGTCGAACCCTGTTATATGGGTCTAAGTTTCTTCTACATTAATTTCTATCTCTTGCACTTTTTTCCACTGTTCTCCGCTAGTATACCGTCGCAAATTTCTCATCCTTCAATTTCTCTACTTTGTAACCCCTCTTTCTTTTTATGTATTTTTGAATATAAAACAACTTCTTTAATTTTTTTTTTTTTTTTTTTTTTTTTTGGAAAGAGAAGCCACAAGTCAATTAGGACTAGGCTGGAGCCTAGAGAAGCAAAAATCGTGCCGGGTCCAGTATGACGGGACTTGCAATGAAACTCAGCTGTAATGTAACAATAACAAGTTTATTGTATGCTAAGAAATCATACATGCAGGCCAACTCTAGTACATCATTGTCCCCCCCATGAATCATAATTATCACGAATGATTTAAGCCCTGCTTTAACAGTATTAAATTAAAACAACATGTGTACATCATAACAAGTGTGCATAAATTCAGTAAATATATACATATATATATATATAAATATAAAGCATAACAAGCAAAACAACATGTGTATAGCATAACAAGTGTGTACAAATTCAGTAAACACATATATAAATATAATATAATAACAAGTGTGTATAAATTCAGCAAATATATATAAATATAATAGCATAACAAGTGTGTATAAATTCAGCAAGTATATGTATATATATATATATATATATATAACATTCTCCCCCATCTTGTGGCTAGCTAGACACGGACAAACATAACACACACAGAACATAAGGCACGCATAAATAAAATAATTTTGTTTATGTTTAAGAGGTATGTATAATAGATAAATCTGTTTTTAAAGGGTTCTGTTAAATTTTAATAACAGGTATGTATTTATTGACCGTCGAGCACTTCTTGAAGATTTGCACCAAGTCTGGAGTTAAATAGATTAACTCCAGGTAATAATCGATTGTTGACTTTCCTGACTGGTCCAATATCTTGTTCAAAATAGAATATATTCTTCTCACTTAATGCCTTCAGCCTTATAAATACCCTTAAAATTACCCTGTGAAATAAGTACAGATACAAAATAATGGAAATATAAAGATTTATTGACAATTTTAAATAAATAATCGATATTTTATCGATGGAGAGCAATTATCGACTCTGTCTCAGGAATTATCGATTGTGTCATACAGAACAAAATTTTATGTTATATTATATTAAAGACAGGTTCTTTGAGCGATTAGGATTAATAGTCAGAGAAGGGTGACGAGAAAGTATAACATTAACAATTAACACATAAATACAATAATTACTATTTAATAGTATTTAAATAATTCAGGTTATGATATTAGAATAAATGTTTTGTCGAACCAATGAAGACTGATGTGACGTCAGTGACTACGATGTAGTAGGCAGATTTCGTTTTCAAGATGGCCGCTCCTTGGGTTGGTCTTGGCTATTGCATATGCGTCGAGTCAGAAAATTACTATAAAATTACCTTCATCAAGGTCTAAAATGTCCCCGCACTGGTGTAATATGTCTGTTAATCTATTTGGTGTATTCTGGTGAAGTGTTCTGTGTAAACTTGCGTTAGTTAGTTTATTTTCTATTTGTTCAACTACTACGGTTAAGTTTCAAGTTACGGTTAGGTTTGTAGAGTGAATCAGTTGTAATATAATGTTTTACTGTTTACTGTCACTCGTATAGTGAAGTTAGAGGTTTGTTTTCACTATTGTCGTGAATGTTTTTATAGTATTGGCTTCAAAAAGTGTCTAATTTGTCTAACTCCCGTTCACTGATTTCAATGGCTAAACGTTAGCATCATGTTCGACTCGATTTTAAGAACGTTTTTGTCACACACCTATTCAGCTTGATATTCAACAAAAGACTAATTAACTTGGTCATAAATCTTGCCCAGTTAATCCTTGAAAAAGTATTGTTAACATTTTTCGACCTTCATACACATTAGAAAATATTACATTATATATGGAATTTTTCTATTTTATTCCTTACTTTTATGAATTATTAATCTTATTATTAGTTTAATCATCTCATTCCCTTTAAATTGATGTATTATAGTCCATATCTGTAGACATTTTGTGGAAATTAACAAATTTTGTTCACACTTTGGAAATATAGGCTCAAAATTGGATTTCCGTCTTTATACAAAATTCCTTCCATTTTAAATATTATTAATACTATTAGAATAAATTTTAATTAGTCATATTTCTCTTCCTTTCCTTAAATACATATAAATTACACCTTTGAACTGGTTTTTTGTGTTAATTTGTAGATTTGACATTGCTCTTTAAAATTAATTAATTTATATATTTTGACAATTTACAAAATGTTAAGGTATATTTCCTTATTGTCATTTTAATTCATAGGATCATTCCTAGTAGTAGTTAATTGTGTTATCTTATATAAATCTGGGTAGTTTACAGGATTTATAAGTGAATTATATTATTTTATACTGGTTCTCTGATTTCACCAAATGGCCTAGATTTTAGAATTTTATATTTCTTTCTTTCTCAAATAATTTAAACTTAATTCCTCCTCTGACTTTACATAATTACAATTATATGAAAATAACATGATCTATAACTTATTGTTTTGTGTAGTAGTTAATTAACACTACAGTTATTAAAATAATTAATTATGAACATTGTTTAATAATCTGCACAATTTAACATATTGCAGATACAGCTTAAACATAACTCTTTTAACTATTTTTAATCTAACATAGCATACCTCTTAGAACATTATTACTGGTATGTAGGTTATTATTTATCAAACATAATTCTTTTTAAAACACATAACATAAATCTTATTTTCTAATAAACCTTACAAATACATTTATTTAATACATTGATTTTAGGATTGTGAAATAACAGTCTATTTGAACATGTTACACTTATTCATACTATATTAGTGTCAGTCCTTTTTGGTTTAATTCATTATTATTGTGATCCCCCACATCAGTAAACATTAATTCCCATACTCTATTTATTATCATCCTTTTTTACAAAGGTTTTTTAAATAAGGATTTACATTAAAATAATAAAATACTGGAAACCTTCCATTTTATTATTTTATTATGCTGTTTATTATTAGACTTTAAAGTTGTGATATAGCATACTACTAAGTTATAGTATCACCAACTTTAAGTTTATTGCATTTTTTAAAAAACACTTATACAAATTCACTTTCACTGTTGGTTCTGATATTCTGAGTCTTATTATCTCAGATCAGAGCTTTAGTCATCATGGACCGTTAAGACTAGTTTATTTTCTTTATTACACAATAGCTTTAGCCGGTACACTTCTTATAACGCTATACAACACTTTAGTTTTCTCAATAATTACATTTTTATAAGATTTTGGGTATGTTATACTTTCTTTGGTATAGTTTTTGTGGGTTTGGGATTGATAGTAGTTTATATAATAATAGGTTTTACTACGGTGTTTCTTTCATACTATGTCTTCCTCTCCTCCTGTCTTCCTTCTTGTCCTTCTTCCTATCTTCCTTCTGGTATTCATTCTTGTCCCTCTTCTAGTTTTCATTCTTGTCCCTCGTCTAGTCTTCACTCTTCTGGTCTTCTCACCTCATTCTTGGGTAAACCAAGGTACTTGGTGTTATCACGACTGAGATTTAGTTTGGAGTATTTAATTTCTTCACTGAACTGACTTTATTCTTCTATACAGGTTTCAGTGTATTGTTTTCTTCCTGTTCACAAACTTTATTCTTCCCTCTTCTTGTTTTTAGAGTATTTTGGTATTCACCACTCTTTGATTGAGTCTCTTTTTTCGGGATATTGTCTTATGTAACTGGTTTACTGCTCTGAGCTTCCTGGGTAACTTACTGGTATTATACTATGAGTTGATGAGTTGCTTCAATACTTTCTTTGGTTTCTTTTAACAGTGGTTTTTATATATTATGTAGTGAGGATTTTTATCTTATTGTGTTTCATTCCTCTGATTTATTTAAATGTCATTTAATATTATTACAACATTTGTGGATGTAATTAAATTTTATCATTTCATATGACTTAAAATGTAGTGGATTTTCTGTCACGCTACAGAATGCCCTTCTCCAGAAGTAATTTTTTCAGACTATACTTGCTTTGTCTTAAACAATTGCTTATGATAATTATTCAAAGTTTGATATTATTTTGGTCTTCCTTCCATTTTAAAATTCTCTTATTTATATCTGAGTTTATATCACTCTCACTTGATCTTCCTTGATAGTAGTAGTCTTCTGAGTTTCATATTTATTATTTCATTTTTATATTTCTTCTTAGTATTTTCTCCTTGGGATATTTTCTCCCTATCGTTCCCTACTTTGTGAGCTGGTTCAGTTCAGAGAGACACTGTACGCTACTTTCCTCTGCTGTCCAATACTTCACACATATTTGAGTACAGAGGCAAATCATCTCTGCTCAAAAAACATATTAATCCTGCTGGAATTATCATCAGACAGATTAAAAAAATTATTCAGAATAGTACACATTTGTTACTATTTAAAAAATATCTTTGGGATACTTCACTTATTACTTATTATACTTCTCAGAGATTTTAATATTTCTATCTCAGTTGTTCATCTGACTTATTATCTGGATGTTTCTTTCATTTGATATTATGGTAGGAAGCTCTTCTATTATTACGTTTTTATACTTTTATTATCATATAAATCTTTTGGTTATAAATTCTTTATTACCTTCTGGTTTTTTCATTATAATCTTCATTATTTGCAGTAGCATATCTTTGTGACATTTTTAGACTGGTTCTTAGTTCTTAAAATTTCCACCTGTTCTATTTTCTAGAATTTTTTATAACTGTCATTATCATAATTGTCATTTAATTTACAAATCATTTTATATTAATTCATTTAATTACATAAATTTTTGACATTATTTTCACATTATTCAGGTCATTGCTGTTATACTTGTGAATGATGGTTTTTTTTTTTTTTATTAATTTCATTATGAGGTTATAATTTCTCCTCGTACCACTTCAAGTTTCATTCTCTCATAATTCCAAAGAAGTTTTTGTACTTTATTTTATTCAATCACTTAAATCGTATTAAAGAACTTTTTCTTTTTTATTTCCTTCAACTCCATTTTACGGAAAGTTTTTTTACTCTTCATATTGAACTTAGACATGATTATACTGTCTAGAATTATTTGTTTTAATTCTAATTCTGTTTCCTCTTATTCGTCCCATTATGATCCTTTGTTACCATGGTAATTATCTTCTCTGCTTACCATAAATCTGGTAGGAAATCTCATCAGTTTATCACACCATATTGTTTTATTTATAATTGGTTGGTAAGTTGTACTTATACTTGGTTTGGGAAACTTGATTTATTCATAATTCAAAATTCATTCTTCTTATGTTATTCTGTGAAGTTTTCTCAAATAATTTGTATGTAAGGTGGGCTTACATGTGTTTTGGCTGGTTTTATTTCTCTAAACTCTCTTGGTATTATTGTCAAAATGTTTCTCTTCAAATAAATATTTAATAAACTGTCCTTATTTGTTTTTTGACCTTAGATGGTTTTATTTCTAAATTCTCTCCTTCTTTATTATTATATTATAGCCATTAAGTTTTTTTACATTTTCTTGGTATGTAAGATGAACTTACATTTTTTTTAGAATTTAGATGATTTTATGTTTTTAAACTTCTTCTCTTTTATTCTAGCCATACAGTTTTTTCACATTTTCTTGGTATGTAAGGTGAACTTACATTTTTTTATAATTTAGAGGATTTTTAAATTCTAATTCTTCTTCTTCTATCATCGCCATAAAGTTTTTCTTAAATAATTGGTATGTAAGGTGGGCTTATATGTTTTTTTTGCTGTTTTTATTTTTCTAAACTCTCTTGGTATTATTGTCAAAATGTTTCTCTTCAAATAAATATTTAGTAAACTGTCCTTATTTGTTTTTTGACCTTAGATGGTTTTATTTCTAAATTCTCTCCTTCTTTATTATTATATTATAGCCATACAGTTTTTCTTAGATAATTGGTATGTAAGGTGATCTCACGGATGTTTAGAATCTTGTGGTTTTAAACTCTAATTCTTCTTCTTCTATCATCGCCATAAAGTTTTTCTTAAATAATTGGTATGTAAGGTGATCTCATTTATGTTTAAAATTTTGTTGACTTATTTCAAACTCTTCTTATATTATTCTTCTTTTCAAATAATTTCTTTCAAATAATCTTTATGTAAAATTGGCTTACATGTATTTTAGAATTTTGGGGTTTTTATGTTTTTAAACTTCTTCTCTTCTATTCTAGCCATAAAGTTTTTTCACATTTTCTTGGTATGTAAGGTGAACTAACATTTTTTTAGAATTTAGAGGATTTTATGTTTTTAAACTTCTTCACTTCTATTCTAGCCATAAAGTTTTTTCACATTTTCTTGGTATGTAAGGTGAACTTACATTTTTTTTTTGAATTTAGAGGATTTTATGTTTTTAAACTTCTTCTCTTTTATTCTAGCCATAAAGTTTTTTCACATTTTCTTGGTATGTAAGATGAACTTACATTTTTTTTTTAGAATTTAGATGATTTTATGTTTTTAAACTTCTTCTCTTCTATTTTAGCCATAAAGTTTTTCACATTTTCTTGGTATGTAAGATGAACTTACATTTTTTTAGAATTTAGAGGATTTTATGTTTTTAAACTTCTTCTCTTCTATTCTAGCCATAAAGTTTTTCACATTTTCTTGGTATGTAAGGTGAACTTACATTTTTTTTTTTAGAATTTAGAGGATTTTATGTTTTTAAACTTCTTTTCTTCTATTCTAGCCATAAAGTTTTTCACATTTTCTTGGTATGTAAGGTGAACTTACATTTTTTTGGAATTTAGAGGATTTTATGTTTTTAAACTTCTTCTCTTCTATTCTAGCCATAAAGTTTTTTCACATTTTCTTGGTATGTAATGTGAACTTACATTTTTTTTAGAATTTAGAGGATTTTATTGTTTTTAAACTTCTTCATATATTATTCTTCTTTTCAAATAATTTCTTTCAAATAATCTTTATGTAAGATTGGCTTACATGTATTTTAGAATTTTGGATATTTTATGTTTTTAATCTTCTTCTCTTTTATTCTAGCCATAAAGTTTTTTCACATTTTCTTGGTATGTAAGGTGAACTTACATTTTTTTAGAATTTAGAGGATTTTATGTTTTTAAACTTCTTCTCTTTTATTCTAGCCATAAAGTTTTTCTTCAATTTCTTGGTATGTAAGGTGAACTTACATTTTTTTTTTTTAGAATTTAGAGGATTTTATGTTTTTAAACTTCTTCACTTCTATTCTAGCCATAACGTTTTTTCACATTTTCTTGGTATGTAAGGTGAACTTACACCTTTTTAGAATTTAGAGGATGTTATGTTTTTAAACTTCTTCACTTCTATTCTAGCCATAAATTTTTTCACATTTTCTTGGTAGGTAAGGTGAACTTACATTTTTTTTAGAATTTAGATGATTTTATGTTTTTAAACTTCTTCACTTCTATTCTAGCCATAAAGCTTTTCACATTTTCTTGGTATGTAAGGTGAACTTACATTTTTTTTTTTTTTTAGAATTTCGAGGATTTTTTAATCATAAAATTTTTTCATGGATGCCTGCTTAAAAACACCCTTGACTTTACTTGAACTTATTTCTTTGATTTCGTAGGTGTTGTTGTTATTGTCTTTTGAGACGATATAGGGACCAGTATACAGGAGCAATAACTTTTTTGTTATCCCTTCTAGGGAACTGGGTAATTCCCTATCCTTCAACAACACCTTCTCTCCAACGGTATAATGAATAACCTTACCCATGCATTTATTGTATTTGTTCCGCCGTTTCTATTGATCTTCGGCCACCTTATTACAAAATTGAATTTTATTGAATTTATATTTATGTTCTCTTGGGAACTCCAAGATGTCTGCAATTTCTCTAGGGGGTTGTCTCTCGTACATTGCGGAGTATGGGGTTATTCCTATTGCTGGATGGTAGGCCAGGTTGAGGAATTCTTCAGTGGCCTCCAAGTATCCTTGCCATCTTCTCTGCTGATCATGGCAATATGTTCTTAATAGGCGCCCCACCTCTCGCAAGACTCTTTCGGCCGGGTTACTGCTTGGGTGGTATACGGATGTCTTGTATGTGTGAACCCCCATGGATAGCAGTGTATCTCGCCATCTCCTCCCCTTGAATTGCGTTCCGTGGTCGGTTATGATCGATACCGGTTTTCCGACGGTTGGGAAGTACTGGTCGATCAGGATATTAAGAACTTTCTTCGTAGTCGCCCGATTTGCTGGGTATAGCTTTATGAACTTAGTGTAATGGTCCATAATGATGACGATATATCTGTATCGGTGGCGGCCTCCACTGCGGGGAAATGGCCCGCAGATATCCAGGAATACTTTCTCAAGTTTAAACTGTGATGTTATTGGAATCATCTGCCCTTCTCTTTTCTCGTTATTAGTTTTTACGAGTTGGCAGATGCGACAGTTTCTAATATACCTCCGTACCTTCCGATTGATGTCCTTTATATAACAGTTTTCTTCCAGGGCCTTTACCACCTTTAAAGCGCCCATATGCCCATATCGAACATGATAACTGATCACTACCTCTTTCTCGATATGGGTTGGAATTATTACCTTCCATTCCTCCTTAAATAATGATGGTTTGGAAAACAGGATTCCCTTATGTCTAGTATAATATCGGGATATGGACTCATCTCCTGCTTCCAATCTTGAGATAATATTAATTAATTTCGGGTCAGCTTGTTGGTGTGTGCTTAGTTGTTCTAGAACTGATTGTAGACCGGCACTGCTGCTGAGAATATGGTACACCTTCAGAATACTCTCCTTCTCCCCTTCGAACGTTTGCTTGTCAATGTCAACTCTAGACAATACGTCCGCGACGACATTCTTCCTTCCGGGGATATACTCCCACTTAAGGTCGTATTCTTGCAGCAATAGTATCCACCGCGTTAATCTTCCATGGCTCAGCTTACATCTCTTAAGGAACGAGATAGATTTATGGTCTGTCCGGACGGTAACGGGATAACCAAGAATATATGTACGGAACTTTCCGCACGCGAACACGACACTCAATAACTCCTTCTCTGTCACATGATAGTTTTTCTCACTCTGGTTCAGAGCTCTGCTGGCAAAACAGATTACAAGGTGCTCGCCCTCCTCATCCTCTTGATATAAAGTAGTGCCAAGGCTGATGTCACTGGCATCCAATTAAGAAAGAAAGGCTTGTTAAAATCTGGATGACGGAGTATAATATGTTTAAGAAATTTTTGTTTTATGAGAGTCAATATGTTTTGTTGCTCATTACCCCAGATCCATTTATTTTTAGATGACAGTTGCGGCTGGAATCTGGCAGTCAGTTCGGAGTACTTTTCCTGGAACTTGCGGTAGTAGTTACAGAGTCCCAGGAACGACTGTAACTGCCTTCGATTCTTTGGTGTAGGAAAGTTCTGTCGTCGTGTCTGTAACTAGACGTGACCTATAGGGTACTGCCTTCTTCCTTAATGCCCAGCGTTGGGTTCGTCACTTTGTAAGAAGACCCTATATATGACTGTAATCAAATCAAATCCCACTGTTTGGGCTAGCCACTAGGTCACCAGACCGCTGTATGCCGGTCGTTACAAAAGAATAAAAATAAAATGGAAATTTCAATAATAATAGAATTTCCAAACAATAAAATAATTTTGTTTATGTTTATAGAGGTATGTATACAAGATCAATCTGTTTTTTAAAAGATTCTGGTAAAATTTTAATAACAGGTAGGTATTTATTGACCGTCGAGCACTTCTTGAAGATTTGCACCAAGTCTGGAGTTAAATCGATTGTTGACTTTCCTGACTGGTCCAATATCTTGTTCAAAATAGAATATATTCTTCTCACTTAATGCCTTCAGCCTTATAAATACCCTTAAAATTACCCTGTGAAATAAGTACAGATACAAAATAATGGAAATATAAAGATTTATTGACAATTTTAAATAAATAATCGATATTTTATCGATGGAGAGCAATTATCGACTCTGTCTCAGGAATTATCGATTGTGTCATACAGAACAAAATTTTATGTTATATTATATTAAAAGACAGGTTCTTTGAGCGATTAGGATTAATAGTCAGAGAAGGGTGACGAGAAAGTATAACATTAACAATTAACACATAAATACAATAATTACTATTTAATAGTATTTAAATAATTCAGGTTATGATATTAGAATAAATGTTTTGTCGAACCAATGAAGACTGATGTGACGTCAGTAACTACGATGTTGTAGGCAGGTTTCGTTTTCAAGATGGCCGCTCCTTGGGTTGGTCTCGGCTATTGTATATGCGTCGAGTCAGAAAATTACTATAAAATTACCTTCATCAAGGTCTAAAATGTCCCCGCACTGGTGTAATAAGTCTGTTAATCTATTTGGTGTATTCTGGTGAAGTGTTCTGTGTAAACTTGCGTTAGTTAGTTTATTTTCTATTTGTTCAACTATTACGGTCAAGTTTCAAGTTACGGTTAGGTTTGTAGAGTGAATCTGTTGTAATATAATGTTTTACTGTTTACTGTCACTCGTATAGTGAAGTTAGAGGTTTGTTTTCACTATTGTCGTGAATGTTTTTATAGTATTGGCTTCAAAAAGTGTCTAATTTGTCTAACTCCCGTTCACTGATTTCAATGGCTAAACGTTAGCATCATGTTCGACTCGATTTTAAGAACGTTTTTGTCACACACCTATTCAGCTTGATATTCAACAAAAGACTAATTAACTTGGTCATAAATCTTGCCCAGTTAATCCTTGAAAAAGTATTGTTAACATTTTTCGACCTTCATACACATCAGAAAATATTACATTATATATGGAATTTTTCTATTTTATTCCTTACTTTTATGAATTACTAATCTTATTATTAGTTTAATCATCTCATTCCCTTTAAATTGATGTATTATAGTCCATATCTGTAGACATTTTGTGGAAATTAACAAATTTTGTTCACACTTTGGAAATATAGGCTCAAAATTGGATTTCCGTCTTTATACAAAATTCCTTCCATTTTAAATATTATTAATACTATTAGAATAAATTTTAATTAGTCATATTTCTCTTCCTTTCCTTAAATACATATAAATTACATCTTTGAACTGGTTTTTTGTGTTAATTTGTAGATTTGACATTGCTCTTTAAAATTAATTAATTTATATATTTTGACAATTTACAAAATGTTAAGGTATATTTCCTTATTGTCATTTTAATTCATAGGATCATTCCTAGTAGTAGTTAATTGTGTTATCTTATTTAAATCTGGGTAGTTTACAGGATTTATAAGTGAATTATATTATTTTATATTGGTTCTCTGATTTCACCAAATGGCCTAGATTTTAGAATTTTATATTTCTTTCTTTCTCAAATAATTTAAACTTAATTCCTCCTCTGACTTTACATAATTACAATTATATGAAAATAACATGATCTATAACTTATTGTTTTGTGTAGTAGTTAATTAACACTACAGTTATTAAAATAATTAATTATGAACATTGTTTAGTAATCTGCACAATTTAACATATTGCAGATACAGCCTAAACATATCTCTTTTGACTATTTTTAATCTAACATAGCATACCTTTTAGTACATTATTACTGGTATGTAGGTTATTATTTATCAAACATAATTCTTTTTTAAAACACATAACATAAATCTTATTTTCTAATAAACCTTACAAATACATTTATTTAATACATTGATTTTAGGATTGTGAAATAACAGTCTATTTGAACATGTTACACTTATTCATACTATATTAGTGTCAGTCCTTTTTGGTTTAATTCATTATTATTGTGATCCCCCACATCAGTAAACATTAATTCCCATACTCTATTTATTATCATCCTTTTTTACAAAGGTCTTTTAAATAAGGATTTACCTTAAAATAATAAAATACTGGAAACCTTCCATTTTATTATTTTATTATGCTGTTTATTGTTTAGATTTTAAAGTTGTGATATAGCATACTACTAAGTTATAGTATCACCAACTTTAAGTTTATTGCTTTTTTTTTTAAAAAAAAAACACTTACACAAATTCACTTTCACTGTTGGTTCTGATATTTTGAGTCTTATTATCTCAGACCAGACCTTTAGTAATCATGGACCGTTAAGACTAGTTTATTTCTTTATTATACAATAGCTTTAGCCGGTGCACTTCTTATAACGCTATACAGCACTTTAGTTTTCTCAATAATTACATTTTATTAGATTTTGGGTATGTTATACTTTCTTTTGCATAGTTTTTGTGGGTTTGGGATTGATAGTAGTTTATATAATAATAGGTTTTACTACGGTGTTTCTTTCATACTATTTCTTCCTCTCCTCCTGTCTTCCTTCTTGTTCTTCTTCATATCTTCCTTCTGGTATTCATTCTTGTCCCTCTTCTAGTCTTCATTCTTGTCCCTCGTCTAGTCTTCACTCTTCTGTTCTTCCTTCCTCATTCTTGGGTAAACCAAGGTACTTGGTGATATCACGACTGAGGTTTAGTTTGTAGTATTTAATTTATTCACTGAACTGACTTTATTCTTCTATACAGGCTTCAGGGTATTGTTTTCTTCCTGTTCACAAACTTTATTCTTCCCTCTTCTTGTTTTTGGGGTATTTGGTCTTCACCACCCTTTGATTGAGTCTCTTTTTTCGGGATATTGTCTTATGTAACTGGTTTACTGCTCTGAGCTTCCTGGGTAACTTACTGGTATTATACTATGAGTTGATGAGTTGCTTCAATACTTTCTTTGGTTTCCTTTAACAGTGGTTTTTATATATTATGTAGTGAGGATTTTTATCTTATTGTGTTTCATTCCTCTGATTTATTTAAATGTCATTTAATATTATTTCAACATTTGTTGATGTAATTAAATTTTATCATTTCATATGACTTAAAATGTAGTGGATTTTCTGTCACGCTACAGAATGCCCTTCTCCAGAAGTAATTTTTTCAGACTATACTTGCTTTGTCTTAAACAATTGCTTATGATAATTATTCAAAGTTTGTTATTATTTTGGACTTCCTTTCATTTTAAAATTCTCTTATTTATATCTGAGTTTATATCACTCTCACTTGATCTTCCTCGATAGTAATAGTCTTCTGAGTTTCATATTTATTATTTCATTTTTATATTTCTTCTTAGTATTTTCTCCTTGGGATATTTTCTCCCTATCGTTCCCTACTTTGTGAGCTGGTTCAGTTCAGAGAGGCACTGTACGCTACTTTCCTCTGCTGTCCAATACTTCACACATATTTGAGTACAGAGGCAAATCATCTCTGCTCAAAAAACATATTAATCCTGCTGGAATTATCATCAGACAGATTAAAAAAAATTATTCAGAATAGTACACATTTGTTACTATTTAAAAAATATCTTTGGGATACTTCACTTATTACTTATTATACTTCTCAGAGATTTTAATATTTCTATCTCAGTTGTTCATCTGACTTATTATCTGGATGTTTCTTTCATTTGATATTATGGTAGGAAGCTCTTCTATTATTACATTTTTATACTTTTATTATCATATAAATCTTTTGGTTATAAATTCTTTATTACCTTCTGGTTTTTTCATTATAATCTGCATTATTTGTAGTAGCATATCTTTGTGACATATTTAGACTGTTTCTTAGTTCTTAAAATTTCCACCTGTTCTATTTTCTAGAATTTTTTATAACTGTCATTATAATAATTGTCATTTAATTTATAAATCATTTTATATTAATTCATTTAATTACATAAAGTTTTGACATTATTTTCACATTATTCCGGTCATTGCTATTATACTTGTGAATGATGGTTTTTTTTTTTTTTTATTAATTTCATTATGAGGTTATAATTTCTCCTCGTACCACTTCAAGTTTCATTCTCTCATAATTCCAAAGAAGTTTTTGTACTTTATTTTTCTATTCAATTACTCCAATCGTATTAAAGAAATTTTTTCCTTTTTATTTCCTTCATCACCATTTTACGGAAAGTTTTTTTACTCTTCCTATTGAACTTAGACATGATTATACTGTCTAGAATTATTTGTTTTAATTCTAATTCTGTTTCCTCTTATTCATCCCATTATGATCCTTTGTTACCATGGTAATTACCTTCTATGCTTACCACAAATCTGGTAGGAAATCTCATCAGTTTATCACACCATATTGTTTTATTTATAATTGGTTGGTAAGTTGTACTTATACTTGGTTTGGGAAATTTGATTTATTCATAATTCAAAATTCATTCTTCTTATGTTATTCTGTGAAGTTTTCTCAAATAATTTGTATGTAAGGTGGGCTTACATGTGTTTTGGCTGGTTTTATTTCTCTAAACTCTCTTGGTATTATTGTCAAAATGTTTCTCTTCAAATAAATATTTAGTAAACTGTCCTTATTTGTTTTTTGACCTTAGATGGTTTTATTCCTAAATTCTCTCCTTCTTTATTATTATATTATAGCCATAAAGTTTTTCTTCAACTATTTGTTATGTAAGGTGATCTTACCATTTCTTTTAGAATTTAGTTATTTATTTCAAACTCTTCTTATATTATTCTTCTTTTCAAATAATTTCTTTCAAATAATCTTTATGTAAGATCGGCTTACATGTATTTTAGAATTTTGGGGATTTTATGTTTTTAAACTTCTTCTCTTTTATTCTAGCCATAAAGTTTTTTTACATTTTCTTGGTATGTAAGGTGAACTTACATCTTTTTAGAATTTAGAGGATTTTATGTTTTTAAACTTCTTTACTTCTATTCTAGCCATGAAGTTTTTCTTTTTTTTTTTTAATTTTCTTGGTATGTAAGGTGAACTTACATTTTTTTAGAATTTAGAGGATTTTATGTTTTTAAACTTCTTCTCTTCTATTCTAGCCATAAAGTTTTTTCACATTTTCTTGGTATGTAAGGTGAACTTATTTTTTTTTTTTTTAGAATTTATAGGATTTTATGTTTTTAAACTTCTTCTCTTCTATTCTAGCCATAAAGTTTTTCTACATTTTCTTGGTATGTAAGGTGAACTTACATTTTTTTTAGAATTTGGAGGATTTGTTAATCATAAAATTTCTTCATGGATGCCTGGTTAAAAACACCCTTGACTTTACTTGAACTTATTTCTTTGATTTCGTAGGTGTTGTTGTTATTGTCTTTTGAGACGATATAGGGACCAGTATACAGGAGCAATAACTTTTTTGTTATCCCTTTTAGGGAACTAGGTAATTCCCTATTCTTCAACAACACCTTCTCTCCAACGGTATAATGAATAACCTTACCCATGCATTTATTGTATTTGTTCCGCCGTTTCTCCTGATCTTCGGCCACCTTATTACAAAATTGAATTTTATTGAATTTATATTTATGTTCTCTTGGGAACTCCAAGATGTCTGCAATTTCTCTAGGGGATTGTCTCTCGTACATTGCGGAGTATGGGGTTATTCCTATTGCTGGATGGTAGGCCAGGTTGAGGAATTCTTCAGTGGCCTCCAAGTATTCTTGCCACCTTCTCTGCTGATCATGGCAATATGTTCTTAATAGGCGCCCTACCTCTCGTAAGACTCTTTCGGCCGGGTTACTGCTTGGGTGGTATACGGATGTCTTGTATGTGTGAACCCCCATGGACAGCAGTGTATCCCGCCATCTCCTCCCCTTGAATTGCGTTCCGTGGTCGGTTATGATCGATACCGGTTTTCCGACGTTTGGGAAGTACTGGTCGATCAGGATATTAAGAACTTTCTTCGTAGTCGCCCGATTTGCTGGGTATAGCTTTATGAACTTAGTGTAATGGTCCATAATGATGACGATATATCTGTATCGGTGGCGGCCTCCACTGCGGGGAAATGGCCCGCAGATATCCAGGAATACTTTCTCAAGTTTAAACTGTGATGTTATTGGAATCATCTGCCCTTCTCTTTTCTCGTTATTAGTTTTTACGAGTTGGCAGATGCGACAGTTTCTAATATACCTCCGTACCTTCCGATTGATGTCCTTTATATAACAGTTTTCTTCCAGGGCCTTTACCACCTTTAAAGCGCCCATATGTCCATATCGAACATGATAACTGATCACTACCTCTTTCTCGATATGGGTTGGAATTATTACCTTCCATTCCTCCTTAAATAATGATGGTTTGGAAAACAGGATTCCCTTATGTCTAGTATAATATCGGGATATGGTCTCATCTCCTGCTTCCAATCTTGAGATAATATTAATTAATTTCGGGTCAGCTTGTTGGTGTGTGCTTAGTTGTTCTAGATCTGATTGTAGACCGGCGCTGCTGCTGAGAATATGGTACACCTTCAGAATACTCTCCTTCTCCCCCTCGAACGTCTGCTTGTCAATGTCAACTCTAGACAATACGTCCGCGACGACATTCTCCCTTCCGGGGAAATACTCCCACTTCAGGTCGTACTCTTGCAGCAATAGTATCCACCGCGTTAATCTTCCATGGCTCAGCTTACATCTCTTAAGGAACGAGATAGATTTACGGTCTGTCCGGACGGTAACGGGATAACCAAGAATATATGTACGGAACTTTCCGCACGCGAACACGACACTCAATAACTCCTTCTCTGTCACATGATAGTTTTTCTCACTCTGGTTCAGAGCTCTGCTGGCAAAACAGATTACAAGGTGCTCGCCCTCCTCATCCTCTTGATATAAAGTAGTGCCAAGGCTGATGTCACTGGCATCGCAATTAAGAAAGAAAGGCTTGTTAAAATCTGGATGACGGAGTATAATATGTTTAAGAAATTTTTGTTTTATGAGTGTCAATATGTTTTGTTGTTCATTACCCCAGATCCATTTATTTTTAGATGACAGTTGCGGCTGGAATCTGGCAGTCAGTTCGGAGTACTTTTCCTGGAACTTGCGGTAGTAGTTACAGAGTCCCAGGAACGACTGTAACTGCCTTCGATTCTTTGGTGTAGGAAAGTTCTGAATTGCTTCGACTTTTTCAGCCGATGGTGAGATTCCCTTATCATTTAATATGAAGCCCAAGAATTGTATCTCTTTAGCAATAAAATGAGACTTTGCTAACTTAAGAGTAATATTGTTTGCTGCTAGCTTCTGTAAGACATGTTCCACACGGTAGCAGTGTTCCTCCCAAGTTTCTGAGGACACTAGCATGTCATCGACGTATACGGTGGTGAATTTTAGTGCTTCTTGGCCAAGTATTTGATCCATGCAGTGCACAAAGACTGCGACTGAGTTTACCAGTCCGAAGGGCAACCTCTTAAACTGGTAGTTCCGCCCTTCGAATATAAAGGCCAGATACTGGCGACTCTGTGGATGTAATTCCACCTGCCAGTATCCGCACACCGTATCCCAGGTAGTGAAGTATTTGGTACCGTGGAATCGTTTTAAGATCTCCTCAATCTCACCGGGCGAAGTCCTGTCATTTATGATCATCTTATTTATTTCGCGCGCATCTAAACATAAACGGACTTGTCCGTTTTTCTTAGGAATAGCCACTATAGGACTTGTGTAAGGGGAATGGCTACTCTCTATAATGTCACGGTTAATCATTTGCTCTATTTCAGCTCTTACTGCCTGCTTTCGTGATTGCGCAATGGGGTAAGACTTCCGGTTAAAGTCTACAGTGTCTCGGAATTGTAGAGTACACTGGAAATTCTTCACTTTACCGGGCTCATCAGAAAAGACTGATTTGTATTTATTGTATATATCGATTAATTGGTTCGCTTGGTTTGTTGTTAACCCTTCTCCAGTTGTACCGCTCCGGAAATCCCTGATCTCCTGGATTTTTTGCGACCATAAATCTTCATTGGAGGTGTCGTCTATTCTCTGTTCAATTATGGATGTTGGTTGGATGTAATTGATTTTTCGGATTTGCTGATGGATACTATCGGGAACGACTTGGTCACTACCCACCAAGTTCGCCGTCCAAGTATGTCCGCTAGAAAACAGTGATAATGTTTCAGTTCTTAGGTCAATGATGGCGGAATTTCTCCTAAGCACATCACACCCGACCAGTATATTAAATGGCAGACCGCTCGCCACCAAGAATTCCATGTCTATCGCTATACCACAGCTCATCACACTGGCGGAGACTTGTCTACGTATAGTTTTGTTTTGTCGGCCGGTTGCTCCCAACAAAACAATATTATTCAACGGCAATGTTGGTAAAGTTCTCCCGCACTCTTGCTGTATCCTCTCCAGTTCCGTCGTATTTATTATTGATACGTTTGACCCAGTATCGATCATTAACTTGGCTGGGATGCCTTCTACCTTGGCGTCAACATGTATAATTTCATTATTGA